>CM057339.1:289708237-291002895 GCA_030015575.1 Agapanthus africanus
CGTTGCCTGATCATCTGAACCTTGCTCACTGTCTGAACTATAAGCTCAGGGCCCAGTAGCTTCCGCTCACCTACGTCATCCTAACAAAGAGAGGACTGACACTTTTGTCCGTAAAGAGCTTTGAATGGTGCAATCTGGATGCTAGCCTGATGGCTGTTGTTATACGAAAACTCCACCAGATGAAGGTGATCCTCCCAAGAGTCCTGAAAATCTAGCATGCATGCCCTCAACATATCGTCGAGCATTTGGATAGTACGCTCAGATTGCCCGTCTGTCTGTGGATGATAGGCTGTGCTGAACTTGAGATGAGTTCCCAAACTCTCCTGTAGGCTGTTCCAAAAGTGGAAAATAAATCTGATGTCTCGATCAGACATGATACTAACGGGCACTCCATGCAGCCTTATAATCTCCTGCATATACCTCTTTGCGAGCGACTCCGTCGATTGTCTTACTCGGAAAGGTATGAAATGTGCTGCCTTTTGGACTTCGAGGTAGTTCCATCACAAAATCGACGATGGGAGTCTTTTTCTCATTTTAGACGAGTTAAGTCAGATTTATCCAAGTTTGTTTAAGGCTAACTATGTGTATTGATTGTAAGTTAATGGAAGCTTGTTAGGGTTAGGATTATGTTAGTTTGAGCTAGGAGTTTGCTCACTTCTTTCATTTGCCTCTCTTGATATTGTTGTTATGGTATTCGGCAACAACGGGGATTAGCACGATTAGGAAGGATACTTGCGAGTATAAGTTAGGCTTTCCAATACTTAGTTCCTTCTTTTTGGTCCTCATCCATCCGTTCTTGGCTCTTAGCTATAACCTCCAATCAATCTAACCACAACCGGTTTCACTAGCGTGTCACCGCTATCATAGAGGATATGTTGCTGTAGGGAGCAGATTATAGATGGATTGATGGGAGTTCAATTTAAGATGTTGGGCAAAACAAAGAGTAAGAGATTTTCTTCTCTCAAACTTCCCTTATCCTACCCTAACAAATGAGAAAACTACTCACGCATTATATAAAAAGGAAAATAAAAAAGTAAAGAAGGTAGAAAGAAATAAGGTAGTAGACGACAACTAACTACTTGGGATCTCACCTAAGCAAGAATCACACTTGAGTATCATGGTTGCAATGATAAAAAAATAGAAACAGAAGAAAAGAAAACCCAATAAATAACAAGTTATACCACTAAGAAAAATAAAATTAAGTAAGTAAAACTAGTTAACAATTGAGCAAGACATGCACATAAACATTCTCAACTTCATTAATCATCCACTCAAAAAGTCTCCCACACAACTTTTAATGGAGGAAAGATAAAGTAGAAGAAAAAGTTACACTAAATTATAACAAGAACCTGGTAAAAATATACATCCTTTGTTTGGTTTTGATCTGGAGTATTTATAGGCAGTGAAGTGAAGTCCTAGGGTCTTTTTCTGAACCTATGTATAATGACCACAACACCCCTGAAATCTTATCGCGAGAAAACATGATGCGGTCGCGGATCCGCCGCCTATAAGACCCATATTTCACGCATCCACGGTCATATGTTGGAATTAGAGCTTCATTTTTCTTGAGCTATCTCATGTTGCTTTATTATTCTGTTTGGTATACTTGTATTTGCAGAATCATTCCAATTTACTCCCAAATTTACAACAGTCCCAAAGATGAAAATGAATGGACTTTTGCCTTGATCTTCCTCGAGCTCCGCATTTCCTTCTTGATCCTTGTGCGGCTACCCTTATGCTGTGTGCTTGTTTGAGACACGAATGACCCTTTCTTGATCTTGTCTCCTGAACTGGTAGCGACACCTGACGGATCGTAAGCGGAACCCGTATTTTTATCCGTTTGTTGGTAGTTGTCCTAAATATGTCGTAACTGTTCGTGACTTGCATTATTTTGGATAGAGAACTTGTAATCTGCAATTATGTAGCAAACGCGGATCAAAAGCACCTACCTATATGCATTGCGATCAAGAATGGGTGGTACAAAAGTGCTAAATTCTGATATGAACAAATACCTCCAAACTTATTTTTTGCTCACCCCGAGCAATAAATTTATTTTCAAAAAGTAAGCTCACTTTCGTAAGCGTCACGGTTGCACGTAGCGTGTGCAATAAGCCGTTAAACCCCTAGATTGCCCTAGAGGAGGAGTTTTGTCTCCTGAGGGTTTTCAGCGGATACTACCCACACAATCCTGTCAAGTTAGCCGTCGAATATAATTTTACAGTTCAGCATCTTAGTTAAAAACTCTATCATCCTAAGTTATAAATATCCACCCATTATTTTTCACACCTCCTATTCATTTAACTTAAGATCCTATACGTTTTGTCAATTTATAAAGATTTCAGTTTCTCTTGACTTTTCCTTCTAAAGCATAGTCTCTAATCCGGAATGTTTATCATCTTTAAGAGAGATATAAGATTTATTCTTCATTCCTATCTCTCCTCCAAATATCGATCATATATGTAACGCCTTAAATTTCGGTTAGTGTTAGTTTAGACGTTAATGCGGGTTTACTGTAAAAAGTTTACCAATTCGGGTTCCTCACATTTTATAACATTTAATTAATAATTTATTATTATTTGTTATGGCACGCACGCACGTGTGCACGTTAATGTGAGGGTTTGTTTGTGCCAATCTAGGTTAGTGGCTATGACACTTAACCTAATCTAATCCTTTACTTTATCCTAATCCTTGTTTTAATCCAACCTAAACTCCTAGATCTTTTGTTGTGAGAAGATATTTCTTTTGATGAGAAGAGGTAGCATGATGAGGTGTGGTGTGAATGCATTAAATGGAGATTTAATGCAAGGTCACACTCACCTCACTCTCGCCCTCACCTCTCTCTCTCTTTTCTTCATACTCTCTCTCACTCTCTCTCACACTCTTTTCCTTCTCATTTTCTTCATCTCTCTCTTTTCTAAACTGAACACTTCTTCAACCATCACAAAACCATCACAAATATTCACAAAAACTCACAAAAATCACATCTTTAGACTTAATTTGCCTCCTGGATGCCTTGGAGCTTGGGAAGCTAGGATCTTTGAGTTCTTTTGGTTAGGTAATGATATCTTTCTGTTAGTTAGGTGTTTATTGTGTAGCTTAGCTTTTAAGTTTCAGTTTAGAACGCGTTTAGTTTCGTTTCGGGTAAATATCGTATTTTTAGTGTAATTTTGGGTCTCGGATGATCTGCTATCAAACCAGGTAATTGTTGCAAAAGTTCCCATCACAGTGACCTAGTGTAGTGACCTAGAACCTACCCTCAAATTACGAGCCCCTTTCCTTTTCCGTACGGCCGCAGATTTATTGCTTCTGGCCGCAATTTGCGGCCAGACTAGGGAGTTGGGGTTTGGGTTTTCATGTAGGGGTCTTTGGGGTTGTATGTGGTCTCATGGTACTTGCAACTTTTACAAATGATTGGTACAGAAAAATCTGGGACCACTTGCTTGTTTTCTTGTGTTTCGTTTCACGCGTTACGTTATTCCATACGGTTCGTGTTCTGTGTTCTGTTGCTCTTGAGTTGGTTTCCTAATGTCGCTATGCACGTTAGCAACAATACGAACACTTGAGAGTACGTTTGTGTTGTCGCGTTGGTCCGCGTAGTTTGTACGTGTTTTGGGTCTATTTCTAATATATACTTGTTTTGTTGTGTTATGCTTTAGGTTCGTAGGCTGGGACGTCAGACGCTGCGAAGAAAGGGAAACAGGTGGTAGGCTTCACTTAGCCAGGAGCGTTGGTGAGTAGATTTAACATCTGCAGGGGGATCGCCCGCATGGCGTTATGAGTCTGGGCTAGAGATGTTAATATTGTCGCATATTCTATTTCATATATAGAGTTGCGCATACACCTTATTGCTTAGTTACTAGTTGTGCTTGGACTTGTACCCTTAGGACTCTGCACTATTATTGACGGCTCATGTTGCACGAACACTCATTGTATGCCACACACACAGTCAATAATTGCCATGATACGCACAACATACATATAGATATGATATTGTTTGGTTAGGGACATTGTGACATTGATTCATATTCCTTATTGCATATGACATATAGCATACCTGTATATCTACATGCTTACACATATGCCTTGACATGCTTACATGCTAGTTACCTGTATACCTATAGGGTATTGTACCATTAGAGATAGGTACATACACACATAATGACATAGCTACATGTATACCTTGCATACATATTTCACTATACCCGGAGGGTATAGTACATCATCATCGATAGGTAGATACATATACCTTACTATACCTTCATATTTACACATATATCGGGCTATAGCTATATGTTTACCTTTATTTGATGTTATATAAACTTGGAGAATTTAGGAACCGCATGTTATATTTTATAACTTGTTGCAGTTAAATAGCGATTTTTCCTTATATGCTCATATTACTGTTTCATGTTGCATATATTATATTCATGGATTTCGCATTGAGATATGGTTTTCATATGATGTTTTCTGGATTGTTTTACTCCTGCGTATATATATCAGTGGTATGGGACGCTGATATATATATGTATACCCATCGTATATATATATATCAGTAGTATGGGACACTGATACATACACACACACATCATATATCATCATGATGATATATGCAAATATACTTATTCATTATATGAGTGGGCCTATATGGTCGATGAGAGAGGCCTATGTGCTCGGGGCATATGTGCTCGATGTGAGGGGCCTATATGGTCGATGAGAGGGGCCTATGTGCTTGGGGCCTCTGAGCTCGATGTGAGGGGCCTATATGGTCGATATGAGGGGCCTATGTGCTCGATATAGTATATTTATAGATATGAGATTTACTCGATATTGAATTTTATGAGATTTACTTGATATTGGATAAAATATATATGAGATTATTTGATATTGGACACTACATGATATATGAGATTTACTTGATATTGGATACTACATAGTATATGAGATTTACTTGATATTAGACACTACAAGATATATGAGATTTACTTGATATTGGATACAATATATATGAGATTTACTTGATATTGGATACAATATATATGAGATTTACTTGATATTGGACACTACAGGATATATGGGATTTACTTGATATTGGACACTCAAGATTTATGGGATTACTTGATTTTGGACACTCAGGATATATGAGATTTACTTGATATTGTACATTCAAGGTTTATGAGACTTATATGATATGAGAGCCAATTTGGGGGCTGATTTAAGAAAATTGGGATTTGGATTGTCTTGATGGATTTTGGTCCTACCACGATATCAGGATTCCGTGGAAATGACATGTTTCATCTCATACTCCACATTTATTGTTTATGCACTGCTTCATGTATTAGTTGTACCTGTTAGTGTACCTTTCATGACTGTTGCATTTACATAATTTATTTTATATGCATTGCTTCATGTGCTAGTTGTACCTGCTAGAGTACCTTTCATGACTGTTGCATATATACTTTGTCATATCATTGTTCATTTATTAGTAGTACCTGATAGAGTACCTTACATGATTGTTGCATACAGATTGTCATATTATTGCTTTATGCATTAGTTATACCTGCTAGTGTACCTTTCATGACTATTGCACACATATGACTTTTATTGCTATTAGTTTGCATATGTTAGATTCGCGCTGTACGTGCATACTTGCGATTACCTGCATATGTTATTTACTATTCACGAGTTGGAAACTCACCCCCGTTGTGCCACAGTGTTTTGCAGGTTGTTCTCCAGAGTAGTCGAGGCATGCTATTCATCTATCATATCATCTTTTGCCGCGGATACCGCTTCGGCTCACAGTGTGCAGTTTTGCTTTAGGTGGGTTTTGTGGTTATCCGTTCATGTTGTTTATTATATATTCGTTGTATCATGTACTCTCCATCTACCATTATCTTGCATGACTTAGAGACTTGATGTGAGGACGATATTGTGTATTATTTTGGTGACTTGGATGTCTTTTATGCAGTTTTATTTATATCGTCTTTTATTTCTTCTCTACGGCGTCATATATCTGTTGTGGTGGTTGTTTTCCGCATTTGGGCGTGTATTTGCTCCCGTTTGGGGATACTTTACTTATATTTATGTTGTACCCATTTTTGGGGCTGGTTTTTACAAAGGAGGTGCTGCCAAAATTTTAAAGGAAATAAATTTGTACTTTTAAAGAATTTGGGTTGAGTTTTCAAAGGTTTTAAAAAAAATGCTATTATTTCTTACTACTTTTGATGGTTTAGATTGCTGGGTTTTTGGCTTACTTAAACTGCGTTACGCCTTTAGACGTTGCGTAGTTTAAGGGCCGTCACGTGCCAATTTCGGGCCGTGACAAAATTGGTATCAGAGAGCTAGGTTTTACCTTTCGGAGTGTAGGATGACCTTGGTATGATGGAGTAGGTAGCTTAAGCAGAGTAACGTAGTGTGTGTATGTCCGCGGCATACTCATGACGCGGTACTCCGCCTAAAGTGACCTAAGTACAAATTGCTTGAAATTCCTTCCTTGATGATACATATCCTTGTGATTCGATTTTCGTGTTCTTATCGAATCCTATTTCCATTTATAGCCTTTGTTGCCGATGACTATAGGAAATCTGAGAGGTGCAGCGAGGGACGAGGTCAGAGTCGACTCGTGTGGGACGAGGTTTGACTAGGATGGTACGCTCGCTGTACAGGAGCAGATGGATCCACCTTCGACAGATCGTATCGCTAGGCTTGTGGCAGAGATGCAAGACTTGCGCCAGACGATGAGGTCTTTGGTTGAGGCCAGTAGAGCGCAGTGACAGGAGGTTGTCACCCTTGTTACCCAGTTGTTCCTTGCGATCAATACACAACATTCCTTCACCTACATAGCACCAGTGGATGCAGCCCCAGTTGATGAGGCACGTCTCCAGAGACTTTGGGAGTTCCGGAATAGTGGAGGACTCGTACCGGTGTACCAGCCCAGAGACAGAGGCGTATTCGTTGAGATAGATATCGGGCACGTCACGGGAGTAACGGAGGCTTGGGACGAGGTCAGTCTTTTAGCTCGTATTTCCCGGAGGGTCGGCAGCCATGGAGAGGATGCTATCGGTGCGGAGACCTTCATCACCACATCAGGCGTTGTTCCCTAACACTGCGTCAGGGTCGTATTCAGAGAGGTCATGGACGCAGAGGGTTCGCTCAGAGTGGACAGGTTGGCAGAGGAGGATTTCAGCCAGTTGCGAGTAGGGGGAAGACATGAGAGTTTGCTTCTACTCATCGGGACGCGCGGGCGTCCAATGCAGAGTTTTCAGGTATTCTTAATTCGTATGTTCTTTTGATGCACTTGTTTATTTTACACACTTTGTGCCGTGGTTGGGCCGAGAGTCGTGTTAGCTAGATCAGCCATTTGTTGTGTTAACTTCTGTCAGCGATTCTTTTGTTGCGCGACACGTATTTCGGTCGTGTGCCAATCGGATAAGAGATAGAGATTCGTCCGTCGTTTTGATCCTTCTAGAGATATTGGATTTGACGTTCTCCTGGGCACGGACTGGTTAGCTACGTGCTAGGCGTCTGTGGATCTGCCGCGAGGAAACAATCAGGTTTTGTTTTCCCGGCGAGTCAGTTCTTGTTGTGTATGGGAGGACAGTGGTGCCGTCTCTCACAGCTTGAATTCATCCTTTTTCGCTAGTCGGCTTTTGAGGGGAGGATGTCGAGGATTCTTAGCATTCATTCGTGATACCGGAGCCACAGTGGGTTTGTTGGACCGGGTTCCTTTCGAGCGAGAGTTTTCCGACGTTGTTCCAGATGAGCCGACGGAGCTTAGGGAGCTTAAGGATCAACCGCAGAGTTGTTTGTTGGGGGGGTCTTGTGCGTCTGAGTGTTTCGCTTTGGGGAGCTCCTATTCTGTTCATCAAGGAGAAGGATGGCAGTTGAGGTTGTGTATCGATGGATCGTCAATTGAACCGGCTTACGGTGCGGATAGGTATCCTTTACCTCGCATTGACGATTTCTTCGATCAGCTCCAGAGTGCGAGACATTTTTCTAAGTTGTTTGGGATCAGGTCATCATTGTTGCGGGTTCGGAGTGATGACATTCCGAAGACTGCTTTTACGCATGCTATGGGCAGTATGTGTTTTGGTGGTGTCGATGGACTCACCAATGCCCTAGCAGCATTCGGGGATGTGATGAACCAGATTTCTTCAGGCCATTTCTCGACCAGTTTATTGTTGTGTTATTGATGACATTCTGGTCTATTCTAATGTGTCGTGAGGAACAGAGGCAACACTTGAGGATTGTTTTGCAGACATTGGGAGAGTCCCAGCTGGTTGCTAGGTTCTCGGAGTGTTCCTTCAGGCTTGATTGTTTTGACTCCTAGGTCTTATAGTTACGGGAGATGGTTTTCGTATGGTCCCGAGGAAGATCGAGGCCATAGAGCTTTGGCCCAGACTTGTGTTCGGACGGAGGTCTGCAGATTTTTGGGTTTAGCAGTTTTTTACCACCGTTTCATGCAGGATTGCTAGTGTATCGCTGCACCGTTGACTGAACTAACCGGAAAGGAGGTTCTTTTCTTTGGACTGAGGTATGCGTGCGGAGTTTTCAGCAGTTGAAGACTCGGTTGACAACCGCACCAGTTCTTTCTTTGCTTCTGGATCGGGCGACTTTGTTGTTTAACTGTGATGTTTCACGAGTGGGGCTCGATTTTGTACTGATGTGGTACTATAGAGTTATCTCTTATGCTTCCCGACAGTTGGAGGAAGTACGAGCAGGATTTCCCACTCTTGATCTGGAGATGGCCGCGGTGGTCGTGCGTTGAAGATATGAGGACACTACCTGTTCGGAGAGTCGTGTCAGATTTTCACGGACCACCAGAGCTTAATGTACATCTTCCTGCAGCGGATTTTGATTGTTGAGGCAGTCTTCTACAGATTTACAGTTCTTGTGCGATCGTTGGGTACAGCTTATGTTCGCCTCTACTGAGGGGACAGCTTGCTCATGTCTGCGCCCGACCACTTTTCCTTAATCGCTTTCGCGAGGCACAGCCCGCCGATGCTCGTTCGTCAGAGATTCTTGAGCATACTTGGCTGGGTAAAGATTCGGAGTCCTTGATTTGTGACCAGGGTGTGCTACGTTTAGGGACGCGTTTGTGTGTACCTACTACTGATGGACAGAGACGTGAAATCCTAGAGCAGGCACATCAGTCAGCTTTCGGTGTTCATTCAAGTTCCACCAACATTTCACGTGACCTGTGAGATAGTTACGGGTGGGCAGGGATGAAGAGTGAAGTTTCGGATTTCGTTTCGAGGTGTCTGTCTTGTTGTGAGGTAGGGTTGAGAATCTGAGACCGGCTGGAGAGTTGCAACCTTTAACCATTCCGGAGTGGGAATGGGAGCAGATCTTCACGAATTTCGTTATGATGTCTACCCAGGGCTAGACAGGGCGTGACTCCATTTGGGTGTTTGTTGTCCGGTTGTGCTCAGTTTGCTCAGTTGTTCTTTGTTAAGTTTATGCGTTTGCACGGAGTTCCTTCATGCGTTGTATCCAATAGAGGCACCCTGTTCTCTTGCCGTCTTGGGCAGGAGCTTCAGGAAGCCTTGGGTACTGGTTGAGCTTTAGCTCCGCTTTCCATCCGTTGGCTGATGGTTAGACAGAACGGACTATACAGACTCTGGAGGATATTCTTGTGCGTACGTACTAATTGTTGTCGGTAGTTGGGATCGTCACTTGCCATTGTTAGGGTTCTCCTTCGATAGCTGTTATCAGGAGACATTCCAATTGGCAACCTTTAGGTTTTGTTGTTAGGTTGTGTCGATCGCCAGTCTGTTTTTCTGACTCTGCGTGAGTAGGATTTTTGTACCCCAACTAGTCTAGAGACTTCGGAGATGATCCAGTTGTTTCAGGTCAGGATGAGAGTAGCCCAGTGCAGACAGATGTCTTATGCCGACCGTGGTGGTCGCAGACTTGAGTGCGCAGTGGGAGATCATGTATTCCTATGGATTTTTTTTTCCGATGAATGACGTGTTGAGTTTTGGGAAGCTTATCCCAGGATTGTAGGTCCTTTTGAGATCCTTAAAGCGAGTTAGTTCCGTTGCCTTTAATTTGGCACTTCCGCCCAGATTATTGAGTATTCACCTCGTATTTCCTTATGTCGATAATTCACAAATACCTTCATGACCTTTCTAACATGACTCAGCACCAGACCATATAGCTTGGACGCGATCTTTTCGTTCACCGGCAGCCATTTGTATTAGTGGTTCGGCAGGTGGAGAATCTTCGGTCAAGGGTCTTGCCATCTGTGGGAAGTTTTCTTGGACGTAGCCGTATAGTGAGGTGATCACTTGGGAGGCTGCGATCGAGATATGAGAGTTTTGCAATCTTCTCTTCGAAGGTACTCTTAGTGAGAATTTTAAATTCGGGGACGAATTTTTATAATGGGGGGAGATTGTAACGCCTTAGATTTCGGTTAGTGTTAGTTTAGACGTTAATTCGGGTTTACTGTAAAAAGTTTACCAATTCGGGTTCCTCACATTTTATAACATTTAATTAATAATTTATTATTATTTGTTATGGCATGCACGCACGTGTGCACATTAATGTGAGGGTTTGTTTGTGCCGATCTAGGTTAGTGGCCATGACACTTAACCTAATCTAATCCTTTACTTTATCCTAATCCTTGTTTTAATCCAACCTAAACTCCTAGATCTTTTGTTGTGAGAAGATATTTCTTTTGGTGAGAAGAGGTGGCATGATGAGGTGTGGTGTGAATGCATTAAATGGAGATTTAATGCAAGGTTACACTAACCTCACTCTCACCCTTAACCTCACCTCTTTCTCTCTTTTCTTCATACTCTCTCTCACACTCTTTTCTTTCTCATTTTATTCATCTCTCTCTTTTCTAAACTGAACACTTCTTCATCCATCACAAAATCTTCACAAATATTCATAAAAACTCACAAAAATCACATCTTTGAACTTGATTTGCCTTGGAGCTTGGGAAGATAGGATCTTTGAGTTCTTTTGGTTAGGTAATGATCTCTTTCTATTAGTTAGGTGTTTATTGTGTAGCTTAGCTTTTAAGTTTCAGTTTAGAACGCGTTTAGTTTCGTTTTGGGTAAATATTGTATTTTTAGTGTAATTTTGGGTCTGAGATGATCTGCTATCAAACCAGGTAATTGTTGCAAAAGTTTCCATCACAGTGACCTAGTGTAGTGACCTAGAACCTACCCTCAAAATACGAGCCCCTTTCCTTTCCGTACGGCCGCAGATTTATTGCTTCTGGCCGCAATTTGCGGCCAGACTAGGGAGTTGGGGTTTGGGTTTTTGTGTAGGGGTCTCTGGGGTTGTATGCGGTCTCACGGTACTTGCAACTTTTACAAATTATTGGTACGGAAAAATCTGGGACCACTTGCTTGTTTTCTTGTGTTTCGTTTCATGCGTTACGTTATCTGATACGGTTCGTGTTCTGTGTTCTGTTGCTCTTGAGTTGGTTTCGTAGTGTCGCTATGCACGTTAGCTACAATACGAACACTTGAGAGAACGTTTGTGTTGTCGCGTTGGTCCGCGTAGTTTGTACGTGTTTTGGGTCAATTGCTAATATAAACTTTTTTTTGTTGTGTTATGCTTTAGGTTCGCAGGCGGGGACGTCAGACGCTGTAAAGAAAGGGAAACAGGTGGTAGGCTTCACTTAGCCAGGAGCTTTGGTGAGTAGATTTAATATCTACAGGGGGATCGCCCGCATGGCGTTATGCGTCTGGGCTAGAGATGTTAATATTGTCGCATATTCTATTTCATATATAGAGTTGCGCATACACCTTATTACTTAGTTACTAGTTGTGCTTGGACTTGTACCCTTAGGACACTGCACTATTATCGACGACTCATGTTGCACGAGCACTCATTGTATGCCACACATACCGTCAATAATTGCCATGATACGCACAACACACATATAGATATGATATTGTTTGGTTAGGGACATTGTGACATTGATTCATATTCCTTATTGCATATGACATATAACATACCTGTATACCTACATGCTTACACATATGCCTTGACATGCTTACATGCTAGTTACCTATATACCTATAGGGTATTGTACCATTAGCGATAGGTACATACACACATAATGACATAGCTACATGTATACCTTGCATACATACTTCACTTATACCCGGAGGGTATAGTACATCATCAATGATAGGTAGACACATATACCTTACTATACCTTCATGTTTACACATATATCGGGCTATAGCTACATGTTTACCTTTATTTGATGTTATATAGACTTGGAGAATTTAGGAACCGCATGTTATATTTTATAACTTGTTGCAGTTAATTAGCAATTTTTCCTTATATGCTCATATTACTGTTTCATGTTGCATATATTATATTCATGGATTTCGCATTAAGATATGGTTTTCATATGATGTTTTCTGGATTGTTTTACTCCTGCGTATATATATATCAGTGGTATGGGACGCTGATATATATATGTATACCCATCTTATATATATATATCCGTGGTATAGGACGCTGATATATATATATATATATCAGTGGTATAGGATGCTGATATATACACACACACACACACACACACACCACTGATATATATATATAAGATGGGTATACATATATATATCAGTGGTATGGGACGTTGATATATATATATATATGTATACCCATCTTATATATATATATATATCAGTGGTATAGGACGCTGACACACACACACACACACACACTCACCTACATCATATATCATCATGATGATATATGCAAATATACTTATTCATTATATGAGTGGGTCTATATGGTCGATGATAGGGGCCTATGTGCTCGATGTGAGGGGCCTATATGGTCTATGAGAGGGGCCTATGTGCTCGGGGCCTATGTGCTCGATATGAGGGGCCTATATGGTCGATGCTCGGGGCCTATGTGATCGATATAGTATATTTATATATATGAGATTTACTCGATATTGAATTTTATGAGATTTACTTGATATTGGATACAATATATATGAGATTATTTGATATTGGACACTACAGGATATATGAGATTTACTTGATATTGGATACTATAGGGTATATGAGATTTACTTGATATTGGACATTACAGGATATATGAGATTTACTTGATATTGGATACAATATATATAAGATTTACTTGATATTGGACACTACAGGATATATGAGATTTACTTGATATTGGACACTACAGGATATATGAGATTTACTTGATATTGGACACTCAGGATTTATGAGATTACTTGATTTTGGACACTCAGGATATATGAGATTTACTTGATATTGTACATTCATGGTTTATGAGACTTATATGATATGAGAGCCAATTTGGGGGCTGATTTGAGGAAATTGGGATTTGGATTGTCTTGATGGATTTTGGTCCTACCACGATATCAGGATTCCGTGGAAATGACATGTTTCATCCCATACTCCACATCTATTGTTTATGCAGTGCTTCATGTATTAGTTGTACCTGTTAGTGTACCTTTCATGACTGTTGCATTTACATACTTTATTTTATGCATTGCTTTATGTGCTAGTTGTACCTGCTAGAGTACCTTTCATGACTGTTGCATATATACTTTGTCATATCATTGTTCATTTATTAGTAGTACCTGATAGAGTACCTTACATGATTGTTGCATACAGATTGTCATATTATTGCTTCATGCATTAGTTATACCTGCTGGTGTACCTTTCATGACTATTGCACACATATGACTTTTATTGCTATTAGTTTGCATATGTTAGATTCGCGCTTTCCGTGCATACTTGCGATTACCTGCATATGTTATTTACTATTCACGAGTTGGCAACTCACCCCCGTTGTGCCACAGTGTTTTGCAGGTTGTTCTCCAGAGTAGTCGAGGCATGCTATTCATCTATCATATCATCTTTTGCCGCGGATACCGCTTCGGCTCACAGTGTGCAGTTTTGCTTTAGGTGGGTTTTGTGGTTATCCGTTCATGTTGTTTATTATATATTCGTTGTATCCTGTACTCTTCATCTACCATTATCTTGCATGACTTAGAGACTTGATGTGAGGACGATATTGTGTATTATTTTGGTGACTTGGATGTCTTTTATGCATTTTTATTTATATCGTCTTTTATTTCTTCGCTACGGCGTCGTATATCTGTTGTGGTGGTTGTTTTCCGCCTTTGGACGTGTATTTGCTCCCATTTGGGGATGCTTTACTTTTATTTATGTTGTACCCATTTTTGGGGCTGGTTTTTACAAAGGAGGTGCTGCCAAAATTTTAAAGGAAATAAAGTTGGACTTTTAAAGAATTTGGGTTGAGTTTTCAAAGGTTTTTAGAAAAATGCTATTATTTCTTAGTACTTTTGATGGTTCAGATTGCTTGGTTTTCAGCTTACTTAAATTGCGTTACGCCTGTAGACGTTGCGTAGTTTAAGGGCCGTCACGTGCCAATTTCCGGTCGTGACAAGATACCCCTATGTATGTGTAATTTCACCCCTACACTTAGGAATTCACTTCAAGCTATAGTATTCTTGCTCTAACACCTAGTACTACTTCTTTTTATTAATGATGGACGGATTTGCTCACACACTTTTCATGCGACTACTATTGCTTCCTGAGGCACTACTCAGCTGACTACCGAGTGCGTGAGCTTATTAAGGTGTAAATAGCACTTTCCAAGTCTTGTAATATACATAATCTTTTTTTTCTTTTCAAGACCGGATATATTTTTCAGCGACGCACTTTTGGTGGTTAGCTTCAAATACCATTTTTTCCTTTATCCTAGACTTTCTGGCAAGAGTATTTCTAGATATTCTCTACTATCTCAAGTTTCAAGATGTGTATAAGTGCAGTTTGTAAAATATATACTTTCTGAATTTGGACTAAAAAGTAAGAACTATTTTTCAAACTTATCCCTCAATAAAATTTTCAATACTTTCCCTTCGTTTCAAATTAACTCAAGAGCTGAACTCAAGATTAGTTACTTCTAAACAAACTGCAAAGACGTATATTTACTATGGTTATACTTCAAGAAGGGTTATTCTTAGGGTTTTCAATATCTAAGTCTAGAATTTAGTTATTTTTAATTAGTCAACCATCATGTCGGACTTGAGTCTAAATAGCAAACTTTGACGGCGAAATTTTTATGATTTTTTAAAATTTTTTTTGGAAAAGAAGATTTCAAATTTTTTATGGGTTTTTAGGATTATCAAATTTTTATGGGTTTTTGAAAAGAAACGATACAATGCGGAAATATAAATATGATGCGATGCAAGATTTAAACATGCAAACAAAAGAAAAAGAATATTTACAAGCAAAAAAATAAACGTGCAAATGCAGAATGCATGGATAAGTATTTATAACAAACCCTACCCCCAAACTTACTCACAGCAGTGCCCTCACTGCTGCCTACTACGTCTTCTAGAACCAGACACAGTAGCACTTGTGCCAGCACCACTCATGCCAGCCCCATGATCTCTAGAACTTTCCCTATCACTACGTGCTAACAGGATAGACATCCCCTACTCCAGACTTGTAATACGCTGATCAAAAGTACTCAGCATCCCTAACACTCTCTCGACCCCTTTGTTAGTGCACTACAGCAAGAATGCTTGCTCGGCGGGGGTCAGCCCCTTATCGCATGCTGTGGAACTCGAGCTAGGGGTCTCCACCATCACATCCTCGGTCGGCTTAGTGCGTGACCATAACTCGTGAAGCTTAGTGTATGATGTTGATGCACTCTTAACTAAGGGTTGAATGGGAACCCCTATATGCAAGTAAACATCAAACTCTTCCACAGGAAGAAAATAGCGACACAATTGTGTCACTAATATCAGGCACGGATAATTGGCTGTCCCTTTGCCGCTGCCAATTGAGTGTAACAACATTGTGCACATGTCATAACTTGGATTTTTCATCACTAGTGTGTGCACAATTTGTAGGGATGGAGTAAAAAAGGTGGTGTTATGCGAACTACCAAAGATATTATTTTGTGTCCAACGGCACACAGTCAACACGTTCACATACAGCGTACATCCAAGAATTCCTTTCTTCGGCTCCCTAGCACAATTCGCGCCCATCAACAGCATGTAATTCTCAAATCGGAGGGGTTGGTCATGAGCGGGAATACGGGGGATCAAAGTTACTTCATGAATCAAGTCCCTATTTATAATAATTTCCCGATCCCCCCAAAAAAGCGTATATACCCATATCTCCCTAAACCCCCTCCTCCATGCTCTCAAAGAAGCGACTAACGAGATCCAGAAGCGCGAATGCGTTTGGATGGTTGTACAATAAGTAATTCCATCCGCGTTTCCGGATTTCTTCGCCAAATAACTACCATAAAAGTCATGGGCGAACATGGAAGAGAAATCTCTCTCGGGTTGAAAATTGGAAGCCATTGAAAACACAATTTTAACAGTTCTAGAGAGATGAGATCGAGAAAGCAAACCTCTCCAGAAAGTTTCAGAGGGCGAAGAGGCGAAGGGGCGGAGGATGCGCGAACGTTCGCACTTGAAGGCAGCGATTGCGCGGTCAAGTAGAAGGGTCGCCGGTGGAGTTTTCGTTGGCGGCTAGGGTTTTATGAGATGGGGGGAATGAAGTCTCGAGTTGGGGAGAACGAAGAACAGATGGGTTTTAAAGGGAGTAGTCAAAACGTGGTCAAAAAGTTACCTCCTTTTCATTAAAACCCCTATAAATGATATTTTTTTTCAAAAATTTCCTCATATCATTTCCTTTTAAATATTTACAAAAAGAACCCCCCTTTAATGTTTTGTTTTCTTTACAAAAGGGAATTTCACCAAGCAAGAAATATCTCGACACACAAAATCGAGCATTTACAAGACACAGATGCTCATTAGAAGAACAAAAATGGATATGCACCGGAAAAGAATATCCATATATATACGAGATGGTATATACATACCCCCAAACTTATTTGAAACAGCATTTCCATTGTTTATGGTTGGATAACTAAAGTTTGGTGATAAACGGAGGAAGATCAGGTAATGTAAACCGGTTCCTGCAACATCAGGAGCTCCTCCGATGGTTCTGCGGTAAAGAACAGTTTTATTCTGTGTCCGTTCATCTTGATTAGTGAACCTTCCTTCGGATTCTCCAAATCCACCACACCGTGCGGGTACATACACCACACTAAGAAAGGTCCTGTCCAACGAGATCGTAACTTACCCGGATGAAAATGCAGTCGGAGATCGTAAAGAAGGACTTGTTGTCCTGGCGTGAACATTTTGCGCACAAGGTGTTTATCATGAAACACTTTCGTCTCGATAACCGCATTATCGTACGCTTCATCCTAAAGCCCGTTCAACTCGTTTATATGTAGCTTCCGAAAGCTACTGTTGGGGTCAAAAATTACACCTTGGTCGACAGAGTCAAAGTCAAAGTCAACCCCAAGTAAACGGGCCCAAGCCCAGGTCAGGTGGACCCATGTCCAAGTCGAGCCCCGCGACCAACTTCCCCCATGCCAATATGAAAATTATGTAATAAATGATTTTGATGTAATTATTATGAATAAATATAAGAAAAACGGGCAAAAAGCTAAATTTTTGTAAAACCCATGGCTCAGGTGCAAAAGAATGAGCACATGAGGCATGGGATGGGCAAAATTCCATTTTGTAAAGCCCAAGGGGCTATGTGTAAATTTTTAAGCCTATATAAGGCAACATGATGATGAAAAAAGAGAAGATAATTCATTCCCCTCAAAATCTAGGGTTTCTGTGCCTCCTTCTCCTTCCTCAAGGTTCTAAACCTTCTTCTTTTTTTTGAATTAAATCAAGAGTTTAACTCCTCCTTTTCCAAAAAGAGAGAGTTTTTCACCATAAAACCCTTGAAGGGGGACTCATATCTCCTATCAAATCTCCAAAAGGGGTGATATTTAAGCTTCACCCTCCTTTTCCTCCAAGATCCAGCCAACAAAGAGAAGGAAGAAGGAGACCCATCTCCAAAAATCCCACTTTGGAAAAGATCCAAGACTCAAGAGAAAACTCAGGGCTCAAGAGAGAAGAAAGGGGTCCCTTTTCATCATCTCCGAAAATCTCTTGGGTGTTTAACTCCACAAAAAAATAATATATATAAAATAATAAATATTTCTTTTAGGAGTTCAACTTCAAATGTCAATCGGAAGTACAACTCCCAGTACAGGAGCTAAGCCCCTTTGTCCTTTTCTTTTAGGAGTTTAACTCTAAAAGTCAATTGGGAGTACAACTCCCATATAGAGGCTACGCCCTTTTTTCCCGCCGGCGCCCAGCGCCTGCGTACCGGGAACGTGAGGCGCCGACGCCCACGCGTTCTTTGGATGCTATTTTCCCATCTTTTATATATACACACTCCACAACACTTTCCCCCGGTAGAAAAATTTCTAACGGGGCGCTGTCCTGCACCCCATAAACTCTATGAGGCCCCCGATATACCCAAAACCCTTCAAAACATGACACATATATGCTGCACATTAAGTTCGCATGACTAGTTTGACCCGTCAATCGGAGGTTCCTTCGCTCCGATGGTGAGGAGTAATTAACAGTAGTTTAGTCTACGGCTTCCGGAGATTCGGATCCCCACAATCAATAAACCCCGGCCTACCCCAGGCAGAGAGAATCTGTATACGCCTGACAAGCGTGCGCATTCCTATCTCAATGGGGTAACGAAAAATCCCCACAGATTCTGGCACGTCCGGTGGGACTTATCTTTCCTCCTATATTTCAGGTTAAACGTTCATGCGAACTCAATCAACATATACATTGATTTCCAGTACTGAAATTATGCTTCTTTGCGCAGGTTAACACTTTTTGATTGTAATCTTTGAACGCAGCAAAAATATCTCCGAGGACAAGTTCAGCTCTCAACACGGCTCCCGTCTCCTACACGATGAAGATGGATGCCCGGACGGTCCTTGATTGATCATCTTTTGTGTGTAAGGAAATTTTTTATCACAACCAAAGAAATTTATACCGCAATCAATTAACGGTGTCGATGTAGCGCGTTAATGAGTACGGATCATCCACTGAGATGCGTGAATTTGTTTGATCTTGCCTTAGATGAGTCGAAATGAAAATATAAAAGAAAATGCAAGAAAGTTGATTCAAGATTTGTGAGAATTGATTTTAAGAAACATAAAGAAAATAGATCTAGAATCAAGAAGATTTCCAAACCAATTTAGTTATCAGGATTATGAAGAATAGCTTATAGGATTCGATCAAATTAGTAGTAGTGATGAATCTAGAGATGACTAATCTTATCTATTGATAATTTGTAGCTAGAACGATGGTGACGAATGATGACTAGGGATTTATCGAAGAAACTAGGGTTTCTCCTTCTCTATCCCTTGTCTTTTCATTGATCATCATTTGGATCTAGCTTTTAGCAAAGAGAATTATCAATCGTTTAATCCCTAGCTTGCAACGAAATTATCAAGAATGCGATCTCGCTCCAAATTAGGTCATTGATGATTCTTTTACCTAAAGTTCACAAATCTTATAAGACTTAAGATTAGTAAAAAGATCTTATCATCCCTAGATCTACCGATTCTCTCGAACCCTCCATAAGCGGAGATTTCACTCACACATCATGAAAATTAAAGAATCAATAATGAAGAATTTCATAATGCAAGAATGTAATGAAAACGAGAATTAACAATTTATCACCTTCATTAAATCTTCTTCAAATTTACACAACTCCTCAATTCGAGGTACAAGATTAAGCACTCGATCGCTTCTTTGAAGAGGTGAATTTGTCGTTGATCTTTGCGAAGCTCGATCGCCGTGAGTCGCGGATCGTCATGGATCTCTTGCTCGGATGACGAACGGCGTTGCGATGAAGGATCGTTGATTGCTCGCTTGATTTGCTTCTCAATGGATCTTGATTTGGCTTTGGGATTTGATTTGGGTTAGGGTTTGGATTGGATCACAAGTTGTGTCACTCAACTTGTGCGTGAAATTATTGAACCCCCAATTAATGAACCAACGAACAACCTCAATCCTAGATCTAGATCTCCTTTTATAAATTCAAATTCAAATTTCCCTCCAAAAGCTAGGTTGTTAGAGAGAACCTTCTAGAATAAGCTTGTTGGAGAGAAGTTTCCAGAAGAAGTCTGTTACGATGGAGCGTCTAAGGTAAGCGAGGTTGTTAGAATGAAGCTTCTGGAGAGACACGTCACCCTAATCCCTCAACTCGGCCGCGGTTCCACGGCCTTTTAATGAGATCTCTGCATCATTTTTCTGTGCTCTTCTTCTGTTGATGTTGGGGTCTTCTTCTGATATCTGGAATATTTTTATCTCTTCTGAATATCTGCCAGATTTTGATTGGTGCATTTTATCAACAACTTTTGTGATTCCGGTTCTTTGTCCTGAAGAATTTTCTGCACGCAATTTCAATGAAAAGTTTTGAGATAAACAATATCATGCTTGCAGTAATAAACACATAATTTCCTATAAAGAATGTTGAATATATATACAACACGTGGTATTTATTATTTTCCAGACAAACTGGTAATATGTGTTATATTTATATCAACTATCCTTAAATGATCAAAATAATGAGGAAATTGATGTGTTACAGATTGCATTATTTTCAACTGAACAAATTCCTCCAAACTTAATTTTGATCGTCTCGAGCAAACATCTTTTATTCAAGAGAAGGAGAAAATTTTATTAAGAAAAACTAACTAGCACACTTTCGTAGGCAACACGATTGCACTGAGCACGTGCAACAAGCTTTTAAACCTCTAGGTGTCCCTACTAGGAGGAGTGTTGTCTCCTGAGAGTTTTCAGCGGATTGCACCCACAAAATCCCATAATAAAAGGAAGACTGTGAAATTTACATATAAAGATTGGAATTATAAATGAAAGACTTTGAAAATCAGAGTTTTCAACTACACTAGCTTTTCGGTTGTTATGAGCCCTATCTTAACAGTCATGAAAAGATGTTAGAAATCACATCATCCCTCAATAAAACATCGTCTTTATTCTTCATTCCTATCTTCCTTCCAAACATTGATCATATACCCCTACGTATGTATAAAGAACATCCCTACACTCGGAGAATTCAATTCAAGCTATCATACTCTTGTCCATCTACCTCAGTGCTTTTTAATCGATGAATATTTAGATGGAATTGCTCACACATTTTTCATGCGACCGTTAATACTTCTTGAGGTACTAACCGACCGATTACTCATGTGCTTTCTTATTAGGCGTATTAGTATTCTCCTCGTCTTGCAACACCTAAGGCTTAGCAGTGACTCCCAAACCAGTTGGTCTAAGGCACTAGGTGATGAAGCACCCTCGCTATATTTTTTTATTGCTGCCTTGGTGATTACAAAACCAGTATTCATTTTTCTACACCATTTTATATTTTCTTCATTTATTATTTCCTTCATACTTTGGCTTTTAGACAAGAGCATTTCAAGGTATTCTCTACTATCCCGAGTTTCAAGACGTGTGTAAGTGCGTATAGTAGGGTATCAATATTCAAATGTTTGGCTTCCAGAATAAGAACTATTTCTGAGACTTATTTTTATCCGCAGATTAGTGACTTCTTTCATCTTACTAACCCTTGGGACAACGACTCATAACTACTTATTAATAGTTTCGTTTAAGAAAACTTCTAACTTTCTTGGTTTTCTTAAATTTTTCCAATCTATTAAATGTAATTTTTCACTATCTAATCTTTTATTATCTTATTTATGTACACAATTTTTTTTATTATATGTTTTGTGCTTATGCAAAGTATGATGCAAAGTGATGCGTAAATAAGCACAAACCTTCCCCAAACTTGTTTAGAACAGTGCCCTCACTGTTGTCATCTGTTAAATCTCAAAAACCTGTAGACTTGAGAGGAAAATTTATTAACGGGGTACATGAATCGTGAAAATCCTCCCCCAAACTTATTTTTGGCTCACAATTTTGAGGACAACTTTTATTTTCAAGAGCCAAATATACCCCCCCAAACTTGAGTTAAACAATGTTAATCTTTTAAAATCATAAGAGGAGGGTAAAGTTACTGGTCAATGCAAAGCCTTACAAAGACCGAAAGTCAACACCAACCATTCGAAGATTTTATCAGTGTAACAAACCGGTTGGTGGAAGAACATGTTGTTGAGAGCCAGGAAAAAGTGGGGAAGTAACAAGAGGTGGGATGGAATGGATTTGCGTCTCAAATTGGAGAGACGACACCGTGATGATGATGATGGATTACTTGCATTCTCGTGATTGTCAAGAAGAAGGGGTGGAGGTTCAATTTCTTTGTTTTGGAGATGATTCATCTCAACACCCGTGTTTGCTAAAAATGCAAGTTCATCATCGAAGCTTTCATCGATATCCCGAAGAATAATGTCATCGGAAAGAACGGGATGATACTCTGACTCCATGAAAAGTTCAGAATAAGCGTTAGATGTTGACCCAGACAACTCAAAAGAAGGGTCCGTATGTATATGATACATATCTGGGTCAAACAACAACGTATGAAAAGATTCTAGATCAGTATCGTGAAGCTGATCAAATTCGCTACTGTCGACATCCATTAATTCGACAGAACATACTCGAGCATGAGGTTCGGAGGGTTGACTTCCCAACTTGTAAATGTTAAGCTCAATTGACCTATTCCCGAAAGATAGGTTCATAGAGCCGTTTCGACAATTGATTACAGCATTGGAAGTATCCAAAAAGGGTCGACCGAGAATCACCGGAATTTGGTTCCGTGGGTTCGCTACAGGCTATGTATCCAAAACAATAAAGTCCACAGGGAATATAAATTCCCCGACTTTTATCAACACATCTTCAAGTTCACCCCTAGATTTGGTGATAGATCGGTCTGCCATCTGGAGAGTTGTGTCCGAGGGATTTAACTCTCCGATACCTAATTGCTAATAGACTGAATAAGGAAGCAAGTTCACACTAGCGCCTAAATCGAGTAAAGAACGATTGATATTCTTACCCCCAATAGAAATAGAAATTGTAGGACAGCCAGGGTCCTTACGTTTCCTTGGTAATTATTAGGGAAAAGTTGTGTTTACAGTACTCGACATGAAATTTTTTTTCGGAACTTGAGTCTTCCTCTTCCTAGTGCACAAGTTCTTAAGAATTTTGGCATAAGACGGAACTTGTTGGATAGAATCTAGGAGATGGATATTGATGTTAACTTGCTTAAATATGTCCACAATCTTCTCCATTTGTGCATCAGGTTTGTTGGTCCTCAATCTGTTTGGAAATGGAGCTTTATCAATAAGTGTTGGGTCCAACATTTGTGGAGAAGTTTGTGGGGGTGGGAAGGATGAAGTGGGTGGAGGGTTCAAGCCTTGGGGAAAACGGAGAATAGGCTCGGAAGAAGGTAAATTAGACGAAATAGGGTAAGAAGTAGAAGTGGGAATGGAAGTGGAAGTGGAAGCCGGGGTGTTAATGATCAATTAATCATTATCAATCTGTTCACCCACATAATTGTCTAGCACTCTTCCAGATCTCAACGTGGTAATAGCACTCACATCATTATAATGCGAGGGTCCAGGATCAGGTGGGGGTTGAGCTGGAAGATTCCCTTTCTCTCTATCACTCATTGCGGCTGTTAACTGTGCAATTTGTGCTTCTATCTCTTTAATACTCTCACCTTGGGAGGCAGAGTTATTCTTTATTGTGTTGATAGAAGACTTAAAGTCAGCCGTCAATTGCATGGTATATTTCAATAGCAAATCCAAGGTTTGTTCGAGTGCAGAGGAATTATTGGTACCGGCAGTTGGGAAAGAATTGTAGGCCGGATTTTGAAAAGTTTGTGTTTGGAAGGTTTGCTGACTCTGTGGTGGATGTTGTTGTGGTGGAGGGACCCTTTGAAAGTTATTCTGGTTTGGAACCATATTTTGAGTTTGGTGTTGGATCCAAGCAAAATCAGGGTGATTCCTCCAACCTTGATTATATGTAGAAGAAGAAATATCGTTTCTAGGTTGTTGCTGAAATGCAACATTGGTGTGACCTTGAAACGGTACATTCAAAGGACATTCTTCCGTCAAATTTGATGGGTTGGAACAATATCCACAAACGGTCTTGGGAAATATGTATTGGTTTAGGGAGGCTGAAGAGAACTTGTTTTCTAGAAAGTCGAGTTTCCTTTGTATTGCGGTCATTTCGGCTCTCATTGTGATGGAAACATCGAGCCGATGGTTACCTTCCCCAGACGATGGTGGTCTAACACTTTCCCATTGTAAAGTGTTTTGGGCAAGATCTTCCAGGTATTTCCAAGCTTCACCATCATCTTTAGATAGGAATTGACATTGACACATGGTTTCAAGCATCTGTTTTGTTGTGAGATCAATACCCTCATAGAGAATTCGACACAGATCCCATCTAGGGATTCCGTGATGAGGGCATTGTAAAAGAAGATTCTTGAACCGTTCAAAGCATTTCCAAAATGGTTCATTGGGAAGCTGGGTAAATTTGAAGATTTCGCTCCGAACACGGGCGGTCTTATGATTAGGATAAAATTTCTTAAGGAATGCTGCAATGAACTCGTCCCATGTTGAAATAGAATGTGTGGTTGTGTTGTAAAGCCACTTCTCGGCTAAATCGCATAGAGTGAATGAGAGAAGACGTAAACGCATAGCATCCACAGACAGTTGTGAATTACCCATCAAAGCACATACATTTTCGAATTTGGTGATAAAAAAATATGCGTCTTCAGACTCGAGCCCGTGAAATTTGGGTAAAAGTTTGATGAAATGAGGTTTAATTTCGAAATTGTCCCCATTGGCTGGTGGTATAGAAAGACAGGTGAGAAGGGGAACACGTGAAGGATAGTATCTCTCTTGGAGAGAAATGCGTGGAGGATTCTGCGCACCTGCGGGCGGTGGCAGAGTGGTGTTAAAGTTTGATGGAAATCTGTCCATCGCGGTTGTGGTGGGTGGTGGGAAAGAAGACGAAGAATTACCGACTCTAGGGTCGATAAAAGAAATGCGGACAAGGCGGGAAATAGAATCCCGTGTCCAGCCTATCATGTGCTAAACGTTTGTAGCACAAGTGGCAGCGTTGGAGATAATTAGAGGAAAAGTTGGTTGGTGTTTGTTTTGAAAAATACGGATTTTGAAAAATCAAATCACAAACAAAATGCACAAGCAATCCTAGATCTAATGGTCACCTAGGTCAAGTCTCTAGACCACTCCTATACTTCCAGAAGACAAATTGCAGGATAAATCCTCTACTGCCTCTTTACCCTTTCTGTGGCCAGGTAAGTGGAAGGTTCTCTACTACGTAAGTAGTGGGCCTAATTAAGTAACCACTTTCCTTAGACACACTTACCTTAGACACCACAAAAGAAATGCGGATAAATAGTAGATTACCCACAACCTTCTTCTGTCCTAATTGAGCGCGATGGTCCTTAGAGTCTTGTCTAGATATTTTTTTAGTTAATGAAGGGAAATACGGATGCTCGTTTTGTGATTTGCGGGGCTTAGGAAGGGTAATGAACTCCCCACCTAATCTAAATTTGGTCTTTGCCCCTTAATTTTCGTATTAAAAATATGCACAAAACAACCAATTGTTAGTTATATGTATGCCCTAGAGGCCATTACTGTACATGAGATGTATATTGTAGTGGATGCTGGGACATATATAGGTAGGACTTTCTTGCTCGACATGATAGTACGCTATCTGGTTACTCTTTATCTTAACATGTATATTTGCAGTCTCTCTATTACATGTTGATAAAGCCCTTAGGATGTGTGCTCGACTTCCAGGACTATGATGCAGATGATACTAGTGGGGCCTGGGTAGTCAATGAGTACATCCTTCAATGTTCCTAGTCGTGGGAATATCGAGACGGGGCATCGATATTCCAGAGTAGACTAGCGTATATCTTCTCGATCCATGTGATGGGCGATGGATGATCCCATATCCATTGGTGTTTGACATCAGAGATGGTATGCGGGTGCTCAGTGGTGACTGGGTACACTGAACGGACTCGCCGAGAACTCCCAGATGGTATTATACCTCACGTCAGATGGCAGTTCTCTGGTGACACTGGTACAACTTAGTCTGTTGACCCGAGATCGTCATAGAGTCTTGTGTGTCTCCCACTGTGCTTTGATTTCCACCCTACCACGGCTCTACTGAGTCGTGCAAACATGTGGTTTTTGGGTACATTCCCGATTCACATGGAGGCAATGAGCGATAGGAGGGGATTCGTCTCTCCCGGTATTGGGGGTTGATGTTGCGCTATGCTCGACTGGCCATAACTGGAAATCCCTGGCCAGGGTTGCACTGATTTACTGGTAAGTGTTATCAGTAGTTTCATGCTTGTTATGGACCTTACATCGGCATAACTTATCAAGCTACTGGGGTCTGACGTGTACCACCCCTAGGCGAGATATGCGACATATCAGACGAACAGACCGGACTGTGCAGTGAGTGTTACTGGTTGGATTCACAGGAGTGTGAGCAGGCTTTCTCGTTGATCTTCTGATCGCTCAATACCCGGGTGGCCGTTACGTTTAGCAGACCGCTTGCGGCTTGTGGGTGTTTGATATGATCATCACCTACTGTCGGCGTATTGACGAGTCTTTAGAGTCCTACACAGGGGTTTCCTGGCTCAAGCGAAACGAAATAGGAGTGCATATGAGATATGTGCGGGACTGAGAATAATACCAGTATGTGATACTTTATTCTATTCTCGCGATTTGTATCATTGGACGGATATATGAGATATAGCCGGGTTACCGAATCAAGTGTTGATTCGATACATTGATACACTAGATATTAGTCGGTTATATGCAATATGATGATTGTTAGGGATTCTGCGTGTTCAAGTTTAGTTAATTACCGCAATCAAGACGGTTTCGCTTGTAGCTAGCCGGTTGAGTACGGGTCGTCCGCAGGGAGATGGGAATCTTTTTCTATGTGTTTTAACGAGTTAAGTCCGAAAGTCCAGATTTTGTTTGTGATTATCTAAGTGTTAAAATGATATGCAAAGAGAGCTTGTTAGGGTTAGGATTAGGTTAGTTTGAGTTAGGAGTCTCCCACATCTTTCGTTGCCCCTCTTAATATCGGTGTTACGGTAATCGGCAACAACGGGGATTAGCACGACTAGGAAGGAACTTGCGAGTATAAGCTAGGATTTCCAACGCATAAGTTCTTCCTTTTGGTGCTTGTCCGTCCGTTCTTGGCTCTTAGCCATAACCTCCGGTTAATTCAACCACAACCGGTCTCACTACGGAATCACCGCTATCATGTAGGATAGGGTGCCGTAAGGAGCGGATTGTGGTTCAATTAACCGGAGTCGAATTAAGCTGTTGGGCAAGGAAAGAGTGAGAGAGATTTCCTTCTCTCAAACTTCCCTTATCCTACCCTAACAAGTTTGAAACTACTCACACATCATGATGAAAAGAAAACAAAACAAAAGAGGAAGATAGAAAGAAAGAGATTAGAAGATAACAACTAGCTATTTGCGCCCTCACCTTGGCGAGGATCAAGCGTAAGCATCATGATTGTTTTAATGATAAAGAAAAGAGAGAAGAAAGAAACAACAAGAAAAATAACAACAACTAAGTTAACAAATGAAAATTACAACAATTAACAAGAGAATAAGACCAGCATAATAATAAACGGTTCTTCTTTATTCATCATTCTTCACTCACAAGCTCACTACAAGTTTTAATGGAGAAGAGATGAGAAGAGGAAGAAGAACATGTATTCTAAAACCTAGAGAAAAAAATACAAGATTATGGATCCTTGGCTTCACAAGGTTCTGGGCTATTTATAGGCAGGGAAAAAGAAATCTAGGGCAACAATCAGAACAAGTATGAAAATACAAATCTGCCCCTGAAAATTGGTCGGCAGATGCCACCATACGGCCGCGGAACCGCCACCTATACCCCCCTTTTGCCGCGGTTCCGCCGCCCTATGGGTGAGTTGGTCTGTTGGCTCTTTTGTGCTGCCCTGGTCTGCTGTCCCTTTTCTCTGGTACATGTATTTTCTGAAAATCACTCCACATTTCTTCAAGAATTCTAGTGGATCAAAAGGTGATTTTGGACATGGGTTTTCTTGAGCTCCGCGTAGATTTCTTGGTCTTGGTGTTGCCATTGTGCTTTGTGCATGAAGGTGACAATTGATTTGTCATTTTGTCTCCTAAATTGGTGTGTGGCAACAGACGGATAAAGAGCGGAGACCCGTGTTTTATCTGTGGTTGGCAGGAACTCGGATTTTGTCGTATTTTTCCATGAATTTCACCGTTTAGAGCCGAGAACCTGTATCCTGCAATTGACTAGCAAACACGGCTCAAGAGTACCTACCGATATGTAATGTGATAAAAATTGGGCGGTATAAAAATGCAAAAATCTGATATGAACAAATACCCCCAAACTTATCATTTTCTCGTCCCGAGCAAAGCCAATTTATTCACAAAAAATTTCCTAACCTCACTTTCGCAGGGAACGCGATTGCACTGAGCATGTGCAACAAGCCGTTAAACCTCTAGGTGTCCCTAGTAGGAGGAGTGTTGTCTCCTGAGGGTTTTCAGCGGATACTACCCACAAAATCCGGTCAAGCTAGTTTTGTAAAATAACTAAGATTCAAACCCCTAAAGTTTTGTTTCAGAAAATAACAATTCTATGATCCTAAGTCTAGACTATCGAACCTTTATTTTTCACACCTCGCTTTTTATTTAACCACAGATTTTATATGTCTTCACGTGCAGTGCAAATAGTGTCGTTAAGTTTCAGAAAGGTCGAACAAAGTCCTCATAATAAAGCCCGGATAAGAATTTTGAAAGGATCACATAAGTTTTATAAAGAGTTAAGCATTTTTTAAGTTTCGTTTTCCAGTAAAGTTTCAAATTTAGAATTTCTATCTTCCCTAACAGGAAACTAGGTCTTATTCTTCACTCCACCTTTTTCTTGTTTTCATTTCATACACACCTCTGTGAACGTGCAATAGTCCTTATCATAGAGTAAAACCTTCATATCTCCGCTAAATTTTTTATAAAAGCCTGTCTTTTATCAAGATTATTCTCACACAAAGAACCGTTAGGAATTTTAACTCGGAGAGAACACTTGCTTGATTTTGTTTTAATCTGGACTTTCTAGGCTTCTTAGCGAGCTTTGGGCCAATGCACCCAAACCAGTTGGTTTTAAGGCATTAGGTGTAGAAACACCCTGGCGGACTTAATTACTCAAGTTACCCAGGTCCAAAAACAAAAGACAGTTTGGCGTGAAAATCAGATGATTTAATTGTAGGGTTCCTAGGCACACTATAGAGGTCTCACAAGGCATCAACCATGCCAATTTAAAATTTTATGGGTGCCGAGAAACCCTAATACGGATCGCCGGCTAGATATTTAGGCGAAAAACGAAACTAGTTAACATCTTAACTAAAGGAGAGAGGCTACAACCTTTGTAGATCCGGTTATCCACTTCCTTAGCTCCATGTAGTCGTCCTCTCGCTGTCCATCTCGAATCCCGAACTCAAACGTCGGCTTCATCGGAGAATTGGACGGACTAGGTCGTCGGCTTCGTGCCGAAGATGATCTACGTCGAGGCATCACTAGTTCAAGCTCCGACTTCACAAATTTGTGAAACTTGTGAAGAAAACACCCAAAACGACTTGGAAAGAGGTAGAGGGTGAAGAAATAGGAGGTGGGTTCACTTTAGAATTGGATTTCTCACTTTGGAACTCAAGTTGCCATTGATGGCATCAACCTTTTCTTGAAGAAGAAGATGATGAAGAAGAAGAAAGAATATGATAGAATAGATAAGTATTGAGATAAAATGAATAATAATTCAATACTTATCATAAGCTAACTAAGGTTAAGTGTATAGAATAGACCATGGTTACTTGGATGAGTTAGGGTTAAGCATGAAGACAAGAATGGTTAAGAAGTCAAAGCTTCATGAAGCTTCAACTAGAAACAAACATAGCCACCATTCTTATCTAAATCTTTTCTAAATAAATAAACAAATAAATAAATGAAAAAGCAAAACCCTAATCATCTCTTAACCATGGTTTAATTCTTTACACTTAACAAAATGATCAAGTATCATCAAACATGATACAAATATGTGCACAAAAGTATATCACATATACTTCTTGCACATCAAGTGAGAAAATCCATATAAAGTGAACCAATACTAGTTAATGCAATGTAATATATCAAATATATAGTTATACATTAAATCATTAAATCAACACTTGATTTAACGATCCGGTCATATCGCATATAACCGACTAGTATCCAATGTATCGGCTTATCGAATCAATCCTTGATTCGATATCTAGGTTATATCGAATATAACCATTCGATACATCCATCGCGAGAATGAAATACGGTATCACATACACGCATTATTCTCGGTCCTGCACATATCTCATATGCGCTCCTATTTCGTTTCGCTTGAGCCAGGAAACCTCTGTGTAGGACTCTAAAGACTCGTCAATACGCCAGTAGCAGATGATGATCATATCAAGCACCCACAAGCCGCAAGCGGTCTGCTAAACGTAACGGCCATCCGGGTATTGAGCGATCAGAAGATCGACGAGCTAGCCCGCTCACACTCCTGTGAATCCAACCAGTAACACTTACCGTACAGTCCGGTCTGTTCGTCTGATATGTCGCATATCAAGTCTAGGGGTGGTAAACGTCAGACCCCAATAACCGATAAGTCGTGCCGATGTGAGGCTCATAACGGGTCGAGAAACTACTGGTAACACTTACCAGCAAATCTCTGATCAGCCCTGGCCAGGGACTTCCCTGTTACGGCCAATCGAGCACAGCGCAACATCAACCCCCAATACCGGGAGAGACGAAACCCCTCCTATCGTTCATTGCCTCCATGTGACTCGGGACTGTACCCAAAGACCACCGTTTTGCACGCCCTCATGGGCGTGGTAAGGTGGAGATCAAAGCACAGTGGGAATCATACAAGACTCTATGACGATCTCGGGTCTACAGACTAACCTGTACAAGTGTCACCTGAGAACTGCCATCTGACGTGAGGTATAATACCATCTGGGAGTTCTCGGCGAGTCCGTCCTGTGTACCCAGTCTCCACTGAGCACCCGTACACCATCTCTGATGTCAAACACCAATGGATATTGGATCATCCATCGCCCATCTCATGGGTCGAGAAGCGTATACGCTAGTCTACACTGGTATATCGATGCCCCGTCTCGATATACCCACGACTAGGGACCTTGAAGGATGTACCTATGGACTACCATGTCCCCACTAGTATGATCTCCATCATAGTCCAGGTAGTCAAGTACACATCCTAAGGGCTTTACCAACATGTAACTGTAAGACAGTTTAAAGAGACAAGTGTACATGTTAAGATAAAGAGTAACCAGATAGCATACTATCATATCGAGCAAGAAAGTCATCTCTATATATGTCCAAGCATCCAATATAATATACATCATCTGTACAATACTGGCCTCTAGGGCATACATACAACTAACAATCTCCCACTTGCACTAGGGCCAGCTGCTGTAGTATCGGATACCGAGCATCCCGAAGAGTCTCTCAAACTGTATCTGGGGAATGGCCTTCGTGAGTGGATCCGCCGTGTTGTTCTTCGTGTCAACTCTCCTGACCTCGATCTTCCGGCGATCAACTATCTCCCGGATCAGGTGATACCGCCTCAGAATATGCCTGGACCGCTGATGGGACCTGGGTTCCTTGGCCAAAGCCACCGCTCCATTGTTATCGCAATACAAAGGTATTGGATGCTCAATGGATGGAACCACTCCAAGTTCAGTAATGAACTTCTTGATCCAGACAGCCTCTTTGGCAGCATCGTTGGCAGCGATGTATTCAGCCTCCATCGTCGAGTCTGCCACGGTTTCCTACTTGGAACTCTTCCAGCTAACCGCCCCTCCGTAAAGGGTAAAGACAAATCCCGACTGCGACTTAGAGTCGTCCTTATCACTCTGGAAGCTCGAATCGGTAAAGGACTCCACTTGGAGTTCTCCGTTACCATACACCAAGAACATATCTCTAGTCCTTCACAAGTACTTGAGAATGTTCTTCACAGCTGTCCAGTGACTCTCTCCAGGATCTGCTTGATACCGACTCACTACACTTAGTGAGTATGCAACATCGGGTCTGGTACATAGCATCGCATACATGATAGAGCCTACTGCCGAAGCATAGGGTATCCCTTGCATGCGAGCTCTCTCCAAATCAGTCTTGGGAGACATCTCTTTGGAGAGAGTGAGTCCAGAGATCGTGGGCAAGTTCCCACGCTTGGATTCTTCCATACTAAACCTCTTTAGTATGGTGTCAATGTACCTGGATTGGGACAATCCCAATATCCGTTTAGATCTATCTCTATAGATCCTGATTCCCAATATGCAGGAGGCATCACCAAGATCTTTCATTGAGAATCTTTGTGATAAGAAGAGCTTGACCGATTTTAGCATAGGAATATCATTTCCTATCAAGAGTATGTCGTCCACGTACAATACGAGGAAGACAACCTTACTCTCTGCCACCTTCTTGTAAATACAAGGTTCATCTGGGTTTTTGACGAAATCAAACTCTTTGATAACGACGTCAAAGCAGATGTTCCAACTCCGCGATGCTTGATTTAATCCATAAATGGATTTAAGCAACTTGCACACCTTCCCTCTGCTCCCACTGTCTACGAAGCCCTCTGGCTGAGTCATGTACACGCACTCTTCTAAATCACCATTTAGAAAGGCGGTCTTAACATCCATTTGCCAGATTTCGTAATCATGATATGCAGCGATGGCAAGCATGATCCGGATGGATTTAAGCATAGCCACTGGAGAAAAGGTTTCGTCATAGTCCACACCTGGTCTTTGGCGAAAACCTTTTGCAACAAGTCTAGCTTTGAAAGTCTCCACTTTCCCATCTACACCAAGTTTCTTCTTGAAGATCCACTTGCTCCCAATGGGTTTTACCCCTTCAGGAGCAACATCCAAAGTCCATACTTTGTTGGTGTACATGGATTCCATCTCGTACCGCATAGCATCCAGCCATTTCACCGAGTCCCTACTCGTGATGGCCTGCTCGAAGCTAGTTGGGTCATCATCCTCCATGATGCAATCCTCGCTCCCACCATCCATGAGAAAACCGTAGTATCTCTCAGGTGGGCGAGGAACCCTACTAGATCGGCGGAGAGGCTGAGGTTCATCGGGAGCTACTGAATCCTCTGGTTCAACCAAATCTTCTGTTGTAGTCTGTATTGCTGGAACCTCTTCCAGTTCTACCTCCTTGCCACTAATCTCTTTTTCAAGAAATTCCTTTTCTAAAAAGGTGGCATGTCGAGAAACAAACACCTTTTGTTCCTCGGTGTGGTAGAAGATATACCCGCGCGAATGTTTGGGATATCCAATAAACTTACACAGAATGGACCTTGCCGTGAGTTTGTCCGGATTTTGCGTTTTTACATATGCCGGACAACCCCATATCTTAACATAATTAAGACATGGTCTCTTTCCTTTCCATATCTCATATGGAGTGGTTGGCACGGTTTTGGTGGGAACCATATTCAATAGGTCTGCAGCTGTTTCCAGTGTATATCCCCAGAAGGAAATAGGTAACTCAGCTGTGCTCATCATAGAGCGTACCATATCTAATAGGGTGCGGTTCCTCCGTTCTGATACACCGTTGTGCTGTGGTGTATATGGAGGAGTCAGCTGAGAGAGAATCCCATTCTATTTTAGGAAGTCCAGGAATTCATTGCTCAAGTATTCACCTCCTCGATCAGATCGAAGGATTTTAATACTTTTTCTGGTTTGGTTCTCGACTTCTTGTTTATATTCTCTAAATTTCTCAAAAGCTACTGATTTGTGTTTCATCAGGAACACATATCCTAATCTAGAGAGATCGTCAGTGAATGTAATGAAGTACGAAGAACCATCCCTGGCATGTGTAGACATAGGACCGCATACATCACTATGTATCAGTCCCAAGAGTTCAGTAACTCTTTCTCCGTGTCCCGTAAACGGAGTTTTGGTCATCTTGCCTTTGAGACACGACTAGCAAGTGTCATAAGATGAAAATTCAAACGGATTTAAATATCTATCTTTATGCAACTTAGCTAGTCGTGTCGCATTGATGTGACCCAGTCTACAATGCCACAAGAAGGATTCGTTCAGTTCAGAACTCTTCCTCTTGTGTGTGTTTGTTATACTCAGAACTGTTGATTGATTAAGAACATAAATGCCATTGCACAACGTGCTTGATCCAACCAACTTTTGGTTACGGAAAATGTTCATAACATTGTCCTGTAATACAAAATTATATCCCTCTTTAGTCAACAAAGAAACTGATATAATGTTGCATATCAGGTTCGGCATGTAATAGCATTCGTTCAGAACCAATGTATTACCAGTTGGTAATTCAAGGTGATATTCCCCGACAGTCTTGCTGCAACAATTGCACCATTTCCAACTCTAATGTCTTTATCACCTTCTCCAAGTTCTCTACCTTTCCTGAGCCCATGTAACTGATTACATATATGGGATCCTGACCGGTATCTAATACCCAGGACGTAGGGCAAATGGAGAAACAGTTCTCTGTAACGAACACACCCGAAGAAAATGCATCAACATGTACTTTCTTCAATCGGGTGGCATGGGAATCCTGATATTCCCCTATGTCCTGTTCATTCCTATAACTCTTATAAGAAAGAACGGAACCAACGTTCCCCAGCACAGTATAACATGCGGGTTCGGTCAATACATCCATATTATTATCTTGATTAAGGCATGAAGTGGTCGCTACCTGGAGAGAGAGAGAAGAAAACACTTTAGCGTATGCTCGTGCAAGATCAGATTGGTTATTATCTTATCTAATCAGGATGGCTCCCACTGGTTTTTATCAAATCTTCCTTCAAACCCTAAAAGGAAAGACTAGCCGGGATTAATTACACCCTACAACTTCGTCGATCTTTCAGCCAGGCCAGTGTCGGTACTTTGAGGGAGGTCCCCCGTGCTTTCGCACGAACCTAATTACTGTAAACCTCGTTTTCCCAGAGGCGTAACCCCGTTGACACCTTTCTAGACACCTACTTGATCGGCTAATTGTAGTATGCAAAACTCTCCCAGGAGTAACTCTTACTCACAGTGGGTATCGGGATCCAACTATCTCATAGAAGGTATGCAATCTCATTGCAAATTTCAACACTTGAAATTCCCGATAATATTTTGCCCCTAGCGTCCTATGACCTTGACGCAGGCCAACAAATCACAGCGCGCTAGTCAAGTTCAACCCGTCATTTCCTGATTGAATTAAACCCATCCGCACGATCCTTGACGCAGGCCAACAAAGTCGCACGACTACCTTAATCCAATCTGCATCATATGCATAAGCAGATAAATAATAGTTAGCTACCGCACACTACGCCTTGACGCAGGCCAACAAACGTAGCACGAATACTAACTACTACTTATCTGAAATGACGGAGGGCTACGACAGGTTTTTCTGAAAACCTATTGCGTAATGAACTTGATATCGTTGTAGAATCAAATGAAGTTTTTGAAATGGAGTGATTTTGAGGCTTTTTCTAGTTTTGCTAAAAGGGTCACTCCCGGTGAAGGGATCGTTGGCCCTTTCCTCGTCGAATGAGGTGCGGGATATATCATATATATCACTGTGCAAAGCAGAAACTATAGAAGCAATCAAAAGTCAAACCGAATGTGTAGCATCTGCCAGTTATTGCTAAAGGAGTCACTCCCGGTGAAGGGATCTCGGTCCTTTCCTCATCGAATAAGGTGCAGGGTATATCATATATACCGCTATGCAAAGCAAGAACTGTAGCTACCTGTTTTGTTTAAAATTTGATTCTACAACATCTTAGGTTTCTTTTCTTTCATTAATCACATTAATGAAGTCCCATCATTTAAGTCACCTAAACATCACAGATAAATACGACGTACACTTATGCCATCCGCATTCGCCTGGATGTCCCCTCGTGCACCGTTAGGTTAGGTAACTAACGACAGAGCAGGGCAGGGCTAGTGCGGGTGCAAAACATAAGTAACGTCTATATAATATATCATATATACTATATACTGTATCTATCACAAAACATCACATGATCACATCACAGATATCGCAGCAGAAGAAACATATGAAACATTGGATATACTAGGACGTCCGTGTTTTCAATACGAGCCAGTATAAAACACGGATTCCACGGTCGTGATGAATAGCCAATCCCACACCCCTAGACCCCTACGAGAGCGGCAAGCAATGTAAGTGCACGGCGGTGCCCCGGTCGTCAATCCGACGGCCAAACGCGGAAACGGTGATAAACTTTAATTTTGCGGACTTAGCAAACCGGCACCACCGCGCACTAAACCCCGGATCGTGCCATTAAACTAGTCTAAGCTAACAAGAGGATGGGTTAGAGATGTACCGACTGATCCGAGTCCTCCGGTCTTCATCTCCTCTCCGATCTCCTCGCGGGATCTCCGGTCGTCGCCTCCTCGCCGGAAGGGCACCACGTCGCCTGCATCTTTTACGGGCTCCCGCCTCTATACCGAGGCAACTCGGGCATGAAGCTGGCAACTCGACATGCCCAAGGTTTGCTGTAGGATGTGTAGAGTCTATGTCTCACTTTGGGGTATTGGTTGCCTTTTGAAGATGGAGGAATGAAGAATAGAAAAATGGTGCTTGCATTTTTCTAGCAAGGAAATGAGATCAAGAATGAAACTCTCAAGATGAAGCTCTCTTCTTCTTCTTCTCTCTTTCTTTTTTCCTCATGAAAAACTTATCATTCCTCATCAAATGAATGGTGGAGGAAAGAATGTATATGAAGCATCAAGGGAGGTGAGTGTAGGAAGTGAAAAGAGGTGACCACATCCTAGACAATAAAACATCAACCATGCTTACACCTTAATCACATCAAATCTCATTAATGCAAAAGCATGGATGAAAGATATCATAATCAACACAATAGCAAGAAACCCCCTCCACAAAAGTTATTTGCACAATTGCAAATAACCCCCTCCATCGGAAAAGCCCGGCCGAGAAAGAACAAAGGAAAACCGGCCGGAACGGAAAGCAAACTGGCAACTCCAGAAAACAGGTCCCGTAATAAATTACAGGAAAACCCCCATACTGTGCATACACACACGCATCTGTATTCCGTCCGGATACAAATGCAATGAGACAGAATCTACACTGTACTAAACTAGGACCGGCTTAAAACCAAAGCCGGCTAGTAATCCGTCCGATCCTGATCCGTGCAATACCGCACGTATCTGATCGAACGCTGCCATATAACTATACGGCCACTAGTACAAAACCGTCCGATCCTGATCCGTGCAATACCGCACGTATCTGATCGGACCCTGCCATATCTCCATACGGCCTCTACAGCGTTTCGCCCGAAAGCTTGAGTAACTGAAAGTGTGGTGAACTTTAAAGACTCGTCAATACTATGGCTGTGGATTTAACCACTAGCACGTCAGAGGTATAAGCCAATACGTGACGGGCCACCAGCTATTGACCAAAAGGGACGTCGATGAGCGAACTCATCCTGACACCCTACTGAGCCTGTCAGTGACAATATCCGTACAGTCCGGTCCGTTCGTCTATGAGCATCGCATGTCGGGCCTAGGGGGTTGGTAAAAGTCAGACCCCCAAAAGCGGTACAAGTCGTGTCGGAGTGTAGCCCAGAACACCCTGAGATACTACTGGAATACCTACCAGTAAATCTCCTGCCTTGGCCAAGGTCTTCGTGTAATGGCTCTCCTAGACACAGCGCGACCTCACCCCCAATACCGGGAGAGACGAACCCCTGAAGATCCGCTCACTGCCTCCATGTGGCTCGGGACTGTACCCAACTAAAACCTGTTTGCACGACTCCTTTGAGCCGTGGTAGGGTAGTAATCAAAGTACAGTGGGAACTCACACGAGACAAATGACGATCCCCAGGTCGATGAACTAACCTGTACACATGTCACCAGGGAACTGCTATCTGACGTCAGGTATAAGACCAACTAGATGTTCCCGGCGAGTCCTGTCCGGTGTACTCATAACCCAATGAGCACCTGTATACATCTTAGGTGAACCAACTGACACCAGTGGCTTGTGAGACCGGCCACCGCCCCTCGTCGGGGTCTCGACTGTATACACTAGTCTACTCTGGAGTATCGATGCCCTGTCTCGAAACTCCTACGACTAGGGACCTTTTAAGGATGTGCTTACAGACTCCAGCTCTCACTTATATGATCGCCCTCATACTGCTGGTAGTCAAGCAAGAATCCTAGGGGCTCTATCAACGTGCAATAGCGACATGTCAGGTCACCTAAAGCAGTACACGATGATAAAGGTAAACCGGATAGCATACTATCATCTCGAGTAAGACTGTCGCACCGGGATAGGTCCTCCCTCAATCATTGCAATCACGTGCCTGTGACCCAATAATTGACTCTGAGGGCACTATCTCCAACAATCTCCCACTAGCACTCAAGGCTAATTATTGCGATGTCGCATACTCACAGCCTGTGTGATACCGAACACCCAACTCCCCTACTAGTCAGTCTCACAAAAACCGTTTGTGAAACTATTGCGTTCGAGGAATAGCCTCAGTGAGTGGATCCGCCTTGATGTCTCTTTCTATGTCTCTCCCTATATCTCAAGTTCGCGGAGAAAGCCATCTCCCGAAATGAGCAATACCTGTCTTAGAATGTCTGGATGTCTGATGGGACCGAGCTCATAAATGAACTCCAAATCCAAACTTCTTAGACTGTATCGTCAACTGAACTTAATCAGTATCCTGCGCCATGCCACCCTCAGTATCACCTTGGACCATCTGTCCAAAATACTGCCCCTCGTCAGAAGGATGACTATAACTCTGACAACCTCCTTGTCGTCCATGTCACCTTGGAAGCCTGGAATGATAACTGTTTCCCGAATGGGGCTTTCGTTATCATATCCCTAGAACAGACACTTATGTTCTAAAACTGCTTCCCGACTGTTCCTCCAGGATTGGATCAATATCAACTTATTGCATCTAGTGCAAGAACAACATCTGGTGTGGTACTTGACATCTCATGATTGACTCAATTGCCTGAGCAAGTGATCTGCTAATCATGCACATCCCTCTCCCCTTTAGTCTGTAAGACACCTTTAGAGAGGGTGACTCCATCACCTGCAGGTATACTACCGTGCCAGGAGTCGTCCATTCTAAATACTCTTAGAATGCTGTCAAAGTACCCAGATTGGGAAACCACCCAAATCTAGATCTAAAAACATAGATCTAGTAACCAGTATGTCTGATATAATGTCCAAGTCCCATGTGGAGAGAACACTGTGTGACGACCAAAGTATAACCGATCGTAGTATAGGAATATCACTTCCTACTACCTTCTCAACAGATCCATCCCCTGTTCTGATGACGTCAAACCTATGACTGTCACATCAGAAATGGATGATCTATCTCCGCTACATCTGCTTTAGTCTATAAATAGACATAAGCCTGATGTCCACCAATGCTTCCGCTGCTCCCACTGACTACGACAACCCTCTGGCAGAGTCATACAGACTTGCACTTCTAAAGCTAGTTTAGAACGACGCTATACTCATCCTCCTGCCGGGTCTCGCAGCCTGGAACAACAACAATGGCAAGTGTGGATAAACAAGAACTTCCCTGTCACCGTCCTTGAGGCTACCGGAGTACCTCTCGGGTGCCTGAAGTTACCCACCTTATCTGCGGAGTGGCCAATGGAATGTCAAAACAGATTGAATCTTTAGGTTCCTTATCAAATCTTCAGTAATCGTTTGCGGTTCTGGAATCACTTCCAGTTCTACCATACTCCCACTACTGTTTTTGAAAAAAATCCATTTTTAATAAAACTGTGGCGAGTCTAGAACAATATTTCTATTGATCTGCCAGATGGTAGAAAGTCAACCCTCGTCATAGCCTGGGTCAACCCACAAACAGCCATTACAGAAACGTGCCTTGAGTTATCCAGAGTCTGGTTTTAATCATAAGCCGGACAACTCCCCGTACCTTAACAATGTTAAGATATGAACTGTACTATATCCAATATAGAACCAGAGGCACTGATTTAATTGAACCAGATTCAAATCATGCAACTATCTCCAGTGCATGTCAACTAAATGGAAGGAGTCCGATCAGCGTTACTCAACTTAGGAATGCTTCCAATTATGAGTAACCTGAAAGAGAAGTAATTACTATAAACTGAATACCATACACAAGTATCTACATCTTCGATCACTTTGAAGAATCCCGATACTTGCTACACCTGGTTCTCTACTCTATTCAAATACCTATAACTCCTCAAAACTCAGACCCTGTATTTCTACGAAACACATGTCTAAGAACTAGAGAAGTTAAAAGTAAACAGAATATAGTACGAGGACCAACCCCTCTGTCCTAGTGGACACTGGACAATATACAATACTCTGTATAAGTCCCTTGAGTCTAGTGACTCATTCACTGTGTGTTGTAGGTTGAAAACTGTACTTTTGGTTAAGAAGAATTACACCGCCGTTCAATGCTCCTTACCTAACCATCCACTGATATAGGTAAATGTCATCGACATAATATCAAAAGATATATCTCACTCTATAAAAATAGACGTACAGATATATCAATTTGAAATTGGTGCACAACAACGGATATTCAAAACCAAATATTTGCCGACCGGCAAACAACCCAGGTGGCTTCCTCAAATATCACCAACTGCAACGAATCCCGATATATTGAGGATGGTCACCTAATTCCCAATAACTTACTCCCCCTCATCATCTGTAAAATCATACAGATGTGAGAATCATACCTGGTAAATACATACCCTGGAGTAAGTGTCTAATCAGGAAATCAGTTTTCCATTAACAGTACACAGTGAAACTGAAACATTGAAATGTTTCGTTGGGGTATCCTGGTATTCCTAGTAATGCCTCTACCATTATCCAGATTCACAACTATAACCGTATAATTCTTTGCCACCTCCCCAAATCCCTTTATTTGTCTTTAGTCATTACCTTCTGCACACCCCTTAGGCCAAATGGTTTTCTTCCTTCCCTACCGTTCGGCACCAGCCTATGGTTTGGAAGAAGACTATCCAATAAGCATAATGGGTGTACTGTCCTAATCCTAGGAGCACTCGCAACGCGAGAGAAGGTGAAGATAAAAGACACCTGAATGTACTTTATTCCTATTTCTCCTGAACCAGGATCCATCCCCGAACTGGAACAAGTTCCTTTCGAGTTCGTATATAACCATACGATGGATTATCCAATAAAATGGGATCTTCGTAGTGATACGGAGTGTCCTGAAGAAATACAAAGGTGATTTAGGATTGGCGAAGAAATACTTGGTTTGGTCGTGAATAGCAGTCGCAAGTTACTTTGCCCTCTTACTAATCCCTTTCTTTGTCTTAATCTTAATACCTTCTGTACACCGTTTAGGCTAACTGGTTTTCTTCATTCCCTATCGGTCGGCACCAGCCTGTGGTTTGGAAGAAGACTATCCAATTTGCATAATAGGTGTACTACTCCTAAACTAAGGAGTACTCGCAACCTGAGAGAGGGTGAAAAGAAAAGACAACTGAATAATCCTATTCGTTTTCTCCAGAACCAGAAACCATCCTCGAATTCCTTCGAGTTCGTATCTAACCATACGATGGTTTTGTCCAATGGAAGTGGACGTTCGTAGTAATACGGGGTGTCCTGGAGAAAAAGGGTAAAAGTAGGAGTGGCAATGAGGTCTGCAACTCTGACAATCCAAAAGCCAGTGTTAAGAAGGTTCGGTCAACTTGGCCACTGAGTCGTAGTCTTAGGGTCGGGTCAATGGTCGCTGCCAAAGAGAGAGAGAAAAGAAACACTCAGCGTGCACTCTAACCAAGATCAGAATGGTTACCAATTTATCTAATCTGGAAACCTCCCACTGTACCTCAAATTCTCCTCCAAACCTGAAAGAAGAATTAGTCGGGGTCACCCGAGGAGTAAACCAACTCATCAGTGGGAATCGGGATCCAACTCTCATCGCATGACAACGTGACGGAATCCGCTCACGTTATCACACTCCAGATGGTATGCGTATATCTGGCAAGTTTCAGTACTTTTGAAACTCCCGATGTGATTTTTGCCCCATGCTCTTATGACCTTGGCGTGAGGTCAAAATATCATAAGTCACATGTCAAGTTCTTCCCATCATTATCCAGGTTAATTTGAACCCACCCGTACATACCCTTGACGTAGGCCAAAATAGTAGTACGACTGTCCCAAACCATCGCATCTATCTATGCTGCAGATAAATACCCGGCAGCTACCAAACACTATGCCTTGGCGTGAGGTCAAAATACATAGCATGAATACTACCGAATATTTAACTGAAATGATGGAGGGCTACGAATGGTTTCTGGCGAAAACCTTTAACGTAATGAACTTGATCTCGTTGAAGGAACGGATAGCTTTTTAGAAAATATAGTGACGAAAACCTTTACTAAAGAGGTCACTCCCGGTGAAGGGATCTCGGCTCTTTCCCCGTAGAATGAGGTGCAGGATATTCCAACTGAATACCACGATGCAAAGCAAAAGTAATCGGCTATAGTGAAGTTAATGCCCTGACGCAAACTTCTGTCCAAGGGGTCACTCCCGGTGAAGGGATCTCGGCCCTTGCCTCGTCGACTGAGGAGCAGGATATTCCAAATGAATACCACGATGCAAAACAAAAGTGAACGTCCTTGCAATAACAGCTTTTTGAAAAATGTTCCAACAACATCAGAATAGGTTTGTTTATCTTGCATTGATCCGAATCAACGCAGTCCCATCAATTGATCACACCACAAAGAACGAAAATATACTGACGTACGTATATGCCATCCGCATTCGCCACTGGGTCCCGTCATCACCCGTTAGGTTAGCTAACTAACGGCAGAGCGGGGACTGGACTAGCGCGGATGAAAAGCATATACAACATCTACTAATATATATACCAATATATTATATTCGCTCAAGGCGTGAATAAAAATGCAACATCACAGAAATGTACAGCATCACAGAATAATACAGATATCTGGGATCCCCGGGTTTCACAGAGCCACTACTGAAACCCGACGTTCCCCTGGTCGCATGGATAGCCTGTGCAATGAAAACCTAGACCCCTACGGGCGCGGCAAGTCACCCGCCAAAACCTGAAGCGAGGCAGCCCCCTTCAGCTCCGTGAATGGACCACCCAGCACTCCACGGAATCCGGCAACTTGGGCACCCCTCCTGGGTCAACCTGTACCCCCTACGAGTGCGGCGAATAGCCCGCCAATCCTAGAGTGAAGCCCCCTCCGTCCCAATGCCATGAGATGTGGGCTTGTTGCCCTCTAGAACCCGGCTATCCGTGCACTCCTCCACGGGGTAATCCTAGTACAGAAAATAAAAAATACATACACCGGGTACATCGACCGTAACCAGGTCGTGCCCCAAAAGAATAATACAAACAGGCAGTGACGGAAGTCCACATGTCGGACGCTCGCCCCGCAATATCAAATGTATATAATACAACAGCACTGTACTAGCATTGCATCCAGGCTATCCCCCACGACCGATCCGCAACATCACAGCAAATACATAGAACATCAACGTGAAAGTCACGTTCGCAAATCCGTCTAACCGGGCTATAGCAGTTAGACTGGATTTGCCGATCAAGTGACATTCACGGTCGCAGATATAATGTAAATACTGTGAAAAATGTGTTTAAAAATTTTCCGATTGATCAAACCTTAACAAGTGGGCCCCCAAACAAAACTGTAGCACTCACAGAAAACCTGGGCCCAATTTTAATATTCCAGAAAACACATTTTCAACTCAGGAACATTCTGCAAAGTTTTGGGGGCATGAACAGTTGTTACGGCGGCGGAAGCGCGGCCCAAGCAGGGATTTGGCCGCGCTTTCGCGGTGGAACAGTGAGTTCATGGTACCAAATTTTTACAGTATGTTTCTAATTCCCTGCACATCACTCTGAGACAACCTGAAAAATTTTTGGACTCAAAAAAAATTCGACAGAAACTGATGTGCTTGAAATACGCGTTTTCGCGATTTTGTTCGATCGGAAACGTAAAACACATTAAACAAAGCTAGACGAAGTTAATGGCGAGGCTCTGATACCACTGTAAGTGCACGGCGGTGCCCCGGTCGTCAATCCGACGGCCAAACGCGGAAACGGTGATAAACTTTAATTTTGCGGACTTAGCAAACCGGCACCACCGCGCACTAAACCCCGGATCGTGCCATTAAACTAGTCTAAGCTAACAAGAGGATGGGTTAGAGATGTACCGACTGATCCGAGTCCTCCGGTCTTCATCTCCTCTCCGATCTCCTCGCGGGATCTCCGGTCGTCGCCTCCTCGCCGGAAGGGCACCACGTCGCCTGCATCTTTTACGGGCTCCCGCCTCTATACCGAGGCAACTCGGGCATGAAGCCGGCAACTCGACATGCCCAAGGTTTGCTGTAGGATGTGTAGAGTCTATGTCTCACTTTGGGGTATTGGTTGCGTTTTGAAGATGGAGGAATGAAGAATAGAAAAATGGTGCTTGCATTTTTCTAGCAAGGAAATGAGATCAAGAATGAAACTCTCAAGATGAAGCTCTCTTCTTCTTCTTCTCTCTTTCTTTTTTCCTCATGAAAAACTTATCATTCCTCATCAAATGAATGGTGGAGGAAAGAATGTATATGAAGCATCAAGGGAGGTGAGTGTAGGAAGTGAAAAGAGGTGACCACATCCAAGACAATAAAACATCAACCATGCTTACACCTTAATCACATCAAATCTCATTAATGCAAAAGCATGGATGAAAGATATCATAATCAACACAATAGCAAGAAACCCCCTCCACAAAAGTTATTTGCACAATTGCAAATAACCCCCTCCATCGGAAAAGCCCGGCCGAGAAAGAACAAAGGAAAACCGGCCGGAACGGAAAGCAAACTGGCAACTCCAGAAAACTGGTCCCGTAATAAATTACAGGAAAACCCCCATACTGTGCATACACACCCGCATCTGTATTCCGTCCGGATACAAATGCAATGAGACAGAATCTACACTGTACTAAACTAGGACCGGCTTAAAACCAAAGCCGGCTAGTAATCCGTCCGATCCTGATCCGTGCAATACCGCACGTATCTGATCGAACGCTGCCATATAACTATACGGCCACTAGTACAAAACCGTCCGATCCTGATCCGTGCAATACCGCACGTATCTGATCGGACCCTGCCATATCTCCATACGGCCTCTACAGCCTTTCGCCCGAAAGCTTGAGTAACTGAAAGTGTGGTGAACTCTAAAGACTCGTCAATACTATGGCTGTGGATTTAACCACTAGCACGTCAGAGGTATAAGCCAATACGTGACGGGCCACCAGCTATTGACCAAAAGGGACGTCGATGAGCGAACTCATCCTGACACCCTACTGAGCCTGTCAGTGACAATATCCGTACAGTCCGGTCCGTTCGTCTATGAGCATCGCATGTCGGGCCTAGGGGGTTGGTAAAAGTCAGACCCCCAAAAGCGGTACAAGTCGTGTCGGAGTGTAGCCCAGAACACCCTGAGATACTACTGGAATACCTACCAGTAAATCTCCTGCCTTGGCCAAGGTCTTCGTGTAATGGCTCTCCTAGACACAGCGCGACCTCACCCCCAATACCGGGAGAGACGAACCCCTGAAGATCCGCTCACTGCCTCCATGTGGCTCGGGACTGTACCCAACTAAAACCTGTTTGCACGACTCCTTTGAGCCGTGGTAGGGTAGTAATCAAAGTACAGTGGGAACTCACACGAGACAAATGACGATCCCCAGGTCGATGAACTAACCTGTACACATGTCACCAGGGAACTGCTATCTGACGTCAGGTATAAGACCAACTAGCATGTTCCCGGCGAGTCCTGTCCGGTGTACTCATAACCCAATGAGCACCTGTATACATCTTAGGTGAACCAACTGACACCAGTGGCTTGTGAGACCGGCCACCGCCCCTCGTCGGGGTCTCGACTGTATACACTAGTCTACTATGGAGTATCGATGCCCTGTCTCGAAACTCCTACGACTAGGGACCTTTTAAGGATGTGCTTACAGACTCCAGCTCTCACTTATATGATCGCCCTCATACTGCTGGTAGTCAAGCAAGAATCCTAGGGGCTCTATCAACGTGCAATAGCGACATGTCAGGTCACCTAAAGCAGTACACGATGATAAAGGTAAACCAGATAGCATACTATCATCTCGAGTAAGACTGTCGCACCGGGATAGGTCCTCCCTTAATCATTGCAATCACGTGCCTGTGACCCAATAATTGACTCTGAGGGCACTATCTCCAACAAGCAACCCTGCCAATTCTAGGGTTAGGAGACCCGGACTCGACTCCTCGAGTTGGTCTCCCACTGGACCCCAGAACCCGGTTACTTGTGCTCCCCTCCTTGGGTCTATCCTAATGCGGAAAAGTAAATAATATACAAAGGGTGACATCTTCCGCTACCTGGAAGTGCCCCAATAAAAGAATATTACATACAAGTTTTTACATGAATGAAAAATGAAAAACACTCGTCTCACATAAAAACCCCCGGCTATTCAAACACGACGATCCAATATAACATATCCAGCAACACATAACATCACATGTCATCAACGTAAGTAAATATGCGCATCCCAATTGTCGTTGACATATAGCAACGGAACCGGCGATATCACATATTACACTTACGGTCATAGAAAAGAAAGTGTAAAACTACAACAATTGGAATCCACAACTTCTTTAGACATCGCATGCCTAATCAAATGAAATACTTAGACATCACATGCCTAACAGTTATAAACCCCGCATTTTAGTCTCATTATCGAAAACTCTTTTCAATATCAAGTGAAACTAAACTGCTAGATTTATAACATTCATTCAGTTATCACATAACTGTTTGTGAATTCCAATTATTGTATCCCATTCCGGATAAATAGAAAATATCAAACTTTCCGATCGAACATTCGAACACCCAAGTTTTCCCGATACAGTCCAACACATGAAATAGGTTCAAAGACATTCACTTCATGCCTCAGTACCAACGGTCCAGCCGTAGAAGGGTCAAGCCAACGCCTCACATGTGGCATGCCGTACTGCCCCAAACCCGAAGGTTCAAAGGGCAGTTCAAGACGGTCACATAATCGAGTTAAGGTTTGTTGTTTTCTAGAGGGACCATCACGTTACTTGCACTACTCAGAACGTCTTTAAACCATAGAAAAATCCAACACTAGGAAATTTCCCGACAGGGGAAAAGTTGGGTATTTATATCCGGTCGAACTTTTTAACATATTCTAAAGTTATCCGGAAAGCCACATAGACAAGATTTGATAATCCGATCGAATCGTCGATTCCCAATACAACCCCAGAACACTCAACTCTTGAGTCAAAATAAAAATTCCCAGAAAATACAGCACCATAAAATAGGAATTACTGTGCAAAAATGGTTGACTAAACCCATTAGTTGGCCGCGGAACCGCCGCAGAAGCCATGCTTCTGCCGCGGTTCCGCCGCAGTTTGATGGAATTATGGGTACGGGCTTCACAGTAATTCTTACAATACCCTGCTGAATTTTCTGCATATTTTTAATGTGGAAAAATCCCAGATTTTAGAAAAAGTCCAGAGAGCACTTGGGTTTTAGGGTTTCGGGTTCGTTCGGGTTTCAAACGTCGTCTAGACTTCGCCTAAGGCTCTAGCTAGGTTCTGATACCACTGTAGGGTTCCTATGCACACTATAGAGGTTTCACAAGGCATCAACCATGCCAATTTAAAATTTTATGGGTGCCGAGAAACCCTAATACGGATCGTCGGCTAGATATTTAGGCGAAAAACGAAACTAGTTAACATCTTAACTAAAGGAGAGAGGCTACAACCTTTGTAGATCCGGTTATCCACTTCCTTAGCTCCATGTAGTCGTCCTCTCGCTGTCTATCTCGAATCCCGAACTCAAACGTCGGCTTCATCCGAGAATTGGGCGGACTAGGTCGTCGGCTTCGTGCCGAAGATGATCTACGTCGAGGCATCACTAGTTCAAGCTCCGACTTCACAAATTTGTGAAACTTGTGAAGAAAACACCCAAAACGACTTGGCAAGAGGTAGAGGGTGAAGAAATAGGAGGTGGGTTCACTTTAGAATTGGATTTCTCACTTTGGAACTCAAGTTGCCATTGATGGCATCAAGCTTTTCTTGAAGAAGAAGATGATGATGAAGAAGAAAGAATATGATAGAATATGATAAGTATTGAGATAAAATGAATAATAATTCAATACTTATCATAAGCTAACTAAGGTTAAGTGTAGAGAATAGACCATTGTTACTTGGATGAGTTAGGGTTAAGCATGAAGACAAGAATGGTTAAGAAGTCAAAGCTTCATGAAGCTTCAACTAGAAACAAACATAGCCACCATTCTTATCTAAATCTTTTCTAAATAAATAAACAAATAAATAAATGAAAAAGCAAAACCCTAATCATCTCTTAACCATGGTTTAATTCTTTACACTTAACAAAATGATCAAGTATCATCAAACATGATACAAATATGTGCACAAAAGTATATCACATATACTTCTTGCACATCAAGTGAGAAAATCCATATAAAGTGAACCAATACTAGTTAATGCAATGTAATATATCAAATATATAGTTATACATTAAATCATTAAATCAACACTTGATTTAACGATCCGGTCATATCGCATATAACCGACTAGTATCCAATGTATCGGCTTATCGAATCAATCCTTGATTCGATATCTAGGTTATATCGAATATAACCATTCGATACATCCATCGCGAGAATGAAATACGGTATCACATACACGCATTATTCTCGGTCCTGCACATATCTCATATGCGCTCCTATTTCGTTTCGCTTGAGCCAGGAAACCTCTGTGTAGGACTCTAAAGACTCGTCAATACGCCGGTAGCAGATGATGATCATATCAAGCACCCACAAGCCGCAAGCGGTCTGCTAAACATAACGGCCATCCGGGTATTGAGCGATCAGAAGATCGACGAGCTAGCCCGCTCACACTCCTGTCAATCCAACCAGTAACACTTACCGTACAGTCCGGTCTGTTCGTCTGATATGTCGCATATCAAGTCTAGGGGTGGTAAACGTCAGACCCCAATAACCGATAAGTCGTGCCGATGTGAGGCTCATAACGGGTCGAGAAACTACTGGTAACACTTACCAGCAAATCTCTGATCAGCCCTGGCCAGGGACTTCCCTGTTACGGCCAATCGAGCACAGCGCAACATCAACCCCCAATACCGGGAGAGACGAAACCCCTCCTATCGCTCATTGCCTCCATGTGACTCGGGACTGTACCCAAAGACCACCGTTTTGCACGCCCTCATGGGCGTGGTAAGGTGGAGATCAAAGCACAGTGGGAATCGCACAAGACTCTATGACGATCTCGGGTCTACAGACTAACCTGTACAAGTGTCATCTGAGAACTGCCATCTGACGTGAGGTATAATACCATCTGGGAGTTCTCGGCGAGTCCGTCCAGTGTACCCAGTCTCCACTGAGCACCCGTACACCATCTCTGATGTCAAACCCCAATGGATATGGGATCATCCATCGCCCATCTCATGGGTCGAGAAGCGTATACGCTAGTCTACACTGGTATATCGATGCCCCGTCTCGATATACCCACGACTAGGGACCTTGAAGGATGTACCTATGGACTACCATGTCCCCACTAGTATGATCTCCATCATAGTCCAGGTAGTCAAGTACACATCCTAAGGGTTTTACCAACATGTAACTGTAAGACAGTTTAAAGAGACAAGTGTACATGTTAAGATAAAGAGTAACCAGATAGCATACTATCATATCGAGCAAGAAAGTCATCTCTATATATGTCCAAGCATCCAATATAATATACATCATCTGTACAATACTGGCCTCTAGGGCATACATACAACTAACATTAATACGAACGGAGATATAACCGGCAGTTCAATTATTTTTTGGATAAAAGACGTGTTTAGTGTGTTTGGTGTGTAATCATTCCAATCAAGTTTCAGATGGGTTATTTTTCAGACTTAGTTCCAATTACGGCATCAATAACATTCCTTCATAGTCGCTTTACTTCATAAACTATTTTTGACATTACTTATTTCAGAACAAACCTATTTGATCCTCAGAAAATCATTAATCCATTTAAAAGTTTTTTGACATAAAAGACTTATCATATAATTCCCAAAAACTCACGACACGTGTAGTGTGATGTAAAGACGTATATCAGCTATAGTTAACTTCAAAGGAGAGTTATTTTTCAGGTTTTCAAAATCTAAACATAAGATTTAGTTATTCTTATTTTATCAAACAAAACCGTCGAAATGTTGAATTAGAGTCCTCCCACTAGCTAACTTGACAGAAAAGTTTTTATGTTTTTAGAAAATTTTCAGATTTTTATGGATTTTATGGATTTTAATATGCAGATGCAAAATATACATATGAATGCGAAGGTAAGAAATGCGTACCGAGCGTACCCCCAAACTTAAACTGAACAGTGTCCTCACTGTCATTGCATGAAGAGATCATTTGAATGGTCAAAAATTGTCGGTTAGCGATACACAATTTTTATTTGTTTTTGTTTTTTAAAGAAAAGAAAAAGAAAAAAGAATGGAAAAGAATATTCACAAATATATACAAAAGGCTTATACATACCCCCAAACTTATTTGGAACAGTGTCCACTGTTCTTGTAACACCCGAGCCCAATAATACTATTTCTACTACTAGTTGAGTGTTATACATTGTTCAATTCAATTATCCTGATTGTTTGGTGCTTATTGCTAAATTTTAACCGGTTAAGTCATTTTGGCACATAACAAATTTTAACACCTAAAATGAAATTAAAAATATCCATGTTGGCCTACTCGTCGCCACTAGTCGCGTGGTAGCGTCCGCGCGTCGAGATTTCGTCCCGTTCGGTGAAACGGGCAAGTTTGGACGACTACGCGCGCGTGCAAGTGTCCGACTTGGGGGGCATGCATTTTAATCATAAAACACCTCATTTCAAAATTTGGAACTAGCTTAAAATCCTATTATTTGGATTTGAAATATTTGGGCGCAACCCGGGCGCGATTTGGAAATGTTTCATTTAGCGCCGAAAAGCCCATTTAATTAAATAATCTAAACTTATATAATATATTCTTCTGTTACTTTTAAACTACCTAAATCGTTTAAATCTTTACTTTTAAAATTTCGCCAGCTAATCACGAGGGACTTTATCCCTCGTGGGCTCGCCTCCATTTCTCTATCTCTCTCTCTCTCTTCCTCTAACCTCTCTCTCTCTCTTCCCTATATATATTAGCTTCCTCCTTCCCTTCACATATTTTGCAGCCACAAGAACCCCTCGCGATCCTAACCCTCGCCACCGTGCCCGTCGCCGCCGCAGCCCCAACACCGACGCCACCACCACCGTTGCCCTCGTCTCCGCCTCCTCTTCCCGGCCTCGACTTTCCTTCCTTCTCCCCGTGCACACGTTGCTACAGCAGCAACCCCGGCCTGTCCCGTGTCTTCCCTGTTCGGCCGGAGAAGTCGCCGGCGACCGTCGTCGTCGTCACCTGCGCCACCTTCGGCATCTCCTCATCCCCTGCGCACCAGCCCCCGACCACCTCCTCTTCATCCCCACTTTCTTCTCTGTTTCCATACCGCAACCCTAGCCCGTCGCCCGCAGCATCCTCGCCGGCGCCCCATCGCCGTCGACCCCGTCGCCGTCGTAACCTTTGCAATCCCTGTAAGCTTCTCTCTACCTTCTCTCTTCCTTTTTCCCCTCGCTGGTTGTTTTTTTGTCCGTGCGTAGTATTTTGCTAACTTTGTCGCTGTTTTGGCGGTTCGCCGGAATCCGGCCATGCCGACGACTTGACTCGACTTTCCAGCAAGGTACTCCAGTCCGTGTGGTCCCGCTGTTCGTTGTTTGGTCTCGATCCGTGAACCGTGCGTCCGTCGCGTGCTTTTCCGCCGACGTTACATTCGTTTTTCCCGGTTCGCGGAACCGTCGAGGCAAGTATTACTTGCTACATGCTATGTTATCCTAATTAAGTATGATTGACTCATAAAACCTGCAATATTAACTAGTGTAGTTGCTTTTCTCAATTGGACGAAATATGATATATATCATGATACTGCAACGTAAACCGTATTATGCCACTGTAACCCTAATAACGAAACTACCGGTTTATCATGTTGCTATTTAAAGGACGATAGTCGTACACTTATATCTTCATTACCTGCTGTTATTAATATTGCGCTACACTGTGATTATCGCACCCCAAGGGTGCTTGAACCTGTTAATAAAGATAATACAAAGCACCATTGTGATTAAGTGACTATTATTGCTGTTTACGTTAAATTCTTGCTGCTGTTACTTATTCGATTGTATATCTGTTGAGAGTACCCACTCGATCACATTACATATTGACCTGACTCTGCTGCACCTGACACATACATACATATTGACTCAACCTGTTGAAACATGACCTGGCTTGTTACCTGATCTCATACCTAATGCCAACAAACCTGACTTGGGGTCCTCATGGACCATTCCTGTTGTCTACCCAGACAAACCTGCTGTTACCTGATCCTGTGTTGGCATTAGTCCTTGATTATTGAATACCTGACCTGACATACATAACTTGGGGGTATGGGGAAATCAAAGATGAACCTGACTTGTAACTCGACAGTTCACTACCTGTTCAAGTGTACACATTCCTGTTTTGTGCCTAGCGGCATGTCTCGGTTTCGGCCGAGAATATTGTGGCCGTGATCCCGGGTATGTACGGGATACTATTGAGTTACATCGACGAGTCATCAATTGATTTCAAAGACTTTAGAGTAGAAACCTGATAGAACAGTTTAGTTACCCACTGCACATTACCCTGCACTGTTGATTCATAATATTGCTTTATTCATGTTTATCCCTGCATTGCTTATTACCATGTTCATATTATATACTTGGTTGACATGACACGCTGACGTCTGGGTTTTGCATGGCCCAGATTCTTTACCACTGTCGCCGACCGAGCAGGAGTACTTCAGCCAGCAGACTGATTTGTGAGTTCTATAGTGGTTGGTTTGTTTATTGCATTTTATTTCCAGGTGCGATCCCGCATTATGGGACGTACCTTTCTATTATTGTATTGGATCATTTGCTTCCGCACTTATTGTTTATTGACTCTCGTTATTATGGATTTGGACATGTGCTAGATTAGTTTATTTATCTTGTTCTTGATATCTCTACAACCGTAATGTGACTGTGGATGGATACTTCCTACCCACAGGTAGCATGGTTGGCTATGTCACGTGTCCAATCTTGCGTACTCTGGGAAGCGGGGCGTGACATGGTTCTTTTGGTATCAGAGACATAGGTTAGTTGGGTTGATTCTTTTGTAGTTGGGTATTGTACCCAATACACGAATCAGAATACCCGTGTTTAGGAAACATGTCCTGCCACCTTGACCGTTTTACCATTCTTGAATCACATTCTTCCTGATTATATCTTTTACGATGTGCATACTTTCTTTGCATATCGATTCGAAAACCTGATTCCTTGTTATCTCTAGGACTTAGGCGACTTGGGTAGAGTTATGTAATTGCGGCTATGATACCGCGGCATAGTTACAATGCGGCACTCTATTTAAGTATCTTGGAGTTCTAGCCTTGATCTATATTCAGAATCTATCAGCATGCTAATGTTGGGTGTTTTGAGTTCAGGAATATGGCAGATAAGAATTTGAAGACGTACCAAGGCGTGTGGACGAAGCCGCCATGCTTGGAGTGATAAGGGGAATGCTGGAAATCAAAGAGACAGACTGAGCTGATCCAGCAATAGCGGACTCGTTTCAGGAAGGTTTGCAGATCGTTCAGCAGTCTGTGAACGAGATTGGAACTAGACCAGTTGACCGAGTAGGGACCGTGGCAGAGTTCAGACGTGTGGGTCCTACTACTTTCACTGGTTTGGAGGAGCCGTGCCAGCCGAGCAGTGGCTAGTCAGCACGGAGAATTTGCTGATTGCGGCACAGATTCCAGAGGACAAAGGAGTTGATGTGGTGCGCTTTCAACTAGTGGATTACGCCCGAGAGTGGTGGCTTGCGGAAGAGACCCGCTTGCCCAAGCCGATCAGTTGGGCGAAGTTTTCTAAGAACCCCTGGAGAAGTTCTTCCCGCAGACTGCGCGGAGGAAAGGGAAGAAATTTATCGGACTAAGGCAGAATGGAGCAACCGTGGACGTGCATGCAGCAGAGTGGACGAGACTCAGTAGTCTCGCTGGACCTTTCGCGGCCAACGATGCAGACAGCAGTTGCGGTAAGGAACCAGTTCTGTCGGGCCAGTCGAGTTTAGGGCTAGGCCGACAAATGGTGTTCTCGCAGCTATGGGAAGTTGATGGTTGTGAAGAACCGGTGGTAGTTCGCGATCTCATGGAAGTAGTAAAGATATATCGGGTTTACTACCGAGGAGATACGTGGAGTTCGCGATTGACCTTATTCCTGGTGCAGTGCCAGTGTCAAAATCTTATTATCCGATGGCACCAGTGGAATTGGAAGAAGTTAAGAGGCAAGTTGATGAATTACTTGAGAAGGGATGGATTTGAAGCAACAACTCGCCTTGGGGAGCTCCAGTTCTTTTAGTAAAGAAGAAGGATGGCACGAGGAGGATGTGCATTGATTATCGAGAATTGAACCGGATGACTATTAAGAACAAGTACCCGATCCCTCGCATTGGAGAACTTTTTGAGCAGCTTAGTGGCGCGAGGATATTCTCGAAACTGGATTTGCGATCAGGATATCATCAGGTCCGAGTGAAAGCAGAAGACATTTGCAAGACGGCGTTCGAACTCGATATGGACATTTCGAGTATCTGGTGATGCCCTTCGGAGTGACGAATGCGCCGGCAATATTCATGGATTTGATGAACAGAATCTTTTCGCCATTCTTGGACCAGTTTATTGTGGTATTCATTGACGATATTCTGGTGTACTAGAAGAGTCCGGAGGAACATGCTGAGCATTTGAAGATCGCACTGCAGACGCTGAGACAGGAGAAATTGTATGCGAAGATGAGTAAGTGTGAATTCTGGCTGGAAGAAGTGAAGTTTCTGGGACATGTCGTGTCGGGCGATGGAATCGCCGTTGATCCCGAGAAAATTGCAGCAGTTCGAGATTGGCCAATTCCAAGGAATGTTGCGGAGATAAGAAGTTTTCTTGGACTCGCCGGATACTACAGAAGATTTGTGGAGAATTTCGATCGCTTGGCAGAACCGTTAACCAAGCTCACGCGCAAGGAGGTACCTTTTGTTTGGACGGATGGATGTGCAATGGCCTTCGAGACGTTGAAGCAGAAGTTGATAACCGCCCCTATCCTGACCATACCAGACAATTCGGGAGGACTGGTGTTTCACAGCGACGCATCTGGAAAAGGATTGGGATGTGTTTTGATGCAGAATGGGAAGGTCGTAGCTTACGCATCGAGATAACTGAAGACTCATGAGAAGAATTATCCGACTCATGACTTGGAGCTTGCGGCCGTGATCTTCGCTTTGAAGATTTGGAGACACTACCTTTTGGGCGAGAGAGTCGAAGTCTTTACAGATCACAAGAGTTTGAAGTATGTGTTCACTCAGAAGGAGTTGAACATGAGGCAACGCAGATGGTTGGAGCTGATGGCCGACTACGACCTTGATCTTAAGTACCATCCGGGAAAAGTTAACATCGTGCCGGATGCGCTTAGTCGGTTACCAGCGATTCAGGTATTGACCGCACAGGGGGAGATCATTGCGGATTTTCGGAGATTTGACTTGGAGGTTGTGCTACCACATGCTATGGGACAGTTGATGCAATTGCAAGTACAGTCGTCCTTAGTTGAGAAGATTAAAGCGGCACAATCGCAGGATCCTAGACTGCGAAAGTTTCGAGAGCAGGTTGAAGCCGGACTACGAACCGATTTACTGATCCACGATGATGGTTCGTTGAGGTATGGTAGCCGTGTGTGTGTGCCAAAGGGGGATGTGCGTGAAGAGCTTATGAAGGAGGCACACAGTTCAGCTTACTCTGCACATCCGGGAGGTACAAAGATGTACCGAGATATTCGACAGCATTTCTGGTGGGAAGGTATGAAACGGAAGATTGCTCGCTTCGTGGCTAAGTGCTTGGTATGTCAGCAAGTCAAGGCTGAACACCAAAGGGTTGCTGGTTTGTTGCAACCACTTCCGATTCCTCAGTGGAAGTGGGAACATATGACCATGGATTTCGTGACGGCTTTACCGCGGAGTCCAAAGGGCAACAATGCAGTATGGGTGATTGTTGATCGGTTGACCAAGGCAGCTCACTTTATTCCTTTTCGGGTGGGTCAATCGACGGAGACTTTGGTAGAGCGGTACATGCAGGAGATTGTAAGATTGCATGGAGTACCGGTAAGCATCATGTCCGATCGGGACACTCGGTTCTTGTCGCACTTCTGGAGGAGTTTACAAGAAAGTTTGGGGGCTCGATTGAAGTTTAGCATAGCTTATCATCCTCAAACTGATGGAAAATCGGAGAGAACGATCCAGACCCTTGAAGATATGTTGAGGGCTTGCATGTTGGACTTCAAAGGTTCTTGGGAGGATCATCTACACCAGGTGGAGTTTTCGTACAACAATAGCTTCCAAGCGACTATTCAGATGGCTCCGTTTGAAGCGTTGTATGGTCGTAAGTGCCGTTCACCTGTTTGTTGGGATGATGTTGGTGAACGAAGGTTACTAGGACCAGATTTGGTGGTACAGACAGTCGAGAAGGTGAATACGATCAGGAAGCATATGAGGGCAGCTCAAGACAGACAGAAAAGTTGGGCTGACACGTCAAGAAGACCTCTAGAGTTCGCCGTGGGTGATCTGGTATTCCTGAAGATATCACCGACTAGAGGAGTGATTCGCCTTGGGAGTCGGGGAAAGCTTAGTCCTCGATTCGTTGGACCCTTCGAGATATTGGAGCGTGTTGGAGAGGTAGCGTACCGTTTGGCGTTACCACAGTCATTAGCAGGAGTGCACGATGTGTTTCATGTATCTCAACTACGGAGGTATGTTCGCGATGAAACTCACGTCTTGGATCATTCGGAGTTGACCGTACGGGAAGACCTAACTTTTGAAGAGCGACCGGTTGGAATCAAGGATCGAAGAGAAAAGGTTCTCAAGAACAAGATTATCCCCCTTGTGCTAGTTTCTTGGGGTAATCGATCGCATGGGGAATCCACTTGGGAGCGAGAAGACGAGATCCGGCAGAAATTTCCTCACCTTTTCCTGTAGTTAGCTATCTTGTATTCTTGGAATTTCGAGGACGAAATTCTTTTGTAGTTGGGTATGATGTAACACCCGAGCCCAATAATACTATTTCTACTACTAGTTGAGTGTTATACATTGCTCAATTCAATTATCCTGATTGTTTGGTGCTTATTGCTAAATTTTAACCGGTTAAGTCATTTTGGCACATAACAAATTTTAACACCTAAAATGAAATTAAAAATATCCATGTTGGCCTACTCGTCGCCACTAGTCGCGTGGTAGCGTCCGCGCGTCGAGATTTCGTCCCGTTCGGTGAAACGGGCAAGTTTGGACGACTACGCGCGCGTGCAAGTGTCCGACTTGGGGGCATGCATTTTAATCATAAAACACCTCATTTCAAAATTTGGAACTCGCTTAAAATCCTATTATTTGAATTTGAAATATTTGGGCACAACCCGGGCGCGATTTGGAAATGTTTCATTTAGCGCCGAAAAGCCCATTTAATTAAATAATCTAAACTTATATAATATATTCTTCTGTTACTTTTAAACTACCTAAATCATTTAAATCTTTACTTAAATTTTTCCTTTTAAAATTTCGCCAGCCAATCACGAGGGACTTTATCCCTCGTGGGCCCGCCTCCATTTCTCTATCTCTCTCTCTCTCTCTTCCTCTAATCTCTCTCTCTCTCTTCCTCTAACCTCTCTCTCTCTCTTCCCTATATATATTAGCTTCCTCCTTCCCTTCACATATTTTGCAGCCACAAGAACCCCTCGCGACCCTAACCCTCGCCACCGTGCCCGTCGCCGCCGCAGCCCCAACACCGACGCCACCACCACCGTTGCCCTCGTCTCCGCCTCCTCTTCCCGGCCTCGACTTTCGCTCCTTCTCCCCGTGCACACGTTGCTACCGCAGCAACCCCGGCCTGTCCCGTGTCTTCCCTGTTCGGCCGGAGAAGTCGCCGGCGACCGTCGTCGTCGTCACCTGCGCCACCTTCGGCATCTCCTCATCCCCTGCGCACTAGCCCCCGACCACCTCCTCTTCATCCTCACTTTCTTCTCTGTTTCCATACCGCAACCCTAGCCCATCGCCCGCAGCATCCTCGCCGGCGCCCCATCGCCGTCGACCCCGTCGCCGTCGCAACCTTTGCAATCCCTGTAAGCTTCTCTCTACCTTCTCTCTTCCTTTTTCCCCTCGCTGGTTGTTTTTTTGTCCGTGCGTAGTATTTTGCTAACTTTGTCGCTGTTTTGGCGGTTCGCCGGAATCCGGCCATGCCGACGACTTGACCCGACTTTCCAGCAAGGTACTCCAGTCCGTGTGGTCCCGTTGTTCGTTGTTTGGTCTCGATCCGTGAACCGTGCGTCCGTCGCGTGCTTTTCCACCGACGTTACATTCGTTTTTCCCGGTTCGCGGAACCGTCGAGGCAAGTATTACTTGCTACATGCTATGTTATCCTAATTAAGTATGATTGACTCATAAAACCTGAAATATTAACTAGTGTAGTTACTTTTCTCGATTGGACGAAATATGATATATATCATGATACTGCAACGTAAACCGTATTGTGCCACTGTAACCCTAATAACGAAACTACCGGTTAATCATGTTGCTATTTAAAGGACGATAGTCGTACACTTATATCTTCATTACCTGCTGTTATTAATATTGCGCTACACTGTGATTATCTCACCCCAAGGATGCTTGAACCTGTTAATAAAGATAATACAAAGCACCATTGTGATTAAGTGACTATTATTGCTGTTTACGTTAAATTCTTGCTGCTGTTACTTATTCGATTGTATACCTTTTGAGAGTACCCACTCGATCACATTACATATTGACCTGACTCTGCTGCACCTGACACATACATACATATCGACTCAACCTGTTGAAACATGACCTGGCTTGTTACCTGATCTCATACCTAATGCCAACAAACCTGACTTGGGGTCCTCATGGACCATTCCTGTTGTCTACCCAGACAAACCTGCTGTTACCTGATCCTGTGTTGGCATTAGTCCTTGATTATTGAATACCTGACCTGACATACATAACTTGGGGGTATGGGGAAATCAAAGATGAACCTGACTTGTAACTTGACAGTTCACTACCTGTTCGAGTGTACACATTCCTGTTTTGTGCCTAGTGGCATGTCTCGGTTTCGGCCGAGAATATTGTGGCCGTGATCTCGGGTATGTACGGGGTACTACTGAGTGTACACATTCCTGTTTTGTGCCTAGCGGCATGTCTCGGTTTCGGCCGAGAATATTGTGGCCGTGATCCCGGGTATGTACGGGATACTATTGAGTTACATCGATGAGTCATCAATTGATTTCAAAGACTTTAGAGTAGAAACCTGATAGAACAGTTTAGTTACCCACTGCACATTACCCTGCACTGTTGATTCATAATATTGCTTTATTCATGTTTATCCCTGCATTGCTTATTACCATGTTCATATTATATACTTGGTTGACATGACGCGCTGACGTCTGGGTTTTGCATGGCCCAGATTCTTTACCACTGTCGCCGACCGAGCAGGAGTACTTCAGCCAGCAGGCTGATTTGTGAGTTCTATAGTGGTTAGTTCGTTTATTGCATTTTATTTCCAGGTGCGATCCCGCATTATGGGACGTACCTTTTTATTATTGTATTGGATCATTTGCTTCCGCACTTATTGTTTATTGACTCTTGTTATTATGGATTTGGACATGTGCTAGATTAGTTTATTTATCTTGTTCTTGATATCTCTACAACCGTAATGTGACTGTGGATGGATACTTCCTACCCACAGGTAGCATGGTTGGCTATGTCACGTGCCCAATCTTGCGTACTCTGGGAAGCGGGGCGTGATAGTTCTTGGCTGGATAACCGAAGTTTTGAGGTAGGCAGAGGAAGATTAAACAGGGTAAACCGGCTCCTGTAAGAACAGGAGCTCCTCTGTTGGGTCGGCGCTAAGGTACGGTTTTAGTCGGTGTCCGTTCACTTTGAAAAATGAACCGTCCTTTGGATTTTTCAAATCCACAGCGCCCTGCGGATACACATTCCGCACAAAATACGGCCCTTTCCAGCGAGATCTGAGCTTTCCTGGATGGAAGTGTAGTCGGGTGTCGTAAAGCAGTACCTGCTGACCAGGTACGAAGGTTTTGCGCAAAAGGTGTTTATCGTGAAACACCTTCGTTCGATTCTTAACGACAACCGCGTTATCGTAAGCCTCATCCCTAAGCTCGCTCAGTTCGTTCAACTGCAGCTTCCGATGGCTGCCCGCATCTTCGAGAGACAGATTCAGCACCTTTATCGCCCAAAATGCGCGATGCTCTATTTCGACAGGTAGGTGGCAGGCTTTTCCGTACACAAGCCGATAGGGAGACATGCCAAGGTTGGTCTTATAAGCGGTTCGAAATGCCCAAAGGGTATCAGTGAGTTTCAGCGACCAATCCTTACGGTTCTTGGAAACCGTCTTCTCCAGTATCTGCTTGATTTGCCGATTTGAAACCTCGGCCTGCCCGCAGGTTTGGGGGTGGTAGGGCGTGGATAGCTTATGATTAATGGAGTATTTCCGCATTAAGGCCTCGAAAGTCTTATTGCAGAAATGACTTCCATTGTCGCTAATGATCGCTCGGGGGTGCCCAAACCGGGAGAAAATGTTTTCTTTAAGGAACCTAACGACAACCTTGTTGTCGTTAGTCCGGCTGGGCACAGCCTCGACCCATTTAGAGACGTAATAAACAGCGAGAAGGATGTACAAGTTCCCAAAAGAGCTGGGAAACGGCCCCATGAAATCTATCCCCCAAACATCGAAAATCTCCACAACCAAGATCGGTTGGAGCGGCATCTCGTTCCTCCGGGATATCCGGCCCATGTGTTGGCACCAGGAGCAAGTCTTGCAATAGTCATGAGCGTCTTTGAAGAGTTGTGGCCAGTAGAAACCACATTGCAAGATCTTCTCAGCTGTCTTTCTGGGGCCAAAATGCCCGCCACACGCTTGATCGTGGCAAAATGACAGCACACTCTTGAATTCCTCGTTAGGGACACACCGATGAATAATCTGGTCGGGACAGTACTTGAATAAATAGGGTTCGTCCCAGTAAAAGTGTTTTACTTGGGATAAGAAGCGAAGTCTGTCCTGACTTGACCATTCAGTCGGTAGTAATCCCGTGGCCAAATAGTTCACAATATCTGCAAACCAAGGTTCGCAAGATACTGTCAAGAGCTGTTCATCCGGGAAAACGTCATTGATCGGAATTGGAAGCGAAGGCGAAGAAGGAAGTCGTGAGAGATGGTCGGCAACGACGTTTTCACATCCTCGTTTGTCCTTAATGACAAGGTCAAACTCTTGAAGCAAGAGGATCCAACGTATAAGCCGAGATTTAGCATCTTTCTTCACAAAAAGATGGCGCAGAGCAGAATGGTCAGTGTAGATAATGACTGGAGAGTCGATGAGGTAGGGCCTGAACTTTTCTAAAGCAAATACAACAGCTAAGAATTCCTTCTCAGTTGTTGTATAATTGAGTTGTGCGTCGTTCAGGGTTCGGCTCGCATAATAGATTACGTGCGGCATCTTGTTGATATGTTGTCCAAGGACAGCACCAATGGCAAAGTCGGATGCATCTCACATAATCTCAAATGGGTGCGTCCAGTCAGGAGAAGAGAGAACGGGAGCAGAAGTTAGTGAGCGTTTTAATGACTCAAATGCAGTCACACAGCTCGAGTTGAAGTCGAATGGCGTGTCCTTGGCCAGCAAAAGAGTCAAGGGCCTAGCAATCTTGCTAAAGTCCTTGATAAACCGTCTATAGAAACCGGCATGGCCAAGGAAGGCTCGGATATCTCTGACGCATCGGGGAGGAGGTAGATTGGAAATGACCTCAATCTTTGCTTTGTCAACCTCTATGCCATTTTGCGAAATGATATGTCCTAAGACAATACCTTCGCGCACCATGAAGTGGCATTTCTCCCAATTCAAAGTGAGATTCTTGTCCTTACATCGGGTAAGGACAGCATCAAGATGCAGCAAACACTCGTTGAAGGAATCGCCGAAGATGAAGGAATCATTCATGAAAATCTCCAGAAATTTTTCCACCATGTCTGAGAAAATTCCCATCATACACCGCTGGAAGGTAGCGGGCGCATTGCACAACCCAAAGGGCATGCGACGATATGCAAACGTGCCGAAAGGACAAGTGAAAGTGGTATTGTCCTGGTCTTTTTCGGCGATGGGAATTTGATTATAGCCGGAATAGCCATCAAGAAAGCAGTAGTACTCGTGTCCGGCCAATTGTTCAAGCATCTGGTCAATGAAAGGTAGCGGAAAGTGGTCTTTCCGCGTTGCGGCGTTGAGTTTTATGTAATCAATGCATACTCGCCACCCAGTTTGGGTGCGAGTAGGGATTAACTCGTTCGCCTCGTTGGTTATGACCGTGATGCCCGATTTCTTGGGGACAACATGAATGGGGCTAACCCACTGGCTATCAGAGATAGGGTAAATGATACCACTATCTAGACATTTTACGATCTCCTTCTTCACAGCCTCTTTCATGACTGGATTGAGTCGTCTTTGTGGATCCCCGGCTGGTTTGGTATCATCCATCAGATGAATGTGATGCTCAACGATCAGGGGACTAATCCCATTGATGTCCGCCATGGACCAGCCAAAAGATTTCCTGTTGCTATGCAAGACCGCGAGAAGGGCTTTCTCTTGCTCTGGAGCTAGAGAAGCCGAAATGATGACAGGGAGGGTCTCGTTCTCACCTAAGTAAGCGTACTTAAGGTGAGACGACAAAGGCTTGAGTTCGAGCGTTGGAGGTGAAACGATGGAAGGCAAGATTGGTGCAGAGGTCTCGAACTCAAAGGACTCCAGCAAAGGTTCAAAGCGAGTGTAGGCGACCGAGTCGGATGGTTCAGGTAACTCATCCGAAAATTCGAAAGATTCAAACTCGGGTTGTGCGCGGTTAAGATCGTTCGAGAACGTAAAACACTCGTAGTCGTTGTCGGGCGCAGAAACAGCAGCAGGTTCGAGGAGGAACGCACTAGTGGCGTCAAGATTATCGTGTTCGAACAGAAACTCCTCGAATTCACACTCTTCAGGGGTGATCTCCTGGATCGAGCAAACGTCCAGTATATGAGCATTAGGTTCGGCGGGCTGATTCCCCAACCTAAAAATGTTGAGTTCAATCGTCATGTTTCCAAAGGAGAGGTTCATCGAACCATTGCGACAATTGATCACAGCATTTGAGGTTGCAAGAAATGGGCGACCGAGTATCACCGGAATTTGATTCCGGGGGTTAGCTACAGGCTGTGTGTCTAATACAATGAAGTCAACGGGGAATATGAAGTCCCCGACTTTTATTAACACATCCTCTAGTTCACCCCTAGGATGGGTGATCGATCGGTCGGCCATTTGGAGAGTGCAGTGCGTGGGTTTCAGCTCTCCGACGCCTAATTGCTCGTATACTGAGTACGGAAGTAGGTTAACACTGGCACCAAGATCTAATAGTGCGCGGTTGATGTTCTTATCCCCAATGGTAATAGAAATCGTAGGACAGCTAGGGTCCTTCAGTTTTTGTGGTAAAGATTGGGTAAGGGCATCACTCACAGCACTAGCCAATAAAACTTTCTTGGGTACCTGAGACTTCCTCTTTTTCGTGCACAAGTCCTTTAAGATTTTCGCGTAGGACGGGACTTGTTGGACAGCATCTAAAAGAGGAATGTTAATGTTAACCTGCTTAAACAACTCCAGAATCTTCTCCATTTGAGGATTTTGTTTATTAGACCTCAACCGGTTTGGAAATGGGACGTTTTTAAAATTGGTTGAGTCTAATGCTTGTGGAGGAGATTGTGGAGTAGGAACGGATCCCGGAACAGGTGTTTTCGTGGAGTGAGAAGTGGGTCCATTCAAAGCAGAAGAAGAGGAAGGAGAGCCTTGTGAAGAACGGAGAATAGGCTCAGAAGAAGAAGAAGGAGACGAAGAAGAAGAAGTAGAAGAAGAAGCGACCGGGGTGTCATCATTGATCTGTGTGCCGATGTTGTTTTGCAGCATCCTTCCCGATCTCAGTGTGGTCACGGCACTCACATTATGGTTCTGTTGTTCAAGAGCAACATGTGCATTATGTGGGTGACCGGGATTTGGGAGTGGCTGGGATGGGAGCTTCCCCTTTTCTCGCTCGCTTAAGGCCGCATTTAGCTGTGCAATCTGGGCCTCGATGGTTTTGATGCTTTGCCCGTGTGCGGCAGTGTGTTGCACTAAGGACTGAATGGAAGACTAGATGTTGGCAGTGGATTGGGTCGATTGTTTAACGAACGCCTCCAGACTTCGTTCGAGCGCGGAAACCTTATCGTTGTTTGACGGAACAAAGTTGTTTGGTGGAAAAGAATTGTTGGGTGCAAAGTTGTTCGTCTGATTTTGGAAAGGTTGGGGTTGGAAGGGCTGCTGATATTGATGTTGAGTTTGTTGTTGCGGTGGAGGGGGCCTTTGGAAGTTGTTGCCTTGGAATTGATTCTGATTCTGATTCCAGGCGAAATTGGGATTGTTCCTCCAACCGGGATTGTAGGTGGAAGAGTATGGATCATTCCTCGGTCTTTGCTGAAATGCAGCATTGACCTGATCCTGTCCTTGCGAGGGTGGATTGTAAGGACACTCTTCGGTCAAGTGAGAAGGATCGGAACAACAAGCGCAGATGGTATGAAGGGGAAGAACAGGGGCAGGAGCAGGAGAAGAAAATTTGCTCTCTATCGCTTCAAGCTTTCTTGTTATTGCAGCCATTTCAGCTTTCATCGCGATCGAGACATCGAGTTGGTGGATTCCTACCCTAGACTGACCGGTAGAAGAAGACGAAGTCGGTCTGGTGCTCTCCCATTGTAGCGTTTGCTCCGCAAGGTCGTCAAAGAACTGCCACGCTTACTCGTCAGATTTCGATAGGAAGTGGCCCTGACAGATGGTTTCCAACAACTGCTTCGTTGCTGGGTTCAGGCCCTCGTATAAGGTTTGGCAAAGTTGCCATTTCTCTATACCGTGGTGAGGACACTGAACAAGAAGGTCTTTGTACCGGTCAAAGCACTTCCAGAAGGGTTCAGAAGGAAGCTGAGAGAATTGGTTGATTTCATTTCGAATCCTTGCGGTTTTATGATTCGGATAGAATTTTTTTAGAAACGCTTTAGCAAACTCGTCCCAACTGGTTATGGAATGGGAAGCGGTGCTATACAGCCATTTTTCAGCAAGATCGCATAAAGTGAACGGAATGAACCGTAGACGTATAGCATCGTCCGACAGTTGGGTGGTTTTCATCATGGCACAGACGTTTTGAAATTTATTGATGAAGATATAGGCATCTTCAGATTCAAGCCCATGAAATCGTGGAAGCATGTTGATGAAATGGGGCTTAATTTCAAAGTTGTCCCCATTGGCCGGCGGAAGAGAAAGGCAGGTGGGAAGTGCAGAACGGGTGGGATAGAAACGATCCTGGAGCGTGATTCGCTGCGGCGCTACAACAGGCGGTGGTGGTGGAATATTGGTCTCCGTAGGAGGTGGAGCCAATCCAGGGGTAGTCAAAGAGATGTTCGGATTAAATCCTGACATCGCGGAAGAAGAGGTTGGTGAAGGTGAAGGTGAAGATGTATGAACAGAATTCCGGTCAACGTCGGAGTTGGCCGGCAAAGGAAGGGATGAAAGAGGAGTGGACGGAGTTTCGACGTCGGAGTCGATCGCGTAGTCGGTAACGACTAACGTAACGCGGACTAGACGGGCGCTAGTGTCCCGAGTCCAAGCGGACATACACTAAACGAGTTTAGTATAGTCAAAGCGGAGAAGGTGAGGGTAAGAAAACGTCAATGGAGAAAGGCGATGGGTGGTGGGTAAAAAATGGATTTTGGCGACAAAGGGCAAGTTTTTATAAAAGTTTTTGATTTTTTCCCTTTTTGTTTTTTTTTATTTTTTAGAAAGAGCTTTACAAAGATATGTACGGATTTACGGCTTAAGTAATCACAACAAGATATGCACAATCACACCTAGATCTAGGGTCACCTTGGTCTGCTAGACCTGCTCCAGAACTTGATTGTAGAAGTGAAACTGTGTCGAGAAACGGGCTTAAAAATACACTGATCACGAGGCCAGGTAAGTGCAGAGATAAGGGGAGGTTTTCCAACACTTTCGCGAAGTTCCTTAATTAAGTAACCCTTTCTCTTTTGGCGGTTGCGCCGTTAACACTTTCCTAGACACCCCGTAAGCAATATACCGTTAAGCGAGGTTCTAAACACGGTTTAACTTCTCCTAATGAGCGCGAAGTCCTTAGGGCTGCAGTCTAGTATTTTTTAATTACAATGGACAATGCATATGCTTTTGTGATTTTTGGGGTCCTGGGAAGGGTGATGAAATCCCCACCCAATCTGAATTGGTTTCAAGCCCCTTAAGTCCGTATTAAAGAATGCAAAGCGGTAACAAATCAACTGCAAACAATTTTTATTTTTAGCGCGGCACAAAGAATCCTGCACAAGAACAGTTTATTGGAAGGGGGAGAAGAGTTTGCGCAAAGAAGGCTGCATAAAACACAATTTATTGGAGTCCAGAGGAGTGGGAGAGAGAAGAGGAGCTTACCCAGAAAAATTGGCACCCTGAAGACACCAAGTGGCCGCGGTTCCGCGGCAATAAGGCCCTAATGCCGCGGTTCCGCGGCTAAGTTGTGGACTTGGGGCTCCAGTTTGCTGGTGTGGGCTGTTTTGGGTGTCCTCTGCTGTTTTAAAGACCCAGAATCTGGATTTGCTCACTGTAACTGCTCCAGAATCTTACAGTAGCCCGTTTGCTTCGTTTTGATCCCTTGCGGTGTAGCCGCGAAATGTGGGTCTATCTTCCCACGTCTTTGGCACTGTACTTGAACTTCGTATTTTCTACGTCTTGGCCACTGAACTCGAACTTTGTATTTTCCTTCACACTTGCACAAAAACTAATCAAGAATAACAAGATGGTTTTTTACAATGTATATATTTTTTTCGTTTTTTGGTTATATTTATACTTACAAATTAACCCGAAATTACACAAAGAAATAAACTACCGTCTCCCCGGCAACGGCACCATTTGATTGTTAGGGATTCTGCGTGTTCAAGTTTAGTTAATTACCACAATCAAGACGGTTTCGCTTGTAGCTAGCCGGTTGAGTACGGGTCATCCGCAGAGAGATGGGAATCTTTTTCTATGTGTTTTAACGAGTTAAGTCCGAAAGTCCAGATTTTTTTGTGATTATCTAAGTGTTAAAATGATATGCAAAGAGAGCTTGTTAGGGTTAGGATTAGGTTAGTTTGAGTTAGGAGTCTCCCACATCTTTCGTTGCCCCTCTTAATATCGGTGTTACGGTAATCGGCAACAACGGGGATTAGCACGACTAGGAAGGAACTTGTGAGTATAAGTTAGGCTTTCCAACGCATAAGTTCTTCCTTTTGGTGCTTTTCCGTCCGTTCTTGGCTCTTAGCCATAACCTCCGGTTAATTCAACCACAACCGGTCTCACTACGGAATCACCGCTATCATGTAGGATAGGGTGCCGTAAGGAGCCGATTGTGGTTCAATTAACGGGAGTCGAATTAAGCTGTTGGGCAAGGAAAGAGTGAGAGAGATTTCCTTCTCTCAAACTTCCCTTATCCTACCCTAACAAATTTGAAACTACTCACACATCATGATGAAAAGAAAACAAAACAAAAGAGGAAGATAGAAAGAAAGAGATTAGAAGATAACAACTAGCTATTTGCGCCCTCACCTTGGCGAGGATCAAGCGTAAGCATCATGGTTGTTTTAATGATAAAGAAAAGAGAGAAGAGAGAAACAACAAGAAAAACAACAACAACTAAGTTAACAAATGAAAATTACAACAATTAACAAGAGAATAAGACAAGCATAATAATAAACGGTTCTTCTCTATTCATCATTCTTCACTCACAAGCTTGTTGGAGATAGTGCCCTCAGAGTCGATTATTGGATCACAGGCACGTGATTGCAATGATTGAGGGAGGACCTATCCCGGTAGGACAGTCTTACTCGAGATGATAGTATGCTATCTGGTTTACCTTTATCATCGTGTACTGTTTTAGGTGACATGACAGGTCGCTATTACACGTTGATAGAGCCCCTAGGATTCTTGCTTGACTACCGGCAGTATGAGGGCGATCATATACGTGGGAGCTGGTAGTCTATAAGCACATCCTTAAAAGGTCCCTAGTCGTAGGAGTTTCGAGACAGGGCATCGATACTCCAGAGTAGACTAGTGTATACAGTCGAGACCCCGACGAGGGGCGGTAGCCGGTCTCACAAGCCACTGGTGTCAGTTGGATCACCTAAGATGTATACAGGTGCTCATTGGGTTATGAGTACACCGGACAGGACTCGCCGGGAACCTTCTAGTTGGTCTTATACCTGACGTCAGATAGCAGTTCCCTAGTGACATGTGTACAGGTTAGTTCATCGACCTGGGGATCGTCATTTGTCTCGTGTGAGTTCCCACTGTACTTTGATTACTACCCTACCACGGCTCAAAGGAGTCGTGCAAACAGGTTTTAGTTGGGTACAGTCCCGAGCCACATGGAGGCAGTGAGCGGATCATCAGGGGTTCGTCTCTCCCGGTATTGGGGGTGAGGTCGCGCTGTGTCTAGGAGAGCCAGAACATGAAAAGTCCTTGGCCAAGGCAGGAGATTTACTGGTAGGTATTCCAGTAGTATCTCAGGGTGTTCTGGGCTACACTCCGACACGACTTGTACCGCTTTTGGGGGTCTGACTTTTACCAACCCCCTAGGCCCGACATGCGATGCTCATAGACGAACGGACCGGACTGTACGGATATTGTCACTGACAGGCTCAGTAGGGTGTCAGGATGAGTTCGCTCATCGACGTCCCTTTTAGTCAATAGCTGGTGGCCCGTCACGTATTGGCTTATACCTCTGACGTGCTAGTGGTTAAATCCACAACCATAGTATTGACGAGTCTTTAGAGTCCACCACACTTTCAGTTACTCAAGTTTTCGGGCGAAACGCTGTAGAGGCCGTATGGAGATATGGCAGGGTCCGATCAGATACGTGCGGTATTGCACGGATCAGGATCGGACGGTTTGTACTAGTGGCCGTATGGTTATATGGCAGGGTTCGATCAGATACGTGCGGTATTGCACGGATCAGGATCGGACGGACATTACTAGCCGGCTTTGGTTTAAGCCGGATCCTAGTATAGTACAGTGTAGATTCTGTCTCTTTGCATTTGTATCCGGACGGAATACAGATGCGGGTGTGTATGCACAGTATCGGGGTTTTCCTGTAATTTATTACGGGACCAGTTTTCTGGAGTTGCCAGTTTGCATTCCGTTCCGGCCGGTTTTCCTTTGTTCTTTCCCAGCCGGACTTTTCTGATGGAGGGTGTTATTTGCAAGTTTGCAAATAACACTTTGTGGAGGACTTATTTGCATAAGGTTTGATATGATAAGCATCTTTGCTTTTCATGCATTTATGAGATTTGATGAGATTAGAAATGAAGTGAGGTTTGATGTTGATTTAGTGATGATTATGTTTTAGGATGTGGTCACCACTTTTGCTTCCTACACTCACCTCCCTCTTGCTTTCATATATTCTTTTTCCTCCACCATTTTTACGCTCTCTTGATGGAAGAAGGTTTTTCATGGTTGAGAGAAAAATATGAGAGAGTTTCATTTTGTGAGCTTGTAGCATTTTCTTCATCTCTATTTCCTTGCATGAAAAATGAAAGCACCATTTTTCACAACCTCATTCTTCCTTCACCTCCATCAATGGCAACAAACCCCAAAGTGAGACATGCACTCTACACTACATTCTACAGCAAATCTTGGACGCGTCGGCTAGCCTACTTCACGCCCGAGTTGCCTCGGTATTGAGGCGGGAGCCCGTAAAAGTACCCGGCTTCGTGGTGCCCTTTCCGACGAGGAGGAGACGGACGGAGATCCCGCGAGGAGATCGGAGCGGAGATGAAGACCGGAGGACTCGGATCATTCGGTATATCTCTAACCCTTCTCTTGTTAGCTAGAATAAGTTTAATGGTCACGATCCGGGGTTTAGTGCGCGGTGGTGCCGGTTTGCTAAGTCCGCAAAAATCAAAGTTTATCACCGTTTCCGCGTTTGGCCGTCGGATTGACGGCCGGGGCGCCGCCGTGCACTTACAGTGGTATCAGAGCCTCGCCATTAACTTCGTCTAGCTTTCGTTTGATGTGTTTTGCATTTCCGATCGACCAAAATTCCAAAATCTATGTTTTAGTGCACATCAGTTTTCTGTTAAGATTTTTTGGTGTCCAAAATTTTTTCAGGTTGTAAATTATTGATGTACTGGAAAATCTAAGAGCTCTGTAAAAATTCGGTGAAGTGAATCCACAGTGGGAGCGCGGAACCGCCGCACAAACCCCATTCCCGCCGCTGTTCCGCCGCGCACTGTGGAGATCACTGCACCAATTTTTTACAGAGGCTTTCTGGGCTTAAAATATGGGTTTTGGAATATTAAAATTGGGCCCAGGTTTTCTGTGAGTGCTACAGTTTTGATTGGGGGCCCACTTGTTAATTTTTGGTCAATCGGAAAATTTTAAACACATTTTTCACAGTATTTACATTATATCTGCGACCGTGAATGTCACTCGATCGGTAAATCCGGTCTAACTGCTATAGCCCGGTTAGACGGATTTGCGAACGTGACTTTCACGTTGATGTTCTATGTTTATGCTGTGATGTTGCGGATCGGTCGTGGGGGATAGCCTGGATGCAATGCTAGTACAGTGCTGTTGTATTATGTACATTTGATATTGCGGGGCGAGCGTCCGACATGTGGACTGCCGTCACTGCCTGTTTGTATTATTCTTTTGGGGCACGACCTGGTTGCGGTCGGTGTACCCGGTGTATGTATATTTTACATTCTGTACTAGGATTACCCCGCGGTGGGGTGCACGGATAGCCGGGTTCTGGAGGGCAACAAGCCAGCATCTCATGGCATTGGGAAGGAGGGGGCTTCACTCTGGGATTGGCGGGCTATTCGCCGCACTCGTAGGGGTACAGGTTGACCCAGGAGGGGTGCCCAAGTTGCCGGATTCCGTGGAGTGCTGGGTGGTCCATTCACGGAGCTGAAGGGGGCTGCCTCGCTTCAGGTTTTGGCGGGTAACTTGCCGTGCCCGTAGGGGTCTAGGATTTCATTGCACAGGCTATCCACACGACCAGGGGAACGTCGGGTTTCAGTAGTGGCTCTGTGAAACCCGGGGATCCCAGATATCTGTATTCTTCTGTGATGCTGTACATTTCTGTGATGTTGCATTTCTTTTCACGCCTTGAGCGAAATATAATATATTGGTATATATATTAGTAGATGTTGTATATGTTTTTCATCCGCGCTAGTCCAGTCCCCGCTCTGTCGTTAGTAAGCTAACCTAACGAGTGATGACGGGACCCAGTGGCGAATGCGGATGGCATATACGTACGTCAGTATATTTTCGTTCTTTGTGGTGTGATTTATTGATGGGACTGCGTTGATTCGGATCAATGCAAGTTAAACAAACCTATTCTGATGTTGTTGGAACACTTTTCAAAAAGCTGTTATTGCAAGGACGTTCACTTTTGTTTTGCATCGTGGTATTCATTTGGAATATCCTGCTCCTCAGTCGACGAGGCAAGGGCCGAGATCCCTTCACCGGGAGTGACCCCTTGGACAAAAGTTTGCATCAGGGCATTAACTTCACTATAGCCGATTACTTTTGCTTTGCACCGTGGTATTCAGTCGGAATATCCTGCACCCCATTCTACGGGGAAAGAGCCGAGATCCCTTCACCGGGAGTGACCTCTTTAGTAAAGGTTTTCGTCACTATATTTTCTAAAAAGCTATCCGTTCCTTCAGCGATATCAAGTTCATTACGTTAAAGGTTTTCGCCAGAAACCATTCGTAGCCCTCCATCATTTCGGTTAAATATTCGGTAGTATTCAAGCTATGTATTTTGACCTCACGCTAAGGCATAGTGATTGGTAGCTGCTGGATATTTATCTGTAGCATAGATAGATGCGTTGGTTTGGGACAGTCGTACTACTATTTTGGCCTACGTCAAGGATATGTACGGGTGGGTTCAGATTAACCTGGAAAATGATGGGTAGAACTTGACATGCGACTTATGATATTTTGACCTCACGCCAAGGTCATAAGAGCATGGGGTAAAAATCACATCGGGAGTTTCAAAAGAACTGAAACTTGCCAGATATGCGCATACCTTCTGGAGTGTGATACCGTGAGCGGATTCCGTCACGTTATCATGCGATGAGAGTTGGATACCGATTCCCACTGATGAGTTGGTTTACTCCTCGGGTGACCCCGACTAATTCTTCTTTCAGGTTTGGAGGAGAATTTGAGGTACAGTGGGAGGTTTCCTGATTAGAAAAAGTGATAACCATTCTGATCTAGGATAGAGTGCACGCTGAGTGTTTCTTTTCTCTCTCTCTTTGGCAGCGACCATTGACCCGACCCTAGACTATGACTCAGTGACCAAGTTGACCGAACCTACTTAACACTGGCTTTTGGATTGTCAGAGTTGCGAACCTCATTGCCACTCCTACTTTTACCCTTTTCTCCAGGACACCCCGTATTACTACGAACGTCCACTTCCATTGGACAAAAACATCGTATGGTTATATACGAACTCGAAGGAATTTATTCGAGGATGGTTTCCGGTTCTGGAGAAAACGGATAGGATTATTCAGTTGTCTTTTCTTTTCACCCTCTCTCAGGTTGCGAGTACTCCTTAGTTTAGGAGTAGTACACCTATTATGCAAATTGGATAGTCTTCTTCCAAACCATAGGCTGGTGCCGACTGGTAGGGAATGAAGAAAACCAGTTAGCCTAAACGGTGTACAGAAGGTATTAAGTTCAGACAAAGAAAGGGATTAGTAAGAGGGCAAAGTAAGTTGCGACTGCTATTCACGACCAAACCAAGTATTTCTTCGCCAATCCTAAATCACCTTTGTATTTCTCCAGGACACTCCGTATCACTACGAAGATCCCATTTTTATTGGATAATCCATCGTATGGTTATATACGAACTCGAAAGGAACTTGTTCCAGTTCGGGGATGGATCCTGGTTCAGGAGAAATAGGAATAAAGTACATTCAGGTGTCTTTTATCTTCACCTTCTCTCGCGTTGCGAGTGCTCCTAGGATTAGGACAGTACACCCTTTATGCTTTTTGGATAGTCTTCTTCCAAACCATAGGCTGGTGCCGAACGGTAGGGAAGGAAGAAAACCATTTGGCCTAAAGGGGTGTACAGAAGGTAATGACTAAAGACATATAAAGGGATTTGGAGAGGTGGCAAAGAATTATACGGTTATAGTTGTGAATCTTGATAATGGTAGAGGCATTACTAGGAATACCAGGATACCCCATCGAAACATTTCGATGTTTCAGTTTCACTGTGTACTGTTAATGGAAAACTGATTTCCCGATTAGACACTTACTCCAGGGTATGTATTTACCAGGTATGATTCTCACATCTGTATGGTTTTACAGATGATGAGTGGGAGTAAGTTATTGGGAATTAGGTGATCATCCTCATTATATCGGGATTCGTTGGAATTGGTGATATTTGAGGAAGCCACCTGGGTTGTTTGCCGGTCGGCAAATATTTGGTTTTGAATATCCGCTGTTGTGCACCAATTTCAAATTGATATATCTGTACGTCTATTTTCATAGAGTGAGATATACCTTTTGATATTATGTCGATGACATTTACCTATATCAGAGGATGGTTAGGTAAGGAGCATTGAACAGCGGTGTAATTCTTCTTAACCATAAGTACAGTTTTCAACCTACGACACACAGTGAATGAGTCAATAGACTCAAGGGACTTATACAGAGTATTGTATGTTGTCCAGGGTCCATCAGGACAGAGGGGTTGGTCCTCGTACTGTATTCTGTTTACTTATGACTTTTCTAGTTCTTAGACAGGTGTTTCGTAGAAACACAGGGTCGAAGTTTTGAGAAGTTATAGGTATAAGAATAAAGTAGAGAACCAGGTGTTGCAAGTATCGGGATTCTTCAAAGTGATCGAAGATGTAGATACTTGTACATGGTATTCAGTTGATAGTAATGGTTAAGAGAAATTAATTCTCTTTCAGGTTACTCATAATTGGAAGCATTCCTATGTTGAGTAACGCTGATCGGCCTCTCTCCATGTAGTTGACATGCACTGGAGATAGCTGCATGATTTGAATCTGGTTCAATTAAATCAGTGCCTCTGGTTCTATATTGGATATAGTACAGTTCATATCTTAACATTGTTAAGGTAAGGGGAGTTGTCCGGCTTATGATTAAAACCAGACTCTGGATAACTCAAGGCACGTTTCTGTAATGGCTGTTTGTGGGTTGACCCAGGCTATGACGAGGGTTGACTTTCTACCATCTGGGAGATTAATAGAAATATTGTTCAAGACTCGCCACAGTTTTATTAAAAATGGATTTTTTCAAAAACAGCGGTGGGAGTATGGTAGAACTGGAAGTGATTCCAGAACCGCAAACGATTACTGAAGATTTGATAAGGAACCTAAAGTTTCAATCTGATTTGACATTCTATTGGCCACTCCGCAGATAAGGTGGGTAACTTCAGGCACCCGAGAGGTACATCGGTAGCCTCAAGGACGGTGACAGGGAAGTTCTTGTATACCCACACTTGCCATTGTTGTTGTTCCAGGCTGCGAGACCCGGCAGGAGGATGAGTATAGCGTCGTTCTAAACTTGCTTTAGAAGTGCACGTCTATATGACTCTGCCAGAGGGTTGTCGTAGTCAGTGGGAGCAGCGGAAGCATTGGTGGACATCAGGCTTATGTCTGTTTATAGACTAAAGCAGATGTAGCGGAGATAGATCATCCATTTCTGATGTGACAGTCATAGGTTTGACGTCATCAGAATAAGGGATGGATCTGTTGAGAAGGTAGTAGGAAGTGATATTCCTATACTACGATCGGTTATACTTTGGTCGTCACACAGTGTTTTCTCCACAAAGGATTTGGACATTATATCAGACATACTGGTTACTAGATCTATGGTTTTAGATCTAGATTTGGGTGGTTTCCCAATCTGGGTACTTGGACAGCATTCTATGAGTATTTAGAATGGACGACTCCTGGCACGGTAGTGTACCTGCAGGTGATGGAGTCACCCTCTCTAAAGGTGTCTTACAGACTAAAGGGGAGAGGGATGTGCATGATTGGCAGATCACTTGCTTAGGCAATTGAGTCAATCATGAGATGTCAAGTACCACACCAGATGTTGTTCTTGCATTACATGCAATAAGTTGACATTGATCCAATCCTGGAGAAACGGTCGGAAGCAGTTTTAGAACATAAGTGTATGTTCTAGGGATATGATAACGACAGCCTCATTCGGGAGACAGTTATCATTCCAGGCTTCCAAGGTGACATGGACGACAAGGAGGTTGTCAGAGTTATAGTTATTCCTTCTGACGAGGGGCAGTATTTTGGACAGATGGTCCAAGGTGATACTGAGGGTGGCATGGCGCAGGATACTGATTAAGTTCAGTTGGCGATACAGTCTAAGAAGTTTGGATTTGGAGTTCATTTATGAGCTAGGTCCCATCAGACATCCAGACATTCTAAGGCAGGTATTGCTCATTTCGGGAGATGGCTTTCTCCGCGAACATGAGGTATAGAGAGACATAGAAAGAAACACCAGAGCGGATCCACTCACTAAGGCTATTCCTCGAACGCAATATTTTCGCAAACGAGCTTTGTGAGACTGACAAGTAGAGGAGTTGGGTGTTCGGTATCACACGGGCTGTGAGTATGCGACATCGCAATAAATAGCCTTGAGTGCAAGTGGGAGATTGTTGGAGATAGTGCCCTCAGAGTCGATTATTGGATCACAGGCACGTGATTGCAATGATTGAGGGAGGACCTATCCCGGTAGGACAGTCTTACTCGAGATGATAGTATGCTATCTGGTTTACCTTTATCATCGTGTACTGTTTTAGGTGACATGACAGGTCGCTATTACACGTTGATAGAGCCCCTATGATTCTTGCTTGACTACCGGCAGTATGAGGGCGATCATATACGTGGGAGCTGGTAGTCTATAAGCACATCCTTAAAAGGTCCCTAGTCGTAGGAGTTTCGAGACAGGGCATCGATACTCCAGAGTAGACTAGTGTATACAGTCGAGACCCCGACGAGGGGCGGTGGCCGGTCTCACAAGCCACTGGTGTCAGTTGGATCACCTAAGATGTATACAGGTGCTCATTGGGTTATGAGTACACCGGACAGGACTCGCCGGGAACCTGCTAGTTGGTCTTATACCTGACGTCAGATAGTAGTTCCCTGGTGACATGTGTACAGGTTAGTTCATCGACCTGGGGATCGTCATTTGTCTCGTGTGAGTTCCTACTGTACTTTGATTACTACCCTACCACGGCTCAAAGGAGTCGTGCAAACAGGTTTTAGTTGGGTACAGTCCCGAGCCACATGGAGGCAGTGAGCGGATCTTCAGGGGTTCGTCTCTTCCGGTATTGGGGGTGAGGTCGCGCTGTGTCTAGGAGAGCCAGAACATGAAATGTCCTTGGCCAAGGCAGGAGATTTACTGGTAGGTATTCCAGTAGTATCTCAGGGTGTTCTGGGCTACACTCCGACACGACTTGTACCGCTTTTGGGGGTCTGACTTTTACCAACCCCCTAGGCCCGACATGCGATGCTCATAGACGAACGGACCGGACTGTACGGATATTGTCACTGACAGGCTCAGTAGGGTGTCAGGATGAGTTCGCTCATCGACGTCCCTTTTAGTCAATAGCTGGTGGCCCGTCACGTATTGGCTTATACTTCTGACGTGCTAGTGGTTAAATCCACAACCATAGTATTGACGAGTCTTTAGAGTCCACCACACTTTCTGTTACTCAAGTTTTCGGGCGAAACGCTGTAGAGGCCGTATGGAGATATGGCAGGGTCCGATCAGATACGTGCGGTATTGCACGGATCAGGATCGGACGGTTTGTACTAGTGGCCGTATGGTTATATGGCAGGGTTCGATCAGATACGTGCGGTATTGCACGGATCAGGATCGGACGGACATTACTAGCCGGCTTTGGTTTAAGCCGGATCCTAGTATAGTACAGTGTAGATTCTGTCTCTTTGCATTTGTATCCGGACGGAATACAGATGCGGATGTGTATGCACAGTATCGGGGTTTTCCTGTAATTTATTACGGGACCAGTTTTCTGGAGTTGCCAGTTTGCATTCCGTTCCGGCCGGTTTTCCTTTGTTCTTTCCCGGCCGGACTTTTCTGATGGAGGGTGTTATTTGCAAGTTTGCAAATAACACTTTGTGGAGGACTTATTTGCATAAGGTTTGATATGATAAGCATCTTTGCTTTTCATGCATTTATGAGATTTGATGAGATTAGAAATGAAGTGAGGTTTGATGTTGATTTAGTGATGATTATGTTTTAGGATGTGGTCACCACTTTTGCTTCCTACACTCACCTCCCTCTTGCTTTCATATATTCTTTTTCCTCCACCATTTTTACGCTCTCTTGATGGAAGAAGGTTTTTCATGGTTGAGAGAAAAATATGAGAGTGTTTCATTTTGTGAGCTTGTAGCATTTTCTTCATCTCTATTTCCTTGCATGAAAAATGAAAGCACCATTTTTCACAACCTCATTCTTCCTTCACCTCCATCAATGGCAACAAACCCCAAAGTGAGACATGCACTCTACACTACATTCTACAGCAAATCTTGGACGCGTCGGCTAGCCTACTTCGCGCCCGAGTTGCCTCGGTATTGAGGCGGGAGCCCGTAAAAGTACCCGGCTTCGTGGTGCCCTTTCCGACGAGGAGGAGACGGACGGAGATCCCGCGAGGAGATCGAAGCGGAGATGAAGACCGGAGGACTCGGATCATTCGGTATATCTCTAACCCTTCTCTTGTTAGCTAGAATAAGTTTAATGGTCACGATCCGGGGTTTAGTGCGCGGTGGTGCCGGTTTGCTAAGTCCGCAAAAATCAAAGTTTATCACCGTTTCCGCGTTTGGCCGTCGGATTGACGGCCGGGGCGCCGCTGTGCACTTACAAAGCTCACTACAAGTTTTAATGGAGAAGAGATGAGAAGAGGAAGAAGAACATGTATTCTAAAACCTAGAGAAAAAAAATACAAGATTATGGATCCTTGGCTTCACAAGGTTCTGGGCTATTTATAGGCAGGGAAAAAGAAATCTAGGGCAACAATCAGAACAAGTATGAAAATACAAATCTGCCCCTGAAAATTGGTCGGCTGATGCCACCATACGGCCGCGGAACCGCCGCCTATACCCCTCTTTTGCCGCGGTTCCGCCGCCCTATGGGTGAGTTGGTCTGTTGGCTTTTTTGTGCTGCCCTGGTCTGCTGTCCCCTTTTGTCTGGTACATGTATTTTCTGAAAATCATTCCACATTTCTTCCAGAATTCTAGTGGATCAAAAGGTGATTTTGGACATGGGTTTTCTTGAGCTCCGCGTAGATTTCTTGGTCTTGGTGTTGCCATTGTGCTTTGTGCATGAAGGTGACAATTGATTTGTCATTTTGTCTCCTAAACTGGTGTGTGGCAACAGACGGATAAAGAGCGGAGACCCGTGTTTTATCTATGGTTGGCAGGAACTCGGATTTTGTCGTATTTTCCCATGGATTTCACCGTTTAGAGCCGAGAACCTGTATCCTGCAATTGACTAGCAAACACGGCTCAAGAGTACCTACCGATATGTAATGTGATAAAAATTGGGCGGTATAAAAATGCAAAAATCTGATATGAACATATGACCGGATCGTTAAATCAAGTGTTGATTTAAAGATTTAATGTATAATTATATATTTGATATATTACTTTATATTAACTAGTATTGGTTCACTTAAGATTGATTTTCTCACTAGATTGTGCACATTGTTTATATGTGATATATGCAAGTGTACATGTTTGTATCATACTTGATGATACATACAAGTTGTGTGTATGAGACTTATACCAAGATTAGGTTTAAGATTATGGTTATTATTTTATCTTAAGATTTAACAAAAGGATTAAACTTGGTCAAAGTTATCAAGCTTGAAGAAGCTTGGAGAAACTTTGACAAAGTCCACTCTTTTGTCATTTCTTTTGATAGTTCTTTAACCTATCCCTTAACCTAATACCTTGGTCAATTCTCTACATGAGTTAAGATTGAGGGCTTAACTCAACTATGGTGCCATAATTAAAAGGATAAGTTTCATTCTTTATTCATTATTCTTTCTTCTTCTTCTTCTTCAAGAAGAAGAAAGCTTGCTACCTCTAATGGTGCCATGAGAAAAAGTGTGAGAAATCCAAATCCAAAGTGAACCCACTTCCTATTTCTTCATCCTCTACCACTTGCTATGTAGTAGAGTGTGTTATCTTCATAAAGTTTTATGACCTAGTGAAGATGGAGCTTGAGTTTGAGTCGCCTCGACGTAGATCATCTTCGGCCTCGAAGTCAACGACCTAGCCCGCTCTTTTCTCCGATGAAACCAACGTTAGGGTTCGGGATCCCGATGATCGCAGCGAAGGGACGCCAACACGGAGCTTTAGAAGTGAAGGACCGGATCTACAAAGGTTGTATTCCCATTCACTTAGTAGCAAAGTAGTTTGCTTGCTTGTAGTTTCCCCTTATCTCTAGTTAACGATCTTGCATAGAGTTGTTAGGCACACAAAAAATTTGATTTTGGCATGGTTGATGCATTATGGAACCTCTTGAGTGTGCCTAGGAACCCTACAGTGGTATCAGAGCCAGGTTAGAGCTTTAGGCGAAGTGTAGACGAAATTAGAAACCCGATCGAACCCCGAAACCCTAAACTACACCCCTCTCTGTACATTTTCTTATGAATTAAAAATGCTCAGAAAAACAAGCAGGAAAAACTAAGAATTACTGTGAAGTACGGTCCACTAAGTCAATTATTTGACCGCGGAACCGCGGCCAAACCAAGGGTTTGACGGCGGTTCTGCGGTCAAAATTGTGACTTAGTCCCTGATATTTCATGTAATTATTCTTAGGTCCTTTCTTGTTATTTTTTTCTGGGAATTTTTTAATTCCACTCAAGTGTTGAGTTTTCTAGGGTTGTTTTGGGGACTCTATGTTTCGATCGGATTGTTTAACTTTGTTTATGTTTTTCCGGGTAATTTTAGAACGTGTTAAAAAGTTCGACCGAATATAAATAACCCACTTTTTCCCCTGCCGGAAAATTTCCAAGTACTGGATTTTTCCGAAGTTTAAGAACGTCTAAGTAGTGCAAGTAACGCGATGGACCCTCTAGAAGACAACAAACCTTAACTCGATTATGTGACCGTCTTGAACTGCCCTTTGAACCTTAGGGTTTGGGGCAGTACGGCGTGCTACATGTGAGGCGTTGGCTTGACCCTTCTACGGCTGGACCGTTGGTACTGTGGCATGAAGTGGATGTTTTTAAACTTATTTCATGTGTTGAGATTTTCGGGAAAACTTGGGTGTTTGATTGTTCGATCGGAAAGTTTAACATTGTCTATTTATTTGGAATGTGATACAATATTTGGAATCCACAAGTAGTTATGAGATAACTAATTTGAATATTATAAACATAGCAAATTAGTCTCATTTGATCGGTTGCCACGGAATTTTGATGCGATCAAAAGTCCGTCGCAATCACGTTGCGTACGTGGATTCTCGCCGGGTAAACTTTGTTAGTGTATATGCCCTAGAGGCCATTACTGTATCATACTAGTTTGTATATTACTTAATGGAAGCTTGGAATATTCACCTTGTATAAACAATCTTGCTCAATATAGTAGTATGCTACTTGGTTTGTTTCTACTTCAATGTGTACATGTGTTTATTTTTGTATATCACCTATACACATTAGTGGAGCCCTTAGGATTTTTGCTTGATTACCAGCGTTGTGATGGCAGTCACACTAGTGGGGGCTGGGTAATCTATAAGCACATCCTTATACAGGCCCCTAGTCGCAGGACTATCGAGACAGGGCATCGATACTCCGGAGTAGACTAGCGTATGCGCTTCTCATCCCAGTGTGGGAGATGGTCTGTCCCACAGCCATCAGTACGTCGTACTGGAGATAGTATACGGGTGCTCGTTAGGTTACGAGTACACTGGACAGGACTCGTCGGGAACTGACAAGTTGGTATTATACCTATCGTCAGTTATCAGTTCCCAGGTGACATGAGTACAGCTTAGTCCGCTGACTTGACACTGGCACTTCGCCTCGAGTGTGTTCCCACTGCACTTTGATCACTACCCTACCACGGCTCAAAGGAGTCGTGCAAACAGGTAGTGGTTGGGTGCAGTCCCGAAGCACTTGGAGGCAGTGACGGTTAGACAGGATTCGTCTCTCCCGGTATTGGGGGTTGACATCGCGCTGTGTCTAGGAGAGCCATTACACGAGTAGTCCCTGGCCAGGGCAAGCGAGATATACTGGTAGGCTTCCAGTGTTATCTCAGGGTGTTTTAGGCTTCATTCCGACACGACTTGTACCGCTATTAGGGGACTGACGTTTACCGCCCCCTAGGCCCGACATGCGATGTATCAGACGAACAGACCGGACTGTACGGAGACTGTCACATTCAGACTCAGTAGGAGTTCAGATGGGGTTCACCTCGTCAGCCTTCTTGTCGGCATCTACCTGGGGACCGTTACGCACAGCTAGTGCCGCTTGCGGTCTGTGGTTAAACCCACTGCCAGCGTAGTGTCGAGTCTTTAGAGTCCCACACAGAGGGTATTCGCCTCTGGGCAAAACAGAGTAGAGGTCGCATGGTCTTGCGACAGGGTTCGCTCTCATCCGCGCACTTGTGCACATTTGGAGTCCGGACAGGTATTACTAGTGGGCTCTGGTTTGAGCCAGATACTGATATGCGTTTTGGGGTTGATTTTATCTCTTGGCATTCATGTTCCTCGGAACAAGAATGCGGGTGTGTATGCACAGTTGATTGAGGCGGAGGAAGAGGTTTTTCATTAGGGTTTCGGAACGGGTGCGTATGCACAGTTGACAGTCGTCTTTTTCCAAACCCTAATGGAATTATGATATATATATTAATAATATTAATCAAATGAAATTGTGTCATGGTTGGATTTTGTTGACTTGTTGACCATGGTTGACTTGTTGACCATGGTTGAAGGTTTGACCATCATCATTACAAAAGAAAGATGCTTTTTGATTCTTGCAAAACCATTTAAAGATTGTAATGATAATGGTCATTCCAAACCATCCATCAACTATTTCATTTTATTATTATTGTTAATTGTTAATTCTTTTCATTTTGATATGGTTGCAAGAAATGAAAAGAAAGAGCTCATTCTATCATAACCATTCTCTCTCCTCACTTGTTCTTCTTCCTCCTCTAGTTCAAGGAGAATCATTCTCATGAGTTGAGAATCCCTCTCCTTGAGATAAAAACACCCCTTAGACACTCTCTACTCACTCTAGGATCAAAGGTTTAGCAAGCCGAGGATTCTAGTTCTCTCAAAGTTCGAGAAAGAGCCCGAAGGTTGAACCCTCAGGTGGATCCATCTTTGACGGAAGAAGGCAACGAGGAAAGCACCATCAACCTCTACAAAAGTTTGAAGAAGAAGGAGTTCAAGTTAGGTATAACCATCTTTCCGAGTAGCTAACTTTCTTTAGCTTGTTTGCTAGTTTTAGTTTAGGAAAAGATCCCGACTTTGTTAGTCCATGTTGCCCCATGCGCCAAAAATTTGATTTTTATACCGTTTCCGCCTCCCCGTAAGAACCGGGGGTCGCAACGTGGACTTACAGTAGTATCAGAGCCTAACTAAACTTAAACTAGCTTGGTAGCGAAGTGTATGGAAGTTCGAAATGGAAAAATCGCAAAACCGGAAAAACAAAAACCCTAACTTTCTGTTGAAAATTTTTGTGCTATGAAATTAAAAAGTTTTACTCCTAAATTCGGCTCAGGGTTTTGTGAGAACACCCACCAAAAACGATCCCATGATCCCTTCAAACCGCCGCGGATCCGCGGCATTAGGTATGCATTTGCCGCGGATCCGCCGCCGTTTAGGCTCCTCATGTCATCGGGTTTTTGTGCAGTGTTCTTCAGGTAGGGTTTTGGGATTTTTCAGATGGTTTATTTGTGCCCAGGTTTTCCAGAAAAGAAATTTACTTTTGGGGTCCTATAAATCCATATTTTTATCGAACTTAGCTACACTTTGTCTATATTGGTTATATCTGTGATGTTTGTATGTATTGAACGTCGGCTAATCGCTATATGTCGATTAGTCGGAGTTATACATCTCTGTGATCTGTGTTTGATGATGGTTTGTGTATATGAATGGATTGGATTGTCGCGGGTGAATAGCCGGGATGGATGTGAGATGAGTGTTGTTTTTCTTTCATTCATTTGTAATATGTAAATTGATGTAATATTATTATTTGTATGGCCGCACAACCGGGTCGGGGTTGTAGCCGTCATTGTATAATTCTTTTTACTGTTTTTGCTCCTAGGATAGACCCATGGAGGGGTGCACAAACTGCCGGGTACTTGGCGGGTAGTTTGCCGCACCCGTAGGGGTCTTGGGTGGGGTATTGGCTATTCACCGCGACCATGTAATCCGCTTTTCGTTGCAGGCTCGAACGGATTGCGGATTCCTAGTATATCCAATGTATTCATCTGTGATCTGTAATGTCTATCATTGCTATATATATATAACTATTTAGGCGTTGCTTATGTTTTACAGCCGCGCTAGCCCAGCCCCCACTCTGTCGTTAGTTAAGTAACCTAACGGGTGATGACGGGGCCCCGTGGCGAATGCGAATGGCATAAGCGTACGTCATATTTTGGTTGTTTTCTGCAATGGTAGGATTAAATGATGGGACACATTAAAAGAACTAATGCAAGAATATCACGCATTAAAAGAACTAATGCAAGATAATAAACCAAGTTAAAGTCGTTGGAACACTTTCGAAAAACCACTCGGTTCTTTTCAAAACTAACTTTTAATTGCGGAGCTTGAGCCACTCCTTCTAAAAGCTATCTCGTTCCATCGATTATATCAAGTTCACTACGTTCACGGTTTCGCCAAAACCATTCGTAGCCCTCCGTCGTTTCACATGAATAGTCAATAGTATTCAAGCTGTGTTTGTTGGCCAAAGTCAAGGCATAGTGATTGGTAGCTATTGGGTATTCATGTGCAGCATAGATAGATGCGTTAGTTTGGAACAGTCGTACTGCCTTGTTGGCCAAAGTCAAGGGTAGGTACGGGTGGATTCAAATTAACCGGGAGAACGACGGGTAGAACTTGACATGTAACTTATGATTTGTTGGCCAAAGTCAAGGTCATAAGAGCATGGGACAAAAATCCACATCGGGAGTTTCATAAGTACTGAAACTTGCTAGATTTGCATACCATTTGGAGTGTGGTGATTATGGTAGGATTCCTTCAGTTTCGTCATACGATGATATTTGGATCCCGATCCTACTGTGAGTATATGCTACTCCTCGGGAAATTTCTCACTAAATGATCAATGCTATAAACCTAGTAGGTGCCTAGAAAGGTGTTAGCGGGGCTACGCCCCCAGGGAAAAGAGGTTCTTAAATTAAGGAACTTCGCGAAAGCGTTGGAAAACCTCCCTCGAAGTACCAACACTGGCCTGGCTGAACGGTTAAGCAAGTATTGTGCGGTGGGATTGATCCCGACTAATTCTTCCTTTATGGTTTGAGGAGGGATTCGAGAGACAGTGGGAGCCATCCTGTTTAGACAAATTAAAAACCACTCTAAACTTGCAAGAGCATCATGCTAAAGTGTTTCTTCTCTCCCTCCTAATTGCAGCGACCAATCGACATGACTGGACTTAAGTTACTTCTAGATAAAAACATACTGACAGGGCCAAACTACAAAGATTGGCTCAGGAATATCAAAATGGCAATTACTTACGACAAGCTGGGGTATCTTCTTACCACCAAAGCTCCCCCCGTCCTAGGTCCCACCTCCAACGTCGCGGATAAGGAAATCCGTAAGACTTGGGAGATTGATTGCGCGAAGGCCAAGTGCCTCGTGCTTGCCTCTATGGTTCCCGGCGAGTCCTGTCCGGTGTACTCATAACCCAATGAGCACCTGTATACATCTTAGGTGAACCAACTGACACCAGTGGCTTGTGAGACCGGCCACCGCCCCTCGTCGGGGTCTCGACTGTATACACTAGTCTACTCTGGAGAATCGATGCCCTGTCTCGAAATTCCTACGACTAGGGACCTTTTAAGGATGTGCTTATAGACTACCAGCTCCCACGTATATGATCGCCATCATACTGCTGGTAGCCAAGCAAGAATCCTAGGGGCTCTATCAACGTGTAATAGCGACATGTCAGGTCACCTAAAGCAGTACATGATGATAAAGGTAAACCAGATAGCGTACTATCATCTCGAGTAAGACTGTCCTACCGGGATAGGTCCTCCCTCAATCATTGCAATCACGTGCCTGTGATCCAATAATTGACTCTGAGAGCACTATCTCCAACAATCTCCCACTTGCACTCAAGGCTAATTATTGCGATGCCGCATACTCACAGCCCGTGTGATACCGAACACCCAACTCCTCTACTAGTCAGTCTCACAAAGCTCGTTTGCGAAACTATTGCGTTCGAGGAATAGCCTCAGTGAGTGGATCCGCTGTGATGTTTCTTTCTATGTCTCTCTATATCTCAAGTTCGCGGAGAAAGCTATCTCCCGAAATGAGCAATACCTGTCTTAGAATGTCTGGATGTCTGATGGGACCTAGCTCATAAATGAACTTCAAATCCAAACTTCTTAGACTGTATCGTCAACTGAACTTAATCAGTATCCTGCGCCATGCCACCCTCAGTATTGCCTTGGACCACCTGTCCAAAATACTGCCCCTCGTCAGAAGGAAAACTATAACTCTGACAACCTCCTTGTCGTCCATGTCACCTTGGAAGCCTGGAATGTTAACTGTCTCCCAAATGAGGCTGTCGTTATCATATCCCTAGAACATCCACTTATGTTCTAAGACTGCTTCCGACTGTTTTTCCAGGATTGGATCAATATCAACTTATTGCATCTAGTGCAAGAACAACATCTGGTGTGGTACTTGACATCTCATGATTGACTCAATTGCTTAAGCAAGTGATCTGCCAATCATGAGTATCCCTCTTCCCTTTAGTCTATAAGACACCTTTAGAGAGGGTGACTCCATCAACTGCAGGTGCACTACCGTGTCAGGAGTCGTCCATTCTAAATACTCATAGAATGCTGTCAAGGTACCCAGATTGGGAAACCACCCAAATCTAGATCTAAAACCATATATCTAGTAACCAGTATGTTTGATATAATATCCAAGTCCCTTGTGGAGAAACCACTGTGTGACGACCAAAGTATAACCGATCGTAGTATAGGAATATCACTTCCTACTACCTTCTCAACAGATCCACCCCCTTATTCTGATGACGTCAAACCTATGACTGTCACATCAGAAATAGATGATCTATCTCCGCTACATCTGCTTTGGTCTATAAATAGTCATAAGCCTGATGTCCACCAATGCTTCCGCTGCTCCCACTGACTACGACAACCCTCTGGCAGAGTCATATAGACGTGCACTTCCAAAGCTAGTTTAGAACGACGCTATACTCATCCTCCTGCCGGGTCTCGCAGCCTGGAACAACAGCAATGGCAAGTGTGGGTAAACAAGAACTTCCCTGTCACCGTCCTTGAGGCTACCGAAGTACCTCTCGGGTGCCTGAAGTTACCCACCGTATCTGCGGAGTGGCCAATGGAATGTCAAACCAGATTGAATCTTTAGGTTCCTTATCAAATCTTCGGTAATCGTTTGTGGTTCTGGAATTACTTCCAGTTCTACCATACTCCCACTACTGTTTTCTGAAAAAATCCATTTCTTTTAAAATTGTGGCGAGTCTAGAACAATATTGCTATTGTTCATCCAGATGGTAGAAAGTCAACCCTCGTCATAGCCTGGGTCAACCCACAAACAGCCATTACAGAAACGTGCCTTGAGTTGTCCAGTGTCTGGTTTTAAGCATAAACCGGACAACTCCCCGTACCTTAACATCGTTAAGATATGAACTGTTCTATATCCAATATAGAACCAGAGGCACTGATTCAATTGAACCAGATTCAAATCATGCAGCTATCTCCAGTGCATGTCAACTAAATGGAAGGAGGCCGATCAGCGTTACTCAACTTAGGAATGCTTCCAATTATGAGTAACCTGAAAGAGAAGCAATTTCTCTTTATCATTACTATCAACTGAATACCATACACAAGTATCTACATCTTCGATCACTTTGAAGAATTCCGATACTTGCTATACCTGGTTCTCTACTCTATTCAAATACCTATAACTCCTCAAAACTCAGACCTTATGTTTCCACGAAACACATGTCTAAGAACTAGAGAAGTTAAAAGTAAAATAGAATATAGTACGAGGACCAACCCCTCTGTCCTAATGGACACTGGACAACATACAATACTCTGTATAAGTCCGTTGAGTCTGATAACTCATTCACTGTGTGTCGTAGGTTGAAGACTGTACTTATGGTTAAGAAGAATTACACCGCTGTTTAATGCTCCTTACCTAACCATCCACTGATATAGGTAAATGTCATCGACATAACTTCAAAAGGTATATCTCACTCTATAAAAATAGACGTACAGATATATCAATTTGAAATTGGTGCATAACCGCGGATATTCAAAACCAAATAATTGCCGTCCGGCAAACAACCCAGGTGACTTCCTCAAATAATGAGGATGATCACCTAATTCCCAATAACTTACTCCCACTCATCATCTGTAAAACCATACAGATGTGAGAATCATACCTGGTAAATACATACCCTGGAGTAAGTGTCTAATCGGGAAATCAGTTTTCCATTAACAGTACACAATGAAACTGAAACATTGAAATGTTTCGTTGGGGTATCCTGGTATTCCTAGTAATGCCTCTTCCATTATCCAGATTCACAACTGTAACCGTATAATTCTTTGCCACTTCTCCAAATACCTTTATATGTCTTTAGTCATTACCTTCTGTACACCCCATTAGGCCAAATGGTTTTCTTCCTTCCCTACCGTTCGGCACCAGCCTATGGTTTGGAAGAAGACTATCCAATAAGCATAATGGGTGTACTGTCCCAATCCTAGGAACACTCGCAATGCGAGAGAAGGTGAAGATAAAAGACACCTGAATGTACTTTATTCCTATTTTTCCTGAACCAGAATCCATCCCCGAACTGGAACAAGTTCCTTTCGAGTTCGTATATAACCATACGATGGAGTATCCAATAAACTGTGGATCTTCGTAGTGATACGGAGTGTCCTGGAGAAATACAAAGGTGATTTAGGATTGGCGAAAAATACTTGGTTTGGTAGTGAATATCAGTCGCAATTTACTTTGCCCTCTTACTAATCCCTTTCTTTGTCTGAACTTAATACCTTCTGTACACCGTTTAGGCTAACTGGTTTTCTTCATTCCCTACCGGTCGGCACCAGCCTATGGTTTGGAAGAAGACTATCCAATTTGCGTAATAGGTGTACTACTCCTAAACCAAGGAGTACTCGCAACCTGAGAGAAGGTGAAAAGAAAAGACAACTGAATAGTCCTATCCTTTTTCTCCAGAACCAGAAACCATCCTCGAAGTCCTTCGAGTTCGTATCTAACCATACGATGGTTTTGTCCAATGGAAGTGGACGTTCGTAGTAATACGGGGTGTCCTGGAGAAAAGGGTAAAAGTAGGAGTGGCAATGAGGTCTGCAACTCTGACAATCCAAAAGTCAGTGTTAAGAAGGTTCGGTCAACTTGGTCACTGAGTCATAGTCCAGGGTCGGGTCAATGGTCGCTGCCAGAGAGAGAGAGAAAAGAAACACTCAGCGTGCACTCTAACCTAGATCAGAATGGTTATCACTTTGTCTAATCTGGAAACCTCCCACTGTACCTCAAATTCTCCTCCAAACCTGAAAGAAGAATTAGTCGGGATCGCCCGAGGAGTAAACCAACTCATCAGTGGGAATCGGGATCCAACTATCATTGCATGATAACGTGACGGAATCCACTCACGTCACCACACTCCAGAAGGTATGCGGATGCCTGGCAAGTTTCAGTTCTTTTGAAACTCCCGATGTGTGTTTTTACCCCTAGGACTCAAGTGACCTTGACGGAGTCAACAAATCAAAGAGTCCTAGTCAAGTTCAACCCGTCATTATCTGGATTGCATTAAACCCACCCGTACGTGCCCTTGACGGAGTCAACAAGGCCGCACGACTGTCCTAACCAATCCCACTTATGCAACAAACAAGCACCACTTAGCTACCGTACACTACGCCTTGACGGAGTCAACAAACGCAGCACGAATACTAAATAATACTCATAAGAAATGACGGAGGGCTACGAATGGTTTTTGGCGAAAAACCTTTAACGTTATGAACTCGATATCGTTGAAGGAACTGCATAGCCTTTTTTAGAAAATATAGTGACGAAAACCTTTACTAAAGAGGTCACTCCCGGTGAAGGGATCTCGGCTCTTTCCCCGTAGAATGAGGTGCAGGATATTCCAAATGAATACCACGATGCAAAGCAAAAGTAATCGGCTATAGTGAAGTTAATGCCCTGACGCAAACTTCTGTCCAAGGGGTCACTCCCGGTGAAGGGATCTCGGCCCTTGCCTCGTCGACTGAGGAGCAGGATATTCCAAATGAATACCACGATGCAAAACAAAAGTGAACGTCCTTGCATTAGCAGCTTTTTGAAAAATGTTCCAACAACATCAGAATAGGTTTGTTTAGCTTGCATTGATCCGAATCAACGCAGTCCCATCAATTAATCACACCACAAAGAACGAAAATATACTGACGTACGTATATGCCATCCGCATTCGCCACTGGGTCCCGTCATCACCCGTTAGGTTAGCTAACTAACGGCAGAGCGGGGACTGGACTAGCGCGGATGTAAATCATATACAACATCTACTAATATATATACCAATATATTATATTTCGCTCAAGGCGTGAAAAAAATGCAACATCACAGAAATGTACAGCATCACAGAACAATACAGATATCTGGAAGCCCCGGGTTTCACAGAGCCGCTGCTGAAACCCGACGTTCCCTTGGTCGTGTGGATAGCCTGTGCAATGAAATCCTAGACCCCTACGGGCGCGGCAAGTCACCCGCCAAAACCTGAAGCGAGGCAGCCCCCTCCAGCACCGTGAATGGACCACCCAGCACTTCACGGAATCCGGTAACTTGGGCACCCCTCCTGGGTCAACCTGTACCCCCTACGAGTGCGGCGAATAGCCCGCCAATCCTAGAGTGAAGCCCCCTCCGTCTCAATGCCCTGAGATGCGGGCCCGTTGCCCCCTAGAACCCGGCTATCCGTGCACTCCACCGCGGGGTAATCCTAGTACAGAAAGTAAAATATACATACACCGGGTACATCGACCGCAACCAGGTCGTGCCCCAAAAGAATAATACAAACAGGCAGTGACGGCAGTCCACATGTCGGACGCTCGCCCCGCAATATCAAATGTACATAATACAACAACACTGTACTAGCATTGCATCCAGGCTATCCCCACGGCCGATCCGCAACAACACAGCATAAACATAGAATATCAACGTGAAAGTCACGTTCGCAAATCCGTCTAACCGGGCTATAGCAGTTAGACCGGATTTACCGATCAAGTGACATTCACGGTCGCAGATATAATGTAAATACTGTGAAAAATGTGTTTAAAATTTTCCGATTGACCAAAAATTAACAAGTGGGCCCCCAATCAAAACTGTAGCACTCACAGAAAACCTGGGCCCAATTTTAATATTCCAAAACCCCTAATTACAGCCCATAAGCCCACTGCAAAAAACTAATCACACGATCCCACACTCCTGCGGCGGAAGCGCGGCCAAAAGGGGGTTATGGCCGCGCTTCCGCGGTCGTACGGAGTGATCACTATACCAAATTTTTGCAGTATTCTTAGAACTCCCTGCACATCATTCTGAGACCACCTGAAAAATTTTTAGACTCCAAAAAATTTCGACAGAAACTGATGTGCTAGAAAAATACGGTTTTTGGAAATTTCGGTCGATCGGAAACGCAAACACATCAAACGAAGCTAGGTAAGGTTAATGGCGTGGCTCTGATACCATGTTGCGCCACGGCAGCGCCCCGGCCTCGTACTCGAGGCCAAAATGCGGAATCAAAAATTTTCCTTACTCGGAAACCGGCGCTACCGCGGACAATTAAAACCCGGATCGTAACCATTAACCTAATGCTAGCAATCAAGAGATAGGGTGAGAAGTATACCGAGTGATCCGAGTCCTCCGGTCTTCTCGTCATCGTCCCGATCTCCCGCGGAAGGTCTAGCCTCCACATCGTCGCCTCCTCGCCGGAAAGGGCACCACAACGCCTGCGTCTTTTACGGGCTCCCGCCTCAATACCGAGGCAACTCGGGCATGAAGCCGGCAACTTGACATGCCCAAGATGTGCTGTAGAATGTAGTGTAGAAGATGCTTGTCTCTTTTTAGGGTTTGTAGTTGCCTTGATGGAGGAATGGGATTAGGAAAAATGGTGCTTTCATTTTTCCAAAACAAGAAGAAGAAGGAGATGAAGAATTCCTCCCAAAACTAAGATGAACTCTCTCATTCTTTTTCTTTTTCTCTTTTCTTTTTCTTCTTCTCTTTTCTTTTTCTTCTTCTCTTTTCTCTAATGAAAAACTTATCTCCAAAATGAGAATGGTGGAGGAGGTAATATCAAGCATGAAGGGAGGTGAGTGTAGGGTAAAGCAAGTGGTGACTATATCCTAAACATCATGATAACAATCTCACATCACTTCTAATCAAGAATCAAATCCTTTCTCATCAACAAAAAGCAAATGATAAGAAAGGTATCAAAAGATGCTTTCATAATAAATCATCTTACAAATAAAACCTCCACCAAAAGTAATTTGCAAAACTGCAAATTACCCCCTCCATCAGAAAAGTCCGGCCGGGAAAGAACAAGGAAAACCGGCCGGAACGGAATGCAAACTGGCAACTCCAGAAAACTGGTCCCGTAATAAATTACAGGAAAACCCCGACACTGTGCATACACACCCGCATCTGTATTCCGACCGGATACAAATGCAATGAGACAAAATCTACACTGTACTAAGCTAGGACCGGCTTAAGCCAAAGCCGGCTAGTAATATCCGTTCGATCCTGATCCGTGCAATACCGCACGTATCAGATCGAACCCTGCCATATAACTATACGGCTACTAGTACAAAACTGTCCGATCCTGATCCATGCAATACCGCACGTATCTGATCGGACCCTGCCATATCTCCATACGGCCTCTACAGCGTTTCGCCCGAAAGCTTGAGTAACTGTAAGTGTGGTGGACTCTAAAGACTCGTCAATACTATGGCTGTGGATTTAACCACTAGCACGTCAGAGGTATTAGCCAATACGTGACGGGCCACCAGCTATTGACCAAAAGGGACGCCGATGAGCGAACTCATCCTGACACCCTACTGAGCCTGTCAGTGACAATATCCGTACAGTCCGGTCCGTTCGTCTATGAGCATCGCATGTCGGGCCTAGGGGGTTGGTAAAAGTCAGACCCCCAAAAGCGGTACAAGTCGTGTCGGAGTGTAGCCCAGAACGCCCTGAGATACTACTGGAATACCTACCAGTAAATCTCCTGTCTCGGCCGAGGGCTTTGCGTAATGGCTCTCCTAGACACAGCGCGACCTCACCCCCAATACCGGGAGAGACGAACCCCTGAAGACCCGCTCACTGCCTCCATGTGGCTCGGGACTGTACCCAACTAAAACCTGTTTGCACGACTCCTTTGAGCCGTGGTAGGGTAGTAATCAAAGCACAGTGGGAACTCATACGAGACAAATGACGATCCCCAGGTCAATGAACTAACCTGTACACATGTCACCAGGGAACTGCCATCTGACATCAGGTATAAACCCAACTGGCAGGTTCCCGGCGAGTCCTGTCCGGTGTACTCATAACCCAATGAGCACCTGTATACATCTTAGGTGAACCAACTGACACCAGTGGCTTGTGAGACCGGCCACCGCCCCTCGTCGGGGTCTCGACTGTATACACTAGTCTACTCTGGAGAATCGATGCCCTGTCTCGAAATTCCTACGACTAGGGACCTTTTAAGGATGTGCTTATAGACTACCAGCTCCCACGTATATGATCGCCATCATACTGCTGGTAGCCAAGCAAGAATCCTAGGGGCTCTATCAACGTGTAATAGCGACATGTCAGGTCACCTAAAGCAGTACATGATGATAAAGGTAAACCGGATAGCGTACTATCATCTCGAGTAAGACTGTCCTACCGGGATAGGTCCTCCCTCAATCATTGCAATCACGTGCCTGTGATCCAATAATTGACTCTGAGGGCACTATCTCCAACAAACTCTACTTCCTGGGTATTGGATACCGGATCAGGATCTCATATCTGTAATTCTTTGCAGGCGTTGAGAAACCGTAGGTTTTTGAAGGCAAGTGACATGACCCTTAGAGTTGCGAACGGAGCTAGCATGGATGCTAAAACCGTGGGGGACTATCACCTAGGAATGACAGATGGGCATGTTTTGGTTTTGCGTAATTGCTTTTTTGTACCCAACGCAACTTGTAATATCATTTCTGTATCTTTGGTTTCTAAAGAAGGTTATGAATTTGCGTTTGTAAGTAATGTTGTAAACATTCACCTTAATCAAGTTCTGATTGGGTCAGGTACATTGAGCAATGGTATATACGTATTAAACCAACCACAGATTTTCAATGTCCAGAATACACACAAAAGAAAGTCTCCGGAAATCAATCAGACTTTCTTATGGCATTGTAGACTGGGTCACATCAATGAGAGAAGGTTGACTAAGTTACATACAGAAGGGTATTTGGATCCGTTCGAATATCAATCGTATGCCACTTGTCAATCCTGTCTCAAAGGAAAGATGACAAAGACTCCGTTCACTGGACACGGAGTAAGAGCGAGCGAGCTCTTGGGACTCGTACACAGCGACGTGTGCGGTCCAATGTCACACATGCGCGAAGCGGTTATTCTTACTTCATTACTTTTACGGATGATTTTTCAAGGTACGGTTATGTCTTCTTAATGAAACATAAGTCCGAAGCCTTTGAAAAGTTCCAGGAATATAAGAATGAAGTAGAAAAACAAACCGGCAAAAGTATCAAGATTCTAAGATCGGATCGAGGTGGAGAATACTTGAGTGCCGAGTTCCTGAATAATTTAAAAGAGAACGGAATTCTCTCTCAGCTTACTCCTCCATACACTCCGCAACACAATGGTGTATCGGAGAGACGGAACCGAACCCTATTGGATATGGTACGGTCCATGATGAGTAACGCTGAGTTACCGCGATCATTCTGGGGGTATGCGCTAGAATCAGCTGCATATCTTTTGAACCGAGTTCCTACTAAGACTGTGCCTACCACACCATATGAGATGTGGTGTGGGAAGAGGCCCCATCTTAATCATATTAAGACATGGGGATGTCCAGCTTTTGTCAAAAAGCAGCATGCGGACAAGCTCGAGGCACACTCAGTACAGTGCAAGTTTGTGGGATATCCAAAGAACTCCAAGGGATATTTCTTCTACTGTGAAGAGGAACAAAAAGTTCTTGTTTCTCGTCATGCCTACTTCTTGGAAACTGAGTTTTTAGAAAACCAGATAAGTGGGAACACAGTAGAACTGGAAGAAATTCCAGAACCACGAGCTATTACTGAAAGCTTAATGGAACCAGAGGGTTCAAATGAACAGGACATTCCTACGCCACTCCGCAGGAGTAGTAGGCAGTCTCATCCGCCCGAGAGATACTACGGTTTTCTCATAGACGGGGATAGAGAGGACCGCATCATAGATTATGATGAGCCTACTAGCTTCCAGCAGGCCGTTCAGAGCGTTGACTCGGTAAAATGGCTGGATGCAATGTGGACCGAAATGGAGTCCATGTACACCAACAAAGTATGGACGTTGGACATTGCTCCAGACGGGGTAAAACCCGTAGGATCTAAGTGGATCTTCAAAAGAAAGATTGGTGTAGATGGACAGGTTGAGACCTATAAAGCTAGACTTGTTGCAAAGGGTTTTCGTCAAAGACCTGGTTTGGACTATGACGAGACCTTTTCTCCAGTGGCTATGCTGAAATCCATTCGGATCCTTCTTGCCATTGCTGCCTTCCACGATTATGAGATTTGGCAGATGGACGTAAAGACCGCTTTTCTAAATGGAAATTTAGAGGAGTGTGTCTATATGGATCAGCCAGATGGTTTCATTCAGAGTGGGAGCAGCGGAAAGGTGTGCAAGTTGCTTAAGTCCATCTATGGACTAAAGCAGGCATCGCGGAGTTGGAACATCTGTTTTGATGAGACGGTCAAGGAATTTGGCTTTATCAAAAATCCAGATGAACCATGCATCTATAGTAGATTTGTAGAGAGAACTGTAGTATTCCTCGTTTTATACGTGGATGACATTCTCTTAATAGGAAATGACATTCCTATGCTACAATCTGTCAAGGGGTTCTTGTCGCACAGGTTCTCCATGAAAGACCTGGGTGATGCCTCATACATCCTGGGGATCCGGATCCATCGTGATAGATCCAAGAGGATATTAGGACTTTCTCAGTCCAGGTACATCGACACCATAGTGAAAAGATTCAGTATGGAAGATTCCAAGCGCGGTAACCTACCGGCTTGTCACGGGATCACCCTTTCTAAAGAGATGTCTCCCAAGACTGATTTGGAGAGGGATCGCATGTATATTATACCCTACGCTTCTGCGGTAGGCTCTATAATGTATGCGATGTTGTGTACCAGACCGGATGTAGCTTATGCACAGAGTGTGGTAAGCCGGTATCAGTCAAACCCTGGGGAGAAATACTGGATAGCGGTAAAGAACATTCTCAAGTACCTGAGAAGGACTAAGGAGATGTTCTTGGTGTATGGCGGAAAAGACCTCCAGATCGAGGCCTTTGCTGACTCCAGCTTCCAGAGTGACAAGGATGATTCCAAGTCCATGTCGGGTTTTGTCTTTACCCTCAATGGAGGGGCGGTGTGTTGGAAGAGTTCCAAACAGGAAACCGTTGCAGACTCGACTATGGAAGCGGAATACATCGCTGCATCTGATGCCGCAAAAGAAGCTGTCTGGATGAGGAAGATCTTGAAAGAACTTCAGGTGGTTCCGTCCATTGTTGACCCAATACCTCTGTATTGCGACAAAAACGGGGCTATAGCTTTAGCGAAGGAACCCAGGTCCCATCAGAGATCCAGGCACATCTTGAGGCGGTATCACCTGATCAGGGAGATCGTGGATCGCAAGGAGATCGAGGTTCGGAGGGTTGCTTCAGAAGAAAACACTGCAGATCCATTCACCAAGGCCCTGCCCCAGACTCAGTTCGAGCGGCTGATCGAGATGATATGTCTTCGATACGCCAGTACATGGCCTTAGTGCAAGTGGGAGATTCTTAGTGTATATGCCCTAGAGGCCATTACTGTATCATACTAGTTTGTATATTACTTAATGGAAGCTTGGGATATTCACCTTGTATAAACAATCTTGCTCAATATAGTAGTATGCTACTTGGTTTGTTTCTACTTCAATGTGTACATGTGTTTATTTTTGTATATCACCTATACACATTAGTGGAGCCCTTAGGATCTTTGCTTGATTACCAGCGTTGTGATGGCAGTCACACTAGTGGGGGCTGGGTAATCTATAAGAACATCCTTATACAGGTCCCTAGTCCCAAGACTATCGAGACAGGGCATCGATACTCCGGAGTAGACTAGCGTATGCGCTTCTCATCCCAGTGTGGGAGATGGTCTGTCCCACAGCCATCAGTACGTCGTACTGGAGATAGTATACGGGTCCTCGTTAGGTTACGAGTACAATGGACAAGACTCGTCGGGAACTGACAAGTTGGTATTATACCTATCGTCAGTTATCAGTTCCCAGGTGACATGAGTACAGCTTAGTCCGCTGACTTGACACTGGCACTTCGCCTCGAGTGTGTTCCCACTGCACTTTGATCACTACCCTACCACGGCTCAAAGGAGTCGTGCAAACAGGTAGTGGTTGGGTGCAGTCCCGAAGCACTTGGAGGCAGTGACGGTTAGACAGGATTCGTCTCTCCCGGTATTGAGGGTTGACATCGCGCTGTGTCTAGGAGAGCCATTACACGAGTAGTCCCTGGCCAGGGCAAGCGAGATATACTGGTAGGCTTCCAGTGTTATCTCAGGGTGTTTTGGGCTTCACTCCGACACGACTTGTACCGCTATTAGGGGACTGACGTTTACCGCCCCCTAGGCCCGACATGCGATGTATCAGACGAACAGACCGGACTGTACGGAGACTGTCACATTCAGACTCAGTAGGAGTTCAGATAGGGTTCACCTCGTCAGCCTTCTTGTCGGCATCTACCTGGGGACCGTTACGCACAGCTAGTGCCGCTTGCGGTCTGTGATTAAACCCACTGCCAGCGTAGTGTCGAGTCTTTAGAGTCCCACACAGAGGGTATTCGCCTCTGGGCAAAACAGAGTAGAGGTCGCATGGTCTTGCGACAGGGTTCGTTCTCATCCGTGCACTTGTGCATATTTAGAGTCCGGGCAGGTATTACTAGTGGGCTCTGGTTTGAGCCAGATACTGGTATGCGTTTTGGGGTTGATTTTATCTCTTGGCATTCATGTTCCTCGGAACAAGAATACGGGTGTGTATGCACAGTTGATTGAGGCGGAGGAAGAGGTTTTTCATTAGGGTTTCGGAACGGGTGCGTATGCACAGTTGACAGTCGTCTTTTTCCAAACCCTAATGGAATTATGATATATATATTAATAATATTAATCAAATGAAATTGTGTCATGGTTGGATTTTGTTGACTTGTTGACCATGGTTGAAGGTTTGACCATCATCATTACAAAAGAAAGATGCTTTTTGATTCTTGCAAAACCATTTAAAGATTGTAATGATAATGGTCATTCCAAACCATCCATCAACTATTTCATTTTTTTATTATTGTTAATTGTTAATTCTTTTCATTTTGATATGGTTGCAAGAAATGAAAAGAAAGAGCTCATTCTATCATAACCATTCTCTCTCCTCACTTGTTCTTCTTCCTCCTCTAGTTCAAGGAGAATCCTTCTCATGAGTTGAGAATCCCTCTCCTTGAGATAAAAACACCCCTTAGACACTCTCTACTCACTTTAGGATCAAAGGTTTAGCAAGCCGAGGATTCTAGTTCTCTCAAAGTTCGAGAAAGAGCCCGAAGGTTGAACCCTCAGGTGGATCCATCTTTGACGAAAGAAGGCAACGAGGAAAGCACCATCAACCTCTACAAAAGTTTGAAGAAGAAGGAGTTCAAGTTAGGTATAACCATCTTTCCGAGTAGCTAACTTTCTTTAGCTTGTTTGCTAGTTTTAGTTTAGGAAAAGATCCCGACTTTGTTAGTCCATGTTGCCCCATGCGCCAAAAATTTGATTTTTATACCGTTTCCGCCTCCCCGTAAGAACCGGGGGTCACAACGTGGACTTACAAACTTAATAGATATCCATGCCTCATAGCCTCGACCACGTGACTGTAGGAGAACCCCGTCGCCAAAAGCATCCGTTCGGATGCTCGCGGCAGCGGTGTTCCTCCTTAGTGCATTTCGTCGACGGTATTGGGGGTGCGGCCGTCTACTAAAGTTTGCGGCTAGCATTCGTTTAGGATGTCGGGAATCTTTTTGAATTGCCCGACTTGATATTGAAAAGAGTTTTCGATAATGAGAGTAAAATGCGGGGTTTATAATTGTTAGGCATGCAATGTCTAAGGAATTCATTTGGTTAGGCATGCGATGTCTATGCAGGTTGCGGATTCCAACTGTTGTAGTTTTATACTTTCTTTTCTGTGACCGTAAGTGTAATATGTGATATCGCCGGTTTCGTTGCTATACGTCAACGACAATTGGGATAGGCATATTTACTTACGTTGATGACATGTGATGTTATGTGTTGCTGGATATATTATATTGGATCGTCGTGTTTGAATAGCCGGGTTTTTTTTATGTGAGATAAGTGTTTTTCATTTTCATTCATGTAAAATTCATTGTATGTAATATTCTTTTATTGGGGCACTTCCGAGTTGAGGATGATGTCACCATTGTATATTATTTACTTTTCCGCATTAGGACAGACCCAAGGAGGGGAGTACAAGTAACCGGGTTCTAGGGTCCAGTGGGAGACCATCTCGAGGAGTCGAGTCCGGGTCTCCTAACTCTAGAATTGGTAGGGTTACTTGCCGCTCTCGTAGGGGTCTAGGGATGTGGGATTGGCTATTCATCACGACCGTGGAATCCGTGTTTTATACAGGCTCAAAATAAAACACGGACGTCCTAGTATATCCAATATTTCATATGATATTTTCTGCTGCGTTATCTGTGATGTGATCATGTGATTTGTTCAGATAGATATTGTATATAGTATATATGATATATTATATAGACGTTGCTTATGTTGTACACCCGTGCTAGCCCTGCCCCACTCTGCCATTAGTTACCTAACCTAACGGTGCAGACGGGACATCGAGGCGAATGCGGATGGCATAAGTGTACGTTGTATTTATCTGTGATGTTTAGGTGGACTTAAATGATGGGACATTCATTAATGAGATTAATGAAAGAAAATAAACCTAAAAGATGTTGTGGAATCGAATTTCAATAAAATCAGGTAGCTCTTGTTGTTGCTTTGCATAGCGGAGTTCCTTGTAGAACATCCAGCACCTTATTCGATAAGGAAAGAGCCGACGATCCCTTCACCGGGAGTGACCTCTTTAGCAATAATTAGCAGATGCTACAACTTTCGGTTTGTCTTTTGATTTCTTTTCTAGTTCTTGCTTTGCATAGTGGTATTGTGAATATCCTGCACCTCATTCGACGAGGAAAGAGCCGAGATCCCTTCACCGGGAGTGACCTCTTTAGCGAAACTAGTAAAAGCCTAAAAAACACTCCATTTAAAAACCATTTGATTCTGCAGCGAGATCAAGTTCAAAGCGTTAAAGGTTTTACTAAAAACCATCCGCAACCCTCCGTCATTTTAGGAAGTAGAGTACTTAGTATTCGTGCTGTGTTTGTTGACCATAGTCAAGGCACAATGTGCGGTAGCTAAGTGATGTCTTCCTACACCGCATATTATGCGATTAGTTAGGACAGTCGCGTGACTTTGTTGACCTTAGTTAAGGGTCATGTGGGTGGGACTATTTAATCACGAAATGACGGGTAGAATTTGACTAGTGCTTATGATTTGTTGACCATAGTTAAGGTCATAAGTACTATGGGAAAAAACCTTTATCGGGAGTTTCAAGTGTTGAAATTTGCAATGAGATTGCATACCTTCTATATGATAGTTGGATCCTGATACCCACTGCGAGTAATTGTTACTCCTGAGAGAGTTTTGCACTTTACAATTAGCCGATCAAGTAGGTGTCTAGAAAGGTGTCAACGGGGTTACGGCCCTGGGAAAACTAGGTTTACTTTAATTAGGTCCGTGCGAAAGCACGGGGAACCTCCCTCAAAGTACCGGCACTGGCCTGGCTGAAAGATTGGCGAACTTGTAGAGTGTAATTAATCCCGGCTAGTCTTTCCTTTTAGGGTTTGAAGGAAGATTTGATAAAAACAGTGGGAGCCATACTAATTAGATAAAATAAATAACCAATCTAATCTTGAAAGAGCGCACGCAGAGTGTTTTCTTCTCTCTCTCTCCAGGTAGCGACCATGTCACGCCTTAATCAAGATAATAATATGGATGTATTGACCGAACCCGCTTGTTATACTAAGCTGGGGAACGTTGGTCCCGCTCCAACTTATAATTGTTATAAGACCGAGCAGGAATTAGGGGAATACCAGGATTCCCATGCCGCCCAAACGAAGAAAGTGCATGATGATGCATCTTCTTCGGGTGTGTTCATTACAAAGAACTGTTTCTCTCTATCCTCTACGTCCTGGGTATTTGATACCGGATCAGGATCCCAGATATGTAATCTGTTACATACGGCTACAGAAAGGTAGAGAACTGAGAACGGGTGATAAGTTTTATGAGACAGAAAACGGTACAAGTGTTGCAGCCAAGTCTGTTGGTCACTATCACCCTGTATTACCAAAATACATTGATTCTGAATGAATGTTATTAGATACCGAACCTGATATACAACATCATATCAATCTCTTTATTTACTAAAGAAGGATATAATTTTGTATTGTTGGATAATGTTTTGCACATATCCTATATCAAGAGTTGATCGGTTCAGGCACGTTATCTAAAAGCATATACATTCTAAATCAGATCACAGTTCTTAACGTACAGAACACACACAAGAGGAAGAGTTCAGAAATGAACGATTCCTTCTTGAGGTATTGTAGACTAGGTCATATCAATGCGAACAGACTAGCTAAGTTACATTTAGATGCATATTTAAATCAGTCTAAATTTATATCTTATGAAACTTGCCAGTCATGTCACAAAGATAAGATGACCATAACTCCGTTTACTGGAAACAGAGAAAGAGTCAGTGAACTCTTGGGACTGATACATAGTGATGTATAAAGGTCCCCAGTCTACATATGCCAGGACTGGTTCTTTGTACTTCCTTACATTCACTGATGATCTCTCAAGATTCGGACACATGTTTCTGTTGAAACACATGTCTGAAGCTTTTGAGAAATTCAAATAATATAAGTCAGAAGTAGAGAACCAATACAGGTATAACTATTATGTCCTATGATGAGATCATGGAGGAGAATACTTGTGCATGGAATTCTTGGACTATTCTAAAGGAGAATGAGATTCTCTCTCGGTGTTACTCCACTGAATACACCACAGCACAACGGTGTATCGGGTCGGAGCAATCACACCTTATATGATATGGTGCGCTCTATGATGAGTACTGCTGAGTTACCTATTTCCTTTTGGGGGTTATGCACTTGAGAAGCTGCATACCTATTGAATTGGGTTCGAATCAAATCAGTGCCTACCACTTCATATAAGATATGTGTGGAAAGAACCCATCTCTTAAGCAAGTTAAGATTTGGGGTTGTCCGGCCTATGTCAAAAGCAAAATCCGGACAAAATCGAGGCAAGGTCAGTTCTGTAGAACTGGAAAGATTTCCAGCTATACAAACTACAGCTGATGATTTGATAGAACCAAAGGATTCAATAGTCTCCGACAAACCTCAGCCTCTCCGCCGATCTAGCAGGCTTCCTCATTCGCCTGAGAGATACTTTGGTTTCTCAATGACAGTGGGAGCGAGGATTGCATCATGAGAAGATGACCCAACTAGTTTCGAGCAGGCCATCGAGAGTAGGGACTCTGTAAGAATGGCTAGATGCTTAGCGATCTGAGATGGAATCCATGTACACCAACAAAGTATGGACTTTGGATGCTGTATCTGAAGGGTTAAATCCCCATCAGGAGCAAGTATATCTTGAGAAGATTACTTGGTGTAGATGGAAAAGTTGAGACTTTCAAAGCTAGACTTGTTAGTGGTTTTCCTCATCGACCAGGCGTGGAAAATGATGAAACCTTTTCCAGTGGCTATGCTTAAGTCCATCCGGATCCTACTTACCACGGCTACATACCATGACTACGATATCTGGCGGTTGGGTGTCATGACTGCTTTTCTAAATATTGATTTAGAAGAGAACGTCTATAAGTACACAGCTATAGGGCTTCGTAAACAGTAGGAGCAGCGGAAACGTGTGCAAGTTGCTTTACAGATTAAAGTAGGCATCGCGGAGTTGGAACGTCTGTTTTGATGTGGTAGTCAAAGTGTTTGACTTCATCAAAATGGTAGATGAATCTTGTATATACAAAAGGGTAGTAGAGAGTAAGGGGGTCATCCTCGTATTGTACGTGGACAACATACTCTTGATAGGAAAAGAGTTTCCTATGCTACGCTCGGTCAATCTCCTCTTATCACATGGATTCTCCATATGGGATCAAAATGATACCTCCTAAATCCTGGGTTTTTGATCTATGAGATAAATCTAAATGGATGTTAGGATTCTCACTAGTTGTAGTGAGATGGTATCAGTTGATCCTGGGGAGAATCACTGGATAGGTTCCAGGGTGATAAGGACGACTGAATGTCAGTCGCAGGCATTGTCTTTACCCTCAGTGGAGGGACGGTATGTTGGAAGAGTACCAAGCGAGATACCGTGGCAAACTAGACGATAAAGGCTGGTGACATCGCTATCAATGATACTACCAAAGAGGAAGTTTGGGTGTATATTAGTTCATGAGATGAACTAGGTTCCTACCATTGTGTGACAATGGAAGTGTGGTTTTAGTCCAGGAACCCCGATCCCATCAGTGACCTAGACATATTCTGAGGCAGCATCACCTGATCATGGAGATAGTTGATCTCCAGGGTGATCGAGGTTTGGAGAGTAGACTCAGAGGACAACACAGCGGATCCACTCACAAAGGCTTTTTCCCAGAGAAAGACTTATATGGGATGGTTGAGTATGTGATACTGCAACCACTGCTACAGATGGCCCTAGTGCAAGTGGGAGATTGTTAGTTATATGTATGCCCTAGAGGCCATTACTGTACATAAGATGTATATTGTAGTGGATGCTGGGACATATATAGGTAGGACTTTCTTGCTCGACATGATAGTACGCTATCTGGTTGCTCTTTATCTTAACATGTATATTTGCAGTCTCTCTATTACATGTTGATAAGGCCCTTAGGATGTGTGCTCGACTTCCAGAACTATGATGCAGATCATACTAGTGGGGCCTGGGTAGTCAATAAGTACATCCTTCAATGTTCTTAGTCGTGGGAATATCGAGACGGGGCATCGATATTCCAGAGTAGACTAGCGTATATCTTCTCGATCCATGTGATGGGCGATGGATGGTCCCATATCCATTGGTGTTTGACATCAGAGATGGTATGCGGGTGCTCAGTGGTGACTGGGTACACTGAACGGACTCGCCGAGAACTCCCTGATGGTATTATACCTCACGTCAGATGGCAGTTCTCTGGTGACACTGGTACAACTTAGTCTGTTGACCCGAGATCGTCATAAAGTCTTGTGTGTCTCCCATTGTGCTTTGATTTCCACCCTACCACGGCTCTACTGAGTCGTGCAAACAGGTGGTTTTTGGGTACAGTCCCGATTCACATGAAGGCAATGAGCGATAGGAGGGGATTCGTCTCTCCCGGTATTGGGGGTTGATGTTGCGCTATGCTCGACTGGCCATAACTGGAAATCCCTGGCCAGGGTTGCACTGATTTGCTGGTAAGTGTTATCAGTAGTTTCATGCTTGTTATGGACCTTACATCAGCATGACTTATCAAGCTATTGGGGTTTGACGTTTACCACCCCTAGGCGAGATATACGACATATCAGACGAACAGACCGGACTGTGTGGTGAGTGTTACTGGTTGGATTCACAGGAGTGTGAGCAGGCTTGCTCGTTGATCTTCTAATCGCTCAATACCCGGGTGGCCGTTACGTTTAGCAGACCGCTTGCGGCTTGTGGGTGTTTGATATGATCATCACCTACTGTCGGCGTATTGACGAGTCTTTAGAGTCCTACTCAGGGGTTTCCTGGCTCAAGCGAAACGAAATAGGAGCGCATATGAGATATGTGCGGGACCGAGAATAATACCAGTATGTGATACTGTATTCTATTCTCGCGATTTGTATCATTGGACGGATATATGAGATATAGCCGGGTTACCGAATCAAGTGTTGATTCGATACATTGATACACTAGATATTAGTCGGTTATATGCAATATGATCGGATCGTTAAATCAAGTGTTGATTTAATGATTTAATGTATAATTATATATTTGATATATTACTTTACATTAACTAGTATTGGTTCACTTAAGATTGATTTTCTCACTAGATTGTGCACATTGTTTATATGTGATATATGCAAGTGTACATGTTTGTATCATGCTTGATGATACATACAAGTTGTGTGTATGAGACTTATACCGAGATTAGGTTTAAGATTAGGGTTATTATTTTATCTTAAGATTTAACAAAAGGATTAAAATTGGTCAAAGTTATCAAGCTTGAAGAAGCTTGGAGAAACTTTGACAAAGTCCACTCTTTTGTCATTTCTTTTGATAATTCTTTAACCTATCCCTTAACCTAATACCTTGGTCAATTCTTTACATGAGTTAAGATTGAGGGCTTAACTCAACCATGGTGCCATAATTAAAATGATAAGTTTCATTCTTTATTCATTATTCTTATGATTATTCTTTCTTCTTCTTCTTCTTCAAGAAGAAGAAAGCTTGCTATCTCTAATGGTGCCATGAGAAAAAGTGTGAGAAATCCAAATCCAAAGTGAACCCACTTCCTATTTCTTCATCCTCTACCACTTGCCATGTAGTATAGTGTGTTATCTTCACAAAGTTTCATGACCTAGTGAAGATGGAGCTTGAGTTTGAGTCGCCTCGATGTAGATCATCTTCGGCCTCGAAGTCAACGACCTAGCCCGCTCTTTTCTCCGATGAAACCAACGCTAGGGTTCGGGATCCCGATGATCGCAGAGAAGGGACGTCAACATGGAGCTTTAGAAGTGAAGGACCGGATCTACAAAGGTTGTATTCCCATTCACTTAGTAGCAAAGCAGTTTGCTTGCTTATAGTTTCGCCTTACCTCTAGTTAACGATCTTGCATAGAGTTGTTAGGCACACAAAAAATTTGATTTTGGCATGGTTGATGCATTGTGGAACCTCATGAGTGTGCCTAGGAACCCTACACCAATTTCAAGGAACGCAACAAATTTTTATTTTTGAGTGGCGAATTTTTTGCAAAGAATCCTGTAGAAAAGTTGTTATTGGACAAGATCAGAGAGGAGAGGAGAGAACAGAGAATATACCATAGAAGTTTGGAACACTGAAACTCCTAAACGGAGGTGGAACCGCCGCAAAAACCTCACTTCAGCCGCGGATCCGTGGTGGAATGATGGGATTAGGTTTTGCAAATTCTCCCGTAACTCCCTGTATTCCTCTGGAATCTGTAGAACTTCTCTGAATCTTGATCTTACTGATAAAATGATTCCAGATTCCCTCACAAAAATTCAAACACTAATCGTTAAGCACTTGAAGCGATTCTTGAATTAAAATTTGACGGAATAATAATTTTTCAACTCAAATTGCAAGAAAGAACAAATTACGCACGCATCCCCGGCAACAACGCCATTTGATTGATCATCTTTTGTGTGTAAGGAAATGTTTTATCACAACCAAAGAAATTTATTCCGCAATCAATGTAGCGCGTTAATGAATACAGATCGTCCACTGAGATGCATGAATTTTTTTGATCTTGCCTTAGATGAGTCGAAATGAAAATATAAAAGAAAATGCAAGAAAGTTGATTCAAGATTTGTGAGAATTGATTTTAAGAAACATAAAGAAAATAGATCTAGAATCAAGAATCAAGAAGATTTCCAAACCAATTTAGTTATCAAGATTATGAAGAATAGCTTGTAGGATTCGATCAAATTAGTAGTAGTGATGAATCTAGAGATAACTAATCTTATCTATTGATAATTTGTAGCTAGAACGATGGTGACGAATGAAGATTAGGGATCTATTGAAGAAACTAGGGTTTCTCCTTCTCTATCTCTTGTCTTTTCATTGATCATCATTTGGATCTAGCCTTTAGCAAAGAGAATCATCAATCGTTTAATCCCTAGTTTGCAACGAAATTATCAAGAATGTGATCTCGCTCCAAATTAGGTCATTGATGATTCTTTTTCCTAAAGTTCACAAATCTCATAAGACTTAAGATTAGTAAAAGGATCTTATCATCACTAGATCTACCGATTCTCTCGAACCCTCCACAAGCGGAGATTTCACTCACACATCATGAAAATTAAAGAATCAAGAATGAAGAATTTCATAATGCAAGAATGTAATGAAAACGAGAATTAACAATTTATCACCTTCATTAATCTTCTTCAAATTTACACAACTCCTCAATTCGAGGTACAAGATTAAGCTCTCGATCGCTCCTTTGAAGAGGTGAATTTGTCGTCGTTCTTTGCGAAGCTCGATCGCAGTGAGTCGCGGATCGTCGTGGATCTCTTGCTCGGATGACGAACGACGTTGCGATGAAGGATCGTTGATTGCTCGCTTGATTTGCTTCTCAATGGATCTTGATTTGGCTTTGGGATTTGATTTGGGTTAGGGTTTGGATTGGATCACAAGTTGTGTCACTCAACTTGTGTATGAAATTATTGAACCCCCAATTAATGAACCAATGAACAACCTCAACCCTAAATCGAGATCTCCTTTTATAAATTCAAATTCAAATTTCCCTCCAAAATCTAGGTTGTTAGAGAGAATCTTCTAGAAAAACTTGTTGGAGAGAAGTTTCCAGAAGAAGTCTGTTACGATGGAGCGTCTAAGGTAAGCGAGATTGTTAGAATGAAGCTTCTGGAGAGACACATCACCCTAATCCCTCAACTCGGCCGCGGAACCGCGGCAACTCGGCCGACTCAGCCACGGTTCCATAGCCATTTAATGAGACCTCTGCATCATTTTTCTGTGCTCTTCTTCTGTTGATGTTGGGGTCTTCTTCTGATATCTGGAATATTTTTATCTTTTCTGAATATCTGCCAGATTTTGATTGCTGCATTTTATCGGCAAATTTTGTGATTCCGTTTTTTTGTCCTGAAGAATTTTCTGCACGCAATCTCAATGAAAAGTGTTGTGATAAACAATATCATGCGTGCAGTAATAAACACACAATTTCCTATAAAGAATGTTGAATATATATACAACACGTGGTATTTAGTATTTTCCAGACAAACTGGTAATATGTGTTATATTTATATCAACTATCCTTAAATGATCAAAATAATGAGGAAATTGATGTGTTACAGATAGCATTATTTTCGACTGAACAGTCCTCCCGGCCAGTCTCGGGCGACAGTGGGAGGAGACATTGCTACCATTTGGCTCTATTTTGTTCGTGCCAGCTAACGCTATCCCAGCTCCTCAAGCTCTGGTAACAGATAGACCGGCCTCGAAAGGCAGGAGGCCAAATGTGGTGATCTCGAGAGCACCACTACATAAACGCAAGTCGATATCTGAACGACTTTCTTTGGCCCCAGCTGGAGGCAAGGCCGTCAACACCAACAAAGCAACAAAGTATCTCGGGCAAGCTCCAGCGGTGCCCCTAAAAACTACTCAATCGGGTATCTTCTCTATGCTCCCGTCAATCGACTCATGATGGCTTCCTGGAAAACGGATGCCCGCCAAGCCCTCAAAATTGTGAAGCTAAGACAGAAAAGGCTCAGATACAGAGCCAACAAAAGGGCTAGGGCTCTTGCAAGGCTGAACTTTATGATGTTCCAAGAATAGGGTTACCCCACAACAACAGCTAAATCGGCTGTAAAGCTCAGTAATTCTTTTGAACCACTGAAATTGGTCCAGAAGAATGCCATGACCTCAAGAGTCAAGAAAGCTGTGAGCTAGACAGCGCCACCCAAAGATCCAGTCAGGCCAACTGTCTTCAGTCACCTATCCTTTCCAGAAGAGGAAGAGCCACGACGATGGTCCAAAAAATCAGCCGCTGAAGATAAAAAGATGGATGGATATGTGGTCCACACTATCTACATGGTGGACACGCGCAGCAAGAGCAAGGACGGGGCCATTACACCTTAAATCCAATCTGGTATGAATGTGGCTGCCACTTCCTAAGACTAGCCTCCTCTGGAAGGTAATGAAAACCCTTCCAGTGAGGCTGATAAGCAGAGAGACCCCTCAGTTCATGAGGAGTCAGGCTTGGAAAGTGAAGAGGAGTCAATCTTCTATCCCAAGACCGCAGAGCAGCAACTTCTCCAAGAGCTCCAAAAGCAGCTCAGAAACAAAGACAAGGAGATGGCCATGCTCTACTCAAAGATTGATGACTTAAAAAACGTCGTCTTACAGATCATGGCCCAAGTTTCCTCTCAGCCGCTCAATCAAGCACATGGCTCTGCTCATGAATTGGGAAATAGTGTCCTGGGGCAGCCGACGCCTATTCCCTCAAATCTAAAGGTGGGCGGACCGCATGAAAGTCGACCGCATCCTATATCGGGAAATGTCTTGGCTTCCGATGACAACAACCAGCTAACGCAAGATCAAATCATGGATTTGGTCGCTAATAAAGTCAAAACATTGGTAGCCGAACCCGGAGAGCAAAAAGATATTAGCAGTAACGAGAGACCATATCCTGCTCGGTATGATCTTGTGAAGTTTCCCAATGTCTATGTCATCCCTAAATTTGAAAGGTTCAATGGGACGGGAAATGCGAACCAGCACATTGCCCAATTTAAAGCATCAGGCGCGAATACTGGGGGCAATGATGCGCTCCTTTTCTGTCAGTTTGTCAACAGCTTGACCGATGTTGCTTTCGATTGGTATGCATTCATACCAGATGACTCGATCACGACGTTCGCTCAAATAGAATCCATATTCAAGCAAAGGTTCATGAGCATCAACGATAAAATCACCATTGCCGACCTCGTAAGGACCGAGCCAAAAAACAACGAAAGCAACATGGATTTTATAGTTCGATGACGCAATCTCTCTGTCAAATGTGAACTGCCATTGGAGCAAGACCAATCCGTCAGTCTTCTTACAGAAAATCTGAATAGGTGGATGAAACCTTTCCTGTGCACCGCATGCCTCAAAACATTCTAAGAGCTGACCAAGGTTAGAATGTTGGAACGCTCAAAACCCGAGTCCACTCAAGATCTCTAATTCACAAACAGACCGAGACATCGGAGGGATGACGACCAGAAAAGCGAAAGTTCCAATATCACGGATTCTCTAAATAAGAAGAGAGCGGGCGGAGCGAAGATTAACAAATCTCGAGAGCCAATTTTGGAGGAAAGGAGAAATAAGTTCTACTCCTTCAGAAGAGACAAGGTTCACAAAATATTCAAAGATGCTCTGAAGAATGGCCTACGACTATCAGAACCAAAAAGGCTAAGTGAAGCAAACATGACTGATCATCTTAACTTTTGCCATACCACCAAGTGCTGGGACACACTATAAAAGACCGTTGCATCCTCAAGGATTGGGTCGAGAAACAATACAAGGCGAGAGAAATAGCATTATCCCCTAGCATGTTGACAAACGATCGAGTCACGACCGCCAATTTTATACAAACAGAGACCGAGATATTTGGGGAACCGACTGCTCTCAATTGTTCACCTTTCCCTGAAAGGGGCAAAGCACGGCGACAATCTAAAGGTCCAGTGATTAACGTTGATGATGAGGGGGTAACAAACAGATGCGCGATCCACACAGTCTACATGGTCGGATTTAGAGAAACGAACCCTCATACGCTTCACATCCATGGTGATGATATGGTTGACGCCGCCCAATATTGGTTCGGTTCAGATAATGATGAGGGCCCTGCTCGAGCTGCTAAGCAAGAAATGCCTATGGTTCTTAGGGTATCAAGCTCAGGCGATGAGGATAGCCCAATCATCATCCCCAAAACTACATAACAAGCGTTATTCAAATAGCTTCAAGAGCAATTTTATGACTGGGATAGGGAGTTAGCCAAGATTCGTTCCAAAATCGACGATCTGGTGAATATTGTGGAAAATCTCGCAGCCCGAGTCCTTCAAATGCAATCACAAAAAATAAAAATTTGGTTCATGAACCAGGTACTAATGTCCCAAAGCAGCTAATAGCTATTCCCTCTGGTCTAAGAGCGGAATACATTCATGAAAGTAGAAGGCGACTAGCCCCCAGGAAAGTCCTAACGCATGTCTGTGACCAGTTGACATGAGACAGAATTAAGGGAAAGTCATTAGCAGATCCCAAAACTTTCCAGGACTTACTTAAAAGAGTCCAGATTGCTGGAACATGCGGAACCCGAATCTCTTCCAAACTACCAATATAACAATAAGTCCAAATATTCGGATAACGACAACCGCAAAGGCAGGCCTCCCAAGGACACTGAATCCTCTAATATATCTACCGACCAAAGCAGGCATGGAGCAGGAAGGCCTAATGCCGACCAGTCTCAAAAACCAGTGTTGGGAGGGGGGGGGAGAATCGCCTCTGGAAAAGAAACTGAATAAGGTCTATTCTTTCAGAAGGGACAGAGTCCGTAAAATATTCAAGGACGCCCCGAGAAATGGTCTGCAATTGCCAAAATCGAAAGACCATATGAAGCAAACATGAATAATGATACTTTGTACCGCCCGAATGATAGAATGGTGAGTCATACCATTGAAGACTGCTTTGTTTTCAAGAATTGGGTGGAAAAACAATACAATGAGGGAGTGGTTTCATTGGCCAAAGATACCCTAGCAGAAAACCAAGCTACGATCGTCCGCTCCATTCGAACGAAGACCAAAACCCTCTGGGGGCAAACGACTCAATCACCCGCTCAAGAAAATGACCCAGTTCATCGCAGTTTCTACGGTACACACGTGAACGTCTCTCTAAAAGGATAAAGAGAGCATTGAATCACAATGAGATCAAACTCCAAGAATTTTTGAATATGTGCATGGTGATGACCACCACGTTGTTAAACTGGGAATAATCGACCACCACGTCATTAAACTGAGAACAGATGACCACCACATTGTTAAACTGGGAATAATCGACCACCACGTCGTTAAACTAAGAACAGATGACCACCACATCATTAAACTGGGAACAGTTGACCACCACATCGTTAAACTGGGAACAGTTAACCACCACGTCGTTAAACTGGGAACATCCGACCCCTAAGTTGTTAAACATGGAGTGTAAAAAAATTTGTAAATAAAAAAAGTCGAAATGATGGGGCAACTCGCAATAAAAATCAGCGAGAAAAATAAAGATGAAAATAAAGCCGAAATGATGGGGCAACCGTGAATAAATAGCCGAAATGATAGGGCAATTGCGACCTTCACGATAAGGAAAGCTGAAATGGTAGAGCAACAGCGGTAAAAAAATCCCCGAACCTCCAAACGGCGAATGATGAGTCGCTCCTGGTACCATATTCCAGTACAGCGATGCAAACGCCAACCAAAATCCAAATCCCCTAAATTCACCAGCCTTACGGTTGGTCCCCAAGTTGACTACCGTATACAATCCATGAGCTTAAATAATTCTCATCACACCCATGCCCTACTGCAATCACCAGTCCAACGACCGGTTTTCGCACTTGGAATTATGCTCCATTTAGGAAGACCCACTCATGTGTTCTCACGATATATGAGGAGAACAAAACTTACGAGATACTCTCGACTCGTAAGAAAACACCTTCATAGAATTCTTATGACTCACAAAGGAAAAACACACTTGGGGGTCCTCACGACTCTTAAGGAGAAAATACACATACGGGATCCTTTTGAATCGTAGGGAGAAAATGCTTTTATGGGACCCTTACGGCTCATAAAATTGGAAAGCCTTAGTGGATAGGGACCTAAGCCTGTCTCCTAAGCCATCTCTCCACAATGGGTAAAGGAAAATGATGAATTTCTCCTGGCATTTGTGCTTCAGTGTTATCAACGGTGATGTCGACCCCTACCCCAAAATTTCAAACTTCCGATCCAATAGACCCCTAAGTCTTTAAACTGGGAACATATGACCTCAAAGTCGTTAAACTAGAAATAGATGACCCTTAAGTCGTTAAACTGGGAATGAGGGAAATTCCCTCATGGCAAATGATGATTCGTTCCTGGTACCACATTCTAGTGTAGCGATATTGATGTCAAACCAAAACCAAAATCTCCAAATTCTCTTACGGCAAATGATGATTCGCTCCTGGTACCACATTCTAGTGTAGCGATGCTGATGCTAAACAAAATTCCAAATTCCAAATCCCACTATGCAATGCCTCAAATTCAAGGGCCCCGCCAAACAAGGCAGGAATCGGATAAATCAAACTAAAGTCCCATCCAGAAGCGCTTCTAAGCTCAAAAGCCCCGCCGGACAGATTGGAATTTCCAAAACAAATCAAACCAACCAATCCCAACAACGACCTCTACGTCTAAAACAAACAGGCACTCCGTCTCGGGGATAAGTCGACCCGACACTCTGTGCCGGGGACACGTAAACCAATGGCATTCTGTGCCGGGGAATCGTCAAACAGACACTCCGCATCGGGGATAAGTCGACCAGCGAAACTCCGTGCCGGGGATACATTAATCAGTGGCACTCCATGCCAGGGAAACGTCAAACAGATACTCCGTCTCGGGGATACGTCAACCAGCGACACTCCGTGCCAGGGAAATGTCAAGCAGACACTCCGTGCCAGGGAAATGTTGACCAGTGACACTCCGTGCCAGGGACACGTCAACCAGCGACACTCCGTGCCGTGGAAATGTCAAACAGACACTCTGCCTCGGGGATAAGTCGACCAGCGACACTCCATGCTGGGGAAGCGTCGACCACAGACACTACGTGCCTGAGAAACGTCGACCAGCGACACTCCGTGTTGGGGAAACGTCCAACACAGACACTGCGCCTTGGGGATACGTCAACCAACGACACTCCATCTCGGAGACACATCAATCATCGACCGTCTATGTCACAAATAGAGTAGTGCCAGCCTCCCCAAGAGCGGGAACCAAATCAAGTTATCTCCACGCAAAAGAAAATTCATCAATTTCATGCACATGACCCATATACGCGGTGTGCATTTATTGATGGGGGGCACTTTGTTGGGGTCAAAAATTGCACCCCGGTTGACAGAGTCAAAGTCAAAGTCAACCCCAAGTAAACGGGCCCAGCCCAGGTCAAGTGGGCCCATGCCCAAGTCGAGCCCCGCGGCCAGCCTCCTCCATGCCAATATGAAAATTATGTAATAAATGATTTTGATGTAATTTTTATGAATAGATGTAAGAAAAATGGGCATAAAGCTAAATTTTTGTAAAACCCATGGCTCATGTGCAAAAGAAATGAGCACATGAGGCATGGGATGGGGAAATGCCATTTTGTAAAGCCCAAGGGGCTATATGTCAATTTATAAACCTATATAAGGTAACATGATGACGAAAAAAGAGAAGATAATTCATTCCCCTCAAAATCTAGGGTTTCTGTGCCTCCTTCTCCTTTCTCAAGATTCTAAACCTTCTTCCCTTTTTTTTGAATTTAATCAAGAGTTTAACTCTTCCTTTTCCAAAAAGAGATAGTTTTTCACCATAAAACTCTTGAAGAGGAACTTAGATCTCCCATCAAATCTCCAAAAGGGGTGATTTTTAAGCCTCAACCCCTCTTTCCTCCAAGATCCAGCCAACAGAAAGGAGGAAGAAGGAGTCCCATCACCAAAAATCCCACTTTGGGAAAGATCCAGGGCTCAAGGGAGAAGAAAGGGGTCGTCTTTCATCATCTCCAAAAATCTCTTGGGAGTTTAACTCTACAAAAAAATAATATATATAAAATAATAAATCTTTCTTTTAGGAGTTCAACTTCAAAAGTCAATCGGGAGTACAACTCCCAGTGCAGGGGCTAAACCCCTTTGTCCTTTTCTTTTAGGAGTTTAACTTTAAAAGTCAATTGGGAGTACAACTAAGCCCTTTTTTTCCACTGGTGCCCGCGTTCCAAGCACGTGAGGCGCTGGCACTCAGCGTCCACGTGCTGGACACGTGAGGTGTTGGCGCCCAGTGCCCGCGTGCTGGGCACGTGAGGCGCTAGCACCCACGCGTCCTTTGGACGATATTTTCCTTTTTTTTATAAATACACACACTCCACAACACTTTCCCCCGTTAGAAAAAATTCTAACGGGACGCTGTCCCGCACCCCGTAACGGGGCTGCTAGTCTCCTTGACCCCCGGCCCACTATCCGGGTAGCGGGACCCTCATAAACTCTGTGAGGCCCCCGATATACCTAAAACCCTTCAAAACACGACACATTGAGGTCGCATGACCAGTTTGACCAGTTAATCAGAGATTCCTTTGCTCTAAAGGTGATGGGTAATTAACGGCGGCTTAGTCTGCGGCTGCCGAAAATTCGGATCCCCACAATCAATAAACCCCGGCCTACCCCAGCCAGGGGGAATCGGTACGCCTGACAAGTGCGCGCATTCCCATCTTAATGGGGTGACGGAAAACACCCTACAGCTACCAGCTTGAGAAAGATCGACATTAAGTTCCTTTATTACCCAAATAGCTCTGTGCTCAATCTTGACCGGGAGATGGCAAGCCTTTCCAAAGACAAGCCTATACAGAGACATGCCAAGATCGGTCTTATATGCGATTCGAAATTCCCAAAGGGCATCAGTCAATTTTGAAGACCAATCTTTACGGTTTGTGGAAACCGTCTTCTCCAGAATTTTCTTGATTTGCCGATTGGAGAAATCGTCTTTCCCACATGTTTGGGGATGGTAGGGTGTGGAGAGCTTGTGGTTGATTCCATACTTCTACATGACAGCCTCGAAAGACCGATTGCAGAAGCGCGATCCGTTATCATTGATAATAGCTAGAGGGTGTCTAAACCGAGAGAAGATGTTTTCTTTGAGAAACATAACGACATCCTTGTTGTCGTTAGTTCGGCTTGGGACGGACTCAACCTATTTTGAAACATAATCAACTGCAAGAAGAATGTGAAGGTTTCCATATGAGTTAGGGAACGGGCCCATGAAGTCAATTCCCCAGACATCGAAAATCTCAATAACCAAGATTGGTTGGAGCGACATTTGATTTCTTTCCAAAATTCGGCCATTGTGCTGGCATTTAGAGCAAGTCTTGTAGTATTCATTTGAATCCTTGAACAACATCGGCCAGTAAAACCCGCATTGCAAGATCTTTTCTGCTGTCTTTCTACAGCCGAAATGACCGCCACATGCTTGATCGTGGCAGAAATATAGAACATTCTGAAATTTAGTGTTGGGCACGCATCGGCGAATAATCTAATCAGGACAATACTTGAACATGTACGGTTTTTCCCAGTAAAAGTGTTTCACTTAGGAAAGAAAAAAATATTTGTCCTGACTTGACCATTCGTTTGGTACAAGTTTAGTAGTAAGGTAAGTTCAATATCCATGAACCAAGGTTCGCATGATATTGTCAAGAGTTATTCATCAGGAAACGAATCATTGATTGGCACGACAGGCGATGAAGCAGAAGTGAGTCGAGAAAGATGGCCGGCGATAACATTTTCACATCAACTTTTGTCCTTGATGACAAGATAGAATTCTTGGAGCAAGAGGATACAATGTATTAACCGAGACTTGGCATCCTTTTTAGCAAAAGAATGCCTCAGAGCTGAATGGTCCATATAACAGACGACTGGGGAGCCGATAAGGTATGGCCTGAATTTCTCTAGAGCAAATACACCAGCTAAGAACTCTTTCTCTATCTTCATATATTTCAATTGGGAGTCATTTAGGGTACGACTCGCATAATAAATTACGTTTGTCTTCTTATCGATATGTTGTCCTAAAACAGCACCGATGGAGAAGTCGGAATCATTACATATAATTTCGAACGGGTGGTTCCAGTCGGGGGATGACAAGACAGGAGCAGTAGTGAGTGACTATTTCAGTGAGTTGAAGGCGGCAAAACATTCCGAGTTGAAATGGAATTGTTCCTACCAAAAATTTCTGCGCAAAAGAGCCAAAGGTATCAAATGGAAGCAACACGCTTAAGAAAATGCAAATCAGTATTTTCCGGGCTGTATTTTACTAAACCCTCAAATGAAAATTAGGTAAATTCTGATGGCATCGAAAGCGTCTCAAAAAATTCTTTGATTTGATATATTACGGGTCTCATAACTCTTCTGGGAGATACATTTTTAGTCCCACATTTGGAGAGGTGGTGGGTCCCAACGACCAATGATCTCTCTTTCCAAATAGGGAAGAGACCACCCCATAAGCTTCTGTAAAAATACATAAATCTCTCAAAATAACAAAAAATTTCATTCTCGATAAAAAATAAAATCTTCCTCCTCTTAAACCCTCCTTTACCTATCATAGCATATCTTCTTTATCTATCATAGCATATTTAAGGGTTTAACCCTTCTCAAGAACTTAGTTCTTTCTCTGGATCTGAGATCCACAAGACAAGTATCCCATAAGTTGATAATTTAATTCTCATCAGGAAGATTTTGTTCTTGAGAATCAAAGATACAGGGAAGAGCAAAATTGAACAGAAAGAAGATGGGGTTCAAAATACTCTAGGAACTTAGTTCCTTCAAATCAAGAACTTAGTTTTTTAAAATCACGATCCAAGATTCTCAAAATATTGATTTTGGTGATCGTTAATAGTAAAAATACCATTAACAGAGATTTAACCTCTTTGAAAGCATGAACATGAAGAACATGAAGTCTATAATACTCCAGGAACTTAGTTCCTTCAAATCAAGAACTTAGTTCTTAAAGAACCCGATCCAAGATCACTGTTTTGATCGTTAATGGTCAAAATACCATTAACAGATATTTAAATTCTATAAGAACATCAACAGAGATTAAATCTCCAAAGAAATCAGCGCCTCACATGAAAAGCACATGAGCACCCAAGGCCAAGTTACATAGTGCCTCACGTGAAACACACGTAAGCGCCAGATGCTCAGCACCTTACGTGAAACATACGTGAGTGCCGGACGTTCAGCATCTCACGTGAAACACACGTGAGCGATATATGCAACTGAGTGCTTAGCATTGTTGGGTGATACAAAAAACCCAATTTTAGCCCAAATTGGTTAAGATTACATTCATGATATTCAAACTGATCTCAGTCCCATACATGACTAACAATCTTCATCCCATACCTTCTAAGTTAATCTTAGTCTCAATAAAGGCTAATGATTCTTAGATGATCCATCATAATATTTTCATCAAATAAGGGATTTGGTTCAAGGGTACATCTTTCCCACTTTTGATATATGTCGTTGTAATTCCTCAGCGTCTTCAGAGTGGTGGTGGGTCCCGACAATTAACAACTCATTTCATCCTACATTGATGCACTTCCAAATTATCGTGCACACCTCAAATCAGATCGCACCCCAAATTGGATGCATTCTATGTCACCATCGTTCACTCCACCACGTAACAAATACACGTGCGCGCTAATTGGATATGGACCAAAATATCCTTAAAGTAACATTCGTCCCCAAAATGGGAATGTTGGACCGAAATGTCCTTAAACTAACATTCATTCCCAAAATGGGAATAATGGACCGAAATGTCCTTAAACTAACATTCATCCCCAAAATGGGAATATTGGACCGAGATGTCCCTAAACTAGACATTCGCACCAAATACGGCGGTAATGGACCAAAATGTCTTTAAACTAACATTCGTCCGCAAAATTGGAATGTTGGACCACGATTTTCTTAAACTAAAATAATTGAGTCCATATGCTCATTTGTTTCTAAGTTGATATTGGTCTCAAATATGACTACGAACCTTAGATCAAACTCAAATATCCTATGAACGGATGGACCTCACAAATGTGAGAAATGCGTCCTAAGTTCATTCTCTTTGACAAACCTAGCTACCAATGTGGACCCCGTCAAGCAAATTCTTGACCCAAATCCAAATCTCAAATATACGGATTTGGAATAATCCGCGCCCTACGAATGAATGAAGCCGTCCAAAAGGTCGGTCTTCGAATGACTGACAACTATAACGGCCCTTCTCAACAGGCCATCAAAAACTGGCGTCCCGGTCTTCAACAGGCCAAGCAAAAGCTCAAATGGTCCGCAGAGAGGCTCGTGATACCTGAAAGAGCTACCCCAAAACTGATAGCCCTCCTAACTCCTCTTACAGGCGAAGCCGTCAAAGGCGCTTCCTCCACCAGATGGTCGGTTTTCGAAAGGTTGGACGCTTCTCCTCAAACTTCAACAAGGACGTTGGTCTTCAACAGGCTGCCACCGATCCAAGATCCTCAGCAAAATCAGGGGCATGATAAAACCGCTTCCAAAATTGAGGTGGTTCGTTCTGTAAGGCACGCTCGACGTCGCCACTGGCACCGAGTGAGAAAAGCTGAGGGCAACTCCCCCTCTGAACTTACCCCACCAGCTCCAATTGTGTAAGTTGACGCTGCTGTTCCAACTGAGAACTGCTTTGATTTGCTCAAGAGGGTGCGCAAGAACTCCCCAACGGTGGTGTTAAAGAAATCACCCCACCTACGAAATTCCCTGTACAGGCAAAGCCAAGCGGCCCCATCAGCGGCTCTCCGAGCAAATTCATAGAGTCTGGCAGAAAGTCCATGACTCCGTGATTGATGAAAATCACTCTCGTCGAATAAAAAAATTAGAAGCTCGGTAAGAGAAAGATCACTCCTTCGTCATACAACGGAGGACTCCTTTTACATAGGCACCTGTTACATCGGCCCCTTCAACTTCAACATCTCATAAAAGAACGACGCTGGAAAAAATCCCACCGCCTGCGGCAAATTCCAAAGGTGATGGACCCAAACGCCCCAAGTCTGGGGGCATGATCATACATACGGTCTACATGGCTTTAGGAAAAGAAGAAAGTCATGCCTCCGTGAGTCACCGACCGCAAACTCGGTCGCTGACAAAGGCTCAGGAGCAATAGAAAAAACTCCTGGAAATACTGACCAAAATGGCTGCACTTACCTGACAGAAAGAATGTCTAGACAAAGAAGCTGAACAACGCCAAGAGCAGGAGACCGATACAGAGTTCTTGCAAAGGGTGCTCGAGAGAAAGGATAAGGAAGCCGCTGAGCAAGGTACCAACATAAAGCAGATGGCTTTCTTATTCTAAGACATGGTTGGAATGATGATCCAGCCAGAACCCCCGACCAAAGATCCACCGATAATCGTTGAGGATGACAGGGGAAAATATTAAACCCTCCTCCGGCATTATCAGCAGCCAAGGAGGAAACGATCTCCAAGGCCACCCTTGATGATTACATTGCTCAACAAATAAGAGCTCATCAGGCTAATGAAGCTGCTGGCCAAATTATCAGAACCGGGAGACCATATCCGGGCTGGTATGATCAAATCAAGTACCCGCTGGGGTATACAATCCCTAAGTTCCATGTATACAAAGAGACAGGAAACTCTCACCAGCACGTCGCGCAATTTAGTGTTCTATATGGCAACACTGGAGGGGACGACAAACTGTTGCTTCGTCAATTTGTTGGCAGCCTATCAGAAATAGCTTTCGAATGGTACTCGGGGCTTCCAAATGACTCTGTAAAAGCATTCGCAGAAATGAAGCTGCTATTCACATAGCGGTTCTCCAGCGCGAGCGAACATACTCTAATCACGCCATTAATCAATAGCAGGGTAAAGTCAGGAGAAACCTGGGTCCAATACGTGATCCAGTGGCATAACCGATGGTTTAAGTGCGAACAGCGCATTGAAGAATCTCCTGCCATGGGCATGTTCATCAGGACCCGTGATCCTCAAACGACAGTATCCCAGTTCATGACATTCTTCAAACCAACCACCTTCCAGACTCTTATAGATAAACTGGCCCAAATGGACCAGATGGGCCACGGGCCTTCCTCCTCAAATAAGGACCCTCGAAATGCCAAGGGTAAAGGGAAAGCGGCCTTCGTTAACAATACGCAACAACAACCGAGCGGCCCAAAACCGGCTGCTTGCCAATACAACGCTCGTCCGTGCCTATCCTTGGAGGAAAGGCTATGACGTGTTTACTCGTTTCCCGTGATAAAACGAGGAGACTATTCGAATTGGCAATACGTAATAAACTCATCACATTGATAGACATAAGACGTCCACCGCAACCCAACGACGTCAACAACCCTAATTACTGCTCATATCACAGAATGGTGAGCTACCCAATTAATGATTGCTAGTCTTCAAGAACTGGGTTGAAGACTAGTATCAACAAGGGAAATTCACGCTGTTTGATAACTGGAGGGTAAACCCAACCCAGAAGCACACTCCCAAAATGGTGGATGCGCAGGGGGCATTATGCTCACTCGTGAAAGAAACTCTATGGGAAGTCGTTCTTTCAGCAAAATCCAAAAGAATGCTGAAGGATTTACAAGCATGTCCGACAGTTAGGTGGAAAAGCCCATTTGAACCCGAAATCATTGAAGGGATGCTGAAACCACGTCTCGCACCGAAAATTGTTGACGAGGGGAAAATCCCCTAAGTCAGGCCTTCAAAGTCTTCGAAGAAAAAGAAGAAGACCAAGAAGCCTGTGCAGCTTGCCGAGTATAACGACAAGCGCACAGATCTACAAAAATACATAGATGTGCTGGAGGAGTATAACTAGAAGGCGTGGACACCGGTCACGCTCAAAGAATTCCTCAAGCATATTCTTGAGGGCGAAAATAGTGACAATGATAAGGGAAATCACTCATTAAAAGACACCGAAGACTATGTAACAAGTTGCTACATAGTTTCCCATTCGTCGTTATATGACGAAGAAGCTCCTTCACCGTCAGAAAACAACGCAGAGGAACCGGGGGCAGAATCGGTGCTAAAATCCTCGGAACTGCCAGAAGACCCGATCGATAGGTTGTTAAACGAAGCCTTTCAAAAAGCAAAGTTGACCGAGAACGCGAGACAACCATACATGAAAAGACTAAGCGTTAGCATCAGGACAAAAAAGTTGCGGTGAGGATGAGTCGTAAAGTACTCCAACCAAACCAAGGCATACCTGCTATAAATAAGAGCAGGATCAGAACAGAGAAGCGGTTCGCCAAAGCTCTGTCAATGGGGATAAAACTGCCACCACTCGTGAGGAACACTCCCGGGATGATATGCCTCGATGGATAAGAAGCACATCTAGATTACTGCCTATATCATCGAAGAGTCACTCACCCCACCGAGGAATGCAGTACCTCCAAGAAGAGGTGGCAAGGATACGTTGCCCATAAAAAAACACTTCAAAAGGATGAAGCACGAAGCTTGTGCTCGTCGACGGCAAAATAGTGCGACAAATGTGCATGGAGAAATTGCAGGGTTGTCTAGCACGGCAGCAAGGTTTCGGGAGGTATCATCCACGCCAATTTCAAAAATTTTCCGTTCTAGCTAACCCTAGAATCTTTACTAGAAAAACCGACGAAACAACATGTAAACAACTTTACATCTAAGTGAATGAGGAATACAACCTTTGTAGACCGGTCCTTCACTTCTAATGCTCCATGTAGTAGTCCCTTCGCTGCAAGTAATGAACATCCAAACTCTAGAGAGGGTTCCCTTAGAGAAATGAACAAGCTTGCTCGAAGTCTTCGAGACCGAAGATGATCTACGTCGAGGAGACTCAAGCTCATGCTACCTCTTCACTAATGGTAGATTAGTGAAGCAAACACCCTAAATTAAATGGCTAATATAGTAGAGGATGATGAAGTAGGAAATGAGCTCACTTTAGATTTATTTTTCTCACAATATTTTCTCACCTTGAGAAAAGCTAGTGAGCTTTTCTCATGAGGAAGAAGAAGATCAAGTGAAGAATGAGAGAATGAACTCCTGAGGTGAGAATAACAACCATGGGTGAGTTAATGTCATACACTAACTCATGTAGAGATTAAACCATGGCTATCAATAATGGTTAGGTTAATAAATATCTACAAGTAAAACAAAATTAGTGGACTAAGTCAAAGATGCTACAAGCTTCTCCAAGCTTCCAAGCATGTGACTAATTACCATTAATTTTGATTTACTTTACATAAACAAAACCTTATCATTATTATTAGTATGGTGTGAGTCTCATACACTCATGAAGCATGTGGCATCTAGCATGACACAAAAAGTTGTACATTAATATATATCACATATACACTAATGCACACAAGTGAGAAAAAGAAATGTTTAAGTGTGGTAATATTAGTTAATGTAATCTAGTATATCAAATATACAATTATACATTAAATTATTAAATCAACACTTGATTTAATAATCCGGCTATATCACACATAACTGACTAATATCGAATGTAACAACTTATCGAATCAACACTTGATCCGATAACCCGGCTATATGACATATAACCGACCGATGTCACAAATCGTGAGAATATAATGCGGTATCACATACGTGCATTAATCTCGGTACTGCACATATCACATATGTGCTCCTATTCCGTTTCGCATGAACCAGGAAACCTCTGTGTAGGACTCTAAAGACTCGTCAATACGCCGGAAGTAGGTGATGATCATATCAAACACCCACAAGCCGCAAGCGGTCTGCTAAACTTAACGGCCACCCGGGTATTGAGCGATCAGAAGATCAACAAGCATGCCTGCTCATACTCCTGCGAATCCAATCAGTAGAACTACCGTACAGTCCGGTCTCTTCGTCTGATATGTCGCATATCTCGCCTGGAGGTGGTAAACGTCAGACCCCAATAGCTTTATAAGTCATGCCGATGTGAGGATCATAACGGGTTGAGAAACTACAGATAACACTTACCGGTAAATCTCATAACAGCCCTGGCCAGGGACTTCCTGTTATGGCCAATCGAGCACAGCGCAATATCAACCCCCAATACCGGGAGAGACGAAATCCCCTCCTATCGCTCATTGCCTCCATGTGACTCGGGACTGTACCCAAAAAACCATCGTTTTGCACGTTCTCTTGAACGTGGTAAGGTGGAAATCAAAGCACAATGGGAATCACACAAGACTCTATGACGATCTCGGTCTACAGACTAACATGTACCAGTGTCACCAGAGAACTGCCATCTGACGTGAGGTATAATACCATCTAGGAGTTCTCGGCGAGTCCGTCCAGTGTACCTAGTCTCCACTGAGCACCTGTATACCATCTCTGATGTCAAACACCAATGGATATGGGATCATCCATCGCCTATCTACATGGGTCGAGAAGCTATACGCTAGTATACTATGGTATATCGATGCCCCGTCTCGATACACCCACGACTAGGGACATTAAAGGATGTACTCTCGGACTATCTTTGTCCCACTAGTATGATCCACATCATAATCTAGGTAGTCAAGTACACATCCTAAGAGCTTTATTAACATGTAACAGAGAGACAATCAGTGTACATGTTAAGATAAAGAGTAACCAGATAGCATACCATCATGTCGAGCAAGAAAGTCTTCCCTATATATGTCCAAGCATCTACTATAAATTACATCATATGTACAATAATGGCCTCTAGGCATACATATAACTAATAATCTCCCACTAGGGCCATCGTATAGCAGCGGTTGTAGTATCCCATACTCAACCATCCCATAAAAGTGTCTCTTGGGAAAAGGCCTTCGTGAGTGTATCCTCCGTGTTGTCCTCTGAGTCTACTCTCCTATCCTCGATCTCCCTGGAGATCAACCATCTTCATGATCAGGTAATACTGCCTTAGAATATGTCGGGGTCACTGATGGGAAGGGGGTTCCTAGGCATAAGCCGCAACTCTATTATCACATAATGGTAGGAACGAAGTTCATCTTATGAACTAATATACACCCAGACCGCCTCTTTGGTAGCGATGTATCCAGCCTTTATTGTCTAGTTTGCCACGGTATCAATCTTGGAACTCTTCCAACATACCGTCCCTCCACTGAGGGTAAAGACAATGCCTATAACTGACATTCATTCGACCTTACCACCCTGGAAGCTATCCAGTGATTCTCCCCGGGATCGATTGATACCATCTCGCTACACCTAGTGAGAATCTTAACATCCACTTAGATCTATCTCATAGATCCAAAACCCAGGATTTAGGATGTATCACCTTGATCCTTTATGGAGAATCCTTATGATAAGAGGAGATTGACCGAGTGTAGCATAAGAAACACCTTCCCTATCAAGAGTATGTCATCTATGTACAATACGAGGAAGACCACCTTACTCTCTACCACCTTTTTGTATATACAAGGTTCATCTACCATTTTGATGAAGTCAAACGCTTTGACTACCACATCAAAATAGATGTTCCAACTCCGCGATGCCTGCTTTAACCCGTAAAGCAACTTGCACACGTTTCTGCTGCTCCCTCTGTCTACGAAGCCCTTTGGCTGTGTACTTATAAACGCTCTCTTCTAAATCACTATTTAGAAAAGCAGTCATGACACCCAACTGCCAGATATCGTAGTCATGGTATGTAGCAATGGCAAGTAGGATCCGGATGGACTTAAGCATGCCACCGGAGAAAATGTTTCATCATAATCCATACCTGGTCGATAACGAAAACCTTTTACAACAAGTCTAGCTTTGAAAGTCTCAACTTTTCCATCTATACCAAGTAATCTTCTCAAGATATAATTTCTCCTGATGGGGTTTAACCCTTCAAATATAGTAACCAAAATCCATAATTTATTGGTGTATATAGATTCCATCTCAGATCGCTTAGCATCCAGCCATTCTTACAGAGTCCCCACTCTTGATGGCTTTCTCGAAACTTAGTTGGGTCATCATCTCATGATGCAATCCTCGCTCCCACTTTCATTGAGAAAACTGAAGTATCTCTCAGGCGGATGAGGAACCCTACCAGATCGGCGGAGAGGCTGAGCTTCGTCGGGAGCTATTGAATCCTCCGGTTCTACCAAATCATCTGCTATAGTTTGTATAGCTGGAACTTATTCCAGTTCTACCTCATGACCACTAATTTCTTCCATAAAAAATTCCTTTTCTAAAAAGGTGGTATGCCGAGAAATAAAACACCTTTTGTTCCTCGGTGCGGTAGAAGATATTCCCTTGCGAATGCTTGGGATATCCAACAAACTTCCACAGAACCGACCTTGCCTCGAGCTTGTCTGGATTTTTCTTTTAGAGATAGGCCGGAAAACCCCAAATCTTAACTTACTTAAGACATAGGCTTTTCCTATACCATATCTCATATGGAGTGGTAGGCACCTGATTTGGTTGGAACCATATTCAATAGGTATGCAGCTTCTCAAGTGCATAATCCCTAAAAGGAAATAGGCAACTCAGTAGTACTCATCATAGAGCGCACCATATCGAATAGGGTGCGATTGCTCCGCCCCGATATGTCGACGTGCTGTGGTGTATACGGAGGAGTAACGCTGAGAAAGAATCTCATTCCCCTTTAGAATAGTCCAGGAATTCCGTGCTCAAGTATTTTCCTACCTGATCACATCAAAGGAGATAATACTTATACTTGTTTTGGTTCTCTACTTATGATTTATATTCTTTGAATTTCTCAAAAGTTCAGACTTGTGTTTCAACATGAACATATGTCCGAATTTTGAGAGATCATCAGTGAATGTAATGAAGTACAAAGAAACGGTCTTGGCATATGTAGACAGAGGACTTATACATTATCATGTATCAATCCCAAGAGTTTACTAACTCTTTCTCTGTTTCCAGTAAACGGAGCTATGGTCATTTCATTTTTGAGACATGAACGGCAAGTTTCACAAGATGTAAATTCAAACTGATTTAAATATGCATCTTAATGCAACTCAGCTAGTCGGGTCGCATTGATATGTCCTAGTCTACAATGTCCCAAGAAAGATTCATTCATTTCTGAACTCTTCCTCTTGTGTGTGTTCCTGTATGTTGAGAACTGTAGTTTGATTTAGAATGTATATGCTTTTAGATAACGTGCCTGAACTGATCAACTCTTGATATAGGAAATGTTCAAAACATTATCCAACAAATACAAAATTATATCCTTCTTTAGTAAATAAAGAGACTGATATAATATTGCATATTAGGTTCGATATCTAATAGCATTCGTTCAGAATCTATGTATTTGGCAATACAGGGTGATAACTGCCAACACCTTGGCTGCAATAATTACATCGTTTCCAACTCTTAAAAATTATCACCAATTCTCAGTTCTCTACCTATCTATATCCCATGTAACAAATTACATATGTGGGATCCTGATCAGTTATCTTATACCCAGGACGTAGAGGATACTGAGAAAAAGTTCTAGGTAATGAACATACCCGAAGAAGAAGCATCAACATGCTTCGTTTGGGCGGCACGGGAATCCTGGTAATCCCCTATTTCCTGCTCGGTCTTATAACAATTATAAGTTGGAGCGGGACCAACGTTCCCCAGCTCAGTATAACAAGCGGGTTCGGTCAATACATCCGTATTATTATCTTGATTAAGGCGTGACATGGTCGCTACCTAGAGAGAGAGAGAGAGAGAGAGAGAGAAGAAAACACTCAGTGTATGCTCTTGCAAGATTAGATTGGTTATTATTTTATCTAATCAGAATGGCTCCCACTGTTTTTTATCAAATCTTCCTTCAAACCCTAAAAGGTAAGACTAACCGGGATTAATTACACCCTATAAATTCGCCAATCTTTCAGCCAGTCCAGTGCCGGTACTTTGAGGGAGGTTCCCCGTGCTTTCGCACGGACCTAATTAAAATAAACCTCATTTTCCCAGGGGCGTAACCCCGTTGACACCTTTCTAGACACCTACTTGATCGGCTAATTGTAAAGTGCAAAACTCTCCCAGGAGTAACAATTACTCGCAGTGGGTATCAGAATCCAATTATCTCATAGAAGGTATGAAATCTCATTGAAAATTTCAACACTTGAAATTCCCGATAATATTTTGCCCCTAGCAACCTATGACCTTGACGAAGGCCAACAAACCATAGGAGGCTAGTCAAGTTCAACCCGTACATTTCATAATTGAATTAAACCCACCCGCACGACCCTTGACGAAGGCCAACAAAGTCTCACGACTACCCTAACTCAATCGCATCATATGCTTAAGCAGATAAGCATAAATAGCTACCGCACACTATGCCTTGACGAAGGCCAACAAATGTAGCATGAATACTATGAAGTGCTTATCTGAAATGACGGAGGGCTATGACAGGTTTTTAAGAAAATAGTTTGCGTAATGAACTTGATATCGTTGTAGAATCAAATGATTTAAAATGGGGTGTTTTGAGGCCTTTGCTAGTTTCGCTAAAGAGGCCCCTCCCGGTGAAGGGATTTCGTCTCTTTCCTCTTCGAATGAGGTGCAGGATATTCACAATACCACTATGCAAACCAAGAACTAGAAAAGCAATCAAAATACGAAACCGAGGGTTGTAGCATCTGCCGGTTATTGCTAAAGAGGTCACTCCCGGTGAAGGGATCTCGGCTCTTTCCTTATCGAATAAGGTGCGGTATATTCTACAAGGAATACCGCTATGCAAAGCAAGAGCTAGAGCTACCTGTTTTTGAAAATTCGATTCCACAACATCTTTAGATTTATTTTCTTTCATTATTCTCATTAATGAATGTCCCATCATTTAAGTTACCTAAGCATCACAGATAAATACAACGTACTCTTATGCCATCCGCATTCGCCTCGTTGTCGCGTCATGCACCGTTAGGTTAGGTAACTAACGGCAGAGCGGGGCAGGGCTAGCGCGGGTGTAAAACATAAGCAACGTCTATATAATATATCATATATACTATATACAGTATCTATCTCATCATATCTAGTGATCACATCACAGAATATCACAGAAGAAATCAACATATGAAATATTGGATATACTAGGATTTTTGGGTTTTATATTAAGCCTGTATAAAACACGGATTCCACGGTCGTGATGAATATCCAAACCCACATCCCTAGACCCCTACGAGAGCGACAAGCAACCCTACCAATTCTCGAGTTAGGAGACCTGGTCTTGACGCCTCGAGATGGTCTCCCTCTGGACTTTAGAACCCGGTTACTTGTGCTTCCCTCCTTGGGTCTATCCTAATGCGGAAAAGTAAATAATATATATCAACGGTGATATCTTCCTCAACCCGGAAGTGCCCCAATAAAAGAATATTACATACAATCTTTTACATGAATGAAAATGAAAAACTTTCATCTCACATAAAAAAAACTCGGCTATTCAAACACGACGATCCAATATAACATATTACAACAACACATAACATCACATGTCATCAACGTAAGTAACTATGCGTATCCTAATTATCGTTGAGATATAGCAACGAAACCGGCGATACACTACATATTACACTTACGGTCGCAGAAAAGAAAGTGAAAAACTACAACAATTGGAATCATCACTGCCCTGAGACATCATAAACCTGGAATATCACATATTCTGGATTTCATGCCTAACAATGCAAATCTTAAATTTAGGTCTCATCTATGAAAACACTTTTCAAAAGAAGTCGGGTAATTCAACAAGATTCCCGATATCACTCGAGACCAAAATGTTAAACTTCCACACAACTAATTAATTATCACATAACTAATTAGTGTAGATTCCAATTATTGTATCACAATCTCAGATAATTAAACGATGTTAAACTTTCCAATCGAATAAATAAACACCCAAAATTTCCCAAAGAGCTCAACACTTGAGCGGAGTTTAAAAAAGTACCCAGAACATGCCACAACACCTATGAACCAGCCGTAGAAGAGTCAACCAATGCCTCACCTGTGACGCCGCTGAACTACCACAAACTCTAGGGTTTGGTGGCGGTTCTGATGGTCACAGAATCGAGTTAGGATTTTGTTCTTCTAGAGGGTCCACATAATCGCTTGTATGATTTTATGAAAGTTTTAAACTAAGGAAAAATCCAACACTTGGAAAATTTTCAGCAAGGGAAAAAGTGGGTTATTGATATCCGTTCGAACTTTTTATCACCGTCTAAAATACCCGAAACAAAGATTAGAATTACGAATACGAAACAGTCCGAGCTGCCTATTCAGAAAATTAACATCACATGCAATTTTAGCAAAAACTAGCAACACCTGAAACACCAAAACCCAGAGACCGGAACACAGAAAAAATTTGAAGCCAAAACTCCCAAATTGGGCCGAGCTCGCCGGTTTTTACATGGTTGTGGCCGGCCAATGTATGCCCAAATTGCTTCAACTTTCTTTATTGTTCATGATATATCTCATATAACATTCTGCAGTTGTTTAAAAAAAATTTGAAAACTTTTTAAATTCGACAGAAACTTGGTTGCAATGTTTAAGTTTCGGAGTAGTTTCAATTTCGTAATCTAAAAAACATCGTCTAATTTTCTAGAATGGCTCTGATACCACTTTAGGGTTGTCTAGCACGACAGCAAGGTTTCGAGAGGTATCGTCCATGCCAATTTCAAAAATTTGTCGTTCTATTTAACCCTAACCCTAGAATCTTTACTAGAAAAACCGATGAAACAACATGTAAACAACTTTACATCTAAGTGAATGAGAAATACAACCTTTGTAGACCAATCCTTCACTTCTAATGCTCCGTGTAGTAGTCCCTTCGCTGCAAGTAATGAACATCTGAACTCTAGAGAGGGTTCCCTTGGAGAAATGAACAAGCTTGCTCGAAGTCTTCGAGGCCGAAGATGATCTACGTCGAGGAGACTCAAGCTCATGCTACCTCTTCACTAGTGGTAGATTAGTGAAGCAAACACCCTAAACTAAATGGATAATATAGTAGAGAATGATGAAGTAGGAAATGGGCTCACTTTATATTTATTTTTCTCACAATATTTTCTCACCTTGAGAAAAGCTAGTGAGTTTTTCTCATGAGGAAGAAGAAGATCAAGTGAAGCATGAGAGAATGAACTCTTGAGGTGAGAATAACAACCATGGGTGAGTTAGTTTCATACACTAACTCATGTAGAGATTAAACCATGACTATCAATAATGGTTAGGTTAATAAATATCTACAAGTAAAACAAAATTAGTGGACTAAATCAAAGATGCTACAAGCTTCTCCAAGCTTCCAAGCATGTGACTAATTACCATTAATTTTTATTTACTTTAAATAAACAAAACCTTATCATTATTATAAGTATGGTGTGAGTCTCATACACCCATGAAGCATGTGGCATCTAGCATGACACAAAAAGTTGTACATTAATATATATCACATATACACTAATGCACACAAGTGAGAAAAAGAAATGTTTAAGTGAGCTAATATTAGTTAATGTAATCTAGTATATCAAATATAAAATTATACATTAAATTATTAAATCAACACTTGATTTAATAATCCGGCTATATCATATATAACCAACTAATATCAAATGTAAACTTATCAAATCAACACTTGATCCGATAACCCGGCTATATCACATATAACTGTCCGATGTCACAAATCGCGAGAATATAATGCGGTATCATATACGTGCATTAATCTCGGTCCCGCACATATCACATATGTGCTCCTACTCCGTTTCAAATGAACCAGGAAACCTCTGTGTATGACTCTAATGACTCGTCAATACGCCGATAGTAGGTGATGATCATATCAAACACCCACAAGCTACAAGCGGTCTGCTAAATGTAACGACCACCTGGGTATTGAGTGATCAGAAGATCAACAAGTATGCTTGCTCATACTCCTGCGAATCCAATTAGTAGCACTACCGTACAGTTCGGTTTCTTCATCTGATATGTCGTATATCTCGCCTGGAGGTGGTAAACGTCAGACCCCAATAGCCTTATAAGTCATGCCGATGTGAGGCTCATAACGGGTCTAGAAAATACTGATAAAACTTACTATTAAATCTCATAACAACCCGGGCCAGGGACTTCCTGTTATGTCCAATCGAGCACAGCGCAACATCAACCCCCAATACAGGGAGAGACGAAATCCCCTCCTATCGCTCATTACCTCCATGTGACTCAGGACTGTACCCAAAAACCACCATTTTGCACGTTCTCTTGAACGTGGTAAGGTGGAAATCAAAACACAGTGGAAATCACACAAGACTCTATGACGATCTCGGGTCTACATACTAACCTGTACCAGTGTCACCAGAGAACTACCATCTGACGTGAGGTATAATACCATCTAGGAGTTCTCGGAGAGTCCGTCCAGTGTACCCAGTCTCCACTGAGCACCCGTATACCATCTCTGATTTCAAACACCAATGGATATGAGATCATCCATCGCCCATCTACATGGGTCGAGAAGCTATACGCTAGTCTACTCTGGTATATCGATGCCCCGTCTCGATACACCCACGACTAGGGACATTAAAGGATGTACTCTCAGACTACCTTTGTCCCACTAGTATGATCCGAATCATAATCTAGGTAGTCAAGTACACATCCTAAGGGCTTTATCAACATATAACAGAGAGAAAATCAGTGTACATGTTAAGATAAAGAGTAACCAGATAGCATACTATCATGTCGAGCAAGAAAGTCCTCCCTATATATGTCCAAGCATCCACTATAATATACATCATATATACAATAATGGCCTCTAGGGCATACATATAACTAACATAAATGACTGACAACTATCATATGGTTTGTACTAGTTCGGATGAGGAAAAACCCTAATGTTCTTACCTTCGGGAGCGATTCTGAGACGAAATACCCCTCAGCCCTCTCTTTAAAGACTCCACCTCCGAAAAAGAAGAGGAGGAGAAGAGTTGTGAGAGTATTCAGCTTCATAACCGCACGCTGTCTGAGAAGAACTTTAGACCTACAAACAAAGATTCGAGCAAAAAAGATAAAGGGAAAGAAAAAATTTCTGAGGAAATTGCCCTCGATGTTGGAGTTGTCAAAAAGCTTACAGTAAGGGAACCGCCTAAGAAAAACAAGGTGGATTACAATACCCTAGCACATCTGAGGAAAATACCCTCACAACTGAGCATATTGGATGCCCTTCTCTTGTCCAAAGAGGCATAAGATTCCCTGATCAAGGCATTATAAGAGCCCGATCAGTTTCAAGCTTTCTTCGCAGAAGAGAAGATAAAGGATGAGCTGGCAGAGGTCCACATGGCCGACATTACATTCAACGATGAAGATCTCCTTGTTGGGGTCAAAATTTGCACCCCGGTTGACCAAGTCAATGTCAAGGTCAACCCCAAGTAAGCGGGACCAAGCCCAAGCAAGTGGGCCCATGCCCAAGTTGAGCTCTGCGGCCGGCCTCTCCCATGCCGAAACGAAATCATGTAATTAATAATTTTGATGTAATTTTTTATGCATGAATGTGCATAAAGCCAAATTTTTGTAAAGTCCATGGCCCATGTGCAAAATAAATGAGCACATGTGGCATGGGATGGGCAAAATGCCATTTTGTAAAGCCTAAGGTGCTATATGTAAATTTGTAAGCCTATATAAGGCAACATGATAATGAAATAAAGTAAACAATTCATTCTCTCCAAAATTCTAGGATTTGTGCCTCCTTCCCCTTTCTCAAGGGTCTAAAACCTTCTTCCACTTTTTGAATTAAATTAAGAGTTTAACTCTTCCTTTCTAAAAAAGAAGTAGTTTTTCACCACAAAACCTACAAAGGGGAGCTCTGATCTCCCATTAAATCTTTGAAAGGGGAGATTTTGAATCTCACTCCCCTTCCCCCAAGAGCCGGCCAATCGAAAGGAAGAAGAAGGAGACCCATCTCCAAAAATCCCACGTTGGGAGCATCCAAGGCTCAAAGAAGAGCCAAAGATTCCTAGGAGTTTAACACCTTTCTAGATCTGTTGGAGTTTAACTTCATAAATTAAATTTCTGTTAGGAGTTTAACTCCAAAACCCTAACCTAGGGGCTAAGCCCCTTCCCGCTGGTGTTCCTTATGGTCTCGTGCCGCGCACGTGATCCGCGGGCGCCCAGCGGTCGTGTGCCGCGCACGTGACCCACGGACGCCCAGCGGTCGCGTGCCGCGCACGTGACCCACGGACGCCTAGTGGTCGCATGCCGCGCACGTGATCCGCGGGCGCTCCGCGGTCGCGTGCATGGAACGTGATCTGCGGGCGCTAAAGCGCCCAATGGTCGCGTGCAGCGCACATGACCCCAGGCACTAAAGCGCCCACGTGCGCGCACGCCCCGCGATTGCATGTAGCACACATGACCCGCGGTCGCGTGCAAGGCACGTGACCCGCGGGCACTATAGCACCCACGTGCGCCCCACGCAACCCACTCAGTGCCTAGTGGTCGCATGCAGCGCACGTGACCCGCGGGAGCCTCGCGTTCGCGTGCTGTGCACGTGACCCGCTGGCACCAAGCGCCCACGTGCTGTGTACGTGACCAGCAGGCGCCAAGCGCTCACACGCCAGGAACGCGACTTCTGTGTTAGTTATGTATATGCCCTAGAGGCCATTATTGTACATGTGATGTATATTATAGTTGATGCTTGGATATATAGAGAGAGGACTTTCTTGCTCGACATGATAGTATACTATATGGTTGCTCTTTATCTTAACATGTAGATTAGTATTGTGATATTGTCTTACTATCACATGTTGATAAAGCCCTTAGTATGTGTACTTGACTACCAGGACTATGATGGAGATCATAATAGTGGGGCAAGGGTAGTCCACAAGTATATCCTTTAATCGTTCTTAGTCGAGGGTGTATCAAGACAGGGCATCGATACTCCAGAGTAGACTAGCGTATACACTTCTTGACCCATATGATGGGCGATGGATGATCCCACATCCATTGGTGTTTGACATCAAAGATGGTATACGGGTGCTCAGTGGAGACTGGGTACACTGAACGGACTCGCCGAGAACTCCTAGTTGGTATTATACCTATCGTCAGATAGTAGTTCTCTGGTGACACTGGTACAGGTTAGTCTGTAGACCCGAGATCGTCATAGAGACTTTTGTGATTCCCACTGTGCTTTGATTTCCACCATACCACGTTCAAGAGAACGTGCAAAACGGTGGCTTTTGGGTACAGTCCCGAATCACATGGAGGCAATGAGCAATAGGAGGGGATTTGTCTCTCCCGGTATTGGGGGTTGATGTCGCGCTGTGCTCGATTGGCCATAACTGGAAGTCCCTGGCTAGGGATGCGACGGAGATGTATTGGTAAGTGTTATCAGTAGTTTCTCGACCCGTTATGAGCCTCACATCGGCATTACTTATCGGTCATTGGTGTCTGACGTTTACCACCCCTAGACTAGATATGCGACATATCAGACGGACGGACCGGACTATACGGTTGTGTTACTGACAGGCTTTTGCAGGAGAAAGAGCAGGCTTGCTTGTTGATTTCTGATCGCTCGATACCCGGGTAGCCGTTACGTCTAGCTAGTACCACTGACGGTTTGTGGGTGCTTGATGTGATCATCGCTTACTGCCGGCGTATTGACGAGTCTTTAGAGTCCTACACAGAGGTTTCACTGGCCCAGGAAAAACGAGGTAGGAGCACATATGTGATATGTGCGGGACCGAGAATAATACAAGTATGTGATATCGTATTCTATTCTCGCGATTTATTCGTATCAGTCAGTTATATGTGATATAGCCGGGTTATCGAATCAAGTGTTTATCCGATAGGTTGATACAAATAATATTAGTCGATCATATGATATATAGCCGGATTATTAAATCAAGAGTTGATTTAATGATTTAATGTATGATTATATATTTGATATATTAATTTACATTAAATAATATTAGCTCACTTAAGCATTTCTTTTTCTCACATGTGCACACTTAATATATATATGATATATATTAATTGTGTTTTATTTATGTGTCATGGTTGATGATACATGCAATATGGATGTATGAGACTTACACCATGATAAAGATAATGTAGGATTTATTTATTTAGTGTAAATCAATTATTAGTTAGATAATGGTCACATGGCATGAAGCTTGTAGAAGCTTGGAGATCCATTGACTAGTCCACTAGTTTTGTCTTGTACTAGATATTTGTTAACCCAATCATTATCTAAACTCATGGATAAGTCTTTACATGAGAGATATTAGATATTTTCTCACCCATGGTTGCCATTCACTCTCTCATCTAATAGTTACTTCTTCTTCCTCAATGCTCAAGAGAGCTCTCTAGGTTTTGAGAGGAGCTTAAAAATTAGTAAGAAAAGTAATTCTAAAGTGAGCAAAAAATCCTACTTCATCATCCTCTACTAGATTAGCAATTTAGCTTTGGGTGTTAGCTTCACTAATCCTACATTAGTAAAGAGGGTAGCTTGGGTTAGTGTCTTCTCAACGTAGATCATCTTCGACTTTGAAGACTTCAAGCAAGTATGCATCATTCACCTTGTGGAGCCTCTCAAGAGTCCGGGAATTCAATGATCGCAGCGAAGGGACTACTACATGGAGCTAATGAAGTGAAGGACCGGTCTACAAAGGTTGTATTCCTAGTTCACTTAGTTGTAAAGTAGTTTACACATCGTATTGTCTAAATCTTTAGTTAAGATTCTAGGGTTAGTATTGTTAAGCATGGCAAATTTTTGAAAATGGTATGGACGATGCCTCCCAAAACCTTGCTGTCGTGCCTAGCAATCCTACAATGGTATCAGAGCCAAGCTAGAGATTTAGACGATGCATGTAGAATTATGAAACCGAAACAACTCCGAAACACCTGATACACAAGTTCAGTTTCTGTCGAAATTTTAAAGTCGTAGAAAAAAATTTCAAACAACTGCAGAATGTTATATGAGATATTACATGAACACAGAAGAAATTTGAACCCATTTGGCCGGATTTTACCCGAGCACATATGCTCAAAATCCGAGGAGGCCGGCCCCTTCAAGGAGTTTTGGCTTCAAATTTTTTTTGTGTTCCAGGGTCTGGGTTTTGGTGTTTCAGGTGTTGTTTGGTTTTGCTAAATTTGCATGTGATGTTAACTTTCTGCAAAGGCAATCCAGAGTGTTTCGTAGTCGTAATTCTAACATGTTTTCGGGTTATTTAGACGGTGATAAAAAGTTCGAACGGATATTAATAATCCACTTTTTCCCTTGCTGGAAATTTTCCAAGTGTTGGATTTTTCCTTAGTTTAAAACTTTCAGAAAATCATGCAAGCGATTCTGTAGACCCTCTAGAAGAACGAAACCCTAACTCGATTCTGTGACCGTCAGAACCACCACTAAACCCTAGGGTTTGTGGTAGTTCAGCGGTGCCACAGGTGAGGCATTGGTTGACCCTTCTACGGCAGGTTCACAGGAGCTGTAGTATGTGATGGGTACTTTTAGACTACGCTCAAGTGTTGAGCTTTATGGGAAATCTTGGGTGTTTGTTGATTCGATCAGAATGTTTACCATCGTATAGCTTTTTCTGGAATGTGATACAATATTTGGAATTCATATTCTTAGGCATGAAATCCGAGGTATGTGATATTTCGGGTTTATGATGTCTAAGGTGATTGCGGATTCCAAATGTTGTAGTTTGACATTTTATTTTCTGCGTCTGTAAGTGTAATATATGGTGTATCGCCGGTTTCGTTACTATATGTCAACGAAAATTGGGATATGCATATTTACTTACGTTGATGACATGTGATATGATATGTTGATGTGATATGTTATATTGGATCGTCGTGTTTTGAATAGCCGGGGGTTTTATGTGAAATGAGAGTTTTTATTTTCATTCATATAAAATTCATTGTATGTAATATTCTTTTATTGGAACACTTCCGGGTTGAGGATGATGTCACCATTGTTGTATATTATTTACTTTTCCGCATTTGGATAGACCCAAGGAGGGGAGCACAAGGAACCGGGTTCTAGGGTCCAGTGGGAGACCATCTCGAGGAGTCAAGTCCGGGTCTCCTAACTCTAGAATTGGTAGGGTTGCTTGCCGATCTCGTAGGGGTCTTGGGATGTGGGTTTGGCTATTCATCGCAACCGTGGAATCCGTGTTTTATACTAGCTTAAATTAAAACACGGAACTCCTAAGATATCCAATATTCATATATTATCTTCTGCTGCTGATATTCTGTGATGTGATCACTGTGGATTCTGAGACGAATGGCTAAATATTATATATGAGATATATAATAGACGTTGCTTATGTTTTGCACCCGCACTAGTCCCGTCCCGGTATGCCGTTAGTTAAGTAACCTAACAATGCATAACGGGACACTGTGGCGAATGCGGGTGGCATAAGCGTACGTTGTATTTTCGTTTCTTCTGTGATACTTAGGAAGCATAAATGATGAGACTTCATTAATGAGATTAATGAAAGAAAAAGAAACCTAAAAGATGTTGTAGAATCAAATTTTCAAAAACGGTAGCTCTAGTTTTTGCTTTGCATAGCGGTATTCCTTGTAGAATATTCAGCACCTTATTCGATAAGGAAAGAGCGGAGATCCCTTCACCGGGAGTGACCTCTTTAGCGAAACTAGCAGATGCTACAACTCACTCGGTTTTGTTTTTTATTGCTTCTATAGTTGTTGCTTTGCATAGTGATATTTGTGAAATATTCTGCACCTTATTCGATAAGGAAAGAGCCGAAATCCTTTCACCGGGAGTGACCTCTTCAGCAAAACTAGTAAAAGCCTCAAAAACACTCCTTTTAAAAAATTACTCAATTCTACAACGATATCAAGTTCATTACGCTCATGGTTTTCTTAAAAACCTGCGCAGCCCTCCGTCATTTCAGATAAGTACTACTTAGTATTCGTGCTACGTTTTTTGACTATGTTAAGGCGTAGTGTGTGGTAGCTAATTAGTGCTTATCAGCTAAAGCATGAGATGCGATTGGATTAGGGTAGTCGTACGACTTTGTTGACTATGTTAAGGGTCGTACGGGTATGTTTAATTAAATCACGAAATGACGGGTTGAACTTGGCTAGCACTTATGATTTGTTGACTATGTTAAGGTCATAAGTTGCTAGGGGCAAAAGCATTATCGGGAATTTCAAGTGTTGAAATTTGCAATGAGATTGCATACCTTCTATGAGATAGTTGGATCCCGATACCCACTGTGAGTAAGAGTTACTCCTGGAAGAGTTTTACACATAACAATTAGCCGATCAAGTAGGTGTCTAGAAAGGTGTTAATGGGGTTACGCCCCTGGGAAAACAAGGTTTATTTTAATTAGGTCCGTGCGAAAGCACGGGGAACCTCCCTCAAAGTACCAACGCTGGCCTGGTTGAAAGATTGGCGAACTTGTAAGGTGTAATTAATCCCGGCTACTCTTACCTTTTAGGGTTTGAAGGAAGATTTGATAAAAACAGTGGGAGCCATCCTGATTAGATAAGATAAAAACCAACCTAATCTTGCAAAAGCATACGCTAAAGTGTTTTCTTCTCTCTCTCTCTCCAGGTAGAGACCATGTCAGTCCTTAATCAAGATAATAATATGGATGTATTGACCGAACCCGCTTGTTATGTTGAGCAGGGGAACGTTGGTTCCGTTCTTTCTTATAATTGTTATAAGACTGAATAGGAAATAAGGGAATATCCGGACTCCCATACCGCCCAAACGAAGAATAAGCATGTTGATGCATCTTCTTCAGGTGTGTTTGTTATCGAGAACTGTTTCTCAGTTCACTCTACATCCTGGGTATTAGATACCGGATCGGGATCCTATATATGTAATACGTTACATAGGCTAACGGTAGAGAACTGAGAATGGGTGATCATTCCGTAAGAGTAAGGAATGGTGCAAATGTTGCAGCCAAAGCAGTTGGCGAATATCACCTTGTATTACCAAATGGTAATATATTGATTATGAACGAATGCTATTACATACCGACCCTCATATGCAATCTTATATCGGTTTCTTTATTAATTAAAGAAGGGTATAATTTTATAGTACAAGATAATGTTATGAACATCTTCCTGAATCAAAAGTTGATTGGATCAGGCTCGTTAATCAATGGCATATACGTTCTAAATCAAACCACAGTTCTTAACATACAAAACACACACAGGAGGAAGAGTTTAGATATGAACGAATCCTTCTTGCGGCATTGTAGACTAGGTCATATCAATATGGCACGACTAGCTAAGTTACATAAGGATGGATATTTGAATTCGTTCGAATTTTCATCTTATGACACTTGCCAGTCATGTCTCAAAGGCAAGATGACCAAAACTCTGTTTACTGGACATGGAGAAAGAGTTATAGAACTCTTGGGACTGATACATAGTGATGTATGCGGTCCCATGTCTACACATGCCAGGAGTGGTTCCTCATACTTCATTACATTCATTGACGATCTCTCAAGATTCGGACATGTGTTCCTGTTGAAACACAAGTCTGAAGTTTTTGAGAAATTCAAAGAATATAAACATGAAGTTACGAACCACACGGGTAAAAGTATTAAAATCCTTCGATCTGATCGGGTAGGAGAATACTTGAGCACGGAATTCCATGACTATCTAAAAGAGAATGGGATTTTCTCTCAGCTTACTCCTTCGTATACACCACAGCACAACGGTGTATCATAACGGAGGAACCACATCTTATTAGATATGGTGCGCTCTATGATGAGCACCGCTGAGTTACCTATTTCCTTTTGGGGTTATGCACTTGAGACAGCAGCCTATCTATTGAATCAAGTTCCATTTAAATCTGTACCTACCACACCATATGAGATATGGAGTGGGAAGAGACCATATTTTAAACGAGTTAAGATATGGGGTTGTCCGGCCTATGTCAAAAGGCAAAATCCGGAAAAACTCGAGGCACGGTCAGTTCTTTGCAAGTTTGTGGGATATCCAAAGAATTCACAAGGATATATTTTCTACCACGCTGAGGAGCAAAAAGTGTTTGTTTCTCAATATACCACCTTTTTAGAAAAGGAATTTCTTATAAAAGAAATTAGTGACAAAGAGGTAGAGCTGGAAGAAGTTCCAGCAGCACAAACTGTAACTGATGATTTAGTGGAACCAGAGGATTCGGTAGCTCCCAATGAACCTCAGCCTCTCCGTCGATCTAGTAGGGTTCCTCATCCACCTGAGAGATACTATGGTTTTCTCATAGACGTTGGAAGCGAGGATTGCATCATGGAAAATGATGACCCAACTAGCTTCGAGCAGGCCATCACGAGTGGGGACTCTGTGAAATGGCTGGATGCAATGCAATCTGAGATGGAATCCATGTACACCAGCAAAGCATGGACTTTGGAAGTTGCTCCTGAAGCGGTAAAACCCATCGGAAGCAAATGGATCTTTAAGAAGAAACTTGGTGTAGATGGAAAAGTTGACACTTTCAAAGCTAGACTTATTGCAAAAGGTTTTTGTCAACGACCAGGTATGGACTATGATGAAACCTTTTCTCCAGTAGCTATGCTTAAGTCCATCCGGATCCTACTTGCCATAGCTGCATACCATGACTACGAAATCTGGCAAATGGATGTTAAGACCGCCTTTCTAAATGATGATTTAGAAGAGAGCGTGTACATGACTCAGCCAGAGGGCTTCATGGACACTGGGAGCAGCGGGAAGGTGTGCAAGCTGCTTAAATCCATCTATGGGTTGAAGCAAACATCGCGGAGTTGGAACATCTATTTTGATATCGTAGTCAAAGAGTTTGACTTCGTCAAAAACGTAGATGAAACTTATATATACAAGAAGGTGGCAGAGAGTAAGGTTGTCTTCCTCGTATTATACGTGGATGACATACTCTTGATAGGAAATGACATTCCTATACTGCACTTGGTCAAGCTTTTCTTATCACAAATATTCTCAATGAAAGATCTAGGTGATGCCTCCTACATCTTGGGGATTAAGATCTATAGAGATAGATCTAAATGGATACTGGGATTGTCCCAATCTAGGTACATTGACACCATACTAAAGAGGTTTAGTATGGAAGAATCCAAGCGTGGGTTTTTACCCACGATATCAGGACTCACTCTCTCCAAAAAGATGTCTCCCAAGACTAATTAGGAGAGAGCTCGCATGCAAGAGATACCCTATGCTTCGGCAGTAGGCTCTATCATGTACGCGATGCTATGTACCAGTCCCGATATAGCATACTCACTAAGTGTAGTGAGTAGGTATCAAGCAGATCCAGGAGAGAGTCACTGGACAGCTGTGAAGAGCATTCTCAAGTACTTGAGAAGGACTAAAGAGATGCTCTTGGTGTATGGTAACGGAGAACTCCAAGTAGAGTCCTTTACCGATTCGAGCTTCCAAAGTGATAAGGACGACTCTAAGTCGGTCTCAGGATTTGTCTTTACCCTCAATGGAGGGGCGGTATGTTGGAAGAGTTCCAAGCAGGAAACCGTGGTAGACTCGATGATGGAGGCTGAATACATCGCTGCCAATGATGCTGCCAAAGAGGCTGTCTGGATGAAGAAGTTCATAACTGAACTTGGTGTGGTTCCGTCCATTAAGCATCCAATACCTTTATATTGCGATAACAATGGAGCAGTGGCATTGGCCAAGGAACCCAGGTCCCATCAGCGATCCAGGCATATTCTGAGGCGGTATCACCTGATCCGGGAGATAGTTGATCGCCAGGAGATTGAGGTCAAGAGAGTTGACACGAAGGAAAACACAGCTGATCCACTCACAAAGGCCATACCCCAGATACAATTTGAGAGACTCTTCGGGATGTTGGGTATGAGATACTACAACAACTGGCCTTAGTGCAAGTGGGAGATGGTTAGTTATGTATATGCCCTAGAGGCCATTATTGTACATGTGATGTATATTATAGTGGATGCTTGGATATATATAGAGAGGACTTTCTTGCTCGACATGATAGTATGCTATCTGGCTGCTCTCTATCTTAACATGTAGATTAGTATTATGATACTTTCTTGCTCTCACATGTTGATAAAGACCTTAGGATGTGTAGTTGACTACCAGGACTATGATGGAGATCTTACTAGTGGGGCCAGGGTAGTCCACAAGTACATCCTTTAATCGTTCCTAGTCGAGGGTGTATCGAGATAGGGCATCGATACTCTGGTAGACTAGTGTATATGCTTCTTGACCCATATGATGGGCGATGGATGATCCCACATACATTGGTGTTTGACATCAAAGATGGTATACGGGTGCTCAGTGGAGACTGGGTACACTGAACGGACTCGCCGAGAACTCCTAGTTGGTATTATACCTATCGTCAGATAGTAGTTCTCTGGTGACACTAGTACAGGTTAGTCTGTAGACCCGAGATCGTCATAGAATCTTGTGTGATTCCTATTGTGCTTTGATTTCCACCTTAGAACGTGCAAAACGATGGTTTTTGGGTACAGTCCCGAGTCGCATGGAGGCAATGAGCAATATGAGGGGATTTCGTCTCTCCCGGTATTGGGGGTTGATGTTGCGCTGTGCTCGATTGGCCATAACAGGAAGTCCCTGGCCAGGGCTGTTATGAGATTTACCGGTAAGTGTTATCTGTAGTTTCTCAACCCGTTATGATCCTCACATCGGCATGACTTATAAAGCTATTGGGGTCTGACGTTTACCACCCTCAGGCGAGATATGCGACATATCAGACGAAGAGACCGGACTGTACGGTAGTGTTACTGACATGCTTTTGCAATAGAAAGAGCAGGCTTACTTGTTGATCTTCTGATCGCTCAATACCCGGGTAGCCGTTACGTCCAGCTAGTCCCGCTGACTGTTTGTGGGTGCTTGATGTGATTATCGCCTACTGCCGGCGTATTGACGAGTCTTTAGAGTCCTACACAGAGGTTTCACTGGCCCAGGAAAAACGAGGTAGGAGCACATATGTGATATGTGCAGGACCAAGAATAATATGAGTATGTGATACCGTATTCTATTCCCGTGATTTATTCCTATCAGTCAGTTATATGTGATATAGTCGGGTTATCGAATCAAGTGTTGATCCGATAGGTTGATACAAATAATATTCGTCGGTCATATGATATATAGCCGGATTATTAAATCAAGAGTTGATTTAATGATTTAATGTATAATTATATATTTGATATATTAATTTACATTAACTAATATTAGCTCACTTAAGCATTTCTTTTTCTCACATGTGCACACTTAATATATATGTGATATATATTAATTGTGTTTTATTAATGTGTCATGGTTGATGATACATGCAATATGGGTGTATGAGACTTATACCATGATAAAGATAATGAAGGGTTTATTTATTTAGTGTAAATCAATTATTAGTTGGATAATGCTCACATGGCATGAAACTTGTAGAAGCTTGGAGATCCATTGGCTAGTCCACTAGTTTTGTCTTATACTAGATATTTGTTAACTCAACCATTATATAAACTCATGGTTAAGTCTCTACATGAGAGATATTAGATATTTTCTCACCCATGGTTGCCATTCACTCTCTCATCTATTATTTGCTTCTTCTTCCTCAAAGCTCAAGAGAGCTCTCTCGGTTTTGAGAGGAGCTTAAAAATTAGTGAGAAAAGTAATTCTAAAGTGAGCAAAAAATCCTACTTCATCATCCTCTACTAGATTAGCAATTTATTTTAGGGTGTTAGCTTCACTAATCCCACATTAGTGAAGAGGATAGCTTGGGTTAGTGTCTCCTCGACATAGATCATCTTCGACTTTGAAGACTTCAAGTAAGTATGCATCATTCACCTTGTGGAGCCTCTCAAGAGTCCAGAAGTTCAATGATCGCAGTGAAGGGACTACTACATGGAGCTAATGAAGTGAATGACCGGTCTACAAAGGTAGTATTCCTAGTTCACTTAGTTGTAAAGTAGTTTACACATCGTATTGTCTAAATCTTTAGTTAAGATTCTAGGGTCAGTATTGTTAAGCATGGCAAATTTTTGAAAATGGCATGGACGATACCTCCTGAAACCTTGTTGTTGTGCCTAGAAATCCTACACCGTGGGCACCATGCGCCCACGTACCACACACGCGTCTTTAAGACGCTCCTCCCCCTATTTTTATATGCACTCTAAATCAAAACACGTCCCCCGTAAGGAAAATTTTTCTAACGGGGCACTGCCTCGCACCCCGCAAGGGGCTGCTAGCCCCATTGACCCCCAGCCAGCTATCCGGGTAGCGGGACCCCCGTAAAACTCTGCAGGGCCCTTGATATATCCAAAACCCTGTCAACACATACGCACACTGCACGTTGAGTTCGCATGACCTGTTTGACCCGTCAATCGGAGGTTCTCTCGCTCCAAAGGCGAGGGGTAATTAACGGCAGCTTAGTCCACGGCTGTCGGAGATTCGGATTCTCATAATAAATAAACCCCCTCCTACCCTAGGCAGGGGGAATCTGTAGTGCGCCTGACAAGCGCGCGTGTATTCCTATCTCAATGGGGTGATAAAAAATCCCTATAGATTTCTGGCACGTCCGGTGGGACTAATCTCTCCTCCCATATTTCGGGTTAAGAGTTCATGCGAACTCTATCAATATATATATATATATATATATATATATATATATATCGATTACCTGTACTGAAATATTGCTTCTTTGTGCAGAGGGGTTAACAGTTTTCAATTGCCATCTTTGAACGCAAGTCGGTATTTGAATGAATTTCCTTGGCCCCAGCTGGGGGCAAGGCCATCGACACCGACAAAGTAATAAGGCATCTCATGTAAGCTCCAGCAGTGCCCCTGACAACTGCTCGATCGGGTATCTTCTCTAAGCTCCCCGTCAGATGACCTCTAAGTCGTTAAACTGGAAACCGATGACCACCACATCGTTAAACTGGGAACAGTCGACCTCTAAGTCGTTAAACTGGGGATGTAAAAATGTTTAAATAAAACAAAAAAATAATAATAAAAATATATAAAATGCTGAAATGATGTGGCAACTCGCAATAAAAATCAACGAGTAAAAATAAATATGAAAATAAAGCCGAAATGATGGGAGAACCGCGAATAAATAACCGAAATGATAGGGCAATTGCGACCTTCACGATAAGAAAGGCTGAAATGATAAAGCAATCGCGGTAAAAAAAACGGCGAATGATGAGTCGCTCCTGGTACGATATCCCAGTGCAGCGATGCAGACGCCGTCCAAAATTCAAATCTCCAATGGCGAATGATGAGTCGCTCCGGTATCATATTCCTGTGGAGCGATGTAGACACCGTCCAAAACTCAAATCCCCAATGGCGAATGATGAGTCGCTCCTGGTATCTTATTCTAGTGCAGCGATGCAGACGCCAACTAAACTCTGAATGTCCCAACGGCGAATGATTAGTCACTCCTGGTACCATATTCCAGTGCAGCGATGCAGACGCCAACCAAATTCTAAATCCCCAAACGGCGAATGATGAGTCGCTTCTGGTACCATATTCCAGAGCAGCGATTTTGCACTCGACAGGCTTCAACCAATCCGTCTGCCAAGATATTACGTGGAGGGATTGAAAAGGCCAGTAAGATACCAAGGTGTACCCCTCGAACAAACCGTTCGACAAGCCTAATTTTACAAAAAGATTTGGGATATTCCTGGGACTCAGCGAAAGATGTCTAACGAGAAGATGGAAACAACCGGGCTCGGATATGTTCGGTCTAAGAAACAGGAGCGGATCTACAATTGTCGTGTCGTGAACAGCTTCAGTGAAGCAGAAAATAGCCATGATATCAAATCAGAGCGAGATCCCGCTCTAAAAACGTTAAGTCCATCGCTAGAAGAACAAATTGACAAGCTAATAAAAGAAGCTTGTCAAACGAGCCGGGACAATCACAGCCGCGAAATAGCAATTTATGAAAAGGGCAGGATGCAACGTCTCAGTCAGCAATCTGTGGAGAAGGTAGATTATAATGCTCTTCATCCCTGGCCCACTGTATGTTCTCACGAAAGGGGAAAATATTGTAATGGAGTTCAAAACAGGGCAAAGAACGTTCGAAAATAACAAAGCGGATCCAAAATGCCGTACAATCAAGAAAAACTTGATTGGAGCCCATCCTTTATAAAGAAGATGGGTCGAGAATACTCTTTCCCTCAAGACAAGATAAGGAAAATATTCAACCTTGTCATGAAGTACCAAATGTTAACACTTCCAGAGTCTCGGCATCCCGAACAAATAAACGAGGTCCATCATTCGGATTATTGCTCCTATCACTGAGTAATAGGTCATCCCCTTAAAGACTGCTTCACCTTCAAAGACATGGTAGAATACCAGTATCAACAAGACAGGTTTACGTTATCCGACAGCTAGAGAGTTACCCCGCCGCAAAAGCACGAACCAAAAGGACCGATACCGTTAGGCTAGGACCAGCTCAACATCAAGAATGGAAGCGAACTCGTACCTGCCATATGATAACACTCTCAAAAGAGGGAGGGCACGAGATTATGAATAACCTTTACAGGTGCTTCGCCAATGAAGACGGGGACGAGATAATCTCAAAGTTTCCACCAGCATAGAAAAGCTGGAAGATGGGATACACACCACAACGGACAATCTAAGGAAGATCGAATTAGGAATGGAAAATGATCCGAGACCAACGTTCATCAGTGAACTGCTATCTAAAAAATAGGTGGCCACGTTAAAAGACGTGCTCATGCAGTATAAAGATTGCTTTGCTTGGAATTACTCTGAAATGCCGGGTCTAGATCCAAAGGTGGTAGTACATAAACTGGCTATATCATCAGGGATAAAGCCCATCAAACAGGCACCAAGAAGGATGCAACTTGAACTTGAAATCAGCATCAACACTGAAGTCAAGAAACTAGTCGAATCCGGCTTCATCCAAGAAGTACAATATCCCGACTAGATTGCTAACATCGTTCCAGTAATGAAGAAAAATGGGATGGTTCGCATCTGCGTGAACTTTCGGGACCTCAACAAAGCTTGCCCGAAGGACGACTTCCCAGTGCCCGTTACTGAGCTTATGATCGATAATATGTCTACCTATGAGGTCTTCTCCTTCATGGATGGATCTTCAGGATACAACCAAATAAAAATACATCCTGAAGACCAGAAGCATATCGGCTTCCGGACCCCGTTGGGCATATTCTGCTATAAAGTAATGCCCTTCGGTTTGAAGAACGCTGGCGCTACCTACCAGAGGATCATGACAAAGATCTTCGATGACATCATCCATGAGATTGTCGAATGCTATATCGAAGACCTTGTGGTAAAGAGAAAATCTCACGAGAAACATTGGGAACATCTATAAATAGTGTTCCAACGTTTTTGGAAGTATAATCTGAAGATGAACTCTCTAAAATGCGTGTTTGGAGTTTCCTCAGGAAAATTCCTAGGATTCATCATACGTCCCCGGGGTATCGAAATCGATCCCTTAAAGATCATGGCGATTATAGAAATGCCCATGTCAAGAACCCTCAAACAATTAGGGTCTCTCAAAGAAAGATCACATATATCTGGCGGTTCATAGCTAAGCTCTCCGGAAAATATCATCCCTACGGTCATTTGATGAAAAAGGGGACCCCGTTTGTCTGAGATCAAAAGTTCTAAAATGCACTAGACAAAACCAAGCAATACCTGCAAAATCCGCAGGTATTAACCGCTCTGGTTAAGGGAAAACCCTTTATCCTATATATAACGGCCCTTGAGGGTTCTCTAGGCGTACTATGGGCACAATAGAATGATCAGGGAAAGGAGAGAGCTCTGTACTATTTGAGTTGAGTTCTTCTGGAGGCAAAAAACAACTATCCCCCATCGAAAAGCATTGTCTGGCACTGATCTTCGTAATAACGAAGCTCAGACATTATGCCTTGGCACATGAGGTCACCTCATATCGAAGTTGGATCCTCTCAAATATCTAATGTCAAGGGTCATATTAATAGGAAGGCTTGCGAAATGGGCCCTCCTCCTGATGGAGTTCTTGATAACGTATCGTCCCCTCAATGCAGTGAAAGGACAGGTCATTGCTGACTTTCTTGCAGAACATCCGATACCAGCCGATTCCCCCTTAAATTGTAAGTTGCCGGATGAACATGCGTTCGACGCAATCGAAGAAGAGAAAGAAGAAAATGATTCCCAATGGAAACTCTACTTCGATGGAGTATCTTCCATGAAGCAATGAAAGCAAAACGCCCCCCAGAATCAAAGCCGGGGTGGGCCTTATCTTCGTGACTCCGTAAGGATGGATATTGCATTATGCTTTCTCTTTAACAGAGCCAAGGAATAATAACGAAGCTGAATATGAAGCTTTGATAGCAGGTCTCGAGATCGGTATCGATATGGGAATCGAAGACCTCCTCATATATGGAGACTTCCAGCTGATCGTCAGCGAAGTAAATGGCGACTATCAGACATGCAAGCCAGAGCTGATAAGGTATGGCAAAAGAGTGCAGCAACAGCCAACACAAATCCCTGTCTATACCCTGGAAAATATACCACGTGCGGAAAATAGCAAGGCAGATGCATTGGCTAAATTGGCTAAGGAATTGGCCGACGAAGACCTTGATGACGCGAGGATCATTGTGGAAAGCCGCAGGGTTCTCACGCCAACAAATATATCTATTGGGGTCAAAATTTACACCCCGGTTAACCAAGTCAAAATCAAAGTCAAGCCCAAGCCAAGTGGACCCAAGCCCAGGTCAAGTAGGCACATGCCCGGGTCGAGCCCGAACATGAAGCGACCGGTCCCCCTGCCAAAATAAAAATTTTGTAATAAATAATTTTGATGTATTTTTTTATGAATAAATGTAAGAAAAATGAGCATAAAGCCAAATTTTTGTAAAACCCATAGCTCATGTGCAAAGGAAATGAGCACGTGAGGCATGGGATGAGCAAAATACCATTTTGTAAAGCCCAAGAGGCTATATGTAAATTTTGTAGCCAATAAAGGCAAAGATGATGAAAATATCTCAAGAACTTTTTCTCTCTCTTAAAAAAACTAGGGTTTGTACCTCCTCCTTCTTCAAGGTTCTAAACATTTTTCTTTTCTTTTGAATTAAATCAAGAGTTTAACTCTTCCTTTTTCAAAAATAAATAGTTTTTCACCATAAAACCCTTGAAGGGGAGCTCGGATCTGCCGTCAAATTCTTAAAAAGGGAGATTTTTAGTCTCACTCCCCTTTTCCCCCAAGATCCAGCCAACAAAAAGGAAGAAGAAGGATACACATCTCCAAAAATCCCATTCTAGAAAGATCCGAGGCTCAAAAGAAGATCCAAATATTTCTATGAGTTAACTCCATTCAAGATCTGTTGGAGTTTAACTCCATAAATCAACCCCCTTTTTAGGAGTTTAACTCCAAATCTATACATAATCTCATTCAGGAGTTCAACTCCAAAGCCCCTTAGGAGTTCAACTCCTAACCCAGGGGCTAAGCCCCTTTTCCGCTGGTGTTTTCAGCGGTTGCGTGCTGCGCACGTGACCCGCGAGCGCCCAGATGTCACGTGCAAGGCATGTGACCCGCGGGCGCCAAGCGCCCGTATGCGCCTCACGCAACCCGCGGGCGCTCAGCACCCAGTGGTCGCGTGCAGCTCACGTGACCCGCTGGCGTCCAGAGGTCACGTGCTGCGTACGTGACTCGCTGGCGCCCAGCGGTCGCGTGCTGTGCACGTGACCCACGGGCGCCCGGCGCCCACGCACCTAGCACGTGACCCACGGGCGCCACGCGCCAGGCATGCGTCTTTAAGACGCTCCTCACCCTTCATTTTCCGTGCACTTCACACCAGAAACGCGTCCCCCGTAAACTCTGTGAGGCCCCCAATATATCCAAAACCTTCTTTCAAAACACAACACACGCACACTGAGTTCGCATGACTAGTTGACCCGTCAATCGGAGGTTCCTTCACTCCAAAGGCGAGGGGTAATTAACGGCAGCTTAGTCTGCGGCTGCCGGAGATTCGGATCCCCATAATTAATAAACCCTGGTCTACCTTAGGCATGGGGAATCTGTATACGCCTGACAAGCGACTCGTATTCCCATCTCAATGGGGTAACGAAAAACACCCTACATATTCTGGCATGCCCGGTGGGACCTTTCTCTCCTCCCATATCTCGGGTCAAGTGTTCATCCGAACTCATTTAACATATATGCCGATGTTTGTACTGAAATAATGTTTTTTCTGTGCAGCAATCAACTTTCACGACGATGTCTTCTAAGATGAATCCAGCTTCCGACGTGACCCCGATCTCATACGTGGTTAAGATCAATGCCCGCGTAGTTCTCCCTGCCAATCTCAACCGGCAATGGGAGGAGCCATCCCGTCAATTTGGTTCCATCATCATCTACCCTGCTAGAAGCGCTCATCTGGCGAAGGTCACGGCAAACCAAGCGGCCAAACCGACCACTAGGGGAAGGAGGCCGAACGTTGTAGTCGCCAAAGCATCCCACCCCAAATGCACATCTGTATTCGAATGGCTTTCCTCTGTTCCAACTGGGGGAAAGGACGTCAACACCAATGGGGCAATAAAGAAGCTCCAGCAAGCTCAGATGGTGCCCTTGACAATCGCGCGAATGGGCATTTTCTCTGGCCTCTCTGTCAATCGGTTTACGGCGTCTTCCCGAAGAGCCGAAGTCTGCCAAGTGCTTAAAACAAAAAAGTTACGGCAGAAGTGGCTCAAGTATCGAGCCAACAAGAGTGCTAGGACTTCGGCCACATGGAATCTTGTGAGGTTCCAAGAGCAGGGTTACTCTGTGACAATGGCTGAGTCGGCCATAAAAGTCAGCAATTCCTTCGAACCGACCGTCAGAATCAAGAAGACAGCGGTCCGAACAATGCCACAAAGGGACGTGTCCCAGCCTCAAAAGAGAAAGAATGACACCATCTTTTCAAGAGTCTATCAGGCGCTCTGCACCGTGTGAAAACAGCGGGGAAAATCCAGAAAGGAAGTGCCAGCACCACTCATGAATCCGGTCAGGCCAGCCATCTCCAATCGATTGTCCGCTACTAAAATAGAAGGGCCAAGATGGTGGTCCTCAAAATCAACTATCAATAATCAAATAATGGCCGGATATGTTATCCATACGGTCTATATGGCGGGGGAGCGTCCTAGCGACAAACTGCGCAGCAAGAGCAAGGATGAGACTACCACATCCCAAACCCAATCTGGCTTGAATGTGGTTGCCACTTCCCAAGATCAGCCGCCTCCACCGGATGAGGAAAACCCTCTCGATGAAGTCGATAGGCAGAAAGACCCCTCAGTCCATGTAGAGTCAAGCTCGGACAGTGAAGAAGAGCCGACTTTCCGCCCCAGGACCGCAGAGCAAAAGCTGCTTCAAGAGCTTCGAAAACAGCTCAGGAGCAAAGATAAAGAAATGGCCAAGCTTTACTCCAAAATCGAGCATAAGTCTCTACTCATGAGCAGGGTGATGAAAACCCGAAGCAATCGATGCATGTCCCTTTGGCTCCAAGATTGGGTGAGCAGCACGAAAGCCGACCACATTCCGCTTCTGGGAACGCCTTGGCCCCAGACAACACTATCCCGCTAACACAAGATCGGATAATAGATTTGGCCACTAGCAAGGTTAGAGCATTGGTAGCTGAAGTCGAAGCTCAGAAAGAAATTGGCAGTAGTGGACGGCCATATCCCGCATAGTACGATCTGATCGAGTTCCCCAAGGTTACGTCATTCCTAAATTCGGAAGATTTGACGGGACAGGAAACGCAAATCAGCATGTCGCCCACTTTAATGTGTCATGCGGAAATACAGGAGGCAATGATGCGCTCATTCTTCGTCAGTTTGTCAATAGCCTGACTGGTGTTGCTTTCGACTGGTACGCGAGTATACCAGACAGGTCCGTCATTACCTTTGCCCAAATGGAGTCTCTATTTCGGCAAAGGTTCATGAGTGTCAGTGATAAAATCTCCATTGCTGACCTTGTGAAGACTAAGCCGGGGAAGAATGAAAGCAACACCGACTTTATCGCCCGATGGCGTAATCTCACGGTCAAGTGCGAACTACCACTGGAGCAGGACCAGTCTATCAGCCTTCTCATTGGGAACCTCATCAATTGGATGGTCCCATTCTTGTGTATAGCAGGACTCAAGACATTTCAGGAGATGACCAAGAAAGTCCAAATGCTGGAACGTTCGAAGCAAGAGTCTACCCTAGACTCTCCGAGAGACAAGACTTGGAAAAGCAAGAGGGACGACAGCCGTAGAAGCGGGAATTCCAGCAGTACCAATGTCTTCAATGCGTCCGACAATGAAAACAAGCGAAAGGCAGGCGATTCCAAAACCAACCGGTCTCGAAAGCCATTGCTGGGAGGAGAAGGGCCTTCCCTAGAGGAGAAAAAGAACAAGGTTTACTCTTTCAGGATGGATAAGGTCCACAAGATATTCAAAGATGCCTTAAACAATGGTGTACAATTGCCGGAGTCGAAGAGACCGCATGAAGCAAAAATGACCGACAATCCCCTGTATTGCCCATACCACAGAGTAGTGAGCCAGGCGATCGAGGGTTGCTAAATCTTCAAAGACTAGGTCTAGAAGCAGTACAAGGCTAGAGAGATCAAGCTGTCCAAGGGTGTGTTGGTGAACAATCAAGTTGCAACCACCAACTTTATACAGATAGAAGCTGAAGCCTTCTGGGAGCAGATAGCTGAACCCACTGCCCTGAGAAATGAAACTGACTCACCGCGGCCTCCGTGGAGTACGCACATATCTAATAAGATGAAGAAGATGCTAAAGTTACTTCGGAAAGAGCCCAGAACAGAATGGGAAGGGAAGAAGAGGCCCACCATTCCAGCTGCCAATTCGGCTCACTCAGGCTCAAAATCCAAAAGGCTCAACAAGAAGAAAAGTGTAGCTCGACGCAAAAAGTAGTCTGCAGGGAGATCGACCATTCAAAAATATATCGATTCTCTCTAAGACTATGAACAAAAGGAAAGGACTCTAATTTAATTGAAGGAGTTCTTCCATGTAGAAGCGGCTGAGATTCTGGAGGAGCTAGAAGAAGACTCCAATGAAGAGATCCCTATAGTGACTTGCTACGTCGTCCACCTTGGTAGTGACTCTGAGGAAGAGCTATGTTTTCCTGAAGAGGATGAGGAGCTCGCCACAAAGGCTAACCAAAACCAGCTTATAAGCGGCAGGGCTCTACCACCAAATCAGGGCAACGCCTCAAAAGGGAAGGAAAACACGTTGCTAATGAAGAAGATGGCAGAGAACTTGTTCATGAAGATTCAAGTCCTTCCCCAGTGGACTATAATGTCTTGGCTCATCTCCGGATGCTTCCGTCTCTCTTAAACATCTATGATGCTCTGGTCATGTCCATGGATCTTAGAGATATTCTCATTCATTCTCTACAAAACTCCGAGCGGTACCAAGCTCGCTTTGAGGAAATTAATATGAAAGAAGTCTAGTACAATCTGCATACATCCACATTCACGTTTAAGGATGAAGACCTGCTACTGGGAACGGCTGAGCATACCCGACCACTTTACATGACCGGGTACAGCGGCGGAGATCGGATTAATCGCATATTGATTGATCTGGGAGCCTTAGTAAACATCATGAACTTTCGGACTCGGAAGAGTTTGTCAATGGATGTCCGACACCTGTCAAGGGAAAGGATAGTCATCCAAGGCTTCAATCAAAACTGCCAGCAAGTTCTAGGGTCTATAGCTCTGCCAATCAAATTTGGGGACCTGCAAACCGAAGCTAAGATATACGTGATTGACACTGACACATCTTATAAGGTTCTTTTGGGACAGCCCTGGCTCCGCGATTATGGCATTGTTCCGTCAACTCTCCATCAATGCATGAAGTATACTAAAAATGGCAAAGAAAGATGCATTGACGGGGACATTTAACCGTTCAGTGTGCATGAAGTCTGATAAAAAGATTCTCGGTACTTTGTGAACCCCCAAAATGTTAAGCCACAACTGACAGATGACAGAGCGGCCCCAAAATTCAATGGCAAATCTGAGCCGGCTGTCACTTTCAAAAGCAAAAAACCCCAAGGGCGTCCGCGTTTCGGCAGTGACACTGATGAGTCCGACACTGGAAGTCCGTCCTTTCATAAAACTCGCCCTCGTTTCGGTAGCGATATGGACGAATCTGATACTGAAGGCCCATCCGATAGAAAAATCCGCCCTCGTTTATGTTAGTGTATATGCCCTAGGGGCCATTATTGTATCATACTAGTTTGTATATTACTTAATGGAAGCTTGGGATATTCACATGTATATAACAGTCTTGCTAAACATGGTAGTATGCTACTTGGTTTTTCTATCTTAATATGTGAGTATACGTATTGATAGAGCTCTTCGGATCTTGCTTGACTACCAGCGTTGTGATGGCAGTCACACTAGTGGGGTTGGGTAGTCTACAAGCACATCCTTATTCAGGTCCCTAGTCGTAGGATTATCGAGACAGGGCATCGATACTCCGGAGTAGACTAGTGTGTATGCTTCTCATCCCAGTTGGGGAGATGGTCTGTCCCACAGCCGTCAGTACGTCGTACTGGAGATAGTATGCAGGTGCTCGTTAGGTTACGGGTACACCGGACAGGACTCACAGGGAACTGTTGGTTAGTTTTATACCAGTTGTCAGTTAACAGTTCCCAGGTGACATGAGTACAGCATAGTCCGTAGACTTGACACTGCTACTTCGCCTCGAGTGTGTCCCACTGTTCTTAGATTGCTACCCTACCACGGCTCAAAGGAATCGTGCAAACAGGTAGAAGTTGGGTGCAGTCCCGAGCACTTGGAGGCAGTGGCGGTTAGACATGATTCGTCTCTCCCGGTATTGGGGGTTGATATCGCGCTGTGTCAGAGATTTATTACGCAAAGTCCCTGGCCAGGGCAAGCGAGATTTGCTGGTAGGTTCCAGTAGTTTCTCAGGGTGTAATGGGCTACGCTCCGACACGACTTATACCGCTATTAGGGGACCGACGCTTGCCGTCCCCTAGGCCCGATATGCGATAGTCTTAGACGAACAGACCGGACTGTACGGAGATTGTCACATCAGACTCAGTAGGAGTTCGGATGGGTTTCCTCATCGGCCTTCTTATCGACATCTACCTGGGGACCGTTACGTACAGCTAGTGCCGCTTACGGTCTGTGGTTAAACCCACTGCCAGCGTAGTAGTCGAGTCTCTAGAGTCCCACACAGAGAGTTTCCCTACTCCAGGCGAAATGATATAGAGGTCGTATGGTTTTACGACAAGGGTTCGGACGCATACGTATGTTTACGCACGTACGACATCCGGACAGTTTTTACTAGCCGGCTTTGGTTTAAGCCAGTTTCTAATATCCGGTTATTGGATTTATACAGTCTAAAGTTTTTTCGTGTTTTCACGGATAGGAGGGGCGTTCTCGTAATTACACGAGAAGCTTCTAGAAGATGGTGACTTGGGGGTTAAGGTGGCATATGCATTAAATGAGATTAGTGAGTCATTTAAGTGATTCATCCATGTCATTAATGCATCATAAATGCTTATTGACTCATGGAGTGAATCACCCTCTTGTATTTATGAAGCATGATTATTAATCCTTTATTTTCTTTTATTGGATAAATGATAATGCTTGATATATATTATGACAGATCATTATCTCATCTCATTCTCTTGCTCACTTTCTCTCTCCTCAAGCTCTCTCTCTCTTCAAACCTTAATCCTCCCCTCTCATGTGTTGAGACCAAGGATTAGAATAGACTACTTAATCCTTAACCATTCTCTATATCACCTAGGTTACTTAGATTAGCGATTTAAGAAACCTAGTTACCTCAAGTTAGAGGTGAAGCTTGTAGTAAAGCTCTCGGGTGGATCTTCTACTACATAGAGAAGGCCAGAGAGAACGTGGAGAACGACAAGACGAAGGACTCGGTTCTTTAGGTATAATCACTTATCATAGTAGTTAACTCTTCTATGGTTTCTTGTTAGTTATAGTTTAGCAAAGATTCTCGGTTAGTCGATGTTTACGCCTAAAACAAGATCGTTTTTCATTATTCTGCCTCCCCGCAAGTCGTGGGGTGTTGTACATCCACTTACAGTGGTATCAGAGCCTCGCTAAACAATAATTAACTCATTAGCAATGTCGTATGAATTTCGAACGCAAAACGAACCAGAAAACGACATCGATATCACAAGTTTCTGTCGAATTTAAAACAGGCTCTAAAAATTTTTCAGGTTGCTGCAGTATAACCTACAGAAAATTGTAAGAACACTAGTGAAAAATGGGTTCCTGAATCGGCCATACAGCCGCGGAACCGCGGCCGATCCCACCGATCCGCCGCGGATCCGCGGCCGAGTTGGGGCCGATTCGACCCAGTTTCCACCAGTAACTCTTCTGTGATATTTTTGTATTTTCTGGAATGTTTATTTTCTACTCAAGTCTCAGATGCACAGAGAAGTATTGGAGTAGAATCTAAAGTGTTTGCACGATCGAAATCTTGCGATGTTTGCTAATATGATTATATCTGTGATTGTATAATGTGTTCGTAAACCTCCCCTAACTGCTATTATTTCGGTTGGCAGGGGTTGCACATTTCTGTAATGGTTTTTACTGTTTGTGGTTGTGAACTATATTGGATTGTTGTGATGATTAGCCGGGGTTTGAGATGGGTTGTTATATTCATTCATTCGATGTAATTGTAATATGTTGTAATATTATTTTACGGGCCGCATCCAGGTTGCGGTTGTAGCCACCGTTGTATTATTTCATTTTACTGTTTTTGCTCCTAGGATAGACCTAAGGTGGGGTGCACAAACTACCGGGTACTTTGAAGTGTTTAGTGGCCTACTCACGTTGCTGAGGGAGACCGCTTCACTTCGGGTATTTGGCGGGTAGTTTGCCGTACCCGTAGGGGTCTAGGGTGGGGTAATGGCTATTCATCACAACTGTGTAATCCGTCTTTTATTGCAGGCTCTAAACAAACGCGGATTGCTTGCAAATCCAATAAAGTTCATATGAGATCTGGAATGCCTATTATTGCGTCAGACGAATGTACAATATCTATATATGATAGCTATTTAGACGTCACTTATGTTTTACACTCGCGCTAGCCCAGCCCCCGCTCTGCCGTTAGTTAAGTAACCTAACGGGTGATGACGGGACCCCGTGGCGAATGCGGATAGCATAAGAGGACGTTGTATTTTCCTTGTTTTCTGCAATGATAGGTTAATGATGGGACGCATTATTTATAATGCAAAGAAAATAAACCAAAAGATGAATCGTTGGAACAATTTAAAAGAAACCACTCGGTTATTTTAAAACAGATGATATTTTTAAAATTGCGGAGCTTTAACCACTCCTTTTAAAAGCTATCAGGTTCCTTCGGTCATATCAAGTTCACTACGTTCACGGTTTCGCCAAAACCATTCGTAGCCCTCCGTCATTTCATTTGGGTATTCAGTAGTATTCAAGCTATGTATTTTGACATAACGCCAAGGCATAGTGTTTGGTAGCTGCTGGGTATTCATTTGTCGCATAGATAGATGAGTTAGTTTGGGACAGTCGTATTATCATTTTGGCCGAACGTCAAAGATATGTACGGATGGGTTCAAATTAACAAGATAATGATGGGTAGAACTTGACATGTGACTTATGACATTTTGACCTAACGCCAAGGTCATAAGAGCATGGGGCAAAAATATATATCGGGAATTTCTAAAGAAACTGAAATTTGCAAAGAGATGCATACCATTTGTAGTTTGATGAATGTTAGTAGGATTCCTTCAACATTATCATACGATGATATTTGGATCTCGATCCTACTGTGAGTATAAGATACTCATCAGGATATTCGTCACTTAATGATCAATGCTATAAACCAAGTAGGTGTCAAGAAAGGTGTCAGCGGGGTTACGCCCCCAGAGAAAAGAGGTTATTTAATTAATGAACTTCGCGAAAGCGTTGGAAAACCTCCCTCGAAGTACCGACACCAGTCTGGCTGAACGGTTAAGCAAGTATTGTACAGTGAGAATAGTCCTGGCTAATTCTTCTTTTATGGTTTGAGGAAGGATTCGAAAAATAGTGGGAGCCATCCAGTTTAGATAAATTAAAAACCACTCTAAACTTGCAAGAGCGTCATGCTAAAGAGTTTTCTTCTCTATCTCCTAATTGCAGCGACCCTGAAAATGACTGGATTTAAGTTACTTTTAGAGAAAAATATACTGACATGGCCAAACTATAAAGATTGGCTGCGGAATGTCAAAATGGCTTTGACCTATGACAAATTGGGGTACGTCCTCACCGCTAAGGCACCTGCTGTCCCTGGTCCCAAATCCAGTAATGCGGATAAGGAAATCCGCAAAACCTGGGATTTCGATTGCTCGAAATGTTAGTGTATATGCCCTAGAGGCCATTACTGTATCATACTAGTTTGTATATTACTTAATGGAAGCTTGGGATATTCACAGTTGTATATACAATCTTGCTCGAAATGGTAGTATGCTACTTGGTTTGTCTCTGCTTTAATATGTGCGTGTGTTTCTTTTAGCATATTGCTGGTATACATATTAGTAGAGCCCTTAGGATCTTTGCTTGATTACCAGCGTTGTGATGGCGCTCGCACTCGTGGGAGCTGGGTAATCTATAAGCACATCCTTATACAGGTCCCTGGTCGTTGGACTATCGAGACAGGGCATCGATACTCCGGAGTAGACTAGCGTATGCGCTTCTCATCCCAGTGTGGGAGACGGTCTGTCCCACAGCCGTCAGTACGTCGTACTTGGGATAGTATGCGGGTGCTCGTTAGGTTACGAGTACACTGGACAGGACTCGTCGGGAACTGTTGGTTGGTAATATACCTATCGTCAGTTATCAGTTCTCAGGTGACATGAGTACAGCTTAGTCCGCTGACTTGACACTGTCACTTCGCCTCGAGTGTGTTCCCACTGCACTTTGATTACTACCCTACCACGACTCAGAGGAGTCGTGCAAACAGGTAGTTTTTGGGTGCAGTCCCGAAGCACTTGGAGGCAGTGACGGTTAGACAGGATTCGTCTCTCCCGGTATTGGGGGTTGACATCGCGCTGTGTCCAGGAGAGCCATTACACGAGTAGTCCCTGGCCAGGGCAAGCGAGATATGCTGGTAGGTTTCCAGTGTTATCTCAGGGTGTTCTGGGCTACACTCCGACACGACTTGTACCGCTATTAGGGGACTGACGTTCACCGCCCCCCTAGGCCCGCCATGCGATGTATCAGACGAACAAACCGGACTGTACGGAGATTGTCACATACAGGCTCAGTAGGAGTGCAGATGGGGTTCACCTCGTCAGTCTTCTTATCGACATCTACCTGGGGACCGTTACGTACAGCTAGTGCCGCTTGCGGTCTGTGGTTAAACCCACTGCCAGCGTAGTGTCGAGTCTTTAGAGTCCCACACAGAGAGCTATTCGCCTTTAGGCAAAACGAGTAGAGGTCGCATGGTTTTGCGACAGGGTTCGTTCGCATCCGCGCACTTGTGCACGTTTGCTGTCCGGACAGTTTATACTAGCGGGCTTTGGTTTAAGCCGGATCCTAGTATATGATTTGAGATTGGTTTTTCTCATTGTATTCGTGTTCCTCGGATCACGAATGCGGGTGCGTATGCACAGTTGCTTGAGATTGAGGGAGAGGACCTTGTTTAGGGTTAATGACTATTGTCATTTTATTAACCCTATTGTTTTTGTGTGTATTATTGTTAATTAATAATTAGCTTAATTATTGTGCATGGTTGTTGTTGTTGACATTTTGACTTCATTGACTTGTTGACCATGTTGACAAGTTTGACCATGATCATTTCATTTGGAAGATGCTCTTTGATCCTTGCAATTTGCATTAATAATGAAATGATAATGGTCACCTCTTGATTAAACCATGACAATTTTCTTGCTAATTAATTAATTAAAATAACACACACATATTAGTGAGAATGGCTCACAAATAATTCATTCTATCATATCCTTTCTCTCTCTTGCTCATCCTCTCCCTCAAGCTCTCTCCCTCTCATGTGTTGAGAAACAAAAAAGCTTGAGAAAAACCTTCACTTGATCTTCTCTACTCACTTCTAGGGTTCAAGTATTAGCATTTCTTGCACTCTAGTTACTCCTAGCTTGGAGTTGAAGCTAAAGGTCGAGGCTTTCGGGTGGATCGTTCTTTGACGGGAGAAGACAAGCAAGGTGACATCTTTCTACCATTCCGGCGAGCAAGGAGAGAAGGAGTTCGAGCTCAAGGTATAACATTTCTACAACTTAACTAGTTGTTAGTTTTCTTTAGCTAGCTTTAGTTTAGTAAAGATCCTCACAAGCAAGGTCCATGTTGCCTAAGTCATTAAAAATCCAATTTTTATTATGTTTTCCGCCTCCCCGTAAGGACCGGGGTGGGCAACGTGGACTTACAGTGGTATCAGAGCCCAACTAAACTCAAACTAGCTAGGTAGTGAAGTGTAACGAAGTTTCGAAACCGAAAATCCAAAAACCGAACTTTTGAAAAACCCTAGTTTCTGTTGAAATTTTTTCTGCTCAAAATGGAAAACTTTATACTTGTAAATTCATCTCAGGGTTTTTTATGAACACCCACGAAATACGGTACTGTGATTCGTTCAAACCGCCGCCCTTCCGCGGCACGAGGTAGGCATGTGCCGCGGAAGCGCCGCGGTTTGTCGTCTTCTCTGCATCGTTTTTCGTGCAGTGTCTGTATGTGTTGATTTTGGGATTTTTAGGATATATTATATATGCCCAGATTTTCCAGAACTAAAATTTACTTTTGGGGGCCTATAAATCCGTATTTTTTCGGAACTTCACTGCACTTTAATTACATTGGTTATATCTGTAATGCTTGCATGTATTGAACGTCGGCTAATCGCTATAAGACGATTAGTCGGGGTTATACATGATCTGTGATTGTTATTGGTTTGTGGATATGAATGGATTGGATTGTCACGGGTGAATGGCCGGGGTGGATGTGAGATGAGCGGTTTTTTTTCTTTCATTCATTTGTAACATGTAAATTGATGTAATAATATTCTTTGTATGGCCGCACAACCGGGTCGGGGTTGTAGCCGTCATTGTATAATTCTTTTTACTGTGTTTGCTCCTAGGATAGACCCATGGAGGGGGTGCACAAACTACCGGGTATCTCGAAGTGCCGAGTGGCCTACTCACGGTGGTGAGGGAGGTTGCTTCGCTTCGGGTGCTTGGCGGGTAGTTTGCCGTACCCGTAGGGGTCTTGGGTGGGGTATTGGCTATTCACCGCGACCGTGTAATCCGCTTTGCGTTGCAGGCTCGAACGCATTGCGGATTCCTAGTATATCCAATGTATTCATCTGTGATCTGTAATGTCTATCATTGCTATATATTTATATATAATAACTATTTAGGCGTTGCTTATGTTTTACAGCCGCGCTAGCCCAGCCCCCGCTCTGTCGTTAGTTAAGTAACCTAACGGGTGATGACGGGGCCCCATGGCGAATGCGAATGGCATAAGCGTACGTCATATTTTGGTTGTTTTCTGCAATGGTAGGATTAAATGATGGGACGCATTAAAAGAACTAATGCAAGAAATAAACCAAGTAAAAGTCGATTGGAACACTTTGAAAACCACTCGGTTCTTTTCAAAACTAAACTTTTAAACGCGGAGCTTGAACCACTCCTTTTAAAAGCTATCTCGTTCCATCGATTATATCAAGTTCACTACGTTCACGGTTTCGCCAAAACCATTCGTAGCCCTCCGTCATTCCACATGAATGGTCAAAAGTATTCAAGCTGTGTATTTTGGCCAAAGTCAAGGCATAGTGATTGGTAGCGTTTGGGCATTCATGTGCAGCATAGATAGATGCGTTGATTTGGGACAGTCGTGCTGCCATTTTGGCCAAAGTCAAGGGTAGGTACGGGTGGGTCCAAATTAACCAGGAGAATGACGGGTAGAACTTGACATGTGACTTATGATATTTTGGCCAAAGTCAAGGTCATAAGAGCATGGGGCAAAAATCCACATCGGGAGTTTCATAAGTACTGAAACTTGCTAGATTTGCATACCATTTGGAGTGTGGTGATTCTGGTAGGATTCCTTCAGTTTCGTCACGCGATGATATTTGGATCCCGATCCTACTGTGAGTATATGCTACTCCTCGGGAAAACTCTCACTTAACGATCAATGCTATAAACCTAGTAGGTGCCTAGAAAGGTGTTAGCGGGGCTACGCCCACAGGGAAAAGAGGTTATTTAATTAAGGAACTTCGCGAAAGCGTTGGAAAACCTCCCTCGAAGTACCGACACTGGCCTGGCTGAACGGTTAAGCAAGTATTGTACGGTGAGAATGATCCCGGCTAATCCTTTTCTTTATGGTTTGAGAAGGGATTCGAGAAACAGTGGGAGCCATCCAGTTTAGACAAACTAAAAACCACTCTAAACTTGCAAGAGCATCATGCTAAAGTGTTTCTTTTCTCTCTCCTAATTGCAGCGACCATTCAACATGACCGGACTTAAGTTACTGTTAGATAAAAATATATTGACAGGGCCAAACTACAAAGATTGGCTCAGGAATGTCAAGATGGCGATCACTTATGACAAGCTGGGGTATATACTTACCACCAAAGCTCCCCCTGTCCCAGGTCCCACCTCCAGCGTCGCGGATGTAGAAATCCGTAAGACATGGGAGATAGATTGCGCGAGTGCCAGATGCCTCGTACTAGCCTCGATGGACAACGAACATCAGAGGAGGCACGAGAATATGGACCTAGAGTCCATATTTCTCCATACAAAAGAACTGTATGGAGAGCAGTCTCGTATCGCTAGATACGAAGTGTCGAAGAAGCTTTTTTCGGCAAGGTTGGCCGTCGGATCATCGGTAGCGGACCACGTGCTTAAGATGATCGGCTACATAGAGGAGCTCGCGGACCTTGGGACCACGTTGGAGAATGAACTCTATACCGATTTGATTCTCCAGTCCCTTCCTTCCACTTACGCCCAGTTCGTTCTTAACATCAACATGCAAGGAAAGGAGGTTGAACTTGCCGAACTTCTGAACATGTTGAGGACTGCTGAGGGCACCCTCCAGAAGGGTAGGGAGACATCCACTTTGTTTGTAGGAGGATCTTCCTCTTCTAGGTCCAGGGCGAAAGCCAAGGGCAAGAAGAAGAAAGCCCCCGCCAAACCAAGAGGCGGTGTCGGTAAAGTGGATACGAAGGGAAAGGGTAAAGCAACAAAAGTAGCGGGGAAGATGGTGGGGAAGGAAGAATGCTTCTATTGTCACAAAAGTGGTCACTGGAAACAAGATTGCAAGGCTTGGAAAGCCAGAACACAGGATTTGAAGCGAGTTGCAGCTTCAGCTTCAGGTGTGTATGTTATTGAAAACTGTCTATCAATAAACTCTACATCCTGGGTATTGGATACCGGATCAGGATCTCATATCTGTAATTCTTTGCAGGCGTTGAGAAAGCGTAGAGTTTTGAAGGCAGGTGACATGACCCTCAGAGTTGCGAACGGTGCTAGCATGGATGCAGAGGCCGTGGGGGACTATCACCTGGGATTATCAGATGGACACTTTTTGGTTTTGCGTAGTTGTTATTATGTACCAAATGCAACCTGTAATATCATTTCTGTATCTTTATTATCTAAAGAAGGTTATGAATTTGCATTTGTAAGTAATGTAGTGAACATTCACCTTAATCAAGTTTTGATTGGGTCAGGTACATTAAACAACGGTATTTACGTTTTAAACCAACCACAGGTTTTCAATGTCCAGAATACACACAAAAGAAAGTCTCCAGAAATTAATAAAACTTTCTTATGGCATTGTAGACTGGGTCACATCAATGAGAGAAGATTGACTAAGTTACATACTGAAGGATATTTGGATCCGTTCGAATATCAATCGTATGCAACTTGTCAATCCTGTCTCAAAGGAAAGATGACAAATGCTCCGTTTTCTGGACACGGAGAAAGAGCGAGCGAGCTCTTGGGACTCGTACACAGCGACGTGTGCGGTCCAATGTCTACACATGCGCGAAGCGGTTTTTCTTACTTCATTACCTTTACGGATGATTTTTCAAGGTACGGTTATGTTTTCTTAATGAAACATAAATCCGAGGCTTTTGAAAAATTCCAGGAATATAAGAATGAAGTAGAAAAACAGACCGGCAAAAGTATCAAGATCCTAAGATCGGATCGAGGAGGAGAATACTTAAGTGCCGAATTCCTGAACTACTTAAAAGAGAATGGAATTCTCTCTCAGCTTACTCCTCCATACACTCCGCAACATAATGGTGTATCGGAGAGACGGAACCGGACCCTATTGGATATGGTACGGTCCATGATAAGTAACGCTGAGTCACCGCGATCGTTCTGGGGATATGCGCTAGAATCAGCAGCATACCTTTTGAACCGAGTTCCAACTAAGACTGTGCCTACTACACCATATGAAATGTGGTGTGGGAAGAGACCCCATCTTAATCACATTAAGACATGGGGATGTCCAGCTTTTGTAAAAAAGCAGCATGCGGACAAGCTCGAGGCACGCTCAGTACAGTGCAAGTTTGTAGGATATCCGAAGAACTCCAAGGGATATTACTTCTATTGCGAAGAGGAACAAAAAGTCCTTGTTTCTCGCCATGCCCACTTTCTAGAACATCAGTTCATAGAAAAAGAATTAAGTGGGAGCGCGATAGAACTGGAAGAAGTTCCAGAACCGCAAGCTATTACTGAAAGCTTAGTAGAGCCAGAGGGTTCGAAAGATCATGACATTCCCGTGCCACTCCGCAAGAGTAGTAGGCAGTCTCATCCGCCCGAGAGGTACTACGGTTTTCTCATTGACGGGGATAGAGAGGACTGCATCCTAGATTGTGATGAGCCTACTAGCTTCCAGCAAGCCATTCAGAGCGTCGACTCGGTAAAATGGCTGGATGCAATGCGGACCGAGATGGAGTCCATGTACACCAACAAAGTATGGACGTTGGACATTGCTCCAGACGGGGTAAAACCCGTAGGATGCAAGTGGATCTTCAAAAGGAAGATTGGTGTAGATGGACAGGTTGAGACCTATAAAGCTAGACTGGTAGCAAAGGGTTTTCGTCAGCGACCTGGTTTGGACTATGACGAAACCTTTTCTCCAGTAGCTATGCTGAAATCCATTCGGATCCTTCTTGCCATCGCTGCTTTCCACGATTATGAGATTTGGCAGATGGACGTAAAGACAGCTTTTCTAAATGGTCATTTAGAGGAGTGTGTCTATATGGACCAGCCAGAGGGTTTCATTCAGGGTGGGAGCAGCGGAAAGGTGTGCAAGTTGCTCAAGTTCATTTATGGACTCAAGCAGGCATCGCGGAGTTGGAACATCTGCTTTGATGAGACGGTCAAAGAATTTGGCTTTATCAAAAATCCAGATGAACCATGCATCTATTGTAGATTTGTTGCGAGAACTGTAGTATTCCTCGTTTTATACGTGGATGACATTCTCTTAATAGGAAATGACATTCCTATGCTACAATCTGTCAAGGGGTTCTTGTCACACAGGTTCTCCATGAAAGACCTGGGTGATGCCTCATACATTCTGGGTATCCGGATCTACCGTGACAGATCCAAGAGGATATTAGGACTCTCACAGTCCAGGTACATCGACACCATACTGAAGAGATTCAGTATGGAAGATTCCAAGCGCGGTAATCTACCGGCTTGTCACGGGATCACCCTCTCCAAAGAGATGTCTCCCAAGACTGATTTGGAGAGGGATCGCATGTCTATTATACCCTACGCTTCTGCGGTAGGCTCTATAATGTATGCGATGTTGTGTACCAGACCGGATGTGGCTTATGCACTGAGTGTGGTAAGCAGGTATCAGTCAAACCCTGGGGAGAAACATTGGATAGCAGTAAAGAACATTCTCAAGTACCTGAGAAGGACTAAGGAGATGTTCTTGGTGTATGGCGGAAAAGACCTGCAGATTGAGGCCTTTGCTGACTCCAGCTTCCAGAGTGACAAGGATGATTCCAAGTCCATGTCGGGTTTTGTCTTTACCCTCAATGGAGGGGCGGTGTGTTGGAAGAGCTCCAAACAGGAAACCGTTGCTGACTCGACTATGGAAGCGGAATACATCGCTGCATCTGATGCCGCAAAAGAAGATGTCTGGATGAGGAAGTTCTTGAAAGAACTTCAGGTGGTTCCGTCCATTGTTGACCCAATACCTCTGTATTGCGACAACAACGGGGCTATAGCTTTAGCGAAGGAACCCAGGTCCCATCAGAAATCCAGACACATCTTACGGCGGTATCACCTGATCAGGGAGATTGTGGATCGCCAGGAGATCGAGGTCCGGAGAGTTGCATCAGAGGATAACACAGCAGATCCATTCACCAAGGCCTTGCCCCAGACTCAGTTCGAGCGGCTGATCGAGATGATAGGTCTTCGATACGCCAGTACATGGCCTTAGTGCAAGTGGGAGATTGTTAGTGTATATGCCCTAGAGGCCATTACTGTATCATACTAGTTTGTATATTACTTAATGGAAGCTTGGGATATTCACAGTTGTATATACAATCTTGCTCGAAATGGTAGTATGCTACTTGGTTTGTCTCTGCTTTAATATGTGCGTGTGTTTCTTTTAGCATATTGCTGGTATACATATTAGTAGAGCCCTTAGGATCTTTGCTTGATTACCAGCGTTGTGATGGCGCTCGCACTCGTGGGAGCTGGGTAATCTATAAGCACATCCTTATACAGGTCCATGGTCGTTGGACTATCGAGACAGGGCATCGATACTCCGGAGTAGACTAGCGTATGCGCTTCTCATCCCAGTGTGGGAGACGGTCTGTCCCACAGCCGTAAGTACGTCGTACTTGGGATAGTATGCGGGTGCTCGTTAGGTTACGAGTACACTGGACAGGACTCGTCGGGAACTGTTGGTTGGTAATATACCTATCGTCAGTTATCAGTTCCCAGGTGACATGAGTACAGCTTAGTCCGCTGACTTGACACTGTCACTTCGCCTCGAGTGTGTTCCCACTGCACTTTGATTACTACCCTACCACGGCTCAGAGGAGTCGTGCAAACAGGTAGTTTTTGGGTGCAGTCCCGAAGCACTTGGAGGCAGTGACGGTTAGACAGGATTCGTCTCTCCCGGTATTGGGGGTTGACATCGCGCTGTGTCCAGGAGAGCCATTACACGAGTAGTCCCTGGCCAGGGCAAGCGAGATATGCTGGTAGGTTTCCAGTGTTATGTTAGGGTGTTCTGGGCTACACTCCGACACGACTTGTACCGCTATTAGGGGACTGACGTTCACCGCCCCCCTAGGCCCGCCATGCGATGTATCAGACGAACAGACCGGACTGTACGGAGATTGTCACATACAGGCTCAGTAGGAGTGCAGATGGGGTTCACCTCGTCAGTCTTCTTATCGACATCTACCTGGGGACCGTTACGTACAGCTAGTGCCGCTTGCGGTCTGTGGTTAAACCCACTGCCAGCGTAGTGTCGAGTCTTTAGAGTCCCACACAGAGAGCTATTCGCCTTTAGGCAAAACGAGTAGAGGTCGCATGGTTTTGCGACAGGGTTCGTTCGCATCCGCGCACTTGTGCACGTTTGCTGTCCGGACAGTTTATACTAGCGGGCTTTGGTTTAAGCCGGATCCTAGTATATGATTTGAGATTGGTTTTTCTCATTGTATTCGTGTTCCTCGGATCACGAATGTGGGTGCGTATGCACAGCTGCTTGAGATTGAGGGAGAGGACCTTGTTTAGGGTTAATGACTATTGTCATTTTATTAACCCTATTGTTTTTGTGTGTATTATTGTTAATTAATAATTAGCTTAATTATTGTGCATGGTTGTTGTTGTTGACATTTTGACTTCATTGACTTGTTGACCATGTTGACAAGTTTGACCATGATCATTTCATTTGGAAGATGCTCTTTGATCCTTGTAATTTGCATTAATAATGAAATGATAATGGTCACCTCTTGATTAAACCATGATAATTTTCTTGCTAATTAATTAATTAAAATAACACACACATATTAGTGAGAATGGCTCACAAATAATTCATTCTATCATATCCTTTCTCTCTCTTGCTCATCCTCTCCCTCAAGCTCTCTCCCTCTCATGTGTTGAGAAACAAAAAAGCTTGAGAAAAACCTTCACTTGATCTTCTCTACTCACTTCTAGGGTTCAAGTCTTAGCATTTCTTGCACTCTAGTTACTCCTAGCTTGGAGTTGAAGCTAAAGGTCGAGGCTTTCGGGTGGATCGTTCTTTGACGGGAGAAGACAAGCAAGATGACATCTTTCTACCATTCCAGCGAGCAAGGAGAGAAGGAGTTCGAGCTCAAGGTATAACCTTTCTACAACTTAACTAGTTGTTAGTTTTCTTTAGCTAGCTTTAGTTTAGTAAAGATCCTCACAAGCAAGGTCCATGTTGCCTAAGTCATTAAAAATCCAATTTTTATTATGTTTTCCGCCTCCCCGTAAGGACCGGGGTGGGCAACGTGGACTTACACGAAAGCCAAGTGCATCGTGCTTGCCTCGATGAACAATGAACATCAGAGGAGGCACGAGGATATGGAACTAGATGCCATATTTCTCCATACAAAGGAACTTTATGGAGAGCAATCTCGTATAGCAAGATACGAGACCTCTAAGAACTTGTTTCGAGCGAGGTTGGCTGTCGGATCATCGGTAGGAGAACATGTCCTAAAGATGATTGGCTACATAGAAGAGCTCGCAGACCTTGGGACGACTTTGGATAATGAGCTCTATACAGACCTTATTCTCCAGTCCCTTCCTTCCACCTACGCCCAGTTTATTCTGAACTTCAACATTCAAAGAAAAGAAGTTGAACTTCCGGAACTCCTGAACATGTTAAGGAGTGCAGAGGGCACCTTGCAGAAGGCAAGGGAAACACCCGCTATGTTTATTAGCGGTGCTTCTTCTTCCGGGTCCAAGGCCAGGGTCTAAGGAAGGAAAAAGAAGGCCGCCACCAAACCTAGAGGATGTGTAAGTAAGGTGGGAGGGAAGGGAAAGAAAAAGTTTGCGGTACCGGTAGTGGCCCAGGATGAATGCTTCCATTGTCATAAGAAAGGGCACTGGAAAAAAGATTGCAAGGCGTGGAACGCCAAGAACCAGGAACCGAAGCAAGCTGTAGCTTCGACTTCAGGTGTGTTTGTAATTGAGAATTGTCTGTCAATCAACTCTACTTCCTGGGTATTGGATACCGGATCAGGATCTCATATTTTCAATTCATTGCAAGCACTGAGAAACCGTAGAGTGCTGAAGGATGGTGATATGACCCTGATGGTTGCTAACGGAGCTAGCATGGGAGCTGTGTCCGTAGGGGATTATCACCTGGGATTGACGAGTGGACACATTTTGGTTTTACATAACTGTTTTTGTGTACCCAGCTTAACGTGTAATATCAAATCTGTTTCCTTGTTATCAAATAAAGGTTATGATTTCACGTTTGTAAGTGATGTTGTTAACATCCACCTTAATCATAGTTTGATTGGGTCCGGTACACTGGATAACGTACGGTATATATGTCTTAAACCAACTCCAAATTTTCAATGTCCAGAACACACTAAAAAGAAAGTCTCCAGAATTAAATAAAGCTTTCTTATGGCATTGTAGACTGGGTCACATCAATGAGAGAAGGTTGACTAAGTTACATAGAGAAGGATATTTGGACTCGTTCGAATATCAAACTTATGCCACTTGTCAATCTTGTCTCAAAGGAAAGATGACAAAGACTCCATTTACTGGACATGGAGTAAGAGCGAGCGAGCTCTTAGGACTCATACACAACGATGTATGTGGTCCAATGTCTACACATGCAAGAGGTGGTTTTCATTACTTTCACGGATGATTACTCAAGGTACGGATTCATTTATCTGATGAAACATAAATCCGAGGCTTTTGAGAAATTCCAAGAGTATAAGAATGAAGTAGAAAACCAAACCGGAAAAAGTATCAAGACACTAAGATTTGATCGAGGTGGTGAATACTTGAGTGCCGAGTTCCTAGGTTACCTAAAAGAGAAAGGAATTCTCTCTCAGCTTACTCCTCCATACACTCCACGGCATAACGGTGTATCGGAGAGACGGAATCGAACCCTATTGGATATGGTACATTCCATGATGAGTAATGCTGAGTTACCGCGATCTTTCTGGGGTTATGCGCTAGAATCAGCGGCATATCTTTTGAACATGGTACCTACCAAGACTGTGCCTACCACGCCATATCAGATGTGGAGTGGGAAGAAACCCCATCTTCAGTATATAAAGATATGGGGATGTCCAGCTTTTGTTAAAAAGCAGCATGTGGACAAGCTCGAGGCACGATCAGTAAAGTGTAAGTTTGTGGAATATCCAAAGAACTCCAGGGGATATCTATTCTATTACGCAGAGGAACAAAAGGTATTTGTTTCTCGTAATGCCCATTTTCTAGAATATCAGTTTTTAGAAAAGGAAACAAGTGGGAGCGAAATAGAACTGGAAGAAATTCCAGAACCATAAACTAATACTGAAAGTTTTGTAGAACAAGTAGTTCAAGAAGAACATGACATTTCCGCACCCCTCCGCAGGAGTAGTAGGCCGTCTCATCCGCCTGAGAGATACTACGGTTTTGTCATAGATGGGGATAGAGAGGATTGCATCATAGATGATGATGAACCTACTGGCTTCCAGCAGGCCATCCGGAGCGGCGACTCGGTACGATGGCTAGATGCAATGCAGACCGAAATGGAGCCCATGTACACCAACAAAGTATGGACTTTGGACTTTGCTCCAGATGGGGTAAAACCCATAGGATGCAAATGGATCTTCAAGAAAAAGATTGGTGTAGATGGACAGGTGGAAACCTATAAGGCTAGACTTGTTGCAAAGGGTTTTCGTCAAAGACCTGGTTTGGACTATGACGAAACTTTTTCTCCAGTGGCTATGCTCAAATCCATTCGGGTCCTTCTTGCTATTGCTGCCTTCCATGATTATGAAATCTGGCAGATGGACGTAAAGACGGCTTTTCTGAATGGAAATTTAGAAGAGTGCGTCTATATGGATCAGCCAGAGGGTTTCAATCAGAGTGTGAGCAGCAGGAAAGTATGCAAGTTGCTTAAATCCATTTATGGATTAAAGCAGGCGTCGCGGAGTTAGAACATCTGTTTTGATGAAACAGTCAAAGAATATGACTTTATCAAAAATCCAGATGAACCATGCATATATAGTAAAGTTGTAGCGAGAACTGTCGTATTCCTCGTCTTGTACGTGGATGACATTCTATTAATAGGAAATGACATTCCTATGCTACAATCTGTCAAAGGATTCTTATCACACAGGTTCTCCATGAAAGACCTGGGTGATGCCTCTTACATTCTGGGGATCCGGATCTATCGTGATAGATCCAAGAGGATGTTGGGACTTTCGCAATCCAGGTATATCGACACTGTACTGAAAAGATTCAGTATGGAAGATTCTAAGCATGGTAATCTACCGGCTTGTCACGGAATCACCCTATCCAAAGAGATGTCTCCCAAGACTGCTTTGGAAAGGGAACGCGTGTCTATTATACCCTACGCTTCTGCGGTAGGCTCTATAATGTATGCGATGTTGCGCACCAGACCAGATGTAGCTTACGCACTGAGCGTAGTAAGCCGGTATCAGTCAGACCCAGGGAAGAAGCACTGGATAGCAGTAAAGAACATTCTCAAGTACCCGAGGAGGACTAAGGAGATGTTCTTGGTTTACGGCGGAAAAGACCTCAGGATGGAGGCCTATGCTGATTCCGGCTTCCAGAATGATAAGGACGATTCCAAGTCCATGTCAGGTTATGTCTTTACCCTCAATGGAGGGGCGGTGTGCTGGAAGAGTTCCAAGCAGGACACCGTTGCTGACTCGACGATGGAAGCGGAGTATATTGCTGCTTGCGATGCCGCAAAAGAAGCGGTCTGGATGAAAAAGTTCCTAACAGAATTTCAGGTGGTTCCTACCATTGTTGATCCAATACCTCTGTATTGCGACAACAACGGAGCTATAGCTTTAGCGAAGGAACCAAGGTCCCATCAGAAGTCCAGACAAATCTTAAGGCGGTATCACCTGATCAGGGAGATCATTGATCGTCGGGAGATCAAGGTTCAGAGAGTTTCTACTGAAGAGAACATTGCCGATCCATTCACAAAGGCCCTACCTCAGATTCAGTTCGAGAGGCTACTCGAGATCATCGGTCTTCGATATGCCAGTACATGGCCCTAGTGCAAGTGGGAGATTGTTAGTGTATATGCTCTAGGGCCATTATTGTATCATACTAGTTTGTATATTACTTAATGGAAGCTTGGGATATTCACATGTATATAACAGTCTTGCTAAACATGGTAGTATGCTACTTGGTTTTTCTATCTTAATATGTGAGTATACGTATTGATAGAGCTCTTAGGATCTTGCTTGACTACCAGTGTTGTGATGGCAGTCACACTAGTGGGGGCTGGGTAGTCTACAAGCACATCCTTATTCAGGTCCCTAGTCGTAGGATTATCGAGACAGGGCATCGATACTCCGGAGTAGACTAGTGTGTATGCTTCTTATCCCAGTTGGGGAGATGGTCTGTCCCACAGCCGTCAGTACGTCGTACTGGAGATAGTATGCAGGTGCTCGTTAGGTTACGGGTACACCGGACAGGACTCACAGGGAACTGTTGGTTGGTTTTATACCAGTCGTCAGTTAACAGTTCCCAGGTGACATGAGTACAGCATAGTCCGCAGACTTGACACTGCTACTTCGCCTCGAGTGTGTCCCACCGTTCTTAGATTTCTACCCTACCACGGCTCAAAGGAGTTGTGCAAACAGGTAGAAGTTGGGTGCAGTCCCGAGCACTTGGAGGCAGTGGCGGTTAGACATGATTCGTCTCTTCCGGTATTGGGGGTTGATATCGCACTGTGTCAGAGAGCCATTACGCAAAGTCCCTGGCCAGGGCAAGCGAGATTTGCTGGTAGGTTCCAGTAGTTTCTCAGGGTGTAATGGGCTACGCTCCGACACGACTTATACCGCTATTAGGGGACTGACGCTTGCCGCCCCCTAGCCGATATGCGATAGTCTTAGACGAACAGACCGGACTATACGGAGATTGTTACATCAGACTCAGTAGGAGTTCGGATGGGTTTCCTCATCGGCCTTCTTATCGACATCTACCTGGGGACCGTTACGTATAGCTAGTGTCGCTTACGGTCTGTGGTTAAACCCGCTGCCAGCATAGTAGTCGAGTCTCTAGAGTCCCACACAGAGAGTTTCCCGACTCCAGGCGAAACGATATAGAGGTCGTATGGTTTTACGACAAGGGTTCGGACGCATACGTGTCTTTACGCACGTACGACATCCGGATAGTTTTTACTAGCCGGCTTTGGTTTAAGCCAGTTTCTAGTATCCGGTTATTGGATTTATACAGTCTAAAGTTTTTCCGTGTTTTCAAGGATAGGAGGGGCATTCTCGTAATTACACGAGAAGCTTCTAGAAGATGGTGACTTGGGGGTTAAGGTGGCATATGCATTAAATGAGATTAGTGAGTCATTTAAGTGATTCATCCATGTCATTAATGCATCATAAATGCTTAATGACTCATGGAGTGAATCACCCTCTTGTATTTTTGAAGCATGATTATTAATCCTTTATTTTCTTTTATTGGATAAATGATAATGCTTGATATATATTATGATAGATCATTATCTTATCTCATACTTTTGCTCACTTTCTCTCTCCTCAAGCTCTCTCTCTTCAAACCCTAATCCTCCCCTCTCATGTGTTGAGACCAAGGATTAGAATAGACTACTTAATCCTTAACCATTCTCTATATCACCTAGGTTACTTAGATTAGCGATTTAAGAAACCTAGTTACCTCAAGTTAGAGGTGAAGCTTGTAGTAAAGCTCTCGGGTGGATCTTCTACTATATAGAGAAGGCCGGAGAGGACGTGGAGAACGACAAGACGAAGGACTCGGTTCTTTAGGTATAATAACTTATCATAATAGTTAACTCTTCTATGGTTTCTTGTTAGTTATAGTTTAGCAAAGATTCTCGGTTAGTCGATGTTTACGCCTAAAACAAGATCGTTTTTCATTATTCCGCCTCCCCGCAAGTCATGGGGTGTTGTACATCGACTTACAGTTTAGGCAGCAACACTAAAGAGTCGGGGAGGAGAACCTGCCTAGCAATAGCTGTTGGGTTACACCAGCGCCCCGGCTATCAATCCGTGGCCAAATGCGGAACAAAAAATTTTAGAAACCGGTGCTAATGGAACCTGATTCCCGGATCGTACCATTAACCCTACACTAGCTAAATGAAAAGGAGTTTAGAGAGGTTATACCGAACGATCCATATCCTTCGGTCTTCAACCTCTGTCCTAAGCTCCTCGTGGCTTCCTTGATCAAGTTTGATCTCCGGTCTCCCCACATCGAAGAAGATCCACGTCGAGGGTTAGTAATACGGGCTCCCGCCTCAAAACCGAAGCAACTCGGGTATCTAGTTTGCTAGCCTAGATAGCCAAGATGAAGTAGAGAGAGTTTGTGATTACTTTTTCTAAATACACCCAAGGATTCTCAACTCATGAGAGGGTTTTGGTGGAGGTTGAAGAAAATGCCATGAGATGAAGAGTGTGAGCTCAAGAAAAGAAAAGGAGCAAGTAAAAAAAAAGAGTGGCTGCTTGTTTTTTTGTGTTGTTTTTGGCTTGGCTAATGTTTGTGATATTTTGTGATCCCTTTTTGAAAATGAGCTGCCTCTTTCTAACAAAAAATCCCACACCAAAATATCTTAGCAAAAACAAAACAATCCATGTCACAATGAATCAATACATGACCCAATACCATGAGTCACCAAATGCATGTGCTATGAATCAATGCACAAAGACAAGACTTGTACTCATACTTTCCACCTCATAGTAAACATTTAAACTAAATGTTTAATCCAAAAAGAAAATGACATCAACTAAAGAAATCTTGTAACGAATTACAAGAATACCCCTCATCCGTATATACATAGCCGCATCCGTATTCCGACTGAATACAAATACAACGAGACGAAAGTAATCCAACAATATAATACTAGGATCCGGATTAAACTAAAACCCACTAGTATTATCCGTCCGATCATGATCCATGCACAAGTGCACGTATATGATCGAACCCTGCTATAAAACCATACGGCCTCTACAACGTTTCGCCCGGACCAGGGAAACCCTCTGTGTGGGACTCTAAAGACTCGTCAATACGCCGGCAGTGGGTTTAACCATAAGCACGTCAGTGGCACTAGCTGTACGTAACTGATAGCCAGGTATTGAGCAAAAGGGAGGTCGACGAGCAAACTCATCCTGAAACCCTACTAAGCATGACAGTGACAATATCCGTACCGTCTGGTCCGTCAGTCTATGAGTATCCCATATCGAGTCTAGCGGAGTGGATAAAGTCAGACCCCTAATAACGCGACATTTAGTGTCGGTATGAAGCCTATCACCACCTGAGAAACTACCGATCCTAGATCAGTAATTCTCGACTATCTTGGCCAAGGATTTTTGGTGATGGCCACCCGTGCACACCGCGACATCAACCCCAATACCAGGAGAGATGAATCCCCTGACGATCTGCTTACTGCCTCCATGTGGCTCGGGACTGTACCCAACTAAAACCTGTTTGCATGACTCTTTTGAGCCGTGGTAGGGTAGTGATCAAAGCACAGTGGGAACTCACACGAGAAAAATGACGATCTTAGGTCGATAGACTAACCTGTATATATGTTACCAAGAAACTGCTATCTGACAATATGTATAATACCAACTAGCATGTTCTCGGTGAGTCCTCCGGTGTACTCATAACCCAATGAGCACCTGTATACATCTTAGGTGAACCAACTGACACCAATGGCTTGTGAGACCGGCCACCGCCCCTCGTCGGGGTCTCGATCCATATACACTAGTCTACTCTCGGAGTATTGATGCCTAGTCTCGAAACTCCCACGACTAGGGACACATTAAGGATGTGCTTATAGACCACCCAACTCTCACGTATATGATCGCCATCATACTGCTGGTATTCAAGCAAGAATCCTATGGGCTCTATCAACATGTAATAGTGATATGTAATGTCACCTGAAGAATGTACACGATGATAAAGACAAATCAGATAACATACTATCATCTCGAGTAAGACTGTTCTACCGGTATAAGTCCTCCCTCAATCATTGCAATCACGTGCCTGTGATCCAATAATTGACTTAAGGGCACTATAGCCAACAATCTCCCACTTGCACTTAAGGCTAATTATTGCGGTGTCGCATACTCACAGCCCGTGTGATACCGAACACCCAACTTCTCTACTAATCAGTTTCACAAAGCTCGTTTGTGAAACTATCGCGTTCGAGAAATAGCCTCAGTGAATGGATCCGCTCCAATAATTATTTCTATACCTCTCTTTATCTCAAGTTCGTGGAGAAAGCCATCTCCCAAAATGAGCAATACTTGTCTTAGAAAATGGCTGGATATCTGATGGGACCCAGTTCACAAATGAACTCCAAATCCAGCAAACTTCTTAATTGTATCGCCCACTGAACTTAATCAGTATCCTGCGCCATACCTTCCTCAGTATCCGCTTAGACCACCTGTCCAACATACTGTCCCTCAAAAGAGGGAAAACTATTACTCTGACAGTCACTCTGTCATCCAGGTTACCTTGGAAGCCTGGAATGATAACCGTCTCCCGAAAGAGGTTACCGTTACCATATCCCTAGAACATCCACTTATGTTCTAAAACTGCTTCCGAACGTTTCTCCAGGATTGGATTAATATAAAAAATTTTGCATCTAGTGCAAAAACAACATCTAGTGTGGTACTTGACATCTCATGATTGACTCAATTGCCTAAGCAGGTGATATGCCAATCATGCACATCCCTCTCCTCTTTGGTCTGTAAGACACCTTTAGAGAGGGTGACTCCATCACCTGCAGGTACACTACCATGCCAGGAGTCGTCCATTCTAAAACACCTTTAGAATACTATCTAAGTACCCAAATTGGGAAACTACCCAAATCTAGATCTAAAACTATATATCTAGTAACCAGAATGCCTGATATTATATCCATATCCTATGTGGAGAAACCACTGTGTGACAAACACAGTATAACCGATCGTAGTATAGGAATTTCTCTTCCTATAAAGTGCATGTCATCCAAATACCAGGATATCACACCCTACTACCTTCTCAACAGATCCATCTTCTATTCTGATGAAGTCAAAGCCTATGACTGTCACATAAAAAATAGATGATCTATATCCGCTATACCTTCTTTAGTCTATAAATAGACACAAGCTTCTTGTCCACTATGCTTCCGCTGCTCCCACTGACTATAACAACCCTTTGGCAGAGTCATATACACGTGCACTTCTAAAAATAGTTTAGAACGACTCTATACTCATCCTCCAGCCGGGTCTCATAGTCTAGAACAACAGTAATGGCAAGTCTGGGTAAACAAGAACCTCCCTGTCACCGTCTTTTAGGATACCGAAGTACCTCTCGGGCGCCTGAGATTACCCACCATATCTGCGGAGTGGCTAATGGAATGTTAGACCTGATTGAATTTTTAGGTTCTATTAAATTTTCAGTAATCGTTTGCGGTTCTGGAATCACTTCCAGTTCTACCATACTACCACTACTATTTTCTGAAAAAGTCCATTTTGCTAAAACGGTGGCGAGTCAAGAACAATATCACTATTGATCTTCCAGATGGTAGAAAGTTAACCCTCGTCATAGCCCGGGTTAACCCACAAATTGCCATTACTGAAACGTGCCTTGAGTTATCCAGAATCTGGTTTTAAGCATAAGCCTGACAACTCCATATACCTTAACATCGTTAAAATATGAACCATTCTATATACAATATAGAAATATAGGCACTGATTTAATTGGAACCAGATTCAAATCATGCAGCTGTCTCCAGTGCATCTCAACCAAATGGAAGGAGGCCGATCAGCATTACTCAACCAGGAGTGCATCAAAATATGAGTAACCTAAAAGAAAAGCAAGTTCTCAAAACCATTACTATCAACTGAATACCAAACAAAAGTATCTACATCTTCGATCACCTTGAAGAATCCTAATACTTGCAACACATGGTTCTCTATTTTATTCTTGTACCTATAGCTTCTCAAAACTTGAACCTTGTATCTCTACGAAACACTTGTCTAAAACTGGAGAAGTCATAAGTACACAGAATATAGTACGATCACCAACCTCTTTGTCCTAATGGACACTGGACAACATACAATACTTTGTATAAGTCCCCTGAGTTGAGTAACTCAAATCCTGTGCGTCGTAGGTTGAAAACTGTACTTATGGTTAAGAAGAATTACACCGCTGTTGAATGCTCCTTACCTAACCATCAACTGATATAGGTAAATTTCATGGACATAATTTCATAAATTTATATCTCACTTTATGAAATAAACGTACAGATATATCAGTTTAAAATTGATGCATAACAACGGATATTCAAAACCAAATATTTGCCGTCTGGCAAAAACTCAGGTGATTTCCACAAATATCACCAATTACAACGAATTCTGATATAATGAGGATGATCACCTAATTCCCAATAACTTACTCCCATTCATCATCTGTAAAACCATATAGATGTGAGAATCAAGTCTGGTAAATACATACCCTGGAGTAAGGATCTAATTGGGAAATCAGTTTTCAATTAACAACGCATAGTGAAACTGAAACATAAAAATATTTCGAAGGGGTATCCGGGGTACTCCTAGTAATGTCTCTTCCACTCTCCAGATTCATGACTATAACCTTATATTTCCTTACCATCTCTCCAAATCTCTTTATTTGTATTTACGCATTACCTTCTGTACACCACCCTTAGGCTAAATGGTTTTCTCCCTTCCCTAGCATTCAGCACCAGCCTATGGTCTGGAAGAAGACTATCCAATAAGCGTAATAGGTGTACGCTCCTAATCCAAGGAGCCCTCGCAACCGAAAAGAAGGTAAAGATAAAAGACAACTGAATAACCCATATTCTATTTCTCCTGAACCAGAATCCATCCTCGAACTGGAACAAGTTCTTTCGAGTTCATATGTAACTATACGATGGATCATCCAATAACTCTGGATCTTCGTAGTGATACGGGGCGTTCTGGAGAAATTCAAAGGTGAAGTAGGAGTGGCGATGAAATACGCGGTTTGGTCGTGAAGGATAGCAGACGCAATTTACTTTGCCCTCTTTCTAATCCCTTTATTTTGTCTTTACTTATTACCTTATGTACACCACACTTAGGCTAATCGGTTTTTTTCCTTCCCCACCTTTCGGCATCTGCTTATGGTTTGGAAGAAGACTATCCAATAAGCGCAATAGCTGTACCCTCTCCTAATCTTAGGAGCCCTCACAACCTGAGAGAAGGTAAAAGAAAAAGACAACTGAATAGTCTTATTCAATTTCTCCAGAGCCGGAAACCATCTTCGAATCTGAAACATGTTTCTTTGAGTTCGTATGTAACTATACGATGGTTATATCCAATAAATGTGGATCTTCGTAGTGATACGGAATGTTCCGGAGAAATGCAAAGGGTAAAAGTAGGAGTGGCAATGAAGTATGCAACTCTGACAATCCAAAAGTCAATGTTTTAAGAAGGTTCGGTTAACTTGGTTTCTGAGTTCTAGTCTAGGGTCGGGACATGGTCGCTGCTAAAGAGAGAGAAAAAAGAAACACTCAGCGTGCACTCAAACCTAGATCAGAATGGTTAATCACTTATCTAATCAGGATGTCTCCTACTGTATTCTCAAATTCTCCTCCAAAGTTGAAAAGAATTAGTCGGGATCATCTAAAATCACTCGAGGAGTAAACCAACTCATCAGTGGGTATCGGGATCCAACTATCATCGCAAGATAACCTGATGGAATCCACTCAAGTTATCACACTCCAGAAGGTATGCGCATTCCTGGCAAGTTTCCTGTATGTTTGAAACTCCCGATGTTATTTTTACCCCATGCTCTTATGACCTTGACGAAGGCCAACAAATCATAAGTCACATGTCAAGTTCTACCCGTCATTATCCAGGTTAATTTGTGTTAGTTATGTATATGCCCTAGAGGCCATTATTGTACATGTGATGTATATTATAGTGGATGCTTGGACATATATAGAGGGGACTTTCTTGCTCGACATGATAGTATGCTATCCGGTTGCTCTTTGTCTTAACATGTTGACTTGTATTGTGATACTGTCTTGCTCTCACATGTTGACGAAGCCCTTAGGATGTTTACTTGATTACCAAGACTATGATGGAGATCATATTAGTGGGACCATGGTAGTCCACAAGTACATACTATAATTGTTTCTAGTCGAGAGTATATCGAAACAGGGCATAGATACTCCAGAGTAGACTAGCTATACGCTTCTTGACGCATATGATGGGCGATGGATGATCCCACATCCGTTGGTGTTTGACATCAAAGATGGTATACGGGTGCTCAGTGGAGACTGGGTACACTGAATGGACTCGTCGAGAACTCCTAGTTGATATTATACATATCGTCAGATAGCAGTTCTTTTGTGACACTGGTACAGGTTAGTCTGTAGACCCGAGATCGTCATAGAGTCTTGTGTGATTTCTACTGTGCTTTGATTTCCATCTTACCACGTTCAAGAGAACGTGCAAAACGGTGGCTTTTGGGTACAGTCCCGAATCACATGGAGGCAATGAGCGATAGGAGCGGTTTCGTCTCTCCCGGTATAGGGGGTTGATGTTGCGCTGTGCTCGATTGGCCATAGAGATAAGTCTGTGGCCAGGGCTGCTACGGAGATTTACTGATAAGTGTTATTAGTAGTTTCTCGACCCGTTATGAGCCTTACATCGGCACGACTTATCGGTTACTGGAGTCTGACGTTGACCACTCCTAGACTAGATATGCGACATATCAGACGAAGAGACCGGACTATACGGTAATGTTACTGACAGGCTTTACAGGAGTTAGAGCGGGCTTGCTTGTTGATCTTCTGATCGCTCAATACCCGGGTGGCCGTTACGTTTAGCTGACCGCTTGCGGCTTGTGGGTGTTTGATATGATTATCTCCTACTGTCGGCGTATTGACGAGTCTTTAGAGTCCTATACAGAGGTTTCCTAGCTCAGGCGAAACAGAGTAGGAGCACATATGTGATATGTGCGGGACTGAGAATAATACGAGTATGTGATACCGTATTCTATTCTCGCGATATGTGATATCAGTCGGTTATATATGATATAGCCTGGTGTTCGGCATGATTTGTTACATTTTAATACCACCCATTTTGTATCATTTTGTTAATAAACAGTGCTATTTAATCCATGTCTTCTCATTTATACAGATTACAAGTACGCAGAGGGATACATGGATTTTTGTACACAACATGCACAAGAGAACGGATTTTTTGCTGGATCTGCAAACAGGACATTATACAGATCAAGATTTGAAAAGAGTTTGCAAAAAATATGTGTGTGTACAAAGTTTTTTTTGTGAAATGCTCCAACACATACATGTGTGAACATTTGTGAAGATGCATGAACCTTGGGAGCTGCTTTGGAAAAATAATGATGAGTGGTGTAAGTGGTAAATAAGTGATTGACATATGATTTGAAGTGTGAACACACACTCACCCACTTCATCCCTTCTCTGTGATTTAGCCCCAGATTTCACACATGTGGTAATTAAAATAAATTGCAAATATCATAAGATACCCATGATACCAGAACACTATGGCAGCAAGGTGGGCCCCAGACTCTTCAAGTTGGCCGCAAATATATTCAATTTGGCCGCAAATTGTGGCCAAGATGGTGGCAAATTGGCTCGTTTTCTTTGTGTGGGTCCCTGGTGGTCATGTTAGTCTATTGTCACCTGCAACTTTTACCTTGGATTTCTCTATAAATAGCAGATCAAGACATGAGGCCAAGAGAAAACTTTTTGCATACTTGTAAACTCGTGCGTTAAATTTCTTGTAGCTCTTGGGATTGAGTTGAGTTCTTTGCCTTTCTCTGGTCTTGCAACTTCTCTTTTTGAGCTTGCAAGATTAGATTTTGGTAGCTGAACTCATTTACTTGTATTCTGAACCATTGCAATAAATCTTCATTGCATTCAAGTTTGATTCTTGTATCTCTTTTCTATTTTGTCATTTCTTTTCATTATTCAGTTGTGTTAATTCTATGATGATGTGTGAGTAGTTGTTCTTGGGCTATGGTGAGGTAGGTTGTGGAACGACTTTACTTCCAACCCCTCCCTTTTGATTCTTGCACTTGTTCACTTCTTTTCTTAATATTGCAAGTTTATTATATTTTTCTTGATAGGATATATCGTTTTGATTGGTTGCAAATCAACCTTTAACATATATTCTATTCCTTCTTTACATTTTATCGTTGCTATGTTACGATTTGAACTAGGCGTGAATACGGAATTACGTTACGTGTTGCAACTAGCTAGATAGGATATATAGCATTCTTGCATATATTCTATACTTGCTACTTCACTTAACTAATTCCATATTCACTCCATTCTCTATCTCATTCTTTTTAGTTTCCGTTTTTCTTAACCTTGATATCGTATTTTATCCCGATACATGTTTTCGGATAAATACGGCATACTTTCGCTATTCAAATGGAAACTAAAAGGAATGAATCTTGAATCAAAACGGAAAGTTGGGGGTAAATATCGTATTTCACTCTTACTGAACCTTAGCCTAAGTTTTCGTATTCCAAATCTTTGCTTCTTTTAAGTATTATTCTAAAACGTGACAAAACACCATTTTCCAACCTATTGATCCATGACTCAATTTGATGTCGTGATATCCACTCCTTGTGGTTCGACCCGTGCTTGCCGGTTTGCTTCAACGCACCATGCACTTGCGGTATTTTTAAACTCGATAACTCACGTCGTGCACTATTTTCACCGACAAAACCTACATATCCGATATTGACCATATTCTTCAAAAGCACGTCACCGTGGGTTTCGAACAAGTTTTTGGCGCCGTTGCCGGGGAGTAGCAACACCACGAAGATTATTTTGAGTTATCTCTGCATATATTTTGTATAAAACAAACAAAATAAAAACGCCAAAAACACCTCAAATATCCTACTTTTTTGCTCTCTGTGTTTTCTGTTCTGCAGTTGATATTATTGTACTAAAAATATTTTGCATACAGAAAGGGTACACTAACAGAAATAGAACAAGACACAAAGAAATTGGAGCAATAACACTAGGATCTGGCCGCAAATTTAACCATATTGGCCGCAATTTGCGGCCTAACCCTGGCATTTTGCCCCAATTTTTCTGTTACTTCTCTACATTTCTGTTATTAGTCCATTTTTATATGCAAAATTTTATAATTATATATCTACAGAACTTTGGACATAAATATCGTATTGTGCACTAAATATCGTATTTTTTCTCAAATTCCAGATTGCAACGGAAAATACGAACTACGATCGTGCGGAGCTCAGAACAGAATTCTGGAGAAAGACGTTAAGAAGTTAACAGTGCCAAAGATCCGGGCAGATCGACCCGTACAAGAGAACACTCAAGCGATCACGGATCAAGTCAACGGGAGTTACTAAACTCAAAAATTCAAGGTACGCATTTTTCCTAACCCCTTCTCCTCAAACCCGACGCTCCAATACTTCAATTTTGTGCAGGATTTCTTTTGCAAACTCCGCTGCACAAGTGCCAAAAGAAACTAACCGTATTTTTTTGCAGCACACCGTTTATAACATAAAAAACGATTGATTGATGATTTGAACAATTTTTATTGGTTGCGCATTGCATAAATTTAATACGGACTTAAGGGCAAAGAACCCCAACAAGGCGGTAAGGGATTTCATCACCCTTCTCTGTGGCCCACAAACCATAAAGAACGAGCATTGTCACACCCTCATTAACTTTAAAAGAAATTAGACTTTCAGCCTCTAAGGACTTCGCGCTCACTAGGGTAAGTTAAGTGTATTTCGAACACCGCCCATCGGTACATTGTTCCTGAAGTGTCTAGAAAAGTGTGAAAGGCGCAACCGCCGAAAGAGAGAAGGTTATTCTAATTAAGGAACCTCGCGAAAGCGAGGGAAAACCTCCCTTCCTCTCTGCACTTACCTGTCTTCTCAATTAGTCTATCTTGGGCTCGTTTCGCAGTACATTTTTACTTCAAAAAGCAAGTTTTTTTTAGCAGGTCTAGTTGACCTAGGTGACCCTAGACTGTTTAGGCGTGTGCAGTGTGTCTTGTTTGTGCTCTTGTTGTACATTTTTGTGTGATATTTGTGGTTGTGAATATTTTGGTTGAAAAACGTTTTTTTTTTCCATTTTCTCAGTCTTTCCTACTACATCCGGATAGTGCATGTCAGCTTGGACTAGAGATTCACAATCTCGATTAGTCCAGTTTGTGCCTGTATCTTCCGACTCTTCTACACCTTCTGATTCCTCGGAACCTTCCGAGACCTTCTTACCTTCTACCTCATCGGAGCCGTCCGATTCTACACCTTCACTTTCTTCTCCTACACCACCAACAATGACGGAGCAAACAATTGTTGAGCAACAGGAGGCAGCATTACAGGACAGATGTTACCCACACCGATCATCCCTTCCTTCATGCATAGTGTTGCCCACCGTTGCGGCAAACAACTATGAGATCAAGCCGCAATTCATACCACTACTCCCCAAATTCCACGGACTCGAGTCCGAAGATGCTTACCTGTTAATCAGTGAATTTGAAGGAGTATGTGCGATGATGAAGATTCACAGAGTGGGAGAGGATGTCGTTAAGCTCAAATTCATTCCCTTTGCGCTTAAGGATAATGCGAAAAGTTGGTTAAACAGTTTGTCAGCTAGATCAATCACGACATGGGATAACTTTGTGAAGGTTTTTCTTAAAAAAAATTACCCTATTCATAAAACCGTGCGAATTCGCAATGAACTACACAATTTTAAACAAAAAGAGGGTGAAATTTTTTGGAAATGCTTAGAAAGATTTAAAGACATCTTAATCAAATGTCCCCATCACGGGTTAGAACAGTGGAGGTTGTGTCAGATTGTCTATGAAGGGTTAGATTCCAGTTCGCGCATGATGTTAGAATCCATGTGTCATTGTAAATTCCTGAGCTATGGTGCTAAGGAAGCATGGAACTTTTTGGAAGAACCGGCTAACAAAACCATCCAGTGGGAAAGTGTGAGTGAGAAACCATCTGTGACTAGGAGCGGTGTACACGTAGTTGACACCTCTATAGCTGTCGAACCCAAAATCGCCGCTCTTGTACCGTGAATGGAAGCTTTAGAGGGAAAAAATTCACCGCTACCAGTCAATCAAATTTCTCCGACTTTGTGTGCTAACTGTCAGCATCCTAGCCACATAACGGAAGAATGTCCGTTTCTCGTTGGGTCGCAGGGACCTGAAAACGTTAATGTGCTGTATCAAAACCAGCGTCCCAGGAACGACCCCTTCGCACCGACATACAACCATGGTTGGAAGAATCATCCTGATTTTGCTTGGAATCAGGCACCTTTTCAAAACAATAATTCAAACTCGCATTTCCAACAATTTCAAAATTCAAATTTTTAAAACCAGAAATTGAGATACTCAAGCAACCAGCCCCAGCAACCCCAACAGCCGAATCAGCACAACCCAACCTTTGCACCTCCTGGGTTCGCCCAAGACGACAAGAGGGTGTCATCCATTGAAAAAGGGTTAGAAGTTTTGATTAAAACTTCTGCGCAGAATTCAACTAGTCTGGATACTTTTATGCAAACATCCGGTCAATTGCATAGCGCAAACACTCAAGCGATAGCCAGATTAGAAATCCAAATCAGTCAACTGGCTGCAGCAGTTAATGAACGTGAGAAAGGAACTTTTTCCTCTCAACCCGTGATGAACCCAAGAGAGCAGAGAAACAACAACGCTCATGTTGTTCAGACGAACAATATTGAAAATGCGAACGCCGTTACCGTCCTCAGATCAGGACGAACGTTTGAAAACAAGGTTGTCAACCCCAATGACTCATCCAAGCGCGCGGTTGTCAGTTTACCAGCACGTAGTTCATCTTCTGATCCTCATTGTGATCCGTCGTCATCTTCATCACCTTCTTCTTCTCCTCCTGCTTCTTCTTCGTCGTCTGCAGCACATCCTTCAAAGCATCTTGAGAATTCGCCGCATGACCACCCTGACTGTCCAGCGAGAACATTCCCGCCTTCTACATCTATTCCATCTGCAGCTTCTCCAAACTTAGTGTTCGGACCCAAGGCTCCCTATCTTAATAGGTTGAAATCAAATAAGCCTTTTGCAAATATGGAAAAGGTGTTGGAAGTTTTTAAACGCTGTGAAGTCAACATTCCTTTGTTGGACGTGGTCCAACAAGTTCCGGCGTATGCGAAATTTCTGAAGGACCTGTGCACGCAAAAACGACGCACAAATGTGCCCAAAACTGTCTTCTTGGCCGCCACTCTGAGCGATGTCATGTCCAAGTCTATTCGGTGAAATACAAGGACCCAGGATGTCCGACTATTTCTTGCACTATTGGGGAAAAACAAATCAACTGTGACTTGCTATACTTAGGGGCAAGCGTAAACCTCCTCCCCTACTCAGTTTACAAACAACTGGGATTAGGAGAGCTCAAGCCGACTAGAGTGACTCTGCAACTGGCAGATCGATCTACGAACTTAAGAGGGGAGAAATTGATGATGTTCTAATCAAGGTCGGGGAATTCATATTCCCCGTAGATTTCATTGTATTGGAGACGGAGCCCATCACCAACCTCAGCGGTCAAATTCCAGTCATTCTGGGACGGCCTTTCCTAGCCACATCCAACGCGTTGATAAACTGTCGTAATGGGTCAATGAAACTCTCATTTGGGAACATGACAGTCGACCTCAACATTTTCACGCTAGGAAACCAGGCGAGCAAGAAACATGATGACACTTTCAAATTCAACGCTGTATACGATATGTCTGAGGAGGGGACATTTGACTTCAACAATGAGTTTCTTGAAGAAACGTTTGAAGAACTGTTTTCTAAGGAGCTTATTTTTCTTGAGAAGCTATGTCCTGAGCAGGCGTCCTACGCACATTGGGGGCCCCCAATTTGAACCACTTCGTAATGAACTATCCCTTAAAGTGCGACCATCTGTGGAGGAGCCACCAAAACTTGACCTCAAAGTTCTTCCTGACCACCTCAAGTATGCATACTTGGGAAATAATGAAACGCTTCCAGTAATAATTGCAACCGACGTTGCGCTTGAGCAAGAGTTGTCCCTCATGGACGTTCTGAGAAAGAACATGGAAGCGATTGGGTGGTCAATGGCTGATATCAAAGGAATCAGCCCTGCTATCTGCCAGCACAGAATCCATATGACTAATGATTCCAAACCCTTCAAGGATCCTCAACGCCGGCTTAACCCGGTAATGAAAGAAGCGGTAAGGAATGAAAAGCTGAAGTGCCTGGACAATGGGATCATCTATCCCATATCTGATAGCAAATGGGTAAGCCCCATTCATGTGGTACCAAAGAAATCGGGACTCACAGTTGTCACGAATGAAGCAAATGAGCTAATCCCAACCCGCACACAAACGGGATGGAGAGTCTGTATTGATTACAGAAAGCTCAACGCAGCAACTCGCAAGGATCATTTCCCGCTGCCCTTCATTGATCAAATGCTTGAACGCCTAGCTGGATACGCCTACTATTGCTTCTTAGAAAGGTATTCCGTCTATAATCAGATCCCGATTGATCCAGAGGATCAGGACATGACAACATTCACTTGTCCTTTTGGTACCTTCTCCTACCGCCGCATGCCCTTTGGGCTGTGCAATGCACCTGCAACATTTCAGCGGTGCTTGATAAGCATCTTCTCTGATATGGTAGAGCGATTTTTAGAGGTTTTCATGGATGATTTCTCCGTCTTTGGAGATTCATTCTCTGAGTGTTTGAGGCATCTGGAGCTAGTAATGCTACGATGTAGAGAAAAACACCTCATACTTAACTGGGAGAAGTATCATTTTATGGTCAAACACGGCATCGTGTTAGGCCATATCATTTCTGAAAAAGGTATTGAAGTCGATAAGGCAAAAATTGACGTTATTTCAAGCCTCCCACCTCCACGGACTGTCCGTGACGTTAGGGCATTCTTAGGCCACGCCGGGTTTTACAGGCGCTTCATCAAGGATTTTAGCAAACTGGCTAGACCCTTGACTTCTTTGCTGGCCAAAGAAACACCCTTTGATTTCAACTCTGAGTGTCTTCATGCGTTCAAGCTTCTGAAGTCGGAACTCACTTCTGCTCCGATTTTAAGTGCACCAGACTGGAGCGAACCCTTTGAGATAATATGCGACGCTTCTGACTTTGCGATAGGTGCTGTCTTATGACAGCGATTTGAAAAGAAGCCGCATGTTATCCATTACGCAAGTAGGACGTTGAATGACGCACAGCTAAATTACACCACCACGGAAAAAGAATTCTTAGCTGTTGTGTACGCTCTCGAAAAATTCCGTCCTTACTTGATCGGGACCCATGTCATGATTTATATTGATCATTCTGCGCTGAAGCACCTCTTTGCAAAAAAGGATGCCAAAGCCAGACTGATACGTTGGATTCTCCTTCTCCAGGAATTTGACTTAACAATCATAGATAAGAAGTGAACCGACAATGTTGTGGCCGATCATTTGTCTCGCTTGCCGAATGCACCAATCAAGGAAATTCCAATAAATGAACAGTTCCCTGACGAACAGCTTCTCTCCGTATCAATCGAACCCTGGTTCGCTGATATCGTGAACTTTTTAGCCACTGGAGAAACACCATCTTTTTGGTCGAATCAGGACAGGTCTAAATTTCTTTCCCAGGTCAAATTCTTTTACTGGGATGAACCATATTTGTTCAAATACTGTCCTGGTCAGATTATTAGATGGTGCATCTCTAACTCTGAGACAAGAGGTGTTATGTCCTTCTTCCATGTCCAAGCTTGTGGGGGCTATTTTGGACCCAGAAAGACGGTTGAAAAGGTTTTGCAAAGCAATTTCTACTAGCCGACGCTTTTCAAGGATGCTTTTGAATATTGCAAGACATGTAGCCGCTGCCAGCACATGGGGAAAATTGGAAGGCGAAATCAGATGCCCCTACAATCTATTCTGATTGTAGAAATTTTCGACGTATGGGGCATTGATTTCATAGGGCGATTCACAAACTCTTTCGGGAATTTGTACATATTGCTGGTTGTGGACTATGTGTCCAAATGGGTGGAGGCTATCCCTTGTCGAACCAACGACAACAAGGTTGTCGTAAAATTCTTGAAAGAAAACATTTTTCTCGGTTCGGTACGCCTCGCACCATCATTAGTGATAATAGAACGCATTTCTGCAACCGATCTTTTGAATCACTAATGAAAAAGTACTCCATCAGCTACAAGTTGTCAACGCCCTATCATCCGCAAACTTGCGGCCAGGTTGAGGTCTCAAATAGACAAATTAAACAGATTTTGGAAAAGACTGTCAGCTATAACCGCAAAGATTGGTCATTGAAGTTAAATAACGCGCTGTAGGCATTTCGCACCGCTTTCAAAACAAAGCTTGGTATGTCCCCATACCGACTCGTCTTTGGAAAAGCGTGTCATTTGCCTGTCGAATTAGAGCACCGCACTTTTTGGGCAGTCAAATAGCTCAATATCGACTTAGAAAAGGCCGGCGAAGCGCGAAAACTTCAATTGAACGAACTTGACGAGATATGCAATGATGTGTATAAGAATGCCAAAATGTACAAAGAGAAGATGAAAGTCTTTCACGACAAGGCAATTCTCCGGAAAACGTTCACCGTAGGGCAAAAGGTTCTGCTCTATGACTCCCGACTTCATTTGTTTCCTGGGAAGTTGAAATCACGCTGGATAAGTCCATTTTTTGTGCCCACCGTCTTTCCGCGCGGTGCTGTTGAAATTGAAGATCAGCAATCGGGCAATACGTTCAAAGTCAATGGCCAACGGCTCAAGCCATTTTTAGAATTGCCCGCGGAAATTGGGGAGCTCATGTTTTTACATGAGTCACGTTACATCGATTAAAACACATCCCCAAGTCTTTTTCCTATATATACTCTTTTTGGAGCTTTTTGTAATTATTGGTTTTCTTTTACTATTTCTTTTTATAAAGGGTTGTTTTGCAAAGTACCCTTTATAAGCATCCCCAACCAAACCCGAGACTCATTTTTTGTTTCTCCCAAAAACCTGATGCTCTCTCCAAAAACTAAACCCTACCTCCAAACACCAGCCCCCGATCTCCATCGCAGGCCGCCGGAATATTCCATTCAGCCGCAAATTGCGGCCTGCACTGCTCCAACAGCCCCGATCCCCTTTCTCCTCTGTAAGATTTCTTCTCTTCTTGTTCAATTTCTGCGCAAAATTTCAGATCTGAAATGGTGGCTTTTTATTGTGAGAAGAACTTCTTTGAGATTTTCTCTGACGCAACTTACGGACAATATTTCTACGATAAAATCTGTCAAAGAGAGTGGGATTTTTAATTTACAGAGGAGGTGATCTGTTTGCTGTTAGGGAATTGGTAGAAGATTTTTACGAAGCATTAATACATGGTAAATCGGAATCAGGGTTCATAGAATTTTTCTTCCAAGGGAGACGTAGGATTTTTCAGCCCCAAACCATTTCTAGGGTTACAAATATCACCATGCGACCAGGAAATCAACAACCGCGAGAATTGACGGTTTACAGATCATTGTTGGGGGATTTTGTGGAATTAAAAGATAAGGGGCTGAACCCCGCCCAGATGTACAAAAACGTGATTGCGGTCTGCTGATGGGCAAACCGCAACATCAGGGGAAAAAGCCGTGTTTCTTCCTTTCCGGCTGGTGTTGGACATATTGTGCACTGCTTAATGGAAAAAGAGCAGTATTTCTGTGTCGTAACACAATTGTTCAACACAATCATGGAGGGGATGGCCCAGAAAAAACCCCTGCTTCCGGTGCTAGTGCCCCTCCTTGCCAAGTACTACATGGAGAGAATCGAGTTTGATGGGTATGCGACTGTATATGCAAATTGGCCGATCGAAATAGAAAGAATTTCACAAGGATACACCGGCGCCTACTACGAGCAGAAAAACTGGAAAATGGAGGACCCAAGCGAACATCCGGGTCCCGAAAGCTCGATGGAGGCACTTTTAAATGAGCCCGAACCAGACAACGAGAAAGACCTGCAGTGCCTGACGTTTAGGAGTGTTCGCCACATGCTCAAGAAACAACAGAAAATGCAGGAGCAGCTGGACAGGATTGAGGCGGCTCAGCAGGCAGCGCATGACGACGCTAGCGACAGCAAGAAGGGCAAGGGAAAAGCCAGGAGACATTGAGGACAATGAAAGTTTCAAGTTGGGGGTGATAGCATATAGTTTGCATTTGCATATTTCCTGCATTTCAGCATTTAATTATTGTATTTTTGTTTTCTGCATATAGTTGCATTTCATATCTGCTTTTGTACTGCATTGTATAGAAAAATTGAAAAAATTTATAAAAACTTTGTCATGTTGGCTAGCAGGGGGACGTTCATTCAAAGTCTGTCGGTTCAATTGATAAGGTAGAAATAACTAAATTCTTGCTATGAGATTGACAACCTGAAAAATAACCCGCCTGTGTGTTTAACCTTAGCTGATACACGTCTTTTATATCACTTACACGTGTCGTATGTTTTTGAGAATTTAATGAATATCTGACATGTTTGTAAAAACTTTTAAAATTGATAAACATCCTTAGGATCAAACAGGTTTAGCTGAGTTAAGTAATATCAAGAATAATTCATACAGTGAAGTAGATATGAAGAATTTTAGAGGCTTTAACAGAAGCTATAAGTCCGAAAAATAACCCATCTAGAACCTTGTGGAATAACAACACACCTTATCACATGTAACATCTTCTATTTTAAAAAGAAAAAAAGCTGGCTATATCTCTGTTTTACTAAAGTGCTGAAAATTTAAAATAAAATGAGTCTTTTGTTTTGTGGCCTTGGTAACTTGGGTAATTAAGTCCTTGGAGTGTCTCCACACCTAATGCCCTAAAACCATCTGGTTTGGGAGTCATTGACCCAAAGCTCGTTAAGTTTCCAATCGCCAAATAAAACAAGCTAAGCAAGTGTCCTCTCCAAGTTAAAAGTCCTTATGGTTCTTTGCGGAAGAATAATCTTGGCGGTGACGAATTTTCTAGTAAAACGGTTTTTTCGCGGAGATATGAAAGTTTGTATTTATTAAGACGTTTTGCACGATATTGAAGGGTGTGTATGAACAAAACAAGTGAAAAGTAGGAGTGAAAAATAAGACTTAAGGTTCTCTGTTAAAATTGATATATATTCTGACTTGAAACCTTACTAGAGAGTAAAACTTGAGAAAATCTTAAGTCTTTTCAAACTCGTATGATCCTTTAGAAGTCTATCCTGGTCTGTATTTTTGACATGAGGACACTAATCAAATTCTTAGAAACTTATGGACACAATCCACACAAATCATGTGAAGACGCATTTGGCTTATGTTAAATAAACAGTGAGGAGTGAAAAATAGGGTTGGACGTTTTCTAACTTGGATAATAGAATTTCTAGCTTTGATACTTAATCTTAAGATTTGAATCAACTGTTTTCTTACGAAACTACCTTGACTGGATTTTGTGGGTGCAATCCGCTGAAAACCCTCAGGAGACAACAATCCTCCTACTAGGGACACCTAGAGGTTTAACGGCTTGTTGCACATGCTCAGTGCAATCGCGCTCCCTGTGAAAGTGAGGCTAGGAATTTTTTGTTTTGCTCGGGACGAGAAAAAGATAAGTTTGGGGTATTTGTTCGGCACGATTTGTTGCATTTTAATACCACCCATTTTGTATCATTTTGTTAATAAACATTGTTATTTAATCCATGTCTGCTCATTTATACAGATTACAGGTACGCAGACGGATACATGGATTTTTGTACACAACATGCACAAGAAGACGGATTTTTTGCTGGATCTGCAAACAGGACATTATACAGATAAAGATTTGAAAAGAGTTTGCAACAAATATGTGTGTGTACAAAGTTTTTTTTGTGAAATGGTCCAACACATACATGTGTGAACATTTGTGAAGATGTGTGAACATTTGTGAATATGCATGAACCTTGGGAGCTGCTTTGGCAAAATAATGATGAGTGGTGCAGGTGGTAAACAAGTGATTGACATATGATTTGAAGTGTGAACACACACTCACACACTTCATCCCTTCTCTGTGATTTAGCTCCAGATTTCACACATGTGGTAATTAAAATAAATTGCAAATATCATGAGATACCCATAATACCAGAAGACTATGGCAGCAAGGTGGGCCCCAGACTCTTCAAGTTGGCCGCAAATTGCGGCCAAGATGGTGGCAAATTAGCTCATTTTCTTTGTGTGGGTCCCTGGCGGTCATGTTAGTCTATTGTCACCAGCAACTTTTGCTTTGGATTTCTCTATAAATAGCAGATCAAGACATGAGGCCACAAGAAAACTTTTTGCATACTTGTAAACTCTTGTGTTAAATTTCTTGTAGCTCTTGGGATTGAGTTGAGTTCTTTGCCTTCCTCTGGTCTTGTAACTTCTCCTTTTGAGCTTGCAAGATTAGATTTTGGTAGTTGAACTCATTTACTTGTATTTTGAACCATTGCAATAAATCTTCATTACATTCAAGTTTGATTCTTGTATCTCTTTTCTATTTTGTCATTTCTTTTCATTATTCAGTTGTGTTAATTCTATGATGATGTGTGAGTAGTTGTTCTTGGGCTATGGTGAGGTAGGTTGTGGAATGACTTTACTTCCAACCCCTCCCTTTTGATTCTTGCACTTTTTCACTTCTTTTCTTAATATTGCAAGTTTATTATGTAAGTCGATGCTACGCACCCCGCGGAATCGCGGGGAGGCGGAAGGTGTAAAAAACGATAATTTTAGCATCATAACATCGACTGTAAGCCATGATCGTAATCTAAACCGTATCTAGCAAAAGCAAAAGAAGTATAAACTAAGTACAGAAATTATACCTCAAGAAACCTGGTCCTTCTTCTCCTTATCTCGCTTTCCTCCTCACCTGCACGAACTCCTTGAAGTGGTACGGATGTCGTCTCCTTGTCGGCTTGCTCGAATCCTGGATGATCCACCCGAACCTTTATGCACCAAGCTTAACTTCTAAACCAAAGAAACTAGATCAAGTAGATTGCTAATCTAAATGATCTAGGTTGTGTAGATGGTGTAGATGGATTTAGGATTCTTTCTATTTCTTCTTAGGTAACTCAACACATGAGTATCCTAAGGTTTGAGGAAGAAGAAGATGTTTTAGAAAAAGCTAGTGAAGAGAATGTATGAGAGAGAGTGTAGCTCACTTATGGTTCTAAACTGAACACTTTCTATTTTTCATCTAAAAAATTAAATGAATAATAGTCATTAGGGTTCAATTTACAACCAAATGAGTCATGGCTTCAAAATCCACCATGTGTCACATTTAGCCATGCTCAATATCATGCAATTTCCACCTCATTTCTACCATGTCACAATGCATAAATCATTTAATCCAAAATGAAAAATACATATATGAAACATCATCTTCTAGAAGCATCTTTGAATAAATTACATAAATGCCCCCTCGTCCGTACATACGTACCTGCATTCGTATTCCGAAAAATACGAATACCGAAGACGAAGATAATCCATCAGTACAATACTAGGATCCGGCTTAAACCAAAGCCCACTAGTATTGTCCGTACGACTCATCGTGCGTGCACGAGTGGACGCACGTGATCGAACCTTTTCGAAAAACCATACGATATCTACACGTTCTGCCCGATGCAGGGAAACGCTCTGTGTGGGACTCTAAAGACTCAACTCCACGCTGGCAGTAGGTTTAACCACAGGCCGCAAGCGGTACTAGCGGTACGTAACGGTCCCCAGGTATTGTCGAAAAGAAAGCCGATGAGCATAACTCATCCGAACTCCTACTGAGTCTGTATGTGACAATCTTCGTACAGTCCGGTATGTTCGTCTAAGAGTATCGCATGTCGGGCCTAGGGGGCGGTAAACGTCAGTCCCCTAATAGCGGTACAAGTCATGTCGGAGTGTAGCCCAGAACACCCTGAGAAACTACTGGAAATACTACCAGTAAATCTCGCTTGCCCTGGCCAGGGACTTTATGTAATGGCTTTCCTAGACACAACGTGATATCAACTCCCAATACCGGGAAAGACGGATCCTGTCTAACCGTCACTACCTCCAAGTGCTTCGGGACTGCACCCAACTACTACCTGTTTGCACGACTCAATAGAGCCGTGGTAGGGTAGTAATCTAAGAACAGTGGGAACACACTCGAGGCGAAGTGAAAGTGTCAAGTCAACGAACTAAGCTGTACTCATATCACCTGGGAACTGATAACTGACGATAGGTATAATACCAACCAACAGCTCCCAGCGAGTCCTGTCCAGTATACTCGTAACCTAACGAGCACCTTCATACTATCTCCAGTACGACGTACTGATGGCTGTGGGACAGACCATCTCCCTCGTGGGATGAGAAGCGTATACACTAGTATACTCTGGAGTATCGATGCCCTGTCTCGATAATCCTACGACCAGGGACCAGTATAAGGATGTGCTTGTAGACTACCCAGCCCCCAATAGTGTGATTGCCATCAAAACGCTGGTAGTCAAGCAAAGATCCTAAGGGCTCTATCAATATGTATTAGCGATATGTTAAAAAGAAACACATACACACATTAACATAGACACAAACCAAGTAGCATACTACCATATTGAGCAAGAATGTCTATCCGTGTATATATCCCAAGCTTCCAAAATATAATATACAAACTAGTATTATACAATAATGGCCTCTAGGGCATATCACACTAACAATCTCCCACTTGCACTAAGGCCATGTGTTGGCATATCGCAGACCTATCATCTTGAATAGCCTCTCGAACTGCGTCTGAGGAATGGCCTTTGTGAATGGATCTGCGGTGTTATCTTCTGTAGCAAGCCTCCGAACCTCGATCTCCCGGCGATCCACGATCTCCCTGATCAGGTGATACCTCCTCAAGATGTGTCTAGACTTCTGATGGGACCTGGGTTCCTTTGCTAAAGCTATAGCCCCGTTGTTGTCACAATACAGAGGTATTAGATCAACAATGGACGGAACCACCTGAAGTTCTGTTAAGAACTTCCTCATCCAGACGGCTTCTTTTGCGGCATCAGATGCTGCGATATACTCCGCTTCCATCATCGAGTCAGCAACTGTTTCCTGTTTGGAACTCTTCCAACACACCGCCCCTCCATTGAGAGTAAAGACATAACCCGACATGGATTTGGAGTCATCCTTGTCACTCTGGAAGCTGGAGTCAGCAAAGGCCTCAATCTGGAGGTCTTTTCCGCCGTAAACCAAAAACATATCCTTAGTCCTTCTCAGGTACTTCAGAATGTTCTTTACCTCTATCCAGTGCTTCTCCCCAGGGTTTGACTAATACCGGCTTACTACACTCAGTGCATAAGCTACATCTGGTCTGGTACACAACATTGCATACATTATAGAGCCTACCGCAGAAGCGTAGGGTATAATAGACATGCGATCCCTTTCTAAATCAGTCTTGGGAGACATCTCTTTGGAGAGGGTGATCCCGTGACAAGCCGGTAAATTACCGCGCTTGGAATCTTCCATACTGAATCTTTTCAGTATGGTGTCGATGTACCTGGACTGTGAAAGTCCTAACATCCTTTTAGATCTATCACGATAGATCCGGATCCCCAGAATGTAAGAGGCATCACCCAGGTCTTTCATGGAGAACCTGTGTGACAAGAACTCTTTGACAGATTGTAGCATAGGAATGTCATTTCCTATCAAGAGAATGTCATCCACGTACAAGATGAGGAATACAACAGTTCATGCTACAATCTTACTATAAATGCATGGTTCATCTAGATTTTTGATAAAGTCAAATTCTTTGACCGTCTCATCAAAACAGATGTTCCAACTCCGCGATGCCTGCTTTAGTCCATAAATGGACTTAAGCAACTTGCACACTTTTCCGTTGCTCCCACTCTGAATGAAACCCTCTGGATGGTCCATATAGACACGCTCTTCTAAATTTCCATTTAGAAAAGCGGTTTTTACGTCCATCTGTCAAATCTCATAATCGTGGAAGGCAGCAATGGCAAGAAGGATCCGAATGGATTTGAGCATATCCACTGGAGAAAAGGTTTCGTCATAGTCCAAGCCAGGTCTTTGACGAAAACCCTTTGCAACAAGTCTAGCCTTATAGGTTTCAACCTGTCCATCTACACCAATCTTCCTTTTGAAGATCCATTTGAAGCCTACGGGTTTTACCCCTTCTGGAGCAATGTCTAAAGTCCATACCTTGTTGGTGTACATGGACTTTATCTCGGTCTGCATTGCATCCAGCCATTTTACTGAGTCAGTGCTCTGAATGACTTGCTGGAAGTTAGTAGGCTAATCATTATCAATGATGCAATCCTCTCTATCCCCGTCTATGAGAAAACCGTAGTATCTCTCAGGCAGATGAGACAGCATACTACTCCTGCGGAGAGGTGCGGGAATGTCCTGTTCTTTTGAAACTTCTGGTTCCACCAAGATTTCAGTAATAGCTTGTGGTTCTGGAATTTCTTCCAGTCCTATTGCGCTCCCACTAGTTTCCTTTTCCAAGAACCGGTGTTCTAGAAAGTGGGCATGACGAGAAACAAAAACCTTTTGTTCCTCTGCGTGATAGAAAAGATACCCCCTGGAGTTCTTTGGGTATCCCACAAACTTACACAGTACTGAGCGTGCCTCGAGTTTGTCCGCATGCTGCTTTTTGACAAAAGCCGGACATCCCCATATCTTCAGATATTGAAGATAGGGTTTCTTTCCACTCCACTTCTAATATGGTGTGGTAGGCACAGTTTTGGTAGGAACCTTGTTTAAAAGATATGCAGCTGATTCTAGTGCATAGCCCCAGAATGATCGCGGTAACTCAGCGTTACTCATCATGGAACGTACTATATCCAATAGGGTTCAGTTCCGTCTCTCCGATACACCGTTGTGTTGTGGAGTGTATGGGGGAGTAAGCTGAGAGAGAATTCCATTCTCTTTTAGGTAAGCCAGGAACTCGACACTTAAGTATTCACCACCTCGATCAGATCTAAGTGTTTTGATACTTCTTCCGGTTTGTTTTTCTACTTCATACTTATATTCCTGGAATTTCTCAAAAGCCTCGGATTTATACTTCATTAAGAAGACATGTCCATACCTGGAGAAATCATCCGTAAAAGTAATGAAATAGGAAAAACCACTTCTTACATGTGTAGACATTGGACCACACACGTCGCTGTGTATGAGTCCCAAGAGCTCGCTCGCTCTTACTCCATGTCCAGTAAACGGTGTCTTTGTCATCTTTCCTTTGAGACATGATTGACAAGTTGAATAAGAATGATATTCGAACGGATCCAAATATCCTTCTTTATGTAACTTAGTTAACCTTGTCTCATTGATGTGACCCAGTCTACAATGCCATAAGAAAGCACGATTTAATTCTGGAGACTTTCTTTTGTGTGTATTCTGGATATTAAAAATCTGCGGTTGGTTTAAAATGTATATACCGTTGCTTAATGTACCCGACCCAATCAAAACATGATTAAGGTGAATGTTTACAACATTGCTTACAAATGCAAAATCATAACCTTCTTTAGACATTAAAGATACATATATGATATTACAAGTCGAACTGGGTACAAAATAACAGTTGCGCAAAACCAAAACATGTCCATCTGTCAATCCTAAGTGATAGTCCCTTACGGACTCAGCATCCATACTTGCTCCGTTTGCAACTCTGAGGGTCATATCACCCACCTTCAAAACCCTACGGCTTCTCAGTGCCTGCAAAGAATTACAGATATGAGATCCTGATCCGGTATCCAATACCCAGGAAGTAGAGTTGATTCACAGACAGTTTTCAATAACATACACACCTAAAACCGAAGCCACAACTTGCTTCGAGTCCTGGTTCTTGGCCTTCCAAGCCCTGAAATTTTTCTTCCAGTGTCATTTCTTGTGACAATAAAAGCATTCTTCCTTTCCCACAATCTGTCCCTCTACCTTTGCTTTTCCCTTAGCTTCCACCTTACTAACACCGCCCCTTGGTTTGGTAGGGGCCTTCTTCTTCTTTCCTTTGGCTTTCGCCTTGGACCTAGAAGAGGAAGGTCCTCCAACAAACAAAGCGGGTGTTTCCCTGACTTTCTGTAGGGTGACCTCTGCACTCCTCAACATGTTGAGGAGTTCCGGAAGTTCAACTTCTTTTCCTTGCATGTTGAAATTCGGGATAAACTAAGCGTTGGTGGAAGGAAGGGACTGGAGAATCAAGTCAGTGTAGAGCTCGTTCTCTAACATGGTCCCGAGGTCCGCGAGCTCCTCAATGTAGCCAATCATCTTAAGCACGTGTTCTGCTACAGATGATCCAACGGCCAACCTCGCTGAAAATAGCTTCTTCGAGGTCTCGTATCTTACGATACGGGATTGCTCTCCATATAGTTCCTTAGTATGGAGAAATATGGATTATAGGTCTATATTCTTGTGCCTCCTCTGATGTTCATTGTCCATAGAGGCAAGCACAAGGCATTTGGCCTTCGTGCAGTCAATCTCCCAGGTCTTACGGATTTCCCTGTCCGCGACACTGGAGTCTGGGCCTGGGACGGTGGGGGCATTTGTAGTAAGAACATAGCCCAACTTGTCATAAGTGATTTCCATTTTGATATTCCTGAACCAATCTTTATAGTTTGGCCCTGGCAGTATGTTTTTATCTAATTGTAACTTAAGGCCCGTTATGATGTTTGGTTGCTGCAATTAGGAGAGAGAGAAGAAACACTTTAGCATGATGCTCTTGCAAGTTTAGAGTGGTTTTTAGTTTGTCTAAACAAGATGGCTCCCACTGTTTCTCGAATCCTTCCTCAAACCATAAAAGAAGAATTAGTCAGGATTGATCTCACCGTACAATACTTGCTTAACCGTTCAGCCAGGCCGGTGTCGGTACTTCGAGGGAGGTTTTACGACGCTTTCGCAAAGTTCCTTAATTAAATAACATCTTTTCCCTGTGGGCGTAGCCCCGCTAACACCTTTCTAGTCACCTACTTGGTTTATAACATTGATCGTTAAGTGAAAAAATCTCCCGAGGAGTAGCATATACTCACAGTAGGATCGAGATCCAAATATCATCGTGTGATAAAGTTGAAGGAATCCTACCAAAATCATCACACTCCAAATGGTATGCAATACTAGCAAGTTTCAGTTTCTTTAGAAACTCCCGATGTGGATTTTTGCCCCATGCTCTTGTGACCTTGACGAAGGCCAATATATCATAAGTCACATGTCAAGTTCTACCCGTCATTATCTAGGTTAATTTGAACCCACCCCTACATACCCTTGACGAAGGCCAAAATGGCAGTACGACTGTCCCAAACCAACGCATCTATCTATGCAACATATAAATATTTAGCGGCTACCAATCACTATGCCTTGGCGAAGGTCAAAATACATAGCTTGAATACTACTGAATATTTAACTGAAATGACGGAGAGCTACAAATGGTTTTGGTGAAACCGTGAACGTAGTGAACTTGATATAATCGAAGGAACTTGATAGCTTTTAAAAGGAGTGGTTTAAGCTCCGCATTTTAAAAGTTTTGCTGTTTTGGAAAAAACCGAGTGGTTCTGAAATTGTTCCAACGATTCAACTTTTGTTTGTTTTCTTTGCATTTATATAATGCGTCCTATCATTTACTCCTATCATTACAGAGAGAATTGAAAAAAAATATCACGTCCTCTTATGCCATCCGCATTCACCATGGGGCCCCGTCATCATCCATTAGGTTACTTAACTAACGACAGAGCGGGGGTTGGGCTAGCGCGGATGTAAAACATAAGTGACGCCTACTATATAACATATATAGATATTTTACAATCATCTCATGCAATAATAAACATTCCAGTCACAGATAAACATTTCAGATATGCTAGGAATGCCGCGTTTCGTTTAAGCCTGCAACGGAAAAACGGATCCCACGGTCGCGATGAATAGCCAAACTCCACCCCAGACCCCTACGGGTACGGCAAACTACCCGCCAAATTCCAGAAGTGAAGCAGCCTCACTCAACAAAGTGAGTAGGCTACTCGGCACTTCAAAGAACCCGGTAGTTTGTGTACCCCACCTTGGGTCTATCCTAGGAGCAGAAAACAGTAAAAAGAAAATAATACAACGGTGGCTACAACCTCAACCCGGATGTGCCCCGCAAAATAATATTACATCAATTTTACAATTTACATGAATGAAAGATAAAAAACGCTCATCTCACATCCCCGGCTATTCATCATCGATGATCAGAAAATGTTTATATACACAAACCAACAGATATGTGCAACCTCGACTAACCGACGTATAGCAATTAGTCGACGTTTAAAACACATATAAAAATACAGAAGAACCAATTAGCTAAGTACAATAGGAATTCGATCGAAACAAATTTTCCGTATCTACTCCAAATGCAAACCAGCACTCAGAAACATACTAGGTAGAAACCAAATATTCCAAAAATCATAATGCCAAAAATAAGATATAACAGAATCAATCCGAGTTGAATCGGCCACGACTCGGCCGCGGTTCAGCCGTATAAAGACGATTCTGCCGCGGATCCACGGCTGTCTTGGCGATTCAGAGGCTCGAATTTCTTGTGTCATCTTAGAAAACACTGCATGTATTTTTCATGATACTGAAATGATTTTACAGACAGTTTTGAAAAACGACAGAAACTGGGGGTTTCGGTATTTAGTTTTACGGTTTTTCCGACGATCGAAATTCTACTACTTGCTAATCTGCTATATTAGGTTTAGTTGGCTCTAATACCACTGTAAGTCGATGCTATGGACCCCGCGGAATCGCGAGGAGGCGGAAGGTGTAAAAAACGATAATTTTAGCATCATAACATCGACTGTAAGCCATGATCGTAATCTAAACCGTATCTAGCAAAAGAAAAAGAAGTATAAACTAAGTACAGAAATTATACCTCAAGAAACCTGGTTCTTCTTCTCCTTATCTCGCTGTCCTCCTCACCTGCACGAACTCCTCGAAGTGGTACGGACGTCGTCTCCTCGTCGGCTTGCTCGAATCCTAGATGATCCACCCGAACGTTTGTGCACCAAGCTTATCTTTTAAACCAAAGAAACTAGATCAAGTAGATTGCTAATCTAAATTATATTGGTTGTGTAGATGGTGTAGATGGATTTATGATTCTTTCTATTTCTTCTTAGGTAACTCAACACATGAGTATCCTAAGGTTTGAGGAAGAAGAAGATGTTTTAGAAAAAGCTAGTGAAGAGAATGTATGAGAGAGAGTGTAGCTCACTTATGGTTCTAAACTGAACACTTTCTATTTTTCATCTAAAAAATTAAATGAATAATGGTCATTAGGGTTCAATTTACAACCAAATGAGTCATGGCTTCAAAATCCACCATGTGTCACATTTAGCCATGCTCAATATCATGCAATTTCCACCTCATTTCTACCATATCATAATGCATAAATCATTTAATCCAAAATGAAAAATACATATATGAAACATCATCTTCTAGAAGCATCTTTGAATAAATTACAAAAACGCCTCCTCGTCCGTACATACGTACCTGCATTCGTATTCCGAAAAATACGAATACCGAGACGAAGAAAATCCATCAGTACAATACTAGGATCCGGCTTAAACCAAAGCCCACTAGTATTGTCCGTCCGACTCATCGTGCGTGCACGAGTGTACGCACGTGATCGAACCCTTTCGAAAAACCATACGATATCTACACGTTTTTCCCGGTGCAGGGAAACGCTCTGTGTGGGACTCTAAAGACTCAACTCCACGCTGGCAGTGAGTTTAACCATAGGCCGCAAGCGGTACTAGCTGTACGTAACGGTCCCCAGGTATTGTCGATAAGAAAGCCGATAAGCATAACTCATCCGAACTCCTACTGAGTCTGTATGTGACAATCTTCGTACAGTCCGGTCTGTTCGTCTAAGAGTATCGCATATCGGGCCTAGGGGGGCGGTAAACGTCAGTCCCCTAATAGCGGTACAAGTCGTGTGGGAGTGTATCCCGGAACACCCTGAGAAACCACTGGAAATACTGCCAGTAAATCTTCCTTGCCCTGGTCAGGGACTTTGTGTAATGGCTCTCCTAGATACAGCGCAATATCAACTCCCAATACCGGGAGAGACGAATCCTGTGTAACCGTCACTGCCTCTAAGTGCTTCGGGACTGCACCCAACTACTACCTGTTTGCACGACTCAATAGAGCCGTGGTCGGGTAGTAATCTAAGAACAGTGGGAACACACTTGAGGCGAAGTGACAGTGTCAAGTCAACGGACTATGCTGTACTCATGTCACCTGGGAACCGATAACTGACGATAGGTATAATACCAAACCAACAGTTCCCAGCAAGTCCTGTCCAGTGTACTCGTAACCTAACGAGCACCTGCATACTATCTCCAGTACGACGTACCGATGGCTGTGGGACAGACCATCTCCCTCGTGGGATGAGAAGCGTATACACTAGTGTACTCTGGAGTATCGATACTCTGTCTCGATAATCCTACGACCAGGGACCAGTATAAGGATGTGCTTGTAGACTACCCAGCCCCCACTAGTGTGACTGCAATCACAACGCTGGTAGTCAAGCAAAGATCTTAAGGGCTCTATCAATATGTATTAGCGATATGTTAAAAAGAAACGCATACACATATTAAAATAGACATAAACCAAGTAGCATACTACCATATTGAGCAAGTATGTCAATCCTTGTATATATCCCAAGCTTCCAAAATGTAATATACAAACTAGTACTATACAATAATGGCCTCTATGGCATATCACACTAACATATTATGTTTTGCTTGATAGGATATATTGTTTTGAATGGTTGCAAATCAACCTTTAACATATTTCCTATTTCTTCTTTACATTTTATCGTTGCTATGTTACGATTTGAAGTAGGCGTGAATACGGAATTACGTTACGTGTCACAACTAGCTAGATAGGATATATAACATTCTTGCATATATTCTATACTTGCTACTCCACTTAACTAATTCCATATTCACTCCATTCTCTATCTCATTCTTTTCATTTTCCGTTTTTCTTAACCTTGATATCGTATTTTATCATGATACATGTTTTCGGATAAATACGGCATACTTTCGCTATTCAAATGGAAACTAAAAGGAATGAATCTTGAATCAAAACGGAGAGTTGAGGGTAAATGTCGTATTTCACTCTTACTAAACCTTAGCCTAAGTTTTCGTATTCCAAATCTTTGCTTCTTTTAAGTATTATACTAAAACGTGACAAAACACCATTTTCCAACCTATTGATCCATAACTCAATTTGATGTCGTGATATCCACTCCTTGTGGTTCGGCCCGTGCTTGCCGGTTTGCTTCAACACACCGTGCACTTGCGGTATTTTTAAACTCGATAACTCACGTCGTGCATTATTTTCACCGACAAAACCTACATATCCGATATTGACCATATTCTTCAAAAGTACGTCACCGTGGGTTTCGAACACCTGGTCATCGGATCAAGTGTTGATTCGATGAAATGATACATTTTATATTAGTCGGTTATATTGGATATAGCCGGATCATTAAATCAAGTGTTGATTTGATAATTTAATATATAATTGTATATTTGATATACTAATTTACATTAACTAATATTAGCTCACTTGTGTATTTCTTTTAATAACTATTGGACACTTAATATATATGTGATATATATTAATGTGTGATGCTTGATTATATATGCAACATGGGTGTATGAGACTTACACCATATATGAGATAATATTAAGGTTTTTTTATTTATTTAAGAAATTCAAAAATGAGTGGATTTTGTCATGGGTAGATGCTTGGAGAAGTTTTGGATGACCATTGACTTAGTCCACCCATTTTGTTTTTCCTTAGATATTTATTAACCTAGCCATTATCTACAACTATGGTGTATTCTCTACAAGGGTTATATGAGATATTTTCTCACCCATGGTTGCCATTCACTCTCACAACATTATCTCTCTTCATCTTCTTCTTCAAGCTCAAGAGCTCTCTAGCTTTTGTGCAAGTGAGAAATAATAGTGAGAAAAAGAATTCTAAAGTGAGCAAAATTTCTACTTCATCATCCTCTTCTATACTAGCTATATAGTTTAGGGTGTTAGCTTCACTAGTTCCATATTAGTGAAGGGATAGCTTGGGTTTGTGTCTTCTCGAAGTAGATTATCTTCGGCTTGGAAGACTTCGAGCAAGTTTGCATCTTTCGTCTTGTGGAGCCTCTCAAGAGTCCGGGAGTTCTTTGATCGCAGCGAAGGGGCTACTACTTGGAGCATTTGAAGTGAAGGACCAGTCTATAAAGGTTGTATTCCGCAATCACTTAGTTGTAAAGTTATTTACATATCGTATTGTCTAAATATTTAGTTAAGATTCTAGGGTTAGGGTTAACTAGCATGGCAAAATTTTGAAAATGGCATGGACGATACCCCCCGAAACCTTGCTGTTGTGCTAAGTAACCCTACAGTGGTATCAGAGCCAAGCTAGAGATTTAGACGGATTGTGTAGAATTATGAAACCGAAACTACTCCGAAACTTGTAACACCAAACCATAGTTTCTGTCAATTTTATAAAGTGCTTTAAAATTTTTTTAAACAACTGCAGAATGTTATATGAGATATTACATGAACACAGAAGAAATTTGAACCTATTTGGCCGGATTTTGGCCGAGCACATGAGCTCAAAATCCGAGGAGGTCGGCCCCTTCTGGGAATTTTGGCTTCAATTTTTTTTTTGTTTCGGGTCTGGGTTTTGGTGTTTCAGGTGTTGTTTGTTTTTGCTAAATTTGCATGTTATGTTAACTTTCTGCAAAGGAAATTCAGAGTGTTTCATAGTCGTAATTCTAATAGTATTTCGGTTTATTTAGATAGTGATAAAAAGTTCGAACGGATATCAATAACCCACTATTTCCCTTTCTGGAAATTTTCCAAGTGTTGGATTTTTCCTTAGTTTAAAACTTTCAGAAAATTATGCAAGCGATTCTGTGGACCCTCTAGAAGAACGAAACCCTAACTTGATTCTGTGACCGTTAGAACCACCACCAAACCCTAGGGTTTGTAGTAGTTCAGCGGTGCCACAGGTGAGGTATTGGTTGACCCTTCTACGGCTGGTTCATAGGAGCTGTGGCATGTTCTGGGGACTTTTTAAACTCCGCTCAAGTGTTGAGGTTTTTGGGAAATTTTGGGTGTTTGTTGATTAGATCAGAATGTTTAACATCGTCTAACTATTTGTGAAATGTGATACAATATGTGGAATTCATATAGTTAGGCATGAAATCCGAAGTATGTGATATTTCGGGTTTATGATGTCTAAGGTGATTGTGGATTCCAAATGTTGTAGTTTTACATTTTCTTTTCTACGACTGTAAGTGTAATATGTGATGTATCGCCGGTTTCGTCGCTATAAATCAACGACAATTGGGATACGCATATTTACTTACGTTGATGACATGTGATGTTATATGTTACTGTGATATGGTATATTGGATCGTCGTATTCTGAATAGCCGGGGGTTTTATGTGAGATGAGAGTTTTTATTTTCATTCATGTAAAATTCATTGTATATAATATTCTTTTATTAGGGCACTTTCGGGTTGAGGATGATGTCACCATCGATGTATATTATTTACTTTCCGCATTAGGATAGACCCAAGGTGGGGAGCACAAGTAACCGGGTTCTAGAGTCCAGTGGGAAACCATCTCGAGGAGTCGAGTCTGGGTCTCATAACTCTAGAATTGGTAGGGTTGCTTGCCGCTCTCGTAGGGGTCTAGGAATGTGGGTTTGGCTATTCATCGCGACCGTGAAATCCGTATTTTCTATTGTTGGCTAAATACAAAATACGGACGCCCTAGTATATCCAATATTTCATATGTTATCTTCTGCTGCTGATATTCTGTGATGTGATAACTTTATATGTATAAGACGAATGCTTTATTATTATATATATGATATATAATAAACGCTGCTTATGTTTTGCACCTGTGCTAGTCCCGCCCCGCTATGTCGTTGTTAAGTAACCTAACGGTGCATAACGGGACACTGTGGCGAATGCTAATGGCATAAGCGTACGCTGTATTTTTGTTTCTTCTGTGATGCTTAGGAAGCATAAATGATGGGACTTCATTAATGAGATTAATGAAAGAAAAGAAACCTAAAAGATGTTGTAGAATCAAATTTTCAAAATGGTAGCTCTAGTTTGCATAGCAGTATTCCTTATAGAATATCCAGCACCTTATTCGATAAGGAAAGAGCCGAGATCCTTTCACCGGGAGTGAACTGTAAGTCCATGTTGCTCACCCAAGTTCTTACGGGGAGGCGGAAACGGCGAAAAACAATTTTTGGTGCAAAGAAAATATGGACTAAAAGCCAGATCTTTGCTAAACTAAAAACTAGCAAACTACTAGAGGCGTTAACTACTATGCCGTAGAAATTATACCTCACGAAAACGGTCCTTCGGGTCTTCTCTCCGCTGTCCGGCTTGTCCATCCACGCTCCGAGAGTCGATCCGGATCTTGGTCACCTCCGCGGCCTTCTTGAGTCGAAGACGATCCACCCGAGAGATGTACGCCGAGCTCCACCTCGAGCCGAGGCAACTAGGGAAACAAGATCGCTAGTCTTGAAGTCCTAGGTTATGTAGAGGAGCTTGATGGAAGTATTTGTGTATGTGGATTCTTTTTCTCTCAACACATGAGATCAAAAGAATGTTTCAAGAGGAGGAAGATGAAGGAGATCAAGCAACCATGGAGCTCTCTTTCTTTCTTCTTATTTTCAAGAGAGAGAAGGAGAAAAGAGAAATGAAATTTTTAACCAAAGAAAAAAGGCACCATGGTTGCAATAATAGTAAAACAACATCATTACCAATCCTATCATGATAAAGTTAATGCTACATTGAATTGACCATTTTCATAAACAAAAGAAAAAGAAAATCCAAAGAAGAGTGTAGACCTCTCATGAAGGTCAATGGTCAAAACCGGTCAACGGGTCAACAAAGTCAAGAGAGGTCATGGTGGTCAAATGGTCAATGCAATTAGCCATCACAAAAAGGATTAGTAAAATAATGTCTCCGGCTCATAATGGTTTTGACCAAACGAATTGCCAAAACCCTAATGAGTCCGCCTCAAAATGGTTTTGACCGAATCAACTGTCAAAACCCTAATGAGCCTGCCACATAATGGTTTTGGCCGAACCAACTGCCAAAACCCTAATGGGGCACCTCCTCCTTCATCGTTCCTCAAAACTGTGCATACACACCCGCATCCGCATTCCGTAGAATGCGAATGCACAGAAGACAAAACAAATCCATCCGTGCAGTACTAGGATCCGTCTTAAACCAAAGCCCACTAGTATTGCCTGCCCGAACAGCATACGCACACAAATGCACTTAAGTGATCGCAGCCCTGCCGTAAAACCATACGGCCTCTACACGTTTCGCTCAGTGCAGGGAAACTCTCTGTGTGAGACTCTAAAGACTCGACACTACGCTGGCAGTGGGTTTAACCACAGACCGCAAGCGGCACTAGCTGTACGTAACGGTCCCCAGGTAGATGTCGATAAGAAGGCCGATGAGGTAAACCCATCCGAACTCCTACTGAGCCTGTATGTGACAATCTGCGTACAGTCCGGTTTGTTCGTCTGATACATCGCATGGCGGGCCTAGGGGTGGTGAACGTCAGTCCCCCAATAGCGGTACAAGTCATGTCGGAGTGAAGCCCAGAACACCCTGAGATAACACTGGAAACCTACCAGTATATCTCGCTTGCCCTGGCCAGGGACTACTCATGTAATGGCTCTCCTAGACACAGCGCGATGTCAACCCCCAATACCGGGAGAGACGAATCCTGTCTAACCGTCACTGCCTCTAAGTGCTTCGGGACTGCACCCAACTACTACCTGTTTGCACGACTCTTTTGAGCCGTGGTAGGGTAGTAATCTAAGTACAGTGGGAACACACTCAAGGCGAAGTGACAGTGTCAAGTCGGCGGACTAAGCTGTACTCATGTTACCTGGGAACTGATAACCGACGATAGGTATAATACCAACCATCAGTTCCCGACGAGTCATGTCTAGTGTACTCGTAACCAAACGAGCACCCGCATACTATCTCCAGTACGACGTACGGATGGCTGTGGGACAGACCATCTCCCCTTCTTGGATGAGAAGCGCATACGCTAGTCTACTCCGGAGTATCGATGCCCTGTATCGATAGTCCTACGACTAGGAACCTGTATAAGGATGTGCTTGTAGATTACCCAGCCCCCACTAGTGTGACTGTGTAAGTCCACGTTGCTCACCCCGGTTCTTACGGGGAGGCGGAAACGGCGAAAAAAAAAATTTTGGCGCAAGGCAACATGGACTTAAAGCACGGATCTAAACTAGTAAACTACTAGAGGTTTTAACTACTATGCTGTAGAAAGTATACCTCACGAAACCGGTCCTTCGGGTCTTCATTCCGCTGTCCCGCTCGTCCATCCAAGCTCCAAGCGTCGATCCGGACCTTGGGCACCTCCGCGGCCTTCTTGAGTCGAAGACGATCCACCCGAGAGATGTACACCGAGCTCCACCTCAAGACGAGGAAACTAGGGCAAAGAGATTGCTAGTCAAGAAGCCCTAGGATGTGTAAAGGAGATGTATGGATGTGTTTGTCTTTGTGGGATCTTTTTCTCTCAACACATGAGATCAAAAAATAAGATCAAGAGGAGGAAGAAGGAGGAGAACTTAGCAACCATGAAAGCTTTTCTTTTCTTCTCACTTCAAGAAAGAGAATGAAAAGAGAATAATGAAAAGATTAACCCAAAGTAAATGAACCATGGTTGCAATAATAAACCCAAAACCATCATTACTAATCCTATCATGATAAAGTTGATGCTACATTGAATTGACCATTATCATAACTCAAGAATTAAAAAGAAAATGAAAGAAGAGTATGGATCTCTCTTGAAGGTCAATGGTCAACACGGTCAACGGGTCAACAAAGTCAAGAGAGGTCTAAGTGGTCAAATGGTCAATGCAATTAGCCATCACTAATCTATCACTAAAAGGATTAGTAAATAATGACTCCGGCTCATAATGGTTTTGACCAAACGAATTGTCAAAACCCTAATGAGTGTGCCACATTACGGTTTTGGCCGAACCAACTGCCAAAACCCTAATGGGGCACCTCCTCCTTTATCGCTCCTCAAAACTGTGCATACACACCCGCATCCGCATTCCGTAGAATGCGAATGCACAGAAGACAAATCAAATCCATCTGTGCAATACTAGGATCTGGCTTAAACCAAAGCCCACTAGTATTGCCTGCCCGAACAGCATACACACACAAGTGCACGTAAGTGATCGTATCCCTGCCGTAAAACCATACGGCCTCTACACGTTTCGCTCAATGCAGGGAAACTCTCTGTGTGGGACTCTAAAGACTCGACACTACGCTGGCAGTGGGTTTAACCACAGACCGCAAGCGGCACTAGCTGTACGTAACGGTCCCCAGGTAGATGTCGATAAGAAGGCCGATGAGGTAAACCCATCCGAGCTCCTACTGAGCATGTATGTGACAATCTCCGTACAGTCCGGTCTGTTCGTCTGATACATGGCATGGCGGGCCTAGGGGCGGTGAACGTTAGTCCCCTAATAGCGGTACAAGTCATGTCGGAGTGTAGCCCAGAACACCCTGAGATAACACTGGAAACCTACCAGTATATCTCTCTTGCCCTGGCCAGGGACTACTTGTGTAATGGCTCTCCTAGACACAGCGCGATGTCAACCCCCAATACCGGGAGAGACGAATCCTGTCTAACCGTCACTGCCTCCAAGTGCTTCGGGACTGCACCCAACTACTACCTGTTTGCACGACTCCTTTGAGCCATGGTAGGGTAGTAATCTAAGTACAGTGGGAACACACTCGAGGCGAAGTGACAGTGTCAAGTCGGCGGACTAAGCTGTACTCATGTCACCTGGGAACTGATAACTGACGATAGGTATAATACCAACCAACAGTTCCCGACGAGTTCTGTCCAGTGTACTCGTAACCTAACGAGCACCCGCATACTATCTCAAGTACGACGTACTGACGGCTGTGGGACAGACCGTCTCCCCCACTGGGATAAGAAGCGCATACGCTAGTCTACTCCGGAGTATCGATGCCCTGTCTCGATAGTCCTACGACTAGGGACCTGTATAAGGATGTGCTTATGGATTACCCAGCCCAACGAGTATGAGCGCTATCACAACGCTGGTAATCAAGCAAAGATCTTAAGGGCTCTACTAATATGTATATAAGCGATATGCTAAAAGAAACACATGCACATATTGAAGTAGAGACAAACCAAGTAGCATACTACCATTTTGAGCAAGATTGTCTATATAACTGTGAATATCCCAAGCTTCCATCAAGTAATATACAAGCTAGTATGATACAGTAATAGCCTCTAGGGCATATACACTAACAGACTGCCATCACTACGCTGGTAATCAAGAAAAGATCCTAAGGGCTCTACTAATATGTATAAGCGATATATTAAAAGAAACACATGCACATATTGAAGTAGAAACAAACCAAGTAGCATACTACCATATTGAGCAAGATTGTCTATACAACTGTGAATATCCCAAGCTTCCATTAAGTAATATACAAACTAGTATGATACAGTAATGGCCTCTAGGGCATATACACTAACAATCTCCCACTTGCACTAAGGCCATGTACTGGCGTATCGAAGACCTATCATCTCGATCAGCCGCTCGAACTGAGTCTGGGGTATGGCCTTCGTGAATGGATCTGCAGTGTTATTCTCCGTATTTACTCTCTTTACCTCGATCTCCCGGTGATCAACGATCTCCCTGATCAGGTGGTACCGCCTCAAAATGTGCCTGGACTTCTGATGGGACCTGGGTTCCTTCGCTAAAGCTATAGAGCCGTTGTTGTCGCAATACAGCGGTATTGGATCAACAATGGTAGGAACCACCTGAAGCTCCGTGAGGAACTTCTTCATCCAGACAGCTTCCTTTGTGGCATCGCAAGCAGCTATGTACTCCGCTTCCATAGTTGATTCAGCAACGGTCTCCTGCTTGGAACTCTTCCAGCAAACCGCCCCTCTATTGAGGGTAAAGACATAACCCGACATGGACTTGGAGTCATCCTTGTCACTCTGGAAGCTGGAGTCGGCAAAGGCCTCGAGCTGGAGGGCTTTTCCGCCATACACCAAGAACATCTCCTTAGTCCTTCTCAGGTACTTAAGAATGTTCTTTACCGCTATCCAGTGTTTCTCCCCTGGGTTCGACTGATACCGGCTTACATTGCTCAATGCGTATGCTACATCTGGTTTGGTACATAACATCGCATACATTATAGAGCCTACCGCAGAAGCGTAGGGTATAGATAACATGCGAGCCCTTTCCAAATCAGTCTTGGGAGACATCTCTTTGGAGAGGGTGATTTCGTGACAAGCCGGTAGATTACCGTGCTTGGAATCTTCCATACTGAACCTTTTCAGTATGGTGTCGATGTACCTTGACTGTGAAAGTCCCAACATCCTCTTAGATCTATCACGATAGATCTGGATCCCCAGAATGTAGTTGGCATCGCCCAGGTCCTTCATGGAGAACCTCTGCGACAAGAATCCTTTGACTGACTGTAGCATAGGAATATCATTTCCTATTAGGAGAATGTCATCCATGTATAAGACGAGGAATACCACAGTTCTCCCTACAATCTTACTGTAAATGCATGGTTTATCTGGGTTCTTGATAAAGTCGAATTCCTTGACAGTATCATCAAAGCAGATGTTCCAACTCCGCGATGCCTGCTTCAGTCCATAGATGGACTTGAGCAACTTGCACACTTTACCGCTGCTCCCACTCTGAATGAATCCCTCTGGCTGATCCATAAAGACGCACTCTTCCAAATTTCCATTTAGGAAAGCCGTCTTTACGTCCATCTGCCAGATCTCATAATCGTGGAAGGCAGCAATGGCAAGAAGGATCCGAATGGATTTGAGCATAGCCACTGGAGAAAAGGTCTCGTCATAGTCCAAACAAGGTCTTTGAAGAAAACCCTTTGCTACAAGTATAGCTTTATAGGTTTCAACCTGCCCATCTACACCAATCTTCTTTCTGAAGATCCATTTGCAGCCTACGGGTTTTACCCCTTCTGGAACAAAGTCCAAAGTCCAAACTTTGTTGGTGTACATGGACTCCATCTCGGTCCACATTGCATCCAGCCATTTTACCGAGTCACCGCTCTGAATGGCTTGCTGGAAGCTAGTAGGCTCACCATAATCCATAGTGCAATCCTCTTTATCCCCGTCTATGAGAAAACCGTAGTATCTCTCGGGCGGATGAGACTGCCTACTACTCCTGCGGAGTGGCGCTGGGATGTCCGGTTCTCCTGAACCTTCTGGTTCTTCCAAGCTTTCAGTAATAGCTTGTGGTTCTGGAATTTCTTCCAGTTCTACTACGCTCCCACTTTCACCTTTCTCTAAAAACAGATGTTCCAGAAAGTGGGCATGACGAGAAACAAAAACCTTTTGTTCCTCTGCGTAATAGAAGAAATACCCCCTGGAGTTCTTTGGGTATCCCACAAACTTACACAGTACTAAGTGTGCCTCGAGCTTGTCCGCATGCTGCTTTTTTACAAAAGATGGACATCCCCATATCTTCAGATATTGAAGATGGGGTTTCTTCCCACACCACATCTGATATGGTGTGGTAGGCACAGTCTTGGAGGGAACCTTGTTCAAGAGATATGCAGCTGATTCTAGTGCATAACCCCAGAATGATCGCGGCAACTCAGCCTTACTCATCATGGAACGAACCATATCCAATAGGGTTCGATTCCTCCTTTCCGATATACCGTTGTGTTGTGGTGTGTATGGAGGAGTAAGCTGAGAGAGAATTCCATTCTCTTTTAAGTAGCCCAGAAATTCGGCACTCAAGTATTCACCACCTCGATCAGATCTCACTTGATACTTTTGCCTGTTTGTTTTTCAACTTCATTCTTGTATTCCCGAAATTTCTCAAAGGCCTCGGATTTATGCTTCATCAAGAAGACATGCCCATACCTAGAAAAATCATCTGTGAAAGTAATGAAGTATGAATAACCACTTCGTGCATTTGTAGACATTGGACCACACACATCACTGTGTATGAGTCCCAAGAGCTCACTTGCTCTTTCTCCGTGTCCGGTAAACGGAGTCTTTGTCATTTTTCCTATGAGACAAGATTCACAAGTGGCATAAGACTGGTACTCGAACGGATCCAAGTATCCTTCTTTATGTAACTTTTTCAACCGTGTCTCATTAATGTGACCCAGTCTACAATGCTATAAGAAAGCCTGATTTAATTCCGGAGACTTTCTTTTAAGTGTGTTCTGGACACTGAAGACCTAAGCTTGATTCAAAACGTATATACCGTTTTTCAATGTACCTGACCCAATCAGTACTTGATTTAGGTGGATGTTTACTACATCGCTTACAAAAGTAAAATCATATCCTTCCTTAGAAATTAAGGATACAGATATGATATTACAAGTCGCACCTGGTACATAAAAACAGTTACGCAGAATCAATATCTGCCCAGTTGTCAGTCCAAGATGATATTCCCTACGGATTCAGCGTACATGCTCATTCCGTTAGCAACCCTGAGAGTCATATCACCTTTCCTGATAACCCTACGGTTTCTCAGAGCCTGTAACGAATTACAGATATGAGATCCTGATCCGGTATCCAATACCCAGGAAGTAGGGTTAACTGACATACAGTTCTCTATTACAAACACACCCGAAGTCGAAGCCACAACATGCTTCGAATTCTGGCTACTGGCTATACAAGCCCTGCAATCCTTCTGCCAATGTTCATTCCTGTAACAATAGGAACATCCTTCACTTACTACATCCAGTCCCGAAACTTCTGCCCTTCCCTTTCTTTCTACTTCCCTGGTTTCCTTCAGGGTAGTAGGTAGAGATTGTTGAACTAAGTCAACATCTGACCCGTTCTTCAACGTGGTCTTCAGGTCCGAGAGCTCAAAAGAGCTGGTCTCTGTAAGGACGTTGCCCCCTACAGATGACCCGATAGCCAACCTCGCTGGAAGCAATTCGTTCGAGGTCTCATATCTTACGATACAAGATTGCTCTCCATATAAATCTTTGTTATGGAGGAAGATAGAAACTAAGTCCATCTTCTCGCGCTGCCTCTGGTTTGCACCATCAACTGAGGCTAACACGAGGCACTTGGCTTTCGCACAGTCTTCTTCCGATGTCCTACGGATATCAATATCCGTGACAGGGGAAACTGGACCTGAGACGGCAGGGGTTGGATTAGTTAAGAGGTGTCCCAGCTTGTCATGGGTAATGGACATCTAGACAGACCTTTGCCAGTCATAACAGTCAGATTCAGTCATTTTATTATCTAGATGTAACCTATGTCTGGTCACTGGGTCGCTGCAGTTAAGAGAGAGAGAAGAAAACACTTTCGCATGATGCTCTTACAAGTTTAGATTGGTTTTTAATTTATCTAAACAGGATGGCTCCCACTGTCTCTCGAATCCCTCCTCAAACCATAAAGGAAGAATTAGTCGGGATCAGTCTCACCGTACAATACTTGCTTAACCGTTCAGCCAGGCTGGTGTCGGTACTTCGAGGGAGGTTTTCCAACGCTTTCGTGAAGTTCCTTAATTAAATAACCTCTTTTCCCTGTGGGCGTAGCCCCGCTAACACCTTTCTAGACACCTACTTGGTTTATAGCATTGATCGTTAAGCGAGAAAGTTCCGGAGGAGTAGCATATACTCACAGTAGGATCGGGATCCAAATATCATCGTGTGACAAAACTGAAGGAATCCTACCAGAATCATCATACTCCAAATGGTATGCAGCGCTAGCAAGTTTTAGTTCTTTTGAAACTCCCGATGTGGATTTTTGCCCCATGCTCTTATGACCTTGACGAAGGCCAACATATCATAAGTCACATGTCAAGTTCTACCCGTCATTGTCCAGGTTAATTTGAACCTACCCGTACATACCCTTGACGAAGGCCAAAATAGTAGTACGACTGTCCCAAACCAACGCATCTATCTATGCTACAGATAAAAATTCAGCAGCTACCAATCAATATGCCTTGGCGAAGGTCAAAATACATAGCTTGAATACTACTGACTATTTAACCGAAATGATGGAGGGCTACGAATGGTTTTGGCGAAACCGTGAACGTAGTGAACTTGATATAATCGAAGGAACCTGATAGCTTTTTAAAAGGAGTGGTTCAAGCTCCGCGTTTAAAAGCTGTCTTTTGAAAAAAACCGAGTGGTTTTGAAAGTGTTCCAACAACTTTTACTTGGTTTATTTTCTTGCATTAATTAAGATGCGTCCCATCATTTAATCCTACCATTGAAGAAAACAACGAAAATATGACGTACGCTTATGCCATCCGCATTCGCCACAGGGTCCCGCCATCACCCGTTAGGTTACTTAACTAACGACAGAGCGGAGGCTGGACTAGCGCGGATGCAAAACATAAGCAACGCCTAAATAGATATCATATAGATATATATAAACATTCGTCACATGCAATGATAGTCATTCCAGATCACAGATGAATACAATGGATATACTAGGAATCCGCAATTCGTACGAGCCTGTAACGAAGAACGGATTACACGGTCGCGATGAATAGCCAAACCCCACCCTAGACCCTTACGGGTGCGGAAAACTACCCGCCAAGTACTCGAAGCGAAGCAACCTCCCTCATCATTGTGAGTAGGCCACTCGGCACTTCGAGATACCCGGTAGTTTGTGCACCCCACCTTGGGTCTATCCTAGGAGCAAAAACAGTAAAAAGAAATTATACAATGACGGCTACAACCCCAACCCGGTTGTGCGGCCAAACAAATAATATTACATCAATTTACAAATTTTACATGAAAGAAAGAAAAAGAAACTCTCATCTCACATCCACCCCGGCTATTCATCCGCGACAATCCACCGAGTTCATATCCACAAACCATCAATATTACAGATCAGAGATATGTATAACCCCCACTAATCGACGTATAGCGATTAGTGGACGTTCAATACATATATCACTTCACAGATAATATCCATTAGCCAAAGTCTACGGAATATCGATAAAAATACGGATTTGTAACCACCCCAAAAATCAATTTGTTCTCTGGAAAATCTGGGCAGAAACAACATGTACTAAAAATCCCAAAACAGCCAACTCAGCACACTGCACCAAACTCGGTCCACGGCCGAATTAACTCGGCCGCGGATCCGCGGCAAGAAGCATGTTCTTGCCGCGGAACCGCGGCGCTTTGATCGGTTCAGTGGACCGTTTTTGGTCTGTGACTTTAGAAAACCCTGAGACGATTTTTCATATATTTTAAATAACTTTTTGAGCAGTATAAAAAATCGACAGAAACTTGGTTTTACCGGGCGTGTTTTGCGACTTTTTTTCCGATCGATATTCTTAACACTTTGCTAACTTGCTAGTTTATGTTTAGCTAGGCTCTGATACCACTGTAAGTCCATGTTGCTCACCCTGGTTCTTACGGGGAGACGGAAACGGCGAAAAACAATTTTTGGCGCAAAGGCAACATGGACTAAAAGCTGGATCTTTGCTAAACTAAAAACTAGCAAACTACTAGAAGCGTTAACTACTATGCCGTAGAAATTATACCTCACGAAAACGGTCCTTCGGGTCTTCTCTCCGCTGTCCGGCTCGTCCATCCACGCTCCGAGAGTCGATACGGATCTTGGTCACCTCCGCGGCCTTCTTGAGTCGAAGATGATCCACCCGAGAGATGTACACCGAGCTCCACCTCGAGCCGAGGCAACTAGGGCAACAAGATCGCTAGTCTTGAAGTCCTAGGTTATGTAAAGGAGGTTGATGGAAGTATTTGTCTATGTGGATTCTTTTTCTCTCAACACATGAGATCAAAAGAATGTTTCAAGAGGAGGAAGATGAAGGAGATCAAGCAACCATGGAGCTCTCTTTCTTTCTTCTCATTTTCAAGAGAGAGAATGAGAAAAGAGAAATGAAATTATTAACCAAAGAAAAAAGGCACCATGGTTGCAATAATAGTAAAACAACATCATTACCAATCCTATCATGATAAAGTTGATGCAACATTGAATTGACCATTTTCATAAACAAAAGAAAAAGGAAATCCAAAGAAGAGTGTAGAACTCTCATGAAGGTCAATGGTCAACACCGGTCAACGGGTCAACAAAGTCAAGAGAGGTCATGGTGGTCAAATGGTCAATGCAATTAGCCATCACAAAATTATCACAAAAAGGATTAGTAAAATAATGTCTCCGGCTCATAATGGTTTTGACCAAACGAATTACCAAAACCCTAATGAGTCCGCCTCAAAATGGTTTTGACCGAATCAACTGTCAAAACCCTAATGAGCCTGCCATATAATAGTTTTGGCCGAACCAACTGCCAAAACCCTAATGGGGCACCTCTTCCTTCATGGTTCCTCAAAACTGTGCATACACACCCGCATCCGCATTCCGTAGAATGCGAATGCACAGAAGACAAAACAAATCCATCCGTGCAGTACTAGGATCTGGCTTAGACCAAGGCCCACTAGTATTGCCTGCCCGAACAGCATACGCACACAAGTGCACTTAAGTGATCGCAGCCCTGCCGTAAAACCATATGGCCTCTACACATTTTGCTCAGTGTAGGGAAACTCTCTGTGTGGGACTCTAAAGACTCGACACTACGCTGGCAGTGGGTTTAACCACAGACCGCAAGCGGCACTAGCTGTACGTAACGGTCCCCAGGTAGATGTCGATAAGAAGGCCGATGAGGTAAACCCATCCGAATTCCTACTGAGCCTGTATGTGACAATCTGCGTACAGTCCGGTCTGTTCGTCTGATACATCGTATGGCGGGCCTAGGGGGTGGTGAACGTCAGTCCCCCAATAGCGGTACAAGTCGTGTCGGAGTGAAGCCCAGAACACCCTGAGATAACACTAGAAACCTACCAGTATATCTCGCTTGCCCTGGCCAGGGACTACTCGTGTAATGGCTCTCCTAGACACAGCGCGATGTCAACCCCCAATACCGGGAGAGACAAATCATGTCTAACCGTCACTGCCTCCAAGTGCTTCGGGACTGCACCCAACTACTACCTGTTTGCACGACTCCTTTAAGCCGTGGTAGGGTAGTAATCTAAGTACAGTGGGAACACACTCGAGGCGAAGTGACAGTGTCAAGTCAGCAGACTAAGCTGTACTCATGTCACCTGGGAACTAATAACCGACGATAGGTATAATACCAACCATCAGTTCCCGATGAGTCATGTCCAGTGTACTCGTAACCTAACGAGCACCCGCATACTATCTCCAGTACAACGTACTGATGGCTGTGGGACAGACCATCTCCCCTGCTGGGATGAGAAGCGCATACGCTAGTCTACTCCGGAGTATCGATGCCCTGTATCGATAGTCCTACGACTAGGGACCTGTATAAGGATGTGCTTGTAGATTACCCAGCCCCCACTAGTGTGACTGCCATCACAACACTGGTAATCAAGCAAAGATCCTAAGGGCTCTACTAATATGTATAAGCGATATGTTAAAAGAAACACATGCACATATTGAAGTAGAAACAAACCAAATAGCATACTACCATATTGAGCAAGATTTTCTATACAACTGTGAATATCCCAAGCTTCCATTAAGTAATATACAAACTAGTATGATACAGTAATGGCCTCTAGGGCATATACACTAACATGAACTCTTTAGCGAAACTAGCAGATTCTACAACTCACTCGATTTAGTTTTTTATTGCTTCTAAAGTTCTTGCTTTGCATAGTGGTATTTATGAAATATCATGCACCTTATTCGATAAGGAAAGAGTCGAGATCCCTTCACCGGGAGCGACCTCTTTAGCGAAACTAGTAAAAGCCTCAAAAACATTCCTTTTTCAAAAATCACTTGTTTCTACAACGATATCAAGTTCATTATACTCATGGTTTTCTTAAAAAACCTGCATAGACCTCCGTCATTTCAGATAAGTACTACTTAGTATTCGTGCTACGTTTGTTGATTATGTTAAGGCGTAGTTTGCGGTAGCTAATTAGTGCTTATCTGCTAAAGCATGTGATGCGATTGAATTAGGGTAGTCGTACGACTTTATTGACCATGTTAAGGGTGATGCGGGTGGGTTTAATTCAATCAGGAAATGACGTGTTGAACTTGGCTAGAGCTTATGATTTTTTGACCATGTTAAGGTCATAAGCAGGTAGAGGCAAAAGTATTATCGGGAATTTCAAGTGTTGAAATTTGCAATGAGATTGCATACCTTCTATCAGATAGTTAGATCCTGATACCCACTGCGAGTAAGAGTTACTCCTGGGAGAGTTTTACACATGACAATTAGCCGATCAAGTAGTTGTCAAGAAAGGCGTTAACGGGGTTATGCCTCTTGGAAAATGAGGTTTATTTTAATTAGGTCCGTGCAAAAGCACGGTGAACCTCCGTCAAAGTACCAACACTGGCCTGGCTGAAAGATTGGCGAACTTATAAGGTATAATTAATCCCGGCTAGTCTTACCTTTTAGGGTTTGAAGGAAGATTTGATAAAAACGGTGGAAGCCATCCTGATTAGATAAGATAGTGAAAGGTCTACCTTAGCACCACATGAAGGGTTTGGAAGCATCACATGAACCAAAAGTGGAGTCTTTAGGGTGCTAAGTTAACTAACAAAGGATCGTTCCTAGAATCGATTAGGGTTTCAAATTTTTCACATCATCATATGAAAGGAAAGCTAGGGTTTAGAGAGTACAACCTTTGTAGCTCCCTACGCTAGACTCCTCGGCTACTTAGGGTTTAAAAAAGCTCCGCTTGAACTCCTCGATGTCACCGATGATCCACCCGGAGTCCGCTTTGTCCAAGCTTGCAACTTCATCCGATCAAGTGAACGAAATCAAGCTAACACTCCAAACAAGTGGGCTAGACTTGTGTAGAATGGTGTTGTGGTTCTCTTTCTCACTTCAAAATCCAATCTTGATGAGTATATTGCTCACTAAAAAGAACTAGAGAGCAAAATGAGAGAGGAAGAAGAAGATGATGGCAATTTTAGAAGATGATAAGTTTAACTCTTAAAAGAAAATGGAAAATATATCAATATATATTTTTCTCTTCTTATATCAAACCATGGTTAGGATATAATTGAACTTGAGTTAAAACCACAAAAGGAAAAGTAACCCATGGTCAAATGGTGGGTGAGAATGGTTAGGTTAAGAGAAGAGTGTAGAAACAAATCAATAATGACCATTTTGCTTTTTCCTTTTTGTTTTAAATCAAATGCAATTTAATCCATAAATAGAACCATGGTGTGAGTCTTATATTGCTACCATTTTCATGTATATACAACCATGAAGGATGTATGTATGTATGTATGTGTATATGTACATCCATATGTGCATGAATCAATAAAGAAACTATACATGCATGCATACATCCATCATACTCAAGAAAGGATTTCAAGTGAGAAGCTAATGGTTAAATGATAAATCAACACTTGATTTATCAATCCGGCCATATCACATATGACCCCTACCAAAAGCAAGCCGCCCGACCAATATACGGTATCCCATACGCGCATTTTAATCGGGTCCATGCGCATATCGCATACGCGCACCACAACGTTTCGCCTGGACTAGGAAACTCCATTGTGGGACTCGGAGACTCGTCAATACGCCGGCAGTGGGTGATGATCATATCAAGCACCCCCAAGCCGCAAGCGGTCAGCTAAACGTAACGGCCATCCGGGTATTGAGCGATCAGAAGAGAACAAGCGAACCTGCTTCAACTCCCGTCGAGCCAACCGGCAACACTTCCCGTACAGTCCGGTCTCCTCGTCTGATATGTCGCATATCAAGTCTAGGGGTGGTAAACGTCAGACCCCAATAACCGATAAGTCGTGCCGATGTGAGGCTCATAACGGGTCGAGAAACTACCGGTAACACTTACCAGCAAATCTCTGAATCATCCCTGGCCAGGGACTTCCCTGTTACGGCCAATCGAGCACAGTTCAACATCAACCCCCAATACCGGGAGAGACGAAACCCCTCCTATCACTCATTGCCTCCATGTGACTCGGGACTGTACCCAAAAACCACCGTTTTGCACGCCCTCATGGACGTGGTAAGGTGGAGATCAAAGCACAGTGGGAATCACACAAGACTCTATGGCGATCTCGGGTCTACAGACTAACCTGTGAGAACTGCCATCTGACGTGAGGTATAATACCATCAGGGAGTTCTCGGCGAGTCCGTCCAGTGTACCCAGTCTCCACTGAGCACCCGTATACCATCTCTGATGTCAAACACCAATGGATATGGGATCATCCATCGCCCATCTCATGAGTCGAGAAGCGTATACGCTAGTCTACACTGGTATATCGATGCCCCGTCTCGATACACCTACGACTAGGGACCTTGAAGGATGTACTTATGGACTACCATGTCCCCACTAGTATGATCTGCATCATAGTCCAGGTAGTCAAGTACACATCCTAAGGGCTTTACCAACATGTAACTATAAGATAGTTTAAAGAGACTAGTACACATGTTAAGATAAAGAGCAACCAGATAGCATACTATCATATCGAGCAAGAAAGTCATCTCTATATATGTCCAAGCATCCAATATAATATACATCATCTGTACAATACTGGCCTCTAGGGCATACATACAACTAACAGATAATAACCAATCTAATCCTGTAAGAGCATACGCTAAAGTGTTTTCTTCTCTCTCTCCAGGTAGCGACCATGTCAGACCTTAATCAAGATAATATTATGGATGTATTGACTGAACTCGCCTGTTATACTGAGCAGGGGAACGTTGGTTCCGTTGTTTCTTATAATTGTTATAAGACTGAGCAGGGAATAGGGATATATCCGGATTCCCACGCCGCCCAAACGAAGAATAAGCATGTTGATGCATCTTCTTCGGGTGTGTTAGTTACCGAGAACTGTTTCTCAGTTCACTCTACGTCCTGGGCATTAGATACCGGATCAGGATCCCACATATGCAATATGTTGCATGGGCTAAAGAAAGGTAGAGAACTGGGAATGAGTGATCATTCCGTAAGAGTAGGGAATGGTGCAAATGTTGCAGCCAAAGCTGTTGGCAAATATCACCTTGTATTACCAAATGGAAATACCTTGATTCTGAAAGAATGCTATTACATATCGACCCTGATATGCAATCTTATTTCAGTTTCTTTATTAAGTAAAGAAGGATATAATTTTGTAGTACAGGATAATGTTATGAACATCTTCTTGAATCAAAAGTTGATTGGATCAGGCTCGTTAACTAATGGCATATACATTCTAAATCAAACCACGGTTCTTAACGTACAAAACACATATAAGAGGAAGAGTTCAGAGATGAACGAATCCTTCTTATGGCATTATAGACTAGGTCATATCAATACGACACGACTAGCTAAATTTCATAAGGATGGATATTTGAATCCCTTCGAATTTTCATCTTATGACACTTGCCAGTCATGTCATAAAGGCAAGATTACCAAAACTCCGTTTAGTGGACACGGAGAAAGAGTTACGGAACTCTTGGGACTGATACATAGTGATGTATGCGGACCTGATTAGTCCAAAAAATTGTATTTACCGTAATCAGAAACGGCGTCGCTTTGCAGCTAGCCGGTGAATACGGGTCGATCCACAGAGATGGGTAACTTTCTGTTTTTATGTTATCACGAGTTGATTCCGATGGTGGTTTTTGTAGATTGATTTAAAACTAATTAATACGATATTAAAAAAACTTGCTAGGGTTAGGTCTAAGGTAGGGTTGATAAGATCAATATTGTCACCTCTTTCAATGTCGTTTAATTAAAGCTTTTTAGAAATCATAACAATTATTAGCAAAGTGGATTAGGATGATTTGGGAAGAAACGAAGTTTCTTCCTCTAGATCCTTGTCCGTCCTTTCCTATTAATTGGTACAATCTTCATGAACGTCATGTATGCCCGGCCCTTTATACTACGGTTCACCGTTACCTCGTAGGTAGGGTGCCGTAGGGAGCGGGTCATGCATGCGTGCATGAAATTTCTAGTTATGAGAAAAAGTATCGGCATTGAAGGAGGTGAGAGATATTCATCTCTCACTCCCTCCCTTGTTCCTAACCCTAACAAGCGAGGATTTTACTCGCTCATTAGGGAATTTTCTAAAAACGACATTTTTGTTGTTATGTTTTAAAGTGTTTTGTTCAAATCTTGAATTATTACTTACTGCAGATTAAAAGGAGCTAGACTCGTTAACTAAGGCAAGTGAAAAACTTACTCTACTGCAAGAATGATATGAGATAACTAGGGCAAGAATTAAATTAGAACTAAGGCAGGAATTTAAAAGAAAAGCTTACAAGAGTGATGCTCTAAATCTCCCAACAATTCTGATTTTATTGATTGAAAAGAGGCATCCATTTTACAGATTTGTGAGTACAATTTATAAGCAAACAGTGAAGCTAGGGTTACAGATTCTCGCAGAGGTGCAATTACAGATTTGACCCCTAAAAATCCCAACACCCGCACCGTCGCACCGACACAAGAAGTCGGTGCCGACACGGGCAACAAACGGCCGCGGAACCGCGGCAATGATGGGCCTTGGGCCGCGGTTCCGCGGCCCATTGGTGGCTTCATTTCACCATTTTCTCTGGTCTTCATGCTGGGTACTTGGGCTTGTTTGTTCTTCACTATTTTTCTCTGTTTGGCTTCTTGGTCTTTTCCAGATCTTCAGTGAAAACTTGTAAGGAGCCTTTGACCGTTCACTTTGACATTTCGGACCGCACTGCTTCATACAATTGTAACCTATTCTTCGTGACTCGGATCCATCTTCTTGCTGGTCAAAAAGTCTCTCTTTTGTATCATCTTCTGTCTTTTCTCACTGTCTTCTCCCCAAGAGCCTGTATCCTGTATCATGCAACAAACGTGCGTCAAAAGTACCTGTTTACTTATAAAATGAATAAAAATGGGGCGTATGAATTGCAATATTATGATATGAACAAATACCCCCAAACTTATCTTTTGCTCGTCCTCGAGCAAACTTATCTTTTGCTCTAACCTAGCCGCACTTTCGCAGGGAAACGTGATTGCACTGAGCACGTGCAACAAGCCGTTAAACCTCTAGGTGTCCCTAGTAGGAGGAGTGTTGTCTCCTGAGGGTTTTCAGCGGATTATACCCACAAAATCCTATCAATTTGGTTTTTCGACTCTTGCTCTCCAATCAGGTTTTCTAACAAGGAATTCTATTATCGTCGCCCCGCAAATTATCCACCCATATTCTTCACACTTCCTTATTATGTAACTTAAGATTGTACATGTTCTATAAAATTACTTAGAATTCAGCATTTCTTAAGTTTTTCTTCTAGAGTTTTATCTCCACTTAGGAATTTCTATCAACTCTATTAAAGATACAAGTTTTATTCTTCATTCATTTCTCTTATCTAAACTCTAATCACATATCCCCACGTGTGTGTAATTGTCACCCCTACGCTTGGAAATTCAAATCAAGCAATCGTACTCTCGTCCATTGTCCAAAGCACTTATTAATTTGTGAATTTTTCTTAACTTTCGCTTACACATCCTTCATGTGACCGTTAATACTTCTTGAGGTACCAACAGCCGATTACAAGATGCGTTAGCACTTTAAAGCGTATTTCCTAGTTTTGCAACACCCAAGGCTTTTAGCAGTGACTCCCAAACAATTTCTATCAACCTATTCACCTTTTTTTTTATTTTCATTGTGCTAAGGACTTTAGACAAGAGTAATCAAGGTCTCTTCTACTAATCCAAGTTTCAAGGTGCGTGATTGTGCATTTTGTAGGGTATATGTTTTCAGAATCTAAACTTAAGCTAGGAACTATTTTTCGAACTTATACTCTAATAAGAATATTAATACTCTTCCCTCATTTTGGCTTAGCCCAAGAAGTGAACCCAAAATTTGCCTATTCCTAAATAACCTACAAAGACATATATTCTCTACCGTTAAACTCTAAGGAATGTTATTTTTAGGGTTTTTAATTTGCTAAGTCTAAGATCTAGTTTTTCCTAGCCAGTTAACCTTTTTATCAAATTCAAGTCAATTAACCAAAATACAATAATTTTTATAATTTTTGAAATTTTTTTTTCTTTTATGGGTTTTTCAGTTTCCTAATTTTTTTTATTTTTCAAATTTTCAAATTTTTATGATTTTTTATATAAAGATGCAATGCAGAAATTAAATATGCAAAAGGAAGAGAAAAATATATACAATATGCAATGCAAAAGATAACTATATACATTACCCTCTCCCCCAAACTTGAGCAAAGCAGTGCCCTCACTGCCCGGCCCCATGTCGCGCTCGTGAGCGTGAACGTGATCGTTCCCCTCTAACCAAAAGTGTTTGGATTCCCCTCTCAATTTCTATCAACCGACGGTCGTGATCTCGTGCAGTTGCCCGAAACTCATCACTCAAAGAGTCAATTCTTCTCACTGTTCTTCGCATCAATCGCGCATGCTCCTGGGGAGTTAGTTCTTCCCCGCTCGAAGTCGAGCTCGAGCTAGGGGTGTGTGCGGGTACATTTTTTGCCGGTTCCGTTCGTGTCCAAATATCAGTGAGTCTAGAGTAGGACGACGTGACGCCCTCTACAAGTGTCCAAATTTTTTTTTTTGTTTTTATTTTTTTTTTATGGTATTTTTTTATACATTTACAAATGATATACATACCCCCAAACTTATTTGAAATAATGTTTTGGGAAAAAGAAACTTGGGAGTGAAAGTGGAGGAACATCACTCAGTGTAGATCGGCTCCTGCAAGAACAGGAGCTCCTCCGAAGGGTCCGCTGTGAAGAACGGTTTCAGTCGATGCCCATTCACCTTGAATAAGGTACCGTCTTCAGGATTCTCAAGATCAACCGCACCGTGCGGATAAACGGTGCGGACTACAAAAGGTCCTCTCCATCTGGACCGGAGCTTGCCGGGATGAAAATGTAACCGAGTGTCATAAAGTAGAACCTGTTGACCAGATTCAAAAGTTTTTCGCAAAAGGTGCTTATCGTGGAACACCTTAGCTCGGTTTTTAGCAATTATGGCATTATTATATGCCTCATCCCTCAGCTCCTCCAATTCATTCAATTGCAGCTTTCGATTGCTGCCCGCATCTCCTAAAGATAGATTCAGCTCTTTGATAGCCCAAAATGCTTTATGCTCAATCTCCACTGGGAGGTGGCAAGCCTTCCCGTACACAAGCCGGTATGGAGACATACCAAGATCGGTTTTATATGCAGTACGGAAAGCCCATAGTGCATCAATCAGTTTAAGTGACCAATCTTTACGGTTTTTGGAAACCGTTTTCTCCAAGATTTGCTTTATTTGCCAATTTGAAACCTCGGCTTGCCCACATGTTTGAGGGTGATATGGCGTTGACAACTTGTGGGTGATAGAGTATTTGCGCATTAAGGACTCGAAAGTCCTATTGCAGAAGTGAGAACCATTATCACTTATTATCGCCCGAGGGTGCCCAAATCGAGAAAATATGTATTCTTTAAGAAACCGAACGACAACTTTATTATCGTTCGTTCGGCTGGGCACAGCCTCAACCCACTTTGAAACATAGTCAACCGCCAAAAGAATATACACATTTCCAAAAGAGTTGGGAAATGGTCCCATGAAATCTATACCCCAAACATCAAAAATGTCCACAACCAAAATAGGTTGGAGCGGCATTTCGTTTCTCCGCGATATCCGGCCCAAGTGTTGGCACCGGGAGCAAGTTTTGCAGTATTCAAATGCATCCTTGAAGAGTCGTGGCCAATAGAAACCACACTGCAAAACTTTTTCGGCTGTCTTCTTTGGGCCAAAGTGCCCGCCACATGCTTGATCGTGGCAAAAAGACAGCACGCTCTTGACCTCACTTTCAGGTACACACCGACGAATGATTTGGTCGGAACAGTATTTAAAAAGATAGGGCTCATCCCAGTAAAAATGCTTTACTTGGGATAAAAATCGAAGTTTATCCTGTTTCGACCAATCATTAGGTATCAGGCCGGTGGCTAAGTAATTCACAATATCGGCGAACCATGGTTCGCAAGAAACGGTCAAGAGTTGCTCGTCGGGAAAAACATCAGTGATTGGAAGATCGAGCATGGGCGAAGAAGGAAGTCGTGATAGGTGATCAACTACTACGTTTTCACATCCTTTTTTGTCCTTAATGACAAGGTCAAACTCTTGTAATAAGAGGATCCAACGTATTATTCTTGACTTAGCATCCTTCTTCGCAAAAAGGTGGCGAAGAGCTGAATGATCTGTATATACAACGACTGGAGAGCCGATTAAATAAGGCCGAAATTTTTCGAGTGCAAACACAACAGCTAAAAACTCTTTCTCTGTTGTTGTGTAGTTGAGTTGGGCCTCATTTAGTGTTCGGCTAGCATAATAAATCACGTGCGGCATCTTATTAATGTGCTGTCCAAGAACAGCGCCAATAGCAAAGTCTGATGCGTCGCACATGATTTCAAAAGGGTGCGTCCAGTCGGGAGATGAGAGGATGGGCGCAGTGATGAGTGAATGTTTCAAGGACTCGAATGCTTCAATGCAAGTGGAGTCGAAAGCAAAAGTTGTGTCCTTGTCCAGTAAGAGAGTCAAGGGTCTAGCGATCTTGCTAAAGTCCTTGATGAACCGTCTGTAAAAACCGGTGTGGCCAAGGAAGGCTCTGATATCTTTGACGCATTTTTGGGGAGGGAGGTTTGAAATCACTTCGATCTTAGCTCTGTCAACCTCGATGCCATTTTGCGAGATGACATGTCCTAAGATAATGCCCTCTCGCACCATGAAATGGCACTTCTCCCAATTCAATGTTAGGTTCTTATCCCTGCAGCGGGTAAGAACAGCGTCAAGATGTCGTAAACACTTGTCGAAGGAGTTGCCAAAGATGGAGAAATCATCCATAAAGATCTCCAAGAACTTTTCAACCATGTCTGAAAAGATCCCCATCATACACCGCTGAAATGTCGCGGGTGCATTGCATAACCCAAAGGGTATGCGACGATAAGCAAAGTGCCAAAGGGACAAGTGAATGTTGTCTTGTCTTGATCCTCTTTGGCGATAGGGACTTTGGTGTAATCAGAATAGCCATCGAGAAAGCAATAGAACTCGTGCCTTTCCAATCGCTCGAGCATTTGGTCAATGAAAGGTAAAGGAAAGTGGCCTTTCCTTGTTGCGGCATTGAGTTTCCTATAGTCTATGCAGACTCGCCACCCAGTTTGGGTGCGAGTGGGAATCAACTCATTTGCCTCATTGGTAATGACCGTAATGCCCGATTTCTTTGGCACGACGTGGATTGGGCTAACCCATTGGCTATCCGAGATAGGGTAAATGATACCAGTATCCAGACACTTGACAATCTCCTTCTTTACAGCCTCTTTCATGATGGGGTTGAGGCGTCTTTGTGGATCCCGGGCCGGCTTGGCATCATCCATTAAGTGTATATGATGTTCGACTATGAGGGGACTAATCCCCTTAATGTCCGCCATAGACCAGCCGAAAGCTTGCCGATTATTATGTAAGACCAACAACAGAGCCTTCTCTTGCTCAAGAGCTAGAGAGGCTGATATAATGACGGGTAAGGTCTCATTATCACCTAGATAAGCATATTTTAGGTGTGTCGGCAAAAGCTTTAATTCGAGTTTAGGAGGTGAAACAATAGATGGCAACAATGGGGTAGTTGTTTCAAACTCGAAGGATTCCATCAAAGGTTCGAACCGAGTGTACGCAACAGTGTCGGATGGTTCGACTAACTCATCCGAAAAAGCAAAAGACTCCAATTCAGGTGATGAGTCTTCAAAGTCGTCAACGAAGGTAAAACACTCAAAATCGTAATCCGCCGTGAAAGCTGTGTCGGATTCTAGGAGGAACGCACTAGTGGCGTCAACATTGCTGTGATCGAACAAAAAATTCTCGAACTCACAGTCCTCCTCCGCGATCTCATTGATCGAGCAAACATCGAGTATGCTAGCATTAGGCTCAGCCGGCTGACTTCCCAACTTGAAAATATTGAGCTCAATTGTCATATTGCCGAAAGATAAGTTCATTGAACCATTACGACAATTAATCACTGCGTTGGAAGTTGCCAGAAATGGTCGACCTAGTATTACCGGAATTTGATTCCGGGGGTTAGCGACAGGTTGTGTATCCATCACAATAAAGTCAACGGGGAAAATGAAATTCCCTACTCTTATTAACACATCCTCCAGCTCTGCCCTAGGATGAGTGATTGACCGGTCGGCCATTTGAAGAGTACAGTGAGTGGGCTTAAGCTCTCCAACGCCCAATTGCTCGTACACAGAATAGGGTAACAAATTCACACTCGCGCCAAGATCTAATAGTGCTCTATTGATGTTCTTGTCCCCAATTGTTATCGAAATGGTCGGACACCCGGGGTCCTTTTGCTTTGGGGGTAAGGAATTTACAAGAGCATCGTTAATAGCACTAGCCACAAAAACTTTCTTTGGCACTTGCGACTTCCTCTTTTTGGTACATAAGTCCTTTAAAATTTTTGCATATGAAGGAACTTGCTGGATTGCATCCAAAAGAGGGATATTTATGCTAACCTGTTTGAACAACTCAACAATCTTCTCCATCTGTGGAGTTGGTTTATTGGATCTCAACCGATTAGGAAAAGGAACATTTTTAAAGGTGGTTGAGTCCAATTTTTGCGGATCAGATTGTCGAGTTGGAATGGCACCCCGTGTAGATGTGTTCGTGTCGTGAGAAATGGGTCCGTTCAAGCTAGAAGAGGTAGAGCCATGTGAAGGGTGGAGAATAGGCTCTAAAGAAGAAGAAGATGGTGAAGAAGATGAAGAGGGCCCACCGGCAGGGGTGTCATTGTTAATACCCACATTGTTTTGCAACACTTTTCCCGATCTCAACGTGGTCACAGCATTTACGTTATGATTCTGCTGTTGATATGCAGCATGTGTGTGACCGGGGTTGGGCAGTGGTTGAGACGGGAGTTTTCCTTTTTCGCGCTCGCTCAAAACTGCATTGAGTTGTGCAATTTGTGCCTCAATAGATTTGATGCTTTGATCGTGTGAGGCACTATTTTGCACTAAAGATTGAATAGAAGTCTCAAGTCTTGCTGTAGACTGTGTAGATTGCTTAAGGAACGCATCTAGACTTCTTTCGAGCGAGCTAACCTTATCATTATTAGGTTGAACATAATTGTTTGGCTGGTAAGCATTGTTAGGCACAAAATTGTTCACCTGATTAGGGTAAGGTTGTTGTTGAAATTGTTGCGGTTGAAATTGAGTTTGTGAAGGTGCTTGTTGTTGTTGTTGTGGAGGAGGAGGTCTTTGAAAATTGTTATTTCCTTGGAATTGTTGATTTTGGTTCCAAGCGAAATTTGGGTGACTCCTCCACCCCGGATTATACGTTGAAGAGTACGGATCGTTTCTTTGTCGTTGCTGAAATGCAGCATTGACTTGATCCTGTCCTTGAGTAGATGCATTATAAGGACACTCTTCGGTTAGGTGCGAGGGATCCGCACAACAAGCACAAACAGTTCGTGGGGGCATAGCAGGGGCAGGAGAAGACGATGAGATTTTGGTCTCGATCGCTTCTAGCTTTTTCGTAAGAGCGGCCATTTCGGCCTTCATAGCAATCGACATCTCTACTTGATGTATTCCTGCCCTAGATTGACCACTAGAAGATGATGTGGTCTTGGTGCTTTCCCACTGTATTGTTTGCTCACTAAGATCCTCAAGAAACTGTCACGCTTCATCACTAGACTTAGAGAGAAAATGACCTTGACAGATGGTTTCTAGAGACTGCTTCGTTGCCGAGTTCAATCCCTCGTAAAATGTTTGGCAAAGTTGCCAACTCTCTATCCCATGATGAGGGCATTGTACGAGTAGGTCCTTAAATCTCTCGAAGCACTTCCAAAAGGGTTCGGAAGGAAGTTGTGAGAATTGAATTATTTAATTGCGGATTCTAGCAGTTTTGTGATGAGGATAGAACTTTTTCAGAAAAGCTTTCACAAACTCGTCCAAATTTCTTATGGAATGTGATGCGGTGCTGTATAGCCACTTCTCGGCTAGGTCACATAAGGTGAAAGGAATGACCCTTAGCCTTATAGCGTCATCACTTAATTGGGTTGTTTTCATCATAGCGCACACATTTTGGAATTTATTGATAAAGATATATGCATCTTCAGATTCCAAACCATGAAATTTTGGCAGCATATTGATGAAATGTGGTTTTATTTCAAAATTGTCCCCATTTACCGGTGGGGTGAAAGACAGGTGGGTAAAGAAGTGCGGATGGGGTAAAAGAGATCCTGGAGCGCAACTCGTGCGGGCGCTTCAACAGGAGGTTGATTCGGGTTATTCGCACCTGGCGGAGGTGGAATCATTCCCGTCGGTAAGGTCTCGTTGTGGTTGAATCCCGACATGCCTTCGGTGAAAGAATTTGAAGTTGAGGGTAAGAAAGTGGACGGAGTGTCGACTTTAGTGTCGAAAGGTTCGTCGGTCGGTACCAACGAAACACGGACTATTCGGGCGTCAGTATCCCTAGTCCAAAGTGACATACACTAAAGGGTGGTGCGGTCAGAAAAAAAAAGACAGAATGTGGAGGTAAGATAACGTCAGTGAGGGAAAGTGAGTGGAAGTGAGTTGTAAGTTTTCTTAGCGGCAAGTTGCAAGTTTTGAAAAGATTTTTTTTTTTTATATGTGAGAGTTTTGCAAAACGGTTTTTGGAAAGGGACTCATGACACAAATCAACCACACATGCACAATCAGGCCTAGATCTAGGGTCACCTAGGTCTGCTAGACAGCTCCTAACTAGGGCTAGAAATAGGACCTCAAACCGCCTCTTCACGGACAAGTACGGCCAGGTAAGTGGGAAGGAACCACCACTACAGTAGGCCGAATTAATAACCACTAGCCTAGACACCGCAATGTCGGTTAGGATAAACGGCCGATGCCTATACTAGTCCTTTTCCTATTGAGCTCGATGTTCTTAGGTCTGAGTCTAGTCTTTTTTTAATTAATTGTGGTCAATGCACATGCTTTAGGTGTTTTCTGGGGTCCTGGGAAGGGTGATGAAATCCCCACCCAATCTGAGTTTGGTCAATTAGCCCCTTAAAGTCCGATTAAATTATGCAAAACAGTAAAATTCACTTGCAATCAATTTTTAGCGCGGCGCAAAGAAACCTGCAGAAAATCTGTTATTTAGAAGGGGAGAGAAGATTTTTAGCGCAAAGAATTCCTGCAGAAAGTTTTTACAGAGAGATATATGGGAGGTTGCAGAGGGGAGAAGGAGAAAGCAAACCTTGCAAAATTGATGTGCTGACGTGGCAGGAAGAGCGCGGAACCGCGGTCTGGGGGCCTCTTTTGCGGCGGAAACGCGGCCAATTGAGCAGATTAGGCTCTGGAAAAAAAATGTGCTGCTCTGTGCTTGCAATTCCTCTCTGTTCTTATGTACCAACTTCTATTTTGCTCTCTGTAAATTTCCAGATTCACAATCCTTTGCTGCTCCTGCAAGATTCAAAACATAGAACCCTTCAAACAGATAAAAATCGCTAAAATGTTTTTTTATTTTTCTATTTTCTGATTTTTATGATTTTTCAAAATTTATATCAACCCGAAATCATACAAAACAAAAATTACGCCATCCCCGTGATTAGTCCAAAAAATTTTATTTACCGTAATCAGAAACGGCGTCGCTTTGCAGCTAGCCGGTGAATACGGGTCGATCCACAGAGATGGATAACTTTCTGTTTTTGTGTTATCACGAGTTGATTCCGATGGTGGTTTTTGTAGATTGATTTAAAACTAATTAATACGATATTAAAAAAAACTTGCTAGGGTTAGGTCTAAGGTAGGGTTGATAAGATCAATATTGTCACCTCTTTCAATGCCGTTTAATTAAAGCTTTTTAGAAATCATAACAATTATTAGCAAAGGGGATTAGGATGATTTGGGAAGAAACGAAGTTTCTTCCTCTAGATCCTTGTCCGTCCTTTCCTATTAATTGGTACAATCTTCATGGACGTCATGTATGCCCGGCCCTTTATACTAAGGTTCACCGTTACCTCGTAGGTAGGGTGCCGTAGGGAGCGGGTCATGCATGCGTGCATGAAATTTCTAGTTATGAGAAAAAGTATCGGCATTGAAGGAGGTGAGAGATATTCATCTCTCACTCCCTCCCTTGTTCCTAACCCTAACAAGCGAGGATTTTACTCGCTCATTAGGGAATTTTATAAAAACGACATTTTTGTTGTTATGTTTTAAAGTGTTTTGTTCAAATCTTGAATTATTACTTACTGCAGATTAAAAGGAGCTAGACTCGTTAACTAAGGCAAGTGAAAAACTTACTCTACTGCAAGAATGATATGAGATAACTAGGGCAAGAATTAAATTAGAACTAAGGCAGGAATTTAAAAGAAACGCTTACAAGAGTGATGCTCTAAATCTCCCAATAATTCTGATTTTATTGACTGAAAATAGGCATCCATTTTACAGATTTGTGAGTACAATTTATAAGCAAACAGTGAAGCTAGGGTTACAGATTCTCGCAGAGGTGCAATTACAGATTTGACCCCTAAAAATCCCAACACCCGCACCGTCGCACCGACACAAGAAGTCGGTGCCGACACGGCCAACAAACGGCCGCGGAACCGCGGCAATGATGGGCCTTGGGCCGCGGTTCCGCGGCCCTTTGGTGGCTTCATTTCACCATTTTCTCTAGTCTTCATGCTGGGTACTTGGGCTTGTTTGTTCTTCACTATTTTTCTCTGTTTGGCTTCTTGGTCTTTTCCAGATCTTCAGTGAAAACTTTTAAGGAGCTTTTGACCGTTCACTTTGACATTTCGGACCGCGCTGCTTCATACAATTGTAACCTGTTCTTCGTGACTCGGATCCATCTTCTTGCTGGTCAAAAAGTCTCTCTTTTGTATCATCTTCTGTCTTTTCTCACTGTCTTCTCCCCAAGAGCCTGTATCCTGTATCATGCAACAAACGTGCGTCAAAAGTACCTGTTTACTTATAAAATGAATAAAAATGGGGCGTATGAATTGCAATATTATGATATGAACAGGACCCATGTCTACACATGCCAGAAATGATTCCTCGTACTTCATTACAGTCACTGACGATCTCTCAAGATACGGACATGTGTTCCTGATGAAACACAAGTCTGAAACTTTTGAGAAATTCAAAGAATATAAGCATGAAGTCGAGAACAAGACGAGTAAAAGTATTAAAATTCTACGATCTGATCGAGGAGGAGAATACTTGAGCAATGAGTTCCTGGACTATCTAAAAGAGAATGGGATTCTCTTTCAGCTTATTCCTCCTTATACACCACAGCACAACGGTATATCGGAACATAGGAATTGCACCCTATTAGATATGGTGCGCTCTATGATGAGCACCGTTGAGTTGCCTATTTCCTTTTAGGGTTATGCGCTTGAGACAGCTGCATACCTATTGAATCAAGTTCCATCTAAATCAGTGCCTACAACCCCATATGAGATATGAGGGAATGAGACTATATTTTAAACGAGTTAAGATATGGGGTTGTCCGGCCTATGTCAAAAAGCAAAATCCGGACAAGCTCGAGGCACGATCAGTTCTTTGCATGTTTGTGAGATATCCAAAGAACTCACAAGGATATATTTTCTACCACGCTGAGGAGCAAAAGGTGTTTGTTTCTCAATATGCCACCTTTTTAGAAAAAGGAATTTCTTGTGAAAGAAATTAGTAGCAAAGAGGTAGAGCTGGAAGAAGCTCAAGCAGCACAAACTGCAACTAAAGATTTAGTGGAACCAGAGGATTCAATAGTTCCCGATGAACCTCAGCCGCTCCGCCGATCTAGTAGGGTTCCTCATCCACCTGAGAGATACTATGGTTTTCTCATTGATGGTAGGAGCGAGGATTGCATCATAGAAGATGATGACCCAACTAGCATTGAGCAGGCCATCACGAGTGGGGACTCTGTGAAATGGCTGGATGCAATGCGATCTAAGATGGAATCTATGTACACCAACAAAGTATGGACTTTGGAAATTTCTCCTGAAGGGGTAAAACCCATTGGAAGCAAATGGATCTTTAAGAAGAAACTTGGTGTAGATGGAAAAGTTGAGACTTTCAAAGCTAGACTTGTTGCAAAAGGTTTTCATCAACGACCAGGTGTGGATTATGATGAAACCTTTTCTCGAGTTGCTATGCTTAAGTCCGTCCGGATCCTACTTGCCATTGCTGCATACCATGACTACGAAATCTGGTAAATGGATGTTAAGACCGCCTTTCTAAATGGTGATTTAGAAGAGATCGTATACATGACTCAGCAAGAGGGCTTCGTAGATAGTGAGAGCAGCAAAAAGGTGTGCAAGCTGCTTAAATCTATCTACGGGTTAAAGCAGGCATCGCGGAGTTAGAACATCTGTTTTGATGTTGTAGTCAAAGAGTTTGACTTCATCAAGAACGTAGATGAACCTTGTATATACAAGAAGGTGGCAGAGAGTAAGGTTGTCTTCCTCGTATTGTATGTGGATGACATACTCTTGGTAGGAAATGATATTCCTATGCTGCACTCGGTCAAGCTCTTCTTATCACAAAGATTCTCAATGAAAGATCTAGGTGATGCCTCCTGCATCTTGGGAATTAAGATCTATAGAGATAGATCTAAACGAAAACTGGGATTGTCCCAATCCAGGTACATTGACACCATACTAAAGAGGTTTGGTATGGAAGAATCCAAGCATGGGAATTTACCCACGATCTTAGGACTCACTCTCTCCAAAGAGATGTCTCCCAAGACTGATTTGGAAAGAGCTTGCATGCAAGAGATACCCTATGCTTCGGTAGTAGGCTCTATCATGTATGCGATGCTATGTACCGGACCTGATATAGCATACTCACTAAGTGTAGTGAGTAGGTATCAAGCAGATCCTAGAGAGAGTCACTGTACAGCTGTGAAGAACGTCCTCAAGTACTTGAGAAGGACTAAAGAGATGTTCTTGGTGTATGGCAATGGAGAACTCCAAGTGGAGTTCTTTACCGATTCGAGCTTCCAGAGTGATAAGGACGACTCTAAGTCGGTCTCGGCATTTGTCTTTATCCTCAATGGAGGGGAGGTATGCTGGAAGAGTTCCAAGCAGGAAACCGTGGCAGACTCGATGATGGGGACTGAATACATCGCTGCCAACGATGCTGCCAAAGAGGCTGTCTTGATGAAGAAGTTCATAACTGAACTTGGTGTAGTTCCATCCATTGAGCGTCCAATACCTTTGTATTACGATAACAATGGAGCAGTGGCTTTGGCCAAGGAACCCAGGTCCCATCAGAGATCCAGGCATATTCTGAGACGGTATCACCTGATCCGGGAGATAGTTGATCGCCGGGAGATCGAAGTTAGGAGAGTTGATACGAAGGACAACACTGCGGATCCATTCACGAAGGCCATACCCCAGATACAATTTGAGAGACTTTTCGGGATGTTGGGTATGAGATACTACAACAACTGGCCTTGGTGCAAGTGGGAGATTGTTAGTTATGTATATGCCCTAGAGGCCATTATTGTATATGTGATGTATATAATAGTGGATGCTTAGAGATATATAGAGGGGACATTCTTGCTCGATATGATAGTATGCTATCTGGTTGCTCTTTGTCTTAATATGTTGATTTTTATTGTGATACTGTCTTGCTCTCATATGTTGACGAAGCCCTTAGGATGTTTACTTGATTACCAGTACTAAGATGGAGATCATACTAGTGGGGCCAGGGTAGTTCACAAGTACATCCTATAATTGTTCCTAGTCGAGAGTGTATCGAGACAGGGCATCGATTCTCCATAGTAGACTAGCGTATACGTTTCTTGACCCATATGATGGGTGATGGATGATCCCACATCCGTTGGTGTTTGACATCAAAGATGGTATACGAGTGCTCAGTGGAGACTGGATACACTGAACGGACTCACCGAGAACTCCTAGTTGGTATTATACCTATCGTCAGATAGCAGTTCACACTGGTACAAGTTAGTCGGTAGACCCGAGATCGTCATAGAGTTTTGTGTGATTCCCACTGTGCTTTAATTTCCACCTTACCACGTTCAAGAGAACGTGCAAAACTGTGGCTTTTGGGTACAGTCCCGAATCACATGGAGGCAATGAGCGATAGGAGGGGTTTCGTCTCTCCCGGTATAGGGGTTGATGTTGCGCTGTGCTCGATTAGCCATAACGATAAGTCCCTGGCCAGGGCTGCTACGGAGATTTACTGATAAGTGTTATCAGTAGTTTCTCGGCCCGTTATGAGCCTTACATCGGAACGAATTATCGGTTACTGGGGTCTGACGTTGACCACCCCTAGACTAGATATGTGACATATCAGACGAAGAGACCGGACTGTACGGTAGTGTTACTGACAGGCTTTACAGGAGTTAGAGCGGGCTTGCTTGTTGATCTTTTGATTGCTCAATACCCGGGTGGCCGTTACGTTTAGCTGACTGCTTGCGGCTTGTGGGTGTTTGATATGATTATCACCTATTGCCGGTGTATTGACGAGTCTTTAGAGTCCTACACAGAGGTTTCCTGGCTCAAACGAAACGGAGTAGGAGCACATATGTGATATGTGCGGGACCGAGAATAATACGAGTATGTGATACCGTATTCTATTCTCGCGATATGTGACATCGGTCGGTTATATGTGATATAGCATGGTCATCGGATCAAGTGTTGATTCGATGAAATGATACATTTTATATTAGTTGGTTATATAGAATATAGCCGGATTATTAAATCAAGTGTTGATTTGATAATTTAATATATAATTGTATATTTGATATACTAATTTATATTAACTAATATTAGCTCACTTGTGTATTTCTTTTAATCACTATTGGACACTTAATATATATGTAATATATATTAATGTATCATGCTTGATTATATATGCAACATGGGTGTATGAGACTTACACCATATATGAGATAATATTAAGGTTTTTATTTATTTAAGAAATTCAAAAATGAGTGGATTTTTTCATGGGTAGAAGCTTGGAGAAGTTTTGGATGACCATTGACTTAGTCCACCCAGTTTGTTTTTCCTTAGATATTTATTAACCTAACCATTATCTACAACTATGGTTTATTCTCTACAAGGGTTATATGAGATATCTTCTCACCCATGGTTGCCATTCACTCTCACAACATTATCTCTCTTCATCTTCTTCTTCAAGCTCAAGAGCTCTCTAGTTTTTGTGCAAGTGTGAAATAATAGTGAGAAAAAGAATTCTAAAGTGAGCAAAATTTCTACTTCATCATCCTCTTCTATACTAGCCATATAGTTTAGGGTATTAGCTTCAATAGTTCCATATTAGTGAAGGGATAGCTTGGGTTTGTGTCTCCTCGAAGTAGATCATCTTCGGCTTGGAAGACTTCGAGCAAGTTTGCATCTTTTGCCTTGTGGAGCCTCTCAAGAGTCTAGGAGTTCTTTGATTGCTGCGAAGGGACTACTACTTAGAGCATTTGAAGTGATGGACCGGTCTACAAAGGTTGTATTCCGCAATCACTTAGTTGTAAAGTTATTTACATATCGTATTGTCTAAATCTTTAGTTAAGATTCTAGGGTTAGGGTTAACTAGCATGGAAAATTTTTGAAAATAGCATGGACGATGCCCCCCGAAACCTTGCTGTTGTGCTAAATAACCCTACAATTTGAACCCACCCATACATACCCTTGACGAAGGCCAACAAAGTAGTATGACTGTCCTAAACCAACGCATCTATCTATGCAATAGAAAAGTAACAAGCAGCTACCATACACTATGCCTTGACGAAGGCCAACAAACATAGCATGAATACTAAGTGCTACCCGTCTGAAATGACGGAGGGCTACGAACGGTGTTTGGCGAAAAACCTTGAACGTAATGAACTTGATATCGTTGAAGGAACCGGATAGCTTTTTACAAATATATAGTGGCGAAAACCTTTGCTAAAGAGGTCACTCCCGGTGAAAGAATCTCGGCACTTTCCTCGTCGAATGAGGTGCAGGGTTTTCCCACTGAATACCATGATGCAAAGAAAAAAGTAATCGACTATAGTGAAGTTATTACCCTGACGCAAACTTCTGCCCAAGAGGTCACTCCCGGTGAAGGGATCTCGGCTCTTGCCTCGTCGAATGATGTGTTGGATATTCATAACCGAATACCGATGTGCAAAACAAAAGAAAACGTCCTTGTAATAACAGCTTTTGAAAATTTGTTCCAACAATATCGAATAGGTTTGTTTTCTTTGCATTGATCAGAATCAACGTGGTCCCATCAATTAATCACACCAGAAAAGAACGAAAATATGATGTGCGTATATTCCATCTGCATTCGCCACTGGGCCCCGTTATTGCCCGTTAGGTTACTTAACTAACGACAGAGCGGGGGCTGGACTAGCGCGGGTGCAAAACATATACAACATCTACTAGTATATATATAACAATATATAATAATCTCTCCAGGTATGATAAATGCAACATCAAAGAATAGCGATAAGCATCACAGAACAATACAGAAAATCTGGGAGCCCCGGGTTTCCTTTGAGCCGCAACTGAAACCCGACGTTCTTTTGTCATGTGGATAGCCTGTGAAATGAAAACCTAGACCCCTACAAGTGCAGTAAGTTACCCGCCAAAACCAGAAGCGAGGCAGCCTCCTTCATCAAAGTGAATGGGCCACCCGGCACTTCACGGAATCCGGTAACTTGAGCACTCCTCCTTGGGTCAACCTGTACCCCCTACGAGTGCGGCGAATAGCCCGCCAATTCTAGAGTGAGGCCCCCCATCTCAATGCCATGAGATGCGAGCCCATTTCCCTCTAGAACCCGGCTATCCGTGCACTCCATCGCGGGGTAATCCTAGTACAGAAAAGAAAATATGTACAATGGTGACATCGACCTCAACCCAGTCGTGCTCGAAACAAATAATATACAAGAAGGCAGTGACGGCAATCCACATGTCGGACGCTCGCCCTGCGATATCAAATGTACAAATAAAATTAAAATGTACTAACATTGCACCCAGTCTATCCACCACGACGATCCAGCCAACACACGGCACAACACAGAACATCAACGTGAATGTCGCGTTCGCAAACTCGTCTAAAATAACTATAGCAATTAGACGAGTTGTACCGCTCTAATGACATTCACGGTCGCAGATAGTAATGTATGTACTGTAAACTATGACATTAGAATTCCGCACGCAATTAGCAAACCAAACCAATTTCCAAAACCATGAAAAAAAAACAGTGAGCTAAAGTTCCAAAAACCGACCGTTTAAAGCTAATTCGGAAGTCCGAATCAAAACAAAACGTACCCAAACCTTCAAGGGGAGTTATAGCAAGAAATTAACTTCGATTCGGGGGGCATAGAGGGGGTACCCCACCCCTAAGGCCACCACGAGGTGGCCACGGGGTGAGGCAAACCCGAAACTGCCCAAGATGGTGCAGTTTCTGGTCCCCACCGCCAAGACCACCTTGTGGTGGTCTTGGGGAGTGGGTGAAACCATTCGATCCCCCCTGGAGGTTCCCCGGGGTGCCCATGCACCACCCCGCGGTTTCTCAGTTCAAACAGTGAGCCCGCGGGATGTGCAAATATCTCAAACTTTCAGTTTTCGAAACTGTTTTTCTCGGCAGTTTTGCACGACAAAAAAAGCGGATTTCTAATATCGCAATGAGTTAGTATGGGGTAAATGGGTTGGCTCTAATACCATGTTGGGTTACGCCAGCGCCCCGGTCATCAATCCGTGGCCAAATTCGGAACAAAAACTTTTAGAAACAGGCGCTAACGGAACCTGATTCCCAGATCGTACCATTAACCCTACACTAGCTAAATGAAAAGGAATTTAGAGCGGTTATACCGAACGATCCGTGTCCTTCGGTCTTCAACCTCTGTCCCAAGCTCCTCACGGCTTCCTTGATCAAGTTTGATCTCCGATCTCCCCACATCGAAGAAGATCCACGTCGAGGGTTAGTAATATGGGCTCCCGCATCAAAACTGAAGCAACTCAGGTATCTAGTTTGCTAGCCTAGATAGCCAAGATGAAGTAGAGAGAGTTTGTGATTACTTTTTCTCAATACACCCAAGGATTCTCAACTCATGAGAGGGTTTGGATGGAGGTTGAAAAAGATTCCATGGGATGAAGAGTGTGCTATAAATCAATGCACACTCTTTCTCACAAAAAATGAGTGGCTGCTTGTTATTTTTTTGTGTTGTTTTTGGCTTGGCTAATCTGTGTGATATTTTGTGAGCCCTTTTTTAAAATGAGCTTCCTCTTTCTCACAAAAAACCCCACACCAAAATATCTTAGCAAAAACAAAACAATACATGTCACAATGAATCAACACATGACCCAATACCATGAGTCACCAAGTGCGTGTGTTATTAATCAATGCACAAAGCCAAGACTTGCACTCACACTTTCCACCTCATAATAAACATTTAAACTAAATGTTTAATCCAAAAATAAAATGGCATCAACTAAAGAAATCTTGTAACGAATTACAAGAATACCCCATCATCCGTATATATATATACCCGCATCCATATTCCGACTGAATACGAATAAAATGAGATGAAAGTAATCCAACAATATAATACTAGGATTCGGTTTAAACCAAAGACTACTAGTATTATCCGTCCGATCATGATCCGTGCACAAGTGCACGTATATGATCAAACCCTGCCATAAAACCATACGGCCTCTACAACGTTTCGTCCAAATCAGGGAAACCCTCTGTGTGGGACTCTAAAGACTCGTCAATACGCTGACAGTGGGTTTAACCATAAGCACGTCAGTGGCACTAGCTATACATAACGGCTACCCAGGTATTGAGTGAAAGGCAGACCGACGAGCAAACTCATCTGAAACCCTACTGAGCCTGACAGTGACAATATCTGTACAGTCTGGTCCATCCATCTATGAGTATCGCATATCGAGTCTAGGGATGGATAAAGTCAGACCCCTAATAACGCGACATTTAGTGTCGGTATAAAGCCTATCACCACCTAAGAAACTACCGATCCTAGATCTGTAATTCTCGACTACCTTGGTCAAGGATTTCTGGTGATGGCCACCCATGCACACCACGACATCAACCCCCAATACCGGGAGAGACGAATCCCTCGACGATCCGCTCACTGCCTTCATGTGGCTCGGGACTGTACCCAACTAAAACCTGTTTGCATGACTCCTTTGAGCCATGGTAGGATAGTGATCAAAGCACAGTGGGAACTCACACGAGACAAATGATGATCTCAGGTCGATAGACTAACCTGTACACCTGTCACCAGGGAACTGCTATCTAACAATAGGTATAATATCAACTAGCATGTTCCCGGCGAGTCCGTCCGGTGTACTCATAACCCAATGAGCACCTGTATACATCTTAGGTGAACCAACTGACACCAATGGCTTGTAATACCGGCCACCGCCCCTCGTCGGGGTCTCGATCCGTATACACTAGTCTACTCTCGGAGTATCGATGCCCAGTCTCGAAACTCCCATGACTAGGGACATATTAAGGATGTGCTTATAGACCACCCAACTCTCACATATATGATCGCCATCATACTGCTGGTAGTCAAGCAAGAATCCTATGGGCTCTATCAACATGTAATAGTGATATATAATATCACCTGAAGCATGTACACGATGATAAAGACAAACCAGATAGCATACTATTATCTCGAGTAAGACTGTTCTACCGGTATAGGTCCTCCCTCAATCATTGCAATCACCTGCCTGCGATCTAATAATTGACTTGATGGCACTATATCTAACAATCTCCCACTTGCACTTAAGGCTAATTATTGCGGTGTCTCATACTCACAGATCGTGTGATACCGAACACCTAACTTCAATACTAATCAGTTTCACAAAGTTCGTTTGTAAAACTATTACGTTCGAGAAATGATGAAGACGAGCTAGCCGAGCCAGAAGAAGCCCTCAAGAGCTCGAAGATGGAAAACAAGCAACCTTCGATGAGCTAATCGAGATCGATTTGGGAACTCCTGATAATCCAAGGCCGACCTACATCAGCTCACTCTTGTCAGAGAAAATGAAAGAGCAGATAATTGCCCTGCTGCATGAGTTCGCCGACTGTTTCGCGTGGACGTACAAAGAAATGCCTGGACTATCCCCTGAAGTGGTCGTGCATAAGCTGGTTATATCTCCTGATGCCAAGCCTATCAAACAAGCTCCTCGAAGAATGAGAAAGGAACTGGAAGAAAAGTTCATCGAGAAAACTAAGAAACTTATCGATGCTGGCTTCATCAGGGAAGAGATGTATGCAGACTAGATCGCATGCATTGTCCCGGTAAAAAAGAAAAATAGGCAGATCCGTGTTTGTGTCAATTTCAGATACCTTAACAAGGGATGCCCTAAAGATGATTTCCCGCTTCCGGTCATAGAAATGATGGTCGATGACACCTCAAATTATGAGCTGTTCACCTTCATGGACGGTTCGTCTGGGTACAATCAGATAAAAATGTCGCTTGAGGATGAGAAGCATACAGCATTTCGAACCCCGATCGGCATATACTATTACAAAGTGATGTCGTTCGGACTGAAGAATGCAGGTGCTACATATCAAAGGGCAATGACCAATATCTTTGATGACCTAATCCATAAAGTCGTCGAATGCTATGTTGATAATCTGGTCGTCAAGACTAAATCCAAGGCTGATCACATCCAAGATCATAGGACCTTTCTTACTAGACTGAGGGAATACAATCTGAAGATGAATCCTCTAAAGTGCGCTTTTGGCGTGTCATCGGGAAAATTCCTAGGCTTCATAGTCCGACATCGAGGGATCGAAGTTGACCCATCAAAGATAAAGGCCATCATGGAGATGCCCTCTCCAAAGAGTCTGACGCAGCTAAGATTTTTTCAAGGAAAGCTTGCTTATATACGAAGGTTTATCTCAAATTTATTGGGGAGATGTAGGCCCTTCTCAAAGCTCATGAAGAAAGGAGCTCCTTTTGTCTGGGATGCCGAATGTCAAGAAGCGTTCGAAAGCATCAAACAGTAATTGTTGCACCCTCCAGTTCTGGCCACTCCCATTCCAAATAAACCGATGATTCTCTACACTGCCGCGCTAGATGAATCACTCGGTGCGCTCCTTGCTCAGAACAACGAGGAGGAAAAAGAAAATTCCCTCTACTACCTCAGTCAAACTCTAGTCGGGGCGGAACACAACTATTCCCCGATCGAAAAGCAATGCCTGGCTCTGATATTCGCTGTGAAGAAGCTGAGGCACTATCTGCTCGCTCATCGGGTTATGCTGATCTCCAATGTCAACCCGCTCAAACACTTGATGACCAAAGCAAGCCTAGCCGGTAGAATGGCGAGATGGGCAGTCATGCTGCTTGAATTTGACATAATCTATACTCCCAAGAAAGCAGTAAAAGGGCAAGCTCTCGCTGACTTCCTTGCTGCTCATCCCATACCAGAAAGGTCACCGCTCAATTGCGAGTTATCCAACGAACAGTGCTGCACCTCGAGGATGATGAGCCATGTTGGGAGCTCTACTTCGATGGAGCCTCATCAATGAGGAGCTCCGGCAAATCAAGCATCCCGCAGATAAAATCAGGGATAGGATTGGTGTTCATCACACCATCGATGGAAACCCTACAAAGTTCTTTTGCTCTCATCAAGCCTCGTACAAACAACGAGGCTGAGTATGAAGCTCTGATAGCTGGTCTGGAGCTCGCCATAGAAATGGAAATCCTTCGGCTACAGGTTTACGGTGACTCCCAGCTTGTCGTCAACCAGGTAAGCGGCAACTATAAACTCGAGTTAGCTCGATATAGAAGCCGAGTAGTGGAACTTATGAAACGGTTCACTCACATTAAACTAATGAGAGTCCCTAGGGCGTTGAACGGAAAAGCTGACATACTCGCTCGCCTAGCTAAAGAGCTAGCTGATCTTGACATGGAAGAAATTCTAATCATAGTCAGAAGTCGGCAAATTCCGCCTCTAGTCTCTTTGCGTGATGATGAAAGCATAGATCAAGAGAACAATCCTGCCCAAGAGGCTTCGATCATTCAAGACGAGCCCGATTGGAGAGAACCCTTTATAGAGTACCTTCGATACAACAAGCTGCCTGAAGAAAAATCTACGAGGATTCAGCCGAAGAAGAGAGCTCTCCGATACGCGTTTGTAAATAATACGCTATACCGCAGATCATATGACCAACTCTGGCTCAGGTGCCTGTCATCGGCCAAAGCCCAAAAAGTCATGAAAGAAGTTCACTCGGGTGTCTGCGTGGCTCACCAGTCCGGCCTCAAAATGCGGCTTCAGTTCAAACGGCTTGGATATTACTGGCCCACCATGATAAGGGATTGCAAAGAGCATGCAAAGAAATGTCATCTCTGCCAAATTCACGGTGATTTTATTCACAAGCATCCCAATCCGTTGCATCCTACGATGGAGTCGTGGCTTTTCGAAGTTTGGGGCACCGACATTGTTGGCCCAATTGATCCTCCGTCATCCAAAGGCCACCGGTTCATATTGGCCGCAACTGACTATTTCTCCAGATGGGCTGAAGTTGTCCCGCTAAAAGAAGTTAAGACAGAAGATATTCTGACATTCTTCCGGCATAATATTCTATACCGCTTCGGTACACCTAGAAGAATCATCTCTGACAACGGGCCTTCTTTTAAGAGCTTCAAAGTCTCAAGGTTCGCTACCCAACACAAGATAGACTGGAGATATTCCTTCACCTATAATCCAAGGGCCAATGGGCTAGCCGAAGCCTTCAATAAAACTCTGTGCAAGCTCCTGAGGAAAAATGCTTCAACCAACAAGAGAGACTGGAATCTCAAACTTCCCGAGGCATTGTGGGTATATCGTACCACGCACCGTACTCCAACTCAGTCCACTCCATACTCATTACTCTTCGGAGTGGAGGCGATCCTCCCCTTCGAAGTCGAAATTCCTTGCTTAAGAATGGTCGTTCAGCACGAGTTGACGGCAGAGGAAAATGTGCTCCTCTGGCTCGAAGAGCTCGACGCCCTCGAAGAAAAGAGGCTCGCAGTACAGCAAAATCTGGCTCTGTACCATGCCCAAATATCACGGGCCTATGACAAGATGACCCATCCCCGTGCTTTTAAGAAAGGCGAATTGGTGTTGGTCCTCAAAAGACCGATCAACCCCAATCGACATGCCAAGGAAAATTTTGTGCCAAACTGGGAAGGACCATACGTCATCGAGAAGTTGTTTGATGGAGGGTCTGCCAGCTGATAAATGCCGAGGGAGAAAGGCCCATGCCACCCATCAATGGCCGATATCTCAAGAAATACTATGCGTAAATTCTCCCAAGTCGCAGACGAATTGAGCACACCAGCCCTACAGTCTGGATCATACATCCTGTAAAACCGTATACAATCCATGGGCATAAACGGCCCCTATCTCTCCCAAAGTCCTACCGGCAAGACTACATTTAAAGTCCCACCGGCCTTAAAAAAAGGGTATGTCTTCAAGAAAAACGGGCACGGATGAAAACCCGAAAGGGCTCCGTAAGTAAAAACAGCAGGACTGCCTACGAGTTTGTGAAAACCCGAAAGGTTGCAAATTCGTAAAAAAGAGTTGAAATACACTCGCAAAGTCCTCTCGACCTTGTAAGGAGAAAATCCCCCCGTGAGATCCTTACGACTCACAAAGGAGCAACACACTTAGGAATCCCCACGATTTCTAGGGAGAAATACACCTGCGAGATCCTCTCGACTCGTAGGGAGAAAAGCTTTTATGACACCCTTACGGCTTATAAAATTGAAAAGCCTTAGGTGATAGAGATATAAACCTATCTCCTAAGCCATCGCTCCTCAACGGGCAATGGATGATGATGAGTCGCTCCTTGCATTGCTTCAGTGTTAGCGGTGCTAATGCCGACCCAAAACCTAAATCCTAAGTTTTCCCAACGGAAAATGATGAGTTGCTCCTAGCATTATTACAGTGCGGCAATGCTGATGCTGACCTAAAAACCAAATCCCAAGTCTTCCCGGGGTAAATGATGAGTTGCTCCTGGCATTATTCCAGTGCGGCAATATTGATGCCGACTCAAAAACCAAATCCCAAGTCCTCCTGGGGCAAATGATGAGTTGCTCCTGGTATTATTCCAGTGCAACAATGCTGATACCAAACAAAATCCAAATTCCAAGTTCCTCTCAAATTCAAAAGTCCCGCCAAATAAGTTAGAAAACAAACAGATCAAATTAATGTCCTACCCGGTAGCTCTTCCAAGCTCAAAAGTCCCGCTGGACGGGTAGGGAACTCCTAAAATAAATCAAATCAAACAAATTAACCCTGACACCATAGAAAGTGGAGCAAGTCAACTTCAACCCCGACATCGCAGAAAACGGAGCAAGTCAAATCAAATCCCGACATCGCAAAAAACGGAGCAAGTCAAATCAAATCCCGACACCGTAAGAAGTGGAGCAAGTCACCGACCGTCCACGTCGCTAAAATGGCAGCACCAACCATCCAAGTCGCAAAAAGGGCAGCACCGACCGTCCACATCTCTAAAATGGCAGCACCGACCGTCCACATCTCTAAAATGGCAGCACCGACCGTCCACGTCCCTAAAATGGCAGCATCGACTGTCCAAGTCACAAAAAGGACAGCACCGACCGTCCAAGTCGCTAAAAGGGCAGCACCAACCGTCCAAGTCGTAAAAAAGGCAGCACCGACTATCCACGTCGCTAAAATGGCAGCACCGACCATCCAAGTCGCAAAAAGGGTAGAACTGACCATCCACGTAACAAAAATGGCAGCACCGACCGTCCACGTCGCAAAAAGGGCAGCATTGATCTCCACGTCGTCAAAACGGGAACCAAATCAACTCAACCTTCACGCGAAAGATCCATCAATTTCATGCACACAACCCACATATGTGGTGTGCATTTATTGATGGGGGGCACTTTGTTGGGGTAAAAATTCACACCCCGGTTGACCAAGTCAAAATCAAAGTGAACCCCAAGCCAAGTGGTCAAGTGGGCCTATGCCCGAGTCGAGCCCGAACATGAAGCGGTCGGGCCCCCTTCCAAAATAAAATTTTTGTAATAAATAATTTTGGTGTATTTTTTTATGAATAAATGTAAGAAAAATGGGCATAAAGCCAAATTTTTGTAAAACCCATGGCTCATGTGCAAAAAAAATGAGCACATGAGGCATGAGATGGGCAAAATGCCATTTTGTAAAGCCCAAGGGGCTATATGTAAAGTTTGTAGCCTATAAAGGCAAAGATGATGAAAATATCTCAAGAACTTTTTCACTCTCAAAAAAAAACTAGGGTTTGTACCTCCTCCTCCTTCCTCAAGGTTCTAAACCTTCTTCTTTTCTTTTGAATTAAATCAAGAGTTTAACTCTTCTTTTTTCAAAAATAAATAGTTTTTTACCATAAAACCCTTGAATGGGAGCTCGGATCTGCCATCAAATTCCTAAAATGGGAGATTTTAAGTCTCACCTCCCCTTTTCCCCCAAGATCCAGCCAACAGAGAGGAAGAAGAAGGATACCCATCTCCAAAAATCCCATTCCAGGAGGATCCGAGGCTCAAAAGAAGATCCAAAAATTTCTAGGTGTTTAACTCCATTCAAGCTCTGTTGGAGTTTAACTCCATAAATCAACCCCCCTTTTAGGAGTTTAACTCCAAATCTATACATAATCCCTGTTAGGACTTCAACTCCAAAGCCCCTTGGGAGTTCAACTCTCAACCCATGGGCTAAACCCCTTTTCCACTGGTGTTTCCAGCGGTTGCGTGCCGCGCACGTGACCCGCGGGCGTCCAGCGGTAGCGTGCAATGCACGTGAACCGCGGGCGCCAAGCGCCCGCGGGCTCTCAGCGCCCAGTGGTCGCGTGCAGCTCACGTGACCCGCTGGAGCCAAGCGCCCACGCGCCTGGAACATGACATGCGGGAGCCAAGAGTCCACGCGCCAGGCACGTATCTTTAAGACGCTCTTCACCCCTTATTTTCCGTGCACTCCACACCAGAAACACGTCCCCCGTTAGGGAAATTTTTCTAACGGGGCGCTGCCCCGCACCCCGCAAGGGGGTTGCTAGCCCCCTTGACCCCCAGCCCGCTATCCGGGTAGCGGGACCCCCGTAAACTCTGCGAGGCCCTCGATATATCCAAAATCCCCTTTCAAAACACAACACACGCACACTGCACACTGAGTTCGCATGACTAGTTGACCTGTCAATCGGAGATTCCTTCGCTCCAAAGGCGAGGGGTAATTAACGGCAGCTTAGTCCGTGGCTGTCGGAGATTCGGATCCCCACAATTAATAAACCCCGGTCTACCTTAGGCAGGGGGAATCTGTATACGCCTGACAAGCGGCGCGTATTCCCATCTCAATGGGGTGACGAAAAACACCCTACAATATCTTCGGAAGATCTAATAAAGCCATCCGAAGGAAAAGAAATGACCGAACAAGTAACCCTTCAAATAGAGGACGAATAAAGGTCAAGGACTGGAGGGAAGTCTTCATAGACTACTTTAAGTCCCAACGAAGCCCCGAAAATGCGTCGTCTAGATATCAGCTCATGAAACAAGCTCTGTCTTTCGCCTTCGTCAATGATACTCTATATAAGAGATCGTTTGATTGTATATGGTTAAGAAGCCTGGAGCCGGAGTAAGCAAAGAAATTCATCCAAGAAATACACGATGGACTCTTCGGTTCTTACCAAGCTGGACCAAAGATGAAGCTGAAGATAAAAGAATGGGTTACTATTGGCCCACAATGATTCAGGACTGCCTCGAATATGCGAAGCAGTGTCACTCGTGCCAAATTCATGGGGACTTCATCTATCAACATCTAAATCCTCTACACCTGACAGTAGACAGATGGCCATTCGAGATGTGGGGAACAGATATAATTAACCCTATCGAACCAGCATCCTCCAAACGACATCGGTTTATATTGGCAACGACCGATTACTTCTCTAAGTGGTGTAACAGCCCCGATTTTCCTGTGCAAAATTTTTCTTCTTAAAGTACAGAAAGAAGTTTGCAAGCCTGAGCACAATTTAAAAGTTACACTTGTTTAAGAACATCAGGAAATACTTTGTCTCTCATTGGTAAAGCCTTGCACTGCTGTGACGTAGTCCCTGTGTTCGAATCCCATCAGCCACATATTATTTTTTCCTGATTTTTCTTTTAAAATTTTTGAAAGCCCAAAAGTTTACTTGTGCAATACACGTAAAAAATGAAAAGTCAAAAAATCAAGCATGTGCAAATCAGAGTTAATACAAGAAGGGACACATAACATCAATCCAACGGCAAACCCCTCACATTGCACCGGCAAGATCGAGCAAAGGGCCGGCGATGGCGGGTGGTACGTAGGGAATGAGGCCCATGTTTTGCACACAAAACCCTTGGCCTATCCCCATTACCCCTACACTGTTTGTTTTCTCTGCAAGTTAACAGAGAATTCAATTTCCCAATTAATCCAATTTTAAATGCATTTTAATTCAATCTTTAAATTCCAAAACCCTAATTTCATACTATAAATACAATCCCATACCCTAACCCCTTTTCATTCTGAAATCCCTAGCCAAAATTATCAAATTTTTCCAAGTAGAAGTGGAGTTAGCCCAAGGTCAACTTCCGGCGATGAAACGAAGCAATTCCGGCGACCCCGCGATGCCACGGCGACTACACAATTTTCTTCTACCTTATTTTCACCCTTATAGATAGTAAGTCCCACCCTATTCCTCTTTTTCTACAATAAAAGTTCTCTTTTTTCAAAACATTTCAGTAAGTGGAGTTAAACCGACATTTGATTCTAAAATTTTTGAAACTATAATTTTTTCGTAAGAATTGCTCATTCATATTCCTATACCTTGCTTGTTAATCATAAAACTAAAGTTTAGAACAACTTTCACCCTGAATCATCATGCTAAACAACTTTAAATTGAGTTTTACATTTAAATACCATGACTATATTTTGACCATATTTATTTGTTTTGCTTGCTATTACCTTTAGAAAACATCACGGGGTAACGACTTACCCTTCACAACACATATGATTCTATAGCATGATTCTCTTTGAATATATTTTTGTGGCGATTACAACTTTTTATTAAACTACCGTGAACTATAAAACCCAGTTTTCTTTAAATTGTATTATCAAAAAAATCTTTGAGATTATGCCTCTACAACCTATTTGGGGAACCCGGTATTAGATGGTGCGGATTATCGCACATTCTCAGGCTACTAGAACGAGATGCAGACCTCCTCACGGAGCATTCGATCTTGAAAGATTTTAATACGATTTTTAAGAAAAACGAGATTTTCTATTTAATTATAAAATTAATTTTTAATAATTATATAAATATTATCAAACCACATATTTTCAAGTTATAATAAAAATTCCATATTTTCTAGAAAATAGAAGAATGACAATTTTCACTAAAATACCATCAAGTATTAATACAAGACAAGTATTTCATTAAAATACCTTGAACTATTTAAACTAAGTTAATATTCACTATAATACTTCGCATTCTAAATTCGCAATTATGAAAACCCTAAAGAACATAAATAATTACTCGAGATTTATTTTGAAAGTATTAAAAATATTTTTCATAAAACCCACTTGAGTTATATAAAATTATATTAAGGACCTTAGTAAATATAGGTTTAAGCGGGATCAATTCTCTTGAGCCTCAGGGAGCCGAAGAAAGTGAGTGCTTGCCTATTTAAGATAGAAAAACTTAACAGAGTTATCAATGGTAATTGTCTTGGAAAAAGACACAAATCATGCCATCCATGTGCGTCAGTTACCTATAACTCCTAAACATAATTCAAGATCCAAATCAGTTTTAAGTGTCTGACTCAGGTCTGAGTCCAAATCAATCTGAGTCTAATTTGAATCCAATTCAACATGAATCCAATATAACCTGAACCTGAATACCAGAACAAGATCAACATGCAAACATGACTTGACTTGACCGAACCATGACTATGACTTGACTTGACTACATGACTACTTGATACATCCTGAAACTGTTTACATGAACAACTTATATACATGGTCTCGGCAAGTCTGATAACTATAATCAATACAATACATTACGGGGTTTTAACGGGGTAGTCCGGTACGGAATGTATTAGAAATGGAACGAGATGGTCACTAAAAGACACCTACCGAACATCTATGCCATTGTCCCGTGGGTTTTGACAGGGCCTTGTACTTCCGATTACCATAGTCTACGGAGCAAGTTGGACTCCTCTCGTATACACTGATACATTCTGTACCAAGCTACAAACAACTACGTTAGTATAACAAACATATTCCTGTATAATTATCAGTTATTCCCTATATACTTGTTCTATTCTACTCTTTCTTTGGGACTTATCGAGAACTAGTTCGCTGACGACATTCCTGTCTCTTTCTTTCTTTGGAATGTTCGTCAGAAGGACCCGACTCTCAGGAGACCGAGCCAAGTCAGGAGTACTTGGAGCAGATTGAGGCCCAGATAGACTTCTAGATTACTTGTACTTATTTTCTTTTCATATGCCACTGTTTAGATATTGCTTTCATCATTGTACTTTTCCTTTTCAAATCAGTTGTAATGTAAAGAATGAAAGTTAATAAATGTTGTTGTTTATATTACATCTCTTGTCATTCTTGTGCTTTTATTTATATATTGCTTATTTACGCTTAACGTGTTTAATTCTGAGTAAATACGTTGCGGCCCGTCTACTTCTCCGAACACGGGGAAGTGGGGCGTGACAGCGGAGCACATCCGAGTTGAGGTTGTACCCACTGTTGTATTATTTCATTTACTTTTTCTTGCACCTAGGTAAACACAAGGTTGGGTGCACAAACTACCGGGTTCTTGAAGTGTCGAATGGCCTACTCATTTTATTGAGAGATGTTGCTTCACTTCAGGACTTTGGCGGGTAATTTGCCGCATCCATAGGGGTCTAGGGTGGGGTTTGGGTATTCATCATGACCGTGGAATCCGTCTTTCGTTATAGGCTAAAACGAAATATGGAAATCCTATTGTATCCAATATATTCATCTGTGTGGCTGTGATCTGAAATGCCTATTATTGCGTGAGATGAATGGATATATATATATATATATATTATATAATAAACGTTGTTTATGTTTTGCACCTGCGCTAGTCCAGCCCCCGCTCTGTCGTTAATTAAGTAACCTAACGGTGCATGACGGGCCCCATGGCGAATGCGGATAACATAAGCATACGTTTTATTTTCGTTTCTTTCTGCAATGATAGGGTTAAATGATGGGACCGTATTAATATTGATTAATGCAAAGAAAACAAACCAAAGTTAAATCGTTGGAACAATTTCAAAACCACTCGGTTTTCTTGAAAAATAACTTTTAAATGCGGAGCCTGAACCACTCCTTTTAAAAGCTATCATGGTTCCTTCGACTATATTAACTTCATTACGTTCACGGTTTTCGCTAAAACTAGACGTAGCCCTCCGTCATTTCAGATGGGTATTCAGTAGTATTCAAGCTATGTATTTTGACCTTCGCCAAAGCATAATGATTGATAGCTGCTGGGTATTCATCTGTAGCATAGATAGATGCGTTGATTTGGGACAGTCGTACAGCTATTTTGGCCTTCATCAAGGGTTTGTACGAATGGGTTCAAATTAACCTGGACAATGACGGGTAGAACTTGACTTGCATCTTATGATATGTTGGTTTTCGTTAAGGTCATAAGAGCTTGGGGAAAAAATCCACATTGGGAGTTTCAAAGGAAAAGGAAACTTGCTAGTGTTGCATACCATATAGAGTGTGATGATTTTGGAAGGATTCCTTCAAAGTTGCCACACGATGGTATTTAGATCCCGATCCCACCGAGAGTTATGTTGCTCCTCGGGAGATTTTTCACTAAAACAATCAATACTATAAACCAAGTAGGTGCCTAGAACGGTGTTAGCGAGGCTACACCTCCAGGGAAAAGAGGTTATGTAATTAAGGAACTTCGTGAAAGCATTGGAAAACCTCCCTCGAAGTATCGACGCTAGCCTAGCCAAAAGGTTAAGCAATAATTGTGGGATGAGATTAATTCTGACTAATTCTTCTTTTATGGTTTGAAGAAGGATTCGAGAAATAGTGGGAGCCATCTTGTTTAGATAAACTAATAATCAATATAAACTTGTAAGAGTATCATGTTGAGTGTTTTCTTCTCTCTCTCTCTCTTGACAACAGAGACCAAAATGACTGGGCTTAAGTTACTGCTAGATAAAAATAAATTGACAGGGACAAACTATAAAAATTGGCTAAGGAATTTCCAGATGGACATTACCTATGACAAGCTGGGCTACCTCCTTACTACCAAGCCCCCGCTGTCCCAGGTCCAGATTCCACCGTCGCGGATGTTGAAATCCGTAAGACATGGGAAATAGACTGTGCGAGAGCCAAGTGCCTCGTGTTGGCCTTAATAGATAATGAACACCAGAGTTGGCACGAGAAGATGGACTTAGCGTCCATCTTCCTCCATACCAAAAATTTATATATAGAGCAATCTCGTATTGCAAGATATGAGGCCTCAAAGAAATTGTTTCAGGCGAGATTGGCTATCGGGTCATCTGTAGGGGACCACGTCCTTAAGATGATTAGCTATATTGAAGAGCTCGCGGACCTTGGGACCACGTTAGAGAACGAGTTGTATACAGACTTGATTCTACAGTCCCTCCCCTCCATCTACCCCCAGTTTATCTTGAATTTCAATATTCAGGATAAGGAAGTTTCACTTACATAACTCCTTAACTTGTTGAGGAGCACAGAGGGAACCCTACAGAAAACTAAGGAGACACCCGCTCTGCTTATATTGGAATCTTCCTTTTCTAGATCCAAGGCGAAAGCCATGGGGTAGAAGAAGAATGCCCCTACCAAGCCGAAAGGCGGTGTCAGTAAGGTGGAGGGAAAGGGCATGGCAAAAGTTTCGGGGCCGACAGTAGGGAAGGAGGAATGTTTCTATTGTCACAGGATAGGCCATTGGAATAAGGACTACAAGGCTTGAGAAGCCAGAAATCAGGATTCGAAGCACGTTGTGGGTTCGGCTTCAGGTGTGTTTATGATTGAAAACTGTCTGTCAATTAACTCTACTTTCTGGGAACTAGATACCGGATCAGGATATCATATCTGTAATTAATTGCAGGCTGTGAAAAACCATAGAGTTATCAAGGAAGGTGATATGACTCTCAAGGTTGCTAACGGAATGGGCGTGGATGTTGTATCCGTGGGAGAATATCACCTAGGATTGACAAGTGGGCAGATTTTGGTTTTGCGTAATTGTTTTTGTGTACCTAGTTTGATATGTAATATCATCTCTATATCTTTACTATCTAAAAAAGGTTATGATTTTACATTTGTAACCGATGTCGTCCATATCCACCTTAATCATAGTTTGATTGGGTCAGGTACACTAGACAACGGTATATACATATTAAATCAAGCTCAGGTTTTCAATATCCAGAACACACATAAAAGAAAGTCTCCAAAATTAAATCAGACTTTTTTATGGCATTATAGACTGGGTCACATCAATAAAACACGGTTGACGAAGTTACATAAAGAGGGATATTTAGATCCGTTTGAATATCTGTCTTATGAAACTTGTCAATCATATCTCAAAGGAAAGATGACAAAGACTTCGTTTACTAGACACGGGGTAAGAGCAAGCGAGCTCTTGGGATTCATACACAGCGACGTGTGGTCCAATGTCTACACATGCAAGAAGTATTTATTCCTACTTCATTACTTTTATAGATGATTTCTCAAGGTATGGACATGTATTCTTGATGAAACATAAATCCAAGGCCTTTGAGAAATTCCAGGAATACAAGAATGAAGTGAAAATCAAAGAGGCAAAAGTATCAAGATACTTAGATCTGATCGAGGTGGTGAATACGTAAGTGCCGAGTTCTTGGATTACTTAAAAAAGAATGGAATTCTCTCTTAGCTTACTCCTCCATACACACCTCAACACAACGGTGTATCGGAAAGGCGGAACTGCACCTTATTGGATATGGTACGTTCCATGATGAGTAATGCTGAGTTATCGTGATCCTTCTGGGGTTATGCACTAGAATCAGCTACATATCTTTTAAACAAGGTTCTTACTAAGTCTGTGCCTACCACACCATATGAAATGCGGAGTGGGAAGAAACCCTATCTTAAGTATTTAAAGATATGGGGATGTCCAGATTTTGTCAAAAAGCAGCATGCGGACAAGCTCAAGGCACACTCAGTGCTGTGTAAGTTTGTGGGATGCCCAAAAAACTCCAGGGGATATCTTTTCTATTACGCGGGGGAACAAAAGGTCTTTGTTTCTTGGCATGCCCTATTTTTGAAAACTCTATTTCTTGAAAAAGAAATAAGTGGGAGCGCACTAGAATTGAAAGAAATTCCAGAACCACAAGCTATTAATGAAAACATAGTGGAACCAGAAATTTAAAGGAACCGGACATTCCTGCACCACTTCGCAGGTCTAGTAGGCAGTCTCATCCACCCGAGAGATACTACGGTTTATTCATAGATGAGGATAGAGAGGATTGCATCATTGACAATGATGAGCCAACTAGTTTCTAGTAGGCCATTAGGAGTAGAGACTCGGTAAAATGGCTGGATGCAATGCGGACCGAAATGGAATCCATGTACGCCAACAAAGTATGGACTTTGGACATTGCACCAGAAGGGGTAAAACCTGTAGGCTGCAAATGGATCTTCAGAAGGAAGTTTGGTGCAGATAGACAGGTTGAAACCTATAAGGCTAGACTTGTTGCAAAAGTTTTTCGTCAAAGACCTGGTTTGGACTATGAGGAAACCTTTTCTCCAGTGGCTATGCTTAAAACCATTCTGATTCTTCTTGCCATTGCAGCCTTCCATAATTATGAAATTTGGCATATGGACGTAAAGACCACTTTTTTGAATGGAAATTTGGAAGAGTGTGTTTATATGGATCAGCTAGAGGGTTTCATAGACAGTGGGAGCAGCAGAAGAGTGTGCAACTTACTTAAGTCCATTTATGGATTAAAGCAGGTATCATGGAGTTGGAACATCTGTTTTGATGGGACGGTCAAAGAATTCGACTATATCAAAAATCCAAATGAACCATGTATTTATAGTAAGATTGTAGCGAGAACCGTGGTATTCCTCATCTTGTACGTGGATGATATTCTCTTGATAGGAAATAATATTCCTATGCTACAATCAGTCAAAGGATTCTTGTCACAAAGGTTCTCCATGAAAGACCTGGGTGATGCCTCCTACATTCTAGGGATCCAGATCTATCATGATAGGTCTAAGAGGATGTTGGGACTTTCACAGTCCAGGTACATCAATACCATACTGAAAAGATTTAGTATGGAAGATTCCAAGCGCGGTAATTTACCAGCTTGTCACGGGATTACCCTCTCCAAAAAGATGTCTCCCAAGACTGATTTGGAAAGGGATCGCATGAGTATTATACCCTACGCTTATGCGGTAGGTTCTATAATGTATGCGATGTTGTGTACCAAACCAGATGTTGCATACGCATTAAGCGTAGTAAGAAGGTATCAGTCAAACCCAAAGGAGAAGCACTGGATAGCAGTTAAGAACAATCTCATGTACCTAAGAAGGACTAAGGAGATGTTCTTGGTGTACGGCAGTAAAGACCTCCAGATCGAGGCCTTCGCTGACTCTAGCTTCCAGAGTGATAAGGATGACTCCAAGTCCATGTCGGGTTGTGTCTTTACCCTCAATGGAGGGGCAGTCTGTTGGAAGAGCTCAAAGTAGGACACCGTTGCTGACTCGACGATAGAAGTGGAGTATATCACTGCATGTGACGTCGCGAAAGAAGCAGTCCGGATGAGGAATTTCATAACAGAAATTCAGGTGGTTCCGTCCATTGTTGATCTAATACCTTTGTATTGTGACAACAACTGGGCTATAGCTTTAGCGAAGGAACCCAAGTCCCATCAGAAGTCCAGACATATCTTGAGGCAGTATCACCTGATCAGGGAGATCGTGGATTGCCGGGAGATCGAGGTGCACAGAGTAGATACAGTGAACAATACTGCAAATCCACTCACAAAGGTCATCCCTCAGACACAGTTCGAGAAGTTATTCGAGATGATAGGTCTGCGATATGTCAATACATGGCCTTAGTACACGTGGGAGATTGTTAGTGATATATGCCCTAGAGTCCATTATTGTATAGTACTGGATTGTATATTACATTTTGGAAGCATGGGATATACACGGATATAATAACAGTCTTGCTCAATATGGTAGTATGCTATTTGGTTTGATTCTATCTTAATATGTGTATATGTTTCTTTTAACATATCGCTAATACATATTGATAGAGCCCTTAGGATCTTTGCTTAACTACCAGCGTTGTGATGGCAGTCACACTAGTAGGGGCTGGGTAGTCTATGCACATCCTTTTACTTGTCCTTAGTCGTAGGATTATCGAGACAGAGTATCGATACTCTAGAGTAGACTAGTGTATACTGTAGGCTATAGTGCCCTCAAGGCAGGTGATTATAATGATTGAGGGAGGACCTATACGGATAGAACAGTCTTACTCGAGATGATAGTATGCTATCTGATTTGTCTTTATCATCATATACATACTTTATGTGGTATTACAGATCACTATTACATGTTGATAGAGCCCATAGGATTCTTGCTTGACTACCAGCATTATGATGGCAATCATATACATGGGAGTTGGATGGTCTATAAGCATATCCTTAAATATCCCTAGTCGCGGGAGTATCGAGACTGGGCATCGATACTCCGGATTATCGAGACTGGGCATCGATACTCCGGAGTAGACTAGTGTGTACTTATCGAGACCCCGACGAGGGGCGATGGTCAGGTCTCACAAGCCATTGGTGTTAGTCAGTCACTTAAGATAGTATACAGGTGCTCATTGGGTTATGAGTACACTGGACGGACTCACCGGGAACATACTAATTGGTATTATACCTATTGTCAGATAGTAGTTCCCAGATAACATGTGTACAGGTTAGTCTGTCGACCTGAGATCGTCATTTGTCTCGTGTGAGTTCCCACTGTGCTTTGATTACTACCCTACCATGGCTCAAAGGAGTCGTGCAAATAGGTTTTAGTTGGGTACAGTCCCAAGCCACATAGAGGCAGTGAGCGGATCGTCGGAGATTCGTCTCTCCCGGTATTGGGGGTTGATATCGGGTTATGCATGGATGGCCATCTCCAGAAATTCTTGGCCAAGATAAACGAGAATTACTGATTTGGATTAGTTGTTTCTCAGGTGGTGATGGGCTTCATACCGACATGAAATGTCGTGTTATTAGGGGTCTGACTTTATCCACTCCTGTAGACTCGATATGCGATACTCTTAGATGAACGGACCGGACTGTACGCATATTGTCAAGGACATGCTCGGTAGGGTTTCGGATAAGTTTGCTCATCGACCTTCCTTTCGCTCAATACCTGGGTAGCCGTTACGTACGGCTAGTGCCGCTAACGTGCTTATGGTTAAACCCACTGCCAGCGTATTGATGAGTATTTAGAGTCCCACACAGAGGGTTTTCCTGCTTCGGATGAAATGATGTAGAGGCTATATGGTTTTACAACAGGATTCGATCATATACATGTACTTGTGCACGTATCATGATTCGGACGGATAATACTAGTGGGCTTTGGTTTAAGCCGGATTCTAGTATTATATTGATTGATTATTTTTGTCTCTTTATATTCATATTTTTCGGAATACAGATGCATGTATGTATATACGGATTAGGGGTATTCTTGTAATTTATTACAAGTTGCTTCTAGAAGATGCCACCTCATTTATACTTTAACCTTTTTTGGATTAAAGGGTTAATGAGGTGGAGGATGAGGGTTTTATGGCTTTAATATCAAGCATGGCTTTGTGATGACTCATGTAGTGACTCATGGTTACTATTCTAGCATGCTTGATATTTTGTGGGTTGTGAGATATTTTGGTATGCTTCATTATTTGCTCACAACACTTAGCCATTTCTATGGTTGCATAACACTCTCATTCATCTTTCTTCTTCTTCTTCCTCCACCCTAATAGTCTCATGAGTTGAGAAACTTAGGGTATTTAGAGACAAATCAATCCATCATTAGACTCTATATCTTCTAGGCTATTTGGTTTAGCGAACTAGGTACCTTGGTTACCTCGGCTATGAAGTAGGAGCTCGGAATACAAATCCTCAGCTGGATCATCTTCGATGGAGGGAGACCGAAGATCAAGCTTGATCATGGAGGCCTCTAGGAGCTTGGGATGATGGTTAAAGACCGAAGGACACGAATTATTCGGTATAACCTTTCTAAACTCCTATATGTTTGCTAGCTTTTAGGTTTATTGTAGATCCATAGTATCGGGTTGTTCTAGCGCCAGTTTTGAAATATTTGTTCCACAATCGGCCACGGTTTGATGGCCAGGACGCTGGCATAACCCAACATGGTATCAAAACCAACCCATAAACCTTACTTGCTAGTTTACACAAAGTTGAAATCTCGATCAACCATTTTTCCGAATCGTTTTTCCAATTTGATGTGTTTGCTGCCGATTTTAAAATATGTTCCAAAATTTTTTTAGAGGATCTTAAAAATACGTGCAGGCAATCTTAGAGCACCAGAAGAAATTTTAGAACGTAATTCAATAAGTTGGCCGCGGAATCGCGGCATTCCATGGTCATTAGACGCAGTTCCGCAGTCTATTTGTTGCTTATCTGTGCTAATTTTCTTCTGGAGCTCTAATACTTGGAAATACGATTTTTGGTACACATGGGTTTGGCCCAGATTTGTTTGAGTGTTGGTTTACATTTAGGGGCCAATTTGGAAAAGTTTAGAGGATCGAAATTTTAATTGTGTAGTTTTCAGTACATACATTACTATCTGCAAACGTGAATATCATTTGAGCGGTATAATCTGTCTAACTGCTATATATTCTATTAGATAGGTTTGCGAATATGATATTCACGTTGATGTTCTGTGTTGTGTTGAGCTTGTGGTTGGATTGTCATGGTGGATAGCCAGTGGTGTATTGATAGTTGTACAGTTCAGATTCATTTGTACATTTGATATCGCGGGGCGAGCGTCCGACATGTGGACTGTCATCTCTACCAGTTTATATATTATTTGTTTGGGGCACGACCAGGTTGAGGTCGATGCCATCCTTGTACATATATTTCCTTTTCTGTATTAGGATTACCCCGCGGTGGAGTGCTCGAATAGCCTAATTCTATAAGGCAACGGGCCCGCATCTCATGGCGTTGAGACGGAAGGGGTCTCACTCTAGAATTGGCAGGCTATTTGATACATTTGTAGGGGGTACAGGTTGACCCACGGAGGGGTGCTCAAGTTACCAGATTCTGTGAAGTATTGGGTTGCCCATTCACTTTGTTGATTGGGGTTGCCTCACTTCTAAGATTGGCGGGTAACTTGCCGCGCTCGTAGGGGTCCAGGTTTTCATTGCACGGGCTATCCACACGACAGGGAACGTCAGGTTTCATTTGCGGCTCAAGTGAAACCCGAGGCTCCAGGATTATCCACCATTCTGTGTTGCTGGATAAGATTCTATGATGTTGCTTATATCATGCTTAGGATGATTTATATATATATTTATATATATACTAGTAGATGTTGTATATGTTTTGTACCCGCACTAGTCCAGCCCCTGCTCTGCCGTTAGTTAAGTAACCTAACGGTGCATGGCGGGGCCCCGAGGCGAATGCGGATGGTATATACGTACATTTTATTTTTGTTCCTTTCTGTGGTGTGATATGTTTAATTGATGGGACTGAGTTAATTTTTATTAATGCAAGAAAAACAAACATATATGATGTTGTTGGAACAAAGTTTTTTAAAAACTGACATTACAGACGTTCTCTTTTGCTTTGCACAGTGGTATTCGATTATGAATATCCAGCACCTCATTCGACGAGGCAAGAGCCGAGATCCCTTCACAGGGAGTGACCTCTTGAGCAAAAGTTTGCGTCATTGTAATAACTTAACTATAGTCGATTCTTTTGCTTTGCATCGTGGTATTCAGTTAGGAATATCCTGCACCTCATTCAACGAGAAAAGAGCCGAGATCCCTTCACAGGGAGTGACCTCTTTAGCAAAAGTTTACGCCACTATATATTTGTAAAACTACTTGGATTCCTTCAACGATATCAAGTTCATTACGTTAAAGGGTTTTTTGCCAAAAACCCAGCCATAGCCCTCTGTCATTTTAGATAAGTGGAAGTTAGTATTCATGCTATATACATTGGTCTCTATCAAGGTATAGTGAACAGTATCTAAATGTTACTTATCTGTTGCATCTTAGGATGCGATTCATTAGGATAGTCGCATAGCCACTTTGGTCTCTATCAAGGGATTATGAGGGTGGGTCTAAGTTAATCCAGGACAATGACGGGTTGAACTTGACTTGCAACTTATGGTACGTTGGTCTTTATCAAGACCATATGACGCTTGGGGAAAAAACCACATCGGGAGTTTCAAACATACAGGAAATTTGCCAAGCATGTGCATACCTTCTGGAGTGTGGTGACTTGAGTGGCTTTAATCAAGTTATCATGCGATGATAGTTGGATCCTGATTCCCACTGATGAGTAGGTGTTACTCCTCGGCTGATTTTAGATGATCCTGACTAATTCTCCCTTTAGGGTTTGAAGGAGAATTTGAGGAAACAGTGGGAGACGTCGTAATTAGATAAAGTGATTAACTATTCTGATCTAGGTTAGAGTGCACGCTGAGTGTTTCTTTTCTCTCTCTCTCTCTTTGGCAGCGACCATGGCCCGACCCTAGACTAAAATTCATGAACCAAGTTAAACGAACCTTCTTAAAACACTTTGGCTTTTGGATTGTCTTTGAGTCACGTATACCCTTGCCACTCCTACATCACCTTTGCATTTCTCAAGAACACCCCATATCACTATGAAGATCCATATTTTTTGGATATGCCATCGTATAGTTACATACGAACTTGAAGGAACTTGTTCCAGTTTGAGAATGGTTTCTGGTTCTGGAGAAATAGAATAAGGATTATTCAGTTGTCTTTTCTCTTTACCTTCTCTCAGGTTGTGAGGGCTCCTAGTATTAGGAGAGTACATCTATTGCACTTATTGGATAGTCTTCTTCTAAACCATAGGCAGGTGTCGAAGGGTAGGGAAGGAAGAAAACCAATTAGCCTGAATGTGATGTTCAGAAGGTAATAAGTAAAAGAGATATAAAAGGATTAGATTAAGAGCAAAGAAAATTGCGACTGCTATCATTCACGACAAAGCCGCGTATACCATTGCCACTCCTACATCACATTTGCATTTCTCCATAACACCTTGTATCACTACGAAAATCCATATTTTTTGGCCATCGTATAGTTACATATGAACTCGAAGGAACTTGTTCCAATTCGAGAATGGTTTCTGGTTCTGAAGAAATAGAATAAGGATTATTTAGTTGTATTTTCTCTTTACCTTCTCTTAAGTTGCGAAGGCTCCTAGTATTAGGAGAGTACACCTATTACGCTTATTGGATAGTCTTCTTCCAAACCTTAGGCTGGTGCTGAAGGGTAGGGAAGGAAGAAAATCAATTAGCCTAAGTACGATGTACAGAAGATAATAAGTAAAGATAAATAAAGGGATTAGAATGGGGGCAAGGAAATATACGGTTATTGTCATGAATCAGGATAGTGGAAGATGCATTACTAAGAATACCCGGATACCCCCTCGAAACATTTTCATGTTTCAGCTTTGATGTGCAGTGTTAATTGAAAAATGTTTTCCCAATTAGATTCTAATTCCAGGGTATGTATTTACCAATTTTGATTCTCACATCTGTATGGCGTTACAGATGATGAGTGGGAGTAAGATATTGGAAATTGGGTGAACATATTCTCAATGTATCGGAATTCTTTGTAATTAGTGATATTTGAGGAAATCACCTGGGTGTTGCCTGACGGCAAATATTTGGTTTTGAATATCCGTTGTTATGCACCAATTTCAAACTGATATATCTGTACGTTTATTGTATAAAGTGAGATATAACTTTTTGAAATTATGTCTACAACATTTACCAATATCAGTTGATGGTTAGGTAAGGTGCATGCAACAACGGTGTAATTCTTCTTAACCATAGCACAGTTTTCAACCTACGACGCACAGGGTTTGAGTTATTGAACTCAGAGGACTTATACAAAGTATTGTATGTTGTCCGATGTCCGATAGGACAAAAGAGTTGGTACTCGTACTATATTCTGTTTACTTTTGACTTCTCTGGTTTTAGACAAGTATTTCGTTGAAATACAGGGTCCAGATATTGAGAAGTTATAGGTATAGGAATAAAGTAGAGATCCATATGTTGCAAGACAAAGGGGTTGGTACTCGTACTACATTCTGTTTACTTTTGACTTCTCTAGTTTTAGACAAGTTTTTCGTTGAAATACAGGGTCCAAATTTTGAGAAGTTATAGGTATAAGAATAAAGTAGAGAGCCATATATGGGAAGTATCAGGATTCTTCGAGGTGATCGAAGATGTAGATACTTGTGCTAAGTATTCCGTTATAAATAATGGTTTTGAGAACTTGCTTCTCTTTCAGGTTACTCATACATGGGTGCATTCATTGATAAGTAATATTGTTTGGCCTCCTTCCATTTAGTTGATATGCATTGGAAATGGCTGCATGATTTTGAATCTGGTTCCAATTAAATTAGTGCATTTGTTTCTATATAGATATAGAATAGATTCATATCTTAACGATGTTAAGGTATATGGAGTAGTCCGGCTGATACTTAAAACCAGAATCTGGATAAACTCAAGGCACGTCAGTAATGGCAGTTTGTGGGTTATCCCGGGCTTTGACGAAGGTTAACATTCTACCATCAGGAATATCAATAGTTATATTATTCTTGACTCGCCACCAGTTTTAGTAAAAAGGATTCTTTTCAGAAAACATTAGTTGGAGTATGATAGAACTGGAAGTGATTTCAGAACCACAAACGATTACTGAAAATTTAGTAGAACATGTGGATTCAATATGTTTCGACGATCCATTAGCCACTCCGCAGATTTGGTAGGTAACCTCAGGCACCCGAAAGGTACTTCGGTATTATCAAAGACGATGACATGGAGGTTTTTGATTACCCATACTTTCCAGTGCTGTTGTTCTAGACTATGAGACTTGGCAGGAAGATGAGTACAACATCGTTCTAAATTAGTTTTAGAATTGCACGTATATATGACTTTGCCAGAGAGTTGTTGTAGTCAGTGGGAGCAGCGGAAGCATAGTGGGCAAGTAGCTTATGTATATTTATAGACTAAAGCAGGTATAGCGGAGATAGATCATCTATTTTTGATGTGACAATCATAGAGTTTGACTTTATCAAAATAAAAGATGGATCTGATTAGAAGGTAGTAGGGAGTGATGTCCTGGTATTTGGATGACATGCACTTGATAGGAAGAGATTTTCCTATACTACGATCGGTTATACCGTGGTTGTCACGAGGTGTTTCTCCACATAGGATATGGATAAAATATCAGGAATTCTGGTTACTAGATCTATGGTTTTAGATCTAGATTTGTAAAGTGTCCCAATTTGGGTACTTTGACATTATTCTAAAAGTGTTTTAGAATGGACGACTCCTGGCGTGGTAGTGTACCCGCAGGTGATGGAGTCACCCTCTAAAGAGATGTCTTCTAAACTGATGAGAAGAGGGATTTGCATGATTAGCATATCACTTGCTTAGGCAATTGAGTTAATCATGAAATGTCAAGTACCACACCAGATATTATTTTTGCATTAGCTGCAATAAGTAGATATATTAATCCAATCGTGGAGAAACGTTAGGAAGCAGTTATGAACATAAGTGGATGTTCTTGGTATATGGTAACGACAGCCTCCTTCGGGAGGCGGTTATCATTTTAGGCTTCCAATGTGATCTGGATGACAGAGTGGCTGTCAGAGTTATAGTTTTCCCACTTTTTGAGGGACAGTGTGTTGGACAGGTGGTCCAAGCGAAAACTGAGGAAAGCATTGCACGGGATACTTATTAAATTCAGTGGATGATACAGTCTAAGAAGTTTATTGGATTTGGAGTTCATTTGTGAACTGGGTCCCATCAGATATCCAGAAAAATTCTAAGATAGGTATTGGTCATTTCGGGAGACAGTCTTTCTCTAGTTGAGATATAGAGAGAGATAATGAAAGACATTGGAGCGGATCCACTCACTGAGGCAATTCTCGAACGCAATAATTTCACAAACGAGCTTTATGAAACTGATTAGTAGAGAAGTTGGGTGTTCGGTATCACACGGGCTATAAGTATGCGACACCACAATAATTAGCCTTAAGTGCAAGTGGGAGATTGCTGGCTATAGTGCCCTCAAGGCAATTATTGTAATCGCAGGCATGTGATTATAATAATTGAGGGAGGACCTATATGGATAGAACAATCTTATTCGAGATAATAGTATGCTATCCGGTTTGTCTTTATCATCATGTACATGCTTTATATGCTATTTCATATCATTGTTACATGTTGATAGAGCCCATAGGATTCTTACTTGACTACCAGCATTATGATGGTGATCATATACGTGGGAGCTGGGTGGTCTATAAGAACATCCTTAAATATCCCTAGTCGTAGGAGTATCGAGACTGGGCATCAATACTCCAGAGTAGACTAGTGTGTACTTATCGAGACCCCGATGAGGGACGGTGGTCAGGTCTCACAAGCCATTGGTGTTAGTCAGTCACCTAAGATAGTATACAGGTGCACATTGGGTTATGAGTACACTGGACAGACTTGCCGGGAACATGCTAGTTGGTATTATACCTATTGTCAGATAGCAATTTCCAGGTGACATGTGTACAGGTTAGTCTGTTGACCTGAGATCGTCATTTGTCCCATGTGAGTTCCTATTGTTCTTTTATTACTACCCTACCACGGCTCAAAGGAGTCGTGCAAACAGGTTTTAGTTGGGTACAGTCCCAAGCCATATAGAGGCAGTGAGCGGATCGTCGGGGATTCGTCTCTCCCGGTATTAGGGATTGATGTCGTGTTGTGCACGGGTGGCCATCACCAGAAATCCTTAGCCAACATAGGCGAGAATTACTGATTTGGATCAGTAGTTTCTCAGGTGGTGATGGGCTTCATACCGACACGAAATGTCGCATTATTAGGAGTCTGACTTTATCCACCCCCTAGACTTGATATGTGATACTCTTAGACGAACAGACCGGACTGTACGAATATTGTCACGGACAGGCTCAGTATGGGTTCGGATGAGTTTGCTGGTCAGCCTTCGTTTCGCTCAATACCTGGGTAACCGTTACGTACAGCTAGTGCCGCTGACGTGCTTGTGGTTAAACCCACTGCCAGCGTATTGACGAGTCTTTAGAGTCCCACATAGAGGATTTCCCTGCTTCGAGCGAAACGATGTAGAGGCCGTATGGTTTTACGGCAGGGTTCGATCATAAAAGTGCACTTGTGCACATATTATGATTCGGACGGATAATACTAGTGGGCTTTGGTTTAAGCCGGATTCTAGTATTATATTGATGGATTATTTTCGTCTCTTTGTATTCATATTTTTCGAACTACGGATATGGGTATATATATACTGATGAGGGGTATTCTTGTAATTTCTTACAAGTTTCTTCTAGAAGATGCCACCTCATTTATGCTTTAACTTTTTTGGATTAAAAGGTTAATGAGGTGGAGGATGAGGGTTTTATGGCTTTAATATCAAGCATGGCTTTGTGATGACTCATGTAGTGACTCATGGTTACTATTCTAGCATGCTTGATATTTTATGGGTTGTGAGATATTTTGGTATGCTTCATTATTTGCTCACAACACAGCCATTTCTATGGTTTCTTAACACTCTCATTCCTCCTGCTTCTTCTTCTTCCTCCACCCTAATAATCTCATGAGTTGAGAAACCTAGGGTGTTTAGAGACAAATCAATCCATCATTAGACTCTACGTCTTATAAGCTATCTAGTTTAGCGAACTAGGTACCATATTTACCTCGGCTATGAAGTAGGATCTCGGAATACAAATCCTCAGGTGGATCATCTTCGTTGGAGGGAAACCGGAGATCAACCTTGATCATGGAGGCCTCTAGGAGCTTGGGATGATGGTTAAAGACCGAAGGACATGGATCATTCGGTATAACCTTTATAAACTCCTATATGTTTGCTAGATTTTAGGTTTATGGTAGATCCGTAGTATAGGGTTGTTCTAGCGCCAGTTTTGAAATTTTTGTTCCGCAATCGGTCACGGTTTGATGGCCAAGGCGCTGGCATAACCCAACATATACGCTTCTCATCCCAGTTCGGGAGATGGCCTGTCCCGCAGCCATTGGTATGCGATACCGGAGATAGTATGCAGGTGCTCATTGGGTTATAAGTTACACTGGACAGACTCGCGAGGGAACTGCTGGTTTGGATTACACCTATCGTCAGTTAGCAGTTCCCGAATGATATAAGTACAGGTTAGTCCGTTGACTTGACATCGCTATTCGTCTCGAGTGTGTTCCCACTATACTTAGATCACTACCCTACTACAACTCAAATGAGTCATGCAAACAGGTAATGGTTGGGTGTAGTCCCGAAGCACTGGGAGGCAGTAGTAGTTAGATAGGATTCGTCTCCCTCGGTATTGGTGGTTAATATCGCGCTGTGTTCGTATAGCCATTATACAAAGTCCCTGGCCAGTGAAAGCGAGATTTACTGGTAGGTACACCAGTAGTTTCTCAAGGTGTATTAGGATTTACACCGACACGACTTATTGCGCTATCAGAGGTCTGACGGTTACTACCCTCTAGGCCCGATATGCGATACTCTTATACGAACAGACTGGACTGTACGGAGATTGTCACAGATAGGCTCAGTAGGAGTTCGAATGAGTTTGCTCATCGGCTTTCTTGTCGACAGATACCTGGGTAGCCGTTACGTATAACTGGTGCCACTGACAGACTTGTGGTTAAACCCACTGCCAGTGTACTGTCGAGTCTTTAGAGTCTGACACAGAGGGTTTCCCTGCATCGGGCAAAATGATGTAGAGGCTGTATGGTTTTACGGCAGGGTTCCGATCATGTGCGTGTACTGGCTGCACGAATGTTGTTCGGACGAATAATACCAGTGAGCTTTGGTTTATGCCGGATTATAGTATTATATTATTGGATTATTATTATCTCATTGTATTCTTTTTTTCAGTATACGAATACAGCTATGTATATAAGGTTAGGGCATTCTTGTAATTTCACAAGAGATGCTTCTAGAAGGAGACACCTCATTATTTGGATTTATCTAATTTTAGAAATAAATTAATGAGGTGGAAGTTGGAGATATTTGTGGCATGGTGAAGCATGGCTCATTTGATTTATTTATGTGTTTTTTGTTTACTATTGAAGTATGGTTGTTATTTTCTATAGGAAAATAATCCATGCTTCATGTGAGATTAGTATGAGCCATTCTCCACACTTGCCAAGACTTGTTCATTTGCTCATTTACTTTCTCTCTCCATTTTTCCTCTCCTTCTTCCTCAAGACATAAAACCTTCACACGAGTTGTGAATCATTATGCCCTTTGAGATTAGATAGTCTAATAAACACTCCACTTCTTCTAAGCCACCTAGTTTAGCGAACTAGGTACCTTAGTTACCTCGGTTTAGTGGTTGGAGCTTGAAATATAGACTCTCGGGTGGATCATCTTCGACACGAGGAGGCCGACGATTAAGCGCGATCTGGATCTTTGAAGAGCTCAAGAAGAAGAGGAGAAGAAGACCCGAAGGACAAGTAATAAGGAGGTATAAACACTATCATAGTAGTTAGAACCTCCAAGTAGAATAGCTAGTTAAGGTTTTTTTTAAAGATCCTGGAGTTAAAGTCGGTGTTGCAAAGTATGAAATTTTTTTTTTGTAAATTCTGCCTCCCCACAAGAGCGTGGAGTGTGCGACATCGACTTACAATGACTCTTCAAGTATAGTACCTTTTAAGGAATTGACCGTTTATTGGCCGGAATGGTCTTTCAGCATGCATATTTATGAGCAGGTAGGCACCACCTTGGTAGACTTTGTCTATGATGTACAGGCCTTCATAATTTCGTTCGAACTTTCCCCACTTTGTACGATTAGGAATCATTGGTCTTTTGACAACCAGCACGAGTTCGCCTTGGCGAAATGTTCTCAGCCTGGTTAGTTTTTCATATGACCGTGTCATTCTTGCCTTATAAGCTTCCAGATTTTGCTGAATTATAAGGCGGGTTTCGTCGAGAGCGTCAAGCTCCTCGAGCCTAAGATGAGAATTTTCTTCATATGTCAGCTTATATTGAACCGCCACTTATAAAGAGGGGAGTTCAATATCCAATGGGAGCACTGCTTCCGCGCCAAACACCAATGCGTATGGTGTTGTATTTGTGGTCGTCTTGAACGTTGTTTGGTACGCCCAAAGTTAAAGTCGACCTTAGCACCACCATGAGGTTTTAGAGGCATCAAGCATGCCAAATTTTAATTTTATTAGGTGCTAAGTTAGACTAACAAGATCTTTACTAGAATATTAGGGTTTGACTTTGATGATGTGATGAACTAAAAAGAAGAAAAGAGCATACAACCTTTGTAGTTCGAGTCCTTCTCTTCTCTAGCTCTGGGTTGTGGTCCACGCGACTCCACTAGACTCCTCTTCAAGATGAAAGAACCTCCTTCGTGATCTTCACGCCAAAGACGATCCACCCAAAGTCTACAAGCTCAAGCTAACCCTTCACTAATCTCATTAGTGAAGGCAACACTCCACATCAAATTGCTAATCTAATGTGTGATGGTGAAGTGGGGGATTTGGAAGCTCACTTGTGATCTCACAAACTGAATGATTCACATCACATGTGAGGGTTTTGAATTTGGAGATGTGGAGAGGAAAATTGTAGAGATCAAGAGAGCATATGAGCAACTCAAGAAAAGCTAAGGCATGAACCATGAGCCAAGTGAAGAAAATAAGAATGTAATATCAAATGGCTCCCTCTCTTCTCACTTATTCATGCATGGAATTAAAATGCAATTCTAAATTGCAACCATGCTTGAATAGTGGGTCAAGAGTAATATAAAATCATATAAACACATGCCTCAAACCTTACCACAAACATCTTCACAATTTACACCTCATTTTCTATTTTCATAAAATAGAAAATAAAGCCATAATTCATATAATATATATATATATATATCAAATATATATATATATATATTAACATATATATATATAAAGCAATTAGTGAGCTAATGATATTAGTTAATACATAATTATATCCAATATAATTTATATCAAATTATTAAATCAACATTTGATTTAATAACCCGGTTATATCACATATGACCAGCTAATATCATTTATCTGTTTATCACATTATCAAATCAACACTTGATTCGATAATCCGGTTATATCACATATAACCTAACCAACAACAGATAACTTCCATATTACAATACGGTATCACATACTCGTATTTAATCAGGCCCATACACATCACATATGTGTCCTACTTCATTTCGCTTGAACCAAGAAACTTCTGTGTGGGACTCTAAAGACTCGCCAATACGCCAGCAGTGGGTGATGATCACATCAATCACCTACAAGCCATCAGCGGTACTAGCTGGACGTAATGGCTACCCGGGTATTTAGCGATATGAAGATCAACAAGCAAGCTCGTCCATACTCTCCACGAAGCCTATCAGTAACATTATCGTACAGTCCGGTCTCTTCGTCTGATATGTCTCATATCATGTTTAAGGGTGGTAAACGTCATACCTCAGTAACGTGATAAGTCATGCCGATATCTGGCCTATAACAGGTTGAGAAACTACTGGTAACACTTGCCAGTAAATCTCATCAGTAGCCGTGGCCAGGGACTTCCAGTTATAGCCAATCGAGCATAGCGCAACATCAACCCCCACTACCGGGAGAGACGAAACCCCTCCTATCACTCATTGCCTCCATGTAACTCGGGACTGTAGCCAAAATCCACCTGTTTGCACGACTCCTTTGAGCCATGGTAGGGAGGAAATCAAAGCACAGTGGGAGCCATACAAGACTCTATGACGATCTCGGGTGTACAGACTAACCTGTACCAGTGTCACCAAAGGACTGCTATCTGACGATGGGTATATTTCCACATAGGAGTCCTCAGCGAGTCCTGTTCGGTGTACCCATTCTCCAATGAGCACCTGTGTACAATCTTTGATGTCACACACCAATGGTTGTGGGATCAACCATCGCCCTTTAAGGGACATGAAACGTACACACTAGTCTGCTCTGGAATATCGATGCCCTAGTCTCGATATTCCCTCGACTAGGAACTGATTAAAAGATGTACTTTTGGACCACCCTGGCCTCACAAGTATGATCCCATCATAGTCCTGGTAGTCAAGTACATATCCTAAGGGCTTTATCAACATGTGAGAGTAAGACAGTAAAGAATACCAGTCAACATGTTAAGACAAAAAGTAACTAGATAGCATACTATAATGTCGAGCAAGAAAGTCCTATATATATATGTCCAAGTATCCACTATAATATACATCACATATATAATAATGGCCTCTAGGGCATACATATTCCTAACACAAAGAGCTTCATGCAGCCTTTCATGCCGGTCCTTTTTGTTTCAGGACACCGTCTTTTTTATAATCTTAGTCAAGGTCTTGTTGAAGGCTTCTGCTAGACCATTGGCCCGAGGATTATAAATTGAGGAATATCGCCAGTCTATCTTGTGTTGCTATGCGAAACGCCTTATTTTATGGCTTCTGTAAGCTGTTCCGTTATCCGAGATAATCTGTCGCAGAGTCCCGAATCGATATATGACATGGGTTTTGAAGAAGTAGAAGATATTCTCCGTCTTCACCTCCTTTAACGGTACTGTTTCTGCCCACTTAGAGAAACAGTCGGTTGTTTCCAGTATAAACCGATGTCCATTAGATGATGTCAGTTCGATAGGGCCAATTATATCGGTTCCCCACATTTCGAATGACCAGCTGGCCACTGTCGGGTGCAGCGGATTTGGGTGCCGATGTATGAAATCCTCGTGAATTTGGCACGAGTGACATTGCTTCGCATATTCGAGGCAGTCCTGAATCATCGTGAGCCAATAGTAGTCTATTCTTTTTTATCTTCATCTTTGGACCCGCCTGATGGGAACCGCAAAGTCCGTCATATACTTCTCGGACGACTTTCTTTGCTTCCTTCGACCCAGGAACCTTAACCATAGGAAGTCGAATGATCTCTTATATAGAGTATCATTGATGAAGGCGAATGACAAAGCTCGTTTCATGAGCTGATGTCTAAACGACGTATTTTGGGGCGTTCATTGGAACTTAAAGTGGTTTAAGAAGACCTCCCTCCGGTCCTTGACCTTTTCTTCGTCCTCTATTTGAAGGGCTAGTTGTTCGGCCATTTCTTTTCTTTCAGGTAGTTCTGTCAGTCTTCCGAAGATATATCTGTTGGCGTTAGGACCCTGCGGTTTTGCATAATGATCCTTATGTCATTGAGGTCTTTATTGGCCAATTCTTTAGCTAATTTGACTAACGCATCTGCTTTTCTATTTTTTGCTCGCGGTATGCTTTCCAGGGTATACGAAGGGATTTGTGTCAGCAATTGCTGCACTCTTTGGCCATACTTTATCTCCTTCGGTTAACATGATTGATAATCGTCGTTTACTTGACTAACGATCAGCTGAGAATCTCCATATATAAGGATATCCTTGATTCCCATGTCGATAGCTATCTCAAGAACGACTATCAAAGTTTCATATTCCGCTTCATTATTAGTCCTGGGATCTGTCAAGGAGAAGGCGTAACGCAATATTCCTCCTTGCGGGGTCACGAAGATAAGACACACCCCGGCTTTGATTATAGGAGTGTTCTTCTTTGGCCGCATCATGGAAGATACTCCATCGAAGTAGAGTTTCCATTGAAACTCATTTTCTTCTTTCTCTTCTTCGAGTGCGTCGAACGCGTGTTCATCCGGCAACTCACAATTTAAGGGGAGTCAACCGGTATCGAATGTTCCACGAGAAATTCGGTGATGGCTTGTCCTTTCACAGCCTTGAGAGGTTGATACGTTATCGAGAATTCCATCAGCATGAGGGCCCATTTGTCAAGCATTCCCGTCAGTATGGCCTTTGATATCAAATATTTAAGTGGATCCACTTTTGATATGAGGTAGACCTTATGTGCCATGGCATAATGTCTGATCTTCGTTATTGCGAAGATCAGCACCAAGCAGTGCTTTTCGATGGGGTAGTAGTTACTTTCTGCTCCCAGGAGAACTCGACTTAAATAGTACAGAGCTCTCTCTTTTCCTCGATCGTTCTCTTGTGCCCATGGTACGTCTAGAGAACCCTCAAGGGCCGTTGTATATAGGATAAGGGGGTTTTCTTTAACCGGGGCGGCCAATACCGGCGGATTTTACAGGTATTGCTTGATTTCGTCTAGTGCGTTTTGGCACTTCTGATCCGAGGCGAACGGGGTCCCCTTCTTCATCAGATGCTGTAGGGACGGCATTTTCCAGAGAGGTTGGCTCCGCCAGATATATGCGAGCTTTTCTTCGAGAGATCGTAATTGTTTGAAGGTTCTTGGAGAGGGCATTTCCATAATCGCCTTGATATTTGAGGAATCGATTTCGATGCCTCGGTGGCGTATGATGAATCCCAGGAATTTGTCTGAGGAAACTCCAAGCGCGCATTTTAGAAGGTTCATTTTCAGATTATACTTCCGAAAATGTTGGAACGCTATTTTTAGATGTTCCCAATGTTCCTCATGAGATTTACTTTTGATGACGAGGTCATCGATGTAGCTCTCGATGATCTTGTGTATGAGGTCATCAAAGATCTTTGTCATGGATCTTTGGTATGTGGCTCCGGTGTTTTTCAAGTTGAAGGGCATCACCTTGTAGCAAAATACGCCTAATGGAGTCCAGAAGGCAGTATGCTTCCGGTCTTTCGGATCCATCTTTATTTGGTTGTATCCTGAAGATCCATCCATGAAGGTGAAGACTTCTTAGGTGGATGTGTTATTGATCATTAGCTCGGTGACGGGTACTGGGAAGTCATCTTTCAGGTATACTTTGTTGAGCTCCCGAAAGTCCATGCAGATGCAAACTGTCCCATTTTTCTTCATCACCGGAACAATGTTAGCAATCTAGTCGGGATATTGAACCTCTTGGATGAAGTCGAAATTGATCAGTTTCTTGACTTCGGCATTGATACTATCTTAAATTCGAGCCGCATCCTTCTTGGTGCCTGTTTGATTGGCTTTATGTCTAGCGATAAGGTCAGTTTATGTACTGCTGCTTCTAGATCTAGACCCGGCATTTCAGAATAGTTCCATGCAAAGCAGTCTTTATACTGCATGAGCACGTCTTTTGACGCAGCTATCTATTTTTCAAATAGTAGCTCACTGACAAGCGTCGGCCTCGGATCGTCCTCCGTTCCTAAGATGATTTTCCTTAGGTTGTCCGCTGTGGTGTGCATCTCGTCCTCCAGCTCTCTCGGTACCGGTGGAAATTCTAATATATCTCCATCATCCCCTTCATTTGTGAAGTATCCGAAAAGGCCAATCAAATTCTCATGACTTCCCTCCCTTGAGAGAGTTATCATATGACAAGTACGAGTCCGCTTCCATTTTCACAGTCGAGCTAGTCTTATCCTGACGGTATAGGTCTTCTTTGGCTCGTGTTTTTATGGTGGGCTTATCTTCCAACTATCGGATAATATAAACATGCCTTACTGGTATTGGTCCTCGATCCAGTCTTTGAATAAGAAGCGGTCCTGAAAGGGATGTCCTATTGCTTGGTGATAGGAGCAATAATCTGGGTGATGGACCTCATTTATTTATTCGGGGTGCTGAGACTCCGGAAGCGTCATCATTTGGTGCTTCATAACAAGGTTGAATATTTTCCTTGTCTTGTCTCGAGGGAATGAATATTTCTTCCCTATCATCTTGGCCTTTTCGTATATGGCAATTTCGCAGCTGTGGTTGTCCCGGCTCGCTTGACAGGCTTCTTTTATTAACTTGTCAATTTTTTCTTCGAGCGATGGACTTAACGTTTTTAGAGTGGGATCTCACTCCGATTCGATGTCATGGCTACTTGGAAGAGCGTTTTCCTATTCACTCAAGCTGTTTATAACGTGGCGGCTGTAGATTTTCTCCCGTTTCTTGGACCGAACGTATCCCAACCCGATCGTTTCCATCTTTCCGTTGGGCTTCTTTCGCCGAGTCCTGGGAATATCCATAATCGTTTTGTAGAATTGGGCCTGCCGAACTGTTTGTTTGAGAGGTATGCCTTGGCGTTTTAACTGTTCATTCAATCCGTCCGTGTAATATCTTGGCAGACGGATAGGCTGGGGCTTGTCAATAGTAGATTGGTACTATGCCAGACTTACCTTTCCGCTTTGGTCTCCGTAGATTTATAGAAGAGAATTGCCTTTTCACCTCTTCGACTAGGAGGCACGTAGAAGGTTTGTAATTCTTGTACACTGTATGTACGAGCGCATCAAGTTCCATGTAGTGTCGAGGCAAAGCCATCATAATTTGTTGACTCTGATCTGCTTCGGTGAGAGTCTGCATCGACGGGCGGATAGAGAACACTGTATTTGTTAGTTGTATATATGCCCTAGAGGCTAATATTGTACTTGATTGTATATTATAATGGATGCTTGGACATATATAGGGAGTACATTCTTACTCGACATGATAGTATGCTATCTGGTTACTTTTTATCTTAACATGTAGACTAGTATTGTGATACTGTCTTGCTCTCACATGTTGGTAAAGCCCTTAGGATGTATACTTGACTACCAGGATTATGATGCAGATCATACTAGTAGGGCCAGGGTAGTACACAAGTTCATCCTTTAATTATTCCTAGTCATGGGTGTATCGAGACGGGGCATCGATATTCTAGAGTAGACTAGCGTATACGTTTCTTGACCTATTTGATTGGCGATGGATGATCCCACATCCATTGGTGTTTGATATCAAAGATTGTATACGAGTGCTCAGTGGAGACTGGGTGAACTGAACAGGACTCATCGAGAACTCCTAGATGGTATTATACCTAACGTCAGATAGCAATTTTTTGGTGACATTGGTACGGATTAGTCTGTAGACCCGAGATCGTCATAGAGTCTTGTGTGATTCCCACTGTGCTTTGATTTCCACCCTATCACGTTCAAGAGAGCGTGCAAATAGGCGGTTTTTGGGTACAGTCCTGAGTCACATGGAGGCAATGAGCGATAGGAGGGGTTTCGTCTCTCCCGGTATTGGGGGTTGATGTTGCGCTCTGCTCGATTGGCCATAACAGGAAATCTCTGGCCAGGGATGATGATGAGATAGTCTGGTATGTGTTATCAGTAGTTTCTCGACCCGTTATGAGCCTCACATCGGCATGACTTATCAAGTTATTAGGGTCTGATGTTTACCACTCCCAGACTCGATATGTGACATATCAAACGAAGAGACCGAACTGTACGGTAGTGTTACTTACTGGATTCATGGGAGTATGAACAAGCTTGCTTGTTGATCTTCTGATCGCTCAATATCTGGGTAGCCGTTACGTCCAGCTAGTACTGTTGACGGCTTGTGGGTGACTGATATGATTATCACCTACTGCTGACATATTGACGAGTCTTTAGAGTCCTACACAGAGGTTTCCTGGCTCAAGCGAAATGAAGTTGGGCACATATGTGATATGTGCAGGACCGAGATTGATACTTGTATGTGATACAGTTTTCTAATCTCGCGATATAGGTTATATGTGATATAACCGGATTATTGAATCAAGTGTTGATTCAATAATTTGTAATATGATATTAGTCGGTTGTATATGATATAGCCAGATTATTAAATCAAGTGTTGATTTAATAATTTAATATATAATTATATATTTGATATATTAATATATATTAACTAATATTAGCTCACTTAAGAATTTCTTTTCTACTAATACATACAAATATATATGTGATATATATTAATTTATTTATTTATATGTCATGCTAGATGATACATTGGACTTGGGTGTATGAGACTCATACCTAACTAAAGATAATTTGGGTAATTAATTATTAAAGGGAAAAAACAAAAATTCTTTATTCATCTTATCCTTTGCATTTATGAGAAAGGATTAGATTAGAAATTGATTGGATTTGATTGGGCTTAGGGTTACCATTTGTTATCCCTACACTCACCTCCCTTGTTGCTTTCCCCTTCTGATTTTTGGTCGGCCACCATATGGTGGATGAGAGGTTCATTTTTCTTGTGGTGGGAAATTGTTATTCATCTCACATTTTGGCCTGCAACAAAAATACACAATCACCCTCCAAAGATCATCTCTTTCTCCACTTCATCAAGGCAACTTCAACCCCATTGAGACAACCCTCAAAGCTCATCTCTTTCTCCACTTCATCAAGGCAACTTCAACCCCATTGAGACAAAGTGATTCTACACTAGCCTACAGTATTCTTGGACACGTTGGCTCGCCAACTTCGTGCCCGAGTTGCCTCGGTCCAGAGGTGGGAGCCCGTAAAAGAACTCGGCGATGTGGTGCCCGTTCCGACGAGAAAATGAAGACCGGAGATTCCGCGAGGAGATCGGGACGGAGGCCGAAGACCGAAGGACACGGATCACTCGGTATAGCTTTCTACCCTTTCTCGTTTTTGCTAGCATTAGGTTAATGGCCCGATCCGGGATTTTAGTGCGCTGTGGTGCCGGTTTCTAGTTTTTAGAAAAGTTTCGTTTCCGCATTCTGGCGTCGGATTGACGGCCGGGGCGCCGCCGTGCACTTACATTTTAAGTGGAAATTGGCATGGTTTAAGATTCTTGTGGAATCAAATAGAAACCTTGACTTAGTCCACTAATTTATTTTACTCTAGATATTTATTAACCCAACCATTATCTTTAGCCATTGTTAAGTCTCTACTAATATCACTTGTGATATTTTCTCACCATGGTTCATTCATTCATCTTCTTTGCTTTCTAGCTTTTGAGAGGGGTGAAAAAGAAAAAGAGAAAAATAATTCTAAAGTGAGCAAAATTCCTACTTCATCAATCTATACCAAACTATCCATTTAGTATAGGTTTTTTGCTTCACTAATCCATCAATTAGTGAATAGATAGCTTGAGTTAAAGATTCTTCGACGTAGATCATCTTCGGCCTTGAAGATCCTTGAGCAAGCTCGTTCCTTTCGTCTAGTGGAGCATAAGGAGAGTCCGGGAGACCACTACTTGGAGCAAAGGGACTACTACAAGGAGCTTTAGAAGTGAAGGACCGATCTACAAAGGTAGTATTCCTATGTCTCTTAGTGTAAAGTTTGTTTACATGCAACAAAAATCCTAATTCTCTAGTTAGATACTTAGTCGGGCTCAATCGGCATCCTAGAATTTTTTAAAATAGCATATTTGATGCTTGCCGAAACATAGCGGGGGTGCTAAGCGAACCCAGCAGTATTGTTTTCATCTTCGGAGTCGCTGCCAAAGACCAAAATGGGAGTAGACGGTCCGGGCTTATTGTTTTTCCTTTGAGGTTGCCTCGAGTAGACTATTTATTCATCTTGCTCGGTATCACTTCCAAAGATCGGGATGGTGGCCACGGATTTTTGTTTATTCTCGGGTTGTGGCATCTTTTAGTATCCTTGAAGTCCGGAAAAAAGTACTTCGTATCTTCATACTTTCGCACTTCATTCACCGACAACGGATTTAGTTCTCCTGTGACAGTGTAGTCTGAGCCATCATTGAAATACTTCATACACTGATGTTGTGTAGAAGGGATAATATTATACTCGTTTAACCTAAACCTGCCGAGTAAAGCGTTATACCAAATTATGGTGTCAATGACATGAAATTTGGTGTCAATGATGAGCAGCCCGAAACATAGACCCAAATGACCGTGATAACTATGAGTCGACCCAGAAATGGTAATTTTATCTCGGTCAAGGTGTTGAACATTCATGCAAATTTCTTTTAGTGCTCTCACGTTGAGAAGATTAACGGAGGATCCGTTGTCGACAAGAATTTTCCCTATCTTGATGTCATGGTGAAACCCGGTGATGTATAGCAGTCAATTCTGTTCGCACATACCAAGAAGTAGATCTTCATTGCTGAATATAATATCAGCCATGTGGAGCTCTGCCAGTTCATCTTTCATTTTTTCTTCTGCAAAAAAAACTTGGAACTGATTGGGCTCTTATAAAGCCTTGATCAGGGAATCTCGTGCCTATTTGGACAGGAGGAGAGCATCCAATATGTTTGGCTGCGAAGGTATTTTTCTCGGATGTGCTAGGACATTATAATACACTTATTTTTCTTAGCCAGGTCCTTTGCGGCAAGCTCTTTGACCACTTCTTCATCAAGGGAGATTTCTTCGGACATTTTCCCTTTCTTTTTGTCCTTTCTGTTCGAACCTTTTTTGCAGGTCCGAGATTCTTTTCAGAAAGCGTACGGTTACGTAGCTGAATGTTCTCACAGTTCTTCTCATCCTCTTCTTTTTTCGAGGTGGAGTATTCGAAGAGAGGGTTGAGGGGCGTTTCATCCTTGGAATCGCTCCTGAACATAAGAACTTGGGGGTTTTCCCTTTCCGAACCGGTACCAACCATTGTTAGTTATATGTATGCCCTAGAGGCCATTATTGTACATGTGATGTATATCATAGTGGATGCTTGGACATACATATGGAGGACTTTCTTGCTCGACATGATAGTATGCTATCTGGTTACTCTTTATCTTAACATGTACACTGATTATCTCTCTGTTACATGTTGATAAAGCCCTTAGGATGTTTACTTGACTATCTGGATTATGATGCGGATCATACTAGTGGGACAAAAGTAGTCCGTGAGTACATCCTTCAATGACTCTAGTCATAGGTGTATCGAGACGGGGCATCGATATACCAAAGTAGACTAGCGTATACCTTCTCGACCCATGTAGATGGGCGATGGATGATCCCATATCCATTGGTATTTGACATCAGAGATGATATACAGGTGCTTGGTGGAGACTGGGTACACTGGACGGACTCGACGAGAACTCCTAGATGGTATTATACCTCACGTCAGATAGCAGTTCTCTGGTGACACTGGTACAGATTAGTCTGTCGACCCGAGATCGTCATAGAGTCTTGTGTGATTCCCACTGTGCTTTGATTTCCACCTTACGACGTTAAAGAGAACGTGCAAAATGGTGGTTTTTGGGTACAGTCCCGAGTCACATGGAGGCAATGAGCGATAGGAGGGGATTCCGTCTCTCCCGGTATTGGGGTTGATGTTGCGCTGTGCTCGATTGGCCCTAACAGGAAGTCCCTGGCCAGGGCTGTTTCTAAGATTTACTGGTAAGTGTTATCAGTAGTTTCTCGACCCGTTATGAGCCTCACATCGGCATGACTTATCAAGCTATTGGGGTCTGATGTTTACCACCCCCAAGCGAGATGCGATATATCTGACTAAGAGACCGAACTGTACGGTAGTGTTACTGATTGGATTCGCAGGAGTATGAGCAGGTTTTCTTGTTGATCTTCTGATCGCTCAATACCCGGGTGGCCGTTATGTTTAGCAGACCGCTTGTGGCTTGTGGGTGTTTGATATGATCATCACCTACTGCCGGCGTATTGACGAGTCTTTAGAGTCCTACACAGAGGTTTCCTAGTTCATACGAAACGAAGTAGGAGCACATATGTGATATGTGCGGGACCGAGATTAATGCATGTATGTGATACCGCATTCTATTCTCGCGATATGTGATATCAGTCGGTTATATGTGATATAGCCGGGTTATCGGATCAAGTGTTGATTCGATGGATTGTTACATTTGATATTAGTAGGTTGTATGTGATATAGCCGGATTATTAAATCAAGTGTTGATTTAATAATTTAATGTATAATTATATATGTGATATATTAATTTACATTAACTAATATTATCTCACTTAAACATTTCTTTTTCTCACTTATGTACACTTAGTGTATATGTGATATATATTAATGGACAACTTTTGTATCATGCTAGATGCCACATGCGACATGGGTGTATGAGACTGATTTGATTCAAAGAATATTTTTAACCGCAATCAAGAACGGCGTCGCTTGGTAGCTAGCCGGTGAGTATGGGTCGGTCCACAGGGATTTTGTGTATTCTCAAATTGTTCTAACGAGTTAATTCCGATTGTTGTCGGATTGATTAAATCTAAAAACTAAGTTGATCTAGATTAAAATCTTGCTAGGGTTAGGTTTAGGTTAAATTTGGAAAGTCAATATTCCTCACCGCTTTCTATGCCCAAATTAAGATCTATGAGGTGTTATGGTAACAATTAATAAAGTGGATTAGTACCATCGGGAAGAAATGATGTTTCTTCCTCTAGGTTCTTGTCCTTCCTTTCTTAATTCTTACCCTAACCTCCATGGAAAACATATGCAACCGGTCTTTTATACTACGGTATCACCACTATCTCGTGGGATAGGGTGCCGTAGGGAGCGGTGTGTGCATGTATGCATGGAGTCCTATAAAAACGTATGATGGGCAAGAAAGGGGTGAGAGATCTTCATCTCTCAAGCCTTCCCCAAATCTAACCCTAACAAGTGAGGAGACTACTCACTCGTTAGGGAATTGAAAAACATGTTCTAAACTAATTAACTAGGGCAGAAAGGAAAATTATACTAGGGCAGATAATAAAATTAACTAGGGCAAGAATAGAAAACTTACTCTAATTTGATCCACTCTTTATACTTTACAAGAATTGAAATTCTGAATTTAGATAGATACAATGAGGCACGAGAAGAGGCATACCTCAAAAAGAGGTTTAGGGCTTCTATTTATAGATCATAGAAACCCTAGGGTTACAATCGATTCACATCTGCAATTACAAATATGCCCCTAAGAAGACTAGTCAAAGCACCGACGCGCCGCCAGAATTCGCACCGACTCGGGATCAACACGGCCGCGGAACCGCGGCCAAGACCCATGTTTGGCCGCGGATCCGCGGCCATATGGGGGCATCTTGGGCTGCAATTTTTAGGGGTTCTTTCTGTTGCTTTTGGTTCCTTGTTTCTTCACTTGGTTTCTCAGATTTTCTTCTAGTTTTCTTCCAGATTTCCACAGTGAATAATGTCGTGGACTTTACTGCTTGCTTCGTGTCGAAGTTTTGAACCTTGCGCTGCCTTTGTACTTTGTGAACTTGTTCATTGATCTTCGTTTATTCTCCAAACTGTAGGCTTGATTAAGATTCTTCCATTTGTTGGTCGTAGTCTCATTTCTGTATCGTCTTTTCATCATTTTCACTGTTTTTATTCCGAGAACCTGTAACCTGCAACTATGTAGCAGACATGGATCAAAAGTACCTGTTTATTTGTAAAATGAATAAGAATGGGGAATATAATGATGCAAAATTATGGTATGAACAAATACCCTCAAACTTGTCTTTTGCTCGTCCTCGAGCAAACCTAGCTTTATTCTTGAAAAAAGGCCTAGCCTCACTTTCGCAGGGAAACGCGATTGCACTGAGCTCGTGCAACAAGCCGTTAAACCTCTAGGTGTCCCTAGTAGGAGGAGTGTTGTCTCCTGAGGGTTTTCAGCGAATACTACCCACAAAATCCTATCAATTTAGCCCATTGACTTTTATTCTCTAATTAGGTTTTCTAACAAGAAACTCTATTATCTTTGACTCATAAATTATCCACCCGTATTTTTCACGCTTCCTTATCATTTAACTTAAGATTATATATATTCTTTTAGATTTACTTAGCTTTTGACATCTTTCAAGTTTTCCTTCTAGGGTTCCATCTTAACATAGGAATTTTTATCATCTCTACTAAAGATATAAGTCCTATTTTTCATTCCTATCTCATATCTAAACCCTAATCACATACCCCTATGTGTGTGTATATATCACCCCTATACTTGGAAATTCAAATCAAGCTATTATACTCTTATCTATCGTCCAAAGTACTTTTCAATTGGTGAATTTTTAGATGAAATTGCTCACATATTCTTCATGTGACCGTTAAAACTTCTTGAGGTATCAACGACCGATTACAAAATGTGTTTGCACATTAAGGCGTAATTCCTAGTCTTGTAACACCTAAGGTTTTAGCAGTGACTCCCAAACCAGTTGGTCTAAGGCACTAGGTGATAAAGCACCCTCGCTAAATATTTTTTCTATTTATGCAGCCTTAAGTAATTACAAAAATCAGTGTTCATTTTTTTTATCTCTTTATTCACACTTGTATTTTATCTTAATTTTCCTGAGGATTTTAGACAAGAGCATTTCAAGGTCTCTTCTACTATTCCAAGTTTCAAGGTTCGTGTTTGTGCAATTTGTAGGGTATATATTTTCAGAATTTAGACTTAAGCTTAAGGAATATTTTTCAGACTTATACTTTAATAAAAATATCAATACTCTTCCCTTGTTTTAACTTAGCATAAGAAGTCAACTCGAAATTTGCCTATTTCTAAATAAACTACAAAGACATATACTTTCTACAGTTAAATTTTAAGAAAGGTTATTTTTAGAGTTTTTAATTTCCTAAGTCTCAGATCTAGTTGTTCCTAGCTAGTTAACCTTTTTGTCAAATTCAAGTCAATTATGGACAAAATTGAATTTTTCAATTTTTATAATTTAAAATTTTTCAATTTTTATGGGTTTTAAAGTAAGTATGCAAATGCAAAAATGTACATATGAATGCGAAGGAAGAAAGCTTACCGAGCACACCCCCAAACTTAAACTTGACAGTGTCCTCACTGTCATGCCACACCAAAAGGGTCAAAAATGTCGGTACACCCTTGTTTATTTATTTATAATTTTTTTTATTTTTTATTGTTAAAAGAAAAACAAAATATATATACAAAAAGGTTCTCCCCAAACTTAAGTGAAACAGTGTTTCCACTGTTTTAAGCGTTTAAGTTCAGAGTTAGGGAGGAGAAAAATCAAACTATACAAGGTCTTACACAGACCAAAGGTTAGCACCAACCATTCAAAAATTCTTTCATGATAATGGTAAGGTTGGTGGAAGAATGGAGTGTAGAGAAAGGAGTTGAGAAACACACGAGACCGTATGGGAAGAAGGGTGGAATATGGTCTTGGTATATTCGGAGAAGAATGGCGGAAAAGAGAAAGAAGTGTAGTACGAACTTGAGGGTGTAAATCGAGTGAATAAATTAGCACAAATTGTGATAACTGATGTGTTAAAAGCGATTGTGCTAATTTATCAACCCGTCGAGAAATGGGGTCAAATCCCTCAAGATTCGCAAGAAAACATGGGTACGTTAAACTTGGTAAATCATCCCTTGAAAATGGAAGCGTGATGGATTCTTGCACGGTCGAAATGATGGAAAGGACGAAGGGGGGTGAGTTAGGGATAGTCTTATTCTCACCTAAGGAAACTGTCTCGAACTTGAAGGATTCCATCAATGGTTCGAAATGACTGTAAGCAACCGAGTCTGATGGGTCAACTAACTCATCTGAAAATTCAAAGGACTCAAACTCGGGCGGTGAGTCTTCAAAATCGTCCGAAAAAGTGAAACACTCGTAATCGTTATCGGCTATGAGAACTGTGTCAGATTCAAAGAGGAACGCACTAGTGGCGTCCAAACTACTGTGATCGAACAGAAAATTTTCAAGCTCACAGTCCTCCTGCGTGATCTTTTGCATGGTCGGAACGATAGAAAGGAGGGGGTGATTTAGGAAATATAACAGTTAAAGGTTTAGGAGGATGAATTGGAAAATCCGACACATCAAACAAAACTAGTTCATCCTCAATACTATCCTCAAAACTCTCCTCAATACTATCCTCATAATTCTCCTCAAAAGTTATCCCATCCATGCAATTATCATCTAAATCAAGACGCATATGAAGTTCGGGAGAAACATTTAATGACTCAGGATGATGAATTGGAGAGAAAAATTCAGTCAAATCAATGGGTTCATCATCCAAAATATTCCCGGCGTCAATATCCTCAATCAAGTGAAAATCCATTTTTTTAGACACATCATCAAAAGCATGGATATTTATCAATTCAGGTTCTTGATTGGATGTGTAAAGTTTGAAAGGCTTGGTGATGGTTTCACTCGAAAAGGGCTCTTCATAATCAGGTAAATCAAACACTACAAAGTCGTACAACTCATTACACGTTTTATTTTTAACTGGTGAATCATTTGGGACACTTGACAGATATTCAAAACCGGAGTTGTAGGATTCAATTGGTGATGGATAGGTTTGATTTAGAAGGGTGCACAGCTCACTCTCTCCACTCAAATTCTCACTCTGTCCAACCACCTCATCACACATTGGAATTTTTCGAGCTAGGTGGAAACTAGCTACCGAGTCACTAGGTTGTATAAGGGCGGCCATGGACGCATCCACATTCCTCATCATTTGGTTTGTCGCTACCATATAAGCTTCCAACGACTGTTCCAGATTAGACATGGGTTGTGAAGGGGTTTCAGTAAAAGATTCAATGTTGTTTGGATACGTGAAACTCCCAAATGGCTGTGTAGAATCAATGTCTAGGGAAGGTGTGAAAGCCGGGTAGGACTGGTAGGAATTGAATGATTGGACAGGAGTAGGATCAACATTTAGATAAAAAGGTGAATGGACTTGTTGATCCCAAGAACTAGAAGTGTTGAAAGGAGTGAAAGATCGGTTACGAGATTGTTCAATATGTTCAGCTATAGACATGGGTTTCGGAGTTACAACAGGACTCGAAAAAGGAGTATCAACGTAAGAAGGTGGTGAGGGTTGAAATGGTTGATACAAAGTGGATTGCAGAGTCGAACTGTTTCTCCTAGACGCTTCTATTCGATCTTTCAAAGAAATTTTGGGCATGGAGGGGTCGTCCGTAATTCGACCAAAACAATTCGTGTATGAAGCAATGTTTGGATGAGGGTACCAAAGTTCGGCAAGAGTTTTGTGAGGTGGGGTACCCATGATGTAAGAAGGAGAAGAAAAAGAACGTGGGTGCAAGTGGGGTGTAAATGGGGTGCACGGATTTCTTAGCGGCAAGTGGCAAGTTTTTGTAAAAAAAATCCTTTTTTCTTTTTGTGTTTTTTTATGTAGAGCTTTTTGCAAAAAAGATTTTCGATAAAGGGCTTAGACACACGTTCAATCAATCACAAATGCATAATCAAGCCTAGATCTAGGGTCACCTAGGTCAACTAGACAGCTCCTAACTGTTCCAAAGGGCAAGAAATAGGACCTCAAACCGCCTCTTCACCGCCAATTGTGGCCAGGTAAGCACAAGTAGAGAAAGGAGGGATCCGCTCACGAATCACCGTGAGACGGGCCTTTTAAAATTACCTTTCACTACCTGTCTAGCCTAGGCACCACAAAGTCAGGTTAGGATCAACGGTCGATGCCTACAACTATTCTTTTGTCCTATTGAGCGCGAAGTCCTTAGGGCTGAGCCTAATCTTTTTTAATTGACTTGATGGTCAATGCAATATGCCTTATATGATTTTTGAGGTCCTGAGAAGGGTAATGAAATCCCCACCCAATCTGGATTGGTGTTCAAGCCCCTTAAAGTCAATTAAATTATGAGAAGTAGTAAACACAATCACTTGCAAACATTTTTTAGCGCGACGCAAAGAATCCTGCACAAGATCAATTATTGGAAGGGGGAGAAATTTTTTTGGCGCAAAGAATCCTGCAGGAAATTTTTACAGAGGAGATAATGGGGTTCAGAAGAAGAAAGGAAGCTCACAGAAAAAAAATTCAATTGATGACGTCACCACCCCGCAGCGGTTCCGCGGTCAGAAGTGGGTCAACGCGGCGGAAGCGCGGTCGGCTAGTCGGTTCATGCCTCCAAAAATCTTCTGTTGTTCTGTTATGGTACTCCTCTGATGTTCAGATCTGTTGTTTTCTGTTTCGATTTCTAGATTTTTTCAGATCTGAATCCGTTCTTCGATCCTGCACAATTCAAAAGAAAATACCCTTCACAAAATAACAAGATGATAAAAAAATATATATATTTTCTATTTTTCGGTTTTTATGATTTTTCAATTTTATATTAACCCGAAATTACAAAAAGAAAATAACTACGCCATCCCCGGCAACGGCGCCATTTGATTTGATTCAAAGAATATTTATAACCGCAATCAAGAACGGCGTCGCTTGGTAGCTAGCCGGTGAGTACGGATCGGTCCACAGGGATTTTGTGTATTCTCAAATTGTTCTAACGAGTTAATTCCGATTATTTTCGGATTGATTAAATCTAAAAACTAAGTTGATCTAGATTAAAATCTTGCTAGGGTTAGGTTTAGGTTAAATTTGAAAGTCAATATTCCTCACCGGTTTCTATGCCCTAATTAAGATCTATGAGGTGTTATGGTAACAATTAATAAAGTGGATTAGCACCATCGGGAAGAAACGATATTTCTTCCTCTAGGTTCTTATCCTTCCTTTCTTAATTCTTATCCTAACCTCCATGGAAAACATACGCAACCGGTTTTTTATACTACGGTATCACCGCTACCTCGTGGGATAGGGTGCCGTAGGGAGCGGTGTGTGCATGTATGCATGGAGTCCTATAAAAACGTATGATGGGCAAGAAAGGGGTGAGAGATCTTCATCTCTCAAGCCTTCCCCAAATCTAACCCTGACAAGTGATGAGACTACTCACTCATTGGGGAATTGAAAAATATGTTCTAAACTAATTAACTAGGGCAGAAAGGAAAATTATACTAGGGCAGATAATAAAATTAACTAGGGCAAGAATAGAAAACTTACTCTAATTTGATGCACTCTTCATACTTTACAAGAATTGAAATTCTGAATTTAGATAGATACAATGAGGCACAAGAAGAGGCATACCTCAAAAAGAGGTTTAGGGCTTCTATTTATAGATCATAGAAACCCTAGGGTTACAATCGATTCACATCTGCAATTACAAATATGCCCCTAAGAAGACTAATCAAAGCACCGACGCACCGCCAGAATTCGCACCGACCCGGGCTCAACACGGCCGCGGAACCGCGGCCAAGACCCATGTTTGGCCGTGGATCCGCGGCCATATGGAGGCATCTTGGGCTGCAATTTTTAGGGGTTCTTTCTATTGCTTTTGGCTCCTTGTTTCTTCACTTGGTTTCTCAGATTTTCTTCTAGTTTTCTTCCAGATTTCCACAGTGAATAATATCGTGGACTTTACCGCTTGCTTCGTGTCAAAGTCTTGAACCTTGCGCTGCCTTTGTACTTTGTGAACTTGTTCATTGATCTTCGTTTATTCTCCAAACTGTAGGCTTGATTAAGATTCTTCCATTTGTTGGTCGTAGTCTCACTTTTGTATCGTCTTTTCATTATTTTCACTGTTTTTATTCCGAGAACCTGTAACCTGCAACTATGTAGCAGACATGGATCAAAAGCACATGTTTATTTGTAAAATGAATAAGAATGGGGAATATAATGATGCAAAATTATGGTATGAACAGAGACTTACACCATGCTTATAATAATGGAATGGTTTTATTTATTTAAAGTTAATCAAAATTAATGGTAATTAGTCACATGCTTGAAAGCTTGGAGAAGCTTGTAGCATCTTTGACTTGGTCCACTAGTTTTTTTTTACTTGTAAATATTTATTAAGCTAACCATTATTGTAACCCATGGTTTATTCTCTACATGAGTTAGTGTATGAAACTAACTCACCCATGGTTGTTATTCTCACCTCAAGAGTTCATTTCTCTCATTCTTCACTTGAGCTTCTTCCTCCTCATGAGAAAGCTCACTGGCTTTTCTCAAGGTGAGAAAATATTGTGAGAAAAAGAAAACTAAAGAGAGCTCATTTCCTACTCCATCATCCTCAACTATTAGCCATTAAGTTTAGGGTGTTTGCTTCACTAACATACCATTAGTGAAGAGGTAGCATGAGCTTGAGTCTTCTCGATGTAGATCATCTTCGGCCTCGAAGACTTTGAGCAAGCTTGTTAATTTCTCCAAGGGAACCCATACTAGAGTTCATGAGATCACTACTCGCAGCGAAGAGACTACTACACAGAGCTTTTGAAGTGAAGAACCGGTCTACAAAGGTTGTATTCCTCATTCACTTAGTTGTAAAGTAGTTTACATATTGTATCGTCGCATTTTCTAGAAAAGATTCTATAGTTAGGGTTAGCCAGAATGGCAATTTTTTGAAATTGGCATGGACGATACCTCCCGAAACCTCGCTGCCGTGCTAGGGAACCCAGCAGTGGTATCAGAGCCATACTAGAAAATTAGACGATGTTTGCTAGGATTATGAAACTGAAACGACTCCGAAACTTGAAACACAAATACCTAGTTTCTGTCGATTTTAAAAAGTCCTCTAAAAATTTTTTAAACAGCTGCAGAATGTTGTATGAGATGCAACATGAACACACAAGAAAATTTAGCCCATCTCGCCGGATTTTAGCCGAGCACGTTGACATTTTTTCCGAGCTGGCCGGCCAAGTAGTGGGGTTTGGGGTTGAATTTTTTGGTGTGTTCCAGATTGTGGGTTTTGGTGTTTCAGGTGTTGTTTGTTTTTTCTAAGTTTGCATGTGATGTGATCTTATAGTATAGGCAATTCGGAGTGTTTCGTATTCGTAGTTTTCACATTGTTTCGGGTATTCGCATGATTGTCTAGGCGAAGTTAAAAAGTTCGAACGAATATCAAAAACCCATTTTTCCAAGTTTAAGGTATTTGGAAAAACATGCAAGTAATTCTGTGGACCCTCTAGAGGAATGAAACCCTAACTCCATATAGTGACCATGGAATGCTTTCGAACCTTAGGGTTTGCGGCAGTTCCGCGGTGCCATTAATGAGGCTTGGGTTTGCCCTTCTACGGCTGGTCCATAGGTACTGTAGCATGTTTTGGGTATTTATGAACTATGCTCAAGTGTTGAGCTGCCGGGAAATTGTAGGACTTTGATGAATCGATCGGAAAGTTTAACGTCGTCCGGATATCATGTGATGGGATACAATACTTGGAATCCACACTAATTTGAATTTTATAAATCTAGCAATTTTTTTCATTTGATCGGTTGCCACGGGATTTTGATATGATCAAAAGTCTGTCGCAATCACGTAGCGTACGCGGAGACTCACCGGGTAACCTTATTAGATAGCCACACCCTATAGCCTCGACCAAGTGAGTGTAGGAGAACCCCGTTGCCAAAAGCATCCGTCCGGGTGCTCGCGGCCGCGGTGTTCCACCTTAGTGCACTTCGTCGACGGTATCGGGGGGTACGGTCGTCTACTAAAGTTTCCGACGAGAATTCGATCAGGATGTCAGGAATCTTGTTGAATTACCCGACTTGATATTGAAAAGTGCTTTCGAGATTGAGACTAAAATGCGGGGTTTATAATTGTTAGGCATGTGATGTCTAAGGAATTCATTTGGTTAGGCATGAAATCCAAAGTATGTGATATTTCGGGTTTATGATGTCTAAGGTGGTTGCGGATTCCAATTGTTGTAGTTTTTCACTTTCTTTTCTGCGACCGTAAGTGTAATATGTGGTGTATCGCCAGTTTCATTGCTATACGTCAACGACAATTAGGATACGCATATTTACTTACGTTGATGACATGTGATGTTATGTGTTGCTATGATATGTTATATTGGATCGTCGTGTTTGAATAGACGGGGTTTCTTATGTGAGATGAGAGTTTTTCATTTTCATTCATGTAAAAACATGTATGTAATATTCTTTTATTGGGGCACTTCCAGGTTGAGGAAGATGTCACCATTGATGTATATTATTTACTTTTCTGCATCAGGATAGACCCAAAGAGGAGAGCACAAGTAACCGGGTTCTAGGGTCCAGTGGGTGACCATCTCAAGGAGTTGAGATCGGGTCTCCTAACTCTATAATTGGTAGGTTTGCTTGCCGCTCTCGTAGGGGTCTAAGGATGTGGGGTTGGCTATTCATCACGACCGTGGAATCCGTGTTTTATACAGGCTTAATATAAAACCCGGAAATCCTAGTATATCCAATATTTCATATGTTGATTTCTGCTGCGATATTCTGTGATGTGATCACTTGATATGTTGAGATAGATACTGTATATAGTATATATGATATATTATATATTATATAGACATTGCTTATGTTTTACACCCGCGCTAGCTCTGCCCCGCTCTGCCATTAGTTACCTAACCTAACAGTGCATGACGGGACATCGAGGCGAATGCAGATGGCATAAGCGTACGTTGTATTTATCTGTGATGCTTAGGTAACTTAAATGATGGAACTTCATTAATGAGATTAATGAAAGAAAATAAACCTAAAGATGTTGTGGAATCAAATTTTCAAAAACAGGTAGCTCTGGTTGTTGCTTTGCATAGCAGTATTCCTTGTAGAATATCCAGCACCTTATTCAATAAGGAAAGAGACGAGATCCCTTCACCGGGAGTGACCTCTTTAGCAATAACTGGAAGATGCTACAACCCTCGGTTTCGTGTTTTGATTGCTTTTCTGGTTCTTGCTTTGCAAAGTGGTATTATGAATATCCTGCACCTCATTCGACGAGGAAAGAGCCGAGATCCCTTCACCGGGAGTGACCTCTTTAGCGAAACTAACAAAGGCCTAAAAACATTCCATTTCAAATCATTTGATTCTACAACGATATCAAGTTCATTACGCAAAAGGTTTTCTTAAAAACCTGTCGTAGCCCTGCGTCATTTCAGATAAGTACTTCATAGTATTCGTGCTACGTTTGTTGGCTTTCGTCAAGGTGTAGTGTGCGGTAGCTATTTATGCTTATCTGCGAAAGCATATGATGCGGTTGAGTTAGGGTAGTCGTGCGACTTTGTTGGCTTTCGTCAAGGGTCGTGCGGGTGGGTTTAATTCAATCACAAAATGTATGGGTTGAACTTGACTAGCAGCCTATGGTTTGTTGGCTTTCGTCAAGGTCATAGGATGCTAGGGGCAAAATATTATCGGGAATTTCAAGTGTTGAAATTTGCAATGAGATTGCATACCTTCTATGAGATAGTTGAATCCCGATACCCACTGTGGGTAATAGTTACTCCTGGGAGAGTTTTGCACTTTACAATTAGCCGATCAAGTAGGTGTCTAGAAAAGTGTCAACGGGGTTACGCCCCTGGGAAAACGGGGTTTATTTTAACTAGGTCCGTGCGAAAGCACGGGGAACCTCCCTTAAAGTACCGGCACTGGCCTGGCTGAAAGATTGGCGAACTTGTATGGTGTAATTAATCCCGGCTAGTCTTTCCTTTTAGGGTTTGAAGGAAGATTTGATAAAAACAGTGGGAGCCATCCTGATTAGATAAAATAATAACCAATCTAATCTTATAAGAGCATACGCTGAGTGTTTTCTTCTCTCTCTCTCTCTCTCCAGGTAGCGACCATGTCACGCCTTAATCAAGATAATAATACGGATGTATTGACCGAACCCGCTTGTTATACTGAGCTGGGGAACGTTGGTCCCGCTCCAACTTATAATTGTTATAAGACCGAGCAGGAAATAGGGGATTACCAGGATTCCCGTGCCGCCCAAACGAAGAAAGTGCATGATGATGCATCTTCTTCTGGAGTGTTCGTTACAGAGAACTATTTCTCAGTATCCTCTGCGTCCTGGGTATGAGATACCGGATCAGGGTCCCACATATGTAATCTGTTACATGAGCTACAGATAGGTAGAGAACTGGGAATGGGTGATAAGTTTCAAGGGTTGGAAACGGTGCAATTGTTGCGGCCAAAGTAGTTGGCGGTTATCACCATGTATTACCAAATACATTGATTCTGAACGAATATTATTAGATACCGAACCTGATATACAACATTATATCAGTCTTTTCATTTACTAAAGAAGGATATAATTTTGTTTTGTTGGATAATGTTTTGAACATTTCCTATATCAAGAGTTGATCGGATCAGGCACGTCATCTAAAATCATATACGTTCTAAATCAAACCACGGTTCTTAACGTATAGAACACACACAAGAGGAACAATTCAGAAATGAATGAATCCTTCTTGAGACATTGTAGACTAGGTCATATCAATGCGGCCCGACTAGCTAAGTTACATTAAGATGCATATTTAAATTAGTTTGAATTTAAATCTTGTGAAACTTGCCAGTCATGTCACAAAGATAAAATGACCATAGCGTCGTTTAATGGAAACAGAGAAAGAGTTAGCGAACTCTTGGGATTAATACATGATGATGTATGTAGATCCCCTGTCTACACATGCCAGGACTGGTTCTTTGTACTTCATTATATTCACTGGTGATCTCTCAAGATTCGGACATATGTTCCTGTTGAAACATAAGTCTGAAGCTTTTGAGAAATTCAAAGAATATAAGTCAGAAATAGAGAACCAAACGGGCATAAGTATTATGTCTTATGATGTGATCAGGAAGGAGAATACTTGAGCATGAAGTTCCTGGACTATTCTAAAGGAGAATGAGATTCTCTCTTAGCATTACACTTCCGTATTCACCACAACACAACGGTGTATCGGGGCGGAGCAATCGCACCCTATTAGATATGGTGCGCTCTATGATGAGTACTACTGAGTTGTCTGTTTCCTTTTAGGGAGTTATACACTTGAGAAGTTGCATACCTATTGAATAGGGTTCCAGCCAAATCAGGTGCCTACCACTCTATATGTGATATGGTTTAGGAAGAGCCCATCTCTTAAGTAAGTTATGATTTGGGGTTTTCCGGCCTATGTCTAAAAGCAAAATTCGGACAAGCTCGAGGCAAGGTCAGTTCTGTGGAAGTTTGTTGGATATCCCAAGCATTCGCAAGGGAATATCTTCTACCACACCGAGAAACAAAAGGTGTTTTATTTCTCGGCATGCCACCTTTTTAGAAAATGAATTTATTTTGGAAAGAAATTTGTGGTCATGAGGTAGAACTGGAAGAAGTTCCAGCTATACAAACTACAGCTGAAGATTTGGTAGAACCGGAAGATTCAATAGCTCTCGACGAACCTCAGCCTCTCCGCCGATCTGGTAGGGTTCCTCATCCGCCTGAGAGATACTTCGGTTTTCTTAATGACGGTGGGAGCGAGGATTGCATCATAAGATGATGACCCAACTAGTTTCAACCGGGCCATCAAGAGTGGGGTCTCTGTAAGAATGGCTGGATGCTAAGCGATCTGAGATGGAATCTATATACACCAACAAAGTATCGACTTTGGTTGCTATATCTGAAGGGTTAAACCCCCATCAGGAGCAAGTATATCTTGAGAAGATTACTTGGTGTAGATGGAAAAGTTGAGACTTTCAAAGCTAGACTTGTTGTAAAAGGTTTTCGTCATCGACCAAGTGTTGATTATGATGAAAGCTTTTCTCCAGTGGCTATACTTAAGTCCATTCGGATCTTACCTGCCATTGCTACATACCATGACAACGATATCTGGCGGTTGGGTGTCATGACTGCTTTTCTAAATAATGATTTAGAAGAGAGCGTCTATAAGTACACAGCCATAGGGCTTTGTAGATAGTGGGAGCAGCGGAAACGTGTGCAACTTGCTTTACGGGTTAAAGCAAGCATCGCGGAGTTGGAACATCTGTTTTGATGTGGTAGTCATAGCGTTTGACTTCATCAAAATGGTATATGAACCTTGTATATACAAAAAAGGTAGTAAAGAGTAAGGTGGTCTTCCTCTTATTGTATGTAGATGACAAACTCTTGATAGGGAATGTGTTTCCTATGCTACACTCGGTCAATGTCCTCTTATCGCATTGATTCTCCATATAGGATCAAGGTGATACCTCCTAAATCCTGGGTTTTGGATTTATGAGATAGATCTAAGTGGATGTTAGGATTCTCACTAGGTGTAGTGAGATGGTATCAATCGATCCTGGGGAGAATCACCGGATAGCTTCCAAGGTGGTAAGGTCGACTGAATGTCAGTCACAGGCATTGTCTTTACCCTCAGTGAGGGACGATATGTTGGAAGAGTTCCAAGCTAGATACCGTGGCAAACTAGACAATAAAGGCTGGATACATCGCTACCAAAGATGCTAACAAAGAGGCAGTCTGGGTGTATATTAGTTCATTAGATGAACATCGTTCCTACCATTGTGTGACAATGGAGTTGTGGTATGCCTAGGAACCCCCGTCCCGTTAGTGACCCAGACATATTCTAAGGCTGTATCACCTCATCATGGAGATGGTTGATCTCCAGGGAGATCGAGATTAGGAGAGTAGACTCAGAGGAAAACACGGCGAATCCAATCACAAAGATCTTTTCCCAAGAGATACTTTTATGGGATGGTTGAGTATGAGATACTACAACCACTGCTGATTGTTGGGTATTGATACTACAACATATGGCCCTAGTGCAAGTGGGAGATTGTTAGTTATATGTATGCCCTAGAGGCCATTATTGTACATGTAATGTATATTATAGTGGATGCTTGGACATACATAGGGAGGACTTTCTTGCTCAACATGATAGTATGCTATATGGTTACTCTTTATCTTAACATGTACACTGATTGTCTCTCTGTTACATGTTAATAAAGCCCTTAGGATGTTTGCTTGACTACCTAGATTATGATGCGAATCATACTAGTGGGACAAAGGTAGTCCATGAGTACATCCTTTAATGTCCCTAATCGTGGGTGTATCGAGACGGGGCATCGATATACCAGATTATACTAGCGTATACCTTCTCGACCCATGTAGATGGGCGATGGATGATCTCATATCCATTGGTGTTTGACATCAGAGATGATATACGGGTGCTCAGTGGAGACTGGGTACACTGGACGGACTCGCCGAGAACTCCTAGATGGTATTATACCTCACGTCAGATGGCAGTTCTCTGGTGACACTGGTACAGGTTAGTCTGTCGACCCTAGATCGTCATAGAGTCTTGTGTGATTCCTACTGTGCTTTGATTTCCACCTTACCACGTTCAAAAGAACATGCAAAACGGTGGTTTTTGGGTACATTACCGAGTCACATGGAGGCAATGAGCGATAGGAGGGGATTTTGTCCCTCCCGGTATTGGGGGTTGATGTTACGCTTTCTCGATTGGCCATAACAGGAAGTCACTGGCCAGGGCTATTTCTGAGATTTACTGGTAAGTGTTATCAGTAGTTTCTCGACCCGTTATGAGCCTCATATCGACATGACTTATCAAGCTATTGGGGTCTGACGTTTACCACCCCCAGGCGAGATATGCGACATATCTGACTAAGAGACCGGACTGTATGGTAGTGTTACTGATTGGATTCGCAGGAGTATAAGCAGGCTTGCTTGTTGATTTTCTGATCGCTCAATACCCGGGTGGCCGTTACGTTTAGCAGACCGCTTGCAGCTTGTGGGTGTTTAATATGATCATCACCTACTGCCGGCGTATTGACGAGTCTTTAGAGTCCTACATAGAGGTTTTCTGGTTCGTGCGAAATGAAGTAGGAGCACATATGTGATATGTGCGGGACCGAGATTAATGCGCGTATGTGATACCGCATTCTATTCTTGCGATATGTGATATCGGTCGGTTATATGTGATATAGTCAGGTTATCGAATCAAGTGTTGATTCGATGGATTGTTACATTTGATATTAGTCGGTTGTATGTGATATAGCCGGATTATTAAATCAAGTGTTGATTTAATAATTTAATGTATAATTATATATGTGATATATTAATTTACATTAACTAATATTAGCTCACTTAAACATTTCTTTTTCTCACTTATGTACACTTAGTATGTATATCATATATATTAATGTACAACTTTTGTGTCATACCAGATGTCACATGTGACATGGGTGTATGAGACTTACACCATGCTTATAATAATGGAATGGTTTTATTTATTTAAAGTTGATCAAAATTAATGGTAATTAGTCACATGCTTAGAAGCTTGGAGAATCTTGTAGCATCTTTGACTTGGTCCACTAGTTTTGTTTTACTTGTAGATATTTATTAACCTAACCATTATTGTAACCCATAGTTTATTCTCTACATGAGTTAGTGTATGACACTAACTCACTCATGGTTGTTATTCTCACCTCAAGAGTTCATTTCTCTCATTCTTCACTTGAGCTTCTTCTTCCTCATGAGAAAGCTCACTAGCTTTTCTCAAGGTGAGAAAATATTGTGAGAAAAAGAAAACTAAAGGGAGACCATTTCCTACTTCATCATCCTCTACTATTAGATATTTAGTTTAGGGTGTTTTCTTCACTAACCTACCATTAGTGAAGAGGTAGCATGAGCTTGAGTCTCCTCGACGTAGATCATCTTCGGCCTCGAAGACTTCGAGCAAGCTTGTTCATTTCTCTAAGGGAACCCATACTAGATTTCGGGAGATCACTACTAGCAGCGAATGGACTACTACACGGAGCTTTTGAAGTGAAGGACCGGTCTACAAAGGTTGTATCTCTTATTCACTTAGTTGTAAAGTAGTTTACATATTGTATCGTCACATTTTCTAGTAAAGATTTTATGGTTAGGGTTAGCTAGAACGGCAAATTTTTGAAATTGGTATGGACGATGCCTCCCGAAACCTCGCTACCGTGCTAGGGAACCCAGCAACCATATGATAGTTGCTAGATTTTTCTTTATGCGTATTCTTCTCGCCACTCTTGTGTCGACGAGCACGAGCTTCGTGCTTCTCCTTTTTGAAGTGTTTTCGCTGGGGCAACATATCCTTGTCACCACTTCTTAAAGGCGTTGCACTCCTTGATGGGGTGGGTGACCCTTCGATGATAGAGGCGGTTTTTTGGATATGATTCACCACTATCAAAGTATGGGACTCCGGGAGTGTATATCAGGAGCGGTGTCAATTTCCCCTGAGAGCAAGGCTTTGGCGAACAGCTTTTCAGTTTTAGTCCTGCTCTTATTTATCGCAAGCATCGGAAGAACTTTATGACCCGTACTTGCGGCAGCTTCTTTATCTAGACACTGCTTGGCCTTTTCATATATGGTTTCGCGTTCTCGGTCATCTTTGCTCTTTTGAAAAGCTTCGTTTAGTAGCTTTTCAATTGGGACTTCTTCTGGCAGCTTCGGGGATTTTAACGCCAATTCTGCCCCCAGCTCTTCCGCTTTGCTTTCTGACGCTGGTGGAGCTTCTTCGTCATATAAAGATGAATAGGAGATCATGTGGTAACTTGCTACATAGTCTTTCGCTTCTTCTAATGAGTAATTTCCCTCATCATTGTCACTGTCTTCGTCCTCAAGAATATACTTAAGGAATTCTTCGAGTGTGACTGGAGTTCGCGCTTTCTGATTGTACTCTTCCAGCACGTCTATATATTTTTGGAGGTTCATGCACTTGTCGTGATACTCAGTAGGCTGCACAGATTTCTTAGTCTTCATCTTTTTCTTAGAAGACTTTGAAGTCTTGACTTGGGGGCTTTTCCCCTTATTGGCGGTTTTTAGCACAGGACATGGTTTTAGCATCCCTTCAATAATTTCGGGTTCAAGCGGGCTCTTCCACTTGATTGCCGGACATGCCTGTAAATCTTTCGGCATTCTTTTAGTTTTCGTTGAAAGAACTACTTCCTATGGAACTTCTTTCACGAGTGAACATGATGCCCCTTATGCATCTATCTTTTTAGGAGCGTGCTTTTAGGGCGGATCTACTCTCCAGCTATCGGACTGTGTGAACTTCCCTTGTTGGTACTGATCCTCGACCCAATTTTTGAAGATATAGCAATCTTCAATTGGATGGCTCATTATCCTATGATAGGAGCAGTAGTTAGGATTGTTGACGTCGCCGGGTTGTGCGTGTTGGGGTTAAAAAGTACACCCCGGTTGACCAAGTCAAAGTAAAAGTCAACCCCAAGTCAAGTGGGTCAAGCCCAAGTAAGCGGAGCCAAGCCCAAGTCAAGTAGGCCCAACCTAAGTCAAGACCGGGTATGGAAGAGACCGGCCCCATGACAAAAAGAATGAAACCATAAATTAGTTTAATGAAATTTTAAAAAATAAATGTATGAAAAATGGGCAAAAAGCCAAAATTTTGTAAACCTCATGGTTTATGTGCAAAAAAAATAAGCACATAATGTATGGAGAGGCACAAGTGTCACTTGGAAAAGCCCAAGAGACTATATGTAAAGTGTGTAGTCTATAAAAGGCAAACATAATGAAAAATCAAGAACTTTTATTCTCTTAAAAAATTCTATAGTTTGTGCCTCCATCTTCTCTCTCTCAAGTTTTTTTCTCTTCCTCTTCATCTCCAATTAAATCAAGAGCTTAGCTCTCTTTTTCTCGAAACTAAGTAAAGTTTTACCATAAAACTCTCGAAGGGGAGTTCGGATCTCCCATCAAATCCCCAAAAAAAAGATTTTTAATCCTACCTCTCTTTTTCCCCACGATCCAGCAAAAATATAGGAGGAGGAAGAAGTCTCACCTCCAAAAATCCCATTTTGATATGATCCAAGGCTCGAGGGAGAAGAAAGGGTTCCCTTTGATCATTTCCGAAGATCTTTGAGGAGTTCAACTCCAAGATCCAAATTCTTAAAGGAGTTTAACTCCAAATCCAGATCTTTTAGGAGTTTAACTTCAAATCCAAATCTTTTAGGAGTTGAACTCCAAATCTACACCCAATTCCTGTTCGGGAGTTCAACTCCAAGCCCAAGGGCTTAGCCCTTTCTTCCGCTGGTGTTTCCAGTGGCCGCGTGCCGCGCACACGGCCCGCTGGCACCCAGCGGCCGCATGTTGTCTCACACGTCCTTAGAACACTCCTCTCCCCTCTTTTTCTCACACGCTCCACACTCAAAACACATCCCCCATTAGAAAAAATTTCTAACGGGACGTTGTCCAGCACCTTACAAGGGAGCTACTAGTTCCGTTGACCCCTACCCCGCTATCCAAGTAGTAGGACCCTCATAAACTCAGCAAGGCCCTCGATAGGTCCAAAACACAATATAAGCACACCGCACATTGAGTCCGCATGACTAGTTTTACCCGTCAATCGGAGGTTCTCTCACTCCAAAAGAAAGGGGTAATTAACAGCATCTTAGTCCGCGGCTTCCAAAGATTCGGATCCCCACAATCATTAAACCCCAGCCGACCCTAAGGCAGGGGGAATTTGTAATATGCCTAACAAGCGACACGCATTCCTATCTCAATAGGATGACGAAAAACATCCTATATATTCTAGCACGCCCGGTGGGACCTTTTCTCTCCTCCCATATTTCAGGTTAAACGTTCATGCGAACTCAATCAACATATATATCGATGGCATGTACTGAGATCATGCTTCTTTGTGCAGGATAACAGCTTTCCAATCACAATCTTCAAATTCAACGAGAATGTCTCCAAGGACCAGATCGATCTCTGAGGCAACTCGATCCCATACGCTGTTAAGATTAATGCCCGCGTGGTTCTCCCTGCAAGTCTCAGCCGGCAATAGGAGGAACCACTTCGTTAATTTGGTTCCATCAACATCTACCCTGCAGGAAGCGCTTATTTGGTGGAGGCCCCGGCAAACTAAGCGGCCAAACCGACCTCAAGAGGAAGGAGGCCGAACGTTGTGGTCGCCAAAGCATCCCACTTCAAATGCAAATCCATATTCGAATGGCTCTCCGCTGTTCCGATTGGGGGGAAAGCCGTCAATACCAATGAAGCCACAAAGCATCTCCAGCAACCTTAGACGGTTCCCTTGACAATCGCGCGAGCAGGCGTCTTCTCTGGACTCGCTGTCAATCGGTCTACAACGTCTTCCCGAAGGGCCGAAGCCTCCCAAGTGCTCAAAATAGAAAAGTTGGGGCAAATGCGGCTTAGATATAGAGCCAACAAAAGGGCCAGGACCCCGGCCAAGTGGAATTTTATAAGGTTCCAAGAACAGGGTTACCCCACGACGACAGCTAAGTCGGCCGTAAAAATCAGCAATTCCTTCGAACCTCTGAAGTGGGCTCAGAAAAACGCTATGACCGCCAGAATCAAGAAGACAACGATCCGAACGATGCTAAAAAGAGATGTGTCCTAGCCCCAATATAGAAAACATGACGTTGTCTCTTCAAAAGCCTATCAGGCACTCTGTGCCTCGTGTAAGCAACAGGGCAAAGCTAGAAAAGAAGCGCTAGCACCACTCAAGAACCCGGTCAGACCATCCATCTTCAATCGATTGTCTGTTACCGAAACAGAAGGGCCACGATAGCGGTCCGTGAAATCAGCTGCCAATGATGAAAAGACGGCCAGATATGTTATCCAAACGGTTTACATGGTGGGCATGCGTCCTAGTGACAACTTGCGCAGCAAAATCAAAGATGGAACCGCCACATCCCAAGCCCAATCTGGCTTGAATGTGGTTACCACTTCCCAAGAGCATCCACCTCCGCATGATGATGAAAACCTTCTTGATGAGACCGATAGGCAGAAAGACCTCTCGTTCTATGCGAAGTCGAGCTTGGAAAGCGAGGAAGAGCTGACTTTCCGCCCCAGGACCGCAGAGTAAGAGCTGCTTCAAGAGCTCCGAAAACAGCTCAAGAGCAAAGATAAAGAGATGGCCAAGCTTTACTCCAAAATAGAAGACTTGACTAATGTCGTGATGCAGCTCATGGCTCAAATTGCCTGGACGCCATCCAATCAAGCATAAGTTTCCACTCATGAGCCAGGTGATAATGACCCGCAGCAACCAATGCCTGTCCCTTTAGTTCCGAGTATAGGCGAGCCACACGAAAGCTAGCCACATTCCACTTCTGGGGATGCCTTGGCCCAAGATGGCACCATCCCGCTAACACAAGATCGGATAATGCATTTGGTCGCCATCAAGGTTAAAATATTAGTGGTCGAAGCCGAAGCTCAGAAAGAAATTGGCAGTAGTAAGCGGCCATATCCCGCACAGTATGATCTGATTGAGTTCCCCAGCGGCTACGTCATTCCTAAGTTCGAAAGATTTGACCGGTCAGGAAACGCAAATCAGCACGTTGCCTACTTTAAAGCATCGTGCAGAAATACAAGGGGCAATGATGCACTCTTTCTTCGTCAGTTTGTCTATAGCTTGACCAGTGTCACTTTCAACTGGTATGCGAGAATACCAAACGGGTCCGTCACTACTTTTGCCCAAGTGGAGTCTCTGTTTTGGCAAAAATTCATGAGTGTCAGTGATAAAATCTCTATTGCTGACCTTGTGAGGACCAAGCCGGGGAAAAACGAAAGCAACATAGACATTATCACTCAATGGCATAATCTCACGGTCAAGTGAGAACCGCCGCTGAAGCAAGACCAGTCCTTCAGCCTTCTCATTGGGAACTTTAGCAATCGGATGGTCCCATTCTTATGTATAGTAGGACTCAAAACATTTCAAGAGCTGACCAAGAGAGTTCAAATATTGGAACGCTCAAAGCAAGAGTCTGCCTCGGACTCTCAAAGTGACAAGCCTTAGAAGAACGGAAAGGACGACAACCGTAAAAGCGGGAATTCCAATAATACCAATGCCTTCAATGCGTCTGACAATGAAAACAAGCGAAAGGCGGGCGGAATAAAAACGGACCGGTCCCGAAAGCCGGTGCTAGGAGGAAAAAGGCTTTCCCTAGAGGAGAAGAAGAACAAGATTTACTCTTTCAAGAGGAACAAGGTCCGCAAGATATTCAATGACATTCTAAACAACGGTCTAGAATGACCGACAATCCCTTGTATTGCCCGTACTACAGAGTAGTGAGCCATGCGATCGAGGATTGCTATATTTTCAAAGACTGGGTCAAAAAAAAATACAAGACTAGAGAGATCGATCTGTCCAGGAGTGTGTTGGTGAACAATAAAGCTGCAACCACCAGCTCTATACAGACAGAAGCTGAAACCTTTTGGGAGCAAACGGCTGAATCCGCTGCCCCAAGAAATGAATCTAACTCATCGCAGCCTCCGTAGAGTATGCACATATCTAATAAGACGAAGAAGATACTAAAGCTACTTCAGAAAGAGTGTAACATTTCAGAAAAATAAAATATTTTTTTTGAGAAATTAAAAAAATTAAAATAATAAATATTACGAATATTTTAATGTGTGGAAATTAGTTTTAATGATATGGTATGATCATAAACCAATAGATTGGATAAATATTGGAAAATTACCTTGAATGTCGATTTTTAATGAAATTGTGAGATTTAGACATTTTATGAATTATTATATAATTTATTATGTACAAGTTTATTTCTAAACTTGATTAATTTTCGCTAATCTTGCATTAAGCTTAATTTTTGCATCATGACATGCAACAAAACTTGTTTCATTTTTAACCATGGTATCTTGTTTCTTTTATGTATATGGTTTTATTTTTGTTTGGGTTTTAAAATGAAAAAGAAAAGAGAAAAGAAAAGAAATGAATAAACAATAGAGGTATGGGCAAGAGAGAGAGGATGAGGGGTCTTCATTTGACCATGATATTTTCCTCACTCCATTATCTTCATCACTTCTTCTCCTCTTCTTCCTCTATGGATGCCCTCTCCCCTTCCACCACCTCTACCTCCTCAAAACACCCCATTTCTACATCAAAACCTTGCATCCCTTTCACAAAAAATGTGCACAGGCTCACTACAAGCATGGGAGACCAAGAAAATTGGAATTTTGAGCACTATGGGCAACTCAAGAAAATTCTTGAGTTGCCAAATGAGATAATCTCTACACCATTAGTGTAGTAATTGAGTTTCTTTAGTTTCTATGTTAGTTTAGAATTAGTTAAGTGAGAATTTGTGAGTTTTGAAAATTCCAAGTTGAGGTTAGGGTTTGAATTGAGTTGATATGGTGTGATTGAGGGTTACTCATGGCTACAACCCCTGTAGTGATAGTATTTTAGACTAAAACAAGAGAATTAAACCCAAGACTTGAACTTAGAAATTCCATATAACGTAATTGTGTAGGAATTTTGGGGCAGTTTTGAGATCTGCTTTCACCCGGGGGCCTTGAAAATTATTTAGCAAAGGCTGAGAGGTATGCAGACACCCTAGAAGCTATCCCCAAGACCCGAGGCCCCAACTCCTTACCATGGCCACAAATTATCTCATTTTGGCCGCAAATTGCGGCCTTGGTACGATGGAATCGTCTCGTGCTTGGTCCATGGCTCCATTTTAGGCAAATTAGACTATCACATATGCAAAATTGGCTAATTTCACCTGAAACAAAATCTGGAGGTGTTTTCTTGAGTTGTTGTTTGTGTTTTATGACTTTTGATGATTTGAACTTTGGTGTTTGTGTTTTGTCTCGATCACTTGACGTTTGTACGTCGATATCGGGAGTTGTTTGGTTATTCTTGCATGCGTAGACCATAGGTTTTAACCTATGTGTGATTCGTGTGCCATTTTGGTTTTCGTGCACGATTTCTATTTATGATGCTATGTGTGTATATATGTAGGAACCCTCATGTGGACTTTGAACAACGAGGATGAGCATGGCGACATCGACTTCGGCAAGCAAGGATCAAAGTGAGTAGATATATATCTACGGGGGAAGTCGGGTGGATAGCGTATAGCACCCCCGCAGTTTCGTAGTGTAGCACGCGAATGCGTTATGATATATATATACTTATGTGTTTTATAAGATGTGTATACTTAGCAAGAAATGCTTAGGTTACCCCACCGTTAGATCTTTGATCCTAGGGCTTCTATTTTACAGAAGGCAATCTTCTTGTTTTTAATAAGATTGGAAAGATCTTTCCATAATAGAATTTTAATTCTGATTAATTAATAATTTATCATTATTATTAGATCTTTTGATCTAACAGTGGGGAATTTTATAATTCCAGCGCTGACGCACCCGTGCTTTGTACATGGTGCGCTGCTCAGAGCGCACCTACGTTTGACACGTGGTGCGCTGCTCAGAGCCCAGCGCAGCCTGCGCTAGCACACCCGTGTTTGACACATAGCGCGCAGCTCGCCCAGCGCTAGCGCACTCATGATGCGCTGCCTAGGGCGCAACGCACCTGGCGCTAGCGCATCCGTGTTTGACACGTGGCGCGCAGCACGCTTAGCGCTGGATCTAAAGCGTTGCTTCAATTTTTGAATTTTGAATTTTAAAACAGAGCTTTGCTCTGATTGGGGGTGCGCTGCCTAGGGCGCGGCGCACCTTGCGCTAGCGTATCTGTGTTTGACACGTGGCGCGCAGCGCGCCTGGCGCTGGATCTGAAGCGTTGCTTCAATTTTTAAATTTTGAATTTTAAAACAGAGCTTTGCTCTGATTGGGGGAAACAAATGCCCCCCCGTTGCGCTCACGTGGCGCACACGTGAGTGCAGCGGTGGCAACATCTGATGTTAGTTATATGTATGCCCTAGAGGCCATTACTGTACATGCGTTGTATATTGTAGTGGATGCTTGACATATATAGGGAGGACTTTCTTGCTCGACATGATAGTACGCTATCTGGTTACTCTTTATCTTAACATGTACTCTGATTGTCTCTATGTCACATGTTGATAAAGCCCTTAGGATGAGTACTTGACTACCAGGACTATGATGCGGATCATACTAGTGGGGACAGTATAGTCGCCAAGTACATCCTTCAAATGTTCCTAGTCGTAGGTATATCGAGACAGGGTATCGATATTCCAGAGTAGACTAGCGTATGCGCTTCTTGACCCATATGATAGGCGATGGATGATCCCATATCCATTGGTGTTTGACATCAGATAAGGTATACGGGTGCTCAGTGGAGACTGGGTACACTGGACGGACTCACCGAGAACTCCCAGATGGTATTATACCTCACGTCAGATGGCAGTTCTCTGGTGACACTGGTATAGGTTAGTCTGTAGACCCGAGATCGTCATAGAGTCTTGTGTGATTCCCATTGTGCTTTGATTTCCATCATACCACGTCCAAGAGGGCGTGCAAAAAGGTGGCTTTTGGGTACAGTCCCGAATCACATGGAGGCAATGAGCGATAGGAGGGGTTTCATCTCTCCCGGTATAGGGAGTTGATGTTGCGCTGTGTTCGATTGGCTATAACTGGAAATCCCTGGCCAAGGTTGCTGAGATTTACGGGTAAGTGTTATCAGTAGTTTCTCGAACTGTTATGGACCTCATATCGACATGACTTATCAAGCTACTGGGGTCTGACGTTTTCCACCCCTAGGTGAGATATCCGACATATCTGACGAAGAGACCGGTCTGTACGGGAGTGTTACTGATTGGATTCACGGGAGAATGTACATGCTTGCTTGTTGATCTTCTGATTGCTCAATACCTGGGTGGCTGTTACGTTTAGCTGACCGCTTGCAGCTTGTGGGTGTTTGATATGATCATCACCTACTGCCGGCGTATTGACGATTCTTTAGAGTCCTACACAGAGGTTTCCTGGCTCAGGCAAAACGGAGTAGGAGCACATATATGATATGTGCGGGATCGAGAACAATACGTGTATGTGATACCGTATTAGATTCTCGCGAGATAAGATATCGGCCGGGTATATGTGATATAGCCGGGTCATCGGATCAAGTGTTGATTCGATGAACTGATACAGATTTTATTAGTCGGTTATTTATGAAATAGCCGGATTATTGGATCAAGTGTTGATTCGATAATTTAATGTATAATTATATATTTGATATATTAAATTACATTAACTGATATAAGCTCACTAAAAGATTCTTTTTCTCACTCGGGTAATACATTGATATATATGCGATATATGTTAATTGTATTATTTTATTTTGTTACAATAAATATTGTATATGTGATATATAATATTGTAACAAGTTATGATTACTAATTCAACATGATTAGTAGAGATTAAACATGGTTAGGGTTTGATTTGGGTTAATCTTTTCTAGAAGCTTTTATTTTGTTTCTTGCAAAGATATTTTGTTTAGATATTTTGCAAGATATTTCCTAACCCAACCCACACCCTTTAACCCTAGTTATATCTCTACAATGGTTAAGTCTTTCTTGACTTAACCATGGTTGCATTTTTAATTATAACAAACTTTCATTATTCATCACAAAATGATTAAGCATCTTCTTTCTTCTTCTTCCTTGGATAAAAAGCTTTCTAGCTTTTTATGAAGTGATGATAATGAGTGAGATTAAGAAAATAAATGAGATCTAAATTCCTACTTCATCATCCTCATCTAATCTAGCCCATTAGATTAGGGTGTTCACTTCATTAGTAAGTGAGAGCTTGTGTTAAAGAAACTTCAAGGTAGATCATCTTTGTTATCGAAGATCGGAAGCAAGCTTGCATCTTTCTCTTCGTAGAGCCTCTCTAGAGTCCAGATTCTCGATGATCACAGCGAAGGGACCTCAACACGGAGCTTTTGAAGTGAAGGACCGGACTACAAAGGTTGTAATCCTTTTCACTCAGAAGTAAAGTTGTTTACTTGCTTTGTTTCGCCTAATCTCTAGTTTAAAGATCTTGGTTAGGGTTGTTCGGCACGTATAATTTTTAAATCGAGCATGGTTGATGCCTTATAGAACCTTGTGAGAGTGCCTAGTAACCCTACATCTGAGCCCTTGGATCAACTCAAAAGTTGAAGAGACGGTTCAATGCCTATAAATAGGACCTTTGGTCCCTTAGATGACTTCCATCTTCTTCTTGAGAATTTTCATTCAGAGCATTGCTCTTTAGTTTAAGAACTTTCAAGAGTCAGAACTCTATCAAAACTTAGATAAAGTTTTTAAAAAAATTAATAAATCAGGGTTTTACCCATTAACAGAGCCTTGCTCTTCATAGATCTTTGATCTAAAGAAAACCCATTTAGGGTTTCATTAGCAGAGCTTTGCTCTCATGAACCCATAGATCTAAAGAGATCTTTTCTTGGGGTTTCTTAGCCCATGAATCAGAGCTCTGCTCTTTTGCTCACATGTAGATTTCTTAATCTTTGATGAAGAACTCTTAAAAGTTTGTTCATGGATCTTGAGGATCCCAGAATTTTTAATTCATAAAAATTAATTGATTTTAATTTTATTGATGGATTTTTCCATCATCATTACAGAGCCAGGCTCTTAAGGAATTTTATTTCTTCATGATCAGAGTTTGACAAGTGTCACTCTGTCATAGAGCTTTGCTCTTAAAGGGAGATTTTCTCCTTTTCCCGAGGGATCTCTCATTCAATGAGAATTTTCTTGAGAATTTCCTCATTAATTAACAGTCTCATCCAATGATGAGGCCGTTTTATTAATTGATGCATTGTCATCTAGATTTTGTGGGTCCCCCTTTGGTCCCCTTTCCACTGCATTGCAGTGTGGTAAAAATTTTAAAGTGTTGAGTGTCAGAATTTAAAATTAAATTATAGCACTGACAGTTGGCTTCTTTCCCCTTTTTTGCAGGCGACATGTCTTTCGATCTTTCTTTCCCGTTTGCTTGTTCAGAGGGAGGATTCCCTGAGGCGCCTGTGGACCGAGAGGTTCTCGCGCTCATCCGAGACCATGACCCGGAACACAAAAAACTTTACTTGTGGGGTAGATGGTACGACCAAATTATCATAGGTCGTCAAAGCTTCTCTTGTGCGATGTCGTCGGAGCCTATCTCGGCGATCCCGTATGCGGATGCACCCCCGATGAACTATGTCGTGGATGTAGTTAATTGGACTTCGGAAGGTCTTCTTCAGCCTTCGATCTCCGCAGTACCCATGCAGCCGCCGGCGTCTTTGGATACCCTGCGGCGGCGCATATGCCAGGGCGAGTCGCGCCCTTGGGGACAGCCCTACAACATCGGGCTAACTCCCCGTCATCCGGCCGGGTAATTGCAGTGGGCCCAGTACATCTTGTCGGCGAAGAAATCGCAGCTGCTAAAGCTCGGCTTATACCCTGCGGTCTACACTTCGTTGTTCCAGTATTCTGCACCTCCCACATGGTGGATTAAGGCATACTTGGAGCAGTGGAACATCCCGACCCATACCTTCCTTCTACTGGACAGAGAGGTCTCCATTTCCTTAGAAGAATTCACCGAGGTTTCTGGTCTACCGGTCAGAGGGGAGCACTACGAGGAGTTGCTTCATTCGGATGAATACGTTTTTGCCACCAAGCCAGTGGTGATGGGCCTCACGCCAGAGAACGCCATTCAGCACCAGTTCCCCAACCTGATAAAGGTGTTGAACCTGTACGAGAGCCTCTTCCTTGAATCCGGAGGCCGGGGGGGTCAGTTTTGCGGACTTCATTGCCCGTTTTCTTCGCCGGGATATTTTGTCCCGACGAGGTGAAAAGTTTGCTAAGCTCGATGATGTAAGTGCACGGCGGCGCCCCGGCCGTCAATCCGACGCCGGAATGCGGAAGCGGTGAAAAACTTTAATTTTGCGGACTTAGCAAACCGGCACCACCGCGCACTAAACATCCGGATCGTAACCATTAACAAGTCTAAGCCACTAACTAGATAGGGAAGAGAAGTATACCGACAGATCCGAGTCCTCTGGTCTTCTCCTCGTCGTCCCGATCTCCTGCGGAATGTCCCGTCTCCTCCTCGTCGCCGGAAGTGCACCACATCGCCTACTTCTTTTACGGGCTCCCACCTCAATGCCGAGGCAACTCGGGCACGAAGCCGGCTACTCGACGTGCCCAAGAATTGCTGTAGAATATAATGTGGATTGCATGTCTCATTTTGGGATTATGGAGTTGCCATTTTTGTGGAGGAATAGAAGTGAACTTTTGGAGAGGGAGTTGTAGGGATTTCTCAAAGCTCAAGATACATAATTTTTCCACCCCATGAAAAATGAAATCCCCTCTCCTCAAATGGGAATGGCCGGCCCCCCCAAATTTTTGTGTGATGGGAAAGAGAGAGAGAGAATGGCTTGAACAATGATGCAAAGAAAATGATGGCTTGGAAAGTCCAACACTCAACAACCATCTCTTCTCCCATCATCACAACCAAAGTCAAGAAATCATGAAAACAAAGTCAAGAAGTCAAGGTAAGGTGCAACCATGATGAAGTCAAAAAGTCAAGCAAGGTCAAGGTATGGTGAGCCATCATGATACAAGGAAATATGTAAAGACCCCCTCCACAAATGCTTATTTGCAACAATGCAAATAAGCCCTCCTCCACCAATCTTCGGCCAATGAACGGAACAAAGGAAATCGGCCGAAACTAAAAGCAAACTGGCAACTCCAGAAAACTGGTCCCGTAATAAATTACAGGAAAACCCCGATACTGTGCATACACACCCGCATCTGTATTTCGACCGAAATACAAATGCAATGAGACAAAATCTCCACTGTACTATACTAGAATCCGGCTTATACCAAAACCGGCTAGCAATGTCTGTTCGATCCTGATCCGTGCAATACCGCACGTATCTGATCGAACCCTGCCATATAACCATACGGCCTATAGTACAAACTGTCAGATCCTGATCCGTGCAATACCGCACGTATCTGATCGGACCTTGCCATATCTCCATACGGCCTCTACAACCTTTCGCCCGAAAGCTGAGTAACTGAATGTGGGGGACTCTAAAGACTCGTCAACACCTTGGTTGTGGATTTAACCACTAGCACGTCAGAGGTATAAGCCAATACGTAACGGGCTACCAGGTACTGACTAAAAGGGATGTCTGTGAGTGAACTCAGCCTGACAACCCTACTGAGCCTGTCAGTGACAATATCCGTACAGTCCGGTCCGTTCGTCTATGAGCATCGCATGGCGGGCCTAGGGGTTTGGTAAAAGTCAGACCCCCAAAAGCGGTACAAGTCGTGTCGGAGTGTAGCCCAGAACACCCTGAGATACTACTAGAATACCTACCAGTAAATCTCCTTGCCTCGGCCGAGGGCTTCATGTAATGGCTCTCCTAGACACAGCACGACCTCACCCCCAATACCGGGAGAGACGAACCCCTGAAGATACGCTCACTGCCTCCATGTGGCTCGGGACTGTACCCAACTAAAACCTGTTTGCACGACTCCTTTGAGCCGTGGTAGGGTAGTAATCAAAGTACAGTGGGAACTCACACAAGACAAATGACGATCCCCAGGTCGATGAACTAACCTGCACACATGTCACCAGGGAACTGCCATCTGACGTCTGGTATATGACCAACTAGCATGTTCCCGGCGAGTCCTGTCCGGTGTACTCATAACCCAATGAGCACCTGTATACATCTTAGGTGATCCAACTGACACCAGTGGCTTGTGAGACCGGCCACCGCCCCTCGTCGGGGTCTCGACTGTATACACTAGTCTACTATGGAGTATCGATGCCCTGTCTCGAAACTCACACGACTAGGGACCATTTCAGGATATGCTTATAGACCCCAGCTCCCACTTATATGATCGCCCTCATACTGCTGGTGGTCAAGCAAGAATCCTAGGGGCTCTATCAACGTGTAATAGCGACGTGTCAGGTCACCTAAAACAGTACACGATGATAAAGGTAAACCAGATAGCATACTATCATCTCGAGTAAGACTGTCCTACCGGGATAGGTCCTCCATCAATCATTGCAATCACGTACCTGTGATCCAATAATTGACTCTGAGGGCATTATCTCCAACAATCTCCCACTTGCACTCAAGGCTAATTATTGCGATGTCGCATACTCACAGCCCGTGTGATACCGAACACCCAACTCCTCTACTAGTCAGTCTCACAAAGCTCGTTTGCGAAACTATTGCGTTCGAGGAATAGCCTCAGTGAGTGGATCCGCCTTGATGTCTCTTTCTATGTCTCTCTATATCTCAAGTTCGCGGAGAAACTGTAACGTTTTAAAAATAAATAAATAAATAAAAACCCTTTAGGTGAATTTTCTGAAAAATCGGTAAAATAAACCGTATTTTCCGTAAAACTCAATTACAGTTATTTTTCAATATAGATTTAAATACGCCTATTTTAACGATATAATTGCTATTATTTGGTATTTATTTAGTCACTTATAAATTATTAGTTTACTTAAATATTTTTACTTAATTAATTAATTTCAAATAATAACACAAGCTTTTAATTATACATTTAATTAGTGCAAAATACAAATTGGAATGGGTTAATTAATTACTTAGAAACCATAACAAACTAAAACCCAGTTTGTAACATAATTTTTAATCAAGTTATTCCAAATTGTAGTGGTTTCTAACGTCAAGGGAAAAAATAAAATAAAATAAATTTAAATTAGGAAATGGTGTAATTTGCAATTTTGGAAAATTGAGGGGTGTTTTTTTTGGCATGAAAATTTTCCATACAAACCTACACATACATGGCCGAGCCCATGTTCTGGACACTTTTCACTCCTTAACATTAATTCCTTCACAAAAAAAAAAAAAAGAAGAGAAAGCTTATTAACTAAAGAAAGGAATTGATATATGACATAAGTAGGAAACTTCTACACATATCTATACACATGTCTCTCTCTCTCCCCCCTCATTTTTCTCTGGCCGAGATTGGGGCTGCTGCCCTTCCCCATTTCCCACTTCACTTTGCTTTCAAGAATCCTCCAAATTCATTTGCTAATCCATACAAAAAAATCCCATAAACTCCCAATTAAATCTTTAACCATTTTTCTTTGGCCAAACGAGCTTGGATCTCGAAGCAAGGAAGCAATTTTGAGACTAAACTGCAATCTTGATTCAAGTTTTGTTAAGGTAAATCCTAACCCTAGTGTATAATTGTTGGTTAAATACTTCGAATAAACTTAATTGGGTATTTTAAATGGTTTAAATTGCTAGTTTTAAAAATTCAAGATTAGGGTTTGAATCCAAGTTAGGATTTTGATCAATAAATCAAGTTAACTATGTATGGGTTATCATCTTAAGGCATGCAAAATGTATTTTAGTTGCTAATTTTGCTAATTTTTATATTTAAATTGTTCTAATTAAGCGATTTTTAGAAATTAATCTAATTTGTAGGATTAAAAAAATCTAGTTAGGGTTTAAGCACATCATTAAGATTTCCATGAGTGGTTTAACAAATTAAAATATGCAAAATCAAGTTTAATTGTGGAATTGTGAATTTTTTTCTTTAAAAAGTGTTAATATTAGATATTTACGCAAACTAGGTTTTTGGGTTGTAAACAAATTGATGAGATTAAATTATGGGAATGATTTATATAACCTAGTTATGTTATTTAGTGAATATTATGGCCATTAGTGTCGTTTAAATATCAAGTTTTGAAGTAAAACGGTTAATGGACGCTTTCTAGGTTTTTACGAAATAGAACGATTTGATTAATTTTATGGTTTTAATGATTTAAACCCTGTTTTATATTATAACTAGTGAGTTTTAGAACTATGATTTGTACATTGTGTTTTATCTCGATCAATCGGCGTTTGTAAGCTGATATCGAGGGTTATTTGGTTCTTTTGCATGAGCGGGTCATAAGTTTAACCTATGGGCGTTTCGTGCGTCGTTTTGGTTTTGTCCGTGATTCAGTTTAAGATATTATATGTGTGTTTGTATATAGGTACCCCTCACGTGGACTTCGGACGAGGAAGAAGAGGAGGGCGACATCGTTTACGGCAGACAAGAACCAGGTGAGTAGATGTATATCTACGGGGGGAAGTCGGGTGGATGGCGTTTAGCACCCCCGCGACGTAGAATAGGAATAGTACTTATTGACATTAGGAAGCCAGATGTGACCCTAGATTCTTAATGAGTAGGACCCTAGTAATGACCCTAGGCTGGACTAGACTGATTTAGGAAGACCATACCAGAGGATGAATACCTTGGAAGAGATTCGTAGGTTTCAGGTAGATACACACGCACGCACACACTGAAACTCGACGTGGGGTATACGTGTATGTGTATATATATATATATATATAGGACTAGGTATAGGTAAATATATATATACAACACGTATATGGGATACATTGATGTGATATGATACATGGGAATGAAACAGTATAACTGGGCTTGATGCCGTGATTCTTGGCTATACAGTCGTATTAAAGTATTAGCGGATCATTAGAGAATGAGATAATGAACAGGTATACATAAATTATAATGGGTGGTGATGATATTGAGGTACATAGGACTCTAAAATAGCACCCGGACTGTAATTTGTGACTGATCACGATATGATATATGTATGACTTGATTACGACATCATATAAGTGTGACTTAATCACAATATGATACATATGACATGATATTTCTGAGGATAAATTAATGATGTATATTTATGATGGCAATGAAATATGATTGATGTATGCGATTATAGTATAGCACCTTGATCATGACATGTGTTGATGATGATATTATACGAATGATGAGACACCTAGGAGATACTTGACCCGTACCCCGATATTGGGATGCCGCAAGATGGATTTTACCGTACGAGTCATAGATATGATGATTGATCTGCACTCTAGATTCGAGGAAGCCGTACTATGTATATGACGCTATTGAGGCTGAATCGCCGACTATTAGAGATAAGGATTCAGACCTTAGGTGGATTCTTGTTTCTTATTGACTAGTTTCTTAGGTTTAGTTCCTTAGGAGGTTAGATGGATACTAGTTTGGGTTCGATTCATATAGTGGTATTTGTACTTGTATATCACAGATGAGTGGTTATTCACATCCGTCTTTACATTCATGCTGTAATCACAATGTTGCATGTTCATACATATGTTTCTATATCGGTATAAAGCTTTGCCTGTTAGGACACCAGCACCATTACCGATGATGCGCATATTCCACGCACACTTATTTGCCGGCTCACACACATCATCATTGGTAGTTGCTATTTCACGTACACTCTAGATCATATTATCTTTTATTGATAGAATCATTTAACAACTAGACCGATATTATATTGTGATTACTCTCTGATGTTAATATAGACATGGTATTTATTACTTAGACATTCATGCATTCATATTTTCATGTTATCATGCAGTATTATGGGTATATGCCGACACTTATCATATACTTACTCATGATTTTGAGATTTGGGTTTCTATGAGATTTCTGGATTTTTGGGGAAAACTGCAAAAATATATAAAAACTTCTCTCTCTCCTCCTCTCTTTTTAAAACATAAGATGCGGTTTTCTCGTGATGTATGTGTCGTCCACCATGAGATTTCATGTTTTCTGATGGATTTCGAGACCCGATTCGAGGAGTGGATGAACCGTCTCGGGTACATGGTGGGCCCGGTATGGTACCCCGGGGCAAGAAGATCGAGTTGTAGACGATGAGCCTGGCAGGGGAAGGCTACCTACCGGTGATGTCTGACGCGGCGGATATCCGGAGGATACCGACCGTTGTCGTGGGATTTTATGATATGGGCCGATCCGGACTGACGGAGCCCGAGATTTTGAGATTTCGAGATATTGCGACTTGAGATTTACAAGTTTTATGTCGATGCTTGACCCGGATTTCATGGATTTCATTGTTGATATTTCAGATTCCTATACACATTTTACTATGATAACAGCTAAAGATTTCTTATACAGATATATCTGGATTTCAGGATTGATTATTTTACATTCATGGTGCATGCATATCCATTCATATGACATAGTATTATATGAGGCACTGACATGAGCACGGAGTATCTGCATTTACACGTAGTATTACCCTGCTATTACTAGATGATTGGGATATAGTAGTGTATTATTATGACCTAGGATAGCGTCGTGCATTCGATTTCTTTTCGTAGATGTCTTCTACTCACGAGTTGGCAACTCACCCCCGTTGTGCCAAATTTTTTTACAGGTTCGATGTACAGGTTTCCCTGGCAGTTGCTGGCACATCATTTCATTCAGGGTGATTTGCACGGTAGGTTGGTTCACTTGTATCTGGGCCACCATTGTACTTTTATTCTTTCAATTGTATCTAGTAAGATCCATCAACCATACTTGTATTGCTTGACAAGTTTATTGGACCGGTTATTTATTTCGACCTTAGAGTCGCGCATGTATTATTCTGATTTGTTGGATTGTTTTCTTTTGAGTTTTTGAGCCTCGCCCTTTGGCGTTGTATATTACTGTTCTTGCTGTGGTTGTTTCCGCCTGTTGGCGTTGAGCTAGCTCCCGTTTGGGGATGGTTTTTATTGTTTATGTTTATTGTACTTGTTGTACCCGTTTGGGGCCAGTTTTTACAAAGGAGACTCTGCCGAAATTTTTGGGAAAATTTGCTGATGCTTTTAAACTTGTTTTCTTCATGTTTTCTTTTACTTCTTCTTCTTTTATATGGTTTAAATTCCTGGGCTTCGGCTTACCTAGATTACGTTGCGCCTCTAGACGTTTCGTAATCTAAGTGCCGGTCACGTTCCGTACTTTCGGGTCGTGACAGAAACCCATCTCCCGAAATGAGCAATACCTGTCTTAGAATGTGTCTGGATGTCTGATGGGACATAGCTCATAAATGAACTCCAAATCCAAACTTCTTAGACTGTATCGTCAACTGAACTTAATCAGTATCCTGCGCCATGCCTCCCTCAGTATTGCCTTGGACCACCTGTCCAAAATACTGCCCCTCGTCAGAGGGAAAACTATAACTCTGACAACCTCCTTGTCGTCCATGTCACCTTGGAAGCCTGGAATGATAACTGTCTCACGAATGAGGCTGTCGTTATCATATCCCTAGAACATTCACTTATGTTCTAAAACTGCTTCCGACTGTTTCTCCAGGATTGGATTAATGTCAACTTATTGCATCTGGTGCAAGAACAACATCTGGTGTGGTACTTGACATCTCATGATTGACTCAATTGCCTAAGCAAAGTGATATGTCAATCACGCACATCCCTCTCTACTTTAGTCTGTAAGACACCTTTAGAGAGGGTGACTCCATCACCTGCAGGTACACTACCGTGCCAGGAGTCGTCCATTCTAAATACTCTTAGAATGCTGTCTAAGTACCCTGATTGGGAAACCACCCAAATCTAGATCTAAAACCATAGATCTAGTAACCAGTATGTCTGACATAAAATCCATTTCTTTTGTGGAGAAAACACTGTGTGACGACCAAAGTATAACCGATTGTAGTGTAGGAATATCACTTCCTACTCTGTGTATGTCATCCAAATACCATGACATTACACCCTACTACCTTCTCAACAGATCCATCCCCTATTCTGATGAAGTCAAACCCATGACTGTCACGTCAGAAATAGATGATCTATCTCCGCTACATCTGCTTTAGTCTATAAATAGACATAAGCTACCTGTCCACCAATGCTTCCGCTGCTCCCACTGATTACGACAACCCTCTGGCAGAGTCATATAGACGTACACTTCTAAAACTAGTTTAGAACGACGCTATACTCATCCTCCCGCCGGGTCTCGCAGCCTGGAACAACAGCAATGGTAATTGTGGGTAAACAAGAACTTCCCTGTCACCGTCCTTGAGGCTACCGTAGTACCTCTCGGGTGCCTGAAGTTACCCACCTTATCTGCGGAGTGGCCAATGGAATGTCAATCCAGATTGAATCTTTAGGTTCCTTATCAAATCTTCAGTAATCGTTTGTGGTTCTGGAATTACTTCCAGTTCTACCATACTCCCACTACTGTTTTCTGAAAAAATCCATTTTTAATAAAACTGTGGCGAGTCTAGAACAATACTGCTATTGTTCATCCAGATGGTAGAAAGTCAACCCTCGTCATAGCCTGGGTCAACCCACAAACAACCATTACAGAAACGTGCCTTGAGTTATCCAGAGTCTGGTTTTAATCATAAGCTGGACAACTCCCCGTATCTTAACAACGTTAAGATACGAACTGTTCTATATCCCATATAGGACCAGAGGCACTGATTTAATTGAACCAGATCCAAATCACGCGGCTGTCTCCAGCGCATGTCAACTAAATGGAAGGAGGCCGATCAGCGTTACTCAACTTAGGAATGCTTCCAATTATGAGTAACCTGAAAGAGAAGCAAGTTCTCTTAATCATTACTATCAACTGAATACCATACTCAAGTATCTACATCTTCGATCACTTTGAAGAATCCCGATACTTGCAATATATGGTTCTCTACTTTATTCAAATACCTACAACTTCTCAAAATTCAGACCCTGTGTTTCCACGAAACACCTGTCTAAAAACTAGAGAAGTCATAAGTAAACCGAATATAGTACGAGGACCAACCCCTCTGTCCTGATGGACGCTGGACAACATACAATACTCTGTATAAGTCCCTTGAGTCTGATAACTCTTTCACTGAGTGTCGTAGGTTGAAAACTGTACTTATGGTTAAGAAGAATTACACCGATGTTTAATGCTCCTTACCTAACCATCCACTGATATAGGTAAATGTCGTAGACATAATTTCAGAAAGGTATACCTCACTCTATGAAAATAGACATACAGATATATCAATTTGAAATTGGTGCATAACAGCGGATATTCAAAACCAAATATTTGCCGACCGGCAAACAGCCCAGGTGATCTCCTCAAATATCACCGATTACAACGAATCCCGATATAATGAGGATGATCACCTAATTCCCAATAACTTACTCCCACTCATCATCTGTAAGACTATACAGATGTGAGAATCATGCTTGGTAAATACATACCCTGGAGCAAGTGTCTAATCGGGAAATCAGTTTTCCTTTAACAGTACACAGTGAAACTGAAACATTGAAATGTTTTGATGGGGTATCCTGGTATTCCTAGTAATGCCTCTTCCAGTATCCAGATTCACAACTGTAACCGTGTAATTCTTTGCCACCTCTCCAAATCCCTTCATTTGTCTTTAGTCTTTACCTTCTGCACACCCCTTTAGGCCAAATGGTTTTCTTCCTTCCCTACCGTTCGGCACCAGCCTATGGTTTGGAAGAAGACTATCCAATAAGCATAATGGGTGTACTGTCCTAATCCTAGGAATACTCGCAATGAGAGAAGGTGAAGATAAAAGACAACCGAATAAACCTTATTCCTATTTCTCCTGAACCAGAATCCATCCCCGAACTGGAACAAGTTCCTTTCGAGTTCGTATATAACCATACGATGGAGTATCCAATAAACTGTGGATCTTCGTAGTGATACGGAGTGTCCTGGAGAAATACAAAGGTGATTTTAGGATTGGCGAAGGAATACTTGGTTTGGTCGTGAATATCTGTTGCAATTTACTTTGCCCTCTTACTAATCCCTTGCTTTGTCTTAACTTAATACCTTCTGCACACCATCGTTATGCTAATTGATTTTCTTCATTCCCTACCGGTCGGCACCAGCCTAAGGTTTGGAAGAAGACAATCCAATTTGCGTAATAGGTGTGCTACCCCTAAACCAAGGAGTACTCGTAACCTGAGAGAGGGTGAAAAGAAAAGACAACTGAATAATCATATCCGTTTTCTCCAGAACCTGAAACCATCCTCGAATAAATTCCTTCGAGTTCGTATCTAACCATACGATGGTTTTGTCCAATGGAAGTGGACGTTCTTAGTAATACGGGGTGTCCTGGAGAAAAGGGTAACAGTAGGAGTGGCAATGAGGTTTGCAACTCTGACAATCCAAAAGCCAGTGTTAAGAAGGTTCGGTTAACTTGGTCTCTGAGTCAAAGTCTTAGGGTCGGGTCAATGGTCGCTGCCAAAGAGAGAGAGAATAGAAACACTCAGCGTGCACTCTAACCTAGATCAGAATGGTTACCAATTTATCTAATCTGGAATCCTCCCACTGTACCTCAAATTCTCCTCCAAACCTGAAAGAAGAATTAGTCGGGGTTACCCGAGGAGTAAACTAACTCATCGGTGGGAATCGGGATCCAACTATCATCGCATGATAACGTGACGGAATCCGCTCACGGTATCACACTCCAGAAGGTATGCGCATATCTGGCAAGTTTCAGTTCTTTTGAAACTCCCGATGTGATTTCTGCCCCATGCTCTTATGACCTTGACTTTGGCCAACATATCATAAGTCACATGTCAAGTTCTACCCGTCATTCTCCAGGTTAATTTGAATCCACCCGTACATACCCTTGACTTTGGCCAAAATGGCAGTACGACTGTCCCAAACCAACGCATCTATCTATGCTGCATATGAATACCCCAATAGCTACCAATCACTGTGCCTTGACTTTGGCCAACATACACAGCTTGAATACTATTGACCACCCATATGAAACGACGGAGGGCTACGAATGGTTTCTGGCGAAAACCTTTAACGTAGTGAACTTGATATCGTCGAAGGAACGGATAGCTTTTTAAAATATAGTGACGAAAACCGTTGCTAAAGAGGTCACTCCCGGTGAAGGGATCTCGGCTCTTTCCCCGTAGAATGGGGTGCAGGATATTCCAACTGAATAACACGGTGCAAAGCAAAAGTAATCGGCTATAGTGAAGTTAATGCCCTGACGCAAACTTTTTGTCCAAGGGGTCACTCCCGGTGAAGGGATCTCGGCCCTTGCCTCGTCGACTGAGGAGCAGGATATTCCAACTGAATATCACGATGCAAAACAAAAGTAAATGTCCTTGCAATAACAGCTTTTTGAAAAAATGTTCCAACAACATCAGATTAGGTTTGTTTTTAACTTGCATTGATCCGAATCAACGCAGTCCCATCAATTGATCACACCAAAAAGAACGAAAATATACTGATGTACGTATATGCCATCCGCATTCGCCACTGGGTCCCGTCATTACCCGTTAGGTTAGCTAACTAACGACAGAGCGGGGACTGGACTAGCGCGGATGTAAAACATATACAACATCTACTAATATATATACCAATATATTATATTTTGCTCAAGGTGTGAAAAGAAATGCAACATCACAGAGAATGAACAGCATCACAGAAACAATACAGATATCTGGGATCCCCGGGTTTCACAGAGCCACTACTGAAACCCGACGTTCCCCTGGTCGTGTGGATAGCCTGTGCAATGAAAACCTAGACCCCTACGGGCGCGGCAAGTCACCCGCCAAAACCTGAAGCGAGGCAGCCCCCTTCAGTACCGTGAATGGACCACCCAGCACTTCACGGAATCCGGCAACTTGGGCACCCCTCCTGGGTCAACCTGTACCCCCTACGAGTGCGGCGAATAGCCCGCCAATTCCAGAGTGAAGCCCCCTCCGTCTCAATGCCATGAGATGCGGGCTTGTTGCCCCCTAGAACCCGGCTATCCGTGCACTCCTCCGCGGGGTAATCCTAGTACAGAAAGTAAAATATACATACACCGGGTACAACGACCGCAACCTGGCCGTGCCCCAAAATAATAATACAAACAGGCAGTGACGGCAGTCCACATGTCGGACGCTCGCCCGCAATATCAAATGTACATAATACAACCACACTGTACTAGCATTGCATCCAGGCTATCCCCCACGACCGATCCGCAACATCACAGCATAAACATACAACATCAACGTGAAAGTCACGTTCGCAAATCCGTCTAACCGGGCTATAGCAGTTAGACTGGATTTACCGATCGAGTGACATTCACGGTCGCAGATATAATGTAAATACTGTGAAAAATGTGTTTAAAATTTTCCGATTGACCAAAAATTAACAAGTGGGCCCCCAATCAAAACTGTAGCACTCACAGAAAACCTGGGCCCAATTTTAACATTCCAAAACCCATATTTTAAACCCAGAAAGCCTCTGTAAAAATTTGGTGAAGTGATCTCCACAGTGTGCGGCGGAAGGGCGGCGGGAATGGGGTTTTCGCGGCGGTTCCGCGCTCCCACTGTGGAGTTACTTCATCGAATTTTTACAGAGCTCTTAGATTTTCCAGTACATCAATATTTTACAACCTGAAAAATTTTTCGAGACCAAAAATTTTCAACAGAAACTGATGCGAAGGTAAAATGCAGTTTTGGAACTTTTTGATCGATCGGAAATGCAAACACATTAAACCAAGCTAGACTAAGTTAATGGCGAGGCTCTGATACCACTGTAAGTGCACGGCGACGCCCCGGCCGTCAATCCGACGCCGGAATGCAGAAGCGGTGAAAAACTTTAATTTTGCGGACTTAGCAAACCGGCACCACCGCGCACTAAACATCCGGATCGTAACCATTAACAAGTCTAAGCCACTAACTAGATAGGGAAGAGAAGTATACCGACAGATCCGAGTCCTCCGGTCTTCTCCTCGTCGTCCCGATCTCCTGCGGAATGTCCCGTCTCCTCCTCGTCGCCGGAAGTGCACCACATCGCCTACTTCTTTTACGGGCTCCCACCTCAATGCCGAGGCAACTCGGGCACGAAGCCGGCTACTCGACGTGCCCAAGAATTGCTGTAGAATATAATGTGGATTGCATGTCTCATTTTGGGATTATGGAGTTGCCATTTTTGTGGAGGAATAGAAGTGAACTTTTGGAGAGGGAGTTGTAGGGATTTCTCAAAGCTCAAGATACATAATTTTTCCACCCCATGAAAAATGAAATCCCCTCTCCTCAAATGGGAATGGCCGGCCCCCCCAAATTTTTGTGTGATGGGAGAGAGAGAGAGAGAATGGCTTGAACAATGATGCAAAGAAAATGATGGCTTGGAAAGTCCAACACTCAACAACCATCTCTTCTCCCATCATCACAACCAAAGTCAAGAAATCATGAAAACAAAGTCAAGAAGTCAAGGTAAGGTGCAACCATGATGAAGTCAAAAAGTCAAGCAAGGTCAAGGTATGGTGAGCCATCATGATACAAGGAAATATGCAAAGACCCCCTCCACAAATGCTTATTTGCAACAATGCAAATAAGCCCTGCTCCACCAATCTTCGGCCAATGAACGGAACAAAGGAAATCGGCCGAAACTAAAAGCAAACTGGCAACTCCAGAAAACTGGTCCCGTAATAAATTACAGGAAAACCCCGATACTGTGCATACACACCCGCATCTGTATTTCGACCGAAATACAAATGCAATGAGACAAAATCTCTACTGTACTATACTAGAATCCGGCTTATACCAAAACCGGCTAGCAATGTCTGTTCGATCCTGATCCGTGCAATACCGCACGTATCTGATCGAACCCTGCCATATAACCATACGGCCTATAGTACAAACTGTCAGATCCTGATCCGTGCAATACCGCACGTATCTGATCGGACCTTGCCATATCTCCATACGGCCTCTACAACCTTTCGCCCGAAAGCTGAGTAACTGAATGTGGGGGACTCTAAAGACTCGTCAACACCTTGGTTGTGGATTTAACCACTAGCACGTCAGAGGTATAAGCCAATACGTAACGGGCTACCAGGTACTGACTAAAAGGGATGTCTGTGAGTGAACTCAGCCTGACAACCCTACTGAGCCTGTCAGTGACAATATCCATACAGTCCGGTCCGTTCGTCTATGAGCATCGCATGGCGGGCCTAGGGGGTTGGTAAAAGTCAGACCCCCAAAAGCGGTACAAGTCGTGTCGGAGTGTAGCCCAGAACACCCTGAGATACTACTGGAATACCTACCAGTAAATCTCCTTGCCTCGGCCGAGGGCTTCGTGTAATGGCTCTCCTAGACACAGCACGACCTCACCCCCAATACCGGGAGAGACGAACCCCTAAAGATACGCTCACTGCCTCCATGTGGCTCGGGACTGTACCCAACTAAAACCTGTTTGCACGACTCCTTTGAGCCGTGGTAGGGTAGTAATCAAAGTACAGTGGGAACTCACACAAGACAAATGACGATCCCCAGGTCGATGAACTAACCTGTACACATGTCACCAGGGAACTGCCATCTGACGTCTGGTATATGACCAACTAGCATGTTCCCGGCGAGTCCTGTCCGGTGTACTCATAACCCAATGAGCACCTGTATACATCTTAGGTGATCCAACTGACACCAATGTCTTGTGAGACCGGCCACCGCCCCTCGTCGGGGTCTCGACTGTATACACTAGTCTACTATGGAGTATCGATGCCCTGTCTCGAAACTCACACGACTAGGGACCATTTCAGGATATGCTTATAGACCCCAGTTCCCACTTATATGATCGCCCTCATACTGCTGGTGGTCAAGCAAGAATCCTAGGGGCTCTATCAACGTGTAATAGCGACGTGTCAGGTCACCTAAAACAGTACACGATGATAAAGGTAAACCAGATAGCATACTATCATCTCGAGTAAGACTGTCCTACCGGGATAGGTCCTCCATCAATCATTGCAATCACGTACCTGTGATCCAATAATTGACTCTGAGGGCATTATCTCCAACAGATGATCCCTTCGGCTTTGGCTTGGACCGTCAGCCGGTACTGGAAGCTGATCAGAAGGGCTTCTTTCTTCCTGACGCTGCGATCATCCCTCTGTCAGAAATCGCCGCCCCGGGCATTGATGAGGATACGTTCTTTCTTGGGTTTCTTAGGCTATGGTTGAGTTGGTCCGCACTCCCTATGCATCCTCATTACATGAGGCATTCCGTCTTCTACCCCGCGCATCGCATGGTTGCCGGAATACAAGTGGCCATCGGGATCGCCGGGTTAGCCCACTTATACCATGGTCTTAGCGTAGCGGCGGATACCACTAAACCGGGGGTGCATCCTGCCAACTTCACGATGCATTACTTCACTTCATGGATGGAGATGCACGTGCTCGGGGTTTTTGGCATTCACAAGAGACCTCCATTTTACGAGAGATGCAAGTTCCCTCGGATTATGCGGCTGGTTGACGCCTCCATCGTGAGTCCGTCACAGCGGGAAGTTAGGGGCTTGCTCCTTCGTCCTCGCATGGTCGGAGATGGTATGTCTTTCACGGACAAAGTCTTGACCATCGGCCAGGAAACTTCTAAGGCGGTGCTGTCACTGCAAGACATTTTTAAGGATGGGGCCTCCGTGTTAAAAGCCCGGAAGATTCTCTATTTGTACTCCATCAGGCTGGGCTTTCTTGTATTCAGGAAAAATGATACGGCGCTATTCATGAGATACAACCCCCATCATTTTGCCCAGTGATCGCACGCCAAAAGCATATCGGATGTTCAAAGTTCTAAAGTTTTACCGCGATCAGGACGGTGTCACTATGCAGCTAGCCGGTTGAGCACTGGTCTATCCACAGGGAGATGGTTGAATTTCTGTTCTTGTCTTAGACGAGTCAATAAAGAATGAGTATATGTTTGTTCAAGTCTAACCTATGTGTTTTATTTGCAAGTATAAAGTTGTTAAGAAAAAGATACGAGATTGTAAGCTAAAGAAATCCGTACTCAAAACCTTTGAGCCGAGTCTTGACCAATTGAAGCTAGAGCAATCGGCAATAACGTGGATTAGGGGATTTAAGCGCGGTATTCGTGGAATACAGCTTATTTACCCTTGTCCTTCCGTTCTTGTCTCTTGCTTTCGCCTCCGGCCAAACCGAACGCAATCGGTCGCGGTTAGGAATCACCGTTACCTTGTTAGGGTAGGGTGCCTAACGGAGCGCTTGCGTATCGTTTGGGCGGAGTTCAATGGAAAATAACGGGAAAAGGAAATGAGCAAAGAAACGTTAACTTACAATATCGCATTGATTCTTAACAACAACAATAATTACAACCATTCACAAAAAGAACGAAAAAGAGCAAAAGAAAAGAAAAGATTACAAGTAAGTAAGGGCATGGAATTTAAGTGCATGAAAGTAAAGCAAGGTAATATAAAGCAAGAAAACTAGAAACTAGAACTCAAGACAAGCATGGGATCAATAGCCAACCCTTAAACTTGCAAGCTCAATCAAGAGGTTGCAAGATCAAGAGAAGGGTAAAGAACTCATGTGAAGTGAAGAACTAATTCCATAAGAAAATACGACCCTTGAGATCAATAACAAACCCTTAACCTTTCAAGCTCAATGAAGAGGTTGAAAGATCAAGAGAAAGCAAGGATCTCAAGGGGAAGCTAAACAAACAAGAATGATACAAAAACCCTCATCTTCATTTAACATCCACTCAATACTCTCACTACATTTTCATGGAGGAAAGATGAAGAAGAACAAGAACAAGAACAAAACTACACTAAAAGAGGCTAAAGAACTTAACACCCTTACAATGGTTCAGAACCGGGGTATTTATAGGAAGGGAACTGGAAATCTAGGGCAAGAATATGGCTCCATATGAAAGTACCAAACTGCCCCTAAAAGTTGACACTGCAAGGAGCTAGTACGGCCGCGGTTCCGCGGCCTAAGCATGCTTAGGCCGCGGTTCCGCGGCCATATAGAGGTGTTAGGCCATCATCTTTTGTAGTATCCCCTGGTTTGTTGTCTTAAGTTGTTTTACATGTACCAAACTGCAAATTGCTTCCATAATTGCTCCAGATCTGCAATGGTCCAAAATGGCATCAAAAATAATACTTTTGACATTTTCTCCCTCGAGCTCCGCGCACCTATTGATTCTTGTGCTGCCCCCCTCGTGCTCTGTGCTTGTCCGAGACACGAATGACCACTGTCACATGTCCTGTCTATGGAACTGGTACTCGGCACAGGACGGATATGGATGACCGGAACCCGGCTTTTATCTGCTTGTCAACAGATGTTCTGTATTTTGGCATAACTGTGGAGATTTTGTATCAATTGCGTTATTTTGGACTAGAAACCTGTAGCCTGTAAATATATAGCAAACATGGATTAAAAGCACCTACTTATAAACAAACGAGCGTAAGAATGGGCGGTAGTAAAAGCAATATTCTGGTATGAACAAATACCCCCAAACTTAACTTTTGCTCGTCCCGAGCAAAACCAATTATTCACAAAAATAAAATCCTAACCGCACTTTCGCAGGGAACGCGATTGCACTGAACGCGTGCAACAAGCCGTTAAACCTCTAGGTGTCCCTAGTAGGAGGAGTGTTGTCTCCTGAGGGTTTTCAGCGGATTACACCCACAAAATCCAGTCAAGCTAGTGTCATAAGTTGACATCGATTCTATTTCTACAGTTTAGTATTTACGTTAGAAATTCTATCATCCTAAGTTAGAAATATCCAACCCTTATTTTTCACACCTCCTATCTATTTAACCTTAGGTCCTATACGTTCCAAAAAAGTTTAGAAAGATGTTGGTTCTCCTGAGTTTCCTTCTAAAGTGCGGCCCCAAATCAGGGATTTTTATCAACTTTACAGAAAACACAAGTCTTATTCTTCATTTCTATCTTTTATCCAAACATCGATTGTATACCCCTACGTGTGTGTATATTTGCATCCCTACACATGGGAATTCAATTCAAACTATAATACCCTTGCCTTAATACCTAATTCTACTTCTTTTCATTAAGGATGCACGGATTTGCTCATACACCTTTCATGCGACTATTAATGCTTCTTGAGGCACCAACGGCCGATTACTGAATGTATGAGCTTTAAAGCGTAAGTAGCAGTTTCCAGGTCTTGACTTTATTCTATTTTTCTTTTTCTTTTTCTTTTTTTTTTCTTTTTCTTTTTCTTTTTCAAGACCGAATATATTTTTCAATATGCTCTTTTTGGTGTTTAGCTTTAAATACCGTTTTTTTTTTCATACTAGGTTTTCAGGCAAGAGTATTTCTAGGTATCCTCTACTATCCCAAGTTTCAAGGTGCGTGTAAGTGCAGTTTGTAGGGTATATACTTTCTAAATTTGAACTCAAGAAAAGAAACTATTTTTCAGACTTATCCTCCGGTAAAGCTTCAATACTTTCCCTTCATCTTGACTTAACTCAAAAACTGAACTCAAGATTACCTATTTCTCAAAAAAACTGTAAGGACGTATACTTACCAAAGTTAGACAGAATGAGGGTTATTTTTAGGGTTTTCAAATCCTAAGCCTAGAATTTAGTTATTTCTATCATATCAACTAAACTTTCGGAATAAAGATCTAAGTTACCCTATTAGCTAACTTGACGACAAAGTTTTTATATCTTAGGAAAATTTTCAATTTTTGTGGGTTTTTAATAAGGTATGCAAATGCAAAATATACAAATGAATGCGAAGGAAGAAAGCTTACCGAGCACACCCCCAAACTTAAACTTGACAGTGCCCTCACTGTCAGGCTATACCAAGAGGGTCAAAATTGTCGGCGCTCTCCCTAAAAACAAATTATATACAAAACAAAAAGGAAAACAAAAATATATACAAAAAAAAGTGTCCCCCCCAAACTTAAGTAAAACAGTGTTTCCACTGTTAAGCGTTGAAGTTCAGGATTAGGGGGGAAAGAACAGTATCAAGCCATACAAGGCCTTACACAGGCCAAAAGTTAACACCAACCATTCAAAAATTCTATCTCTGTAATATGCGGGTTGGTGAAAGAAGGCGGAGAGGTAAGAAATGGAGACTACGCGAGACCGTATTGAGGAAGAAGCGGGATACGGTCTCGGTATATGAGAAGAAGAATAGCGGAAGGGAGAAAGAAATGGAATACGAACTTGAGGGTGGAAATGGATTGAATAAATTAGTACAATCTGTAAGGATCGATGTGAAAAGATGGATTGTACTAATCTATCAATATGGCGAGAAATTGGGTCAAATCCCTCAAGATTCGTAAGAAACCATAGGTACGCCGAACTTGGTAAACCAGACATATGAAATGAGAGCGAGACGGGTTCTTGCAAGGTCGGAACGATAGAAAGGATGGAGGGAAGTGGTTGAGGAAGGTTATCGGTTAAAGGTTCAGGAGGGTGTACACAGTCAGTGGAAGGGATAGGATGAATTGGAAAATCCGACTCATCAATTAAAACCGGTTCATCCTCAAAGCTATCCTCAAAATTTATCTCATCCATGCATTTATGATCAAAATCCAGACGCATATGGGGTTCGGAAAAAACATTTAATGACTCGGGATGATGATTTGAAGAGAAAAACTCAGCCAAATCTATGGGTTCATCATTCAAATTATTCCCAGCGTCAATATCCTCAATCAAGTGAAAATCAAAATTCTCAGACACCTCATCAAAAGCATGGATTTCAATCAATTCAGGTTCTAAGATGGAGGTATAGAGGTCAAAAGGATTGGGTGTGGTTTCACTTGGCAAGGTCCCTTCACAATCTGGCAAATCAAACACTACAAAGTCGCACAACTCATTAAACATTCTATCTTCAACTGATAATTCATTTGAGACACTTGATAGACTTTCAACACAGGAGTTGTGGGATTCAATTTGAGACGGGTAGGTTTGATTTGGAAGGGTATACAGCTCACTTTCTCCACTCAAATTCTCAGCCTGTCCTACCGCCTCATCATACATTGGAAAATTTGGAGCTAGCTGGAAACTAGCTACCGGGTCAGTAGGTTGTATGAGAGCGGCCATGGACGCATTCAAATCCATCATCTGTTGGCTTGACGCTACCGTAAAGTCTTCCAACGACTGTTCCAGACTAGACATGGGTTGTGAAGGGGTTTCAGTAAAAGATTCAAAGTTGTTTGGATACTGAAAACTCCCAAATGGCGGTTCTGAAGTAATGTCTAGGGAAGGAGCAAAAGTAGGGTAGGATTGGTAGGAATTGAATGGCTAGACAGGAGCAGGATCAACATTTGGATAGGAAGGTGAATGGAATTGTTGATCCCAAGAACTTGAAGTGGTGAAAGGAGTGAAATATCGGCTACGGGATTGTTCAATACGTTCAGCGATGGACAAAGGACGACTTGCAAAAGGGGTATCAACATAAGCGGGTGCGGGAGGTTGACAAGGTTGATACAAAGTGGAATGAGGAGTGCAAGTGTTTATCCTAGCCGCTGCTATGCGATCTTTCAGTGAAACTTTGGGCATGGAGGGGTCGTTCGATGTTCGGCCAAAGCAAGAACCGTAAGAAGTAATGTCTGGTTGTGGGTACCAAAGTTCGGCAAGAGTTTTGCGAGGTGGGGTACCCATGATATGAAGAGAGAAGGAAAGAAAGGAAGAGAAAAGGAGGGGAAAAAATGAATGATTTTTTTTTAGTTATTTATTAACAAAAGAATGAAATATACACACAAAAAGAATATGGACAAAACAATCACGACACAAAAATACCACACACCTAATCGTTCTAGGGTTCACCTAAGTCAACTAGACCTGCTCCAGAACTTGATTGTCGAAGTGAAACTGTGTCGAGAAACGGGCTCAAGATACACTGATCACGAGGCCAGGTAAGTGCAGAGATAAGGGGAGGTTTTCCAACGCTTTCGCGAAGTTCCTTAATTAAATAACCCTTTCTCTTTTGGCGGTTTCGCCGTTAACACTTTCCTAGACACCCCGTAAACAATATACCGTTAAGCGAGGTTCTAAACACAGTTAACTTCTCCTAGTGAGCGTGAAGTCCTTAAGGCTTAAAGTCTAGTTTCTTTTAAATTTTGTGCGGGTAAACGTTATGCTCAAGTTCGTGATTTGTGGGCCACGGAAAAGGTGATGAAATCCTTTACCGTATATTGTGGGGTTCGCTTGCCCTTAAGTCCGTATTAATGTATGCAATGCGCAATTCAATAAAAATTCTATAAAGAATCAAACAATCGTTGTTTTTTTTAGTTTAAGCACGGCACTGCAACAAATACGGGTTAGTTAATTTTTAGCGTTTGCCAGCGAACTTGCAAAGAATCCTGCAAAGAATAGTATATTGGATACGTCGGATTTGAGAAGAAGGTGTTAGTAAAGTACGTACCGTTAAGTTTTTGGGTTAGGAAACCCCCGTTGAATCAAATCCGGTAAGCTTGAAAAGTTCGCTTGCGCGGGTCAAACTACCCGGATCTTTGGCACTGTACTTTGTAATCACCTTAACTTTGAACGTACACTTTGCTCCCACAATCACAGTTTGCAAATCCGCAAAAATCTGCACTCTTGCCCACAAAAATGATCAAAAATAACAAAAAGATTTTTTTTTTATTTATAAATATATACAAAAATAATATTAACCCGAATAACAAGAAAGAAAATACGCTACCGTCTCCCCGGCAACGGCGCCATTTGATCGCACGCCAAAAGCATGTCGGATGTTCAAAGTTCTAAAGTTTTGCCGCGATCAGGACAGTGTCGCTATGCAGCTAGCCGGTTGAGCACGGGTCTATCCACAGGGAGATGGTTGAATTTCCGTTCTTGTCTTAGACGAGTCAATAAAGAATGAGTATATGTTTGTTCAAGTCTAACCTATGTGTTTTATTTGCAAGTATAAAGTTGTTAAGAAAAAGATACGAGATTGTAAGCTAAAGAAATCCGTACTCAAAACCTTTGAGCCGAGTCTTGACCAATTGAAGCTAGAGCAATCGGCAATAACGTGGATTAGGGGATTTAAGTGCGGTATTCGTGGAATACGGCTTATTTACCCTTGTCCTTCCGTTCTTGTCTCTTGCTTTCGCCTCCGGCCAAACCGAACGCAATCGGTCGCGGTTAGGAATCACCGTTACCTTGTTAGGGTAGGGTGCCTAACGGAGCGCTTGCGTATCGTTTGGGCGGAGTTCAATGGAAAATAACGGGAAAAGGAAATGAGCAAAGAAACGTTAACTTACAATATCGCATTGATTCTTAACAACAACAATAATTACAACCATTCACAAAAAGAACGAAAAAGAGCAAAAGAAAAGAAAAGATTACAAGTAAGTAAGGGCATGGAATTTAAGTGCATGAAAGTAAAGCAAGGTAATAAAAAGTAAGAAAGAAAACTAGAAACTAGAACTCAAGACAAGCATGGGATCAATAGCCAACCCTTAAACTTGCAAGCTCAATCAAGAGGTTGCAAGATCAAGAGAAGGGTAAAGAACTCATGTGAAGTGAAGAACTAATTCCATAAGAAAATACGACCCTTGAGATCAATAACAAACCCTTAACCTTTCAAGCTCAATGAAGAGGTTGAAAGATCAAGAGAAAGCAAGGATCTCAAGGGGAAGCTAAACAAACAAGAATGATACAAAAACCCTCATCTTCATTTAACATCCACTCAATGCTCTCACTATATTTTCATGGAGGAAAGATGAAGAAGAAGAAGAAGAAAAAAACTACACTAAAATAGGCTAAAGAACTTAACACCCTTACAATGGTTCAGAACCGGGGTATTTATAGGAAGGGAACTGGAAATCTAGGGCAAGAATATGGCTCCATATGAAAGTACCAAACTGCCCCTAAAAGTTGACACTGCAAGGAGCTAGTACGGCCGCGGTTCCGCGGCCTAAGCATGCTTAGGCCGCGGTTCCGCGGCCATATAGAGGTGTTAGGCCATCATCTTTTGTAGTATCCCCTGGTTTGCTGTCTTAAGTTGTTTTACATGTACCAAACTGCAAATTGCTTCCATAATTGCTCCAGATCTGCAATGGTCCAAAATGGCATCAAAAATAATACTTTTGACATTTTCTCCCTCGAGCTCCGCACACCCATTGATTCTTGTGCTGCCCCCCTCGTGCTCTGTGCTTGTCCGAGACACGAATGACCACTGTCACATGTCCTGTCTATAGAACTGGTACTCGGTACTGGACGGATATGGATGACCGGAACCCGGCTTTTATCTACTTGTCAACAGATGTTCTGTATTTTGGCGTAACTGTAGAGATTTTGTATCAATTGCGTTATTTTGGACTAGGAACCTGTAGCCTGTAAATATATAGCAAACACGGATTAAAAGCACCTACCTATAAACAAACGAGCGTAAGAATGGGCGGTAGTAAAAGCAATATTCTGGTATGAACACCCAGCAGCTGAGTTATAATCAAGGAGTCCCGCTGGAGGCTTTCTTGGTAGAACTCGTTGCCACTAAAGAAGGAATGTGGGGCGCGCTGCATCATTTCATGCGCTTAAATACGGGATCTCACTTCTTTATCAGTGAACCGAGTTGCGTCCCGAGGGCCCTTAACGTACATGTGGCCTGGTATCAACATGCAACGGGTGCTATTATCAGGGAGGAGAAGCGGCTGCTGCTCGACCGCAAGGGTGCACCCCCTGCTAGTGACTGAAACCTCCCCTTGAAGCGACGGACTATTGTCATTCCTCCGCTAAGAGGAGCTACTGTGATTGAAGTCCCTAAGGACAGGCCTGAGCTACCGATGCCCCGTGCTCCCGTGGAGACGGTGGATGTACCACCGGTGCCCCGTGCTCCCGCGGATACGGTAGATGTAGCTTCCCCCGAATCTGGAGTGGGCTCAGATATCGGGACTCGTCGCCCCAAAGTGCCCACCAAGCGTAAGCTTGTGCTTGCTGCGACTGGATCTCGCGCGCAGAAGAGGAAGAAGAAGTCGGTCCTCTCTCTAGATGTTGTACTCGTCCTGGAGCCTCTGGCTCCTTATAACGAGGGCCTGTGCGAATATGGGACCAACGAAGGTCTCTTCATAGCGCCGGAAGATGCTGATCTCGAGGCCGCTATTGCAGCTTCTGTGCGATCCGCAAGCCACCAAGCGGAAATGGCCACCCCCGCGCAATCAAGTAGACATCAGTCGCACCTTTTGTTATTGCATTATATCTTTATTTTTATTATCATGTCTTGACTGACATTTTTCCTTCTGTAACAGGCTTTACCACTGAAGAGACTCTGGCGGCTTCCCTTAGGACCTTTGAGGAGGAGGAGAGGAATCATGCCTTGTTGGGCATTAGTATGTCTCGGCTCATTGCATCTTCATTCTCCTTTCTTATGGACAATCTAGCCCCTTCTTTATCTTATCGCAGGGACCACAATGTCAATCCCGCAAGGTGGTGCGGAGATTCTTCCCGGGCCAGCCACCGAAGTCCCGGCCTCTTCGGCACTGCCGAAAGAGGCCTTACTCAAACGACCGATGACAGAAGCTATAACGGCTCCAGAGGTAACCCTTGGCGCGGATGACGGCGTCCTATTAATGGAGGCATCTAGAAGATCCGCTTTGACGGCCCAAGCGGAGAGGAAGCGCCGAATGTGCGCGGCAAGGGAGCGTAGTACTGCCTTGGCCGCGGGTGCGGGTTCGAGCACCACTACCCCTGCCCCTACTCCTTCAGAGGAATCCCCGGCTGCCTTGTCCACTGCCTACAGACGGGCAGCACGTGCGGCTCGGGAAGCGGTCGGAAGACCAACTCAAGGTAATGTGACACGAGATTCCGTTGTTAAAGTTTTAAATATCGATTCTCATATATCTTACTTGCAGAGCCGAGTCTTACCGAAGAAGTGACGGCGACCGCTGAGCCTGGGGTAGCGGTAGAGGAGGTAGCCGTTATTGCCGAACCCGAGGTGGCGGTAGGCGAGATGGCTGCAATTGCCGAGCTCGAGGTAGCGGCTGGTGAGACATTCACGATTGCCGAGTCTGAGATAGCTACCATTGCCGAGCCCGAGGTGGCGATGGGTGAGACGGCTACAATTGCTGAGCCCGAGGTGGCTGCTCCCTCTTAAGAGTCGGGCACCGCCCCAATCATCGTTCTTTCCACTTGCGGATCTTTGCCATCTCCTGGCGTCGCAAGCGTTACGACGGCTCTCGTAGAGTCGGGGGATAAGGCGACAGGAGGTGAGACCATTCCGATGGAGGAGGGTGAAGCAGTTGATGTATCAAGTGACGCCCTCGTCGCGGTTCCGACTGGCGACTCACCAGGTAGATTTTAGGTCATTGCTTTTCTTTTTATTCTGCAATCCTTTTCAATCTTTCCTGGCAGTATTTATCTCGTTTCTAATGCAGGTGCGGCGAGCGTTGAGGTTGCACTACCCGAGGCAGCGCCATCAGTTACTGCTTTGACGGTGACCACTCCTCTACACTCTCTCATACCATCTCAGATGTTGGAAGGTGCGGATTCGTGACCCATCAGTCTTATTTTTAAGTTGTATAACTTATGTACTGGCGTTGCATTACTGCGTCCTTGCAGGAGTCCTTTTTGACCACCTGTATCAGGTGCTGCTCCTACACTTCTCCTTCCTGTCAGAGATTAGTCCGCCTGCTGGTGTCAGTGAGTATCTTTTCTAAACGACGTCCTTTCTTTAACGGGCAGTCTCATTATTTCTAATCCCTTTTTGTATTGCTTGTAGCCTTACAAATCGAAGGCGGGGACGAGGCTATCGTTGCGCCACCAGTACTCCCAGCTCTACCCCCTGTTGCAGCCGGTATAGTAGACTCTATTTTTCGTGTATTTTCTTTATTTCCTGAGCCGACTTCTGACTATGATTTATTTTGCAGCAATCATATCGACTCCAGCCCCGTTCGAGTCTCGCATTATGATGCCGGCAGAACCCTTTTCCAGACGTCCATCCTCGAAAAGCGCCGCGAATAGTCTGGGCATGCTGAGCGACTATATTGAGGAGCTTGACATGGAAACTCCTACATCTGCTGCGGATTTTGCCGCAGAGGTTAACCCTATGCTGGCGATGCTCGTGAACTTTCATAGTGAGGGCGGCGTTGAGTCTTGGGTTAATCGTTGCAAGGAAATTGAGGCCTGCCTGCATGAGCTTGAGCTTAGGCGTCCTGCTCCTGAGATTCTGGTTGTGAGCACTCAACGGGCTGCGTGGATCGAGCAGAGTATTTCTTACTTCCGCCATCTTGAACAAGAAGAGGCTTTAAATCAGAAGGAATGTAAAGAAACTTCAAGCGAATCTGCTCGACTGCATGCTCAGGTTGATGCGAATGCTGCCCAGTTGAAAGTTATCTTCGAAGACCTTCTGCGATGCATTTCTGACAGGTTAACACTGAGGCAGAAGCTCGACATCGTCGAACGGTATGCACAAAATCGTGAAGCGGTTCAGCGGGCCGCCGAGGAACAACTTTCGTCTTACTTGCAGCAGTGAGCCCAGGTCAAAGCGGAGTTGGCCACGGTAGCTGATCAAGAAGAGGGGCTGAGGGAAGTGCGCGAGCGGCTGGTCGAATTATTGAAAGCGCTTCCCTCTCAATAATTTTTTTCGTACCATTTGTAATTTTGAATAAAATTTATTCATTCTTTTATTTTTTCATATGATGTATTTTGTACCCAATTGAATTCATGAATAAAAGATACATTTCTTTCGCAATGTCTTGTGTCATCTTTCTGCTTTCTTCTTTCTTTTGTTACCAGCACGTCACCTTAGCAAACATAGCCGGCAGATGATAAGGTGAGCATCTTGTTTTGGCTTCTTCGAGGGGTAGTGATGGCTTAGAAAGCAGGTTCAGATCTGCTGCCTAAGACTTTTCAATTTCATGAGCCGTGAGGGTCTCATAAAGACTTTTCTCCCTACAAGTCGTGAGGATCTCGTAAGTGTCTTTTCTCCTTAGGAGTCGTGAGGATTCCTAAGTGTGTTTTCCCTTATAAGTCGTAAGGATCTTATAAGAGAGTTTTCTTCCTTATGAATCGAGAGGACCCGTAAGTGTTTAATGAGATTGACATGTAGATAACGTATTTCCGTGACGAGATCATGTGGATGACGTATTTCCGAGACGGGGCCATGTGGATGACGTATTTCCGAGACGGGATCATATGGATGACGTATTTCCGAGACGGGGTCATATGGATGACGTATTTCCGAGACGGGGTCATATGGATGACGTATTTCCGAGACGGGGTCATGTGGATGACGTATTTTCGAAACGGGGTCATATGGATGACGTATTTCCGAGACGGGGTCATATAGATGACGTATTTCCGAGACGGGGTCATATGGATAACGTATTTCCGAGACGGGGTCATATGGATGACGTATTTCCGAGACGGGGTCATATGGATGACGTATTTCCAAGACGGGGTCATGTGGATGACGTATTTTCGAGACGGGGTCATGTGGATGACGTATTTCCGAGACGGGGTCATGTGGATGACGTATTTCCGAGACAAGGTCATGTGGATGACGTATTTCCGAGACAGGGTCATGTGGATGACGTATTTCCGAAACCATGTGGATGACGTATTTCCGAGACTGGGTCATGTGGATGACATATTTCCGCGACGGGGTCATGTGGATGACGTATTTCCGCGACGGGATCATGTGGATGACGTATTTCCGAGACGGGGTCATGTAGATGACGTATTTCCGAGACGGGGTCATATGGATGACGTATTTCCGCGGCGGGGTCATGTGGATGGCGTATTTCCGAAACGGGGTCATGTGGATGACGTATTTCCGAAACGGGGTCATGTGGATGACGTATTTCCGCGACGGGGTCATATGGATGACGTATTTCCGAGACGGGGTCATGTGGATGACGTATTTCCGAAACGGGGTCATGTGGATAACGTATTTCCGCGACGGGGTCATGTGGATGACGTATTTCCGAGACGGGGTCATGTAGATGACGTATTTCCGAGACGGGGTCATATGGATGACGTATTTCCGCGACGGGGTCATGTGGATGACGTATTTCCGAGACGGGGTCATGTAGATGACGTATTTCCGAGACGGGGTCATATGGATGACGTATTTCCGCAACGGGGTCATGTGGATGACGTATTTCCGAAATGGGGTCATGTGGATGATGTATTTCCGAGACGGGGTCATGTGGATGACGTATTTCCGAAATGGGGTCATGTGGATGACGTATTTCCGCGACGGGGTCATGTGGATGACGTATTTCCGAGACGGGGTCATATGGATGACGTTGTGTCTGTTGTAATGAGACGAATATCGAAGTGGTCTCCAGGTTGTCTGTGAACCATCGAGATTTGGAGTAAGGGCTTTGTCATGGCTCCAGGGTTGATTGCAGTGTCTGAATCCTGCTGGAATGGGGAAGAACGTTGTTGATGATCTCTAGGCTATCCCTGAATCGTCGAGATTTGACTTCGTTTTCTGATGGAGCCTGGGGAGGGAAGGTGTGATTCCTTCTTTGTTTGCACCCCTGGATTGTATACAGGGATTAATGCAATATCACCTGTAGGGTATAAATTTCATTTTTCTCTTTTTTTTTATTTCTTTCCGCGATGCTCTATCATTTCAGGTTTTATATAGCGAAGGTCGCGATTGCGCAATCATTTCGGCTATTTTTCGCGGCGCCCAATCATTTCGACTATTTATTTTATTTTTACTCGCTGCTTTTTATTGCGAGTTGCCCAATCATTTCAGCTATTTGCATGCATATATTTTTACTTGCTGACTTTGTTTGCAAGTTGCCCTATCATTTCGGCTATTTCGTATGCATGTGTGGCTCACTAGCTTCTTGCTGCAAGCTTGGAATTAGACACTGATTTCAGCATCAGCACCGCTACAACTGGGATATTGCCAGGAGCGAATCATCATTTGCCTCCGTCGATGTCGAACATAGGTGGCTTAGCGAACAGGGTTAGGATCCTGTCGACTAAGGCTTTTGACTTCATGAGCCGTAAGGGTCTCATAAAGGTATTTCTCCCTGCGAGTCGTAAGGATCTTGTAGGTGCGTTTTCTCCTTAGGAATCGTGAAGATTCCTAAGTGTATGATCTCTTCTAAGTCGTAAGGATCTTACAAGAGTGTTTTCTCCTTATAAGTCGAGAGGGTTTACAAGGGGGTTCACCGTGCGAACATATCCATAGTCGCGGATGGGACTTTGTTAGGGAAATGTTTATTCGTGCCCGTGGATTATATACAAGGGTCGGCATTGAGCCACTTGTAGGGCAAAATTGGAGGTTGTGGTGGCCGCTTAAGAACATGTTCAGATCCCTGTAGTTTAAGACTTTTGAATCTTATGAGCCTTGAGGGTCCCATAAGAGGGTTCTCCTTACGAGTCGTGAGGATCTTGCAAGTGTAATTTCTCCTTAGGAATCATGGGGATCCCTAAGTGTGTTGCTCCGTTATGAGCCGTAAGGATCTCACGCAGGCGGTTTCTCCTTACAGAGTCGAGAGGACCTTGCAAGTGTCTTTTAACGAGATTGCGCCCTTTCAGGTTTTCACAAAACTCGCCGGTAGCCCTGCTGTTTTTACTCACGGAGCCCTCTCGGGTTTTCATCCGTGCCCTCTTCGCTTATGGACATACCGTTTTTTCTTTTCTTTTTTTATTCTTTCTTTTTTTGTATCAGCTTTGGGGTGTTGCGATCAACCGTAGTTTATCGACATCTCGGTCAACAGCTAGTTTTAGGACATAATGGTCCATCGTTAGTTTAAGGATGTTTCGGTCCGTTGTTAGTTTAAGGACGTTTCGGTCCATTGTTAGTGTAAGGACGTTTCGGTCCGTTAGGCGGCTACTACTTATAGAGTTTGGGCTTGGGAAGATAGCGAGCGGACATAGTCGTCGTCATCTATCATTGACCTAGGCCGTGACTCGTCAGGCATAGTACTTCTTCAGGAAGCGACCGTTTATTGGCCTGAAAGGTCTTTCACCATGCATGTCCATGAGTAGGTAAGCTCCACCCTTGTAGACTTTGTCTATGATATACGAGCCTTCATAATTCGGCTCGAATTTTCCCCGCTTGGCGCGATTGGGGATCATAGGTCTTTTGACCACTAGCACTAGTTCGCCTTGGCGGAATGTTCTCGGCCTAGTCAATCTTTCATATGAACGTGTCATCTTTGCTTTATAAGCCTCCAGATTTTGTTGCGCCATGAGCCGAGTTTCATCAAGGGCATCGAGCTCCTCAAGCCGAAGGTGAGCATTCTCTTCGTCCGTTAGCTCATAGTGAACTGCCACTCGTAGAGAGTGTAGCTCTATCTCGAGGGGGGGTACCGCCTCTGTACCAAATACTAGCGCATACGGCGTTGTGTTAGTGGCCGTTTTGAACGTAGTTCGATACGCCCAGAAAGCTTCATGCAGTCATTCATGCCAGTCCTTCTTGTTTCGAGACACCGTCTTTTTCACGATCTTCGTCAAGGTCTTGTTAAAAGCCTCATCTAGACCGTTAGCTCGGGGATTATAGACTGAAGAGTATCTCCAGTCTATGTTATGCTGTTGTGTGAAGCGGCTGATCTTGTGGCTTCTGTAGGCTGGCCCGTTATCGGAGATGATCCGTCGCGGTGTGCCAAACCGATAAATGACGTGTGTCTTGAAGAAATGGAGGATATTCTCCGTCTTCACTTCCCTCAATGGTACTGCTTCTGCACATTTGGAGAAGTAATCCGTTGTCGCAAAAAGGAATCGATGTCCTCTGGACGATGCTGGTTCGATAGGGTCGATATGTCAGTCCCCCACATTTCGAACAGCCAGCTAGCCACCGTTGGATGCAGTGGATTTGGATGCTGATGGATAAAGTCCCCATGAATCTGGCACGAGTGGCACTGCTTAGCATATTCGAGGCAGTCCTGGATCATCGTGGGCCAATAATAACCCATCTGTTTGATCTTCAGCTTCATCTTCATCCCGGCTTGGTGAGAACCGCAGAGTCCGTCGTGAGTTTCTTGGATGACTCTCTTTGCCTCTTCAGGTCCCAGGCACCTTAGCCACAGAGAATCAAATGATCTCTTATACAGAGTATCATTGACGAAAGTGAAAGACAGAGCTCGTTTCATGAGCTGATGTCTTAAAGACGTATCTTTAGGTGTTCGACGGGATTTGAAATAATCTATAAAGACTTCTCTCCAATCCGCAGCCTTTTCCTGGTCTTTTATTTGCAGGGCCATTTGCTCTGTCGCTCCCTTTTCTTCGGACGACTCAGAGATACTTCTACCGGAGCAAGAACCCGACGGCTTTGCACAACGATCCTCACGTCATCGAGGTTTTCGTCAGCCAGTTCTTTAGCGAGCTTGGCTAATGCATCTGCTTTGCTATTTTCCGCGCGCGGTATGCTTTCCAGGGTGTAGGAAGGAATTTGGGTCAGCAGTTGCTGCACCCTCTCGCCGTACTTCACCAACTCCGGCTTGCACGTTTGGTAGTCGTCGTTTATTTAACTAACGACCAGCTGGGAGTCTCCGTATATGAGGAGGTTTTCAATTCCCATGTCGATGGCGATCTTGAGACCTGCTATCAAAGCTTCATACTCGGCTTCATTGTTTGTCCTCGGCTCTGTTAAGGAGAAAGCAAAGCGCATTATCTCTCCTTGTGGAGTCACAAAGATGAGGCCTACCCCCGATTTGATTATAGGGGTGCTTTGTTTGCGCTTTTTCATGGAAGATGCTCCATCGAAGTAAAGTTCCCATCGGGTATCACTGTAGGGTGTTTTTCATCACCCCATTGAGATGGGAATACGCGCGCGCTTGTCAGGCGTACTACAGATTCCCCCTGCCTAGGGTAGGCGAGGGTTTAATGATTGTGGGGATCCGAATCTCCGGCAGCCGCGGACTAAGCTGCCGTTAATTACCCCTCGCCTTTGGAGCGAGGGAACCTCCGATTGGCGGGTTAAACTGGTCATGCGAACTCAATGTGCGGTTTGCGTGTGTTGTGTTTAAAAAGGGGGTTTTGGATATATCGGGAGCCACGCAGAGTTTTTACGGGGGTCCCGCTACCCGGATAGCGGCTGGGGGTCAATGGGGCTAGCAGCCCCCTTGCGGGTTGCGGGGCAGCGCCCCGTCAGAAATTTTTTTCTAACAGGGACAGTGTCGTGGAGTATGTGTGTGTGTAAATATGTATACATATGTATATATATATATGTATGTACATAAAAAGAGGGGGAAAGGCATCCAAAGGATGCGTGGGGCCAGCGCCTAGGCGCTTGAGCGCAAGCGCGCCACGTGTCGGCACGTGAGCGCTTTGCGCTCGAGCGCAGAGCGCTGGAGCGCAACGTGCCACGTGTCGGCACGAGGGCGCTTTGCGCTCGAGCGCTAGCGCACCAGCGAGGAAAATGGGGGTTTTTAGCCCCGGAAATTCTCTAAAGAAAAAATAGGGTGGAGTTAAACTCCTAAGATGCTTTGAGTTAAGGAAATGGGTCCTTCTTCTTCCTTTGCTGTCCGGATCTTGGAGATAAATAGTTGTGAGATTTAAAAATCTTTTCTTTTTTGAGATCTGATGGCAGATCAGAGTTCCCCTTAATGGGTTTTGTGGTGGAAAACTATTTAGTTTTTTAAAAGGAAGAGCAAAACTCTTGATTTAATTCAAAAGAAAAAAAAGAAGGTTTTGGAACCTTGAAGGAGGAAGAAAGATCTCAGATCTCAAACTTTTTTTTGGAGAGAGAAAAAGTTGTTGAGATATTTCATTATCTTTGCCTTTATAGGCTATACACTTTACACATAGCCCCTTGGGCTTCACAAAATGGCATTTTGCCAAAAAGAAATGGCTCATGTGCCATTTCTTTTTGCACATAAGCCATGGGCTTTACAAAAATTTGGCTTTATGCCTATTTTCCGTACATTTATCCATAAATAAAATAAAAGAAATGCAACAAAATTATTTATTACAAAATTTTTATCTTGGCATGGGGGGAAGCCGGCCGCTTCATGTTCGGGCTCGACCCGGGCATGGGCCTACCGGATCTGGGCTTGGGCCCACTTGGGTTGGGGTTGACTTTGATTTTGACTTGGTCAACCGGGGTGTAAATTTTTACCCCAACAAATTGCCCCCCATCAATAAATGCACACCACACATGTGGGTCGTGTGCATGAAATTGATGGATCTTCTTTCACGTGGAGGTGGCTTGATTTGGTTCCCGCTTTTTGAGAAGCTGGCACTGCCCTTTTTACGACATGGACGGTCGTTGCTTAACCTGTCTCTGAGACGGAGTGTCCATGATAGACGTTTTCCCTGGCCCGGAGTGATCTGGTTCCCGCTATGTAGGAATCCTGCGCTGCCCTTTTTGCGACTTGGACGGTCGATGCTGCCATTTTAGCGACTTGGACGGTCGGTTCTGCCTTTTTTGCGATTTGGACGGTCGGTGCTGCCCTTTTAGCGACGTGGACGGTCGGTGCTACCCTTTTTGCGACTTGGACGGTCGGTTCTGCCCTTTTTCCGACATGGACGGTCGGTGCTGCCATTTTAGCGACGTGGACGGTCGATACTGCCCTTTTTGCGACTTGGACGGTCGATGCTGCCAATTTAGCGACGTGGACGGTCGGTTCTGCCATTTTAGCGACGTGGACGGTCGATGCTGCCATTTTAGCGACGTGGACGGTCGATTCTGCCATTTTAGCGACTTGGACGGTCGGTTCTGCCCTTTTTGCGACATGGACGGTCGGTGCTGCCATTTTAGCGACGTGGACGGTCGATGCTGCCCTTTTTGCGACTTGGACGGTCGATGCTGCCTTTTTTACGACTTGGACGGTCGGTGCTTGATTTGACTTGCTCTGCTTCTTGCAGTGTCAGGGGTAGACTTGACTTGCTCCGCTTCTTGCGGTGTCGAGATTGGATTCTGACTCGCTCCGCTTTCTGCGGTGTCAGAATGGAAGTTGACTTGTTGATTTTGATTTGGGTTGACATCAGCATCGCTATACTGGAATATGGTACCAGGAGCGAATCATCATCTGTCATTGAGAAGATTTTGGGATTTTGGTTTTTGTTTGGCATCTGCATTGCTGCACTGGAATAATGCCAGGAGCAACTCATCATTTGCCCCGAGAGGATTTAGGAATTGATGGCTTAGGAGGCAGGTTTAGATCCCTATCACCTAAGACTTTTCAATTTTATGGGCCGTAAGGGTCCCATAAAAGCATTTTCTCCCTACGAGTCGAAAGGATCTCGTAGGTGTGTTTTCTCCTTAAGAGTCGTGGGGACTCTTAAGTGTGTTGCTCCTTGGTGAGTCGTAGGGATCTCACGCGGGAATTTTCTCCTCACAAAGTCGAGAGGACTTTACGAGTGCGTTTCATTTCTTTTTCATGAGTTTGCGCCCTTTCAGGTTTTCACAAACTCGCCGGCAGTCCTGCTGTTTTTACTCACGGAGCCCTTTCGGGTTTTCATCCGTGCCCATTTTGCTTGTGGACATACCTTTTTTTATTATTTTTATTTTATCTTATTTTATTTTTTATTTTTTTAGGTGGGACTTTGAATGTGGTCTCAACGGTAGGACTTAGGAGAGATTGGGATTGTTTTACGCCCGTGGATTGTATACGGTTTTGCAGGATGTATGATCCAGACCGTAGGGCCGGAAAAATTTCAGGGCTTTGTTGACGTCTGCATCGCTGCACTGGAATGTGGTACCATGAGCGACTCATCATTCGCCGTTTGGGGACTTGGAATTTGGATTTTGTTTGGCGTCTGCATCGCTACACTGGAATATGTACCAGAAGCGACTCATCATTCGCCGTTGGGGTATAGGATTTGGAATTTGGTTGGCGTCTGCATCGCTACACTGGAATATGGTACCAGAAGCGACTCATCATTCGCCATTTTGGGGTTGGGGAGCGATGGCTTAGGAGACAGGTTTAGATCCCTGTCACCTAAGACTTTTCAATTTTATGGGCCGTGAGGGTCCCATAAAAGCATTTTCTCCCTACGAGTCGTAAGGATCCCGCAGGTGTATTTTCTCCTTAGGAATCGTGAGGATTCCTAAGTGTGTTGCTCCTTTGTGAGTCGTAAGGATCTCACGCAGGGGTTTTCTCCTCACAAGGTCGAGAGGACTTTGCGAGTGTATTTCATCTCTTTTCACGAGTTTGCGCCCTTTCGAGTTTTCACAGACTCGCCGGTAGTCCTGCTGTTTTTACTCACGGAGCCCTTTCGGGTTTTCATCCGTGCCCGTTTTGCTTGTGGACATACCGTTTATTTTTTATTTCTTTTATTTTTTTTATTTTTTTTTTTGCCGCTGGTGGGACTTTAAAAGTAGTCTCACCGGCAGGATTTGGGAGAGATAGGGGTCATTTATGCCCGTGGATTGTATACGGTTTTGCAGGATGTATGATCCAGACCGTAGGGCTGATGTGCTCAATTCGCCTGCGACTTGGAGCATTCACGTGTAGTATTTCTTGAGATATCGGTCATTGATGGGTGGCATGGGCCTTTCTCCCTCGGCACTTATTAGTTGGTAGGATCCTCCGTCAAACACTTTCTCGATGACGTATGGTCCTTCCCAGTTTGGCTTGAATTTTCCCTTGGCATGTCGATTGGGGATGATCGGTCTTTTCAGGACCAACACCAATTCACCTTTCTTGAAAGCGCGGAGACGGGTTATCTTGTCATAGGCCCGTGACATTTGGGCTCGGTATAGCTCCAGATTTTGCTGCACGGCGAGCCTCTTTTCTTCGAGGGCGTCGAGTTCTTCAAGTCGAAGGAGCACGTTTTCCTCCTCCGTCAACTCATGTTGGACGGCCATTCTTAAGCTTGGAACTTCAACTTCGAGGGGGAGGACCGCCTCCACTCCGAAGAGCAATGAGTATGGAGTGGACTGAGTTGGAGTACGGTGCGTGGTACGATATGCCCACAATGCCTCGTGAAGCTTGAGATTCCAGTCTCTCTTGTTGGCTGAAGCATTTTTCCTCAGGAGCTTGCATAGAGTCTTATTGAAGGCTTCGGCTAGCCCATTGGCTCTTGGATTATAGATGGAGGAATATCTCTAATCTATCTTGTGCTGAGTAGCGAACCTTGAGACATTGAAGCTCTTGAAAGAAGGCCCGTTGTCAGAAATGATTCTTCTTGGTGTACCGAAGCGGTATAGAATATTATGCTGGAAGAATGTCAGAATATCTTTTGTCTTGACTTCTTTTAGCGGGACAGCTTCAGCCCATCTGGAGAAGTAATCTGTCGCGGCCAGTATAAACCGATGGCCTTTGGATGACGGAGGATCAATTGGGCCAACAATGTCGGTGCCCCAGACTTCGAAGGGCCACGACGCCACCGTAGGATGCAATGGATTGGGATGCTTGTGAATAAAATCACCGTGAATTTGGCAGATATAACATTTCTTTGCATGCTCTCCGCAATCCCGTATCATGGTGGGCCAGTAATACCCAAGCCGTTTGATTTGAAGTCGCATCTTGGGGCCAGATTGGTGAGCACCACAAACGCCCGAGTGAACATCTTTCATGACCTTTTGGGCTTCGGCCAATGACAGACACCTGAGCCAGAGTTGGTCATATGACCTGCGGTATAACGTGTCATTTACAAACACGTATCAGAGAGCTCTTTTCTTCAGCTGAATCCTCGCAGATTTTTCTTCGGGCAGCTTGTCGTATCGGAGGTACTCTATGAAGGGTTCTCTCCAATCGGGCTCATCTTGGATGATCGAAGCTTCTTCGGCAGGACTGCTCTTCTGTTCCGCGCTTTTCTCTTCTCGTAGAGAGACTGGGGGTAGAATTTGTCGGCTCCTGACTGTGATCAGAATTTCGTCCATGTCAGGATCAGCCAGCTCCTTGGCTAGGCGAGCGAGTATGTCGGCTTTTCCATTCAACGCTCTAGGGACTCTCGTTAGTTCAATATGAGTGAACCGTTTCATGAGTTCCACGACTCGGCCTTTGTACCGAGCTAATTCGGGTTTGTATATCTTATAATCGCCGCTTACTTGGTTGACGACGAGCTGGGAGTCACCGTAAACTCGTAGCCGACGGATTTCCATTTCTATGGCAAGCTCCAAACCAGCTATCAGAGCTTCATACTCAGCTTCATTGTTTGTCCGAGGCTCGGTGAGAGCAAAAGAACGCCGTAGGGTTCCCATTGATGGTGTGATGAACACCAATCCTATCCCTGCTTTTATCTCCGGGACGCTTGATTCACTGGAGGTCCTTATTGACGAGGCTCCATCGAAGTAGAGCTCCCAACATGGCTCATCTTCCTCGAGGTGCAGCACTTGTTCATCGGGTAACTCACAATTTAGCGGCGACCCTTCTGGTATGGGATGAGCAGCGAGAAAGTCTGCAAGTGCTTGCCCATTTACTGCTTTCTGAGGAGTGTAAACTATGTCAAACTCAAGTAGCGTAACAGCCCATCGTGCCATTCTGCCGGCTAGGCTCGCTCTGGTCATCAAGTGTTTGAGCGGGTCGACCTTGGAGATCAGCATAACCCGATGAGCGAGCAGATAGTGCCTCAGCTTCTTCACAGCAAATATCAGAGCCAGGCATTGCTTTTCGATTGGGGAGTAGTTGTGTTCCGCCCCGACTAGAGTTCGACTGAGGTAGTAGAGGGCATTTTCTTTTCCTTCCTCGTTATTCTGGGCAAGGAGCGCACCGAGTGACTCATCCAGCGCGGCAGTGTAGAGAATCAGCGGTTTATTTGGAATGGGAGCGACCAGCACTGGAGGGTGCAACAAGTATTGTTTGATGCTTTCAAACGCTGCTTGACATTCGGCATCCCAGATAAAAGGAGCTCCTTTCTTCATGAGCATTGAGAAGGGCCTACATCTCCCCGATAAATTTGAGATAAACCTCCGTATATAAGCAAGCTTGCCTTGAAAAGATCTTAGCTGCGTCAAACTCTTCGGAGGGGGCATCTCCATGATGGCCTTTATCTTTGATAGGTCAACTTCGATCCCTCGATGTCGGACTATGAAGCCCAGGAATCTTCCCGATGACACGCCAAAAGCGCACTTCAGAGGATTCATCTTCAGATCGTATTCCCTCAGTCTGGTGAGAACGGTCCTGAGATCTTGGATATGATCGGCCTTGGCTTTAGTCTTGACGACCAGATCATCAACATAGCATTCGACGACTTTATGGATTAGGTCATCAAAGATATTAGTCATTGCCCTTTGATATGTAGCACCTGCGTTCTTCAGTCCGAATGGCATTACCTTGTAGCAATATATTCCGATCGGGGTTCGAAATGATGTGTGCTTCTCATCCTCAGGCGACATCTTGATCTGATTATATCCAGACGAGCCATCCATAAAGGTGAACAGTTCATAATTTGAGGTGTCATCGACCATCATTTCCATGACCGGTAGCGGGAAGTCGTCTTTAGGACATGCCTTGTTGAGGTCCCTGAAATCGACACAAACTCGGATCTGCCCATTTTTCTTCTTCACTGGGACTATGCATGCGATCCAGTCCGCATATTTCTCTTCCCTGATGAAGCCGGCATCGATGAGTTTCTTAGTTTCCTCGATGACCTTTTCTTCTAGTTCCCTTCTCATTCTTCGAGGAGCTTGTCTGACTGGCTTAGCATCAGGAGATATAGCCAACTTATGTACGGCCACTTCAGGGGAAAGGCCAGGCATTTCTTTGTATGTCCACGCGAAGCAGTCGACGAACTCATGCAGCAGGGCAATTATCTGCGCTTTCATTTCCTCTGACAAGAGCGAGCTGATGTAGGTCGGCCTTGGATTATCGGGCGTTCCTAAGTCAATCTCGGTTAGCTCGTCAAAGGTTGCTTGTCCGCCATCTTCGAGCTCTTGAGGAGCTTCTTCTGGCTCGGCTATCTCGTCGTCATCCTTTGATCTTTCGTTGGCCTCACCAACATGGATCATGTGGCACGCTTTGGAATCAGGTTGAATGTAGCCTATGCCCCGTCTATCTGGAATTCGTCCATCGATGAGTGCTCGGACCTGGGGCGGATACCATAGCCCTTCGTAAAACTTTGCTTCGGACTCCGTTTGATATAACCGGCATCCGCACTTCTTAAAGTATTCCCGCATCTCGGGCGCATAGTATCTGGGATTGAGGACGGCTCTTATGCCTCTCTCATAGGGAAGGCACGCGACAGAAAGATCGTCCGGGTGCACAACGGGGTTTGACCTGTAAAACAGGATGCCCTTCTGTCCATTTTTCCTCCCGGGCACGTAGAAAGTTTTCAGCTGATCCACGGTAGAGACTGACAATGCGTCGAGCTCTTTGCACATCCGTTCCGGCACCCTTGTGATAGCCAGGGACCCTTCTGCGACTTCGAATGTCTCTCGTAGTTTCGCTTGCTGCATGGGGGGCCAATCTGCACAGCTGTTGCACGGCAGGTCCTCTTCTTCTGACTCTTTAGTGTCACTGCCAAGATGAGGGCGGACTTTGCTGCTAGATGGGCCTTCAGTAACAGATTCGTCCGTATCGCTGCCGAAATGAGGGTGAGTTTTACGGAAGGATGGGCTTCCAGCATCGGACTCATCAGTGTCGCTGCCGAAATGCGGGCGCACTTGGGTATTTTTGCTTTTGAAAGTGACAGCCGGCACAGATTTTCTTTTGAGTCTTGGGGCCGGTCTATCCTCAGTCAGTTGTGGCTTAGCATTTTGGTGGTTCAAAAAGTACCGAGAATCTTCATATCGGACTTCATGCACACCGAACGGCTGGATGTCTCCGTCAATGCGTCTTTCTTCGCCATTTTTAGTATACTTCATGCATTGATGGAGAGTTGACGGAATGATGCCGTAATCGTGGAGCCACGGCCGTCCCAAGAGAATGTTATAAGATGTGTCGGCGTCGATCACGTATATCTTAGCTTCAGTTTGCAGATCCCCAAATTTGATTGGCAAAGCTATAGACCCCAGAACTTGCTGGCAATTTTGGTTGAAGCCTTGAATGACAATCCTTTCCCTTGACAGGTGTCGGACGTCCATTGACAAACTCTTTAGAGTTCGCAAGTTCATGATGTTCACTGAGGACCCCGGATCAATCAATATGCAATTAATTCGATCTCCGTCGCTGTACCCGGTCACGTAAAGCGGCCGATTATGCTCAGCCGTTCCCAGTAGCAAGTCTTCATCCTTAAATGTGACTGCGGCGGCATGCAAAGCGTGCTGGGCTTCTTTCATATTAATTTCCGCAAAGTGAGCCTGATACCGCTCAGGGTTTTGTAGAGCGTGGATGAGAACATCTCTAAGCTCCTTAGATAGGACCAAGGCGTCGTAGATGCTCAGGAGAGACGGAAGCTTCCGGAGATGTGCCAAGACATTATAGTCCACCGAGGAAGGACTTATGTCTCCATCAGCCATTTCTCTGCCATCTTCATCATTAGCGACTTGTTTTTCCTTTCCTTTTGGGGCGTTGCCCTGATTTTGCGGTAGAGCCCTGCCGCTTCTGAGCTAGATTTGATTGGCCTTTGTGGTGAGCTCCTCGTCTTCTTCGGGAAAACAGAGCTCATCCTCGGAGTCGCTGCCAAGATGGATGGCGTAGCAGGTCACTACTGGGATCTCTTTATTGGAGTCTTCTTCTAACTCCTCCAGAATTTCAGCCGCTTGTACAGGGAAGAACTCCTTCAATTGAATCAATGTTCTTTTCTTTTGTTCATATTCTTCGAGGGAATCGATATATTTTTGAATGGTCGATCTCCCTGCAAACTCTTTTTCGTGCCGAGCTGCACTTTTCTTCTTCTTGAGCTTCTTGGATTTTGAGCCTGATGGAGCCGCATTGGCAGCTGGACTGGTAGGCTTCTTCTGCCCTTCCCATTCCGTCCTGGGCTCTTTCTGAAGTAGCTTTAGCATCTTCTTCGTCTTATTAGATATGTGCGGACTCCACGGAGGCCGCGATGAGTCAGTTTCGTTTGTCAGGGCAGCAGGTTCAGCTGTCTGCTCCCAGAAGGCTTCAACTTCTGTCTGTATAAAGTTGGCGGTTGCAACTTGATTGTTCACCAACACGCTTTTGGACAGCTCGATCTCTCCAGCCTTGTACTGGTTCTCGACCCAGTCTTTGAAGATATAGCAATCCTCGATCACATGGCTCACTACTCGGTGGTACGGGCAATACAGAGGATTGTCGGTCATTTTTGCTTCTTGGGGTCTTTTCGACTCCGGCAATTGTAGGCCATTGTTCAAGGCATCTTTAAATATCTTGCGGACCTTGTCCCTTCTGAAAGAGTAAACCTTGTTCTTTTTCTCCTCTAGGGAAGGCCCATCTCCTCCCAGTAATGGTTTTCGAGACCGATTGGTTTTGGATTCGCCCGCCCTTCGCTTTTCTTCATTGTCGGAGGCATTGAAGACATTGGTACTGCTGGAACTCCCGCTTCTACGGTTGTCGTTCCGCTTGCTTTTCCAGGTTTTGTCTCTCTGAGAGTCCGGCGGGGACTCTTGCTTTGAGCGTTCCAGCATTTGAACTTTCTTGGTTAGCTCCTGAAATGTCTTGAGGCCCGCTGTACACAAGAATGGGACCATCCAATTGCTGAGGTTCCCAATAAGAAGGCTGACGGACTGGTCCTGCTCCAGCGGCGGTTCGCACTTGACTGTGAGATTACGCCATCGGGCGATAAAGTCGGTGTTGCTTTCATTCTTCCCCGGCTTAGTCCTCACAAGGTCGGCAATGGAGATTTTATCACTGACACTCATGAACCTTTGCCGAAACAGGGACTCCATTTGGGCAAAGGTAATAACGGACCCGTCCGGTATACTCTCATACCAGTCGAAGGCGACGCCGGTCAGGCTGTTGACAAACTGACGAAGAAGGAGCGCGTCATTGCCCCCTGTATTTCCGCACGATGCTTTGAAATGGGCGACGTGCTGGTTTGCATTCCCCGTTCCATCAAATCTGCCGAACTTAGGAATGACGTAGCCGCTTGGGAACTCAATCAGATCATACTGCGCGGGATATAGCCGCCCACTACTGCCGATTTCTTTCTGAGCTTCAGCTTCGGCCACCAATGTTTTAACCTTGCTGGTGACCAAGTCTATTATCCGATCTTATGTTAGCGGGATAGTGCTATCTGGGGCCAAGGCGTCCCCAGAAGCGGAATGTAGCCGGCTTTCATTTGGCTCGACCAGTCTTGGTCCAAAAGGAACAGGCATTGGCTGCCTCAGATTGTCATCACCCGGCTGATTAGTAGCGGCTTGTGCCTGATTGGGAGGCGCTCGAGCAATTTGAGCCGTAAGCTGCATCACCACGTTCGTTAAGTCATCAATCTTCGAATAGAGCTTGGCCATCTCTTTATCTTTGCTCCTGAGCTGTTTTCGAAGCTCTTGAAGCAGCTCCTGCTCCGCAGTCCTGGGGCGGAAAGTCGGCTCTTCCTCGCTGTCCGAGCTTGACTCTACATGACCGAGGGGTCTATCTGCCTATCATCCTCATCGAGAGGGTTTTCTTCATCCAGCAGGGGCGGCTGTTCTTGGGCGGCGGCAACCACATTCAGGCTAGATTGGGCTTGGGATGTGGTGGCCCCGTCCTTGCTTTTGCTGCGAAGGTTGTCGCTGGGGCGCCCGCCCGCCATATAGACCGTATGAACGATATATCCGGCCGTCTTTCTATCATTGGCGGCTGATTTCACGAATCGCTGTCTTGACCCCCTTGTTTCGGTAGCTGGTAGTCGATTGAAGGCGGATGGCCTAACCAGGTTCTTGAATGGTGCTGGCGCTTCTTTTCTGGGTTTGCCCCACTGCATTCGTGCGGCACAGAGTGCTTGATAGACTCTTGAAGAGACAGTGTCATACTTCTTCTGTTGGGGCCGGGACACGTCTCTTTGTTGCACTGTTCGGACCGCTGTCTTCTTGATTCTGGCGGTCATGGCGTTTTTCTAAACCCACTTCAGAGGCTCGAAGGAATTGCTGATTCTTACGTCTGACTCAGCCGTCGTCGCGGGGCAACCCTGCTCTTGGAACTTTACACGATTCCATTTGGCCGAAGCTTTGGCCCTCTTGTTGGCTCGATACCTGAGCCGCTTCTGCCTTAACTTTTCCGTTCTAAGCACCTGGCAGACTTCGGCTCTTTGGGAAGACGCCGCAGACCGGGCGATGGAGGGCCTTGGAGATACGCTCAATTGTGCATTTGTTGGAGTTATCGCCTGAGCTCGTCCGTAACATTTGATGTTGCCCTTTGTACCGAAGTTCTTGCCCCCCGCTGGAGCACCAGAGAATCGTTCAGATAGCGTCTTGAGTTTTGGTTGTGGTGCCTTGGCGATCATGACATTTGGCCTCTTTCCCCTTGAGATCGGCTTGGCCACCTGTTCCGCCGGGATCTCCGCCAGATGAGCGCTTCCGGCAGGGTAGATGATGACGGAGCAGAACTGGCGGGGCGGTTCCTCCCACTGTCGACTGAGGCTCGCGGGGAGAACCACACGAGCGTTGATCTTGACCACGTACGGAATCGGGGTCACGTTGGAAGCTGAATTCGTCTGGGGAGACATTGTCGTCGAAGGTTGATTGCTTGAAAATCTGCATGAAAAAGCATTATTTTTAGTATAAATACAGGTATGTATATTGATTGAGTTCACATGAACGTTTAACCCAAAATATGGGAGGAGATATTTGTCCCACCGGGCGTGCCAGAATCTGTAGGGTGTTTTTCGTCACCCCATTGAGATGGGAATACGCGCGCCCTTGTCAGGCGTACTACAGATTCCCCCTGCCTAGGATAGGCGGGGGTTTAATGATTGTGGGGATCCGAATCTCCGGCAGCCGCGGACTAAGCTGCCGTTAATTACCCCTCGCCTTTGGAGCGAGGGAACCTCCGATTGGCGGGTTAAACTGGTCATGAGAACTCCATGTGCGGTTTTGCGTGTGTTGTGTTTAAAAAGGGGGTTTTGGATATATCGGGAGCCACGCAGAGTTTTTACGGGGGTCCCGCTAGTCGGATAGCGGGCTGGGGGTCAAGGGGGCTAGCAGCCCCCTTGCGGGGTGCGGGGCAGCGCCCCGTCAGAAATTTTTTTCTAACAGGGACAGTGTCGTGGAGTATGTGTGTGTGTAAATATGTATACATATGTATATATATATGTATGTACATAAAAAGAGGGGGGAAAGGCATCCAAAGGATGCGTGGGGCCAGCGCCTAGGCGCTTGAGCGCAAGCGCGCCACGTGTCGGCACGTGGGCGCTTTGCGCTCGAGCGCAGAGCACTGGAGCGCAACGTGCCACGTGTCGGCATGAGGGCGCTTTGCGCTCGAGTGCAGAGCGCTGGAGCGCAAGCGCGCCACGTGTCGGCACGTGGGCGCTTTGCACTCGAGCGCAGAGCGCTGGAGCGCAACGTGCCACGTGTCAGCACGTGGGCGCTGTGCGCTCGAGCGCAGAGCGCTGGAGTGCAAGCGCACCACGTGTCGGCACGTGGGGGCTTTGCGCTCGAGCGCTAGCGCACCAGCGAGGAAAATAGGGGTTTTTAGCCCTGGAAATTCTCTAAAAAGAAAATAGGGTGGAGTTAAACTCCTAAGATGCTTTGGGTTAAGGAAATGGGTCCTTCTTCTTCCTTTGCTGTCCGGATCTTGGAGATAAATAGTTGTGAGATTTAAAAATCTTTTCTTTTTTGAGATCTGATGGCAGATCAGAGTTCCCCTTAATGGGTTTTGTGGTGGAAAACTATTTAGTTTTTTAAAAGGAAGAGCAAAACTCTTGATTTAATTCAAAAGAAAAAAAAGAAGGTTTTGGAACCTTGAAGGAGGAAGAAAGATCTCAGATCTCAAACTTTTTTTTGGAGAGAGAAAAAGTTGTTGAGATATTTCATTATCTTTGCCTTTATAGGCTATACACTTTACACATAGCCCCTTGGGCTTCACAAAATGGCATTTTGCCTATTTCATGGCTCATGTGCCATTTCTTTTTGCACATAAGCCATGGGCTTTACAAAAATTTGGCTTTATGCCTATTTTCCGTACATTTATCCATAAATAAAATAAAAGAAATGCAACAAAATTATTTATTACAAAATTTCTATCTTGGCATGGGGGGAAGCCGGCCGCTTCATGTTCGGGCTCGACCCGGGCATGGGCCTACCGGATCTGGGCTTGGGCCCACTTGGGTTGGGGTTGACTTTGATTTTGACTTGGTCAACCGGGGTGTAAATTTTTACCCCAACAATCACCCCCGTCGATCGTGTCAAACGCATGTTCGTCTGGCAGTTCGCAGTTCAAAGGAGAATCGGCAGGTATCGGATGCTCAGCGAGAAAGTCGGCGATGGCCTGGCCTTTCACTGCCTTAAGAGGCCGATAAGTTATCAAGAACTCTGCCAAGAGCAGGGCCCATTTAGCGAGACACCCTGTTAATATGGCCTTTGACATCAAATATTTGAGGGGATCCACCTTTGATATGAGATGGACCTCATGCGCCAACGCATAGTGCCTGAGCTTCGTTATCGCGAAGATCAATGCCAAGCAGTGTTTTTCAATGGGAGAGTAATTGCTTTCTACCCCCATGAGAACTTGACTCAGATAGTAAAGAGCTCTTTCTTTCCCTTGGTCGTTCTCGTGTGCCCATAATGCGCCTAAGGAACCTTCAAGGGCGGTTGTATACAGAATAAGAGGCTTTCCTTTGACCGGAGCGGCTAGCACTGGAGGATTCTGTAGGTATTGTTTGATTTCGTCCAGCGCGCTTTGGCATTTGTGATCCCAAACGAACGGGGTTCCCTTTTTCATCAAGTGACTGTAAGGACGGCACTTGCCGGAGAGATTGGCTATGAATTGCCGGATATACGCGAGCTTTCCCTGGAGAGACCGCAGTTGCTTGAGAGTCCTTAGCGGAGGCATTTCCGTGATCGCCTTGATCTTCGACGGGTCTATCTCGATGCCTTGATGTCGTACGATGAATCCTAGGAATTTGCCCGAGGAAACACCGAACGCGCATTTGAGAGGGTTCATCTTCAAGTTGTATTGCCAAAGGCGTTGAAATACGGTCTTCAGATGCTCTAAATGTTCCTCGTATGATTTGCTTTTAACTACGAGGTCTTCGATATAGCATTCGACGATTTCATGTATGAGGTCATCGAAAATCTTCGTCATGGCCCTCTGATAGGTGGCACCGGCATTCTTTAGACCGAAGGGCATCACCTTATAGCAGAATATGCCCAAATGGGTCCGGAAAGCGGTGTGTTTCTGGTCCTCAGGATGCATCTTTATCTGATTGTATCCTGACGAGCCGTCCATGAAGGAGAAAACTTCGTGAGTGGACGTGTTATCTATCATTAGCTCAGTGACTGGTACTGGGAAGTCGTCCTTCGGGCAGACTTTATTGAGATCCCGAAAGTCCACACATATGCGCACCGTCCCATTCTTACTCATCACTGGGACGATGTTGGAGATCCAGTCAAGATATTGAACCTCTTGGATGAAACCGGAGTCGATTAGCTTCTTGACTTCGGCGTTGATGCTCATCTCAAGCTCGAGCCGCATTCTTCTCGGCGCTGGGTTTGATCGGCTTAACGTCCGGGGATATCGCCAATTTGTGCACAGCAATCTCTGGATCTAATCCTGGCATTTCGGAATAGTTCCATACGAAGGAATCTTTATGCTGCATGAGCACGTCTTTTAGTGTAGCCACCCTTTCTTCAGACAACAACTCGCTGACGAACATCGGCCGCGGGTCACTTGTGTCCCCAAATCGATTTTCTTGAGGTTATCTGCAGTAGTATGTATCCTATCTTCCAACTCTTTTGGTGCCGGTGGAAATTCTGAGATTACCTCGTCATCATCGTTGTCGAAGCACCGGGTGTGGTCATCCATATTCTCGGGCTCTTCTTCTGACAACATTATCATATGAAAAGTACGAGCTCGCTTCCAAGACCGATGTTGATCTGGTTCTACTATCACGGCTTTGGGTTCATGTTTCTGCGGCGGGGTTACCCTCCAGCTGCTGGATAGAGCGAACATGCCTTGTTGATATTGGTCTTCTACCCAGTTTTTAAATATGAAAAAGTTTTTGAGAGGATGTCCTATTGCCTTGTGGTAGGAGCAATAGTCCGGATGAGAGACTTCGCCTGCTTGCTCGAGGTGCTTGGACTCCGGGAGGACAATCATTTGATATTTTATGACAAGATCGAATATCTTCCTTGTCTTGTCTTGGGGAAAAGAATATGCTCGACTCATCTTTTTTATAAGAGACGAATCTGGACTGCTCGATTCCTGATCGTGTGGATTCTTGTACCCGCTTTGTCGTTGTCGAACGCCTTTCCTGTTCTTTGGTTTGTTTCTGCCCCTGCGTCGGGCCTTTTGTACGACGGGTTGACAAGGAGGAGCATTTTCATTTTTCGCAGCCTGTTGAAGGAGGCGTTGTGTCCTGGCTTTCTCGTAGATGGCCATTTCGCGATTATGGTCGTCTCGAACCTTTTGACCTGCTTCCCTTATAAGCTTGTCCATTTGTTCTTCGAACGAAGGACTGGGCATTTTCACGGCGGGAGCTCTTTCTGGTTCAAGGTTAGCATCTTCCCACAGAGCGTCTCCTTCCTCAGCGAAGTCATGTATGACGTAGCAGTCGTGGAGTAGCTCCCGTTTCTTGGATTGAACATACCCAAGCCCGGTCGTTTCCATTCTCCCGTTAGGCAACTTTCATTGAGTTCCGGGAACGTTCCAGATCCTGTTATAGAACCTTGCTTGTCGCGCAGTTTGCTTAAGGGGTACACCTTGGCGTCTCAAGAGTCTCCTTAGTCCGTCTGTGTAATATCTGGGCAAACAGATGGGTTAGAGCCTGTCAAGTGTAGAATCTGCGCCATGCCAGATTTCTTTCTCCACTTTGGTTTCCCCGGATCGGTAGAATAGGATCGCCTTTTCACTTTTTCGCATGGGAGGGACGTAGAATGTCTGCATTTCTTCCATACTGTAGGTACCAAGTGCGTCTAGTTCTTTAAGATGCTTGGGCGGAACCATGGCAACTTGCAAATTTTGATCATCATCGGCGAAGGTTTCCATTGATGGCCGAGCAGAGAATATGGCATTGACCTCATCTTCCGAGTCGCTGCCGAAGATCAACATAGGAGTTGACGGTCCCGGCTTGTTGTAATGGGGCGGCCCTGAATAGACTATCTCTTCTTCATCTTCGGTATCACTCCCGAAGACCGGAATGGTGGTGATAGCTTTGTTCTTCGGTTTGTGACATCTTTCCATGTCCTCAATGTCTGGTAAGAAGTATTTTGCATCTTCGTAATTTCGGACTTCGTTCACGGAGAATGGGTTCAGCTCTCCTGTTACGGTATACTCCAGACCATCTTTGAAATACTTCATACACTGATGTTGTGTAGAAGGGATGATGTTGTACTCGTGTAACCAGGGCTGGCCGAGCACGGCATTATAGCATGTCTTGGCGTCAATGACGTGAAACTTGATGTCCATGACAAGCAGCCCAAAGCACAGTGTCAATATTACAGACCCAAGCGTTCGTGATGACTAGGAGTCAAATCCGGAGATGGTGATTTTATCGCGAGCGAGGTGTTGAACACTCATGCAGATTTCCTTCAACACTCTTACATTGAGGAGGTTAACGGAGGACCCATTATCGACCATAATTTTGCCTATCTTGATATCATGACAGTATCCGTAGACATATAGGGGACGGTTATGCTCACACGTCCCGAGGAGAAGATCTTCATCACCAAAGGTGATATCGGCTGTGTGCACTTCTTCCAACTCGTCCTTCATCTTTTCTTCAGCGAGGAAAGCTTGGAATTGTTCAGGATCTTATAATGCTTCGATCAGCTAATCTCTCGCCTCTTTGGATAGCAGAAGGGCGTCGAGAATACTGAGCTGCGAGGGTATCTTCCTCAAGTGTGTGAGAACATTGTAGTCCACCTTATTTTTCTTTGGCGGGTTCTTGACTATCAGCTTTTCGACGGCTTGGTCATCAAGGATGATATCCTCAGGGACCTTTTCTTTCCACTTATCTCTTCTATTTGACCCACTGTTCGAGGGCCCAAGATTCTTTTCGGGCAGCGTACGATTGCGCAGTTGAATATTTTCACAGTTCTTCGGTTCTTCCTCTTTTCCCGATGTGGATTCTTTGAAGAGAGGGCCGAGAGTCATTTCTTCGTCAGAGTCGCTCCCGAAGGTGAGAACTTGCGGTCCCCCAGTGTTGACCATGCGACAATTGCCGATAGTTCTTTTACGCTCCTCGGTCGTACTTCTTTGCTCCCGACGAGTTTTGCGTTTCATCCGCTTGAAATGTTGCCGGTGAGCAACATATCCCTGCCACCATCTTTTAAAAGCGTTGCACTCTTCGGTGGGGTGCGCAATCTTTCGATGATATAAGTAGTAGTTAGGATGTGTTTCCGCTTCACCAAAAATATTTCCTGCGAAGGGTGGCAGCTTCATTCCCATCGATATGGCTTTAGCGAACCTTTTCCTTGTCTTGAACCTGTTTTTATTTGCGACGAATGTACTTTGATCTGGCGGGGGTGTTTCAACCCATTCATCCAATCGTCGGCGTTTGGCTTTTTCAAATATGACCATCTCACGCTCTCGAGCAGCTTTGCTTTTAAGAAGAGCTTCGTTCATGAATGCATCAATCGTTTCGTCTGATGGCCCTAGAAATTCTAGTTTAGAATTTGCCCCCAGTTTCTCGATGCAAGGAGCTTCTTCATTGTCTATCGACGAGTGAGAGATCACATGGCAACTTGCCATGTAATCTTCATATTCATCGGTGGAGTCTTCTTCATTATCGTCATCTCCGTCCTCAAGGACGTGGTGGAGAAACTCTTGAAGTGTGACTGGAGTCTGCGCCTTCTGGTTATACTCTTCCAGCACGTCAATCTGCTTTTGCAGGTCCGTACACTTATCACCAGGCTTTACGGGCTTCTTGGATTTCTTCTTCTTTTCCGAAGATTCCGACGAATGGGTGTGAGTGCTTTGTCTGTCACCACCGATTTTTAGAGTTGGACGCGGTTTTAACATTCCTTCGATGATCTCGGGTTCGAGTGGATTTTTCTACCTGATCGTCGGGCATGTTTGGAGATCTTTCAGCATTCTTTTCGTCTTGGCTGAAAGGGTGACCTCCCATGGAGCCTATTCTACGAAAGAGCATAATGCCCCTGGTGTATCCGTCTTCTTGGGAGTGTGTGGCCGAGGCGGGTTCACCTTCCAATTCTCAGATAATACGAATTTGCCCTGCTGGTACTGATCTTCTATCCAGCTTTTGAAGATGCAACAATCCTCGATCGGGTGGCCCAACATTCGGTGGTAAGGGCAATAGTTAGGATTGCTAATGTCGCCTGGTTGCGCTGGGCGTCTTGGCTCCGGCAGATTGATGAGCTTGTTGCGCAGTGCAAGCTCGAATAACCTCTTCGTCTTGTCTTGAGGGAACGAGTAAGGGCGTCTCATTTTATCTTCGAGAGATCGAGTTCTATTATTTTGGCGATCAACTGGTCTTAGACCACTGGGCTGCTGTTGAGCATTGGCGACGACGGTCGCTTTCCCATTTCCCTTCTCGTTGCGCTGCTCCAGCTTTGGAGGAGACGGTCTATGACCCATCTGGTCCATTTGGACCAGTTTGTCGATCAAGGCCTGGAAAGTAGTCGGTTTGAAGAACATCATGAATTGGGAAATAGTTGCATTAGGGTCCAAAGTGCCCACGAACATGCCTACCGCCGGCGCCTTTTCGATGCGCTGTTCACATTTCGACCACAGATTCCGCCATCGTATTGCGTATTGAACCCATGTCTCTCTAGGTTTCACCCTGGCATTGATCAATGCCATTATTGGGGTGCGTTCACTAGCACTCGCGAATCGCTGGGTGAATAATAGCTCCATTTCTGCAAATGTCTTGACAGATTCATTTAGGAGTTCAGAATACCATTCGAACGCTGTCTCCGACAAGCTGCTAACAAACTGACGGAGCAAAAGCTTATCATCACCCCCGGTGTTGCTGCAAAGAGCCCTGAACTGAGAGACATGTTGATGGGGATTGCCTATCCCCTTGTACACATGGAATTTGGGGATTGTGTATCCCAGCGGGTACTTTATTTGATCATACCGGCCTGGATACGGTCACCCAGTTTTAACAACTTGGCCGGCCGCTTCATTCGCCTGGCGAGCTCGTATTTGCTGGGCAATATAGTCATCCAGAGCGTCCTTGGAAATGGTTTCCTCTTTGGCTGCTGAAAGAGCCGGAGGAGGGTTCGATGTCTCCCATCTGTCACCTTCAATAATGATCGGAGGGTCTTCAGCTGGAGGATCCGGCTGTAACATCATCCCGACTATGTCTTGGAAGAGAAGTGTCATTCGTTTTATATTAGCCGCTTGTTCTGCTGCTTCTCTATCCTTCTTTTCGAGGACTCTGCGAAGGAAGCCAGCATCGGTTTCTTGTTCATGACGCTGCTCTAATGACGCCTCCGGGCTTTCTTTTGGCCCAGTGAGTGCGGCCATTTGCGTCAGCATTTCCTGAAGCTTCTGCTGCTGCTCCTGGGCTTTTGTCATGGATCGGGTGAGCAGTCGGTGGCCTATAGAAGCGCGGCTTTCCTCTTTTCCGAAAGCCATATAAACAGTATGCACGGCTATGCCCCCAGACTTGGGGCGTTTGGGCTCAACGTCTTTGTGATCTGCCGTAGTCACAGGGGCTTTCTTTGGCCTCCTTCTCTTTTGAGTGGTTGATGTTGAGGGGGCCGTTACCGCGGGCACCCAGGTGGTTGTCGTCCTTTGTGGCTTGCCAGGACGGTTCTCTTCCTGCTGCACCTTCAGCTTTTTCTGTCGGCGAGGATTACCTTGATCAATCACCGACTCCTGGACCCATCGCCAGACTTTGTAAACTTTGGAGGACAGCCGCTGAGGGGGCTGCTCCGGCTTTGTTTCTGTAACATTCTCTACGGGTGGAGGAGATCTTTTCAGTACGGCAATAGGAGAGTTGATCAGTCGAAAATATTGTATATTTTAGCCGGCAATTTCCCCATCTTTTACATACATTTAGAAGTGTTCAGCATTCATATTCTACATATTAGCAAATCTGTCACAAAATATGAGATTGCATGTACTAGACTTTTAAATCGACACTTTAAGGGAAATTAACCGCAATTCATGGCATCGCATCATTTCTGTATTTGCGCAACACTTGTCTTGAGTCTGTGCAGGAAAATACGGAAGAAAAGCAAAAGAGCTGATCAAATATACGCCAACTAAATCACTTCAGATCTGGTAGCAATTCAGATGGAGAAATACAAATCAATATATATAATAAAGGCCCACAACTCAGGCCCAAGAAGCAACAGAAAGCACAAGCTCCAAAGTCCACAATCAGCCGCGGATCCGCGGCAGGAACCTACTTGGGCCGCGGAACCGCGGCTGTTTGGCCACGTCAGCAGATGAATTTCAGTGCATAATTCCTTTCTATGGGCCCACATTGCTATCTGATATGTAAAGTTCCAGAATACCCTCGAAGCTACTACCAGATCAGCAAAGATGATTAAGGAAGGCTAATCCTAATTAAGCTCCTAATTAATCCTCTTCTAGAAGCTCCTCCTAACTAATCACATCTAGAAGTTTCTCCCCTAACTAACTTTTGGAGGGAAATTTGAATTTCCTCAACAAACTTTAGGAGGGAAACTTAGAATTTGAAATCCTAGATCTAGGGTTAGTTATCTATAAATAGGAACCTAGACCTAGGGTTAAAGGCTAATCAATAACCATTGGTTCATTCTACACCATTTTCTTCCACAAGTCTCGTGACAAGGCTTGTGCGAAACCCTAACCCTAATTCCACTCCAAATCCAAGATCTTGAGTACCAAATCAAGCGAGAAGCCTTCAACCTTTTAGGAGCCGAGCCGATCTTCAATCGGGCAAGTGATCCAAGCCGATCCGCGATCCACGGAGACGAGCGAAGCCAAATCGACGATCAAGTTCTTCCTCTTGTAGTTCTTGAGCGAATGTAACTAAATTGTTGATATAAATAAAAGGTGAATTTCTTTAATCTTGCTTTCTTCTAATTCTTGCATCATGATTAGATCTCAATTTGTAATTGTTGCTCTTGTTGTGATGTGTGAGTGAAACTCCGCTCGTTAAGGAGTCGAGACGATTGTAGAATGATGATGTAACAAATCTTAATACGATTTTTAAGTCCTACGAGTTTTGTAAACCCTAGCAAGTTCAAGAATCGATGACCTAGTTTCGTAGCGATGCTTTCTTGATTGTGATCGCTCGAAATTAGGGATCTACGATCGTTTCTTGAATTTACTAGAGGCTAGAATGTGAATGATGTCGACGAAGGAACAAGGGATAAGATGAAACCCTAGTTTCACAAGAAATCCCTAATTCTCGGAGATCATCATCGATCTAGTATCAATTCATCGAAGGATAAGAATGCGTAATTGTAAGATTACATCAAATCTATAGATCCGATCGATTCCTACGAGCCTCATTTCGATTCTTGATATTTGGTTTGGAAAAATCATCAAACGATCAATTCTTGATTCTATCTTTTAATGCTTTCTTAGATCTAGTATTTTCTCATTCTTGAACTTCAAATATAAATCTTGAATTGTTTTGTTTTCTTTCTTTAAAGTTTCAATTCATCTAAATCAAAAGACGAACGATTACACTTTCCCTATGGACGATCCGCACTCACATACTAACTACATCCGACACCGTAGTTGATTGCGGTCAAATAATTTTTGGTTGTGATTTCTTTACAATTTCATTTACACACAACGAGATTTTATCCTTACAATCAAATGGCGCCGTTGCCGGGGATAGTGCGCTAATAGTTCGTATTTTGAAATTTGAGTTGAACAATTTATTCCATTATAATTTTTAGATCAAAATTCGTGCAAACACTAATACGTGTGTTGTGATTTGTTGCGAGAAAATCTGGAATCATTGGAGCTGGAGAAAAACTTTTCTGAATATTCCAGAGAGCTCAAGAAGTGAATAGAAGTTCACTGTAGAATGTTGGTGCACTGAACAGTAGACTGAGGCGCGTTTCCGCGGCTAAAGACCCTAATCTGCGGCTCTTCCGCGGTCCCCTTGACTGTTCACTACACCAATTTTTCTCTGTAAGTCCCTAACTTTCTTATCTTCTCCTTTCTCTGCTCCAACTAATATTTTGCTGCAGGTTTCTTTGCAAATAATCGCAGCGCCGCAAAAAGCAAAATAATTTGTGCGTGTTTTTGATTCTTGGTTGTTTGCATATTAATACGGATATTTAAGGGGCACGACCAAATCCAAATTAGGTGGGGATTTCATTACCCTTCCTAGGCCCCGAAAATCGCAAAACTTGCATCCGCATTTACCCTCATTAATTAAAAAATATCTAGAGATGACTCTAAGGACCGTCGCGCTCAATTAGGACAAGAGAAGGCCGTGGGTAATTCATTGCTTATCCGAGTTTTCTTGTGGTGCCTAAGGCGAGTGTGTCTAAGGCTAGTGGTTTTTAATTAGGCCCACTACTTACGTAGTGGAGTACCTTCCCACTTACCTGGCACTTATCCGGCCACAGGGGAACAAAGAGGCAGTGGAGGATTTATCCTGCGACTTGTCTTTTGGCAGTTAGGAGCGGTCTAGAGTTTGACCTAGGTGACCACTAGATTCTAGGGTTTGTGTGGCATCATTTTTTAAAAATCCGTATTATTTTCAAAACAAACACCAACACTTCATTTCCTCTAATTATACCAACGCTGCCACTTGTGCTACAACCATTTAGCACAATGTTAGGCTGGACACGGGATTCCATTTCCCGTCTTGTCCGCGTTTCTTTTATCGACCCCAGAGTCGGTAATTCTTCATCTTCTCCCCCACCACCCACCACACCCGCGATAGACCCAAATCCATCAAACTTTAACACTACTCTGCCACCGCCCGCAGGTGCGCAGAATCTTCCACGCATTTCTCTCCAAGAGAGATGCTATCCTACACGTGTTACCCTTCCCACCTGTCTTTCTATACCACCTGCCATCGGGGAAAATTTTGAAATCAACCCCCAATTCATCAAACTATTACCCAAATTTCATGGTCTTGATTCTGAAAACGCATACATGTTTATTTCCAAATTTGAAAACGTATGTGCTTTGATGGGGAATTCACAACTGTCTTTAGATGCTCTGCGTTTACGTCTTCTCCCATTCGCTTTGTGCGATTTAGCCGAGAAGTGGCTTTACATCACACCCGCACATTCTATTTCAACATGGGACGAATTCGTTGCAGCATTCCTTAAGAAATTTTATCCCAATCACAAGACCGCCCGTGTTCGGAGCGAAATCTCTAAATTTACCCAACTTCCCAATGAACCATATTGGAAATGCTTTGAACGATTCAAGGATCTTCTTATCCAATGCCCTCATCACGGAATCCCCAGATGGGATTTGTGTCAAATTATCTATGAGGGTATTGATCTCACTACTAGACAGATGCTTGAAACCATGTGTCATTGCCAATTCCTATCTAAAGATGATGGTGAAGCTTGGAAATACTTAGAAGATTTAGCTCAAAACACATCACAATGGGAAAGTGTTAGACCACCACCACCTAGGGAAGATGTCAATCAGCTCGATGTTTCCGTCACCTAGAAAGCCGAAATGGCCGCAATACAAAAGAAACTCGAAGCTATAGAAAATAAAATCTTTTCAGCCTCCCTAAACCAACCCACACTTTCCAAAACCGTGTGTGGCTGCTGTTCAAACCCTTCACATTTGACGGAAGAATGTCCTTTGAATGTACCGTTTCAAGGTCACACTAATGCTGCACTTCAGCAAAGACCTGGAAACTATCCCTCTTCTTCCTCATATAATCAAGATTGGAGGAATCACCCGAACTTTGCTTGGAACCAATCACAATCTCAAAATACGGTTCCAATCCTAAACAATTTTCAAAGGGTCCCTCCACCACAACAGCAACCACCACTTCAATTGAGTCAGCACCCCTTCCAACCGCAAAATTTTCAAAATCCTGCCAACACTTTTGCACAGCATGAAAACTCTTTGCAATTGGCCGGTACTGATAATATCTCTGCACTGGTGCAAACCTTGGTTACTTTCATGAAACAATCCATCCAAGAGTCGGCAAGTTTTCAATCTTCCATCGATAATATGATAAAGATCATTCTCACTCAAAATGAGAATATCAAATCAATGGAAGCTCAAATTGAACGAATAACAACCGAAATTAGTGCTAGAGAAGAAGGGAATCTTCCATCTCAACCCGTACCTGATCCTAGACCTTCACATTGCACTAATGTGGACGCTTTTACAACGTTAAGATCTGGAAAAGTGCTAGACAATCATTTGGGTGAACAAATTGATAATGATGAATTGATCACTAACACCCCGGCTTCAACTTCCACTTCCACTCACACTTCTATTTCTTACCCTATTTCGTCTAACTTACCTTCTTCTTCCGAGCCTATTCTCCGTGTTCCCAAAGGCTCGAACCCTCCACCCACCTCATCTTTTCCACCCCCACAAACTTCTCCACAAATGTTGGACCCAACACTTATTAATAGAGCTCCATTTCAAAATAGGTTGAGGCCCAAGAAACATGATGCCCAAATGGAGAAGATTGTGGACATGTTTAAGGAAGTTAACATCAACATCCCTCTCCTAGATGCTATTCAACAAGTTCCGTCCTATGCGAAAACTCTTAAGAACTTGTGCACTAGGAAGAGGAAGACTCAAGTGCCTAAAAAAATCTTCATGTCGAGTACTGTGGACACGGCTTTTCCCCAACAATTACCACGGAAACGTAAGGACCCTGGCTGTCCTACTATTTCCATTTTTATTGGGGAGAAACACATCAACCGTGCGTTACTTGACCTTGGCGCTAGTGTTAACTTACTTCCTTACTCGGTATATGAGCAACTAGGTATCGGAGTGTTAAAGCCTTCGAGCATAACTCTCCAGATGGCTGACCGATCAATCACCAAACCTAGGGGTGAACTGGAGGATGTGTTAATAAAAATCGGGGAATTTGTATTCCCTGTGGATTTTATTGTACTTGATACACAGCCTGTAGCGAACCCACGAAATCAAATTCTGGTGATTTTAGGTCGGCCCTTTTTGGCCACTTCCAACGCAATAATCAACTGTCGTAATGGTTCTATGACCCTATCTTTCGGGAATAGGTCAATAGAGCTGAATATTTACAAGTTGGGAAGTGTACCCTCCGAACCTACTGCTCAGGTATATTCTGTCGACTTAATGGATGTCGACAGCAGCGAATTTGATGATCCTCCTGATATTGATCTAGACTCTTTTTATACGTTATTGTTTGACCCAACTATGTATCATACATATACGGACTCTTCCACCGAGATGTCCGGGTCAACAATTAACACTGATTATGATCTGTTCTTAGAGTCTGAAGATCACCCCGCACTTTGTGATGACATTATTCATCGGGGCATAGATGGAAATTTTGAGGAGATCTTCGCTGATAAACTCGTATTTTTGAATGACACGGGTGTTGAGATGAATCATCTCCCAATCAATAAAATTGAACCTCCACCCCTTCTTCTGAAATGTAAAAAGAATGCGAGTAATCCATCATATACACTGCATCGTCTCTCCAATATGAGACGCACACACATTCTATTCCACCACTTACCCTTTCCCCACTTCTTCTTCCACCAACCCGAGCACTGCATTGATAGAATTTTTGAATGGTTGGTGTTAACCTTCGGTCTTTGCAAAGCTTGGCATCGACCACTAATTTTTAACCCCCTCATGTGATTTTCAAAGATTAACATTGCATAAGTTTGGGGGGGTATATTTTTTCTGGCTCCTAAAAAGAAAAATTTTACAAAATTTTGAGCCAAAAATAAGTTTGGGGGAGGTTCTTCACTTAAATATTTTGCCCCCACTAATAAATTCCTCCCAAGCTTACAGGTTTTTCGAGATTTAGCAGAAGGCAACAGTGAGGACACTGTTGAAAACAAGTTTGGGGGAGGTTTGTGCTTATTTTCGCATCATTTGCATATCATTTGCATAAGCACAAAACATTTTTTTGAAAAAACCATAAAAATTTAAAAAAAATTCAAAACTATAAAAATATTTTTGTACATAAATAAGATAATGAAAGTTTAGATAGTGAACAATTACATCCATGAGATTAGAAAAATTTAAGAAAACTAAGAAAATTAGAAGTTTTCTTATACGAACTAGTAATAAGTAGTTATGAGCCGTTGTCCCAAGGGTTAGTAAGATGAAGGACGTCACTAATCTGAGGATAAAAATAAGTCTGAAAAATAGTTTCTATTCTGGAAGCCAAACATTTTGAACGTTGCTACCCTGCTATTCGCACTTACACACATCTTAAAGTCTGGGGTAGTAGAGGATACCTTGAAATGCTCTTGTCTTAAAGCCAAAAGTATGAAAAAAATATTTTGAAAGTGGTGAGAAAAATGGATACTGGTTTTGTTATCACCAAGGGAAATAAAAAAATATATAGCAAGGGTGCTTTTTCACCTAGTGCCCTAAGGTCAACTGGTCTGGGAGTCACTGCTATACCTAAGGTGGTGAAAGATTAGGAAAATACACCAAATAAGCAAGCACATGAGTAATCGGTCGGTTAGTACCTCAAGAAGTATTAACGGTCGCATGAAAGTGTGTGAGCAATCTCATTTGTCAAAAAAAAATACTGAGGTTGATGGGCAAGAGTATGATAGCTTGAATTGAATTCTCCGGGTGTAGGAATGTCTTTACACACACGCAGGGTTATATGATCGATGTTTGGAATACAGATAGGAATGAAAAATAAGACGAATTCTTATTGAGGGAGGACGTGATTTCCGACATCTTTTCATGACCATTAAGATAGGGCTCATGACAACCGAAAAGCTAGCTTAGTTGGAAACCCTAATTTTCAAAGTCTTTCTTTTACAATTCTTGTCTTTAAATGTAATATTCATGATCTTGATTTTATTATCGGATTTTGTGGGTGCAATCCGCTGAAAACCCTCAGGAGACAACACTCCTCCTACTAGGGACACCTAGAGGTTTAAAGGCTTGTTGCACGTGCTCAGTGCAATCGTGTTGCCTACGAAAGTGTGCTAGTTAGTTTTTCTCTTTCTTTATTTTCTCCTTCTCTTTTTCTTTAATAAAACATTCGCTCGAGACGATCGAAATTAAGTTTGGGGGTATTTGATCAGTCGAAAATATTGTATATTTTAGCCGGCAATTTCCCCATCTTTTACATACATTTAGAAGTGTTCGGCATTCATATTCTACATATTAGCAAATCTGTCACAAAATATGAGATTGCATGTACTAGACTTTTAAACCGACACTTTAAGGGAAATTAACCGCAATTCATGGCATCGCATCATTTCTGTATTTGCGCAACACTTGTCTTGAGTCTGTGCAGGAAAATACGGAAGAAAAGCAAAAGAGCTGATCAAATATACGCCAACTAAATCACTTCAGATCTGGTAGCAATTCAGATGGAGAAATACAAATCAATATATATAATAAAGGCCCACAACTCAGGCCCAAGAAGCAACAGAAAGCACAAGCTCCAAAGTCCACAATCAGCCGCGGATCCGCGGCAGGAACCTACTTGGGCCGCGGAACCGCGGCTGTTTAGCCACGTCAGCAGATGAATTTCAGTGCATAATTCCTTTCTATGGGCCCACATTGCTATCTGATATGTAAAGTTCCAGAATACCCTCGAAGCTACTACCAGATCAGCAAAGATGATTAAGGAAGGCTAATCCTAATTAAGCTCCTAATTAATCCTCTTCTAGAAGCTCCTCCTAACTAATCACATCTAGAAGCTTCTCCCCTAACTAACTTTTGGAGGGAAATTTGAATTTCCTCAACAAACTTTAGGAGGGAAACTTAGAATTTGAAATCCTAGATCTAGGGTTAGTTATCTATAAATAGGAACCTAGACCTAGGGTTAAAGGCTAATCAATAACCATTGGTTCATTCTACACCATTTTCTTCCACAAGTCTCGTGACAAGGCTTGTGCGAAACCCTAACCCTAATTCCACTCCAAATCCGAGATCTTGAGTACCAAATCAAGCGAGAAGCCTTCAACCTTTTAGGAGCCGAGCCGATCTTCAATCGGGCAAGTGATCCAAGCCGATCCGCAATCCACGGAGACGAGCGAAGCCAAATCGACGATCAAGTTCTTCCTCTTGTAGTTCTTGAGCGAATGTAACTAAATTGTTGATATAAATAAAAGGTGAATTTCTTTAATCTTGCTTTCTTTTAATTCTTGCATCATGATTAGATCTCAATTTGTAATTGTTGCTCTTGTTGTGATGTGTGAGTGAAACTCCGCTCGTTAAGGAGTCGAGACGATTGTAGAATGATGATGTAACAAATCTTAATACGATTTTTAAGTCCTACGAGTTTTGTAAACTCTAGCAAGTTCAAGAATCGATGACCTAGTTTCGTAGCGATGCTTTCTTGATTGTGATCACTCGAAATTAGGGATCTACGATCGTTTCTTGAATTTACTAGAGGCTAGAATGTGAATGATGTCGACGAAGGAACAAGGGATAAGATGAAACCCTAGTTTCACAAGAAATCCCTAATTCTCGGAGATCATCATCGATCTAGTATCAATTCATCGAAGGATAAGAATGCGTAATTGTAAGATTACATCAAATCTATAGATCCGATCGATTCCTACGAGCCTCATTTCGATTCTTGATATTTGGTTTGGAAAAATCATCAAACGATCAATTCTTGATTCTATCTTTTAATGCTTTCTTAGATCTAGTATTTTCTCATTCTTGAACTTCAAATATAAATCTTGAATTGTTTTGTTTTCTTTCTTTAAAGTTTCAATTCATCTAAATCAAAAGACGAACGATTACACTTTCCCTGTGGACGATCCGCACTCACATACTAACTACATCCGACACCGTAGTTGATTGCGGTCAAATAATTTTTGGTTGTGATTTCTTTACAATTTCATTTACACACAACGAGATTTTATCCTTACAATCAAGAGTTCCTGTGCACCTTGTTCAGCGATTCAAAGTTGTTCCCGGTTGGAACAGCAGCATTGACTTCCACCGTTGGGGCTGGTGGAGTTAGCCCAGAGGGGGAGTTGCCCTCAGCCTTCCTTACTCGGCGCCAGTAGCGACGTCGAGCGTGTCGGGCCGTTGGGATTGTTTCAGCTTGAGGGGTGACTTCGTCATGCCCCCTGTTCTGGTGAGGCGCCGCTGGCACCAGCCTATTGAAGACCGACGTCCGTTGGGCAGCAGTATTCAATCTATCAAAGACAGACTTTTGAGCAGGAACGGTAGCCGGAGTGGGAGCCGGAACAGTCAGTCTTGTAAAGACCGACCCTTTGGCAGGAGAAGCCACCTTGACGACTTCGGGAGCAGATATGGCTATCCTCTTCGGAATAACCTTTTTCTGGAACTGCAGGCTTCATCATGGGTCCGCATGAACTTTGGCCCAATCTGGCGAAGACTGAGGCGCTGGAGCTGGACGACCCGTTGAGGGGGGTCGCTGTAGTTGCAAGCGATCGAAGACCGACTTCTTGGGAGCTTCTTGCGATGGTACAGGAACGCTGAAGGTCATCAGTGGGAGCATGGTCCCGAAAAACAATCCAATGGTGGCCTGAGTCACCTGATCCACCGGCATTGTGAACAGGGAGGCCGCTTGGGGCCCGTAAGCTATGCCTCCAGATGAAGCGGAGCGTGAGATGCAATTGCAGTTGGAACACTTCGCGCAAGTAGACGCCATTGATGTTTCGTTTTCTGCGCCAAGCAAGAAACCAAATCTTAGTATCTCAAACCCAAGGGCAACCATATCAAACCGCGATTCGTTCGCAAACACGACACACGAAGTGTGGAGTGGAAAGAGGAAAAGGTCCCACCGGGCGTGACAGAATCTGTTCCCCGCCGAAAGACGCGGACGAAGACGCGGCGAACGTCTTTCCTGAATTTCGGGGTAGATGCTAATTGGTGCTATCCATCCACCTCTCCGAAGATGACAAGTTGATTTATGGCACCATGTATCGAAGGTTTAAACGGATGCGGCCGATGTAGCAGATTTCGTCAGATTCCCCCTCGTTTGAGGGGGTTTTGATTATGGGGATGCTCTTCCCTGTAGGCGCAAGCCCCTGCAGTTAATTACGCTACCGCATCGCGGTAACAACTTTCTCCTTCTCCAGATGGTCACTTCGTGACGTGGGTGTTTGTTTTGTTTTTGGTTGCCCGTGGATTGTATACGAAGACTAATTTATATTGTCGCCCGTAGGGTGTGGATTAGTCCAAATCCGTATCTTTTTAGATTTGGGTTTGGGGGTTGGGTTTAAGGATACGTTAGTCTCATTTGGAACTAAGATCAACTTAAACGTTAGTTAAGGATACGTTAGTCTAATTTTTAGACTAAGATCAACTTAACGGGGTCGTTTAGATCCAACAATAGAGCAATTGGACTCTAGTGTTTAGTTTAGGGACATTGCGGTCGAATGTTAGTTTAAGGACATTACAGTCCAATGCTAGTTTAAAGACATTACGGTCCAGGTTAAGGACATCGTAGTCCGTGGGTTTAAAGGGACCCCACAATCCAGGTTAAGGACATCGTAGTCCATGAGTTTAAGGACCTCACAGTCCATAGTTTAAAGACATCATAGTCTATGAAGTTTAAGGACATCGTAGTCCATGAGTTTAAGGACCCCACAGTCCGTGGAATGTGTGGTTGTCGGGACCCGTCACCTCTCTGAAGACGTTGAAGGATTACAACGACAGATATCAGAGGAGTAAAGAGATGTACCCTTGAACCGGTATGAGTTGGTTGAAATATCTGTAGTCCGGTTTGGGACTGAGATCTGTTAAATATTCGTGAGCAAATAGGCTCAGTTCAATATAAGTTGAGGACTTATGGCCAACATTGGGCTAAGTCCAATAAGATTAAAATGTTTAACATTTTATTGTTCTGGGCTATTGAGCCTTTATTTGGGCTTGGCCCTTTTAATAATGTTGAGCATTAGATCCTGACACATTCTTTTTGTCTTGTATTGAATGCATAGCATTCATCAGAACAATGTTTGTTCTGACAGCGCGCCATGTGGCACGTCAGGCGCTTTGCGCCAATTAAAGAGCGCATCGCGCTTCTGCCAAGTAGCGCACACGAAAAGGACACGTGTCGTGCTTGGCGCCAGGCGCCAGTTTATGAGCGCATTGCGCTTTCAATTTATGAGCGTGTTGCGCTAGTTCAGTGGCGCACAAGTGAGTGACACGTGGCGCGCTTGGCGCTAAGCGCCAGCCCATGAGCGCGATGCGCTGTTTCAGAAGCGCAAAGCGCAAGTTGCATACGTGGTTGACACGTGACACGTTTTGGCGTTGAGAGCTGGTCCAAGAAGCGCAGTTCAAGAGTGCAAGGCACTTTTCAATAGCGCAAAGCGCATTTGATAAAATTTATGATCTGTGAACAAATTTATGTTCTTTTTAAAGTGGGGCTTTGCCTTAAGATTCAAGAACAACAGTTCTTATTTTTGAAAGGACTTTGCATTTGTAGATCAATGATCTGTGAATGAAGTAAATATTTCTTTTGTTTTTATGATGAGATCTTTTGATCTCTTGTTATAAAAGACCTTGGTCTTTTGTAGATCTATGATCTTTTAAGAAGATAATTCTTCTGTTTTAATGAGATGATTTCATCTCTTTGTTCAAGAATCATTCTTTTTACCTTGAAGAAATGATCTTCTTTCAAGAGCTTGCTCTCTTTCTTTTGAGTTTTCTCAAAGTTTGTAGGGGTGTTTTTCTCTATCAGACTTGAAGTCTTGGGGCCTTTATATAGGGCAAATTGTTTTGTTGAATCAGTTTAAGAGATCTTTCTCTGATTGATTTGGGGACGTTTCCCCACCATTGGATCTTTGATCCTAGGGCTTCTGTTTTAAAGAAGGCAATCTTCTTGTTTTTAACAAGATTGGAAAGATCTTTCCATAACGGAATTTTAATTCTGATTGATTAATGATTTATCATTATTATTAGATCTTTTGATCTAACGGTGGGGAATTTTATAATTCCAGCGCTGGCACACCCGTGCTTTGCACGTGGTGTGCTGCTCAGAGTGCAGTGCACTTTGCGCTAGCGCACCTACGTTTGACACGTGGTGCGCTGCTCAGAGTGCAGCGCAGCCTACGCTAGTGCACCCGTGTTTGACACGTGGCGCGCAGCGCGCCCAGCGCTAGCGCACTCATGATGCGCTACCTAGGGCGCAACGCACCTGGCGCTAGCGCATCCGTGTTTGACACGTGGCGCGCAGCGTGCTTAGCGCTGGATCTGAAGCGTTGCTTCAATTTTTAAATTTTGAATTTTAAAACAGAGCTTTGCTCTGATTGGGGGTGCACTGCTTAGGGCGCAGCGCACCTGGCGCTAGCGTATCTGTGTTTGACACGTGGCGCGCAGCGCGCCTGGCGCTGGATCTGAAGCGTTGCTTCAATTTCTAAATTTTGAATTTTAAAACAGAGCTTTGCTCTGATTAAGGGAAACAGTTGTATATGGGACTAAGATCAGTTTGGAAATCATGTGCATATGGCTCGGTTGATTCAAAAGCAAAAGGGAAGCTCAAGCTTCACAGACTTAGCCAATTTATGGCAAAAATTGGGTTTTTATACTACCGAGCAGTGCTAAGAACTCAGATATATAACGCTCACGTGTGTTTTACGTGAGGCATTGAAGTAGTGCTAAGCACTAGTCTTTTCTGGTGCTCACGTGTGTTTCACGTGAGGCGCTTAGCTTTGAGCGCTCATGTGAGGCGCTCAGCGTAAGGCACTCACGTGTGTTTCATATGAGGCACTGAGCTTTTAGCTTCTTTTAAGTGCTCACGTGCGTTTCACGTGAGGCGCTGAGATTTGGCGCTCATGTGTATTTCACGTGAGACGCTGTCTTCTTAGATATTTAATCTCTGCTGATATTTTCAGAGAGGTTAAACCTATGTTAATGGTATTTTGACCATTAACAATCAGCAAGATCATTATTTTGAGGATCTGAGATTAGGTTCTTTAAGAACTAAGTTCTTGGTTATGAAGGAACTAATTCCTGGAGTATTATGGACTCCATCTTCTTCATATTCTTCTCTCATGTCCTTTTTAACCTTGTTCTTCCATGAATTCTTGATTCTCAAAAACAAGATTTTCCCGATGAGAATTAAATTCTTAACTTATGGGAGATTTGTCTTGCGGATCTCAGATCCAGAGAAAAGAACTTAGTTCTTTTCGAAGGGTTAAACCCTTATATTCATATACAGTACGTAAAGGAGATATTTTGATTTCTTCTTTTTTCTTTACCTAGGGTTTTAAGGAGGAAGACGATCTTTCTTCTTTATTGAGAATTAAATTCTCTGTTGTTTTTGTGGAAGCTTGTGGAGAAGCTTCTGTATATTTTTTTTACAGAAGCTTATGGGGGGTCTCCTCTCTTTTTTATATCGAGTCCCTCCTCCTTCCTTTTCATCTCTTTACTCTTATTTATAGGAGAAGGAAAATAATCAATTTGTTGAGACAATCTCTCATTAAGAGATCATGATTGATTTCATAATCAATCAAATTGATTTTTTAGATCAACCGGTGAATTTTATTCACCGTTGGATTTTTAATCCAAAGGCTCTCTGTTTAACAAAGAAAATTTCTTATTTGTTTTAATAAAATTAGGAAAATATTTTCTTAGGATAGAATTTAATTCTATCGGATAAACATATTGTTCAGAAGATATTTTCCTAACCATAGGATTTTATTTTGTTTAACAGAGAAGATCTTTCTTATTTTAGAATGATCGAAGAAATATTTTCCAAATAGAATTTGATTCTATCACATAGAATTTAATTCTATCATATCGTTTAATTGGTGATTTTATCACCATTGGATTTTAAATCCAAGATTCTCTGTTAGAAAAAGATCTTTCCATATTAGAAAGATCAGGGAAAATATTTCCCAAATAGAATTTAATTCTATCACATAGAATTTAATTCTATCAGATGAGATCATTTTAAATTAGGGCGCTCACGTATTATCACGTGAGTGCTACCATATATATATATGGCAGTGGCGTTCACGTGCTTTGTATGTGAACGCTGCCAAAAGAATGTGGTAATGAAACTCACGTGTTTAAGACGTGGGTGCTTACGTATTTAACACGTGGGCGCTGCTCTAAGATTTAATCCCAACTGCAGCAAATACTCACGTGCTCTGCACGTAGGGGTTGTCCTCCATTTTTATAAAAGGAACAGCAAGTTTTGGCCAAAATTTTTGGCGAGAACAGCTCCAAGCTTGCTAGAAATGGAGTATGGAGATGTAGGATTTTTCCACTATCATTTTCACTCAATTTTATATGCTTAAGAGAGCCTCCTCACTCAAGAGGAAGAAGAAGAAGAGAGGGGAGAAAGTGTGTATGTGTGAATTGAATGTGAGAGAAAAATGGCTTCATAATCTTTTTCAACCAAAAACAATATATCACAACTGTTTTTCCAATAAACAATAAAAGCCCATCCATCTCTACATGTTCTCAACCATACCCAAAGCCGCCTCATTTCCTTAAATATTCATAAATGAATATTTACAAATGAGGCGTCCTCCTTCTAGAAGTATTCCATATAAATACAGAATACAACCCAGTATATGTATCGAAATACATACACGTGTAACCATATAAAAATACAGATAACCAAGAGCGAGAAAATGAATAATGAACAATAATACTAGAATATATATATATATATATAAATTATTAAATCAAAACATGATTTAATAATCCGGCTTAAATCTAAGTCGGCTAGTATTATCAACCGTCCGATTAAAGTCTGTGTAGCTAGTACACGAATTTAATCGGACCCCTGTACGTACCAACATACGTCATCTATATCATATTTCCTGAACCTGAAAAACCCTTTGTGTGGGACTCTAAAGACTCGACAATACGCTGGCAGTGATTTTCTGGATAAATCCAAAACCACGAGCATGTCAGCGGCACTAGCTGTACATAACAGATACCTGCCGAAAGGGAAGTAGACAATCAAGTCCATCCATACTCTATTGAGCCTGAATGTGACAATCTTCGTATAGTACGGTCTTTTTGTCTAAGAGTATCGTATACCGGGCCTAGGGGTGGATTACGTTAGACCCTTAATAACCCAATAAGTCATGCCGGAGTCAAGCTTATCACCAACCGAGAAACTACTGAAATCCTATCAGTAAATCTCATCCACCATGGCCACGGATTTATGGTGATGGCTAACTGAACACAGCGCGATATCGACTCCTAATACCATGAAAGACAAATTCCTGACAATCGCTCACTACCTCCATATGGCTCGAGACTGTACCTAACTAAAACATATTTGCACAACTCTTTTGAGCCATGGTAGGATAGTAATCTAAATACAGTGAGAACTCACACGAGACCAATGGTGATCTCAGATCAAAGGACTAACATGTACTCATACCACTAAAGAACTGCTATCTGACGATAGATATAATACCATCTAGAAGTTCTCGACGAGTTCGTCCAGTGTACTTACCTCTATTGAGCACATGTATACTACCTTAGGTGACAAAACACCAATGTCTTGTGAGACCGGCCACTGCCCCTCGTCGAGTTCTAGAAACATATACACTAGTCCACTCCGGAATATCGATGTCCGATCTCGATACTCGCTCGACTAGAGACATTTAAGAATGTGCTTATGGACTACCCAGCTCTTATGTATATGATTGCCATCATAATGCTGCTAGTCAAGCAAAAATCCTACGGGCCCCATCATTATGTATGAGCGACACGTAATAACAAGTAAAAAATATACACGTCAATGATAAAGACAAACCAGATAGCATACTATCATTTCGAGTAAGATTGTTCTACCTATATAGGTCTTCCCTTAATTATCATAATCGCCTACCTGCAATTACAATAATTGCCTTGAGTGTTAACATATGAATCTTTTTGTGATTTTATTATTTTACAAAACCGTATTTCAAATATACTATATGATTACTAACCATGTCATATTAGTCAAAGTGCTATAAAACGGGTGTTATTCAAGCATAAGGACACTCAATATCACAATTGACATCTCAAGGCATTCAAGACTTAGACGCACTCAATATGCATTCAAAGGCTATAAGCGGAAGTCGCACATCGAAGACATTCAAGACTTTTCTACTTTATTTGAGTCTAGAATCAAGTCGATCTCAAAAAGGTTAGAATAATTTTTTTCTATTTCAATTCCCAAATACCAAAATCCATTTTAAATTTTCTTTTAAAATTCAAAGTCTGTATCTGAATATATCAGATATGAACGTCCCTTATGAACATCCTATAGAAGTCTATGATGGACGTCCGTTGCAGATTTTGAAATTTTTCAAATTTCGATTTTGGTAGGATTTTTGAATTCCTAACGGTTATAAACTGCGACTAACTGTCCTACCTTTTTGGAGTAGTTGTAATAACTGTTTCTGTAAGTGCACGGCGGCGCCCCGGCCGTCAATCCGACGCCGGAATGCGGAAGCGATGATTTACTTTAACTTTTAAAACCGGTACCAACGCGCACTATAAACCCGGATCGGGCCATTAAACTAGTCCTGGCTATCTAGAGAAGGGGGTAGAGAGATATATCGAGCGATTCGTGTCCTTCGGTCTTCTCATCGTCGTCCCGACCTCCCCGCGGAATCTCCGGTCTCCACCTCCTCGCCGGAAGGGTACCACGTCGCCGGCTTCTTTTACGGGCTCCCACCTCTTGACCGAGGCAACTCGGGCACGAAGCTGGCGAGTCGACGTGCCCAAGATTTGCTGTAGAATATAGTGTAGAAAGCTATGTCTCATTTGGGGTATTGGAAGTTGCCTTTGGTGGAGGAAATGAACTTATGGAATTTTGTGATGAACTTGGGGATTTTTGCAAGCATGAGAGAACCAAAAATCCCCCACAAAAATTGGGCAGCCCCCTCTCCTTGCTTGACCGGCCATATGAGGTAGGGAGAGAGTGTGTGAGGGAGTAACTCAAGGGGGGAGTCAACACAAAAGAGAGGGGGGGTGTTTGAGTGTTATGCAAGAAAGAATGATGAGTGATGATGAGAACAAAATCATCACATACAAAACCAACACTCCAAAACCCAATCAATTCCCATCACCATCAAACAAAGGTCAAACAATCATGAACCATGGAAGTCAAATGGTGGAGGAATTATCATGATACAGCAATATGCAAATAACACCCTCCACTAACCAAATTTGCATGCTTGCAAATAAGCCCTCCTCCACCAATCTTTAGCCAATGAAAGATACAGAGAAATATGGCTGAAACGGAAAACAAACTGGCAACTCCAAAAAACTGATCCCGTAATAAATTACAGGAAAACCCCGCTACTGTATATACAAACCCGCATTTGTATTCCGACCGAAATACAAATGCAAAGAGACAAAATCTACACTGTACTATACTAGGATCCGGCTTAAACCAAAGCCGGCTAGTATTATTCGTCCGATCCTGATCCGTGCAATACCGCACGTATCTGATCGAACCCTGCCATATCTCCATATGGCCTCTACAGCGTTTCGCCCGAAACTTGAGCAACTGTCTGTGGGGGACTCTAAAGACTCGTCAATACTATGGCTGTGGATTTAACCACTAGCACGTCAGAGGTATTAGCCATACGTGACGGGCTACCAGCTATTGACCAAAAGGGACGTCGATGAGCGAACTCATCCTGACACCCTACTGAGCCTGTCAGTGACAATATCCATCCAATCCGGTCCGTTCGTCTATGAGCATCGCATGGCGGGCCTAGGGGGTTGGTAAAAGTCAGACCCCCAAAAGCGGTACAAGTCGTGTCGGAGTGTAGCCCAGAACACCCTGAGATACTACTGGAATACCTACCAGTAAATCTCCTGCCTTGGCCAAGGACTTCGTGTAATGGCTCTTCTAGACACAGCGCGACCTCACCCCCAATACCGGGAGAGACGAACCCCTGCAGATCCGCTCACTGCCTCCATGTGGCTCGGGACTGTACCCAACTAAAACTGTTTGCACGTCTCCATTGAGCGTGGTAGGGTAGTAATCAAAGTACAGTGGGAACTCACACGAGACAAATGACGATCTCAGGTCGATGAACTAACCTGTACACATGTCACCAGGGAACTGCTATCTGACGTCGGATATAAGACCAACTAGCATGTTCCCGGCGAGTCATGTCCGGTGTACTCATAACCCAATGAGCACATGTATACATCTTAGGTGAACCAACTGACACCAGTGGCTTGTGAGACCGGCCACCGCCCCTCGTCGGGGTCTCGACTGTATACACTAGTCTACTCTGGAGTATCGATGCCCTGTCTCGAAACTCCCACGACTAGGAACCTTTTAAGGATGTGCTTATAGACTACCAGATCCCACGTATATGATCGCCCTCATACTGCTGGCAGTCAAGCAAGAATCCTAGGGGCTCTATCAACGTGCAATAGTGACCTGTAAGGTCACCTAAAGCAGTACACGATGATAAAGGTAAACCAGATAGCATACTATCATCTTGAGTAAGACTGTCCTACTGGAATAGGTCCTCCCTCAATCATTGCAATCACGTGCCTGTGATCCAATAATTGACTCTGAGGGCACTATCTCCAACAATCTCTCACTTGCACTCAAGGCTAATTATTGCGATGCCGCATACTCACAGCCCGTGTGATACTGAACACCTAACTCCTCTACTAGTCAGTCTCACAAATCCCGTTTGCGAAACTATTGCGTTCGAGGAATAGCCTCAGCGAGTGGATCCGCTTTGATGTTTCTTTCTATATCTCTCTATATCTCAAGTTCGCGGAGAATGCCATCTCCCGAAATGAGCAATACCTGTCTTAGAATGTGTCTGGATGTCTGATGGGATCTAGCTCATAAATGAACTCCAAATCCAAACTTCTTAGACTGTATCGTCAACTGAACTTAATCAGTATCCTGCACCATGCCTCCCTCGGTATGGCCTTGGACCACCTGTCCAAAATACTGCCCCTAGTCAGAAGGAAAACTATAACTCTGACAACCTCCTTGTCGTCCAGGTCACCTTGGAAGCCTGGAATGATAACTGTCTCCCAAATGAAGCTGTCATTATCATATCCCTAAAACATCCACTTATGTTCTAAAACTGCTTCCGACCGTCTCTTCAGGATTGGATCAATATCAACTTATTGCATCTACTGCAAAAACAACATCTGGTGTGGTACTTGACATCTCATGATTGACTCAATTGCCTAAGCAAGTGATCTGCCAATCATGCACATCTCTCTCCCCTTTCGTCTATAAGACACCTTTAGAGAGGGTGACTCCATCACCTGCAGGTACACCACCATGCCAGGAGTCGTCCATTCTAAAGCACCTCTATAATGCTGTCTAAGTACCCTGATTGGGAAACTACCCAAATCTAGATCTAAAAACCATAAATCTAGTAACCAGTATGTCAGATATAATGTCCAAGTCCCATGTGGAGAAACCACTGTGTGACGATCAAAGTATAACCGATCGTAGTATAGGAATATCACTTCCTACTCTGTGTATGTCATCCAAATACCATGACATCACACCCTACTACCTTCTCAACAGATCCATCCCCTATTCTGATGAAGTCAAACCTATGACTGTCACATCAGAAATAGATGATCTATCTCCGCTATATCTGCTTTAGTCTATAAATAGACTTAAGCTACTTGTCCACCAATGCTTCCGCTGCTCCCACTGACTATGACAACCCTCTAGCAGAGTCATATAGACGTACACTTCTAAAGCTAGTTTAGAACGACGTTATACTCATCCTCCTGCCGGGTCTCACAGTGTGGAACAACAGCAATGGAAAGTCTGGGTAAACAAGAACCTCCCTGCCACCGTCCTTGAGGCTACCGGAGTACCTCTCGGGTGTCTGAGGTTACCCATCTTATCTGCGGAGTGGCCAATGGAATGTCAAACCAGATTGAATCTTTAGGTTCCTATCAAATCTTCAATAATCGTTTGTGGTTCTGGAATCACTTCCAGTTCTACCATACTCCCACTACTGTTTTCTGAAAAAATCTATTTTTAATTAAAATTGTGGCGAGTCTAGAACAATATCACTATTGATCTTCCAGATGGTAGAAAGTCAACCCTCGTCATAGCCTGGGTCAACCCACAAACAACCATTACAGAAACGTGCCTTGAGTTATCCAGAGTCTGTTTTTAAGCATAAGCCGGACAACTCCCCGTACCTTTAACAATGTCAAGATATGAACTGTTCTATATCCAATATAGAAACAGAGGCACTGATTTAATTGAACCAGATTCAAATCATGCAGCTGTCTCCAGTGCATGTTAACTAAATGGAAAGAGGCCGATCAGCGTTACTCAACTCAGGAATGCTTCCAATTATGAGTAACCTGAAAGAGAAGCAAGTTCTCTTAATCATTACTATCAACTGAATGCCATACTCAAGTATCTACATCTTCGATCAACTTGAAGAATCCCGATACTTGCAACACCTGGTTCTCTACTTTATCCATATACCTATAACTTCTCAAAATTCGGACCCTGTGTTTCCACGAAACACCTGTCTAAAAACTAGAGAAGTCATAAGTAAACCAAATATAGTACGAGGACCATCCCCACTATCCTAATGGACGATGGACAACATACAATGCTCTGTACAAGTCCTTTGAGTCTAATAACTCATTCCCTGTGTGTCGTAGGTTGAAAACTGTACTTATGGTTAAGAAGAATTACACCGCTGTTTAATGCTCCTTACCTGACCATCAACTGATATAGGTAAATGTCATAGACATAATTTCAAAAAGTTATATCTCACTCTATAAAAATAGACGTACAGATATAACAATTTGAAATTGGTGCATAACAGCGGATATTCAAAACCAAATATTTGCCGTCCGGCAAACAACCCAGGTGACTTCCTCAAATATCACCGATTACAACGAATCCCGATATAATGAGGATGATCACCTAATTCCCAATAACTTGCTCCCACTCATCATCTGTAAAATCATACAGATGTGAGAATCATACCTGGTAAATACATACCCTGGAGCAAGATCTGATTGGGAAATCAGTTTTCCTTTAACAGTATACAGCGAAACTGAAACATTGAAATGTTTCGATGGGGTATCCTGGTATTCCTAGTAATGCCTCTTCTATTATCCAGATTCACAACTGTAACCGCGTAATTCTTAGCTATCTTTCTAAATCCCTTTCTATGTCTTTAGTCATTACCTTCTGTACACCCCTTTAGGCCAATTGGTTTTTTTCCTTCCCTACCGTTCGGCACCAGCCTATGGTTTGGAAGAAGACTATCCAATAAGCATAATGGGTGTACTGTCCTAATCCTAGGAGCACTCGCAATGTGAGAGAAGGTGAAGATAAAAGACAACCGAATAAACCTTATTCCTATTTCTCCTGAACCAGAATCCATCCCCGAACTGGAACAAGTTCCTTTCGAGTTCGTATATAACCATACGATGGAGTATCCAATAAACTGTGGATCTTCGTAGTGATACGGAGTGTTCTGGAGAAATACAAAGGTGATTTAGGATTGGCGAAGAAATACTTGGTTTGGTCGTGAATAGCAGTCGCAATTTACTTTGCCCTCTTGCTAATCCCTTGATATGTCTTTACTTAATACCTTCTGTACACCATCGTTATACTAATTGGTTTTCTTCATTCCCCACCGTTCGGCACCAGCCTAAGGTTTGAAAGAAGACTATCCAATTTGCGTAATAGGTGTACTATCTCCTACACCAAGGAGTACTCGCAACTTGAGAGAAGGTAAAAGGAAAAGACAACTGAATAGTCCTATTCGTTTTCTCCAGAACCGGAAACCATCCTCGAATAAATTCTTTCGAGTTCCTATATAACCATACGATGGTTTTGTCCAATGGAAGTGGACGTTCGTAGTAATACGGGGTGTCCTGGAGAAAAGGGTAAAAGTAGGAGTGGCAATGAGCTTTGCAACTCTGACAATCCAAAAGCCAATGTTTAATTTTGGTCACTGAGTCATAGTCTTAGGGTCGGGTCAATGGTCGCTGCCAAAGAGAGAGAGAAAAGAAACACTCAGCGTGCACTCTAACCTAGATCAGAATGGTTATCACTTTATCTAATCTGGAAACCTCCCACTGTACCGTCAAATTCTCCTCCAAACCTGAAAGAAGAATTAGTCGGGATCACCCGAGGAGTAAACAAACTCATCAGTGGGAATCGGGATCCAACTATCATCGCATGATAATGTGACGGAATCCGCTCACGTTATCACACTCCAGAAGGGATGCGCATATCTGGCAAGTTTCAGTTTCTTTAGAAACTCCCGATGTGATTTTTGCCGCATGCTCTTATGACCTTGGCGTGAGGTCAAAATATCATAAGTCACATGTTAAGTTCTGCCCATCATTATCCAGGTTAATTTGAATCCACCCGTACATACCCTTGACGTAGGCCAAAATAGTAGTACGACTGTCCCAAACCAACGCATCTATCTATGCTACAGATAAATATCCGGCAGCTACCAATCACTAGGCCTTGGCGTGAGGTCAAAATATATAGCTTGAATACTACCGAATATTTAACTGAAATGATGGAGGGCTACGAATGGTTTCTGGCGAAAACCTTTAACGTAATGAACTTGATATCGTTGAAAGAACCGGATAGCTTTTAAAAATATAGTGGCGAAAACCATTGTTTAAGAGGTCACTCCCGGTGAAGGGATCTCGGCTCTTTCCCCGTAGAATGAGGTGCAGGATATTCCAACTGAATACCACGGTGCAAAGCAAAAGTAATCGGCTATAGTGAAGTTATTGCCCTGACGCAAACTTCTATCCAAGGGGTCACTCCCGGTGAAGGGATCTCGGCCCTTGCCTCGTCGACTGAGGAGCAGGATATTCCAACTGAATACCACAATGCAAAACAAAAGAGAACGTCCTTGCAATAACAGCTTTTTGAAAAATGTTCCAACAACATCAGAATAGATTTGTTTTTAACTTGCATTGACCCAAATCAATGCAGTCCCATCAATTGATCACACCAATAAAGAACGAAAATAATGATGTACGTATATGACATCCGCATTCGCCACTGGGTCCCGTCATTACCCGTTAGGTTACTTAACTAACGACAGGGCGGGGACTGGACTAGCGCGGATGCAAAACATATACAACATCTACTAGTATATATATCGATATATAATATTTCGCTCAAGGCGTGATAAAATGCAACATCACAGAAATGTAATAAGCATCACAAAACAATACAGATATCTGGGATCCCCGGGTTTCACAGAGCCGCTACTGAAACCCGACGTTCCCCTGGTCGTGTGGATAGCCTGTGCAATGAAATCCTAGACCCCTACGGGCGCGGCAAGTTACCCGCCAAAACCTGAAGCGAGGCATCCCCCTTCAGCAACGTGAATGGACCACCCAGCACTTCACGGAATCTGGTAACTTGGGCACCCCTCCTGGGTCAACCTGTACCCCCTACGAGTGCGGCGAATAGCCCGCCAATTCTAGAGTGAAGCCCCCTCCGTCTCAATGCCATGAGATGCGGGCCCGTTGCCCTCTAGAATCCGGCTATCCGTGCATCCCACCTTGGGGTAATCCTAGTACAGAAAGTAAAATATACATACAACGGGTACATCGACCTCGACCCGGTCGTGCCCCAAAAGAATAATATACAAACGGGCAGTGACGGAAGTCCACATGTCGGACGCTCGCCCCGCAATATCAAATGTACATAATACAACAAAAACTGTACTACCATTGCATCCAGGCTATCCCCCTCGACCAATCCGCAATATCACAGCACAACACAGAACATCAACGTGAATGTCACGTTCGAAAATCCGTCTAACCGGGCTATAGCAGTTAGACAGGATTTACCGATCAAGTGACATTCACGGTCGCAGATATAATGTAAATACTGTGAACTAATGTGTTTAAAATATTCGATCGATCAAATTTACCCAAGTGGGCCCCGAGCACTACTGTAGCACTCACAGAAAATCTGGGCCCAAAAAGAACATTCCAAAAACCCTATTTTCAAGTCAGGAGCTTTCTGCAAAATTTTGGTACACTGAACAGTGAAAGTCACGGTGGAACCGCGGCCCAAGTATGGGTTTGGCCGCGGTTCCGCGGTGGTGTAGTGTGTTCACGAGACCAAATTTTCACAGAATTCTTAGAATTCCCTGCACATCATTCTGCAACAACCTGAAAAAAATTTTGGAGCTAAAAAAATTTCGACAGAAACTGATGCTTTTGAAAACGCGGGTTTTGGATTTTGTTCGATCGAAGATGTAAACACATTAGACCAAGCTAGACTAGGTTAATGGCGAGGCTCTGATACCACTGTAAGTGCACAGCGGCGCCCCGGCCGTCAATCCGACGCCGGAATGCGGAAGCGGTGATTTACTTTATCTTTTAAAACCGGCACCATCGCGCACTATAAACCCGGATCGGGCCATTAAACTAGTCCTAGCTATCTAAAGAATGGGGTAGAGAGATATACCGAGCGATCCGTGTCCTTCGGTCTTCTCGTCGTCGTCCCGATCTCCCCGCGGAATCTCCGGTCTCCACCTCCTCGCCGGAAGGGCACCATGTCGCCGGCTTCTTTTACGGGCTCCCACCTCTTGACCGAGGCAACTCGGGCACGAAGCTGGCGAGTCGACGTGCCCAAGATTTGCTGTAGAATATAGTGTAGAAAGCTATGTCTCATTTGGGGTATTGGAAGTTGCCTTTGGTGGAGGAAATGAACTTGTGGAATTTTGTGATGAACTTGGGGATTTTTGCAAGAATGAGAGAACCAAAAATCCCCCACAAAAATTGGGCAGCCCCCTCTCCTTGCTTGGCCGGCCATATGAGGTAGGGAGAGAGTGTGTGAGGGAGTAACTCAAGGGGGGAGTCAACACAAAAAAGAGGGGGGGGGGTTTGAGTGTTATGCAAGAAAGAATGATGAGTGATGATGAGAACAAAATCATCACATACAAAACCAACACTCCAAAACCCAATCAATTCCCATCACCATCAAACAAAGGTCAAACAATCATGAACCATGGAAGTAAAATGGTGGAGGAATTATCATGATACAACAATATGCAAATAACACCCTCCACTAACCAAATTTGCATGCTTGCAAATAAGCCCTCTTCCACCAATCTTCAGCCAATGAAAGACACAAAGAAATATGGCTGAAACGGAAAACAAACTGGCAACTCCAAAAAACCGATCCCGTAATAAATTACAGGAAAACCCCGCTACTGTATATACATACCCGCATTTGTATTCCGACCGAAATACAAATGCAAAGAGACAAAATCTACACTGTATTATACTAGGATCCGGCTTAAACCAAAGCCGGCTAGTATTATTCGTCCGATCCTGATCCGTGCAATACCGCACGTATCTGATCGAACCCTGACATATCTCCATATGGCCTCTACAGCGTTTTGCCCGAAACTTGAGCAACTGTCTGTGGGGGACTCTAAAGACTCGTCAATACTATGGCTGTGGATTTAACCACTAGCACGTCAGAGGTATTAGCCATACGTGACGGGCTACCAGCTATTGACCAAAAGGGACGTCGATGAGCGAACTCATCCTGACACCCTACTGAGCCTGTCAGTGACAATATCCGTACAGTCCGGTCCGTTCGTCTATGAGCATCGCATGGCGGGCCTAGGGGGTTGGTAAAAGTCAGACCCCCAAAAGCGGTACAGGTCGTGTCGGAGTGTAGCCCAGAACACCCTGAGATACTACTGGAATACCTACCAGTAAATCTCCTGCCTTGGCCAAGGACTTCGTGTAATGGCTCTCCTAGACACAGCACGACCTCACCCCCAATACCGGGAGAGACGAACCCCTGCAGATCCGCTCACTGCCTCCATGTGGCTCGGGACTGTACCCAACTAAAACTGTTTGCACGTCTCCATTGAGCGTGGTAGGGTAGTAATCAAAGTACAGTGGGAACTCACACGAGACAAATGACGATCTCAGGTCGATGAACTAACCTGTACACATGTCACCAGGGAACTGCTATCTGACGTCGGGTATAAGACCAACTAGCATGTTCCCGGCGAGTCATGTCCGGTGTACTCATAACCCAATGAGCACCTGTATACATCTTAGGTGAACCAACTGACACCAGTGGCTTGTGAGACCGGCCACCGCCCCTCGTCGGGGTCTCGACTGTATACACTAGTCTACTCTGGAGTATCGATGCCCTGTCTCGAAACTCCCACGACTAGGGACCTTTTAAGGATGTGCTTATAGACTACCAGCTCCCACGTAAATGATCGCCCTCATACTGCTGGCAGTCAAGCAAGAATCCTAGGGGCTCTATCAACGTGCAATAGTGACATGTAAGGTCACCTAAAGCAGTACACGATGATAAAGGTAAACCAGATAGCATACTATCATCTTGAGTAAGACTGTCCTACCGGAATAGGCCATCCCTCAATCATTGCAATCACGTTCCTGTGATCCAATAATTGACTCTGAGGGCACTATCTCCAACAGTTTCAACCATCCATTTTCATAATTCTATATATATGACTCATTTTTCAGGTTTTCAAAAACAAATATTTTTCTTTAACGTTTTTATTCTTTAGTTTTGGTGAAAACTTTTCTCTCTTGTTCTCAAGTTTTTTACTGCTCTTTTTCAGAGAAAAAAGATCTTTTTAGAGCCATTAGACTTTTCTATTCATACAGAAAAGAAAAATCTCTAAAAGTTTCGAAAAAACGATTGTTTTTAAAACTTGTTTAATCCTGAAAACTTCTTCTATTTTGATTTTAAACATTTGTTAATCTCTAAAATACAATCCCTCATCTCCTTAAATCAAAATTTGAATTTATCTTTTGAGATCGTTAGGATTGTTAAAGTTGGTTTATTAAGATTGTAAAATCTTATCTTGTACGATCTAGTGAAGAAACGTCTAAGATCTTCACGTTATAAAGGTTTAGACTTGAGCTTAGGAAAAAGTCTAGGTGATTTACAGCCTGCAATTGTAAAAGTTCGAATCTGAACCTGATAAAAGATCTGGATTTCTCCACCCATAAGAAGTCACTAGATAGTGTGTTGAAACCTGAGTAGAAGTTCTCAGGTGGGGATTAGCCACCGGGTTGGTGAATCTCGATAATAATCCTCTGCGTCCATTTACTTTCTGTGATTGTGATAGTTTAGTATTTTAGATTTTCTTTATTTCGCTGCATAAATACTGTATTTCGCAAAAATTACTCTATGTTTGCCATAAAGCATTATTCACCCCCCTCTAAGACTGTTTTTAATTGGTATCAGAGCAGATTACTCGTTTGTAAGATTAATCTCTTAAGTTTCTGATCCTATGGAAAACCAAATGGAAAGACAAGCCATTAATCTTCCTTCTCTTTTCAATGGTACAAACTATCACTTCTGGAAAACTAAGATTAAGGTTTTCTTTCAATGTATAGATCTGGAAATTCTAAAGATCATTGAAAACTCCTTTGTTTCTCCTACCACAAATACATTGTCTGACGCTGATAAGAGATTGATGATGTTAAATGTCAAGGCAATGAATGCACTTCATTATTCATTGAATTCAAAAGAATTCAATAGAATCTCATTGTGTCATACCACTAATGAAATTTGGACTGCTCTCCAGACTGCTCATAAAGGAACCAGTTAAGTCAAAGAGAGTAATGTAACGTCTTAATATTTGATTAGAGTCAATTATAATTTAATTAGCGATATAACATGTGTTTTTCAATAAAACTTAGTTAATAATTATTTTCATATATATTTATTCATTTATTTATTTATCTATATATTTATTTATTTATTTATTAAATTATTTTAATTATACACATACACACACACACACACACACACACACATATACTAATCTAGTGTTAACAACATGTTAGTTTATGTTAAAACATGTTTTAGCAATCATGACAATTTAAACCATATTTTATATTTTTTTTTAGATAGTAACAATTTGGATGCTTCTAAGTAATAAAAGAAAAGGAAAAAATAATAATATATGGGAGACATGAAGGGATGGTGCTTTAAATGAAGAAAGGGTATGGTATGCCTAGTATTAGCCATTCTCTCTTTCTTCCTGTTCATCTCTCTTCCTTCTTCTTCTTCTCTCCTTCTTCATAAATCCCATCCGCCTCTCAAAATTTTCCAACAAATAAATCTCACCCCCATTCAAAAATCACTACAAACCATCACAAACCTTAGGTTTTGTTTCTTCAAGCTCTTGGTGAAAGCAATATCCTCACTTTGGGCTACTTTGCAAGCTTAAGATCACCCTCAAGCCAATATTGAGATAATGAACCAAGTTTAAGCATGTTTCACTAAGCTTTTGCCTTAATCACTCCTAATCTTAATTAAAGATGTGTTTTGTGGTGTTTGAGAATTTCAAATGAGGTTTTGAGGTAAGTATGGGGTTGTGATAACTTTTAGAATAAACATAACCTAAACTAGGTTAGTTAAGAGTAGTTTAGTGCCTTATATCCTTATTTAACCACCAAGTTTTCACTAAACCGCCTTAATGTTTGAGATTAGTATCAAAACTAGTTTTAGTTTAAGGTTAGGGTGTCAAAAAAATCTGCTGTTAAATCAGTGACTTCAGAGATAAGTTGTGTTTACTGAGAGCTTGTTATAGGACCCTGAGTACACCCTCAAAACCCGAGTCCCCACCTCAAACTTCGAGCCTCCAATTTAATGTTTTTGTCCGCAAATTGTGGCTCGTATAAGGATATGAGGTGTAGGTTTTTGTCAGGGACTCTCTGGAACTCCAATTAGACATTTGGTATATGCAACTTCTTCTAATTTTGCATATACAAAAATCTGAGACCATTTTACCTTATTTTAGGCGATATGTTAATGTAAATACGGATATTCCGATTCTTGTTTTAGTGTTTTACTTGGTTAACGGTTCTTAGGGGTAGTCTTAAGTATTTGTTACACGCGTTTAGCACACTAAGTTCACCCGTATTAACTTGTAAGAGTTAGTTCGTTCATGTAGTGTATGTTGCGTGCCATATCGGGTTTTTAGCCTCATATGCTAAGTTTTGTTCGATACTAGGATCGGTTGCGGAGAATTCAGACACGGCAAGGAAAGAGAAGGAGGTGGTTGGATTCGAGTAGCTCGAGGTCGTTCCGATGAGTAGATTTAACATCTATGGGGGAATCATTTGGATGGCGTTAAGCGCCCGATATTTAGAATCTAGTCACAAAATTTTATATAGATATACCTATACACATTCCCATATTGCATATGCATTATCATACGCGTCGATATCTCCACGTTAGGACACTTGCACCATTATCAATGGTTCATGCCGCACATGCACTAACTTGTATGTACACACACTATTGGTAATTGACATGTCACGTACACTATAGAACTCGCACGATATTTTGCATTGCATTACATCTTTATTGATAGATAGATCTTCGCATAATTCATACTATCTTGCATCATATCAATATCATGTATATTGCCATCATCACCATATTCTTATATGATGTTGTTTTGGTGAGATTTTTGTTTTCATGAGATTTCTGGATTTGAAAAATCGTAGATGCATTTTGAAAACTTATGATTGTTTTAAAAACGCGGTTTCTCTTAATATGATGTTTGGCGTACACTATGATTTTTCTCGGTTCTGAGTTATGTGTATACCCGATTCGAGGAAAAAGGAGGTACCGTCTGCGGGTACATGGTGGACCCGATGCAGTACCTCGGGGCAAGGAGAATGTATAGAGCGACGTTGAGCCTGACAGGGGAACAATAATTACCGGTGATAGTTTTGGACTCGGTGGATATCCGAAGGATACCGACCGGAGTCGTATGGATTTGAGGGCCGATCTGAGAGATGGCGCCTGAGATATTGATATTTTTCTAGAGTCGATACTTGACACGGGATTTATGTTGTTTCATTGATGATACTTATGGTTCTGCTATATCGAATTTACTATGACATATTCAGTTTCCTATAGTTGCTACACTCCAGATTTCATACGTCGCTCATTTATTCATGTTGCACCTTTACTAGTATACCGCATCATAAATTCATACTTAGGATCTATTGTTGTTATGTTCATGCTTGTGATTGCCACTTATAATGTTACTTACTACTCACGAGCTGGCAACTCATCCCCGTTGTGCCACAGTGTCTTGCAAGACCGATCCGTCAGTGTAGTCACGGCGAGACATACTACTACTACCACTTTTAGACGTGCTCTTTTGTTAGGTGGGTTGTGAGTATTCTTTTATACCCTATCTGTTATACTTGTACCTTGTATCTAGTATACTCCATCTACCACATATATATTTGACTTAGAGACGAGACTGAGAGATTTGTATTATATTTGCCTCTGGGTGTCGTGCTCGTGTAAGCCGACTTTTGTATTTTGTTGTGGATATTGTTTTCTTTTCTTATCTCCTTATTTCTTCGCATATGACATTGTATATCATACTTTGTGATTGTGTTCCGTCGAATGGCGTTGAGACTGCTCCCAAGTGGGGATGTTTTTATATATTATGTTTATTTATAGGTTTGGATTAGTTTTACAAAGGAGATGTTGCCGAAATTTTTTAACAATAACTCGATCTTCAAAATGGTTTTGATATAACTCTTTTGCATTTTAAATTAACACTTTAAACAAAGATTTTTTTTACCACTCTATCTTAAATTACGGTTTAGATTCTGGGTTTTCAGTTTACTTGAATTACGTTACGCCTTTAGACGTTGTGTAATTTAAGTGCTGGTCACGTTCCACATTTGGGCCGTAACATGTAAAATCAACCGTCTCATGCATGAATATGAGATGTTCTAAATGAAAAACGATGAGTCGATCAGCTCAATGTACTCTCGATTCAATAATGTCATTACCGAACTTTTCAATTTAGGAAAGAAATTCAATGATAAAGAAAAGTGTTATAAGTTGCTAAGATCTCTTACGATATCATAGCAATCTAAGATCACTGCCATTGAAGAGGCTAATGACATGACAGCGTTAAAAGTTGGCATCCTTATAGAAAAATTAAAAACTTATAAGATACAATTAGGGGATCTTAAACAAAAACAGAAGAATGACACTCAAAGGAAAACATTGCGTTAAAGGAAACAACTACCAAATCAAAATCTAAAGAATCATCAAGTGATGATGAAAACGATGATGAAGAAGTGGCCCACATTGTAAGATACTTTAAGAAATATCTGAAGTCTAGAAGATTTTCTCAAAAGAAATGTATATATAAGTCTAATAATAATTTTAATTCTAATAAAACATTGCATTGTTTTGAGTGCAATAGGGAAAGCCATTTGAAGTCCGAGTGTCCAACTCTCAACAAATACAAATGAAAGTTACAGAAGGGATCAGAAAAGCGTTCGTTTCAAATAATTTAGGACGACACGGATTCCAATGACTCGGAAACCGAAAAAGTCGCCAACATGTGCTTCATGGCACTAAACGATGAGGTAACTGATGACGACTTTGATATTGAATCTCTTAGTAAAACAAATTTGATTAGTCTTTATTATTTTCTTAAGGATAATTACGCTAAGGTTAAGTCTAAAAATGAAACTTTAAAAATTAAATTAATCGCAAAGAATAATTTAGAAATAGTAATTAAAAATGAATTAAATGAAGTTAAATTTGACAACGAAAACTTAAATGAAAAACTTAAGTCAGTGACCTTAACTAAAGAAAATATAATTGAAACAAATAAATTTGAAATCTTTAATCTTAAACGAAAATTAGAAATAAAAGATGAAATGATTTTAAATTTTACTAAAAGTAAAAATAATCTAGATATTTTATTAGGATAATCCATTAAACACCGTGATAAAGTAGGAATATGTTTTGATAAATATACAGAGTTAGTTCCTAAAACTAAACCGTATAGACCTAAATATTATTATTATAAATATGGTAACAAATATACTAATTCAATGTGTGGCTATTGTTGCACATTAGGACATATATCACAAAATTGCCACATTAAAAATAATTCCGCTTATAAATACAATTTTATTTCTTATCAACCTAAAATGGTTTGGATCCCAAAAGTAACACTTTCTTTTTTCTGTATTACAGGACATCCAAAGATGTAGCAGTCGATGGATACTTGATAGTGATTGTTCAAGGCAGATGACCAGAAATATTCAGAACTTCGAAACACTATCAAGAGAAGAAAGTAGCAGTATCACTTTTAGCGACAACAACAAAGGCAAGATCATCGGTAAAGATGATATTTGCTTTAATAATGCATCTAACTCAACAGTTATAAAAGACGTACTATATGCAGAAAACATAAAACAGAACTTATTTAGTGTTAGCCAATTATGCGATAAAGGGTATAATGTAGTTTTCGAAAAATACATATGCAATATAATATATGATAATAAAATAGTCATAACTGGTAAAAGTTACCATAACATATATATAATATATACACAAGATTTTAAAAATCCAAATATTACATGTTTAATAGCAAACAATGAAATAGACCCTTTACTCTGGCATAGAAAATTAGGTTATTTCTCAATGGATACTTTATCCAAAATTACAAGGAATAATATAATCAAAGGCATACCTAGTCTAAAGTTTATAAAATATAGACTATGTGATGCTTGCCAAAGAGGAAAACAAATTAAAATTTCTTTTAAACCTAAAAATTACGTTTCAATTGAAACACTCCAATTGCTTCATATAGATCTATTTGGTCCTAGTCGCAATGCGAGTTTAGGAGGCAAATTTTATGCATATGTCATAATAAATGATTACTCAAGATTAACTTGGGTTTTCTTCTTAAAAACCAAAAACGAAACCTTTAACGCACTTAAAATCTTTACTAAACAAATTCAAAACGAAATGAATCTAAGAATATCTAAATTAAAAAGTGATCATGGTGGAGAGTTTGAAAACCAAATATTCGAAGAATATTGTGATAAAAAAGCTTTCAAACACGAATCTCTTGTACCAGAAATCCACAACAAAGTAGAGTTATTGAAAGGAAAAATCATTCCTTATAAGAAATGGCACGTACCATGCTCAATGAAAATAATTTACTAAAATATTTATGGGCAGAAACTGTTAACACTTCTTACTACATAATAAATAGGGTAATAATTAGAAAATATTTAAATAAAATACCATACGAACTACTTTATGGTAGAACACCAAACGTTAAGTATTTCAAAGTTTTCAGTTGTAAATACTACATTTTAAATAAGTTAGACAATTTAGGAAAGTTCGACTCAAAATGCAATAAAGGTATATTTGTTGGTTACTCTATGACCAGTAAAGCCTATCATGTTTTTAATAAAAGAACTTCGACCATTTAAGAAAGTATGCACGTTCAGTTTGATAAAACCAACTCTTTAAATCCTGATACTATTTTAAATGATGATTATCCAATCTTAACAAAAGATTTGGATAATCCATCAATAGATAAAATTGTTAAAATCAATCAAATGGAACAATAAGAGCAAGTTACTGATACTTCTCTTTCAAATAAAGATCATCCTAAAGATTTGATTATAGGAGATATAGATAGAGAAGTGGTTACTAGATCATCAAGATATAACTTATATATCAACCATCATTCATTTCGGTCATAGAACCAAAGAATTTTAAAGAGGCTGAGAATGATGAGTATTGGATAGAAGCAATACAAGAAGAGTTAAATCAATTTGAAAGAAATAAAGTTTGGAAATTAGTTCCAAAACCCAATAATAGACCAATTGTATGCACTAAATGGGTTTTTAGAAACAAACTAGATGAGTCAGGAAATATCGTAAGAAATAAAGCACGGTTAGTTTCTCAAGATTATAATCAAGTCGAAGGAATTGATTATGACGAAACTTATGCACCTGTGGCTCGACATAAGGTTATAAAGATATTATTAGCCTTTGCTTGTTTTAAAACTTTACAGTATTTCAAATGGACGTTAAAAGCACTTTCTTAAATGGGACAATAGATGAAGAAGTATATGTAACGCAACCACTAGACTTTGAAGATCACAAACATCCTGAGTATGAATACAAATTGGAAAAGGTATTGTACGGTCTTAAACAAACCCATAAGGCTTGGTATGAAAGACTCGGTACTTTCCTATTCAAGATAGGGTATACGAAAGGGGTGGTAGATAAAACATTATTCACTAAATCCTATGGAAAGGATATCATTGTAGGTCAAAATATATTGACGATATTATATTCGGTTCTACTAATGAGCAATTTTGCCAAGAATTCTCTAAGTCTATGTTGGATGAATTTGTTATGAGTATGATGGAAGAACTGAACTTCTTCCTCGGACTACAAATCAAACAAAGTTCAGAGAAACTATTCATCAATCAATCAAAGTATACAAAGCAACTTATCAAGAAGTTCAGCTTAGAAGATACAAAGACTTGTAAGACACCCATGGCAACGATAACAAAACTCACCAAGGATGAAACCGGTAAGGCTGTCAATATACAACTCTACCGAGGTATGATTGGAAGTTTGTTATATTTAACTGCCGGTAAACCTGATATAATATACAACGTCTATTTTTGTGCACGATTCCAAACCGATCCTAGAGAATCACACTTGGTAGCGGTCAAGAGAATGTTTAGATATCTCAAAGGCGCTATTAATCTAGAGTTATGATATCCTAAGAATAATATGTTTCATTTAACAAGTTATTCGGATGGAGATTATGCTGGAAGTCAAACTAATCGTAAAAGTACTAGCGGTACATGTCATTTCCTCGGAAACTGCCTTATGTCTTGGAATTCCAAGAAACAAGCATCGATAGCATTATCCACTGCTGAAGCAGAGTACATTGCCATCGGTGCATATTGCGCAGAAAGCCTTTGAATTAAATATACCCTAGAAGATTATAAGAAACTAGTTTCTAAAATACCAATACTTTGTGACAATACTAGTACAGTCCAAATGACCAAAAATACTGACCAATATAGTCAAACCAAACACATAGATGTTAGATATCATTTTCTATGAGATCGCTATCACAAGGGTGATATTATTCTTGAATATATACTGACCGACTCACAATTGTTCAATATATTCATAAAATCCTTAGACAGAACTCGTTTTGGAAAGATTATATGTGAACTAAACATGTTAGAACTAGAAACCAAATGATATACAAGCTTGAATCTCTTACACTTAGAAAAACTTTCATAGAAATTTTTTTAGATGTCCATTGATGTATCTGTTCATACAAACTGCACAATAGTTTGATGAATATTTTAGGTTTAAACGTTTGAATTTTTCAAATTTCAAACATTAAACGTCTTTAAAACTGTTTATTAGTTTTGAGACTATCCCTAATCCCGTCTATAAATAGAGTTGCACACATTTTGATTTATATCATCTTGTGTTCACTCAATTTCTTTTCAAAAACCTACACATCATACACTAAATCATATCTAAGAGAACGATGGCTAGTAGGACAATCTCTCTTATAGAGAAGGGATCACCATCGTCAAAAAGAATCAAAAGGGAACAAATCTCTCTGATTCGTCGGTCTCCCAATCCATCAAGGATTCTCCCTTTCACCATACCACAATTCCCTTCGCCGCCTTCTTCTGAAGAGGACCTTTCTGAAGAACCGTTCGAGAAATTCATATTCCCTACTACTCCAACCGGTGAAGACCCCGCTCCAGTCGATCCGCCAACATAAGGACCTCCACCAAGCGGTCCCAATGTGAATCATCACTACCATGCCCCTAATAGTTTTGAGACTGGAGAGAATGATTCATTCTACGTTCATCCGGGAATAAATGAGTGTATAATGTTCATTGCTCGAGTCGAAATGCACGAAACTTAAATTTAAGCGTTCGACAGATTAAAGGAAGAGTTCATCAAAGAAAAAGAGACAAAAACGACTGAGTTTGGAAGTATTTCCCTCGTTTCTAAATTCTGTTGCTTTCTAAAAGATTTATGTTGTTATGTCATGTTAATATTTGTTTGAATTATTTTTGTTTTGTATTGATGTATAAGTCCGTCGTTGTATTAGGATAGATTTTTCTTTTTCGTGTTTTTATGTATTTGTTATGTATCGTTTATGTTAATGAAATAAACATAGTTTTTTTCTTTAACTTTGTATCTTATCTATATATTAGACATATATATATATATATACACACACACACACTAACCACCAAGTTTAGACACCAACCAAATACTTAAAACTAACCATTTGATCCAAATTCACCATGCACTGTTTTTCAGAAAAATATGTATAAGGACGCCTCAATGGACGTCCATGATAATGTCCATTTAGGTATGGACATCCATATAGGACTTCCATATGTCAAGTTCAGCCGACAAACGCGACCTTTCTTGTAAAATTATACCCCTTGGATATGTCCCTTTATATCTAGGACGTCTATTCAACTCCTATTTATTCTTATCAACCCTTTTAAACCTTCATAATATCATATCTTTTCTCTTTCTTCCTTCTCAAATTTCTCCTCAAACCCTAATTTCTCCAATTCTCAAATTTTCCAAAAATGGTTCGAACCAAGAACATGGAAGTTGGTGAATCATCAACAACCAAAGGCCATCGTCGTGCTCCTCTACCACAACAAATTGAAGAATTCAAAAGCAAATCTTTTGAAAAAAAATAAGATGAAACTTACGATCAAGAGACTGAGGATACTACTCAAGCACAAGCCGATGAAGAAGAAGATGTCTTGTTTGGTTTTATCAACCCAAAAGTCTCCACTCTCTACGATCGTTTAGTTAAGAAACGAATCATCACCGGTGCGTTAGTTCGCTTGAACGAAATCGCACATTTCCAACTCACTCCATTACTCCAATTTCCAGGTTGGATACCTTTTTTTCAACTTCAATGTGCCACCCATGTCAATTTTGTCTCTCTTTTATTCCAAACTAATTAGTAACCAAAACGATGTCACCACTCTTCGTATTTGTCACGACCCGAAATTTAGTTCGTGACCGGCACTTAAATCACGCAACGTCTAAAGACGTAACGTAAATTAAGTAAGCCGAAATCCAGAAATCTAAACCTTTTAAAGAAAATAAAAGAGGTGAAGTTTTGAAATAAAGGTATGATGAAATCAAATGTTTTCTTAAATGCATAGATAATGGAACATGAAAAATACAAGTGGATTTTACTAGTTGAAAAACATGTTTCGTCTTTTAAAAAAAATTGGGCAGCACCTCCCTTGTATATTTTGATCCAAAACCACATATACATGATAATATAAAAGGCATCCCCAAGCGGGAGCTAGCTCTTCGCCAATTGGTGGAATCATAACCACGCAAGTCATAATATAAGTATACGACGCCCAACAGCTAAGATCAACACAAAGGATAATGAATAAAGCAAGACATCAACCCACCAAACGAACATATAACCCATCACTCTAAGTCTCGCAACCACAAGTCTTTCTAAGTCTTACTACTTATACAAATACTAGTTTTTGATTGATGGAGTTAACTATATACAACGGAATAGTAAATACAAGAGTGGCACGATTCAATATGTCCCACCTACCAAAGCAAATCATCCGAAAGCAAGCTATGTGCCAACGATACCACTACTGAGCCATGCGGTCAACCTGCAAGAACTGTGGCACAACGGAGGTGAGTTTCCAACTCGTGAGTAGAAAACATCAGCAGGTAGAAATTGAATAAAACAACGATTTCCTAGGTCAACTATATCATAAAGGTAATACTATGATGTCTAGGGTGACCGTATCTGCATATATGCCAACAATATAATAAATGCCTATATGCATGTGGATATCATCCACGTGTCCATCAATAACACAACAACATCATGGAACCTGAGTGTCCAACATCGACACTCGAAACATCATGAAAGCATATACATGTAAATATGAGAATGTCAACCAACGTGTGTCCATCAACGACACATCAAAATAATGGAACCTGAGTGTCCAACAATGACACTTGAAATATCATGAAACCCGTGTCCAACATCGACACGTAAATCCTCATATCTCGGGCTCTGACAGTCCGGATCGGCCCACGGGCTCCGTCAGTCTAGATCGGCCCATATCATCTCACGACTCCGGTCGGTATCCTCCGGATAACCGCCGAGTCCAAATACTATCACCGGTAGGTAGTGCTCCCCTGCGAGGCTCACCGCCTAACTATACGAGTCTTCTTGCCCCGGAGTACCTCACCGGGTCCACCATGTACCCACAGATGGTGCCTACCGCTCCTCGAATTGGGTTTCACATACCAATCTCATAACCGAGAAAACTCATGGTGGACGTCTCAAAATATCATATCAAGAGAAACCGGATTTTTAAAACAATACATATTTTCTTTTGAAATATAACCACGGTTCTCAAATCCAAAATCTCATGAAAACAGCATCTCAATGCATATAATCATAAAGCATGATGTATGCAAACATAGAACAGAAATGTGAGCATATCAAGTATATCGTGCGACATATCATAATGATATGAGCATAGCAAGTATATCATGTAACATATCATAATGATGTGGCAATTCTACTGTGTAAGTGATATAGCAATTATCGATGATGAAAGTGTGTGAGCCGGCAAATCTGTGTAAGTGTAACATACGCATCATCGATAATGGTGTAGGTGTACTGGCATAGGTATATATATAATAAGATGAGAATATCATGAACGTAGCAGCAAGTAAGTCGTAAACTCAATGCTATAAGGTATACATATCCATAACATATCTGAGTCGATGAATCTATCAATCGGCAATCCAGCCTCACAACAGCACATACGGTATAATCCATCGTACGACATCCTCTAGTCAAGGGTATGGATCAATCATCCGATAAAACACCGCGTGCGGTAAACCATCGTGCAGCGACAACAAACAGAATAGGGATTCTATCGACCTATACAACAATGAGGATACGGATCTAAAGTCTCGTACGGCATATCACTCATTATTCTGTCTCGTACGACATATCACTCATTATTCTCATAATTATATGTATATACCTACATCTCAGGTCACATCCATATCAATCTCATATCACGGGACCGACAATGGTATCAATTATCTCATATCGACTCACATCCGTATAACGATATATCAAACCAAGTCCTCATATCTCATCGTATACCCTTTTCATCACATCAATATCTCACATCAAGTAATATATATATATCTCATTTTACCGGTCTCATTACACATCTATCTTAATCTTATCATATTCATTGATCTCATATCATATCCTTATACATCTCGTTTCATATCTTATATCAATCATATCCGCTCATATTATCTTATCTCATCGCTTACTAACTCTTTTAATTATATCCATAAGTTTCTCACATGGTTTCTCTAACCATATTCTATATATCGGTTTCCATTTATAATTTGCGAGGGTGCTATACGCCATCCACCCGACTTCCCCCGTAGATATAAATCTACTCACCTGTGGAACTCCTTATTCAGCCGTAGTCGATGTGCTTTGTCGTCTCGGAATCCACGCGAGGGTACCTCATTTGGCAACTCAAGAATTTTCTTGAGTTGCTCAAAGTCTTAAAAATCCAAGCTTGAAATGTCTAATGAGTTTGTAGAGAGATGGGGATCATTTTTAATGAGGGGAGTATAGGGTTTTAGCAAGGTTTTTGAGGTGGTCCATGGAGGTAGAGGAGTTGGAGGAAGAGATGAAGAATATGAAGGAAATGGTGAAGAAATGATGAAGGAAGACGAATTGATGAGGGGTGGAGCCATACCCTCTCTCTCTCTCTCTCATGCCCTCACATGGCATGCCTTGCCTCATGACATCATTATGTCCCCCCTCTCTCTCCTCAATAATTCTCTTTCTTTTCTTTTTAAAACCAAATATCAACAAATACCAATGAAACAACATGCAACCAAATGCATGATGTCATGGTGCACTAACCATGGAAAAATGTAGAAACACGGATTTGGTCTAATCGCGATTAGTGGTGCACTAATCGAGTTTCATTTAACTGCATATAATTAATTATAAAAATGCCAAATCCAATAAATATATTTTTAAATGAATAAATCGTTTTAATCTCCAATTATTTCACAAATATTGGTATATATTTATACCATTTTATGAAAACCCCAAACTCGCAAATCGGGTAGTTTTCGCGAAATATATTATTTTAATATTAAATTCCAAAATTAATATTTTATATTTTCTGAAATGTTACAATCTTCCCCCCTTAAATAAATTTGGTCTCCGAATTTAAATTTAAATCCCCAAATGCTAAAACATTTCAATAATCAGCTCAAATTAACGGGGCTCCGAAATCACGGAAGATATAGAAATACCACAGCGCATCGTGTGCGCCTGAAAACGAGTACGAAACTCAAAATCGAACTCCATCAAGCGTCACGCAAATCATCGGACTTGCACGCAAATCATCAGAGTTACAATAGAGATATAGATCTCGAAATCCATTACTGAAATCCAATATACTATTGTCAAAATCATAATATGTATATAATACGCATCCTTGTAAAAAAATCTCCTAAAACTGAATAAAACACATGCAAAATCTTTTCTGAATCGCCGTGTGATGCGTAACTCACGGAACAAGTGACGGACACTCATTGTAATGTAATAAATATACGTTCATATATGTTTTGCTCAAATATACGTTTCGCCTTTTTGAAATATCCCAAAAGGTTTTCCTTTGTAAACGTTTGTGTCGCTCGCGGACACGTAGGAAATAGCAAGACTATAGATCCTTTTTTAAAAACCTCTTGTTTAAACTTTTAATGCATGCAAAGTACTCAGGTACTTTCCTCGGATCAGTCATGTTCGGCCACTATATAATATAGTACCTATCATGAAAATAAAGTGTTCAAGAGAAAAATCAGCCTAAAAGGGCGTATCCAATAATCGCGTGCGTCTGATGCATACGGAAATCAAATCCAATACAAATGCCACGATATGCACAAAAGCAAAACTAAGTGCAACGGGTGTGCACGAAAGTATCTGTCCAGTGGAACGGGTGTGCACGACAAAAATATCAAGTGCATCTATAGTGCACGAAAACCTCAATCCAGTGCAACTAACATGCACGAGTGAAAATCCCAATCGAGTGCATCCGGTGTGCACAAAATCACATCTCATATCATGCGCCCAACATGCGCGAAAATCCAAATCAAGCGCATCAGGTCCGTATAAAGCATCTAGTGCAGTAGCATGCACGAAAACGAACGTCAAGTGCAAACGCGCACAAAAACATAAATCTGGTAAAACAAATGCTCAAAAACATAAATCGGGTGCAACCAAGGTAAAGAGTATAAATCTAGTGCAACCAATGCACGAAATAAAAATCTAGTGCAACAAATGCATGAAAACTCATCAATAACTCAAATGCGTATAAAAACTACACCGAGTGTACCAAGGTGTATAAAAAGCATAAGCGTGTGCAACAATGTGCACAAAACACGTATCAATGCACAGCAAGTACATTCGAGCTTTACCGAGTGCAAAAAACAAATCGAGTGCGTACCACATGCACAAAATCAAATCAACTGTATGAAATCCACGAAATCATAAACATGTGCTACGAAGGCACAAAACCGATATCAAGTGCAATAGATATGCACAAATCGCAAACCGATATAGCGGTGTATAAACACAATCAAGTGCAATAACTTTGCACAAAAGAAAATATCCAATAGGTGCAGCCATGGTGCACGAACACATAAATCACGAAACCCAATCATCGAAACTCAAATCCAAGCGATATAAGCGTGATACTCGGATCACAAATGCAAATCGCAACAAATGACATTGAGGTACACCTCCTACAATGTCGAAAAAATATCGATGCGCTCAAAACTGGCAGAGCAAAAACATCCGCTTGCCTCCTGCTCTCGGTCTGGCGTCTTCTGTCTCTGGGTTCTCATTTTCTCTGTGGATCTCGCAATCCATCGGCTCGTCGGCCCGGTCAGGTGTACTAATGGAAACGATTCCGCTCTGACACTCCTCTGGTCATCTCTCGGCCAATGAGCATGACCACTCGTAAATCAGCACGTCACTGGCGTCGGCCTCTGGCCCTCTGAATACATGTGACACAACTGATCCTCGGTGCAAATCTTATCGCAGCAGTGTCCTGGAAGGAACCTGCTCAAAGTTTCTTCTGATCTCGCCTATGCCGAACTATACGAAGGCTGGTACTCTTACATAATCTTTTCTCGTTTTCTGGACATCTGCGTTCTAAGCACAGCATTTCCTCGGGAACTGGCCGTATCCCAACACCTCTGTATACATATCAGATCTCTAATCTCAACAGGGAGTAACAACAGCTCGTTAACATCTCGCATGAACCTCTTGTTCCACTCGTTTTATTATCGTCCACTTCGACGTCACGTCGTGCTATCTGCGTACTGCAATTGTTCTCGGCTACAGTCAATCCGGAGTCTCTCACACGGACTCGAAATTACGAACTCAGTATCTTCATCACTCTGTAGAAGATAACTAGCCGAACACGTCCTTGGGAACTCGTCCTAATCATCGGAGGAATACTCTATATTCGTCCGCTCTTGATCAACTCACATGCATCTGGGTGAGGTCCTCTATCTGAAACTGGTCCACTTACTGATCTCCTATCGGATCATCCATCGAACAACGTCATCTCTGGATCGATCTACTCTAGATCTGAATAAGATTCTCCACACTGGAAATCTTCAACTCAACTGAGCCTGTGTCGGCGTATCACATCAGACGAATCATATCGGTCGCTCAACTCAACTCAAGATAGACTAGCTATCTTCTGTCGCATCTCTTCCTGGAAGCTCCAGCGATCTCAGCTCATAAGCTCTGGAAGCGACATCCCATCAATCTCAGCAATAGCCGGGTCATCTGTCTATAAGGTAGACGACATCACAAACTCTATGGTAAGTTGTACATCAACAGTCCTCTCACAATCTGGCAGCCTCTATCAATGGTCCGATCATCCGGTGCAAAACCGAACACTCGCCTCAAACGAGAGGTCACAACACAAACACTAAATCGAGACGTTCCCATGTCACCAGAAAACACAATGGTCAGTCTTCGTCCATGACGAGCTCACCCTGACTGCATCACTAGCAGCAAATCAATCTACGCTCAAACCATGGTGACAGGAACCCCAATCATGTGTCAATGAAGATAGATCAAAGGAATGAAAGGAATCAACAGGTCCAGAATGGATACATGATCATAAGGAGGAACGGAATCAATGAGAGTATGATCATAGGAACGAATAGAATCAAGGATCTCAAATGGATGTATGATCAAAGTAACGAAGAGAATCACAAGTCTCAAGATATGTACATCCTAAGGTCACTTAAACGGAGTATCGTATCGTAAGTATGCCGTGGAACATATGCACGGTACGTCATTCTACTTGAGTTACCTACTCCATCAATCAGGGTCAACCTACTGTAACGAAAGTTTGGGTCTAATACCCCCCTGTTCAAATCTAAGTTCCGTAAGGTCAAGCCTAGGTTCCGAAATAGATTACGTCCCAAACTCCACATAGTCAAACCTAGACTTGAACCAAGGTTAAACCTAGCGCTCTGATACCAACTTTGTCACGACCCGAAATTTAGTTCGTGGCCGGCACTTAAATCACGCAACGTCTAAAGGCGTAACGTAAATTAAGTAAGCCGAAGCCTAGAAATCTATACCTTTTAAAGAAAATAAAAGATGTGAAGTTTTGAAATAAAGGTATGATGAAATCAAATGTTTTCTTAAATGCATAGATAATGGAACATGAAAAATGCAAGTGGATTTTACTAGTTGAAAAACATGTTTCGTCTTTTAAAAAAAATTGGGCAGCACCTTCTTTGTATATTTTGATCCAAAACCACATATACATGATAATGTAAAAGGCATCCCCAAACGGGAGCTAGCTCTTCGCCAATCGGCGGAATCACAGCCACGTAAGTCATAATATAAGTATACGACGTCCAACGGTGAATATCAACACAAAGGATAATGAATAAAGCAAGATATCAACCCACCAAGCGAACATATAACCCATCGCTCTAAGTCTCGCAACCACAAGTCTTTCTAAGTCTTACTACTTATACAAACACTAGTTTTTAATTGATGGAATTAACTAGATACAACGAAATAGTAAATACAAGACTGACACGATCCAATATGTCCCACTTACAAAAGCAAATCACCCGAAAGCAAACTGTGTGCCAACGATACCACTACTGAGCCATGCGGTCAAATCTGTAAGAACTGTGGCACAACGGGGGTGAGTTGCCAACTCGTGAGTAGAAAACATCAGCAGGTAAAAATCGAATCAAATAAAGATTTCCTAGGTCAACTATATCATAAAGGTAATACTATGATGTCTAGGGTGATCGTATCTGCATATATGCCAACAATATAATAAATGCTTATATGCATGTGGATATCATCCGCGTGTCCATCAATGACACAACAACATTATGGAACCTGAGTGTCCAACATCGACACTCGAAACATCATGAAAGCATATGTATGTAAATATGAGGATGTCAACCAACGTGTGTCCATCAACGACACATCAAAATCATGGAACCTGAGTGTCCAACATCGACACTCGAAATATCATGAAACCCGTGTCCAACATCGACACGTAAATCCTCATATCTCGGCCTTCGTCCGTCCGGATCGGCCCACGGGCTCCGTCAGTCCAGATCAGCCCATATCATCTCACAACTCCGGTTGGTATCCTCCGGATAACCGCCGAATCCAAATACTATTACCGGTAGGTAGTGCTCCCCTGCGAGGCTCACCGCCTAACTATACGAGTCTTCTTGCCCCGGGGTACCTCACCGGGTCCACCATGTACCCGCAGACGGTGCCTACCGCTCCTCGAATCGGGTTTCACATACCAATCTCAGAACCGAGAAAACTCATGGTGGACGTCTCGAAATATCATATCAAGAGAAAACGGGTTTTTAAAACAATACATATTTTCTTTTGAAATATAACCACGGTTCTCAAATCCAGAATCTCATGAAAACAACATCTCAATACATATAATCATAAAGCATGATGTATGCAAACATAGAACAGAAATGTGAGCATATCAAGTATATCGTGCGACATATCCTAATGATTTGAGCATAGCAAGTATATCATGTAACATAGCATAATGATATGGCAATTCTACTGTGTAAGTGACATAGCAATTATCGATGATGAAAATGTGTAAGCCGGCAAATCTGTGTAAGTGTAACATACGCATCATTGATAATGATGTAGTTGTACTAGCACAGGTATATATATAATAAGATGAGAATATCACGAACGTAGCAGTAAGTAAATCGCAACCTCAATGCTATAAGGTATACATATCCATAACATATTCGAGTCGATGAATCTATCAATCGGCAATTCAGCCTCACAACAGCACGTACGGTATAATCCATCATACGACATCCTCTAGTCAAGAGTATGGATCAATCATCCAATAAAATATCGCATCGGTAAACCATCGTGCAACGACAACAAATAGAATAGGGATTTTATCGACCTATACAACAATGAGGGTACGGATCTAACATCTCGTACGACATATCACTCATTATTCTCATAATTATATATATATACCTATATCTTAGCTCACATCCGTATCAATCTCATATCACGGGACCGACAAGGGTATCAATTATCTCATATCGACTCACATCCGTATAACGATACATCAAACCAAGTCCCCATATCATATCGTATACTCTTTTCATCACATCAATATCTCACATCAAGTAATCTTATATATCTATATATATATATATATATATATATATATATATATATATATACACATCTATCTCAATCTTATCATATCCATCGATCTCATGTCATATCCTTATACATCTCGTTTCATATCTTATATCAATCATATCCGCTCATATTATCTTATCTCATCGCTTACTAACTCTTTTAATCATATCCATAAGTTTCTCGCATGGTTTCTCTAACCATATTCTATATATCGGTTTCCATTTATAATTTGCGGGGATGCTATACGCCATCCACCTGACTTCCCCCATAGATATAAATCTCTCCACCTGTGGAACTCCTTGTTCAGCCGTAATCGATGTGCTTTATCTTCTCGGAATCCACGTGAGAGTACCTCATTTGGCAACTCAAGAATTTTTCTTGAGTTGCTCAAAGTCTTCAAAATCCAAGCTTGAAAGGACCAATGGGTTTGTAGAGAGGTGGGGATTATTTTTAATAAAGGGAGTATAGGGTTTTAGCAAGGTTTTTGAGGTGATCCATGGAGGTAAAGGAGTTGGAGGAAGAGATGAAGAAGATGAAGAAAATGGTGAAGAAATGATTAAGGAAGAAGAATGGGTGAGGGGTGGAGCCATACCCTCTCTCTCCCATACCCTCACATGATATGCCATGCCTTATGACATCATTATGTCCCCCCGCTCTCCTCAATAATTCTCTTTCTTTTCTTTTTAAAATCAAATATCAAAAAATATCAATGAAAAAGCATGCAATCAAATGCAACATGTCATGGTGCACTAACTATGGAAAAATGTAAAAACACGGATTTGGCCTAATCGTGATTAGTAGTGCACTAATCGAGTTTAATTTAACTGCATATAATTAATTATAAAAATGCCAAATCCAATAAATATATTTTTAAATGAATAAATCATTTTAATCTCCAATTATTTCATAAATATTGGTATATATTTATACCATTTTACGAAAACCCCAAATTTGTAAATCGGGTAGTTTTCGCGAAATATATTATTTTAATATTAAATTCCAAAAATAATATTTTATATTTTCTGAAATGTTACAGTATTAGGCTACAAAGACACACCATCACTATTTCACCCGCATCCCTCGCTAGGATCGTTCAGGTTCCTAACGAAGTTGTGGACATTTATCGTTATACACTCTCTACTTTTCCTCACTTTCAACCCAATATTACCAAAAGGGATGCCTCTCGACTTCACGGTAATAACTACTCTCATTTGTTCAATGATGCTCTCACTCAAACTCTTACACCACAAACCCGTATCTTAGCATTTCTTTTAAGTCACACCGTGAATCCTAAATCCGGTGGTCGAGATAGAATCACACAAACACACAAACTTCTTATATATTATGCGTTGACTCGAATCAAAATCAATCTTCTTTTGTTTATCATCAATTTGATGTGGAGTTTTCCAAATTCTAAATCTAATCTCTATTACGGCAAAGTGATCACAAAGATCATTGAAGATGCCGGTATCAATCTCACTATTGACTCCTCTATTCAATCCGCCGATAAACATTTCGGTTTATAATGGCCGCCTCATAAGATTAGCGGATTATGACATGCAAATTCCATCTCCTCCACGTCAATCTCCACCGCATTCTTCTCCAGCACCCGAACCACAACAACAACTTCCTTACAACTTTCAAGACTTTGAAAACCGTTTCTTCTAACGATTCGATGATTTGAATATCAATATCAACAATCATTTCGACAATCTCAACACCCTCCTAGATGAAACACAAGCGTATCTCCAATACCACTTCGACTATCAGTACACTCATGCATCATATCCTTCACCGCCTTCATTTCAGTATCACCCTCAAATGGACGTCGATCAGCTTACACAGCCATATGATGATGCGTGGTTCTTTTATTTTTAGATTTTATGTATTAGAATTATGCATTTGTTTGTATTTACACTTGTCTAGGTTTATGTATGGCTTGTATTAGAAACTTATTAAGTATTTGAAGTTGTGTCATTTGTGTGCTTAAGTTTAAGTTGTTATTATGCATTTTTAATATCTTTATTATCACATTTTTATAAAAACTCGTTCATATGCTTCCTTATTTTTCATATTTCTTCTCCATGCTTACAACTTTTTGATATTTCCAAAAAAGGGAAGAAATAATAAGCATATATTAAAGGGGAGCATATGAATATATTTTCAAATTATTTTATGTGTGTTTTGTAAAATATCAAAAAGGGGGAGACTGTTAACATATGAATCTTTTTGTGTTTTGATTATTTTACAAAACCGTGTTTCGAATATACTATATGATTACTAATTATGTCAGATTAGTCAAGGTGCTACACAACTGTTGTTATTCAAGTATAAGGACACTCAATATTGCAATTGACATCTCAAGATATTCAAGACTCAGACGCACTCGATACATTTTCAAAGGTTATAAATGGAGAAGTCGCACATCGAAAACATTCAAGATTTTTCTACTTTATTTGAGTTTAGAGTTAAGTCGATCTCAAAATGGTTAGAAGCAAATTTTTTTATTTCAATTCCCAAACACCAAAAATCCATTTTAAATTTTCTTTTAAAATCCAAAATCTATATCTGAATATATCAGATATGGATGCCCCTTATAGACGTCCTATAGACGTCTATGGTGGACGTCCATTACAAATTTTAAAATTTTTCAAATTTCAATTTTGGTGGGATTTTTGAATTCCTAACGGTTATAAGCTGCCACTAACTGTCCTATTTTTTTGAGGCAGTTGTAATAACTATCCCAACGTCCATTTTCATATTTTTATATGTAGGACTCATTTTTCAAGTTTTCAAAAACAAATATTTTTCTTAGACGTTTTTATTCTTGAGTTTTGGTGAAAATTTCTCTCTCTTGTTCTCAAGATTTTTACTACTTTTTTCAAAGAAAAGAGATCTTTTTAGAGCCATTAGACTTTTCTATTCTTATAGAAAAGAAAAATCTCTAAAAGTTTCGAAGAAACAGTTGTTTTTAAAACTTGTTTAATCTTGAAAACTTCTTTTTGATTTTAAACTTTTATTAATCTCCAAAATACAATCTTTCATCTTCTTGAATCAAAATTTGAAATTATCTTTTGAAATCGTTAGGATTATTAAAGTTGGTTTATTAAAATTGTAAAATCTTATCTCGTACGACCTAGTGAAAAAATCTCTAAGATCTTTATATTGTAAAGGTTTGGACTTGAGCCTAGAAAAAAGTCTAGGTGATTCACAGCCTGCAATTATAAAGGTTCGGATCTTAACCTGGTAAAAGATCTGGGTTTCTCCGTCCGCAAGGAGTCACTGGATAGTGTGCTAAAGCTTGAGCAGAAGTTCTCAAACGGGGATTAGCCACGGGGTTAGTGAACCTCGATAACAATTCTCTGTGTCCATTTACTTTCTTTGATTCCGTGATTATGATAGTTTAGTATTTTAGATTTTTTTTTATTCCGATGCATAATTTATGTGTTTCGCAAAAATTACTCTGTGTTTGCCATAAAATCTTATTCACGCCCTCTAACGTTGTTTTCATTGAGGGCACTATATCCAATAGACTATAGCTGTAGTCTCAGATCCAGGCATAAAATTGTACCATTTTGTTTTTAAATTAAGTGTAACTGCCTCAAGTATATCGGGGTCAGTTAAAAACATAATTAAATTAGGGTAAATATCAAAATAAATTGGTCCATGACAAAAACTAGTTTGCATAATTCCTATTAGGGAAGATACCCGATCAAGACATCTAGCGTCTCCGAAAGATGTAAGCATAGAAATATTAATACCTTATAAGTTCAAAGGCTTAAAGGCAACCTATATAAATCCTATATGAAGATACTTGTAATCTTTTCCATATCTGGATATATCTTCTTCAGAAAGAAGTTTGATTGATTGTTTATTATTATCAACAGAAATGTTTTTTTCATATTTTTAATGGAAAATCTTGATGTAAAATTAAAAGTCCCAGTATTATAAATCTCCTTATAAGGGACATTAGAAATAGTCCATTTATTAAGATGTTCTTCATCTAAAGGATATTCTATTAAATTGGATTTTTTTTTACATGCTTACTCTTATTACGAGTAAGTTCTGAAGAGACAGAAGATGAACCCATCAAATTTCTTCCCAGAATACTAGCTACATTAGCTTAAAAGAAATAATATTTCACTAGGCTATGTAATCTTGATTTTAAAGGTTTTTTAAACTTGTTTTCAATACCTTAGTGTCACAATTATGTGGCCTTGCTCCTTATTCAATAAGGCAAAAGGGTTTATCTTGCCACAATGACTTCTGTAGCCCTTTTAGGAAATCCCAGTTGTAAATTCTATTAATTACAATGAATTTTATTCATGGGTCCAGCAGAAATGAATAGGGAACCATTCACCGGGTAATTGATTCATAATATGAGTGATATCTTAACAGAGAAACCCCCCTTTGAGGTAATAAGGATGCAGTTTAAAAGTTTTTACTTTTTAATTATTTGATTTTGTCCTTATGGAACGGCAACCAAGCCCCTTTAGGATTTCTATATTTGCTGTTGATTTGGCATATATACACACGCTCACTATTATCATCATCATTATTATTATAATAAGTATTCTATTATAATCATTATTATAGATACGATTATTATTATTACTATTATAAGGAGGGTATTAATGGATTATTACTATTACGTTTTTTTTGAAATAGATCGATTTGAATTTTAAATTATAAAAATAGGACACTCAGATTTTTATTTGTGAAAATAGGACGGTTTGGTGGACCCCCTCTCTCTCCCCAGTTTAGAGGGCGGGTTCCTAGAACCCGCCCTCTACCTATTATAGGGGAGGGCGGGTTCCTAGAACCCGCCCTCCCCTCATTTTTAAAGAGGGCGGGTTCTGATTCTCAGAACCCGCCCTCTTCTTTCTAAAGGAGAGGGCGGGGCCCGCCCTCTATTAATTTTTAAAAAAAAATTATGTGGGGTCCACAAACAACCCTATTTTCACAAATAAAAATCTAACCGCAATATTTTTATAATTTAAAATTCAAACCATCCTATTTCAAAAAAAAAACCCTATTACTATTATTATTAAATACCCTAAATTTATATATAGATATATAGATTATCATTATTATAAATATTCTATTATTATTATTATTAAATACCCTATTAGTAAATACCCTAAATTTATATATAGATATATAGATTATCATTATTATAAATATTCTATTATTATTATTATTATTACTACTATTACTATTATTATAAGGCATGTATTTCTGGACACATACGCGTGCACGCACATATATATAGGATGCGGATCCATTAGGACGGGTTCACGTTTTTAAATTCACAGATCTGAATAAGAGCCGTTGGATCTACTATTTGCTTTCAACGGCTCCGATTAAAACAGATTAATAAATTCATTAAATAAATATTTTTTTACCTAATTTTTTGGATCCATGCGTATATCTATTCATGTATTTTGGGTAATATGGATCATGAAATATTTTGGGTAATATTGTTTTAGAATCATGGGTATTGAATTTCTTGGATATTTTGATATTTTATTTTTGGGTTCTTTAAAAATATTTTGGGTAATATTAATTAGAATCATGAGAATTGGAATTATATAATCATGGATTTCAAAAATGAGATAAGAGAATATTTACTTTGTTATTTAATGAATTTATTACTTTGTTTTAATTGGAACTGTTGAAAGCAGAGGATAGATCCAACGATTGTTATCCAGCTTCGCGAATTTAAAAACCCGAACCCGCGCTAACGGATCTCTCTCTCTACACACACACAATTATTATTATTATAAGTATTCTATTATTATTATTATTATTATATATACTATTATTATTGTGATAAGACATGTATTAATGGACTATTACTGTTACTATTAATTGCAAATATATATATATCTATATATATATATATATATATATATATATGTGGACTATTACCATTACCATTACTATTAACAGCAAAAACCTATACACACACGCTCAACCTCTTCCAACTTCATATATTTGCTCAATTTTTTTGAATTTTTAAAAATTATTATCCATGGATAAGGCCTCAAAGGGCTCAAAAGAAGAATCATGAGATTGACGATTGTAGCTTGGAAAATTTTTAATAGGTGTTTGAAAAGAAACTCTGTTGAAATTTGAAAAAAAGAGAAGAACAAAATCGATAGAGGTGGAGTGAGAAGAAGAGAGTAAAATCGTTTTTTTTATATGTATCGGATGGAAAATTAAATAGGGGTCAATTTAAATAACTTAAGGAATTCAGAGCATAATCTGGAAATACGAACTATTGGAGGTCTTATTTAGAAACATGAAAGATTTAGGGGTTGTATATAAAATTATAACCATTTGAGGATTAGATCGGGCTGCGAGTATATTGGACTCTCTAACGACCCGCATCCGTTTTATAGTTGATTGGTTCTATCTCGCCTTCCTTTAAAACCTCTGCTGCTCTCAAAACCCTAGCTTTCTTCTATCAGCCATGGCGGCGGCATCGATCGCAGAGCAATCGATGGCGGCCGCCATAGAGCTGGAGGCGCCATCTTGGCCTCACTTCGAAGCTCTGAAGGCGCACGAGATGACTTTGGAGATCTATACACCAGGTTGAAGATCACATTCGAATGAATCTCAATGTATAATCTCATGGATTTTTTTTTAGCTTGAAATAGGGTTGATGTTTCTCATACATAAATTTGATATACTAAATTGCACTTCTTTTTGCCGTTTGCGTTAAATTTGATGTTAAAGTTAGGGTTTTGAAGCGAGGAAGTGGGCTTCTTAGGAGAAGCTTAGAATTTAGTGACATTTAGGCCCGTGTTGGCTTTGGAGATAGATAACAATAGTTATCTTTTGTCGTAAAAGTTGATGATAATGTTAAGATCTTCAAAATAGGAGGAGGAAGTGTTGTTTGCAACAAAAGCTTAGAATTTAGTGCTATTGGCCCCTGTTGGCTTTGGTGTTGGATAATAATAGTTAGTTTTCAGTTGAGACATATGTTTGTTCTTATATTTGATATTAAGTTTAACATTAAAATAAAAAAAGCTAGGAAGTGTTATTCACAAGAAAATCTTAGAACTTAGTGGCGTTTAGGCCTGTTTTGTTTTGGAGTTTGGATGTTTTGATATTTTTTTTAAACTTCATATTAGTAGTTTGGATAAAATTAACTAGTGCGTCTACAAACCATAGATGATACTTATATAAAGGCATCAATTATCTTTTAGTTTACAAAGAGAATTTTAGATCTATTTTGGCCTACGCCATGTATTCAATGTCAAATTAATTTGCATTCGAAATCTATCCAAATATCCAATTATAGTGCGAATCAAAATTTGGTCCAAAATCTACCAATTACAAACTATTGTTGTAATTTCTCATCAAAACTCTGATCCTCACCTTTATAAATACGTTACGATCTCAATTCTTCAATTTTCTCGTCTTATTCCCCAAAACCTTAGTTTCTCCCTTGATTTCTAGCTTGATTTATAAATCAATTATAGTTATTTCATTGGATGAAAGTTTTTATTATTTTTTCCTCCCTATTAGATCAAGCAAGGTCATCTTTTTGTTAGTATCTTGAGTTCAATCTGATCCAGCCTACATTTTGCTTAAATCTTGCAACTCTGGTTACACTCGCCTAGATTGATTTGTTTTCATCATGATTTCAGGCCCCTTTGTAACTGGTTATTCCGTTAATATTTCAAAATATTTTTTTCTCTATATTATAGTTTTGAGCAAACACACTCTGTCCCAAAACAAATTAATGTTTTGAGGCAATTTCTTCGTTTGCGAAATTAATATTATTATTATTTCTTCCAATTTACTCAGCCGATAGTGAAGATTTTGCTTATGATCTTTCGGAGGGAATCATTGGAAGACATTTTATTATCTAAATTTTCATTTGTCCAAGAAACGGTTGAATTATGTTCATGTGGAACTTAGAGTGTTATCTATGTAACATCACTTGAAATTTTAGTTTACGTGATTTGTCAAAAAGGGGCGACTGGTCGTGCAGTTTCTTCAAACAGAATTAGTATGTGTTCAATTGTCTATAGATAAGAAAATGCAATGATGTTTCCTATGGCATGCAGATTCATTGTTTCATTTTGATTTGAATTAAATTAAGTTGCTTTGAATGGAGTTCAGGTTCATAACTTGAAGTTGTACATTCAAGTCATTCGTAGATGTAGCTTAGAATTTGGTGACAATTAGGCCCTTCTTGGCTTTGGGTTTAGATTACAATAGTTATCTTTTCAGTGGAGGTATATATTGTTAACTTGGATGTTAAGGTTAAGTTTTTTTTTTAAAAGGGAGGAAGTGTACGCAAGAAAAGATTTGAATTTAGTGTTTATTTAAACCCTTCATGTCTCTGGAGTTAGATAACAGCAGTTAGTTATAATTAGAGAAATATATTTGTTCTTTTATTTGAAGGCTAATATTTTCAACAAAAAAAATCCGAGTGTTATCTACAAGAAATCATATAACTTGGTGACATTTAGGCCTGTTCGGCTCTATAGTTTGGACGTTTTGATAGTTTTTCCTCCTTAGTTGTAATCTGTATAAAATGAACTAGTGCATCCAAACCATAAATGTAACTTATATAAAGACATCAATTCTCTTTTAGTTTACAAAAGAGAATCTTAGATCTATTTGGGCCTAGTCCAATGTCAAAAATATTTGCATCAAAATCTTCCTAAAAGTCAATCTACAGCATGAATAAAAAACTGGTCCAAGTATTTTACAGTTACAGGGCTATTTCTATAATTTCTCAACGAAACGCGATCCTTACCTTTCTAAGCATGATCTTAATCCTTGTTTTTTCGCATCATATTTTGCCTCCAAAACCTTAATTTGTCCCTTGATTTCTAGTTTGAGCTATAAATCTATTTCAGTTTTTCAGTAGAGAAATTTTTATCATTTTTTTTCTTAGATTAAGCAAGATCAGCTTCTTGTTTGGATCTCGAACTCAGTCTGATCCAACCAACATTTTTCATAAATCTTGCAGTAGAAAATTTCCAGTTTCACTCGCCTGGATATGATCTGTTTTTCGACATGAATTTTCAGGCCCTTTATAACTGGTAAATTCCATTTTTTCCCTTCAAAATTCAAGTTTACGTCTCTATATTTTAGTTTTCTGCAACCGCACTCTGCCCCTAAACAAATTGATGTTTTGAGGCAATTTCTTCGTTTGTAAAATCAGTAATATTATTATTTCTTTCAATTTACTCTACCGATGGTGAAGATTTTGGCATTTTGCTGGTGATCTTTTGGAGGGAATTATTGGGTGTCATTAATTATCTAAATATTCATTTTCCGCTAGAAATAGTTGAATTTCGGGCATGTGAAATTTAGAATGTTATTGAAATTTGTCAAGAAGTTGCGGCTTGTCGTGTAATTTCTTGAAATAGGATTAGTATGATTGATAAAAAAGTTGCGGCTTGTCGTGTAATTTCTTGAAATAGGATTAGTATGATTGATAAAAAATGCGATGATAATTTTAATGACATGCAGATTTAGTGTTTCATTTTGATTTGAATAAAATAAAGTGGATTTAAATCTGAGTACACATGTATGACTTGAAGTTGTGCATTTAAGTCATTCTTAGGACTTAGGGGAAGCTTAGACCTTAGTATCATGTAGGCCTTTCTTGGCTTTGCAGTTAGGTAACAATGGTCATCTTTAAATGGAGGTATATATATTTGTTCTTAAGGTCAAGATTTAAAAAATTAAAGCGGGGAAGAGTTATTTGCAAGAAAAGCTTTTTATTCCCATCTTGGGCATTCTTGACTTTGGAGTTAGATAACAAGAGTTGGTTCTTAAGAGGTATTAGATTGTTTTTAATTCTGATGTCAAGGTTAAGTTTGTTCTTAAATTTGTAGTTAAATGCACTTTGAAAGTTGTTCGGATAACTCCTATATCTCAACTCCAAAACATGGTAAAGTTTTGAAAATAACCTTAAGCATTCTAAGTAAGCTCCATAGCCAAACATGGCTTTAAATGTAGAAGTTGGGTCAAATGGGGCTACAAAAAGAATGGGAAGGAAAATGGGGAGGCTAAGAAGGAGAAGGAGATTTAGAAGTAGAATAAGGCATGTATGTTACATTGATTTTGATATGGCTTATGATGTGATCATGATTTGGTAATATGGTATTCTTCGATACTAGGATCTGTTAATCTACATAGCAGGGAGAGAGACCTTTTTTTTAACTATTCAGATCGTTATGATGTTTAGCCACATTTATTTATATATAATTAATGTTTGTACAATTTGAACGCACATGGTGCAATGCAAACTAGTTACACTGAAGACATTCTAATTGCACCTATTGATCCATGAATTAACACTAAATTTGTGTAAATTAAACAGTTAGGTTTCAGGCAGGCGCCTTTATAGAAACATGGAATATGAGAATTGAGAACAAATAGTTTCTAATGAATGGACAATGTGACTCGGTACCAAGGTTTGACCTACCTGATCCATCAATTTAATAATAACACAAAATGATCCCCCAACATCCCCTGTACATCAACCACTCTGCTACTAATTAGAGCAATGTAGGTAATAGGTTCCAGCATATGTGTATTCAACTGCACACATCTTCTTAAACACTTTTAAAGACAGCCCCTTACGGTGATTTCTGTGCATTCATCTTCAAGGTCTAATGTAAGTCTAGAGGGACGCTTGGAATCACATGTTTGGGATATATAACCAACATATTTAATCTATCATTCTAATCAAACATTGAAGTAACATTGTTCTTATTTTTAGTAGTATGTTACTCCATGTTGAAAAGTTTTGTAGAAGTTAATTCTATACAAGTGAAGTAACACATCGAAATATAGAAGATATCATCAATGCGGGATAAATTACTTTCTCTCTAGTTTCGATGTCTTAGTTATTGTGTCATGACTATATAGCATGCTCAACTGGACTCTATGCACATTTGTGTTCTGCATTCGTGCGGTTTCTATGTATTATGCTCTCTATATTTCAGATGAGAACTGTCCTCAACGTTAAGAACTAAATTTCCAGATTTTTTTAGTTCATTGTTAGGGTGTATTTGGTTAGATGTGAAGGAAATCCGCAGCATCGCTTACATGGAACATTGTTACAGAAATGAGCTCCAAATTCATTACTTAGATCTTGTGCAATTTTTGTTGCATAATTTGCATTTCTAGTGCAAACTTAGTGTTCTCCTGATAAAATAAAATGTTGGTGCATAACCTGTAGGCTTTATAAACCAAGTGTTTATCTGCATGGTGTTGATGCTCCTAACTTCTATTTTTCCAGAAACATTTTCTGCATTTTGCAGCTCAATATGGACAATCCCAATTATCATACCGTTGAACATGAAAACAAAAACAATAGTATTATTTTTTGGTTGATTGCACAAAACACCCCTGTAGCTTACTCTACAGCACCTATTTAAACACCCCCCCCCCCCTTCAAGTACTAAGCACATACACCCCTTCTCCCCCACTTATAAACACACAATTTCTAGCCTAACTACTCAAATGTGTGTAACTTACCTTTAGAGCTAGTAGTCACTTGAGGGGTAAAGAGAGTGCTATGGGGTAAACTATATGGGGTGATTTGTGCAATTACCCCTTTATTTTGTCATCACAAATGTTACATGCAGCTCCAATTGCTACCTACCAAACAGCCTTAAGTTTCGCATCGTTGTCAACATTTAGTGTCTATTTCTAGCCAGGAAAGTTCAACTGAAGACAAGAGAGGACACGCCTGACTTTTCTAACCTACAACAATGTGTGGATTTTGTGCACGCGTTCATGCTCAGGTTCAATGTCCCAGATGCCCTTGCTCTTCTATGTCTCGATGATCTATACGTCAACTCGTTCGAGATCAAAGATGTGAAGACACATCGAGGCGATTACCAATCTCATGCTATTGGAAGACTTTCGGGGAAAGGGGGGCAAAACGACTTTTAAGATTGAAAATTCAACTAGGACTATTGTTATTGCGGATCCGAAGATCCATATATTGGGGCCTCTTTTGAACATCAAGGTTGTGAGAGATTCTCTCTGTAGTCTTATTTTGGGTTCGCCTGCCGGTAAAGTTTGCTCTAAGCTTTTTAGATTGGCAGAGAAGTATTGATGGTTATTTATATTGAAAAAAATTGGCTGAGAAGTATCCTGATTTACCCTGATTTGTCTCTGTTTTCTGCAGGCCCTGATAACCTCTAAATTTTTTTGGCTGTACAGTGTTTCATATATTGAATAGATTTTTTTTATTTTTATCTTCTACTTTTTATATATGTAAAAGGTCTATTCGTTCAAGGGAAAAAATAATTTCCATATCTATTATTGTGTGGCGGTTATTTATTTGTCATTTGAGATATGCTGATCTCACATTTATCATCTCAGATATGTAGCTTTTATGTATGTCGATTATTTTGATTTCACGATGGCAGTAGGCTATTTATATTTGTGTTAAAGAAGGTTGAAAAGTGCCAACTTATTCACATCGTGATTTATTGATTTTTATAAGTAATTTCAATCAGTATATTTTAATTGTAGTAAAAATGTCTTTTAATTGTAAATATGGTTTCCTGGCCCGCTGAACTTAACATGCAACTAAATAAACTGAACAAGCAATGAAATTAAAAATCCTTATTTAGTTATTTATTTTTATTTTTATATTGGTCCCAATATCTTACTATTGTTATTCTTTGCCATTAGCTAAATTGGCTCACAATTTGAATTTTTAGTGTTAAAATTAAAAGTAGCTAATTGGGTTAATTAACTAGAATAGTATTATTCTTTGCTACCTCCTAACCAAATCTTTTCCTCCTCCTTTTCCTTCTTCTCCGCCTTATGCTTCTTCTCGTTCTGATCTAATGCTCTTTATTTGGTTTATAGCATTTGCGCTACCGTAGTTTCACATCGTTTTTCTTCTTCTTTTTAGTGTTTGGGTGGTGGGATTTAATGTGGTAAAAATACTAGGCTTAGGGGCTGTTAAAATTAAATAACTAAAACACTTGTTATTTTAACATTTGATGGATACTGAGGCCCCTGTTTGGATATGGAGTTACGGTAACTATGTTTTGCAAAATTTTGGAGTGAAGTTTTGCTAACTATATGCGGTGATGCTCACGAGTGGTATCTCCTCAAATTACGACACATGGCGGATGACGCGTCTCGAAGGCTACGGAGGTGGAATAAATGAGCTGCATTAGGGGCGTTTCTCGGGACCTCATCTCTGAGGACGCATCCGATCTTTCGGAGACCTCCTTGAGTACTTTCCACATTCACCTAGCAAACAGCCAACAGCTCGCCTCCGAGCAGTCCAGCGCGCTTCCTCGATCTTCTTGCTCGTCTCCGAGCCATCTTACAGGCCGAGCTTTCTCGGTCTCCTTGCTCGTCTCCAAGCCATCTGACAGGCCGAGCTTTCTCGGCTTTCCCGATCAACCGAGAGCGCGGAACCCAAGCGTCCCCGCAACGGCTCCGCGTATCTCGCCGTCAGAACGAGATATTCTCGTCCCCACGTTCCGCGGCCTACGCTAGCGCGTCCCCCACTAAAGGACGTATCCCGCCATTAATGCGAGGATAACGCAGAGACGTAACTGACGGCGGTGATCTCGCGTCTGCTCGCTTCACACGACCACCATATAAACCCCTCTCTCAGATGACTCATGTAACTTGAACTGAACCCATCCTACGGTGATCTCCCATCCTGGGATTTTCTTTGCAGGTAGCTCGGTCTCAGCCTCAACAACTTCCAATAACCCATTAAGATCCACACACTCACAAATCTCAGCCACTCACTACCAGATCGACGGAGGACAATATCTGAGGGAGATCACAGCCTCCAAAAACCGCTCGCTAACAGATTGACGAGGGCAACATCTGAGAAAGATCACAGACTCCATCTATATGAAACCGCACCATCTATATGAAACCGCAGTTTAGCAAACTTATTTCCATTGGGGCCTAAACAATATGGGAGTTTTGAGGGTTTTGTAACAATATTAAGATTTTGGGGGCTTATTTTAAAATCCTAAAAAATTAGGGGACCAATATAACAAAAACCATTTTAGTATTTATCTACAAACTCCTTCGTTTTCTTTCTTTCTCAACTCCCCAAAATCTGAAACCCTAACTTTTGGCCCCAAAGGAATTGATCTTCACAGTTCTCAGAATCATGAACTGCGAAACTTGCCAACTTAAAGAACTGGCGAGTCTCTTATCTCTGTGTTCAGATATCGTGTCATCGATGATTCGTTCATACTTGATTTGCTCTTTTTGATAAATCTAAACAATCTTCACTACTAACTAAGCGCTTAATTGTCTAATTTAATTGACTGATTAGGTGCTGGAGCCCTTGGAGATTCGTGATGTCTTGCGATGTAAGATTCTTTCTTTGCTTTAGTTTGTATAGATCACGATTGGATTTTGTTTATTCGTATCCAATTTATTTGTTTGAAGTTGCAATTTTGCATTTTCCATCTCAAAGTTGTATTTTTTATAAATTGCTTTTTTTGTGTCACTTTTTATTGTTTGTATGGATGATGGATCTCCTTTTGAAAAATTGCTGTTAAGGATTCAGTAGTAACCGAATTCGCATTGGAAATTTTTTAAGCATAAATTGGTTGTTCACAACATTTTTCTTTCTCCGTTATTTCCATATGCTTATATTTCTAAAGAAAATTACCCGATTGCTTCCTTCTTCTCCTTGGTTTCACTTTACAAAGAGTCGATCTCTGCTAGAAAATTCGAAATGTTAACATCTAAATATAGTACTAAAGTTTCATCTCCTTGAAATGTTTGATTATCTGGCTTTCTGATTGTGATGTCGATTTGAGCTGCATAAAGTGCTTCTTAGATTGAAGCCAAAGTGGTAGATTACAATTTAATTACCTTATACGGGAGAACCAAGGCTTCTGCCGCTAAATTGTTCTTTGTGCTGTAATCTCCAATAGTTCTATTAGGGTGGCTAAATTCTTTAATGCTACGGACCTTAATAGTGGACCAATTGCTCGCAATTGGAATCCATTACCTTCTTTTTTAAATGACATGAGTAGATCTTGAGCTATTGACTTGTAATAGCCTTTGATCTTATAGCTTGTATTTAATATCTTGTTACTATTTTATTTTAATATATAAAATTTAGGATTTTTGCCCTCGCCTTTTGCACAAAGAAAAAGAAAAGAAAAGCTTCTGCTGCCGATAATGGTGGCAGAAATGATTTTTGATTTGACTAGCGAGTAATAATATGCTAAAGCACTTCGGATTCTTTCAACAAGAAAGTTGTTTGTTGTTCCATATCCAATCTGAGAAGCTAACAGTTACTGATGGGTTTTGAAATGCCTTGTGATTTCATCTTTTCTAGCCATCTTTGTTTAGTTCGCAACTAGAGTTATTCATAGTTTCATTTGGTGTTATCCTGTAATTTGTTCGTCTACCTATATTTTCAAGCACTTTAACACATTCTTTTTTTCACTTGTAAATATTTGTGACATACTGAATGCAGCCATATTACACACGATTGTGTTTCACAGAGCATTGGGTCTTGTTCGGCCAAAAGATGCAGATTGCGAACTTTTTGAAATTACTTATGTAAGTAATACCCCCATCTTGAATTCTACTTGACATGCATGGTTCTTACCATTCTTTGTGCTTATGAATTATTTAAATTGATTATTGTGAATTTGTTATAGGAAATGAGATGCAACAATGTTTATGATTTGTAAACGGGATCTACAAAACTTTTCATATTATGACATGAGCAAATTGGGCTGTGAACCAATTATACTATCAGCTCCAATACCCTGTCAATTATAACATGGACCAATTAAGGGTAAAAATCATCAACTCCCTCAGTTTCCTCAATGTTCAAAGAAACCCTACAATAGCTATGGAAAACGATCCATTCAAGAATACCCCTTATGTTTTTTAGTCTCTTTCACCTATTCAGTTAGGCATGTGTTCGGTCAGAGCATCATGTTATGCCCTGTGATTTTTGTGATTGACATTATGACTAATTTATACCTGATATGACCTTTTTTCTTTTTCCTTCTGGTTTTCAGTTTGATAAAATTTATCCATACCTTTATTTAATTGCTAATAAGTAACAACATATATGAACTTTGAGTCATGCAGAACATAAAGTACCTAGGAGTTCGTGGCTGCTAGGCAAATTCATAAATGGACCTAATTTAGACTTGTGGACTAATATGTACCATTTAATTTTCCATTTTTTTCTTTCTGGTTTTGGGTTTGATAAGGTTTATCCTAATCTTTAAATAATAAGTAACTACGTAGGTAATTTCATATATGAACTTTTGAGTTATGCAGAACTTCATGTACCTAGACCTAGACTCCTAGTAGTGCATCGTTGCAAGAAAAATTGATATATGGACCTACTTTAGTTCGAAATATTAGTAAGGTTTAATGAAGATTCAAGACACATGTAAATGACTATTTTTATGTATCGTGCATAGAGCCTTGCATAGTTTCAGGACATGTAAATAATGTCTCTCTATCGCTTTCTTTTTTACTTGTTGGCTTATTGCTTCTCAATTTTTCAGGTGCAATGTGGAGATTTAGACTTGGAGAAGAAAATAGAGGAGAAGATTGACCAGTTCATTAGTTGGGTAGACAAGCATCCAAACAGGAAAAGCCAGGTCCATACAAAGAGTAATTTTATAGGCGTATCAATAATTGTACTTTGTTCAAACATGCAAGTTAAAATTTCATGCGAGAAAATACTCATTTAGAACATAACATGGACAATGATATCCTTGTTCCATTATCAAGTAATGTTTTTCATATTCTTCAGATTTTTTTCATTTATACGATCTTGAAGGTTAGAATTAAAAAATAACACGGCAGTACCATACTTGTACATAAGCCATCCTAATATAGTTATCATTATCTTTAGTTTTATTTGTGCAGGTATCATTATCTTTTTATGAGGTCAAGAGCAAGCAGCCTACCTGGTTTAGTAACAAAATCGAGCGCCTTTATTGGGAGCAGTGGCATATCAATTTGCATGTGGTGACTCCCAAAACACATGGAAAGTCTCATCACTCTAAAGCACATCATCGAGGTACACGACCTTTTCCCCATGTGTGATGCAAACCCGAAGAGGCTAACAATGATATCTTGTTTAGAAGAGTAGTTTAATGGCACGTGTGCTTGGTTTATTGTAGTTGAAAAAAATAAATATATTTGCAAGTTCATGTAAATCTAACTGCAACGGTTGTAGCATCATTCATTTTGTTTGATTAAAATTTAGTTCTAGCTACAGGCTTTGCAAAATTTTAGTTTGTTGGATGTAATGCAATGAAATAACAACATTTCCTTTTATTTGTATATTGCAAAGCTTGTAGTTGCAACTATATGCATTTTAATCCAAATTGTTGTCCACCTATGTGCTGGAACAACAATGACTAGCAACCAAACACCAACTCTCTGATTTTCATGTAGTTGGAACCTCACGGGCTCCAAACATCCAGCCAAACGGCCCCTAAATGTAAACAGCCATTCAAAAATAAAAATTACATTGGAAAGTATTTTTTAAAGGATTAAAGGGCCTGCTTCGTGTATGCAAAACCAATTTTAAAATTGTATTGTGTGTCAAACAACTAGTTTGTGTTTAACTGAACCTTCTATTTCATGGTGTATCAGAAAATGCACTTGAAGATAGCAGCTCGTCCCGTGCTGCATTGGAGTCTGCTCTCCGCGATGTTTTGTTTCAGATTATAAGATTTGTGAATGAGAAGAAGGACCACATCCCTTCTGTAACAAACCCTGAGGTGATATCATTCCCATATGAGATCACCATACCAAGGTTTGACTACATGAACATTTCTCGTCTCTTTGTTTGAAAAAGTACGAACTTCCATATAAAAGACGAGCTGACACTTTTTCCTTGGTCGACTTTTACAGTTCGTCAGATTCTTCGTTCGGGTGGCACACCGATGTTTTGAAAAGGATGCTGCAGACTGGGCATCCAACCATGCTCAGTTGATTGCTGTAAGTGTTTGTAACTTCACTTTTGTATCATTGAAGCATTTTCCAATCAAAATGGAGTCTGATTTAGAGCAAAGCTCCATAAAGGTTTGACAAAGCCTTACAGTTGATGTCACTGTGCTATACTTTAATCACTGCTAAATTTCTCAGACTGAACCATGGACGAAATATCTTTGAAGTTGGTGTCAAAAAACCAGAAGTAACGAAAATAGTATTTCATCAAGTCCTTTTTGTAATTTATTATTTGTTGCTTCCTTCTTCCTCTGCTTCCAACAATATTGAAACAAACACTAGGAGTAATCTTCCAAGATGCGTGTTATTTTTGAAGTTACTTCTAGGCCATTTTTGGTACCTTAGGTTATGCACCAAAACGGCCACAAGGTGTATATAAATCCACGAGGGTGAGAAAGAGTTTTTTCTCATATATGCAAGCTTCATGCATTTCTTTTTTTCCTTTTAAAAGTAGGCCACCTAATGTAGGCGGGAATTGAACCCAAACGTTTTGCTCAACTACATAAGTCTTTATGCTAATTGATGGGCTTATTTGGCAATTTTATTCAGTCAGCTGTTGCATGATTATCTGATACAGGATTTGAACAGAAGAAAAGTGTGAACGGAAGAGATGGGTTGCAGAATGCTCTTTAACCAGATTTGTACATAAACTGCAAATGTTATTGTATATATTGCAAATGGATGGACTATTAATTATGGTGTGAAAACAAGTCATTTTAAAGAAAAAATGGCACTTTATATAATATATATTATGAAGTCAATCCTTGGTGGGTTATTGGTTTTGGATTCTTTGATTGGATTTGGACTTTTATTTGGATTGTATTTTTTGATGTTATTGGTTTTGGACTCGGATTTGGATTTTAAAATCGAGCGTTATTGTTTGCGGATTCGGATTTGGATTTTAAAGTCTAGCGTTGTTGGTTGTGGAATCGGATTTGGATTTCAAAATTTTGTGTTATTGATTTATTGGACTCGGATTTGAATTGGACTCCAAAAGTCCAAATTTTAAGTCCAACTATATAAAGCAAAGCTACAAAAGTTAGAAAAAAAAAGTCGGAAAAAAGTGGAGAATTTTTTTTAAGCTTCGACTTTGAGACATTTGCATCTTCCTGAACTCTTTTAAATCTTAAAAATCTTATTTTTCTTTTTATTCTTGATCTCATCTCATCTTTTTTTTAAAAATATTTTGATTGATTATATTATATTTTTTGAACTTCTTCGTAAAATCCAAAAAGGTGTTTTTTTTAACTTTGATCATATCTCATTCTTATCTATATTTTGATTATTTAGGTTATATATTGTAATTTTTTTCATAAAATCGTAGAATAGTTTTTCTTCTTCTAGACCTCATCTTATTTTATTTATATTTTAATTAATTAGATTATATTTCATAATTTGTATTGCCATCAAACTTATTTATTAAATTATTTATTATAATTCTTTTTATAAAAGATTATATTTTTTATTTTGTATTAATCTTTATTATTTTTATTTTTATTACTTACAAGATTTTCTTTTTTCTCTTTCGATTTTTGAATGTAATGACAATGTAAAACATTATATTTATTTTTTGCTTTGATAAAAGAAATCATATATCGGCAAATATCAGAAAAAATTAGATTAAAATTTAGCAGTATACAATTTTCACATTTAAATTTTTTTTGTCGGTATCTACTTTTCGATAATAATGAACTTTTTGTTTGTTGTTAATATTTTTTTTATATAATTTTTTTATTTAAATATTAAAAATAGTAATTAATTAATTTTGATAGACTTTACACATTTAAGATTAAATAATCAAATTATTATGTCACAAAAAATCCCGTAGAAATAAAAGTGATAATACAAATAATGCAAGAACTCAAATAAGTGTACACCAGTTGTCTAAATTCAAATCTAAGTCCAGCATAAAAATCCAAATCTAAATCCAAATCCAGTCCAAATCCAAATCCAACACGTAAGTTTGAGTCCAAATCTAGCATCTAAGCCCGGATCCAAAACCAAATCCAAAAAATTGTCCAACAATGACAATTGTCTGACTTACATTAAAATCCAAATTCAGTATCATCCCCTTGGAAAAATTGCCAGCTTATATATGCAGGTGACTTATGATGATTGCGTGCTTGATTATGTGGTTGTTTGCTTTGCTGCACAATGCGATACAGATCTTATTACCTGCACATTTGTTACATGCAGCAATTTTGTAGGAACCTGAGTTCAAATGAATTGTTTTTGTGGCCCTTGTTGCATGATTGGAAGTGTATAACGGTTATGGTTATTCTGGGATTTGATTCTACGTAATTGAATATAACAACTATTGTCTGAGCAAGATGGGTGAAAATCACATGAACTCTAACAGAGTTTGACATGATAGGAACGATTAAGAAAATTTTGTTTAGAAAAGGCATTTTGTATGCGTTATGTTCTTTATGGCTATAGTTTTGTTCTTCTATATTTTCATTATTTAAATATATCATTTCATATTGCCTTTTTCGTTTTTTGAGAAAAGTACTTCATATGAGATATTGGAGAGAACTAAGTTATAAAAACATGCCACGGACTACGACAATTTATTTTTGTCAAGGCTTTTTGTATTCCCATTAATAATCTATGGATGTTCATATTTTATTTCTATTAGGACTTTATAAGATTTCTATGATTAAGCTAAATTATATATCTCTTTCTTGGTTAACTGAAGATGATATTGGTTTTAGATATGAGAATTGAGATTTTGAGTTAGTATTTGCCTTGTAAATTGAATTTTTTTTTTCTTTTTACAATTTCATCATAGTTATATAATAAAGAATAGGCCGATCTAATCTTAAAAGTCCCCTAAATCTTTCATATTTCTATATAAGACACCCAATAGTTCATATTTCTAGATTAGACTTCAAATTCCTTGAGTTGTCTAAATTGACCCCCTGTTTAATTGTCCATCCAAATTACATATAAAAAGAGGATTTTATTATCTTCTTGTTCTCACTCCACCTCTATCAACTTCATTCTTCTCTTCTTTTAAAATTTCAATAGTGAACACCTATTAAAAATTTTCCAACCTACAATCACCAATCTCATGATTCTTCATTTGAGCCTTTTGAGGCCTTATCCATGGATAATAATTAAAACAAATTTCTAAAAAATGAGCAAATATATGAAGTTGGAAAAGGTTGAGTGTGTGTATATATTTGATATTAATAGTAACAATAATAGTCCATTAATATCTCCCTTTTATTTATATATATATATATATATATATATATACATAGAGAGAGAGAGAATAATGGAGAAAAGAGACCACCTCCTATGGCGTGGAAAAAATACAACCTCCACCAATTTTTTCGACGATCGGCCCCCATCATCTTCATCGTTATCATCTAAGATGTGGGTACACCAAATTTCATGTGATTCTACAACCTTTTCACCGTTGATTTAGCAATGTAAAAAGTTCTATTGTCGGTAAACCGTTAATTTTGAACCCACTAAATCAACCGTGAAAAAGTTATGAAATCACATAAAATTTGGTGTACGCACATCTTAGATGATAACGATGATGATGATGGGTGCCGATCGTTGGAAAAATTGGTGGAGGTTGTATATTTTCCACGCCATAGGAGGAAATCCCCTCCTATGGCCTCTTTCCTCCATTAATCTCATATATATATATATATATATATATATATATATATATAAAAGAATAATAAAGGAAATATGCCATAGGAGGGAATTTCCTCCTATGGTGTCGAAAAAATACACTCTCTATAATTTTATTCGACGATCAGCACCAATCATTTTCATCTTTATCATCTAAGAGGTTGATACACCAAATTTCATTTGATTCCAACACTTTTTCACCGATGATTTAGTAGGTGCAAAATTAACAGTTTACTAACAAAAGAATTTTTTACATTGCAAATTCAAAGATGAAAAAGTGGTGGACATCGAACAGTAAAAAAAGAATTTTCCATGGATTTATATACGAGGATTAATTTTTAACAAAAACATTTTAGTCATGGGAGCTTCTCCTTCCTCGATCACCTCCCTTGGTTCTGTTCACCGACTATCGCTAACATCCAGCTCCTCTTTCTTAGTTTACTAGCTTCATCCTTTCCTCGGCCTCTTTCCATATCTGTCTTTCTTTCTCCTCTATCCCTCTGCACTGATCAAAATCCTACCTTTAACCTTGCCACTGCCTCCTCGCCACAGGTAAGTTTTATTTTTTTTGTAGTTAAGAAAACTGTAGTTTTAGTTATCTTTAATTCAAGACGTAAGAAAATTATAGCTTTAATTATCTCCAAAAATAATTTTTTGGAGATGATTTTTGTTGAGAAAACTATAGCAAACCCATTCCAAATAATTGCAATCCGTATTCATCTAACATTCTTAGTGGATTACAATCATTTAAAAAAAATATTAGATGAATTCTAAAGTTGAGATAATTTTTGTATATCGAACTTCAAATTTTGTTTTAAAAAGTATTATAACGATTGCCATTATCTAATATTCACATATTTTGAATCAAAATAATGAATTACAACAACAATATATTTGAAATGAATCAAGTAAACCATATGAGTTATTATGTGGACTAAACCCATTAATCCATTAAATCCAAGAGTTATTATATTAGCAAATCATGTGAAGCTAAATTAGTGTAAAAATTAGAAATTTATCAAAAATAAAATTGCTCGTTTAATGTTGTTGTGGTGAGTGGATTGTCATGGTTACTTTTTGGATATTCGATTTTCGAATTGTCTTTTGGTTGATATAGCGTGTATGAAATTGGTGTACAATTTGTAGGCGAAATGTCAAACATGTCAAAATTTAAAGGGGGTGCTGTCCAAATTATCGGAAATTTTGCACAGCGGAGAGAATTTTCACACGTATACAAATACGCTGTTTTACGAATAAGTTTCTGAACCATGTTCATCGTGAATTGAACCTTTAATTTTAAAATAACACGAAAATCTTATATTAAGTGTACGATTCTGGACGATAACATGAAATTTTAGTGTTATCATCGAGTATCTCACATTCAAAAAACGAAACGCACCTTAGATCCCGTCTATCAATTATATACACAATAGTTTCCATCGTGACATAAACTGCGTGATGGTTGACAAAACTAGGCGTTTATCCGTTTATTTCTGCCAACCGTCATAAAGTTTATGTGACGATAAAACTGGTCATACTATAACCGATAGATTTGTCCAGTGTAGACAAATTAAGAATTTATAATGCAAACACATCATGCATTTGTGTGTTTCATTTGTTTTGAGATTAGTTTCGTCGGCACATTTTCGCTGGTTTTCCGTGTATAAATATAAAGGGGATGTTCATTTCAGTGTTGATATTCAGCATTGAAATAATTATCCCCCCTTCTATTTCAGTGTACTCGGAGAACAGTAAGGAGATAATGTCGAAATTTTCTCGAAATGAATGAAAGCACAAACGTAGGGGTGTATGCGTTATAAATTCTTAAGGGGATAGAAGCCTTACCCCCGACAGCCGATGTGATGTATTGAAGGATCAAACTAAAATATTAAACCTTAATTACAAGTTATAAAATAAATTTTCAAATGATATACCAATTACGTAATACATGATGACAGAAATCGGAGAGTAATGGATAGAAGTTGGATGAAAGTGTCCAAATTTAGTGATGAATATAAAGCCGGCGTCGAAACGTTTATAAAATTTGCATTAAGGGGCCAATCCCTTGAAGAATTGATTTCGTGTCCATGTAAACAGTGCCATAACGACTACGACCTCCATTGAGATATAGTATATGACCATTTACTGAATAATAAGATTTCACCTGAGTATACAAAATGGACATACCATAGAAAATCGGCACTGATTGTCGACATGTCCACGAGTCGTTGGATTATGCCAAATGATCTTCGCCGTACAAATTTTAGGGACACAGGTTTGAGTTGTATGTTGGACAAGCTCTGAACTGGCATGCATTCTGATCCTGACATTGACCCCGAACCTAATATCGGAAACGAAGATATCCGCAGTCTTCCTGACGCAGAATCGGTAAAATATATGAAGTATATGGATGATGCGCATGTAACCCTTTTCGAAGGCAAACATCTTTAAGTTGGGATGGATTGTCAAAATGTTTCATCTCAAATACCAGAATAATTGGACTAACAAGTCTTTTGATCAGGTTATTGAGGTGTAAAGGGAGACTTACCAAGCGTTATTGCTGGAAAATATCACAAAGACGAAGAAGATTTTGAAGTATATGGGTTTTAGTTATGAGAAAATCGACTCATGTCCGAACGATTGCATGTTATATTGGACAGAGGAGGATAAGAAGTTAGATAACTGTAAAATTTGCAACTTATCTAGGTAGATCGTTTCTCGAAAGGATAACGGTGAAGATGAATCTACACTCGATACTCCAAGACCGATTTCGGCAAAGATTTTGCGATATTTCTCAATCAGTCAAAAACTTCGTCGATTATTTTTGTCATAAAAAATGTTGGCTATAGTGCCCTCAAGTCAATTATTGAATCGCAGGCACGCGATTGTGATGATTGAGGGAGAACCTATACCGGTAGAATAGTCTTACTCGAGATGATAGTATGCTATCTGGTTTGTCTTTATCATCATGTACAGTATTAGGTGGTATTACAGATCACTATTACATGTTGATAGAGCCCATACGATTCTTACTTGACTACCAGCATTATGATGGCGATCATATACGTGGGAGCTGGGTGGTCTATAAGCACATCATTAAATGTCTCTAGTCGTGGGAATATCAAGACTGGGCATCGATACTCCAGAGTAGACTAGTGTATACTGATCGAGACCCCGACGATGGGCTGTGGCCAGGTCTCACAAGCCATTGGTGTTAGTTTGTTCACCTAAGATAGTATACATGTGCTCATTGGGTTATGGGTACACTGGACGGACTCGCTGGGAACATACTAGTTGGTATTATACCTATTATCAGACAGCAGTTCCCAAGTGACATGAGTACAGGTTAGCCTGTCGACCTGAGATCGTCATTTGTCTCGTGTGAGTTCCCACTGTGCTTTGATTACTACCCTACCACGGCTCAAAGGAGTCGTGCAAACAGGTTTTAGTTGGGTACAGTCCCGAGCCACATTGAGGCAGTGAGCGGATCGTCGGGGATTCATCTCTCCCGATATTGGGGGTTGATGTCGCGCAGTGCACGGGTGGCCATCACCAGAAATCCTTAGCCAAGGTAGTCGAGAATTACTGATCTAGGATCAGTAGTTTCTCAGATGGTGATGGGTTTCATACCGACACGAATTATCGCATTATTAGGGGTCTGACTTTATCCACCCCCTAGACTCGATATGCGATACTCTTAGATGAACAGACCGGACTGTACGGAGATTGTCACTGTCAGGCTCAGTAGGGGTACGGATGAGTTTGCTCGTCGGTCTTCCTTTCGCTCAATACCTGGGTAGCCGTTACGTACAGCTAGTGCCGCTGACGTGCTTGTGGTTAAACCCACTGCCAGCGTATTGACGAGTCTTTAGAGTCCCACACAGAGGTTTTCACGGTTCAGGCGATATGGTGTAGATGACGTATGTTGGTACATACAGGTGTCCGATTAAATATGTGTACGGGCTACACAGAGTTTAATCGGATAGTTTATAATACTAGCGGCTTAGGACTAAACCGGATTATTAAATCAGGTTTTGATTTAATAATTTATATATGTATATATATATGTATATATATATATATATTCTAGTATTATTATTCACTATTCATTTTCTCTCTTGGCTATTCGTATTTTTGTACGAATACGCGTATATGTATTTCGATACGTGTACCGGGTTGCATTCCGTATTTATATGGAATAGCTTCTAGAAGATGGCCACCTCATTATTTGATTTTCATTTTAGAAAATCAGTTTGGGAAATGAGGTGGAGGGTTAGTTGGCATGAGCATGAGCTTGGCATGTAGAGAGGCATGACACACATTTGTTTATTGTAAAATGAGGAGATATTTTCATGGTGGAAATTATTGTGGCCACATATCTTTTTGCATGCCATGCTTGTTTTTCTAGACTTGATAATTCACTTGATTTTTGATTATCTTCTCTCTTGAGAGACTTAGCCATTTCCATGGTTGCTCATGTCATTATTTTCCTCACCTCCTTCTTCTTCTTCTTGAGTTGCTCTTTTGAGCATTTTTTATGAGAGAAAAATTATAGTGAGATAATCTTACACCTCCACTCTCTATTGCTAGCAAACATGGAGCGTCGGTTGCCTTGCTTGGCGAGGCTGAAGCTTGCGTCGTTTCTCTCGGGTAGATCATCGTAGATGGAGGAAGACCGACAACCAAATTTGATCCGCGACCATTAGGAGCTTGGGATGATGGCTGAAGACCCGAAAGACTTGGTTCATTTGGTATAACCATTCCTAACTCTTTATATTGCTTGCTAGTTTAGGGTTTAGGGAAGATCCGAGCATCGGGTTGTGGTAACTCCAGTTTTTTGTAAATTTTTGTTCCGTATTTGGCCACGGTTTAATAGCCGGGGCGCTGCCATAACCTAACATGGTATCAGAGCCAACCCATAAATCCATTACTGGCAGTTTAGACAATGTTAAAGTATCGAAAACGAAACAACTCTGAAACAATACCCAGTATATTCCAGGTTCTGTCGATTTTTAGAGTCTTCAAAAAAATTTAAAACAATTGCAGAAGGCTATTTGTGAGACATATAGAACACCCTACAAAAACGAGCACCATTCACCGGATTTGACCCGGTGAGATTGCTTAAAAAACGGGTGTCGCCGGTTTTGTTTTGGAGTTTGGGCTTAAATTTTGTAGGGTTGTCTAGTGTCTGGAATATTGGTTCAGTGGTATTGTTTGTTTTGCCCAGTTTGGATATAGTGTTATCTTTTGTTCAGGTGCAATTCGGGGTGTTTTGAAGTCGATATTTTAACATTGTTTAAATATTTACAGTACATACATTACTATCTGCGACCGTGAATATCATTAGAGCGGTATAACCCGTCTAAGTGCTATATGTTCTTTTAGACGAGTTTGCGAACGTGACATTCACGTTGATTTTCTGTGTTGTGCTGTGATTGTGGTTGGATCGTTGTGGTGGATAGCTTTGGTGCAATGGTAGTACAGCTTAGACTCATTTTTACATTTGATATTGCGGGGCGAGCGTCCGACATGTGGACAGCCGTCACTGCCAGTTTGTATATTATTTGTTTGGGGCACGACCGGCTTGAGGTCGATGTCACCCTTGTATATTATTTTCTTTTCTGTACTAGGATTACCCCATGGTGGAGTGCACAGATAGCCGGGTTCTAGAAGGCAATGGGTCCACATCTCATGGCGTTGAGACGGAGAGGGCCTTACTCTAGAATTGGCGGGCTATTCGCCGCACTCGTAGGGGATATAGGTTGACCCAAGGCGGGGTGCCCAAGTTACCGGATTCGGTGAAGTGTTGGGTGGCACATTCACGTTGTTGATTGGGGTTGCCTCGCTTCTGGAATTGGCGGGTAGCTTGCCGTGCTCGTAGGGGTCTAGGTTTTCATTGCACAGGCTATCCACACGACAGGGAACGGCGGGTCTCATTTGCGGCTCAAGTGAAACCCGAGACTCTAGGATTATCCACCACTCTGTGTTGCTTGTCTAAGATTATGTGATGTTGCTTTATATCATGCCTGAGACGATTGTTATATATATTTATATATATACTGGTAGATATTGTATATGTTTTGCACTCGCGCTAGTCCAGCCCCCGCTCTATCGTTAGTTAAGTAACATAAGGGTGATGATGGGTCCCAGTGGCGAATGCGGATGGCATATACGTACATCATATTTTTCGTTCTTTTCTGGTATGACATGTTAATTGATGGGACTGCGTTGATTCTGACCAATGCAAGGATAAAACAAACCTATATATGATGTTGTTGGAACCAAGTTTTTAAAAACTGACATTACAGACGTTCTCTTTTGCTTTGCATAGTGATATTCGATTTGGAATATCCTGCACCTCATTCGACGAGGCAAGGGCCGGGATCCCTTCACCGGGAGTGACCTCTTGAGCAAAAGTTTGCGTCGGCGTAATAACTTCACTATAGTCGTTTCTTTTGCTTTGTATCGTGGTATTCGGTTAGGAATATCCTGCACCTTATTCGACGAGGAAAGAGCAGAGATCCCTTCACAGGGAGTGACCTCTTTAGCAAAAGTTTGCGCAACTATATATATTTGTAAAGCTATCCGGTTCCTTCAACGATATCAAGTTCATTACGTTAAAGGTTTTTCGCCAAAAACCATCCGTAGCCCTTCGTCATTTCGGATAAATAGCATATAGTATTTGAAAGTCTACCTTAATACCACCATGAGGTTCTAGAGGCATCAAACATGCCACATTTTAATTTTTATTAGGTGCTAAGTTAGACTAACAAGATCATTACTAGATTATTAGGGTTTGCCTTTGTGATGTGATTAAACCAAGAGAAGAAAAGAGCATACAACCTTTGTAGTTCGAGTTTTTCTCTTCTAAAGCTCCGGGTTGAAGTCCACGCGACTCTATAAGGCTCCTCTTCGAGTTGAACGACCCCCCTTTGTGATCTTCACGCCAAAGACGATCCACCCGAAGTCCCTCTAGCCCAAGCTAACTCTACACTAAACTCCTTTAGTGTAGCAAACACACCACACCAAATTGCTAGTTTGGTGTTGGATGGTGAAGTAGGGGATGTTAAAAGCTCATAAGATTGTGTTCAAGCTTCATGATTCACATATCATATGAGGGTTGAAGCTTGAACCATGACATTTGAGGAGGAAGATGAAGCTAGAGAGCAACCATGGGAGCAACTCAAGAAAAATGGCTAAATGTTGAGAATGAGACTAGAATGAATGGCAACTCTTGACCCCCACTCATTCAAGCATGGAATTTTGCAATATAAAATTGCAACCATGCTTGAATAGTGAGTCAAGATGAATAAACTATGAATAAAGCTTATGCTTGCAACCATGCTCTCATTTTCCACCTCTTTTCTATTTTTCTCAAAAATAGAAATCATGCCATGCTTCATTATATATATATATATATATATATATATATATATATATATATATATATATATATATAATGAAGAATAATTAGTGAGCTAATGATATTAGTTAAGATATAATTATATCACATATAATATATATCACATTATTAAATCAACACTTGATTTAATAATCCGGTTATATCACATATGACCGACTAATATCATTCATCTGTATATCACATTATCAAATCAACACTTGATTCGACAATCTGGTTATATCACATATAACCGAACCGATAACAGATAACTGCTAGATTACAATACGTTATCACATACTCATATTTAATCAGGCCCACACACATATCAACATATGTGCCCTACTTCGTTTCACTCGAACTAGGAAACTTCTGTGTGGGACTCTAAAGACTCGTCAATACGCCAGCAGTAGGTGATGATCACATCAATCACCTACAAGCCGTCAGCGGTACTAGCTGGACGTAACGGCTATCCGGGTATTGAGCGATATGAAGATCAACAAGCAAGCTCGTCCATACTCTCCATGAAGCCTATCAGTAACACTACCGTACAGTCCGGTCTCTTCGTATGATATGTCGCATATTATGTTTAGGGATGGTAAACGTCAGACCCCAGTAATGTGATAAGTCATGCCGATGTCTGGCCTATAACGGTTTGAGAAACTACTGATAACACGTATCAGTAAATCTTATAAGCAGCCCTGGCCAGAGACTTCCAGTTATAGCCAATCGAGCATAGCGCAACATCAACCCCCAATACCAGGAGAGACGAAACCCCTTCTATCGCTCATTGCCTCCATGCGATTTGGGACTGTACCCAAAATCCACCCGTTTGCACGTCTCCTTTTAGCGTGGTAGGAAGGAAATCAAAGCACAGTGGGAGCCGCACAAGACTCTATGAGGATCTCGGGTCTACAGACTAACCTGTACCAGTGTCACCATAGAACTACTATCTGACGATAGGTATACTACCACATAAGAGTCCTCGGCGAGTCCTGTTCAGTGTACCCAGTCTCCACTGAGTACCCGTATACCATCTTTGATGTCAAACACCAATGGATGTGGGATCATCCATCGCTCATCATATGGGTCAAGAAGCGTATACGCTAGTCTACTCTGGAATATCGATGCCATGTCTCGATATACTCTCGACTAGGAACAATTAAAGGATGTGCTTTTGGATCACCGTGGCCCCACTAGTATGATCTCATCATAGTCCTGGTAGTCAAGTATATATCTTAAGGGCTTTATCATCATGTAAGAGACAGACAGTATAAATACCGGTCTACACGTTAAGATAAAGGTAACCAGATAGCATACTATCATGTCGAGCAAGAATGTCCAATCTATATATGTCCAAGCATCCACTATAATATACACCATATGTACAATAATGGCCTCTAGGGCATACATATAACTAACAGTATTCATGCGGTGTTTGTTGGCCAAAGTCAAGGCATCGTGAATGGTAGCTATATATTAATTATCCGTGGCATAAATAGATGCATTGGTTTAGGACAGTCGTACCGCTTTGTTGGCCAAAATCAAGGGTGTGTGCGGGTGAGTCTAAATCAATCTGGATAATGACGGGTAGAACTTGACTTGCGTGTTATGATTTGTTGGCCAAAGTCAAGGTCATAAGCGCTTGGGGCAAAAATTACATTGGGAGTTTTAAACATACAGGAAACTTGCAGACGCGCATACCTTCTGGAGTGTGGTGACTTGAGTGGATTCCATTAAGTTATCATGCGATGATAGTTGGATCCCGATTCCCACTGATGAGTAGGATTACTCCTCGGGTGATTTTAGATGATCCCGACTGATTCTCTATTTGGGTTTGGAGGAGAATTCGAGGAAAAAGTGGGAGACATTATGATTAGATAAAGTGATTAACCATTCTGATCTAGATTAGAGTGCACACCGAGTGTTTCTTTTCTCTCTCTCTCTTTGGCTGTGACCATGGCCCGATCCTAAACTAAAACTCATGAACCAAGTTAACCGAACCTTCTTAAAACACTTTGGCTTTTGAAATGTCACGGAGTCACATATATCCTTGCCACTTCTATATCACCTTTGCATTTCTCCAGAACACCCCGTATCACTACGAAGATCCACAATTATTGGATAATCCATCGTATAGTTACATATGAACTCGAAAGAACTTGTTCCGGATTCGAGAATGGATTCTAGTTCAGGAAAAATTGAATAGGATTATTCGGTTGTCTTTTCCCTTTACCTTCTCTCAGGTTGTGAGAGCTCCTAGGATTAGGAAAGGGTACACCTATTACGCTTATTGGATAGTTTTCTTCCAAACCATAGGCAGGTGTCGAAAGGTGGGGAAGGAAGAAAACCAATTAGCCTAAGTGTGGTGTACAGGAGGTAATAAGTAAAGACACATAAATGGATTAGAAAGAGGGCAAAGTAAATTGCGACTGCTATCATTCACGACGAAACCACGTATATCATCGCCACTCCTACTTCACCTTTTCATTTCTCCGGAACATTCTGTATCACTATGAAGATCCATTTTTATTGGATAAGCCATCGTATAGTTACATACGAACTCGAAGGAACTTGTTCCAGTTCGAGGATGGATTCCGGTTCAGGAGAAATCGAATAGGATTATTCGGGTTGTCTTTTATTTTTACCTTCTCTCAGGTTGCGAGGTCTCCTAGGATTAGGAGGATACACCTATTATGCTTTTTGGATAGTCTTCTTCCAAACCATAGGCTGGTGCCGAAAGGTAAGGAAGGAAGAAAACCATTTAGCCTAAGAGTGGTGTACAGAAGGTAATAAGTAAAGACAAATAAAGGGATTGGAGAGATGGCAAGGAAATACATGGTTACTGTCATGAATCTGGATAGTGGAAGAGGCATTACTAGGAATACCCGGATACCCCTTCAAAACATTTTTATGTTTCAGTTTCACTGTGCGATGTTAAGTGAAAACTGCTTTCTCAATTGGATTCTAACTTCAGAGTATGTATTTACCATGTTTGATTCTCATATCTGTATAGTGTTACGGATGGTGAGTGGGAGTAAGATATTGGTAATTAGGTGATTATATCCTCATTATATCGGAATTCATTGTAATTGGTGATATTTGAGGAAACCACCTGGGTTTTTGCCTGACGACAAATATTTGGTTTGGAATATCCGTTGTTATGCACCAATTTCAAACTGATATATCTGTACGTTTATTTTATAAAGTGGGATATAACTTTTTGAAATTATGTCTATGACATTTACCTATATCAGTTGGTGATTGGGTAAGGAGCATTCAACAACGGTGTAATTTTTCTTAACCATAGTACATTTTTCAACCTATGACGCACAGGGTATGAGTTATTTAACTTAGAGGACTTATACAATGTATTGTATGTTGTCCAGTGTCCACTAGGACAAAGGGATTGGTACTCGTACTATATTCCATTTACTCATGACTTCTCTAGTTTTAGACAAGTATTTCGTTGAAATATAAGGTCCAAGTTTTGAGAAGTTATAGGCATAAGAATAAAGTAGAGAACCACATGTTGCAAGTATCAGGATTCTTCAAGGTGATCGAAAATGTAGATACTTATGCTAGGTATTCCGTTGATAGTAATGGTTTTGAGAACTTGCTTCTCTTTCAGGTTACTCATATGTGGATGCACTCCTAAATGAGTAATGCTGCTTGGCCTTATCCCATTTAGTTGACATGCACTGGAGACATCTGCATGTTTTTGAATCTAGTTCCAATTAAATTAGTGCCTCTGTTTCTATATTGTATATAGAATGGTTCATATCTTAACTATGTTAAGGTATATGGAGTTGTCCAGCTTATGCTTAAAATCAGACTCTGGATAAACTCAAGGCACGTTTCAGTAATGGCTATTTGAGGGTTATCCCGGGCTATGTCGAGGGTTAACTTTCTACCATCTGGAAGATCAATAGATATATTGTTCTTCACTCACCACAGTTTTAGTAAAATGGATTTTTTTCCAGAAAACATAAGTGGGAGTATGATAGAACTGGAAGTGATTCCAGAACCACAAACGATTACTGAAAATTTAATAGAACCTAAACATTCAATTGGTTTTGACATTCCATTAGCCACTCTGCAGATATGGTGGGTAACCTCAGGCACCCGAAAGGTACTTCGGTCTTCTCAGAGACAGCGACAGGGAGGTTCTTGTTTACCCAGACTTGCCATTGCTGCTGTTCTAGACTATGAGACCCGGCAGGAGTATGAGTATAGCGTCGTTCTAAACTAGCTTTAGAAGTGCACGCGTATATGACTCTGCCAGAGGGTTGTTGTAGTCAGTGGGAGCAACGGAAGTATAGAGGACAAGTATCTTGTGTCTATTTATAGACTAAAGCAGATATAGCGGAGATAAATCATCTATTTTTGATGTGACAGTCATAGGCTTTGACCTCATCAGAATAGAAGATGGATCTGGTAAGAAGGTAGTAGGGTGTGATGTCCTAGTATTTGGATGACATGCACTTTATAGGAAGTGAAATTCCTATACTACGATCGATTATACTGTGGTTGTCACAAAGTTGTTTCTCCACATAGGATATGGATATAATATTAGGTTTTCTAGTTACTAGATCTGTGGTTTTAGATCTAGATTTGGGAAGTGTCCCAATCTGGGTACTTTGACATTATTCTAAAGGTGTTTTAGAATGGACGACTCCTGGCGAGGTGGTGTACCCGCAGGTGATGGAGTCACCCTCTCTAAAGAGATGTCTTCTAGACTGATGAAGAGAGGGATTTGCATGATTGGCATATTACTTGCTTACGCAATTGAGTCAATCATGAAATGTCAAGTTAACACCAGATATTGTTTTTGCACTAGCTGCAATAAACATATATTAATCCAATCCTCGAGAAACATTGGGAAGCAGTTATGAACATAAGTGGATGTTCTTGGTATATGGTAACGACAGCTTCCTTCGGGAGGCGGTTACCATTTCAGGCTTCCAAGGTGACCTGGATGACAGAGTGACTGTCAGAGTTATAGTTTTCCTTCTTCTGAGGGGCAGTATGTTGGACGGGTGATCCAAGGGGATACTGAGCCAGGCATGGCGCAGGATACTGATTAAATTCAGTGGATGATACAGTCTAAGAAGTTTGTTGGATTTGGAGTTCATTTGTGAACTGGGTCTCATCAGATATCCAAACAAATTCTAAGACAGGTATTGCTCATTTTCTGGAGATAGTCTTTTGATCAGTCGAAAATATTGCATTTTTAACACGTCAATTTCCCTACCATTTGCATGCATCTAGAAGTGTTCGGTATTAATATAGCACATATTAGCGAAACAGCCGTAAAATACCAAATAACTTGTGTTGTATACTAAAACCGGCATTTCTGAGGGAAATTGAGTGTTTATCATTGCATCACATTATCTTTGTGTAGCGCAACACTTGTCTCGAGAATTTGTGCAGGAAATTCCAGGAAAAGAGCCAAAACAGTTAAAAGTGCTGAGAAAAATACGCCAAGTCCAAGACTTGGGATCTGGCAGAAATCAAGAAAGAAAAATGAGATTCCACACATTTGACAAAGGCCACAAAGTCAGCACAATAACAACCCAGAAATTCCATGCACAGAGGGCACTAATGCGCCGCGGATCCGCGGCCAAAAGGCCATTCCCGCCGCGGATCCGCGGCGCCATGATGATTTCAGCGCAGCATATTTCTTCCACGTGGCTCCTGTAACGGTCTTAGCTTCCGGAAGGTTCCAGAATCACACGTGGCTTCATCCAGAAGGCTCGGCCTAACAACCTACCTCTAGAATATTCCCTCCAACTAACTTCTTCTAGAAGCCTCTCTCTAACAAACTTTTTGGAGGGAAATTTGAATTTTGAATTTTGAATTCTTGATCTAGGGTTGAGGTGGTTATAAAAGGAGACCTAGATCTAGGGTTTTGGGAGTTAGTTAGTTCATTAATTGTTTATTGTTAGTGGTTGAAAATTGAGCCAAAATTCCACAAGTTGAGTGACACAACTTGTGCATTCAAACCCTTATCATAATCCAAAATCCAAAGCCAAAATCAAGATCATCGAGTACAATTCAAGCAAGAAGCCATCAACCTTTTAGGAGCGAAGCCGATCTTCATCCGAGCAAGTGATCATCAAGACGATCCGCGACTCATGGAGACGTGCGGAGCCAAATCGACGATCTAGTTCTTTCCTCGAATCTTGTAGATCTTGAAAGAATTGTAACAAAATTGTTGATAAATAAAAGGTGAAATTCTTTATCTTGCTTACTTTTATATTTGAGCATTATGATTAGATCTCAATTCTTGATTGTGTTCTTTGATATGATGCTTGAGTAAATACTCCGCTCGTGGAGGAATCGAGAAAATTGATAAGTTGATGATGATTATATTCTTGTACGATTCTTAAGTCCTATGAGTTTTGTAAACTTTAGTAAATTGAAGAATCGACAGCCTAGTTTCGAGCGATACTTCCTTGAATGTCTTCGCTCTTAATTAGTGATCCATGATCGATTCTTGAATTTACTAGAGGCTAGAATGTGAATGAAATCAACGAAAGGGCAAGGGATAGATGATGAAACCCTAGTTTCCGCAAGAAATCCCTAATTCTCGTTGATCATCATCGATCTAGCATCAAATCATCAATGGATAAGAAAACGTAACCACAAGTTTTCATCACTACTATCGATTCGATCGATTCCTACGAGCCTCATTACAAATCTTGATTACTAATTCAATTTGGATAATTCTTGATTCTCGATTCTTGATCTTTAGTATTTCTTTAAAATTCTTGAAACTAAATTTCAAAATTCATGAATCATTTTCTTTTCTTCTTTTCATTTTGACTCATCTAAAACAATAGCAAGCAAAACATACATCTCTGTGGACGATCCGCACTCGCTAACGCGCTACATACGACACCGTTATTGATTGCGGTTTACAAATTTCTTTGATTGTGATCTTTACACAATTTCAACACACGACACACAAAGAGTTCATTCAATCATCTTTCTCCATGAAGTTGAGATATAGAGAGATAAAGATAGAAACACTGGAGCGGATCTACTCACTGAGGCAATTTCTCGAACGCAATAGTTTCGCAAACGGGCTTTGCGAGACTGATTAGTAGAGAAGTTGGGTGAAGTTGGGTGTTCAGTATTATACAGTCTATGAGTATGCGACACCGCAATAATTAGCCTTAAGTGTAAGTGGGAGATTGTTGACTATAGTGCCCTCAAGTCAATTATTGAATTGCAGGCACGCGATTATGATGATTGAGGGAGGACCTATACCGGTAGAACAGTTTTACTCGAGATGATAGTATGCTATCTGGTTTGTCTTTATCATCATGTACATCATTAGGTGGTATTACAGATCACTATTACATGTTGATAGAGCCCATAGGATTCTTGCTTGACTACCAGTATTATGATGGCGATCATATACGTAGGAGCTGGGTGGTATATAAGCACATCCTTAAATGTCCCTAGTCGTGGGAATATCGAGACTGGGCATCGATACTCCAGAGTAGACTAGTGTATACTGATCGAGACCCCGACGAGGGGCGGTGGCCAGGTCTCACAAGCCATTGGTGTTAGTTTGTTCACCTAAGATAGTATACAGGTGCTCATTGGGTTATGGGTACACTGGATGGACTCACCGGGAACATGCTAATTGGTATTATACCTATTGTCATGTAGCAGTTCCCAGGTGACATGTGTAAAGGTTAGTCTGTTGACCTGAGATCGTCATTTGTCTCGTGTGAGTTCCCACTGTGCTTTGATTACTACCCTACCACGGCTTAAAGGAGTCGTGCAAACAGGTTTTAGTTGGGTACAGTCCCGAGCCACATGGAGGCAGTGAGCGGATCGTTGGGGATTCGTCTCTCCCGGTATTGGGGGTTGATGTCGCGCAGTGCATGGGTGGCCATCATCAGAAATCCTTGGCCAAGGTAGTCGAGAATTACTGATCTAGGATCGGTAATTTCTCAGGTGGTGATGGGTTTCATACCGACATGAATTATCGCGTTATTAAGGGTCTGACTTTATCCACCCTCTAAACTCGATATGCGATACTCTTAGACGAATAGACCGGACCGTATGGAGATTGTCACTGTCAGGCTCAGTAGGGGTACGGATGAGTTTGCTCATCGGCCTTCCTTTCGCTCAATATCTTGGTAGCCGTTACGTACAGCTAGTGCCGCTGACGTGCTTATGGTTAAACCCACTGTCAGCGTATTGACGAGTCTTTAGAGTCCTACACAGAGGATTTTTACGGGTCAGGCGATATGGTGTAGATGACGCATGTTGGTACATACAGGTGTCCGATTAAATATGTGTACAGGTTGACTTTAATCGGACAGTTGATAATACTAGCGGCTTAGGACTAAGCCGGATTATTAAATCAGGTTTTGATTTAATAATTTATATATGTATTTATATATATATATTCTAGTATTATTGTTCACTATTCATTTTCTCTCTTGGCTATTCGTATTTTTGTACGAATATGCATATATGTATTTCGATACGCGTACCGGGTTGCATTCCGTATTTATACGGAATAGCTTCTAGAAGATGGCCACCTCATTATTTGATTTTCATTTTAGAAAATCAATTTCGGAAATGAGGTGGTGGGAGTTGGCATGAGCATGGGCTTGGCATGTAGAGAGGCATGGCACACATTTGTTTATTGTAAAAATGAGGATATATTTTCATGGTGGAAATTATTGTGGCCACATATCTTTTTGCATGCCATGCTTGTTTTTCTAGATTTGATAATTCACTTGATTTTTGATTCTCTTCTCTCTTGAGAGACTTAGCCATTTTCATGGTTGTTCATGCCATTTTTTTCGTCACCTCCTCCTTCTTCTTCTTGGGTTGCTCTTTTGAGCATTTTTTATGAGAGAAAAATTATAGTGAGATAATTCTACACCTCCACTCTCCATTGCTAGCAACCTTGGAGCGTCGGTTGTCTTACTAGGCGAGGCTGAAGCTTGCACCGTTTCCCTCGGGTGGATCATCGTAGATGGAGGAAGACCGACAACCAAATTCGATCTGCGACCACTAGGAGCTTGGGATGATGGTTGAAGACCCGAAGGACTTAGTTCATTTGGTATAACCATTCCTAATTCGTTATATTGATTGCTAGTTTAGGGTTTAGGGAAGATCCGGGCATCGGGCTGTGGTAGCGCCAGTTTTTTGTAAATTTTTGTTCCGTATTTGGCCACGGTTTGATGGCGGGGGCGCTGCCGTAACCCAAAAAAAACTGCTGAAAGCATGTCATGATATGAAAATGGTTGCACTAATGATGGAGTCCTCGGCATCCAGCCGATGGTGAAGAGTGGAAACGCTTTGATACCCTGTATGAAGATTTTGCTGCGGATGATAGTAATGTGGGGCTTGGTTTATGTGTAGATGGCATGGAGCCGTTCAACCATGGTGCAAATCACAGTATATGGCCAGTTACTCTTGTTGTTTATAATCTACCTCCATGGATTAGTATGAAGCATTCTTACACACAGATACCCTTGTTGATCCCTGAAAGTACCTCTCCTTCAAATAACATCGATGTATACTTGAGGCCATTGATTGAGGAGCTGAAGGAGTTGTGAGAGCCAGGTATACAGGTATACAATTCCTACAAGAAGCAGACATTTACACTTTTTGCGGCACTTTTGTAGACAATCAACGATTTTCCAGCATAGGCTATGTTGTCTGGATGGAGCACTAAAGGTTACAAAGCTTGCCCAATATGTTTAGAGAAAACCGTATGTGATTCTAAAGTAGAGACGCGGAAGATCAAGTGCTACACAGGTTATCATCGATGTTTAGATATAAATTATCCATATCGTCGTAATTGCAGCAAGTTCAATGGTTGACAAGAGCATAGGCGTGCCCCATTTGAACCGACGGGTTTGAAGTTGTGGGAGGCAACACAAAGTTTAAGTAATGTTATTTTCAGGAGAACGATAAAGTATACAATTCCACGGGTTGCTAGCAGTCACTGGAGAAAGAATCCCATTTTCAACGAGCTAGTATATTGGCGCGATCTCAATATGCATCATAACTTTGACTTTATGCATATCGAGAAGAACGTATGCGAGGTTCTCCTTAACACCTTATTGAATGTGAAATCCAAATATAAGGATACACTTACAGTTCGATAGTGGTGCTTGCGGGAGAGGTTACGTCCTGAATTGCATCGAAGAGAAACAGGAAACGGTAGATGGTCAATTCCTACGGCGAAGTACACGATGTTTGCTAACGAGAAGGGTGCTTTCCTAAAAGTTTTTAAGCAAGTAAGGGTTTCTTACGGTTACCCATCAAATCCATCTATGTGCGTCGACATGAAGCATAAATTTTTTTGTCACCTTAAAAGTCACGACTGCCACGTGATCATGCAACAGTTGCTCCCCATTGTAATTAGGGCATTAAAGGATAAGGTTGTTGTCTCGGTTGTGACGGATCTTTGTCATTACTAACGAGATTTAATCTCTAAGGAATATAAGACAGATGATTTTAGAAACCTGGAGAACAAAGTTCTTATCATTCTTTGTAGATTGGAGATGTTTTCGCTTACGCTTTTCATAATCATGTTGCATCTCATAGTTCATCTTGCAAGAGAGGGGCGTTTAGATGGACCGGTTAATTATCGGTGGATGTATCTATTCGAAAGGTATGTATTTAATGGTTGAATTTAATTTTCGAATAATATTTATTAATATAACGACTCTGAATTTATTGTACGGAATTTTCCAGCTTAATGTACAGAAATGAGTTATACAGCATGAGATTGGGTTATAAGTTAATTTTGTTAAATAACAGCAAGAAATAACTTATAGCTCACTGGTAAAACCCTTGCACTGCTGTGACGTAGCCCCTGTGTTCGATTCCCATCAGACACATTATTTTTTATATATTTTTTGTTAACTTTTTGGAAACCCAAAAGTGTACACGTGCAATATACATAAAAATAAAAAAACAGAAAAATCAAACATGTGGAAAATGGTTTAAACAGAGAGATGTACACGTGGCCAAAATCCAGAGCATCAAAGCCCTAGATCGACCGACCAAATACCCCTTAGGCCGGCACCGACGGTCTAACAGTGGCCAATAAAGTCCGTGTTTTGCACACTCGACTCTTGGCCTACCCCTAACTCCCCAGCACTGTTTGATTTCCCTGCAATCAAATAGAGCCCCTTCAATTCACAATTTATCATTATTTTAATGCATTTTAATTTACCATTTTAATTTCAAAACCCTAATTCTACACTATAAATACCACCCCACATTTTGGTTTAGCATCATTCTGAAATTCCTAGTCAAAACTCTTAAAATTTTTCTAAGTACAAGTGGAGTAAAAGAGAAGTTAGCAAGCGGTCAACTGCCGGCGAAAAATCGAAGTTATTCCGACGATCCCGTGACGCCATAAAATTCAACCCTTCCTCTTCTACCTTTTCTTAGGCTAACTAACTTGTAAGTCCCTATCAATCTCTCTTCATATTCTTTGAAATTCCATTTCAAATCATATATCGGTAAGTGGAGTTAAAACCGATATATTTTTCAAAACCTTAAAAAACTCTTTCTCTTTAATACCCTTTTCAATCTAACTTGTACCCATCACTTGTAATCTTAAATCATAATATTTAGAATAAAATTTTAATCAAGAATATCATGTAAAATAACTTTAATTTAAGTTTTTCATTTAAATACCATGAACTTCAAATATCACCTATTTTAGTATTTTGTTAATACTTTACCTTTAGAAAACATCACGGGGTAATGACCTACCCTTCACATACACACATGGTTTCATAGCACGATACCTCTTTTGTATGAATTTTTGTTATAAATAAAATATTACATTAAAATACCATTTACTATAAAAACCGGTTTTCTTTTAAACGGTGTTTTAAATCCCTTTGCGATTATATCTCTACAACCCTTTTTAGGGGACCCGCTATTGGATGGTGCGGATTATCGCACATTCTTGGGCTAGTAGAGCGAGATGTAGACCTTCTTACGGAGCATTCGGTCTCGAAAGATTTTAAATACGGTTTTTAAGAAAAACACATTTTTCTACTTAAATAAAATTTAATTTTTAATAATTATTTAAAAATTACAAATCCATATATTTTTTCAAAGTATAATAAACTTACATTTTTTTAAAATAAAAGAATTACAAATTTCACCAAAATACCATCAAGATACCAACAAAAGACAAGTTTTACAATAAAATACCATGAACTTTCCAAGCTATGTAATTATCACTAAAATATCTCAAATCCTTAAAATTCACATCCATGAAAACCCTAAATAATATAAATAAATTCGCGAGATTTATTTTGAAATTTTATTAAAAATATTTTTCATAAAACCCTCTTGAGTTATATAAAATAATATTTAAGGATTTTAGTAAATATAGGTTTAAGCGGGATCAATTCTTGAGCCCCAAAGAGCCGAAGAAAGTGAGTGCTTTCTTATTTAAGATAGAAAACTTAACGGAGTTATCAATGATAATTGTCTTGGAAAAACACACAAATCCTGCCGTCCATATGCAGCAGTTACCGGTAACTCCCGAACCTAATTCAGAATCTAAATCAGTTACAGATGTCTGACTCAGTCTGAGTCTAACTCAAATCTGAATCCAAACTCAAATCAGAGTTCAATTCAAACATGAATCCAAAGTCTAACATGAATACTTGAACCTGAACCTGAATACTTGAATTCAAATATCAATACTAAACCTGAATACTTGACTTGACTTGAACCATGATTATAACTTGATATGACTTCTTGAATACATGATTACATTTTGAACCTGACTACTTGAACAACTTGTATCTATGGTTTCGGCAAGACTTGTAAATATAACCTATGCAATATATTATGCGGGGATAACGGGGTAGATTGGTACGGAACGTATTAACGTGGCACAAGATGGTCACTTAAAAGACACCTACATGAACTCTCGTGCCGTTATCCCGTGGGTTTTGACGGGCCTTGTACTACATGTTCCCATAGTCCACGAGGTAAGATGGACATCTCTCGTATACACAAATACCTTCTGTACCAAGTTACAAACAACTACGTTAGTATAACAGTTATATGTGTACAACTTACCAGTTCAATTCTCATTAATGTTATATTCCATTCCTTCTTTTGGGACTTACCGAGCGCTAGTTCGCTGACGACATTCCTATCTATTTTCTTTTTTTGGTATGTTCGTCAGGAGAACCGGACTCTCAGGAGATCGAGTCTAGCCAGGAAGATGTGGACCAGCTCACCGCGCAGCAGGACTTCTAACTCTCTTATACTTACTTTCAGTTTGTATGCCACTGTTTAGGTATTGCTTATATCATTATATTTTTTCTTTTCAAAGCAGTTGTATTGTAAAGATAAATGTTAATAAAACTTGTTGTTTATTTTATATCTCTTGTCATTCTTGTGCATTTTTTATATATTGCTTAATTACGCTTAACGTATTTATTTCTTAGTAAATACGTTGCGGCTTGCCACGTCACCGTTTCCGTCTATTGGGAAGCGGGGCGTGACAATTAATTTCACCAATTTCATCAATTAAACTTACCTGAATAAAATACATAAGTTTATGTTTAAGATAAAATGATATATCCGGAATAAAGCTAGACCCGAGGGATCGATTACGGAAGGGTTTCTCGCTGAAGAATGCATGCCATTTTGTTCTATATACTTTGAGGGGATCGAGACTGCATTCAACAGGCTGCGCCGTAATGAAGACGTTGTGGGTAATAAGGGACATGGATTAAAATCCGTCTTTCATGGAGGTGGAAAAATAATAGATGCCGTGAAACATGTCGCACTTAGCAGTCTGGAACTTGGCACAATACATAGATATGTATTATTTAACTCTTCCGAGCTCAATGTATTTCAAGAGTATGTATATAGCCTGATATTTTTCTCAACACATAAATATGAAATTACCTAACTGTATTGTTTAATACTTAGATTATGGAGAGCTCAATATAGACCACCGAGTGGTCAATCGCTACCAAGACGTGTCGAAAATGCTCGAAATCGAGAATTTGTGTCGTGGTAAAACCAATTTGTAAGTTTAACACTAAAATTTATTCAACTGTATAATTCATGTTTCATCCCTTAAACTAAATGCTATTTTTTTAAAATCTTATCGTGCCTTATTAGGTTCATACAGCTGTAGATGCTAACATGACATAAAATATAAGAATATTTGCCTCCGAACCAGATCCAGTAGTTGAGCGTATAATTGGTTATGTCGTTAATGGATATAGATTTCATACACAAGATAGAGATGCACGAAGAAAGTTCCAAAACTACGGTGTTTTTTTTATTTCAACTACAACAAATTATGCATCGTCTAGAGATATCAATCTAACTACGGGTCAACTTGACTACTATGGTGAGCTACAAGATATATTGCAGGTACGTTATCGTGCATACAGAGTTGTCGTATTCAAATGTATGTGGTATGATATCAAGACAGATGGACGAGGATACAAAGTAGAAAATATGCTACACCTACTGAATTCTGAGAAACTTGCGTTCACGAATGAGCCGTACATATTAGCGAGTCAAACACGTCAGTGTTTTTATGTCGAGAACCCTAGGAATGCTGTCTAGCATGTCGCTGTTGGGGTCAAAAATTACACCCCGGTTGACCAAGTCAAAATCAAAGTCAACCCCAAGTAAGCGGGCCCAAGCCCAGGTCAAGTGGGCCCATACCCAAGTCGAGCCCCGCGGTCGGCCTCCCCCATGCCAAAATGAAAATTATGTAATAAATAATTTTGATGTAATTTTTATGAATAAATATAAGAAAAATAGGCATAAAGCCAAATTTTTGTAAAGCTCATAGCTCATGTGCAAAAAAAATAAGCACATGAGGCATGTGATGGGCAAAATGCCATTTTGTAAAGTACAAGGGGCTATGTGTAAATTTGTAAGCCTATATAAGGTAACATGATAATGGAAAATAAAATAATTCATTTCCCTTAAAATTTAGGGTTTTTGTGCCTCCTTCTCCTATCTCAAGCTTCTAAAGCTTCTTCACTTTTTTGAATTAAATCAAGAGTTTAACTCTTCTTTTTCTAAAAAGAAACAGTTTTTCACCATAAAACCCTTGAAGGGAAACTCAGATCTCCTATCAAATCTCTAAAAGGGGAGATTTTTAAGCCTCACCCCCTCTTTCTTCCAAGATCCAGTTAACAGAGAAGAGGAAGGAGACCCATCTCCAAAAATCCCACTTTGGGAAAAATCCAAGGCTCAAGATAAGATCCAGGGTTCAAGGGAGAAGAAAGGGGTCCCCATTGATCACCTCTGAAGATCTTCGGAGAGTTCAACTATAAGACCCAAATTCTCAAAGGAGTTTAACTCCTAATCCAGATCTTTCAGGAGTTTAACTCCAAATCCAAATCTTTCGGAGTTTAACTCCACTCAAAATTCTTTGAGAGTTTAACTCCATAAAGATTAAAATCCTCCCTTTTTTTGAGAGTTTCCAAAGTCTCTTGGAATTTAACTCCTAATTCTGGGGCTAAGTCCCCCTCACTTTTTTCCGCAGGAGTCCAGCGCCCACGTGCCGGGCGTGTGAGGCACTGACGCCCAGTGCCCACACACTTTGCACGTGAGGCGCTGACGCCCAAGTGCCGAGCGTGTGAGGCGCCGGCGCCCAGCGTCCACAGGCAAAGCACGTGAACCGCTGGCGTCCAGTGCCCACACGCCTCGCACGTGGCCCGGGGCGTCCAGCATCCACGCGCCATACACGTGTCCTTAGGACGCTTCTCACCCCTCTTCTCTCATGCGCTCCATACTAAAAATACCTTCCTTGTTAGAAAAAATTTCTACCGGGGCGCTGCTCCACATCCTGCAAGGGGGCTGCTAGCCCCCTTGAACCCCAGTCCGCTATCCGGGTAGCGGGACCCCCGTAAACTCTGCGAAGCCCCCGATATATCCAAAACTCTTCAAAATATAACACACGCACATGACACATTGAGTTCGCATGACCAGTTTGACCCATCGATTGGAGGTTCTTTCGCTCCAAAAGCGAGAGATAATTAACGACAGCTTAGTCCACGGCCGTCGGAGATTCGGATCCCCACAATCAATAAACCCCGGTCTACCCCAGGCAGGGGGAATCTGTACATGCCTGAGAAGCGTGCTCATTCCTATCTCAACGGGGTGACGAAAAACACCCTACAGTCGCTATCACAATAAATTCGCGAGATTATTTTAACATAAGATATTTTGATGAAATTCTTAAAATTAGCTGTCCAAGCACGCCGGTCACACGGTTACAACACCTGACCATGGATTTAGATGACGTTAGCTTTTGTAGGGCCTATATCGATCAGGAGATTATTGTAGAAGACAGATCATCAAGATCAGCTGCCCGGTAGACAAAAACGACCAATGCGCGAAATGTTACAATTCATCGATGATTCAGAACAAAATTCAGGGAGTGAGTGTAGTGCTATAGAGGATGATGATTAACACTAAAGTTTACCTATCTGTACTATTCATAATCTTGTATACAATTAAACACTTCAGTTTATCGCACTTTTATTGCTCGTCCCCTTTATTTACATACGGCTTTCAGATATACAAAATTTAATTTATGTATTAAATATCTTGAATATGATTATTTTAATTTCATCTACAACTATTTAATTTTGCTTAACTGTTACTCGAATTTGTTACTGTATATGTATGTTGTATTAGTTATTTTTTCAGGATATGGTATCCAGTTCTGGTTGTGGCCGTGGTCGTGCACGGCTTGAGGGGGACATAGCATCCACTTCCTTCAGTTTAGCGGATATGGCATCCACTTCCACCGGTTCCATGGGCCGGAGCCGAGGTCCTGGAAAAAGGGGCCCCACACAGGTAAAGAAAATGTGGGCCCGCGATCGAGACGACCTGAAAATCGATGTGGACATGTTGGTCAACAGGGATTTCGTTGATCTCGGTTCCAGATACATGATGGTTGACTGGACATCGACAACATTGGAGGCCAAGAAACAAACGGTTTTAGATGAGATTTTGGTAAGGCTATTTAATTAGGTATTCGTTTATTACTTTTTTTTTGTGTGTGTGTGACGCTGATATATCATCGGTGTTTCTTTGTAGGCATGCTTATCCGTAGTATGGTGGATCGACGGCTCTCCCATACCTCTGCACGTTGTCAGAGGCCAACTATTTATATATATGTCGGGGAGTTGGCGTGATCACAAACACCGGGTCTACGGGAAATGGAAAAAGGCTGCCACCGATGAGGCGAAATTGGCGGCGAAGCTCGCCAATTGGTTGGACGAGTATTGGACTGCCATGATTGATCACTTCGGATCGCCTGAGTTCTTGGTATGTAGACCGCTGATAGCTGTAATAGCATTAGACGTTAATCCTAAATGTTAGGCTAGGAGATGCTAAATCATTTCTAAATAGCAGGCTAGAAACCAGCGGGGAGCAGCGGCGCAAAGTCACAACACTGATCGTTGGTTGGGTGGAGGGATGAACTCCTCCCAATATGGAGTTACTTGTGTAAGTTGACAAATCAAAATATTATGAATTTTTCAACTTCCTAAACTTTCAACGGAAATCAATTTTTTTTCTAAATTGTAGGCGAGACAAATGGAAGAGATACCCAGTCACGTAGAGCTTTACGGTTTAAGGTTTGCGCGTGCCTCCAGCTGTCCTAGCTCACAGCAGACGACTGAGCATTATGTAAGTATACTCACATACGATTTGCTGTAGTTATTTTACTTAATATCTTTTTCAGTAATTGACTTAATGTGGTTCATACTGTAATTTCTTGCAGCAACGGATGAAAAACGAGATTGAGCAGCGGGCGATTGCGTTTACTGAGGGGCACGGTCGATCCCCTTCGAACATGAAGCTTCATGCGATCAACGAGGATGTCATCCAGCAGCACAACCCGAACCGGCACGAGAAGGTTCACATGAGCGGCCAAGGCATGTCGCCTACGGTATATCACGCCCATCGCGTGGAGGATGCTCTCCACGCGTTCGCAAGGGGATATTCATCCAAGAGCCTAAGCCACCTGGGGCACCCACACCCCCTGCTCCCTCTCTGTCTAGTGTGGCACCAACTCTCTCTCCGTCCACGCCGATACACCGTACAGATGGCTCTCCTTATACTCCAGCGGGTGATCGAGCATGCGTATTGTCGGCCCCTTCTTCATCTGAACCGAGTGAACCCTTGTTGGTTTCGAGTTCACAGAGGATGTTGGCCAAAGCAGAAGCCCGTGCCGATATTGAGGCGAGGACAATCGTGATCCGTCAGCTGGTGCTTCAGGGCGGAGAAATACCGACTGTAAATTTAGTTAATAAATCTTCGTTTAAATGGAACTTTCATATAGTTTAATATCATGAATATCATATTGCCAATTTTCATTTCAATATAAATTTCATATGGTTTATTATTGTGAATATCATATACATACCATATTGTGACATATCGTGAATATCATATCTAGTTTATTATCGTGGATATCATATCACAAGCTACCGGTTAAAGTCTACTGCTAGGAAAATTTAAAATTAGAAAAGAAATTTCATAATTTAATGAAACAGATTTCAAGTCTCACCTTGTGTTGAAGTAAATGGAGAATGTCGCAATCACTGAGCGACTGTTGTAGTTTAGAACTAGAATGACATGTAAATGCACACACTAACGAACACATACATGCTTATGGATGTAGGGCACCGAATACTGACAACACCACACAATACATACACGCATGAAAACAAACACTTTTATGTAATATAAGATAATAAAATATTTTCAACTCAAACTTCTCGTTAAGAACATTTTTGGAGCTGCTTGATTTCTCTTAAAACATTGCTACAAGATAGTTTATTATCATGATCATATCATATCTATAACATACCGCATGATTTTCATATACCTAATATTTTGTCTGTTGATAACACTGTAAGAGCTGCTTGATTTTACTCGGTATCCTCCGACGGCGGCGCCACCTAATGAGTAGATTACGCGTGTTCTCGATTTTGCAGACTCCAAATGAAGTTGCATTATGTTGTAAATTAATGGGATATAATGGATTTGATATTTTGGTTAAGTGTTTTGGTTTCATGGCAATTTGGATGAATACATTGGTTTTGTGGAGATTTGGATGGATATATTGGTTTTGTGGCGATTTGTCATGAATTGAATTCTATTTACGATGAATATATATGTGTGATATCATTATATTGTACTGTATGTGTATCGATCAATCAAAAGTGCTATGCCTGGAATTTTTTCTTTGTTTGGAACCTTTTTCATCAGTTTCTACGCGACGAAATAAGTATAAGGCCCGACGAAATAATTTCAAATACCGACGAAATAGGTTCAAAATCTGGGTCATTCTGTGTTAAAAAATTCCAGATTTCCTAAGTTGTTTCGTCAGAAAAGACACGACGAAATAACTAGCCTGATGTAATAAACCACTAAACCGACGAAATAAACTTTATTTCGTCGCATTTTTGTCCGTCGGATCAAAACCGGCGGAAAAACTATAATCTGTCGGGCACTATGATTTTTCGTCAGCTAAATACCGACAAAATAACCCCTTATTTCTTGTAGCATGATTAGAGCAACCCTCCCCATATTTCTGAAAATCCTAGCTGATCATCATCTCTATAAATGTTGCCTTCTGTCTCGTTCCACCAAACCCTATTCTATTGAATAATTGAATATATTTGTATTTGAATCAGAAAGGGAAGGGGGGAGGGGAAGAGATAGATGATGATGATGATGAAAGAAAAGTAAAGTTTTCCATGTCAAAAAATATTACCAAGTAATAGCCAGGGGTAGTCTCGGAAAATGCATATCACTTGCGGGGCACGCAAGTTAAATATAACTGAAAATCTAACACCGTTAACATCATGGGGTAAAGTGCGGGTTTTTGAATTTAAGGGGTGTTTCCGCTATTGGGTCAAAAGTGAGGGGTTTCTTGCGATTTAAGAAAAAATTTAAAAAAATCTTAACATATCTCTTTTTCTAATGTCAGATGGCTCCAACGGCTTGACTATACAGGACAAAATGCAAGCAGTCTAATTCACTATAAAATGAGTTTGTTGTCGATAATCAAATGTATGCGCATTCTCTACATTATTTATGAGGGCTGGGAATCATTGCATAAGCTAAAATAAATTCAAATTAGACATATCATTTGATTTTTTTGGGTGTGTTTGTATTTGGACATCAATTTAACTAATATAAAAACTTATGGTTAGACGGTTAGACAACGTGTGTACCGCATGTGCAAATTATTAGTAAATATAGTGGATTTATTACAAAAATTGCTATAAATACAGTGGTTTGATCTGCATATTACTGCAATGTGGCTTTTCCAACAACAACAACAACAACAACAAAACAATCATTCTAAAAGGGTAGTTGCAATGAATTGGAAATTAAACCTAATGATACATATTTGTCATAAAATCCAACAACCAGAATACAACTAAATAAACGGAAAAATGTATATGAAACATACTAAATTGCATGAAAACCATTTATAGGTTGTACAGCAGCAAACACCCCTCTTTTTTAAAACATAACTTTGAAATCAATGATCTTTGATTAATGTTTCGTTAGTGCTTCTTAACAAGAATATTATTAATTACAAGACGTTAATGAAATAATTGCATAAAAGTAAATCAAAGCTTACACATTTTTGGGAAAAAGAAGTTGATTTGACAAAAATAGCAAGTTTAAAAAGAGCAAAGTGCAGGTTTTGAAATTTAATGGGCATATATTTCTTACAAGGTCAGAAAAACTCAACAAAATTTTTGACCAACTGTTTTTCAAACTCCCATCCCCGCCAAAATCTAACCCTCTCCCCCCTCCATGTCAATCAAACCCCCACCAGGCTCCCTCTCCCTCCTCGCCGACCAGTGCACCTCCCTCCGCCACCTGTCCCAAATCCACGCCCGTATGATCGTCACCGCCCGCCTCCTCCACGACAACTACGCCGCCTCCCGCCTCCTACTCTCCTACCTCCTCCACCACCCCCACCACCTCTCCCTCTCCCTCTTCGCCTCCCTCCCCTCCCCGAACTCCTTCCTCTTCAACTCCCTCATCCGCTTCCTCACTCCTCCGCTCTCTTTCTCTCTCTACTCCCGAATGCTCAGCTCCTCCGTCCCCCCGGGCAAGCACACCTTCCCTTTCCTCCTCAAAGCCTCCTCCAAGTTGAAATCCTTTCTTTTGTCGACGCAGGTTCACGCCCATGTTGTCAAATTGGGGTTGGAATCGGATGACTACGTGGCCAACGGGCTTTTGCATACCTATGGATGTTGCGGGTTCGTCTCGGATGCGCGCAAGGTGTTTGACGGAATGTGTGTGAAGAAGAACCCGATGATTTGGACGACGATGGTAAGCGGGTACGTCAAGAATTCGCTTTTTGATGAGGCGGTTGAGCTCTTCGGGAGGATGGTGGGGAGGGGTGTGGAGGTGTGCGACGCTGCGCTGGCGTCTGTGCTGTCTGCGTGCGCTCGGTCGAAAGGCGGGTTGGAGACCGGGAGGAGGATACATCGCGAGTTTGTTAAGAGAGACAGGATTGGAGTGATTTTGGGGACGGCATTGGTGGACATGTACGCGAAGAACGGAGAGATGATTTCCGCGAGAGAAGTGTTTGAGGAAATGACTCAAAGGAACACCGCGACATGGAACGCGATGATTTGCGGGTCGGCGCACCATGGCTTCTCCGATTCAGCCCTCCGATTGTTTGAAGAGATGGATAAAGCGGAAGCACGACCGAACGATATAACCTTTACGGGCGTGCTGACTGCATGCTGTCGTGCTGGATGGCTAGAATTGGGTCGTGAGATATTTCAAACCATGGAAGGTAAATATGGTGTCGAGCCAAAAGTGGAGCATTATGGTTGCATGGTTGATATTCTCGCAAGGAGCAGGAGGCTAGAGGAGGCGGAGAAGTTGGTGAGGGGAATGAAGTGGGAAGCTGATATAGCGGTTTGGGGAGCTTTGCTTACGGGGTGTCGAAATTACGGAAAGATTGAGATTGCGGAAAGAGTGGTGGAAGAGATGTTGAGGCTGGATCCAGAGAATCATGGTATTTTTGTTGTGATGTCTAATATGTATGCAGAGGTTGGGAGATGGGAAGATGTTGAGAGGTTGAGGAGCTTGATGAAGGATGAGGGGCTTTTGAAAATTCCAGCGTGGAGCTCTGTTCATGGCATTAGAGATAGTTGAGTTATATTCATGGCATAAGAGATTGGACGAATTGTTGATTGGTCAACATATTTGTATATATGATTATTTAACTAGGTAAAGATTATCATTTTTTAAGGTAAAAATTCGTTTGTGGTTGTTCACAGCCAGTTAGTTGTGAACATGAACAGGGGACCCTAGGAGACGTGACTGTTGTCTGGCTATGGCTATGAACCACCACAGCCCCCTTAACCTCCATTTTTAGTTAGTTATAAATAGGAGTAATGAGAGGTGGATTTGTTAATCCTTAATTTAAGGGTTAAACATCTTTTTTTCTTTTGCAAGTTGAGATTTGAAATGGCTCATCCTCTTCATGTGACAAATATGATATGACTCTTTATACACAGACATAGTTTATCGTCTGCAATAAGATGTTTCCTTTCTTGTATGATATTAATGCATTTTTGCTCATGAACATGTTTATAATGTGAGTAAAATGCATGAACATGTTTATAATGTGAGTAAAATGGGTGTATGTCAGGTGAACACAACTCGTATGTCATCTTAACACAATAAGCATGATCAACAAATTTTAATACATAATAGTGTTGCACCTTTTGTTTTTAGATTTTCATGAATATTCATGTTTGTCTTTCTTAGTATCTTATCATTTCACAATGCATTTTGTTTTAGAAAAATACAATTCTCTTGGATACTGGGGGAAACTAAATTTTAGTACCATTAAATTAAACTTTTAATACAAAATAGTGAACGCAAGGATTAAAACTAACTTATCCAATTAATTCCAAACTACTCTATTATAAGCGGATGACCCATAATGAAATTTAATTAAGTTTTTTCAATTAAAAAGAGCATCCCAACCCAATACCCTATAACAAATCATTAAAAAAATACAAATATATCATACATTTTTATTTTGTATTTAAAATAAAACTCCATCTAGCTTTACAGTAAATATCAACTGTTTATCCAAACTCCGCCCTCCATGCAACTCAACCACTTTTTCCTCTCTCAGTCTGTTATTAAAGATTAATCGACTTAGCCGACCGCCATTGAAAACATATTGTTTCGTTGAAGGCCAATACTTTAAGTTCAGTTCGTATATTATCTTTACCTTCACGCTAGCACTAGCTTCAACTTCTTCTCTCTCTGAACTTCCAGCAGTCGCATCATGACAGATTTCATGTCCTCTTTCTTGAATTAAAGGCGGTTTTGCAAGTTACAAACATCATAGGGGAAGAGCTTCTTGCTGGTTAAGTATTGTAACCGCACACATTCATGTATCCTTGTATGACCATGACGCTTCTGAAGCTCTCTCGTGAGAATCCGAAGAAGCGTTGTTATTATTAGAAGACGCTTCCTCCTCTGCTCAAATGAATTCTCTTTTTCGTCTTTTTTCTGCATCAATGGAAGTTTTTGACATTTTTCAGATATAAATTAACAAAGTATTTGTAAATTGTATGAATGTTATAGACTTGGTATATTAAAAAAACATAAAATTTCCTAGTATTCAGTTTAATACATTAAGCGGTTTTCCGACGATCGGAATGCATCATCTTCATCGTCATCATCTAAGATGTGGATACACCAAATTTCATGTGATTCCACAACCTTTTCACCGTTGATTTAGCAATGTAAAAAGTTCTATTGCCAGTAAACCGTTAATTTTGAACCCATTAATTCAACGGTGAAAAAGTTTTAGAATCACATGAAATTTGGTGTACACATATCTTAAATAATGACGATGAAGATGATGCATTCTGATCGTCGGAAAACATGATGGAGGGTGTGTTTTTTCGACGCCATAAGAGGACATTCCCTCCTATGACATCTTTCCTCCGTTATTCTCTCATATATATATATATATATATATATATATATATATATATATATATATATATGTTTGTGTTTTAATTAAATAGCTCTTTTTTGCTGTCAAACTGACTCGACATCTTAAAATTGGATTGGAAACTAAAGTTGTTTCCGTAAGCACTAGAATATTACTATTAGCACCCTCAGGATATTACCCTAACCCCGCCAGAAAAAGGAAAAGATAAGCCATCTAAAAAATCACTATCGGAACTTTGTTTAATGCATACTTCGAATTTTAGTGGTTCCGTATTATCATTCCATATTGCAGATGTACGAGAAGAAAAGGGCATTTTGAGTTTAGGGAGATAATTTTTTTTTTGGGTGGGTATAAGATCTTGTTGCAATTTAGAATTTGAACTTAATTGATTTATATTGAATCTTATATATATTATATATATATAGAGAGAGAGAGACTCACAAATATATACAATTTACATGATGAAGAAATAAAATAAAATCTTTCATAACAAATAAAATCAAAAAATTTATGGAAAGATTTATAATCACAAAAATCTGCATCGGTTATGAAAAATCTTTCCTAATACGGCCTCACAAGATCAAGACTCTGTTGGAGTCTCCGATCTTAAAACAAAGTTTGAGAAATTTACCGCGTCCAAGTGCTTTTGTGTGAACATCCGCAAATTGATCATTAGTGTTTATTTGGTGAACACGAATGGTGCCATCTTCAACGCATTTCCGAAAAAAATGATAGTCAAGAGCAATTTGCTTCATCCGAAAGTGGAAGACTGAGTTTGCACTAAAATAGTTAGCCCCGGTATTATCACAGTATAGAGAGTAGTTTTTGTAGAATTACCTTGAGTTCATACAGAAGTTTTTTGACCCATAGTATCTCGGCCGTGACATTCGCAACGGATTTATATTCAGCTTCGGAGGAAGATCGAGAGACAGCCTTTTGTTGAGCCGGTTTTCTAAGATGGGATTCGAGCCTAGATAGAGAAAATAGGCAGTGGTGGAACGACCGTCATTGCGACTTCCATTCCATTCAGAGTCACTAAAGGCCTAAAGAGTTAGAGGAGATCATCGGCTAAGGTAAAGACTATGATGTTTGAGGTAACGAAGAACACGATTGAGTGCCGTTCAGTGAAGCTCCGTGAGAGAGTGCATGAATTGGGAGAGACGATTGACGACAAATGAAAGGTCGGGCCGAGTGAGAGAGTGGTATTGAAGAGCACCAATTGGCTGACGATATAGTGTTGGGTCGACAGATGAAGACCCGTCATGGCGAAGTAGAGGGGTGATATTGCACATTGGGGTGGTAACTTGTTTAGTTCCTTCCAAAGAGAACTTTTTCAGAAAATCGGCAATGTGGCGATATTAAGATAGAAAGAGTCTTTATGTCGTGGGAATATCTTCTACCCAAGAAAGTGATGAAGATCACCGAAATCCTTTAGAAAGAAATGCAGTCCAAATTGACAAACAAAAGATTGAACGAACTGTACATTTTTACCTGAGAGAATAGTGTCGTCAATATATACCTAGAAATAGGTTACGATGGCGTCCTTGGAGTACATAAAAAGAGACGTATTCGCCGCGGAATTTGCAAAAGCATTTTATAGAAGATAGCCTTTGAGATCTGATACCATATTAATGTTCGAAGGGGGGACTTGTATATTTTTATTTATATGAGTGTATATGGGTTTTTGATATAAATGTGTTCCATCAATAATACTCAAACCTTGCTGAGGTTTGGCTTATTTTTTATTTTATACACATGTATCTTTTATAGTTTTCCGATGTGGGACTGTTCTCCGCCGAAAAGACTGGGAAAGACACACGTCTTGCCTGAATTTGGGGATAGATGCTATTTGAATTATCCGTCCACCTCTCCGAAGATACCAAGTTGATTTATGGCACCGTGTATCGAAGGTTTAGACGGATGCGGCCGTTGTAGCAGACTTCGTCATATTCCCCCTCAATTGAGCGGTTTTTGATTGTGGGGACGCTCTTCCCTGCAAGCGCAAGCCCATGCAGTTAATTACGCTACCGCATCGCGGTAACCACTTTCTCCTTCTCCAGATGGTCATTTCGTGTCGTGTGTGTTTGTTTTGTTTTTGGTTGCCCGTGGATTGTATACGGAGACTAATTTATGTTGTCGCCCGTAAGGCGAGGATTAGTCCAAATCCGTATTTTTTTAGATTTGGGTTTTGGGTTGGGTTTAAGGATCATTAATCTCATTTGAGACTAAGATCAACTTAAACGTTTGTTAAGGATACGTTAGTCTAATTTTATACTAAGATCAACTTAACCATTTGTTAAGGATGTTGGTGTATATGCCCTAGAGGCCATTACTGTATCATACTAGTATGTATATTACTTGATGGAAGCTTGGGATATTCACAGTTGTACAGACAATCTTGCTCAAAATAGTAGTATGCTACTTGGTTTGTCTCTGCTTTAATGTGTACATGTGTGTTTATTTATTATATCACCTATACGCATTAGTAGAGCCCTTAGGATCTTTGCTTGATTACCGGCGTTGTGATGGCGATCACACTCGTGGGGGCTGGGTAATCTACAAGCACATCCTTATACACGTCCCTAGTCGTGGGAGTACCGAGATAGGGCATCGATACTCCGGAGTAGACTAGCGTATGCGCTTCTCATCCCAGCACGGGAGACGGTCTGTCCCACAGCCGTCGGTACGTCGTACTTGAGATAGTATGCGGGTGCTCGTTAGGTTACGAGTACACTGGACAGGACTCGTCGGGAACTGATGGTTGGTATTATACCTATCGTCAGTTATCAGTTCCCAGGTGACATGAGTACAGCTTAGTCTGCTGACTTGACACTGTCACTTCGCCTCGAGTGTGTTCCCACTGTTCTTTGATTACTACCCTACCACGGCTCTACTGAGTCGTGCAAACAGGTAGTAGTTGGGAGCAGTCCCGAAGCACTTGGAGGCAGTGACGGTTAGACAGGATTCGTCTCTCCCGGTATTGGGGGTTGACATCGCGCTGTGTCTAGGAAAGCCATTACACGAGTAGTCCCTGGCCAGGGCAAGCGAGATATACTGGTAGGTTCCAGTGTTATCTCAGGGTGTTCTGGGCTTCACTCCGACACGACTTGTACCGCTATTAGGGGTCTGACGCTTGCCGCCCCCCTAGGTCCGCCATGCGATGTATCAGACGAACAGACCGGACTGTACGGAAATTGTCACATACAGACTCAGTAGGAGTTCGGATGGGTTTACCTCATCGGCCTTCTTATCGACATCTACCTGGGGACCGTTACGTACAGCTAGTGCCGCTTGCGGTCTGTGGTTAAACCCACTGCCAGCGTAGTGTCGAGTCTTTAGAGTCCCACACAGAGAGTTTCCCTGCACTGAGCGAAACGTGTAGAGGCCGTATGGTTTTACGGCAGGGCTGCGATCACTTACGTACACTTGTGTGCGTATGGTGTTCGGGCAGGCAATACTAGTAGGCTTTGGTTTAAGCCAGATCCTAGTATTGCACGGATGGATTTGTTTTGTCTTCTGCGCATCCGCATTCTACGGAATACGGATGCAGGTGTGTATGCACAGTTTTCTGGAGCGATGAAGGAGGAGGTGCCTCATTAGGGTTTTGGCAGATGGTTCGGCCAAAACCGCTATGTGGCAGGCTCATTAGGGTTTTGACAGTTGATTCGGTCAAAACCATTTTGAGGCCGACTCATTAGGGTTTCGACAGTTCGTTTGGTCAAAACCATTATGAGCCGGGGACATTATTTACTAATCCTTTCCTTGATAATTTTGTTATGGCTAATTACATTGACCATTTGACCATCTTGACTTTATTGACCATTTGACCAAAGTTGACTTGGACCTTCTTAGAAGTTCTAAAGTATTCTTTGGTTTTCTTTTTATTTAGTTATGATAATGGTCATGTCATTGTAGCAATCACCTTTATCTTGATTGGATTTGTAATGATAATGTTTTGTGCATTATTGCAACCATGGTTAGATTTTCTTTGGTTAAGCTTTTTCATTTGCTCATTCTCATTCTCTCTCTTGAAATGAGAAGCTCCATGGTTGCTAGATAATCTCCTTCTTCTTCCTCCTCTTGATTTCTCCTTTGATCTCATGTGTTGAGAGAAAAAGGATTCTACTTGACAAACACATCCATACATCCTCTCTACACAACCTAGGGCTTCTAGATTAGCAATCTCCTTGCCCTAGTTACCTCGGCTTGAGGTGGAGCTCGGTGTACATCTCTCGGGTGGATCGTCTTCGACTCAAGGAGGCCGCGGAGGTGACCGAAGTCCGGATCAACCTTTGAGCAAGCAATGAAAAGAGCAACAAGAAGAGAAGAACATCATAGAAGAACAACAACAAGAAGTGAAGGAGTTCAAGTTGAGGTATAACCACTTTGCCGAGTAGTTAATTCTTCTTTGCAAGTATGCTAGTTTAGTTTAGCAAAGATCCGGCTTTTACGGTCCATGTTACAAAGTTTAGAAAAATTTTGATTTACCGTTTCCGCAACCCCGTAAGTACCGGGAGAGGTAACGTGGACCTAACAGTGGTATCAGAGACTAACTAAACTTAAACTAGCTTGGTAGTGAAGTGTAACGAAGTTCGGAATCGGAAAAATCCAAAAACCAAACTTTTACAAAACCTGAGTTTCTGTTGAAATTTTTTTGGCTCAAAATGAAAAACTTTATACTTGTAAATTCGTCTCAGGGTTTTGTGTGAACACCTAAGAAAAACGATGCCCCAATTCATCCAAAGCGCCGCCCTTCCGCGGCACTAGATAGGCATGTGCCGCGGAAGCGCCGCGGTTTGTTTTCCTCTCTGTATCGTTTTTCGTGCAGTGTTCTTCTGGTGGGATTTTGTGATTTTTCAGATATATTATATGTGCCCAGATTTTCCAGAAAAGAAATTTTCTTTTGGGGTCCTATAATTCCGTATTTTTCCGGACTTCACTGCACTTTGGCTATGTTGGTTATATCTGTGATGTTTGCATGTATTGAACGTCGGCTAATCGCTATAAGTCGATTAGTCGGGGTTATACATGATCTGTGTTTGATATTGGAATGTGTATATGAATGTGTTGGACTGTCGCGGGTGAATAGCCGGGGTGGATGTAAGATGAGCTTTTGTTTTTCTTTCATTCATTGTAAATGTAAATTGATGTAATAATTATTATTTGTTTGGCCGCACAACCGGGTCGGGGTTGTAGCCGTCATTGTATAATTCTTTTTACTGTTTTTGCTCCTAGGATAGACCCATGGAGGGGGTGCACAAACTACCGGGTAGCTCGAAGTGCCGAGTGGCCTACTCATGGCATTGAGGGAGGTTGCTTCGCTTCGGGTACTTGGCGGGTAGTTTGCCGCACCCGTAGGGGTCTTGGGTGGGGTATTTGGCTATTCACCGCGACCGTGTTATCCGCTTTTCGTTCCAGGCTCGAAAGGATTGCGGATTGCTAGTATATCCAATGTATTCATCTGTGATCTGTAATGTCTATCATTGCTTTCTATTTAGGCGTTGCTTATGTTTTACAGCCGCGCTAGCCCAGCCCCCGCTCTGTCGTTAGTTAAGTAACCTAACGGGTGATGACGGGGCCCCGTGGCGAATGCGAATGGCATAAGCGTACGTCATATTTTGGTTGTTTTCTGCAATGGTAGGATTAAAATGATGGGACGCATTAAAAGAACTAATGCAAGAAAATAAACCTAAAAGACGTTGTTGGAATAATTTTTCAAAAAGCTGTTATTGCAAGGACGTTCATTTTTGTTTTGCATAGCGGTATTCGGTTGTGAATGCCCAGCACCTCAGTCGACGAGGCAAGGGCCGAGATCCCTTCATCGGGAGTGACCCCTTGGACAAAAGTTTGCGTCAGGGTAATAACTTCACTATAGTCGACTATTCTTGCTTTGCATCGAGGTATTCAATTTGGAATATCCTGCACCTCATTCGACGAGGAAAGAGCCGAGATCCCTTCACAGGGAGTGACCTCTTTAGCAAAAAGTTTTCGCCACTATATTTTTAAAAAGGTGTATCACGTTCCTTCAACAATATCAAGTTCATTACGTTAACGGGTTTTCGCCATAACCCAGTCGTAGCCCTCCGTCGTTTCGGATTAATATTGCTTAGTATTCGTGCTACGTATTTCGTGCTCAGCCGAGGCGTAGTGAACGGTAGCTATGTAATGTTTTTCCGTAGGATACAAAGTGATTGGTTAGGACAGTCGTGCGGTCATTTTGGCTCAGTCAAGGACTCGTACTGGTGGGTCTAATGCAGTCAAGATAATGACGGGTTGAACTTGACTAGGATCTTTTGATATGTTGGCTCAGTCAAGGTCACTTGGATCCTAGGGGCAAAAACCATATCGGGAGTTTCAAAAGAACTGAAACTTGCAGATTTAGCATACCTTCTGGAGTGTGGTGACTAGAGTGGATTCCATCTAGGTTATCACACAATGACAGTTGGATCCCGATCCCACTGATGAGTTGGTTTACTCTCGGGAGATTATTTCACTTAACGATCAATGCTATAAACCTAGTAGGTGTCTAGAAAGGTGTTAGCGGGGTTACGCCCCCAGGGAAAAGAGGTTATTTAATTAAGGAACTTCGCGAAAGCGTTGGAAAACCTCCCTCGAAGTACCGACACTAGCCTGGCTGAAAGGTTAAGCAAGTATTGTGACGTGAATTAAAACCCGGCTAGTTCTTCTTTTAAAAAGGTTTTAAGAAGAATTTGAGGAAACAGTGGGAGACATCCTGGTTAGATAAATTAATAAACCAATCTAATCTTGCAAGAGCATACGCTGAGTGTTTCTTTTCTCTTTCTCCAGGCAGCAACCTTTTCACGCCTTAATCAAGATAATAAAATGTATCGCTTGACCAAACCGAATTCTTATTCGGGACTGGGGAAAGTTGGTTCAGCTCTAACTTGTGACAACAGTCATGAGTATGAGAATGGGAAAGAGGAAAGTATGGATTTCCAGGATACCCAGTTGAAGAAGAAGCATGGTTTTGCATCTACTTCAGGTGTTCTTGTAATTGAGAACTGTTTTACGGTCAGCCCTACCTCCTGGGTACTTGATACCGGATCAGGATCTCATATCTGTAATTTATTGCAAGGACTGAGAAAAAGTAGGAAAGTTGCACCGGGTGATATGTCGCTCAGAGTAGCGAACGGAGCACAAGTTAATGCGGCAGCCGTCGGTGAATATCACCTAGTATTGCCAAATGGCAAGACTATGATTTTGAACGATTGCTACTATGTACCCTCCATGGTTTGCAACATCATATCAGTTTCTTTACTCGATAAAGATAGATATAAGTTTGTTCTTGAAAAGAATATCATGAACATTTACCTTGATGAGGTACTGGTTGCAGAGGGTACACTGTTTAATGGTATCTACGTTCTAAATCAGAATACAGTTCTCAATATACAAAACACACGCAAGAGGAAGAATTCAGATACGAATGAATCCTACTTGTGGCATTGTAGACTTGGTCATATCGGAGAGAAAAGACTGAGTAAGTTGCATAAAGATGGACTCTTGAATACGTTCGAGTTTTCATCTTATGAAACTTGTCAGTCCTGTCTCAAAGGGAAGATGACCAAATCTCCGTTCACCGGACATGGAGAAAGGGCAGCAGAGCTCTTGGGACTCATACACAGTGATGTATGCGGTCCGATGTCTATACATGCAAGGGGTGGGTTCTCGTACTTCATCACATTCACTGACGATCTCTCTAGGTTCGGATATGTGTATCTGATGAAACACAAATCTGAAGCTTTTGAGAAATTCAAGGAATTCAGAAACGAAGTAGAGAACCAGACAGGCAAAAGTATCAAGATCCTCCGGTCTGACAGGGGAGGGGAGTACTTAAGCACGGAGTTCCTAGACTACTTAAAAGAGAATGGTATTCTCTCTCAGCTTACTCCTCCTTATACACCACAGCACAACGGTGTATCGGAGAGGAGGAATCGTACCCTTCTGGATATGGTTCGCTCCATGATGAGTAATGCCGAGTTGCCTCTTTCATTTTGGGGACATGCGCTGTTGACAGCTGCATATCTATTGAACGATGTTCCGTCAAAATCTGTGCCTAAGACACCGTTCGAGATATGGAATGGTAAGAAGCCGTATCTTAAAGGCATTAAGATATGGGGTTGTCCGGCCTATGTAAAAGTACAAAATCCGGACAAACTCAAGGCAAGTTCAGTTCTATGTAAATTTGTGGGATATCCTAAGAACTCCGCAGGATATCTGTTCTACCACACCGAGGAACAGAAGGTGTTTGTATCTCGCCACGCCACCTTTTTAGAGTGGCAATTTCTTGCAAAAGAAACAAGTGGGAGTTCGGTAGAACTGGAAGAAATTTAGCGACCACAAAATGAAACTGAAAACTTGACAGAACCTCAGAATTCAATAACCCCAGAAGAACCTCAGCCACTCCGCAGATCTGGTAGGATTTCTCATCCGCCCGAGAGATACTACGGTTTTCTCATAGACGGGGATCGAGAGGATTGCATCTTGGAAGAAGATGACCCTACCAGTTTTAGGCAGGCCATTATCAATAGGGACTCTGATAAGTGGCAGGAAGCAATGCAATCCGAAATGGAGTCCATGTACGCCAATAAAGTGTGGACCTTGGATATTGCTCCACCTGGGGTAAAACCCGTTGGATGCAAATGGATCTACAAAAGGAAACTTGGTGTAGATGGGCAGGTGGAAACCTATAAAGCTAGACTCGTTGCAAAAGGTTTTCGTCAAAGACCTGGTTTGGACTATGACGAGACTTTTTCTCCGGTGGCTATGCTCAAATCCATTCGGATCCTACTTGCCATTGCTGCCTTCCATGACTATGAAATCTGGCAGATGGATGTTAAGACGGCTTTCCTAAACGGTTGTTTGGAAGAGTGCGTTTACATGGATCAACCAGAAGGTTTCGTAGACAGTGGGAGCAGCGGAAAGGTGTGCAAGTTGCTTAAATCCATTTATGGATTAAAGCAGGCACCGCGGAGCTGGAACATCTGTTTTGATGAGGCAATCAAGGAATTTGATTTCATCAAGAACGAAGATGAACCCTGTGTATATAAGAAGATTGTAGGACGAACTGTCGTATTCCTAGTCTTGTACGTGGACGACATTCTTTTGATAGGAAATGATATTCCTATGCTACAGTCGGTCAAGCTATTTTTGTCACAAAGGTTCTCCATGAAGGACCTGGGCGATGCCTCGTACATTCTGGGGATCAAGATCTATAGAGATAGATCCAAGAGACTATTGGGACTTTCGCAGTCCAGGTACATAGAGACCGTACTAAAGAGATTTAGTATGGAGGGTTCCAAGCGCGGTAATATACCCGCATTGCACGGAATTACCCTCTCCAAGAAGATGTCTCCTAAGACTGACGAGGAGAGGGTTCGCATGAGCACTATACCCTACGCTTCGGCGGTAGGATCTATAATGTATGCGATGCTATGTACAAGACCAGATGTAGCTTACGCGTTGAGCGCGGTAAGCCGGTATCAGTCAGACCCAGGGGAGGACCACTGGACAGCAGTGAAGAACATTCTCAAGTACCTGAGAAGGACTAAGGAGATGTTCCTGGTTTACGGTAATGGAGACCTCAGGGTCGAGTCCTTTACCGATTCAAGCTTCCAGAGTGACAAAGATGACAGCAAGTCTGTCTCGGGTTTTGTGTTTACCCTCAATGGAGGGGCGGTATGTTGGAGGAGTTCCAAGCAGGATACCGTCGCAGACTCAACGATGGAGGCTGAATACATTGCTGCAAGCGATGCCGCAAAAGAGGCGGTCTGGATAAAGAAGTTCATTAGTGAACTTCAGGTGGTTCCGTCCATTGTTGACCCAATACCTTTGTATTGCGATAACAATGGGGCTGTAGCTTTAGCGAAGGAACCAAGGTCCCATCAGAAATCCAGGCACATCTTAAGGCGGTATCACCTGATCAGGGAGATCATTGATCGACAGGAGATCGAGGTGCGGAGAGTGGACACAAAGGACAACACTGCGGACCCATTCACAAAGGCTTTACCCCAGACTCAGTTCGAGCGGCTGATCGAGATGATAGGTCTTCGATACGCCAGTACATGGCTTTAGTGCAAGTGGGAGATTGTTGGTGTATATGCCCTAGAGGCCATTACTGTATCATACTAGTATGTATATTACTTGATGGAAGCTTGGGATATTCAAAGTTGTACAGACAATCTTGCTCAAAATAGTAGTATGCTACTTGGTTTGTCTCTGCTTTAATGTGTACATGTGTGTTTATTTATTATATCACCTATACGCATTAGTAGAGCCCTTAGGATCTTTGCTTGATTACCGGCGTTGTGATGGCGATCACACTCGTGGGGGCTGGGTAATCTACAAGCACATCCTTATACACGTCCCTAGTCGTGGGAGTACCGAGATAGGGCATCGATACTCCGGAGTAGACTAGCGTATGCGCTTCTCATCCCAGCACGGGAGACGGTCTGTCCCACAGCCGTCGGTACGTCGTACTTGAGATAGTATGCGGGTGCTCGTTAGGTTACGAGTACACTGGACAGGACTCGTCGGGAACTGATGGTTGGTATTATACCTATCGTCAGTTATCAGTTCCCAGGTGACATGAGTACAGCTTAGTCCGCTGACTTGACACTGTCACTTCGCCTCGAGTGTGTTCCCACTGTTCTTTGATTACTACCCTACCACGGCTCTACTGAGTCGTGCAAACAGGTAGTAGTTGGGAGCAGTCCCGAAGCACTTGGAGGCAGTGACGGTTAGACAGGATTCGTCTCTCCCGGTATTGGGGGTTGACATCGCGCTGTGTCTAGGAGAGCCATTACACGAGTAGTCCCTGGCCAGGGCAAGCGAGATATACTGGTAGGTTCCAGTGTTATCTCAGGGTGTTCTGGGCTTCACTCCGACACGACTTGTACCGCTATTAGGGGTCTGACGCTTGCCGCCCCCCTAGGCCCGCCATGCGATGTATCAGACGAACAGACCGGACTGTACGGAAATTGTCACATACAGACTCAGTAGGAGTTCGGATGGGTTTACCTCATCGGCCTTCTTATCGACATCTACCTGGGGACCGTTACGTACAGCTAGTGCCGCTTGCGGTCTGTGGTTAAACCCACTGCCAGCGTAGTGTCGAGTCTTTAGAGTCCCATACAGAGAGTTTCCCTGCACTGAGCGAAACGTGTAGAGGCCTTATGGTTTTACGGCAGGGCTGCGATCACTTACGTACACTTGTGTGCGTATGGTGTTCGGGCAGGCAATACTAGTGGGCTTTGGTTTAAGCCAGATCCTAGTATTGCACGGATGGATTTGTTTTGTCTTCTGCGCATCCGCATTCTACGGAATACGGATGCAGGTGTGTATGCACAGTTTTCTGGAGCGATGAAGGAGGAGGTGCCTCATTAGGGTTTTGGCAGATGGTTCGGCCAAAACCGCTATGTGGCAGGCTCATTAGGGTTTTGACAGTTGATTCGGTCAAAACCATTTTGAGGCCGACTCATTAGGGTTTCGACAGTTCGTTTGGTCAAAACCATTATGAGCCGGGGACATTATTTACTAATCCTTTCCTTGATAATTTTGTTATGGCTAATTACATTGACCATTTGACCATCTTGACTTTGTTGACCATTTGACCAAAGTTGACTTGGACCTTCTTAGAAGTTCTAAAGTATTCTTTGGTTTTCTTTTTATTTAGTTATGATAATGGTCATGTCATTGTAGCCATCACCTTTATCTTGATTGGATTTGTAATGATAATGTTTTGTGCATTATTGCAACCATGGTTAGATTTTCTTTGGTTAAGCTTTTTCATTTGCTCATTCTCATTCTCTCTCTTGAAATGAGAAGCTCCATGGTTGCTAGATAATCTCCTTCTTCTTCCTCCTCTTGATTTCTCCTTTGATCTCATGTGTTGAGAGAAAAAGGATTCTACTTGACAAACACATCCATACATCCTCTCTACACAACCTAGGGCTTCTAGATTAGCAATCTCCTTGCCCTAGTTACCTCGGCTTGAGGTGGAGCTCGGTGTACATCTCTCGGGTGGATTGTCTTCGACTCAAGGAGGCCGCGGAGGTGACCGAAGTCCGGATCAACCTTTGAGCAAGCAATGAAAAGAGCAACAAGAAGAGAAGAACATCATAGAAGAACAACAACAAGAAGTGAAGGAGTTCAAGTTGAGGTATAACCACTTTGCCGAGTAGTTAATTCTTCTTTGCAAGTATGCTAGTTTAGTTTAGCAAAGATCCGGCTTTTACGGTCCATGTTACAAAGTTTAGAAAAATTTTGATTTACCGTTTCCGCAACCCCGTAAGTACCGGGAGAGGTAACGTGGACCTAACAAATGATACATCAATCTAATTTTAGACTAAGATCTGCTTAACAAGATCATTTAGATCCAACAAAAGAGCATTTGGGCTCTATTGTTTTAGTTTAAGGACTTTGCGGTCCAAAAGTTTAAGGACATCATAGTCTAAGGAGTTTAAGGACATCATAGTCCATAGTTTAAAGACGTCATAGTCTGTAAAGTTTAAAGACATCATAGTCTATGAGTTTAAGGACCTCACAGTCCGTAAAGTTTAAGGACATCATAGTCCAGTTTAAAGACGTCATAGTCTGTGTGGTTTTGGTTCAACCGTTTGGGGATGCACCAAAAGTTATTGGTTATTGGGACCCTCCATCTCTCTGAAAACGTTGAAGAATTACAACGACATATATTAGAGGTATGAAGAGATGTACCCTTGAACCAATATCCCGATTTGGGGAATGGGATGAACATCAGTTTAGATGTCATCTGTTAGGAGAACACTAGTCATCTTTGGGAGTAGAATTAGTTTGGGGAGACCTGAACATGGGGTCTCGGTTGATTGGTGACCAAAAAGGGTCTTGGCTTTGGAAGACTTGGCTAATTTGAGCTAAGGTTGATTTCCCTTAGTCACCCCATAGTGCTAAGCACTGAATCAGTGTTAAACACTGGACTTTGGAGGAGCTCACGTGTGAACACGTGAGGGGCCCCGAAGTGGGCAATGTTCATTGAGTTTATTCCCTTATATATATATATATATATATAAGTGCTGAGCACTTGACTCACGTGTGAGCACGTGAGGCGCCCGAGGTGAGAACTGTTCTCTGGATTTTATTCCTCTTTCATTTATCAGTGCTAAGCACTTGGTTCATCAAACAGTCACGTGCAGACACGTGAGGTGCCTTCGAAATGCGAGCGCTGTCTTTGGAATTTTCTCCCTGTTTGGGGGTCATGTGGGAATACATGAGGTGCCCCCAAAATGAGAGCTATCTTGGGTTTATTCCCTTTTTCCTTTTCTGAGTGCTAAGCACTATTGGGTCACGTGAGGCACTCTGAAGAATGAAAATTTCCTTTGATTTATTCTCCTTTTCTTTTTCTGAGTGCTAAGCACTATCAAGGGATCACGTGAGGTCACGCGAGACGCCCCCAAATTGAGATGTATTTTAGATTTACTCCCCTTTTTGAAAAGCTTGTTCAGTGGTGCGCCAAGAGTTATTGGTTATTGGGACCCTCCACCTCTCTGAAGTGTAAGTCCACGGTAGCGCCCCGGCTGTCTAACAGACGCCCAATGCGGAACAAAACTTTTTTACAACTGGCGCTATCGTGTACCGTAACCCGGATCTGCCATTAAAGCTAAACTAACAAACTACAAAGTGGGTAGAAGAGTTATACCGAACGATCCGAGTCCTTCGGTCTTCAACCATCATCCCACGCTTGTTGCGGCTGCTCCGATCTCCTCGATCTCCAGTCTTGTCTTCCAGGTGGCACCACGTCGACGGATCTTTAAACGGGCTCCCGCCTCTGAACCGAGGCAACTCGATCGTCAAGTTTGCTAAAAGAGATGACCAAGATGAAGTAGAGAATGAGTAGAACACTTTGTCTCGTTACGTCCAAGGCTATGGACGAACGGTTAATGAAGTTGCCTTTTGGAATCGGGTGAAATGAGAAATGAGGCTTATCTAATTTCCATGAGTCCAAAAACAATACCAATCTTTTTCTAGCAACCATCATATCTATCCACCAAGGGGGCCGGCCACTATATAAGGAGGTGGGGGGGTGAGTGTAGGAGAGGGGGTGGTGACCATAAGCTCAATACTTATCATAACACCTAGTATGAATGCATTAATCAAAGTGATGAATCACCTTAAACTAGTCACCACAACCATTAATGATCATTAAATACAACCATGAGTCACTAACCTTGTCATCACTTCTAGACCTTCTAGAAGCATGACTCACCCTCATGACTCACCCAAGAAGAAAAGATAAATCCGTATTTAACCGAATGTTAAATACGGCTGATAGAAAACTGGAAACTGGCAACTTCCAAAAGTGATCCTGAAACGAATTTCAGGATAACCCCGTATCAGTATAAACATACCCGCATTTGTATTACGACCGAATACAAATGCAACTGAGACAAAGATATTATATCTACACAGTATAATACTGGGTTCCGGCTTAAACCAAAGCCTACCAGTATTATCTGCCCGAAAAACGACACGTGAGAAAACGCACGTGCTTTTTCCGAACCTTGCCATAAACCCATACGGCCTCTACAACGTTTCGCCCGAACTTGGGAAAGTGTCTGTGGGGGACTCTAATGACTCATCAACACACTGGCACTGGGTATAACCCCTAGCACGTCAGAGGTACAAGCTGTACGTAACGGTTTGCCTATGTATTGATTGGAAGGGAAGCTGACGAGCGAACTCATCCATAAACCCTACTGAGCCTGACAATGACAATGTATATACAGTCCGGTCTATTCGTCTAAAGAGTATCACATATCGAGTCTAGGGGGGTGGATAAAGTCAAACCCCTAATAACGCGATAAATCGTGTCGGCATGAAGCCCATCACCACCTGAGAAACTACTGATCTCAATCAGTAATTCTCCACTACCTCGGCCGAGGATTCCTAGTGATGGCCACCCGTGCACTGCGCGACATCAACCCCCAATACCGGGAGAGACGAATCCCCGACGATCCGCTCACTTGCCTCCAATGTGGCTCGGGACTGTATCCAACTAAAACCTGTTTGCACAACTTCTTTGAGCGTGGTAGGGTAGTAATCTAAGCACAGTGGGAACTCACATGAGACAAACGACGATCTCAGGTCGATGAACTAACCTGTACACATGTCACCAGGGAATTGCTATCTGACGATATGTATAATACCAACTAGCAGATTCCCGGCAAGTCCTGTCCGGTGTACTCATAACTCAATGAGCACATGTATACATCTTAGGTGAACCAACTGACACCAATGGCTTGTGAGACCGGCCATCGCCCCTCGTCGGGGTCTCGACTGTATACACTAGTCTACTCTGGAGTATCGATGCCCTGTCTCGAAACTCCCACGACTAGGGACACTTTTAAGGATGTGCTTACAGACCCCAGCTCCCACGTATATGATCGCCATCATACTGCTGGTAGTCAAGCAAGAATCCTATGGGCTCTATCATCATGCAATAGTGAACTAAAGCATGTATACGATGATAAAGACAAACCAGATAGCATACTATCATCTTGAGCAAGACTGTCATATCGGTATAGGTCCTTCCTCAATCATTGCAATCACGTACCTGCGATCCAATAATTGACTTTGAGGGCACTATCTCCAACAATCTCCCACTTGCACTTAAGGCTAATTATTGCGATGTCGCATACTCACAGCCCGTATGATATCGAACATCCAACTTCTCTACTAATCAGTTTTACAAATCTAGTTTGTAAAACTCTTGTGTTCGAGAAATAGCCTCAGTGAGTGGATCCGCCCTGATGTTTCTTTCTATGTCTCTCTTAATCTCAACTTCGCGGAGAAAACCATCTCCCGAATCGAGTAATACCTGTCTTAGAATATGTCTGAATATCTGATGGGACCTAGTTCATAAATAAACTCTAAATCCAAACTTCTTAGACTGTATCGATAACTGAACCTAATCAGTATCCAGCACCATGTCTCTCACAGTATCCTCTTGGACCACCTGTCCATAATACTGTCCCTCGTCAGAGGAAAAACTATAACTCTGACAGTCACTCTGTCATCTATGTTACCTTGGAAGCCTGGAATGATAACCGTCTCCCCAAGGAGGCTGCCGTCATCAAATCCGTAGAACATACACTTATGTTCTAAAACTGCTTCCTTATGTTTCTCCAGGATAGGATTAATATAAACTTATCGCATCAAGTGCAAAAACTACATCTGGTGTGGTACTTGACATCTCATGATTGACTCAATTGCCTAAGCAAGTGATCTGTCAATCATGCGCTTCCCTCTCTCCTTTAGTCTCTAAGACACCTTTAGAGAGGGTGACTCCATCACCTGCAGGTACACCACCATACCAGGAGTCATCTATTCTAAAATACTATTAGAATACTATCAAAGTACCCACATTGGGAAACTGCCCAAATCTAGATCTAATACCATAGATCTAGTAACCAGAATGTCTGATATTATATCCATGTCCTTTGTGAAGAAACAATTGTGTGACGACCAAAGTACTACCGATCGTAGTATAGGAATTTTACTTCCTACTCTGTGTATGTCATCCAAATACCAAGAAACTACACCCTACTACCTTCTCAACAGATCCATCCCCTATTCTGATGAAGTCAAAGCCATGGCTGTCTCATCAAAATCAGATGATCTAATCTCCGCTATATCTGCTCAAGCCTATAAATAGACATAAGCTACTTACCCACTATGCTTCCGCTGCTCCCACTGACTACGACAACCCTCTGGCAGAATAATATATATACGTATACTTCTAAAGCTAGTTTAGAACGACGCTATATATATCTTCCTGCCGGGTCTCATAGTCTGGAACAACAGTAGTGTCAAGTCTGGGTAAACAAGAACCTCCCTGTCACCGTCCTTGAGGCTACCTGAGTACCTCTCGGGTGTCTGAGGTTACCCACCATATCTGCGGAGTGGCTATTGGAATGTCAAAACCTGATTGAATATATAGGTCCTATTAAATTTTCCGTAATCGTTTGCGGTTCTGGAATCACTTCCAGTTCTACCATACTCCCACTACTGTTTTCTGAAAAAATCCATTTTACTAAAACTGTGGTGAGTCAAGAACAATATCACTATTGATCTTCCAGATGGTAGAAATGTCAACCCTCTGCAAAGCCAGGGTCAACCCACAAAACAGCCATTACAGAAACGTGCCTTGAGTTATCCAGTATCTGGTTTTAAGCATAAGCTGGACAACTCCCCTTATCTTAACATTGTTAAGATATGAACCATTCTATATACAATATAGAAATGGAGGCACTACTTTAATTGGAACCAGATTCAAATCATGCAACTGTCTCCAGTGCATAACAACTTAATGAAAAAGGCTAATCAGCATTACTCAACTTAGGAATCCATCCAATTATGAGTAACCTGAAAAAGAAACAAGTTTCTCAAAACCATTACTATCAACTGAATACCATTCACAAGAATCTACATCTTCGATCTCTTTGAAGAATCCCGATACTTGCGACATCTGGTTCTCTACTTTATTCTTATACCAACAACTTCTCAAAACTTAGACATTGTATTTCTACGAAACACTTGTCTAAAAACTAGAGAAGTCATAAGTAATCAGAACATAGTATGAGGACCTACCCCTTTGTCCTGACGGACACTGGACAACATACAATACTCTGTATAAGTCCCCTGAGTTTGAATAACTCAAAACCTATGCATCGTAGGTTGAAAACTGTACCCAGGCGATTTCCTCAAATATCACCAATTACAACGAATTCCGATATAATGAGGATGATCACCAAATTCCCAATAATTTACTCCCACTCATCATCTGTAAAACCGTACAGATATGAGAATGAAACCTGGTAAATACATACCTTGGAGTAAGTATCTGATCGGGAAATCAGTTTATAATTAACAATGCACAGTGAAACTAAAACATGAAAATGTTTCGTAGGGGTATTCTGGTATTCTTAGTAATGCCTCTTCCATAATTCTATTCATGACTGTAACCGTATATTTCTTTGCCATCTTTCCAAATCCCTTTATTTGTCTTTAGTCGTTACCTTCTGTACACCATCGTTAGGCTAAATGGTTTTCTTCCTTCCCTACCGTTCGGCGCCAGCCTATGGTTTGGAAGAAGACTATCCAGTAAGCATAACATGTGTACCCTCCTAAACCAAGGAGTACTCGTAACTTGAGAGAAGGTAATGATAAAAGACAACTGAATAATACCTTATTCCATTAAAGGTGAAATAGGAGTGGCGATGAAGTACGCGGTTTGGTCATGAATGATAACAGTCGTAATTTACTTTGCCTTCTTTCTAATCCCTTTATTTTGTCTTTACATATTACCTTCTGCACACCCTACTTAGGCTAATTGGTTTTCTTCATTCCCCACCTTTCGGCACCAGCCTATGGTTTGGAAGAAGACTATCCAGTAAGCGTGATAGGTGTACTCTCCTAAACGAAGGAGTTCTCGCAACCTGAGAGAAGGTGATAATAAAAGACAACTGAATAAACCAATTCTATTTCTCCTGAACCTGGATCCATCCTCGAAGAAGTCCCTTCGAGTTCGTATATAACCATACGATAGATCTATCCAATGGAAGTGGATGTCCGTAGTAATACGGGGTGTTCTGAGAAATACAAAGGGTAAAGGAAAGAGCGACAATGACTTATGCAACTCAGACAATCCAAAAGCCAGTATTTTAAGAAGGTTCGGTCAACTTGGTCACTGAGTCATAATCTAGGGTCGGTCAATGGTCGCTGCCAAAGAGAGAGAGAAAAGAAACACTCTGGGTGCACTCTAACCTAGATCAGAATGGTTATCAATTTATCTAATTAGAAAATCTCCCACTGTTATCTCAAATTCTCCTCCAAACCAGAAAGAAGAATTAGTCGGGATCACCCGAAGAGTAAACCAACTCATCAGTGAGAATCGGGATCCAACTATCATCGCATGATAACTTGATGGAAGCCACTCAAGTTATCACACTCCAGAAGGTATGCGCATGCCTGGCAAGTTTGCTTTATGTTTGAAACTCCCGATATGATTTTTGCCTCATGCTCTTATGACCTTGACTTTAGTCAACAAATCATAAGTCACATGTCAAGTTCTACCCGTCATTGTCCAGGTTGATTTGAACCCACCCGTACATACCCTTGACTTTAGTCAACAAGGTAATACGACTGTCCCAAACCAACACATCTATCTATGCAACATATGAATACCCAGCAACTACCAAACACTATGCCTTGACTTTAGTCAACAAACATAGCTTGAATACTACTGACCACCCATAAGAAATGACGGAGGGCTACGGCTGGTTTTAGGAGAAAAACCCTTTAACGTAATGAACTTGATCTCGTTGAAGGAACCTGACAGCTTTTTATAAAAATATAGTGACGAAAAACCTTTGCTAAAGAGGTCACTCCCGGTGAAGGGATCTCGGCTCTTTCCTCGTGGAATGAGGTGCAGGATATTCCAACTGAATACCGCGATGCAAAGCAACTTGTAATTGACTATAGTGAAGTTATTACCCTGACGTAAACTTATGCCCAAGGGGTCACTCCCGGTGAAGGGATCTCGGCCCTTGCCTCGTCGAATGAGGTGCAGGATATTCCAACTGAATACCGCTATGCAAAACAAAAGTAAACATCTTTGTAATAACACCTTTTAAAATTTGTTCCAACAACATCAAATATATGTTTGTTTTATCCTTGCATTGATAAGAATCAACGCAGTCCCATCAATCAATCACACCAGAAAAGAACGAAAATATAATGTACGTATATGCCATCCGCATTCGCCACTGGGTCCCGTCATTACTCGTTAGGTTACTTAACTAACGACAGAGCGGGGGCTGGACTAGCGCGGGTGTAAAACATATACAACATCTAATAGTATATATACCAATATACAATAATCGCTCCACGCGTGATAATATGCAACATTACAGAAAAGTAATAAGCATCACAGAACGATACAGATAATCTAGGATTCCCGGGTTTCACAGAGCCGCTGCTGAAACCCGACGTTCCCCTGGTCGTGTGGATAGCCTGTGCAATGAAACCTAGACCCCTATGGGTGCGGCAAGTTACCCACCAAAACCTGAAGCGAGGTAGTCCCCACAGCATAGTGAATGGAACACCCGACACTTTACGGAGTCCGGTAAATTGAGCACCCCTCCTTGGGTCAACCTGTACCCCTTACGAGTGCTGCGAATAGTCTGCCAATTCTAGAGTGAGGTCCCTCTGCCTCTCAAAGCCATGAGATACGGACCCGTTGCCCTCCAGAACCCGGCTATCCGTGCACTCCTTCGCGGGATAAACCTAGTACAGAAATAAAAATATGTACAACGGGTACATCGACCTCGACCCGGTCGTACCCCAAAAGAATATTATACAACAGGCAGTGACGGCAGTCCACATGTTGGACGCTCGCCCCGCAATATCAAATGTACAAATAAATCCAAACTGCACTATCATTGTACCCTGCTATCCACCACGACATATCCGCAACATCACAGCACAACACAGAATATCAACGTGAATGTCACGTTCGCAAACCCGTCTAAAAGAACTATAGCAATCAGACGCGGTTTACCGATCAAATGACATTCCCGGTCGGAGATATAATGTAAATACTGCATACTAACAAATTTAAAATTTTGATCGACTAAATTTCCCGAAGTGGGCCCCACGAACAACTGGTGTACAATAATAAAAAACTGGGCCCAAAAGAATAAACCAAAATCCACAATTTCCCTAAATTAAGCTCTCTGGAAAATTTGGAGCACTGCTCCCACAGAACGGCCGCGATTCCGCGGTCAAACCCTAGGTTTGACCGCGGTTCCGCGGTCGTAATGAGGGATCAGTTGCCTAAATTTTCTCAGAGTGCTTAAAAATACCTGCTCAGTCTTCTGTGATATGAAAAATAATTTTAGGACATCATTTAAAATCGATAGAAACTGTGAACTTGGAAAATTGCGATTTTTGAAAATCCGTTCGATCGATATTTTAAACGCGTTAGCACAAATTAGTATAGCTTAATGGTGAGGCTCTGATACCACTGTAAGTCCACGGTAGCGCCCCGGCCGTCTAACAGACGCCCAATACGGAACAAAACTTTTTTACAACTGGCGCTATCGTGTACCGTAACCCGGATATGCCATTAAAGCTAAACTAACAAACTACAAAGTGGTTAGAAGAGTTATACCGAACGATCCGAGTCCTTCGGTCTTCAACCATCATCCCACGCTTGTTGCGGCTGCTTCGATCTCTTCGATCTCCAGTTTTGTCGTCCAGGTGGCACCACGTCGACGGATCTTTAAACGGGCTCCCGCTTCTGAACCGAGGCAACTCGATCGTCAAGTTTGCTAAAAGAGATGACCAAGATGAAGTAGAGAATGAGTAGAACACTTTGTCTCGTTACGTCCAAGGCTATGGACGAACGGTTAATGAAGTTGCCTTTTGGAATCGGGTGAAATGAGAAATGAGGCTTATCTAATTTCCATGAGTCCAAAAACAATACCAATCTTTTTCTAGCAACCATCATATCTATCCACCAAGGGGGCCGGCCACTGTATAAGGAGGTGGGGGGTGAGTGTAGGAGAGGGGGTGGTGACCATAAGCTCAATACTTATCATAACACCTAGTATGAATGCATTGATGAAAGTGATGAATCACCTTAAGCTAGTCACCACAACCATTAATGATCATTAAATACAACCATGAGTCACTAACCTTTTCATCACTTCTAGAACCTTCTAGAAGCATGACTCACCCTCATGACTCACCCAAGAAGAAAAGATAAATCCGTATTTAACCGAATGTTAAATATGGCTAATAGAAAACTGGAAACTGGCAACTTCCAAAAGTGATCCTGAAACGAATTTCAGGATAACCCCGTATCAGTATAAACATACTCGCATTTATATTACGACCGAATACAAATGCAACTGAGAAAAAGATATTATATCTACACAGTATAATACTGGGTTCCGGCTTAAACCAAAGCTTACCAGTATTATCTGCCCGAAAAACGACACGTGCGAAAACGCACGTGTTTTTTCCTAACCTTGCCATAAACCCATACGGCCTCTACAACGTTTCGCCCGAACTTGGGAAAGTGTCTGTGGGGGACTCTAATGACTCATCAACACACTGGCACTGGGTATAACCCCTAGCACGTCAGAGGTACAAGCTGTACGTAACGGTTTGCCTATGTATTGATTGGAAGGGAAGCTGACGAGCGAACTCATCCATAAACCCTACTGAGCCTGACAATGACAATGTATATACATTCCGGTCCATTCGTCTAAAGAGTATCGCATATCGAGTCTAGGGGGGTGGATAAAGTCAGACCCCTAATAACGCGATAAATCGTGTCGGCATGAAGCCCATCACCACCTGAGAAACTACTGATCCCAATCAGTAATTCTCCACTACCTCGGCCGAGGATTCCTAGTGATGGCCACCCGTGCACTGCGTGACATCAACCCCCAATACCGGGAGAGACGAATCACCGACTGTACCCAACTAAAACCTGTTTGCACAACTCCTTTGAGCGTGGTAGGGTAGTAATCTAAGCACAGTGGGAACTCACATGAGACAAACGACGATCTCAGGTCGATGAACTAACCTGTACACATGTCACCAGGGAATTTCTATCTGACGATATGTATAATACCAACTAGCAGATTCTCGGCGAGTCCTGTCCGGTGTACTCATAACTCAATGAGCACCTGTATACATCTTAGGTGAACCAACTGACACCAATGGCTTGTGAGACCGGCCATCACCCCTCGTCGGGGTCTCGACTGTATACACTAGTCTACTCTGGAGTATCGATGCCCTGCCTCGAAACTCCCATGACTAGGGACACTTTTAAGGATGCGCTTACAGACCCCAGCTCCCACGTATATGATCGCCATCATACTGCTGGTAGTCAAGCAAGAATCCTATGGGCTCTATCATCATGCAATAGTGAACTAAAGTATGTATACGATGATAAAGACAAACCAGATAGCATACTATCATCTTGAGCAAGACTGTCATATCGGTATAGGTCCTTCCTCAATCATTGCAATCACGTACCTGCGATCCAATAATTGACTTTGAGGGCACTATCTCCAACATGAAGATATTGAAGAATTACAACGATATGTATCGGAGGTGTGGAGAGATGTATCCTTAAACCAAATTCCAGATCGAGGGGAGAGATCATGATGGGATGAACATCATCTTATATGCCAGGAGTTCATTAGCTATCTCTGGGACTAAGATCGATTTTGGGGACCCTGAGCATGGGGGGCTCGATTGATTGCCCTCGGGAGATTTGATCTAATATTGGCCTCTCATAGTATTAAACACTAATATATGATTGGCACTCACGTGCTCCCACGTGAGGCCTTAAAGTAGTGTTAAACACTAGTGTATGATCAGCGCTTAAGTGCTCCCACGTTAGATGCTTGAAATAGTGTTAAACACTAAGAATTTGAGGCGCTCACGTGGGGCGCTTGAAGTAGTGTTAAACACTAAGAATTTGACGCGCTCACGTAGGGTCACGTGAGGCGCTTGAAGTTGGCGCTGCTCCTCTGGGTTTATTCCTTTGTTTCTTTTCTAAGCGCTATTGGGTCACGTGGGATCACGTGAGGCGCCCCAAGAATGGAAACTGCCCTTTGATTTATTCTCTTTCTGCTTTATAAAAGTTAAGCACTGCTTGGGGGTCACGTGGGGCCACGTGAGGCGCCTAAAAAAATAGGGTTTATTCCCTTTTCTCTTTTATAAGTGCTGAGCACTTCTCAGGGATCATGTGGGATCACGTGAGGTGGCCCAAAAATAGGGTTTTTCCCTTTTCTTTTTTATAAGTGCTGAGCACTTTTTAGGGGTCACGTGGGATCACGTGAAGCGCCCCAAAAATAGGGTTTATTCCCTTTTTCTCTTTTATAAGTGTTGAACACTTCTCAGGGGTCACGTGGGGTCACGTGAGTTTTTTTATTGTGTAGCGTTGAACGCTAATGAATCACCAAGCTGTTCTTCTATGGTTCCGAGGGATCAAGTTCTCCTTTTGTTCTTTATAGGGATTAAATTCTTTTTAAAGGGTTAAACCCTAGTTTCAGGGGAATTAAATTCCTATATGTTTTGTAAGAGTTAAACTCTTTTAGATTCAGTTCTTTCCCTTAGGTTTTGAATTTGCATGACAGAATCTTCCCGATGAGAATTAAATTCTCAACTTGTGGGGAGATCTGCTTCTGCAGATCTTCAACTAGAGGAAGAACTAAGTTCTTTTAGAAAAGTTAAACTCTTAGTTTGAGAATTAAATTCTCTTTTTGTGGGAGCTTTTGGGAGGGGTTCTTCTTCTTTAGAGAATTAAATTTTCTTTCTATTTTATTCTTCCCCTCTCCCTCAGTCTCTTTTCTCCTTCTTGGCTCCTATTTATAGGATAAAGAAAAGAATTGGTTTGTTTAGTCAATCTTTCATTGAAAGATTTTTGATTGATTTTATAACCAACATGATCTTTTAGACCACTCGGTGAATTTTATTCACCATTGGATTTTTAATCCAAAAGATATTTTATTTTTGTTCCTGGCAAATTTTTAGGAAAATATTTCCTTTTATAGAATCTTTCCATAAATTGGTGATTTTTAATCACCATTGGATTTTTAATCCAACGGTGCTCCACTTTACAGAGTGCAATCTTTTCTGTTTGGAAAGATCTAAGGAAATATTTTTCCAATTAAGGCTTTTGATTTCCTTTTAATTAGAATTTAATTCTATTAGTTCATAGGATTTCAGAGTCTATCACGTGTTGGCACGTGACCTTACCAATTAAGCATTTTAATTAGAATTTAATTCCATTGGTTCAGAGGGCTCAGGAACCCATCACGTGTTGGCACGTGACCCCACCGATTAAGCTTTTAGTTTAGAATTTAATTCTATTGTTTCAGAAGGTTTAAGAGCTTGTCACGTGTTGGCACGTGACCCCACTGATTAAGTATTTCCAATTATTTATTTTATTCAGTGCCTATAGGCTTTTCCTGTAAAAGGTCACGTGTCTGCACGTGAGGCCCGGTCACGTGTGGGCACGTGATGCCTCATTTGAGGTTTTCCTGGCTGCTTTATTTGTATTTTATTTAGTTCCCATGAGTACGTGTTTTACACGTGATGCCTGTTTTTTTAGGATTCTCCCCATTTTTTGTAAGGGAATAAGTAGCTCTTGGTCGTAAATTTTGGCGGGAACAAATGCCCCCTACTACTTTGCCCACGTAAGCATGTACGTGGGTAAAGTAGTGCAGAGTTATGCGTGGCCATAGAATTGAGGGCTTAGGAGACAAGTTTAAGGTCCTTGTAGCCTAAGACATTTTCATCTTCATGAGCCATAAGGTTCTCAAGAAGTTTTTTTTTCTCCCTACAAGTCGAGTGGATCTCGTAGGTGTAAATTCTCCCTAGAAATCATGAGGATCTCTAAGTGTTCATCGCCTCCGTGAGTCGTAAGTATCTCACTCGGGTATTTTTCCTTACGAATCGTGAGGACCCGTAAGTAGCTTCTTCACTTCAGCGACGAATGTGGTTTTGGCAAATGTAGCCCGCAGATAGTCCATATTGACCTCCTTGTAGAGCAGCGATGGCTTAGAAAACAGGTTCAGATCTGCCGCCTAAGACTTTTCAACTTTATGAGCCGTGAGGGTCTCATAAAGACTTTTCTCCCTACGAGTCGTGGGGATCTCGTAGGTGTATTTTCTCCTTAGGAATCATGAGAATTCCTAAGTGTGTTTTTCTCTTGAGAGTCGTAAGGATCTCCCAAGAGAATTTTCTTCCTTACCAGTCGAAAGGACTCGTAAGTGATTGATGAGTTGACCTGCTCCCGAATCAAAGCATTGCTTTGACAGGAAGGTCGAGGGTTGACTTTGGCCATATGAGGTCAGTTGATGATGTATTTCCGCGACGGGGTCATGTTGGATGACGTATTTCTGCGACGGGGTCATTTGGATGACGTATTTCCGCAACGGGGTCATATTTGATGACGTGTTTCCACGACGGGGTCATGTTTGATGACGTATTTCCGCGATGGGGTCATGTGGATGACATATTTCCACAACGGGGTCATGTTTGATGACGTGTTTCCACGACGGGGTCATTTGGATGACGTGTTTCCACGACGGGGTTATTTGGATGACATATTTCCGCGACGGGGTCATTTGGATGACGTATTTCCGCAACGGGGTCATGTTTGATGACGTGTTTCCGGGTCGGAGTCATGTTTGATGACGTATTTCCGCGACGGGGTCATGTAGATGACGTATTTCCGCAACGGGGCCATGTTTGATGACGTGTTTCCGCGACGGGGTCATTGGCTGACGTATTTTCGTGACGGGGTCATTTGATGACGTGTTTCTGCGATGGGGTCATTTGATGATGTGTTTCAGCGACGAGGTCATTGGCTGACGTATTTCCGCGACGGGGTCATTTGTTGACGTATATCCACGACGGGGTTATTGGCTGACGTATTTCCGTGACGGAGTCATTGGATGCCGTATTTCCACGACGGGGTCATTGGATGACATGTTTCCGCGACGGGGTCATTTGATGACGTGTTTCCGCGACGGGGTCATTGGCTGACGTATTTCCGCGACGGGGTCATTGGCTGACGTATTTCCGCGACAGGGTCATTGGATGGCGTATTTCCGCGACGGGGTCATTGGATGACGTGTTTCCACGACGGGGTCATTGGCTGACGTATTTCCGCGACAGGGTCATTTGATGACGTGTTCCCACGACGGGGTCATTTGATGACGTTGCGTCTGCTGTAACGAGACGAATGTCGAGGTGGTCTCTAGGTTGTCTGTGAACTGTCGAGATTTGGAACTAGGGACTCTGCCGTGGCTCCACTTTGTTGACGTTGCGTCTGCTGTAACGAGACGAATGTCGAGGTGGTCTTTAGGTTGTCTGTGAACCGTCGAGATTTGGAACTAGGGACTTTGCTGTGGCTCTGAGATTGATTGTCGCGTCAGAATCCTGCTGGAATGAGGAGGAACGCTGTTGTGGGTCTCCAGGCTGTAGATGTGGCCGTCGAGACTTGGAACTAGGGACTCTGCCGTGGCTCCGAGATTGATTGTCACGTTTAAATCCTGCTGGAACGAGGAGGAACGCTGTTCTGGGTCTCCAGGCTGTAGATGTGGCCATCGAGACTTGGAACTAGGGACTCTGCCGTGGCTCCGAGATTGATTGTCGCGTTTGAATCCTGCTGGAATGAGGAGGAACGCTGTTCTAGGTCTGCAGGCTGTAGATGTGGCCACCGAGACTTGGAACTAGGGACTCTGTCGTGGCTCCGAGATTAATTGTCGCGTTTGAATCCTGCTGGAACGAGGAGGAACGCTGTTCTGGGTCTCCAGGTTGTAGATGTGGCCATCGAGACTTGGAACTAGGGACTCTGCCGTGGCTCCGAGATTGATTGTCGCGTTTGAATCCTGCTGGAATGAGGAGAAACGTTGTTGTGGGTCTCTAGGCTGTAGATGTGGCCATCGAGACTTGGAACTAGGGACTCTGCCGTGGCTCCGAGATTGATTGTCGCGTTTGAATCCTACTGGAATGAGGAGGAACACTGTTGTGGGTCTCCAGGCTGCAGATGTGGCCGTCGAGACTTGGAACTAGGGACTCTGCCGTGGCTCCGTTTGGCTGACGTCGTATATTCCTGCAGAGGCACTGATTTCTCTGCTGGTCGGCGCAAATCGAGATGTTCTCATCAAGGACGCTGATTTTCCTGAATCGAGATATTTTCCAAGGATGCTGATTTCACTGGGGTTGAGACGAATTGAAGTATTCCAGCAAAGACACTGATTTCTCTGCGGGTCGGCGCGACTCAAGATGTTCTCACCAAGGACACTGATTTCCCTGAATCGAGGTATTTGCCAAGGATGCTGATTTCCCTGGGGGTTGAAACGAATCGAGATATTCCTGCAAAGACACTGATTTCCTTATGGGTCGACGCGAATCGAGATGCTCTCGTCAAGGACACTGATTTCACTGAATTGAGATATTTTCCAAGGACACTAATTTCCCTGGGGGTTGAGACGAATCGAGGTATTCCTGCAAAGACAGTGATTACCTTGCGGGTCGACGCGAATTGAGATGCTCTCGTCAAGGACGCTGCTTTCCCTGAATCGAAGTATTTGCCAATGACACTGATTTCCCTAGGAGTTGAGACGAATCGAGGTATTCCTGCAAAGACACTGATTTCATTGCGGGTCGACGCGAATCGAGATGCTCTCGTCAAGGACGCTGATTTCCCTGAATCGAGGTATTGCCAAGGACACTGATTTCTCTGGGGGTTGAAACAAATTGAGGTATTCCTGCAAAGACAATGATTTCCTTGCGGGTCGACATGAATCGAGATGCTCTCGCCAAGGATGCTGATTTCCCTGAATCGAGGTTTTGCCAAGGACACCGATTTCCTCGGAGTTGGTTGACTTATTTCCGAGATGGAGCGTTGATCCGGAGGGGAGGTTATTGGTTGACTCTAGGTTGTCTGTGGACCATAGAGTCTTGGAACTAGGGACTTTTCCGTGGCTCCGTTTGGTGATGTCGCGTCCGTGCCCTGCTGGCATAAGAAGGAACGCCGTTGTTGATCTTCTGGGATGCAGATGTTACTGTTGAGATCTGACTTTCCTTTTTGACAGGATCTGATGGGGGACATTTGGTTCCCTTTTCGTTTATGCCCATGGATTGTATACAGGGCTCAGTATGGACTTACCTGCAGGGCAAAAAGTTTCATTTCATTTTTTTATTTCTTTCCGCGATGCTATATCATTTCAGCATTTTATATCGTGAAAGTCGCGATTGCCCAATCATTTCGGCTATTTTTCATGGTGCCCAATCATTTCGGCTATTTTTGTTTTTTACTCGCTGCTTTTTATTGCGAGTTGCCCAATCATTTCGGCTATTTTTGTATGCATATCTTTTACTTGCTGATTTTGTTGCAAGTTGCCCCATCATTTCGGCTATTTCATATGCATTTCTTTTACTTGCTAATTTTGTTGCAAGTATGGACTTGGAGCCTGATGCCAATATCAGCATCAGCATCGCTACGACTGGAATATTGCCAGGTGCGAATCATCATTTGCCGTGAAAGGACTTGGGATTTGCTACCGATTTAGGCATCAACATCGCCACCACATGGATATTACCAGGAGCGAATCATCATTTGCCTTGAAAGGAGTTGGGATTTGATACCGATTTAGGCATCAGCATCGCTACCATTGGGACATTGCCAGGAGCGAATCATTATTTGCCTCTGTCGATGTCGAACAAAGGTGGCTTAGCAAATAGGGTTAGGATCCTGTTGACTAAGGCTTTTTGAATTTACGAGTCGTAAGGGTCTCATAAAGGTATTTCTTCCTACGAGTCGTGAGGATCTCGTAGGTGTATTTTCTCCTTAGGGATCGTGAGAATTCCTAAGTGTGTGTTCTCTTATAAATCGTAAGGATCTTACAAGAGTGTTTTCTCCTTATAAGTCGAGAGGACTTACAAGTGTCGTTCACCGTGTGAGCATATCCCTAGTCGCTGGTGGGACTTTGTTAGGGAAATGTTTATTCGTGCCCGAGGATTGTATACAAGGGTCAATATTGAACTGCTTGTAGGGCAATCTGGGGAAGATGATGGTTTAAGAACAGGTTCATATCCCTGTAGCTTAAGGCTTTTGAATCTTACGAGCCATGAGGGTCTCATAAGAGAGTTCTTCTTACGAGTCGTGAGGATCTCGTGAGTGTAATTTCTCCTTAGGAATCGTGGGGATCCCTAAGTGTGTTGCTCCCTAGTGAGTCGTAAGGATCTCACGTAGGTATTTTCTCCTTACAGGGTCGAGAGGACCTTGCAAGTGTCTTTTAACGAGATTGCACCCTTTCGGGTTTTCACAAACTCGCCGGTAGCCCTGCTGTTTTTACTCACGGAGCCCTTTCGGGTTTTCATCCGTGCCCATTTTGCTTGTGGACGTACCGTTTTTTTTGCGTCAGCCTTGGGATGCTGCGGTCCGTAGTATTTTATAGACGTCTCGGTCAGTTGCTAGTTTTAGGACATTACGGTCCATCGTTAGTTTAGGGACATTTCGGTCCGTTGCAAGTTTTAGGACATTGCGGTCCATCGTTAGTTTAGGGACGTTTTGGTCCGTCGCACGTTTTCGAGGCGAGGTTCGTCGGATACTAATTATAGAGTTCCGGCTTGGGAAGATAGCGAGCGGACATAGGCGTCGTCATCTATCGTTGACCTAGGCTGTGACTCGTCAGGCGTAGTATTTTTTTTAAGAACCAGCCGTTTATTGGCCTGAAGGGTCTTTCGCCATGCATATCCATGAGCAAGTAAGCCCCACCTTGGTAGACCTTTTCTATGATATATGTGCCCTCATTGGCTCGAATTTCCCCCGTTTGGCACGATTTGGGATCATAGGTCTTTTAACTACTAACACGAGTTCGCCTTGGCGGAATGTTCTCGGCCTAGTCAATCTCTCGTATGAGCGCGTCATTTTTGATTTGTAAGCTTCCAAGTTTTGCCGCGTCATGAGCCGGGTTTCGTCAAGGGCGTCGAGCTCCTCGAGCCGAAGATGAGCATTCTTTTTGTCTGTTAGCTCGTAATGAATCGCCACTCGTAAGGAGGGTAGCTCTATCTCCAAGGGGAGCACTGCTTTAGTGCTGAATACCAATGCATACGGCGTTGTATTTGTGGCCGTCATGAATGTAGTTCGATACGCCCAGAGAGCTTCATGCAATCTCTCGTGCTAGTCCTTTTTATTTTTGGACACCGTCTTTTTCACGATTTTCGTCAAGGTCTTGTTGAAAGAGTCAGCCAGACCGTTAGCTCGGGGATTGTAGACCGAAGAGTATCTCCAGTATATATTATGTTATTGTGCGAAGCGGCTGATTTTGTGGCTTCTGTAGGCCGGCCCGTTATCGGAGATAATCCGTCGTGGAGTGCCGAACCGATAGATGACGTGTGTCTTGAAGAAATGGAGGATGTTCTTCATCTTCACTTCTCTCAGCGGTATCGCTTCTGCCCACTTAGAGAAGTAATCGGTTGTCGCCAATATGAACCGATGTCCTCTGGATGATGCTGGTTCGATGGGCCCGATTATGTCAGTTCCCCACATTTCGAACGGCTAGCTAACCACTGTCGGGTGTAGCGGATTTGGATGCTGGTGGATAAAGTCCTCGTGAATCTGGCACGAGTGACACTGCTTTGCATATTCGAGGCAGTCTTGGATCATTGTGGGCCAATAGTAGCCCATCCTTTTGATCTTCAGCTTCATCTTTGGCCCGGCTTGATGAGATCCGCAGAGTCCGTCGTGAGTTTCTTGGACGACTCTTCTTACTTCTTCCGGTCCCAGGCATCTTGTCACGCCCTGCTTCCTAGAGTGCGCTAAGATCGGCACGTGACAGAGCCAACCATGCTACCTGTGTCTAGGAAAGATCCCTCCACAGTCACATTACGGCTGTCTAGAGATATCCAGAACAGTAGAAATAAAAACAACTATCTAATACATGTCCATGAGCCAGAATAACGAGTTAAGAAATAGAAATGCGGAAGCAATAAATTCAAGTAACGATAATAATCTGGAATGTACGTCCCAAAAATACGGGCTCACATCAGGAAATAGAACAATGCTGAAAGGAAACTAAACTATAATACTAACAAGTCCTCACTACTCGGCCCGTTGACTGAGATACTCCTGAACGACTTGTGATAGAGATAGAGGATCCGAGCCATGCAAAACCCAGACGTCAGTGCGTCATAATATCAACAATAATACAATCAGGAGGTAACAAGACATGCAGGCATGAATATAAACAGTAACAAGAGTATAACAATATCACGAATAAGGAACAGTGAAGGGTATAAGCACATGTGACGTGCGGGTGAAGTAATCTAAACTAAGCTACTGGGTTAACTACTCTCAAGTCTTTGAAATCAATTAATGTAATCACCATCGTAACCCATCGGTCTATGCCCCGTTCATTCCCCACGGGACCACGGTAACAAGATATGATAGACTGTGAGTCTATGTCCCGTTCATTCCCCACGAGACCACAGTAACATGATGTAACAGTCCTTTGAGTTACGTTCAGTTACATTCTTGATTTCCCCATACCCCCAAGTTATATGTTCAAGTTAGGTATTGAATAATCTGGAGCTAATGCCAACACAGAATCAAGCAGGTACATGTTTGTCTAAATAGACAACAGGATATGTACATAGGGACAACAGTCAGGATTGTCGGCATTAGTAACAGGATCAGATATCAAGTCAAGCAGTGGTGCATCATGTCATGTCAGGTAGTGTACATGTATCAAGTCATGTCAAGTAATAGTATCAGGTATCAAGTCATGTCAAGTAATAGTGTATCAGGTCAAGTGGGTACTCATAATTAACTATAGTAAGTATGGGTGCACAAAATCAAGTATGGAGTACTAATATAACAATAAAATGAACTAATGTGACATGGTATGCAAATAGATATAAAATCAATGATATGGATGCACAATTATCGATTAGGGCTACATCTATAGTTCCAATACTAATTGCGATGCACTTTATTAAACATGGGGTGTTAATATAACCGTATTATGTATTAATGTGATCTGTAGATGCAGCCATATGTATATTATATGATATGGATGCAAACGGGTATCCGAAAACTGTAAAACTTTAATATAGATGTATAATGTGATAAACGGGTAACATTTTATTCATATGGATGCATAATACTATACCTAGCATGTAGCAAGATGATTTAGCATGCGACTAGATGTGTAAATCATGATATGGATGCGTATGGACCTTATATAACCATAAAATGATAAACTGGTAAGTGCGGAATATACAAATAAACAATAGGAGATGTAAATATTCAATTGGATGCAGTATATGGTAGTATAGTATGTAACATGATAGGTTTGCATGCACTAGATCTGAAATAACATGAACGGATGCATATGGACATCGTAAAATTGTAAAACGATAACTTGGGATGCATGATTTAAAATACCAGTGTTATAATTATTCAAATAGATGTATATAGAGTAACATAGCATGTAGCAAGATTAACTTTCCTCAACGGATCGCGAAACGGATATGTACGGCACGTCCGACGTCGGTAAAACGCCGCAACGCACGCACGGTACGCGGGATGGGTCCAAGCAACGCAAGAGGGTGATCACGCAGGTAAGGTACGTCCACTGGGTCGTCTGGAACGGTAAAGACGGTCACGGCTCCGGCGGTCTCTGAAATTACAAGATTCAAGAAAGTATAAAGAGAAAGAAAGGAAAAGAAGAAGAGGAAGAGGAGAAAGAAGGGGTTGCTCACTGGGGTTTGTGCACTATGGTCAGGGGAGGTGGCGAGGGAGCGACGACGGCGATGGGTCGAAGCTCCGGCAAGGTGTTGCGAGGGTGCTCGGCAAAGGGTAGCGAGGTGTTAGGGTTCTTGAAGTCGAGGTGATTGGGTTCTTGGTGTCAAGTTTCTGTAGTGAAGAGAGGAAAGCGGAGAGATGAGGATGGTGACGCGGGGAGGCTGACAAAATGGTCGGCGATGAGGGATGCCGGTGACAGAGGGGGTGGCCGCAGTGGGTATATGGGTGTGCAGGGTTGGATCGGGTTGGGTTTGCAGGGAGCTTGGTGGGTGTTGTCAGAGAGGAGAGGAGATGAACGGAGGGAGGCGAAGTCGAAGGTGAGGCCGACGAGGGTGCCGGCGAGGTTGGCGACGAGGAGTTGGGTTTCTTGGGTCGGGTTTGTCGGGGTTGGAGAGTGGGGACGAGGGCAATGAGGAAAGGTGAGGAGATGGACGAGGGTGGAGGCGAGGGTTTTGTGATGGGTTCGAGCGGGGAAAAGACGGTGGGTTCATGCAGGCGAGGTCGATGGGTTTGCAGGAGGGGTTCGGTGAGGGGTTGCAAGTGGAGGTGGTGGTTGTGGTGGCGGAGAGGAGACGAGGTCGAGGTTGATGGGCGGGGAGTGGACGAGGTCGAGGTTCGGCGGTGGTGGCGACGGCGAGACGAGGCAGGGGCGATGGGTTCGTGACGAGAGGGGCCGATGCGGGAAAAAATGAAATGAGGTGAGGGAGAGAGAGAACATGTGCTGGGATTAAAGGGAAGGGGTTTAATAAAAAGAAATATACGAATATATATAGGAAAGAGGGAGGGAGAAAATGTTAAAGAGGATAGAGAGAGAGAGAGAGAGCAGCAGTAGGATTGATTACTTAGGATTTGATTTTAAAATATTAAAATATATTTTATAGTTATAATCGTATATAAAAAAATTTAATATATATAGAATATTATATTAGTTAAATTTGAGTTTTCTGGTTAATACAAAAATTTTCCAAAACACGCCCGGGTCGGGTCTAAAATTATGGTTTGAAAATACGGATAATATACGTACTAACCAAAACCAAAATAGAATATCCGGGTAACGAAAATGCATACCCCCAAGACCGGATGCACGCACGTGCACGTAGCCATCCAAATGAGTCCGTTTCACTGAACGGGACGAGAACAAGATGCGCGGATGCTACCACAGGGTCAGGGGTATCATGCAGGCCATGCTAGATATTTTAAAAATATTTTATTAGACTTTATATGTTATATTGAAAAATGCGGATGCTAGTTATAATGACAGTATGCAATGTATAAATAAAAATGAAAGTGCATGGATCCACATAACAAGCCAGGATAAACCATTAAACAGGAATCAAGACGGTTTCCAGTAAGCGGGTCGGGTCGGATGCAAATACAGATGTCAAGAACGCTATTCGCACCCAAAACACAATAAATCAGGAAAATACCATAAATAAAGAAATACTTGAAATAAAACCGGTATAAATGAATTAGGGTGTTACACATCTTAGCCATAGAGAGTCGAACGATCTCTTATACATCGTATCATTGACGAAGGCGAAAGACAGAGCTCGTTTCATGAGCTGATGTTTTGAGGACGCATTTTCAGGTGTTCGACATGATTTGAAGTAGTCTATAAAGACTTCTCTCCAATCTTTAGCCTTTTCCTGGTCCTTTATTTGTAGGGTCGTCGGCTTGGTCGCTCCCTTTTCCTCGGAAGACTCGGGAGATATTTCTGCTGGTGCAAGAACCCGACGGCTTTGCACAACGATCCTCACGTCATCGAGATTTTTGTTAGCCAGTTCTTTAGCGAGTTTGGCTAATGCATCCGCCTTGCTATTTTCCGCTCGCGGTATACTTTCCAGGGCATAGGAAGGGATTTGAGTCAGCAATTGTTGCACTCTCTTACAGTACTTTACCAACTCTGGTTTACAAATTTGATAGTCGCCGTTTACTTGACTAACTACCAGTTGGGAGTCTCCGTATATGAGGAGGTTTTCGATTCCCATGTCGACAGCGATCTCAAGACCTGCTATCAGAGCTTCATATTCGGCTTCATTGTTTGTCGTTGGCTCTGTTAAGGAGAAGGTGAAGTGCATTATCCCTCCTTGTAGAGTCACGAAGATGAGACATACCCCAGATTTGATTATGGGGGAGTTGTGCTTTCGCTTCTTCATGGAAGATGCCCCGTCGAAGTAGGGTTCCCATTTGGTATCACTCCTTTTTTTCCTCTGTCGGTCGTGTCGAATGCGTGCTCGTCTGGAAATTCGCAGTTCAAGGGAGAGTCGGCAGGTATTGGATGCTCAACGAGGAAGTCGGCGATGCCCTGGCCTTTCACTGCCTTGAGAGGTCGGTATGTCACCGAGAATTCCATTAAGAGTAGGGCCCATTTAGCTAGTTGCACCATTAGTATGGCTCTTGACATCAAATACTTGAGAGGATCCACTTTCGATACGAGATGGACCTCATGCACCAACGCATAGTGCCTGAGCTTCGTTATCGTGAAGATCAACGCCAGGCAGTGTTTTTCAATGGGGGAGTAATTGTTTTCTGCCCCCAGGAGAACAAGGCTCAAGTAGCAGAGGGCCCTCTCTTTCCCTTGGTCGTTATCCTGCGCCCATAGTGCGCCTAAAGAACCTTCAAGAGATATTGTGTACAGGATGAGAGGCTTTCCCTTACCGGAGCGGTCAGCACCGGCGGATTCTGCAGGTATTGCTTGATTTCGTCCAGTGCACTTTGGCATTTGCGATCCTAGACGAACAGGGTCCTCTTCTTCATTAGGTGACTGTAGGGGCGACTTTTGCCTGAAAGATTGGCTATGAACCGGCGAATATACGCGAGCTTCCCTTGGAGATACCGCAGTTTCTTGAGAGTTTTTGGCGGAGGCATTTCCATAATCGCCTTGATCTTCGACGGGTCTATTTCGATGCCTCGATGTCGTACGATGAATCCCAGGAACTTGCCTGAGGAAACTACGAATGCGCATTTGAGAGGGTTTATCTTTAAGTTGTATTTCCGAAGACGTTGGAACACAATCTTCAGATGCTCCCAATTCTCCTCGTGTGATTTGCTCTTTACCACGAGGTCGTCAATATAGCACTCGACGATTTCGTGTATGAGGTCATCGAAAATTTTCGTCATGGCCCTTTGATAGGTGGCACCAGCGTTCTTCAAGCCGAAAGGCATCACTTTGTAACAGAATATTCTCAGGGGAGTCCGGAAAGCGGTATGATTCTGGTCTTCGAGATGCATCTTTATTTGGTTGTACCCGATGAGCCGTCCATGAAGGAGAAGACTTCGTGAGTGGACGTGTTGTCTATCATCAGCTCGGTGACCGGTACGGGGAAGTCATACTTCGGACATGCTTTGTTGAGGTCTCGAAAGTCTACGCAGATGCGTACTGTCCCATTTTTCTTCATCACTGGGACGATGTTGGCGATCCAGTCAGGATACCGAACCTCTTGGATGAAGCCGGAGTCGATTAGCTTCTTGACCTCAGCATTGATGCTCATTTCAAATTCGAGCCGCATTCTTCTCGGTGCTTGTTTGATCGGTCTGACATCCGGAGATATCGCCAATTTGTGCACGGCGATTTCTGGGTTTAGTCCCGGCATCTCGGAGTAATTCCATGCGAAGCAATCTTTATACTGCATAAGCACGTCTTTGAGTGTAGCCACCTGTTCTTTAGACAGCAGCTCGCTGACGAACGTTGGCCGCGGGTCATTTGTCGTCCCCAAGTCTATTTTCCTTAGGTGGTGGATTAGCGTTTGCTGCCGCCTGAGCGAGAATCTCCTGCAGCACATTGACTATATGAACTATCATTCCCCCAGGGCTTGGGGTGTTTGGAGTTTGCTCCGGACACTCAAGCTTTAATAGGCCCCCCTTTTTTTGAGAAGCCGCTTTGGCTTTGGGAGGAACCGCTGTATCAGGATCCGTCTTGGGATGAGTCCCCTTCATGTGCTTCCACACCTTATATATAGATGAGGAATGTTGCCTCAGGGAGCGAACTGGTTTCTGCTCTTGTGGGATCTCCATGGGTTGTGGAGACTTCTTCAATATTGCGGTAGGAGAATTTTGTCTGACCCTTCCGAACAATTTGAAGCTGTTCCCAGTTGGAACAACAACATTCACCACTGGGGTTGAAACAGGACCATGCGGAGAACTTCCCCCAGCTCATTTTGTATGATGTCGATATCGACGTTGACCGTTTCTTACGGCCGGGATTTGATTAGCTTTAGGGTTTTGCGGAGCCTGCCCCCTGTTTCCTTTGAGAGCCTAAATATTCTGCCACCTGCATCGACCTTGCTCCTTGACAGGTGCCAGTTGTTGGAGGACTGATTCCGTCGGCAAAGTTGCAGCTTGGGGAACCAGCCTGTGGAAGACAGATTTCCTCTGGGCTTCCTCCATCGGCGTTGAGGCATCGAGGGTGGGAGGTGGGAGCATCGACCCAAAGAGAAGCCCATTGATTTCTTGAAGAGCCGAATTGCAGAGATTTAAGCCTGCAAGTGGCCCGTACTTGACTCCACCAGATATGACAGAGCCTGAGTTGCTAAGGTGGGAACAAACGCCATTCTTCATAGAGACGAAGCGCCGACTTCAGTATCCCCTTCCATAAGGGCAAGCACAAACATACACACCGCGATTATCTGATCATGGGAAAAACACGACACACGAAGTGTGGAGTGGAACGAGGAAAAGGTCCCACCGGGCGTGCCAGAATCTATTCTCCGCTGAAAAGACATACGTCTTGCCTGAATTTAGGGGCAGATACTATTTGGATTTATCTGTCCGCCTCTCCGAAGATACCAAGTTGATTTATGGCACCGTGTATCGAAGGTTTAGACGGATGCGGCCGTTGTAGCAGACTTCGTCAGATTCTCCCTCGTTTGAGAGGTTTTTGATTGTGGGGACTCTCTTCCCTGCAGGCGCAAGCCCCTGTAGTTAATTATGCTACCGCATAACGGTAACCACTTTCTCCTTCTCCAGATGGTCACTTCGTGTCGTATGTGGTTGTTTTGTTTTTGGTTGCCCGTGGATTGTGTACAGAGACTAATTTATGTTGTCGCCCGTAGGGCGGGGATTAGTCCAAATCCATATTTTCTTAGATTTGGGTTTTGGGTTGGGTTTAAGGATCGTTAATCTCATTTGAGACTAAGATCAACTTAAACGTTTGTTAAGGATACGTTAGTCTAATTTTAGACTAAGATCAACTTAACCATTTGTTAAGAATACGTTAATCTAATTTTAGACTAAGATCTGCTTAACAGGACCATCTAGATCCAACAAAAGAGCATTTGGGCTCTACTGTTTTAGTTTAGGGACTTTGCGGTCTAAAAGTTTAAGGACATCATAGTCCGTGGAGTTTAAGGACATCATAGTCCATAGTTTAAAGATATCATAGTTTGTAAAGTTTAAAGACATCATAGTCTATGAGTTTAAGGACCTCACAGTCCGTAAAGTTTAAGAACATCATAGTCCAGTTTAAAGACGTCATAGTCTGTGTGGTTTTGGTTCAACCGTTTGGGGATGCACCAAAAGTTATTGGTTATTGGGACCCTCCATCTCTCTGAAGACGTTGAAGAATTACAACGACATATATTAGAGATATGAAGAGATGTACCCTTGAACCAATATCCCGATTTGGGGAATGGAATGAACATCAGTTTAGATGTCATATGTTAGGAGAACACTAGTCATCTTTGGGAATAGGATTAGTTTGGGGAGACCTGAACATGGGGGCTCGGTTGATTGGTGACCAAAAAGGGTCTTGGCTTCGGAAGACTTGGCTAATTTGAGCTAAGGTTGATTTCCCTTAGTCACCCCATAGTGCTAAGCACTGAATCAGTGTTAAACACTGGACTTTGGAGGAGCTCACGTATGAACACGTGAGGGGCTCCGAAGTGGGCATTGTTCCTTGAGTTTATTCCCTCATATATATATAAAAGTGCTGAGCACTTGGCTCACGTATGAGCACGTGAGGCGCCCGAGGTGAGAAGTGTTCTCTAGATTTTTTCCTCTTTCATTTATAAGTGCTAAGCACTTGGTTCATCAAACAGTCACGTGCAGACACGTGAGGTGCCTTCGAAATGCGAGCGATGTCTTTGGAATTTTCTCCCTATTTGGGGGTCACGTGGGAACACATGAGGTGCCCCCAAAATGGGAGCTATCTTGGGTTTATTTCCTTTTTCCTTTTCTGAGTGCTAAGCACTATTGGGTCACGTGAGGCACTCTGAAGAATGAAAATTGCCTTTGCTTTATTCTCCTTTTCTTTTTCTGAGTGCTAAGCACTATCAAGGGATCACGTGAGGTCACGTGAGACGCCCCCAAATTGAGATGTATTTTAGATTTACTCCCCTTTTTGAAAAGCTTGTTCAGTGGTGCGCCAAGAGTTATTGGTTATTAGGACCCTCCACCTCTCTGAAGACGTTGAAGAATTACAACGACATGTATCGGAGGTGTGGAGAGATATACCCTTGAACCAAATTCCAGATTGAGGGGAGAGATCATGATGGGATGAACATCATCTTAGATGCCAGGAGTTCATTAGCTATCTATGGGACTAAGATCGGTTTCGGGGACCCTGAGCATGAGGGGCTCGATTGATTGCCCTCGGGAGATTTGATCTAATATTGGCCTCTCATAGTGTTAAACACTAATATATGATTGGCGCTCACGTGCTCCCACGTGAGGCCTTAAAGTAGTGTTAAACACTAGTGTATGATCAGCGCTCACGTGCTCCCACATGAGGTGCTTGAAATAGTGTTAAACACTAAGAATTTGAGGCGCTTACGTGGGGTAGTGTTAAACACTAAGAATTTGACGCGCTCACGTGGGGTCACGTGAGGCGCTTGAAGTTTGCGCTGCTCCTCTGGGTTTATTCCCTTGTTTCTTTTCTAAGTGCTATTGGGTCATGTGGGATCACGTGAGGCGCCCCAAGAATGGAAACTGTCCTTTGATTTATTCCCTTTCTGCTTTATAAAAGTTAAGCACTGCTTGGGGGTCACGTGGAGCTACATGAGGCGCCCAAAAAATAGGGTTTATTCCCTTTTCTCTTTTATAAGTGCTGAGCACTTCTCAGGGGTCACGTGGGATCACGTGAGGCGCCCTAAAAATAGGGTTTATTCCCTTTTCTTTTTTATAAGTGCTGAGCACTTCTCAGGGGCCACGTGGGATCACGTGAGGCGCCCCAAAAATACGGTTTATTCCCTTTTATAAGTGTTGAACACTTCTCAGGGGTCATGTGGGGTCACGTGAGTTTTTTTATTGTGTAGCGTTGAACGCTAATGAATCACCAAGCTGTTCTTCTATGGTTCCGAGGGATCAAGTTCTCCTTTTGTTCTGTATAGGGATTAAATTCTTTTTAAAGGGTTAAACTCTAGTTTCAGAGGAATTAAATTCCTATATGTTTTGTAAGAGTTAGACTCTTTTGGATTCAGTTCTTTCCCCTAGGTTTTGAATCTGCATGACAGAATCTCCCCGTTGAGAATTAAATTCTCAACTTGTGGGGAGATCTGCTTCTGTAGATCTTCAACCAGAGAAAGAACTAAGTTCTTTTAGAAGAGTTAAACTTTTAGTTTGAGAATTAAATTCTCTTTTTATGGGAGCTTTTGGGAGGGGTTCTTCTTCTTTAGAGAATTAAATTCTCTTTCTAGTTTATTCTTCCCCTCTCCCTCAGTCTCTTTTCTCCTTCTTGGCTCATATTTATAGGAGAAACAAAAGAATCGGTTTGTTTAGTCAATCCTTCATTTAAAATTTTTTGATTGATTTTATAACCAACATGATCTTTTAGACCATTCGGTGAATTTTATTCACCATTGGATTTTTAATCCAAAAGATATTTTATTTTTGTTCCTGGCAAATTTTTAGGAAAATATTTCCTTTTATAGAATCTTTCTATAAATTGGTGATTTTTAATCACCATTGGATTTTTAATCCAACGGTGCTCCACTTTACAGAGTGCAATCTTTTCTGTTTGGAAAGATCTAAGGAAATATTTTTCCAATTAAGGTTTTTGATTTCATTTTAATTAGAATTTAATTCTATTAGTTCAGAGGATTTAAGAGTCTATCACGTGTTGGCACGTGACCTTACCAATTAAGCATCTTAATTAGAATTTAATTCCATTGGTTCAGAGGGCTCAGGAACCCATCACGTGTTGGCACGTGACCCCACCGATTAAGCTTTTAATTTAGAATTTAATTCTATTGTTTCAGAAGGTTTAAGAGCTTGTCACGTGTTGGCACGTGACCCCACTGATTAAGTATTTCCAATTATTTATTTTATTCAGTGCCTATAGGCTTTGCCTGTGAAAGGTCACGTGTCTGCACGTGAGGCCCGGTCACGTGTGGGTATGTGATGCCCGGTCACGTGTGGGCACGTGATTCCTCATTTGAGGTTTTCCTGGCTGCTTTATTTGTATTTTATTTAGTTCCCATGAGCACGTGTTTTACACGTGATGCCTGTTTTTTTAGGATTCTCCCCCTTTTTTGTAAGGGAACAAGTAGCTCTTGGCCGAAAATTTTGGCGGGAACAGGGACTATTTTTAATCCACACATCTTAACACTCCCCTCATGTGTAGCATGGTGACGTTGCATGTGAATCGTACAGTTCGTGTAGAGGTGTCTCTCAAAGGGCGTGAGGGCTCAAACGAACAGATGGCATGATAGGTGAAATTTATTGTACAATATTATATCATATTTATCGTTTATATTTCATATTTTATACTATTTGGGTGTTCTCGTGAATAAATGAAGATAACAGGACATAATTGCAAAAAGACGAAAAATTGTCCTAAAAGCCGGATTACGTGCGTGCAATGTGGACTTTATGAAGCTATATCAAAATCAGGGAAGCAATTATCACGATTGAAACAAAGTTTAGAAATCTCGAGACCAAATAACAGAAGATGCAACAAACCAGAAATGCATATGTTACAAAATTTCGGCCTAATTCATTAAAATTACAAAACAGCCGAAATTTTATGGAGTTGGGAGCTCGGATTTTTAGGGTTATTTTGTATTCTCTGTTTATCTTTAGAAGTTTGTTCCAAATCTCACAAAAGACTATATAAACTCTTGTATAGTCTAGACTTTAAATCATCTCTCTTTATGCAATAGCTTTTTCAAGTTTCTTAGAGAGATCAATTGTAAGTTTTATCTTTTCTTTAATAAAATGTTCTTTTTATTTTTATTGTCTTGCTTTTTAATATGCATAACTAATTTATTAACCTAGGTTTTCGTTTTGCATCTAATATGGTGGATGTTTAATTACTTTATTCTCTTACTTTAAAAAGAATTACTTATATTCCTAGAGTTCTCTTAGTTTGTAAGTAACCTTTACGTTTAAAAAGTTGACACCTTTAGTAAAATTTATGGATAGATTAGGATACCTACAAACTAATTAAGTTTATGATAGTTGACGTCTATAAACTTAATTAGGGACGGTAAGAATAAAATATGGATCACAGGTATTCTAACCAAGTTAGTTAAATCAATCTAAACTAAATCTGGAACATGATATTGATAGATTCGCGACCTACACATATGCATAGACAATTATACCTAGACAGTTAACTAGAATTAGGGTTTTAATTAATTCTAAGTGATATAACATATTTAATAGGATAAGATTATTCATAATAATTTATCTTATGCTTGTATGCTATTGATAGATAATTAATTAAAACTAGGGAAAAAGAAATAAAGTTATCATTTAAATCACCATATTAGAAAAGGCAAAATAAAACCCTAGATATCCGTTTTATAAGAAAAACCAACTTTTTAATTCCTCACTTATTTAATTTTAGCATTTTTATTTTAATTGAAATTTTATTTTATTTTTAAATCAAATCTTTTTCATAAACTTGTATTTAAAATTAGTTAAATATACCTCTCTATGGATCGACCTTCAAGTATTACGATTGTACCACCGTATACTTAAGGTTTAATTTGGAGAACTATAAAAGTCCTCATCAAGTTTTTGGCATCGTTGCCGGGGAGGGGAGGTGTAGTTTAATTACTTTTAAATTCAAGTTTTTATTTTTAATTTAGTTATTTTAGTTTATTTTTTTAGATTTGATGCTGCAAATTCTCTGTTTTAAATTTCAGGAAACGAGATAAACTTCCAGAAAAAGCAGATCGAGGCGAGCAAGAGGAAATTTAGAGATTCTATCAGGCTAAAAAAATTCGGCCGAAACCCCATTAACATAAAAAACGGCTGAAATTTTTTAGGGTTTCAAATTCTTTTTTGCTTTCTTGCATTTCTCAAGCACATTCTAGAATTTGTTCCAATTTTTGATGAAATGTCAATCTTGCAACAGAATTGAGGAAAATCTCTAGATTTGAGCTACGTTTCGTTCTTCCTTAATCTATTTTTTTCCAACTAACAGTTTTTGCAGATTTTCTTGCATCCTTAAAAAAATAGTTTTAGATTTTTTTATTTTAGATTTTGTTTGATCTTATTTTTGCATATTTAAAAAGATTTTAATGGGAAACAACCCAATCAAGATTAGGTGGGGATTTCATCACCCTTCCTAATCCCCACAAATCACAACCGAGCATCCACATTCAACCCACATTAATTATACAATATATCTAGACTCAGCACTCTAAGAACATTCGTGCTCAATAGGACAAAAGGAGGTTGTAGGCAATCTAACGGTTATCCGATTCAATCTTGAGGTGTATAAGTGACGTGTGACTATATTATGGTTATTTAATTAAGACACGCTATTTCGGTGATTCGTATAGCGGAACCCTCTCACTTAGCTGGCACTAATCTGGCTTCAAGGTTGAAAAGGAGCTGTTAGAGGATCTATCCCGCAATTTGTCTCTTGGCAGTTAGGAGCGGGTCTAGTAACTTGACCTAGGTAACCTTTAATCTAGGTTTGTTTGTGCATTTTGTTGGTGATTTTTTAGAATTTCTAGTTTAGTTTCTGCTTAAAAACAAAATATATGGGTGATGAACTGTAGGGTTCTTAAGCACGACAACAAGATTTCGGGTAGCATCATCCATGCCAAATTAAAATTTTTGCCATACTAAAAGAACCCTAAACTAGATCTTTAACTAGAGAATCATACGGAAACTAGATGTAAACTACATTACAACTAAGTGATTAAGAATTACAACCTTTGTTGTCCTTTCCTTCACTTCTATAGCTCCAAGTTGTGGTCCCTTCGTTGCGATCATCAAGCTCTTGGACTCTTGAGAGGCTCCACATGGTGTATAATGCATGCTTACTTGAAGTCTTCAAAATCCAAGATGATCTACTTTGAGGAAACACGAACTCAAGTTATGACTTCACTAATATGAAATTAGTGAAGCTAACACCCTAACATAAATGGCTAGTATAGAAGAGGATAATGAAGTAGGAATTTTGCTCACTTCAGTATTTAATTTCTCACAATATTTCTTCTTTTTCTCTAGAGCTAGAGAGCAAGAATGAGATGAATGAAGAAGATGAAGTGAATGATATGAGGTTAGAAATGCAACCTTGGGTTAGTATATGTCATGGCTAACTCATGTAGAGAATAAACAATGGCTAGTGATTAGGGTTAGCTTAATAAATATCTTAGAAAATATCAAAATTGGTGGACTTAGTCAACATAAAATATCTTAGCTAAAAATCCACACAATTTTGAATTATCAAAAATAAATATAAATCCAACCATTATCATAAATCATGGTGTGATTCTCATATACCCAAATTGCATGTATAACCTAGCACGTTACAATTATACACATCACATATATATAATTTCGTAACAAAAGAAAAGAATACATTAAACATATATCACATATATGTTAAATGTATCCAAATATGAGAAAATGAAATACTTAAGTGAGCATATATTAGTTAATGTAATTTAATGTATCAAATATATAATTATACATTAAATTATTAAATCAACACTTGATTTAATAATCCGGCTATATCACATATAACCGACTAATATAAAATGTATCATTTCATCGAATCAACACTTGATCCGATGACCCGGTTATATCACATATAATCGGCCGATATCACATATCGTGAGAATAGAATACGGTATCACATACACGTTTCAATCTCGATCCCGCACATATCACATATGTGCTCCTACTTCGTTTCGCCTGTGCCAGAAAACCTCTGTGTAGGACTCTAAAGACTCGTCAATACGCCGGCAGTGGGTGATGATCATATCAAACACCCACAAGCCGCAAGCGGTCTGCTAAACGTAATGGCCACCCGGGTATTGAGCGATCAGAAGATCAACAAGCAAGCCTGTACATACTCCTGCGAATCCAATCAGTAACACTACCGTACAGTCCGGTGTCTTCGTCTGATATGTCGCATATCCAGTTTAGGGGTGGTTAACGTCAGACCCCAGTAACCGATAAGTCGTGTTGATGTGAGGCTCATAACGGGTCGAGAAACTACTGATAACACTTACCGGTAGATCTCCATATCAGCCCTGGCCAGGGATTTCCAGTTATGGCTAATCGAACATAGCGCAACATCCTCTTATACCGGGAGAGACAAAACCCCTCCAATCGCTCATTGCCTCCATGTGATTCGGGACTGTACCCAAAAGCCACCGTTTTTCACGTTCTCATGAACGTGGTAAGGTGGAAATCAAAGCACAGTGGGAATCACACAAGACTATATGACGATCTCGGGTCTATAGACTAACCTGTACCAGTGTCACCAGAGAACTGCTATCTGACGATCGGTATAATACCAACTAGGAGTTCTCGGCGAGTCCATTCAGTGTACCCAGTCTCCACTGAGCACCCGTATACCATCTTTGATGTCAAACACCAATGGATGTGGGATCATCCATAGCCCATCATATGGGTCAAGATGCGTATACGCTAGTCTACTCTGGAGTATCGATGCCCTGTCTCGATACACCCTCGACTAGGAACAATTATAGGATGTACTTGTGGACTACCCATGTCCCCACTAGTATGATCTCCATCATAGTCCTAGTAGTCAAGTACACATCCTAAGGGCTTTATAAACATGTGAGAGAAAGACTGTAACACAATACAAGTCATCATGTTAAGACAAAGTGCAACCGGATAGCATACTATCATATCGAGCAAGAAAGTCCTCTCTCTATATATCCAAGCATCCACTATAATATACATCATATGTACAATAATGGCCTCTAGGGCATATACATAACTAACAATCCCCTACTTGCACTAAGGCCAGCTGTTGTAGTATCTCATACCCAACATCCCGAAAAGTCTCTCAAATTGTATCTGGGGTATGGCCTTCGTGAGTGGATCCGCAGTGTTGTCCTTCGTGTCAACTCTCCTGACATCGATCTTCCGGCGATCAACTATCTCCCGGATCAGGTGATACCGCCTCAGAATATGCCTGGATCTCTGATGGGACCTGGGTTCCTTGGCCAAAGCCACAGCTCCATTGTTATCACAATATAAAGGTATTGGATGCTCAATGAACGAAACTACTCCAAGTTCGTTTATGAACTTCTTCATCCAGACAACCTCTTTGGCAGCATCGTTGGCAGCGATGTATTCAGCCTCCATCGTCGAGTCTGCCACAGTTTCCTGTTTGGAACTCTTCCAACAAACCGCCTCTCCATTGAGGGAAAAGACAAATCCCAAGTGCGACTTAGAGTAGTCCTTATCACTCTGGAAGCTCGAATCGGTAAAGGACTCCACCTGGAGTTCTCCGTTACCATACACCAAGAACATCTCTTTAGTCCTTCTCAAGTACTTAAGAATGTTTTTCACAGCTGTCCAGTGACTCTCTCCTAGATCTGCTTGATACCTACTCACTACACTTAGTGAGTATGCTACATCGGGTTTATTACATAGTATCGCGTACATGATAGAACATACTGCCGAAGCATAGGGTATCCCTTGTATGCGGGCTCTCTCCAAATCAGTCTTAGGAGACATCTCTTTGGAGAGAGTGAGTCCAGAGAACGTGGGTAAATTCCCACGTTTGGATTCTTCCATACTAAACCTCTTTAGTATGGTGTCAATGTACCTGGATTGGGACAATCCCAGTATCCGTTTAGATCTATCTCTATAGATCTTAATCCCTAAGATGTAGGAGGCATCACCTAGATCTTTTATTGAGAATCATTATGATAAGAAGAGCTTGACTGAGTGCAGCATAGGAATATCATTTCCTATCAAGAGTATGTCATCCATGTACAATACGAGGAAGACAACCTTACTCTTTGCCACCTTCTTGTATATACAAGGTTCATCTACGTTCATGATGAAGTCAAACCCTTTGACTACAACATCAAAACAGATATTCCAACTCCGCGATACCTGCTTTAACCCGTAGATGGATTTAAGCAGCTTGCATACCATCCCGCTGCTCCCACTGTCTACGAAGCCCTCTGGCTGAGTCATGTACACGCTCTCTTTTAAATCACCATTTAGAAAGGTGGTCTAAACATCCATTTGCCAGATTTCGTGGTCATGGTATGCAGCAATGGCAAGTAGGATCCGGATGGACTTAAGCATAGCCATTGGAAAAAAGTTTCATCATAATCCACACCTGATTGTTGACAAAAATCTTTTGCAACAAGTCTAGCTTTGAAAGTCTCAACTTTTCCATCAACGCCAAGTTTCTTTTTAAAGATCCATTTGCTTCCAATGGGTTTTACCCCTTCTGGAGCAATTTCTAAAGTCCATACTTTGTTGGTGTACATGTATTCCATCTCAGATCGCATTGCATCTAGCCATTTCATAGAGTCCCAACTCGTGTTGGCCTGCTTGAAGCTAGTTGGGTCATCATCTTCCATGATGCAATCCTCGCTCCCACTATCCATGAGAAAACCGTAGTATCTCTCACGTGGATGAGGAACCCTACTAGATCGGCGGAGAGGCTGAGATTCGTTGGGAACTATCGAATCCTCTGGTTCCACTGAATCTTCAGTTGTAGTTTGTTCTGCTGGAACTTCTTCCAGTTCTACCTTCTTGCCACTAATTTCTTTGTCAAGAAATTCCTTTTCTAAAAAGGTGGCATTGGAGAAACAAACACTTTTTGTTCCTCGGAACGGTAGAAGATATACCCATGTGAATTTTTAGGATATCCAACAAACTTACACATAACCGACCTTGCCTCGAGCTTGTCCGGATTTTGCGTTTTAACATAAGTCGGACAACCCCATATCTTAATATAATTAAGACATGGTCTCTTCCCCTTCCATATCTCATATGGAGTGGTAGGCACATATTTGGTATGGACCATATTCAATAAGTATATGTCTGTCTCAAGCCCATACCCCCAAAAGGAAATAGGCAACTCAGCAGTGTTCATCATAGAGCGTACCATATCTAATTGGGTGCGATTCCTCCTCTCCGATACACCGTTGTGCTGTGGTGTATAGGGAGGAGTAAGCTGAGAGAGAATCCCATTCTCTTTTAGATAGTCCCGGAACTCATTGCTCAAGTATTCTCCTCCTCGATCAGATCGAAGGATTTTAATACTTTTACCCGTTTGGTTCTCGACTTCGTGCTTATATTCTTTGAATTACTCAAAAGGTTCAGACTTGTGTTTCAACAGGAACACATGTCCGTATCTTGTGCGATCGTCAGTGAATGCAATGAAGTACGAGGAACCATCCCTGGAATGTGTAGACATGGGTTCGCATACATCACTATATATCAGTCCTAAGAGTTCCGTGACTCTTTCTCCGTGTCCACTAAATGAAGTTTTGGTCATCTTGCCTTTGAGACATGACTGTCAAGTCTCATAAGATGAAAATTCGAACGGATTCAAATATCCATCCTTATGTAACTTAGCTAGTCGTGTCGCACTGATATGATCTAGTCTACAATGCCACAAGAAGGATTCGTTCATTTCTGAACTCTTCCTCTTGTGTGTGTTTTGTACATTAAGAACCGTGGTTTGATTTAGAACATATATGCCATTATTTAACGAGCCTGATCCAATCAACTTTTAATTCAGGAAGATGTTCATAACATTATCCTGTACTATGAAATTATATCCTTCTTTACTTAATAAAGAAACTGATATAAGATTGCATATCAGGGTCGGAATGTAATAGCATTCGTTCAGAATCAATATGTTGCCATTTGGTAATACTAGGTGATATTCGCCAACTGCTTTAGCTGCAACATTTGCACCATTCTCTACTCTCACGGAATGATCACCCATTCCCAGTTCCCTACCTTTCTTTAGCCCATATAACATATTACATATGTGGGATCCTGATCCGGTATCTAATACCCAGAACGTAGAGTGAACTGAGAAACAATTCTCGATAACTAACACCCCCGAAGAAGATGCATCAACATGCTTATTCTTCATTTAGGCGGCGTGGGAATCCGGACGTTCCCCTATTTCCTGCTCAGTCTTATAACAATTATAAGAAAGAACGGAACCAACATTCCCCTGCTCAGTATAATAAGCAGGTTCAGTCAATACATCCATATTATTATCTTGATTAAGGCCTGACATGGTCACTACCTGGAGAGAGAGAGAAGAAAACAATTTAGCGTATTCTCTTGCAAGATTAGATTGGTTTATTATCTTATCTAATCAGGATGGCTCCCACTGTTTTTATCAAATCTTCTTTCAAACCCTAAAAGGTAAGACTAGCCGGGATTAATTACACCTTACAAGTTCGCCAATCTTTCAGCCAGGCCAGTGTTGGTACTTTGAGGGAGGTTCCCCGTGCTTTCGTACGGACCTAATTAAAATAAACCTCGTTTTCCCAGGGGCATAACCCCGTTAACACTTTTCTAGACATTTACTTGATCGGCTAATTGTCATGTGTGAAACTCTCCCAGGAGTAACTTTTACTCGCAGTGGGTATCAGGATCCAACTATCTCATAGAAGGTATGCAATCTCATTGCAAATTTCAACACTTGAAATTCCCGATAATACTTTTACCCCTAGCAACCTATGACCTTGATGAAGGCCAACAAACCATAGGCCGCTAGTCAAGTTCAATCCATACATTTCTTGATTGAATTAAATCCACCCGCACAACCCTTGACGAAGGCCAACAAAGTCGCACGACTACCCTAATCCAATCGCATCTCATGCTATAAACAGATAAATACTAATCAGCTACCGCACACTACGCTTTGACGAAGGCCAACAAACGTAGCACGAATACTAACTAGTCCTTATCTGAAATGACGGAGGGCCACGCAGGTTTTTAAGAAAACTATGAGCCTAATAAACTTGATATCGTTGTAGAATCGAGTGATTTTTGAAAAGGAGTGTTTTTGAGGCTTTTACTAGTTTCGCTAAAGAGGTCACTCCCGGTGAAGGGATTTCGGCTATTTCCTTATCGAATAAGGTGCAGGATATTTCACAAATACCACTATGCAAAGAAAAAACTATAGAAGCAATAAAAAACAAAATCGAGTGAGTTTGTAGCATCTGCTAGTTTCGCTAAAGAGGTCACTCCCGGTGAAGAGATCTCGGCTCTTTCCTTATCGAATAAGGTGCTGGATATTCTACAAGGAATACCGCTATGCAAAGCAAAAACTAGAGCTACCCTTTTTGAAAATTTGATTCTACAACATCTTTTAGGTTTCTTTTCTTTCATTAATCTTATTAATGAAGTCCCATCATTTATGCTTCCTAAGCATCACAGAAGAAACGAAAATACAACGTACACTTATGCCATCCGCATTTGCCACAGTGTCCCGTTATACACCGTTAGGTTACTTTACTAACGGCATACCGGGGCGGGACTAGCGCGGGTGCAAAACATAAGCAACGTTTATTATATATCATATATACAATAATAAAGTATTCGTCTCACGCATATAAAATGATCACATCATAGAATATCAGCAGCAGAAGATAACATATGAAATATTGGATATACTAGGAGGTCCGTATTTTATTTTGAGCCTGTATAAAATACGGATTCCACGGTCGCAATGCTTCATTTTTTGTTTTGACGATGTCAGGACGATTCTTCGCTGAAGTAGGGTAGACATCTGCAATACTTCTATGCTGTATGTATCGCAATTGAAGTCCGGAGCTCGGAATATGCTATTTCTCTAATTTCATTTGATAGCTGCATTCGCATCCTGCTAAAATGAGGGGAACGTCAGGATGGTCTCTAGGTTGTATATGCGCCGTCGAGACTTGGAGTTAGGATTTTGCCGTTACTCTATTTTTTGGTTTCAACCCTTGGGTCTTTTGTTGACGTTGCGTCTGCACCGAGAAGGAATGCAGGGATAGTCTCTGAGTTGTATATGAACCGTCAAGACTTGGAGCTAGGAATTTGGCATGGCTCCATTTTTGTTTCGACCCTTAGGTCTTTTGTTGACGTTGCATCTGCATCCTGTTGGCATGAGAAGTACGTTGGGCTGGAGTTAGGATTTTGCCGTCACTCCTTTTTGATTCGGCTCCTTGGAGCTTTTGTTAACGTCGCATCCGCACCCTGTTAGGACGGGAAGAACGTCGAGCTGAACTCTAGGCTGTAGATATTGCCGTTAAGATCTGGCTCTCCCTTTGATGGAGCCTGGTGGAAAAATATGGTTCCCTTTCTTTCATTTGTGTCCATGGATTGTATACAATAGTCAATATGGACATACTTGCAGGGCAGAGGAAATTTCATTTTCTTTTATTTTTTATTTCCGCGAGCTCTATCTTTTCAGCTTTTATGTCGCGAAAGTCGCAACTGCCCAATCATTTCGGCTATTTTATTCGCGGTGCCTAATCATTTTGGATATATATATATATATATATATATATATATATATATATATATATATTTACTCGCTGCTTTTTATTGCGAGTTGCCCAAACATTTCCGCTGTTTTTATATGCATATATTTTTTACTCGCTGATTTTTATTGCGAGTTTCCCCATCATTTCGGCTGTTTTTATATGCATATTCTTTTTGCTACTTGCCGCTGTTTCTATTGCGAGTTTGGAATCTGATACCAATCTTGGCATCAGTATCGCTACAACTAGGATATTTCTAGGAGCGAATTATCATTTGCCGTGAAAGAACTTGGAGTTTGACACTTGTTTAGACATCAGTCTCGCTACAACTGGGATATTGCCATGAGCGAATCATCCTTTGCCTTGAGAGGACTTGAAGTTTTTTTTATACCTTTTTAGGCATCAGCATCATTACAAATGGAATATTGCCAGGAGTGACTCATCATTTGCCTTTGTCTATTTGATCAAAGATGGGTTAGCAAACAGGGTTATGATCCTGTCGACTAAGACTTTTTGACTTTATAAGCCGTAAGGGTCTCATAAAGGTATTTCTCCCTACGAGTCGTGAGGATCTCGAAGGTGTATTTTCTCCTTAGGAATCGTGGAGTTCTGTTCATATCAGAATTTTGCATTATTATATCACCCATTCTTAATCATATTACAAATAAATAGGTGTTTTTGATCCATGTCTGCTAAATAGTTGCAGGTTACAGGTTCTCAGGTCATTACAGTGAAATTCATGAAAAAGACGCTACAAATATGAGACTACGACCAACAATAGAAGAATCCGTATGATGCCGCCTAAAAGTTCAATGAACAAATGAAGATCAGTAAACAGTTCAATTGCACAAAGCACAAGGGCAGCACAAGATTCAAGTTTTCAACGCGAAGCTTACGGTAAAAGTCCACATAATTCTGCACTGTTGGAAATCTGGAAGAAAGTAGAAAAGATTCTAAGGAACCAAGTGAAGAAAACAGAAGGAAAATGCAACTTGAAGCATCCCTAAAGAACTGAGTCCAAGAGCCCACAATACGGTCGTGAAACCGCGGCCAAACATGGCATTCTGCCGCAGTTCCGCGGCCGTGCAGTGCACGTGTCGGTGTACGTGTCGGTGGGTGTCGGTGCTTTGACCCGGCTTTCTTAGGAAAGTTCTGTAAATTCAAATGTTGATCAGATATAAAACCTAGGTGTTTCTCCTATCTATAAATAGGAAAGCCGAAAGCCTAATTAGGCATGCCTCTTTTTATTTTTCTAGATTAAAATTTTATTTTCTTGTAATCGTTGAAGAGGTATCAATAAAGTAAGTTTTTTTTATCTGAATTTAATTTCTCCAATTTTATTATCTGTCTTTTATTATCAGCAAATTAGGTCATTAAAATAAAACTATAAAAATGAATTTTATCATAACTTTCCTAATGAGTGAGTAATTCCTCACTTGTTAGGGTTAGGATAGGGAAGGCTTGAGGGAAGGAAATCTCTCTCACTCTTTTCTTTGCCCCATATAATATTTAAAATAGGACTCTATTTAATTCAACCACACACCGCTCACCACGGCACCCTATCCTAAAAGATAGCGGTGATTCCTTAGTTAGACCGGTTGTGGTTGAATCAACGAGAGGTTTGGGCTAAGAGCCAAGAAAGGACGGACAAGGACCAAAAGGAAGAAACTAAGTTTCTTCCTAGTCGTGCTAATCCCCTTTGTTGACTATTACCCTAACACCTATATTCTTAACTAGGGCATTAAAAGCAGTGAGTAGAATTCCTTTTCCAAACTAACCTAATCCTAACCCTAGCAAGACTTTAAATTAATTGAATCTCATTCTTAGATTTTAAAACAAACCTACCAAAAATAGGACTTAACTCGTTAGAACTTAAAGAAAGAACACCTTTTCTCTGTGGACCGACCCGTACTCAACCGACTAGCTACCAAGCGACACCGTCTTGATTGCAGTACATTCTTAAATTTTATAAAACGCAAAACATCACCTATCAATCAAATGGCGCCGTTGCCGGGGAAACGGTAGTTATTTTCTTTTTGTAATTTCGGGTTAATTGAAATTGAAAAAAATATAAAAATTGAAAAAAATAAAAAAATACATAAAAAAATTCATCTTCTTCTTTTTGATCGGTTTTTGTGTGAATTGTGCAGGAACGGAAGACAGACAGATTCAGATCTAGAAAAAGCCCAGTGAACAAATCAAGAAACAGAGGATCTGAACAAACAGAGAACAACCACAACAGAAAACTGAAAATTTTGACGGCCTGATCCAACCGAACCACCGCGGAACCGCGGCTACAGGATGTGTTTGACCGCGGAACCGCGGTCAAATTGCTGATGTCAGCACTCAGATTTCTCTATAAGTATTTTTTTATCTTCTCTTCTACCCCCTGATCTCCACTGAAAAATTTTCCTGCAAGGTTCTTTGCGCAAAACTTCTTCTCCCTCTCCAATAAATCATTTTTGTGCAGGATTCTTTGCGCCGAAAATAAAAAGAATTTTTTTTGGCAAGTGTTTTAGATTTTGAGTGTTAATTACTTTGCATATTTAAAACGGAATTTAAGGGGCTATAACACCAATCAAGATTGGGTGGGGATTTCATTACCCTTCCTAAGACCCCAGAAATTGTAAGTCCATGCTACCTCTCCCGGTACTTTCAGGCATGCGTAATTTGATAAAAAACGATTTTCTTAGAGGTGGTAACATGGACTTAAAACCCGGATCTCTGTTAAGCATCTAACTAACAACCTAACTACGAGTTGCTAACTACTCGGTTAGGGGGTTATACCTTTCTTTTTCTCGAACTCCTTCGTCTTCAAGCCTCGATGGATGTCCGGATCGCCTTCACTCCGTCGTCTCCTTGCGCCGAAGATAGATCCACCTCGAAAGCTTCTACCTTTGGCTTCTTCTTCGGTCTTTGAAGAAACTAGTTCACTTGGTTTGCTAAACCTTGTGAACTAGAGTGAGTAGAGAAAAGTTTGTATGGGATTTTATCTATGGTTCTTGGTTCTCAACTCATGAGACAAGTGAACCATAGAGTCAAGAGAGGGAGAGCAAGAGGAGGAAGATGAGAGCTCAAGAACAAGAGAGAGAATGAGCATGAAAGAATGAGAGAAGACTTTTCTCATTTGGCTCTCATAATCCAAAACAATCATAACACATCATATCAATCAAGTATTATGTGATGGTTTAAGCAACCATAGCCATATCATTTCATGCACTCATTTTGTACAAAAGAGCAAGCAAGCAAAAGTCTTTGCCATGAAATGATAGCTATGGTTTTCATGATGGTCAAATAGTCAAGCCTAATCAACCGGTCAACAAAGTCAACAAGTCAACAAAAGTCAACAAGTCAACAACTCAACAACCATGTCACCATAATACCTAATTAATATAATTGTTAATCACATATCATATTCTCATTAAGGTTGAGCAAAAAGTCAATAGTCAACTGTCAACGGTCAACAACCCTAATGAGAATCGTCCACCTCTGTCTCTCCGTCAACTGTGCATACACACCCGCATCCACGTTCCGAGGAACACGAATACAAACTGGATAAATCCAATCCCAATACATATACTAGGATCTGGCTTAAACCAAAGCCCACTAGTGTCTACTGTCCGGACACTGTACGTGCACAAGTGCACGGATGTGACCGAACCCTGTCGCAAAACCATGCGACCTGCCGCAAAACCATGCGACCTCTACTCTTTTGCATAAAGGCGAATAGCTTTTTGTGTGGGACTCTAAAGACTCGACACTACGTTGGCAGTGGGTTTAACCACAGACCGCAAGCGGCACTAGCTGTGCGTAACGGTCCCCAGGTAGAAGCCGACAAGAAGACTGACGAGGTGAAACCCATCTGAACTCCTACTGAGCCTGAATGTGACAATCTCCGTGCAGTCCGGTCTGTTCGTCTGATACATCGCATGGAGGGCCTAGGGGGGCGGTAAAGGTCAGTCCCCTAATAGCGGTACAAGTCGTGTCGGAGTGAAGCCCAAAACACCCTGAGATAACACTGGAAGCCTACCAGTATATCTCGATTGCCCTGGCCAGGGACTACTCGTGTAATGGCTCTCCTAGACACAGCGCGATGTCAACCCCCAATACCGGGAAAGACGAATCCTTTCTAACCGTCACTGCCTCCAAGTGCTTCGGGACTGCACCCAACTACCACCTGTTTGCACGACTCCTTTGAGCCATGGTAGGGTAGTAATCAAAGTACAGTGGGAACGCACTCGAGACGAAGTGACAGTGTCAAGTCAGCGGACTAAGCTGTACTCATGTCACCTGGGAACTGATAACTGACGATAGGTATAATACCAACCGGTCAGTTCCCGACGAGTCTTGTCCAGTGTACTCGTAACCCAACGAGCACCTGCATACTATCTCCAGTACGACGTACTGACGGCTGTGGGACAGACCGTCTCCCACTCTGGGATGAGAAGTGCATGCGCCAGTCTACTCCGGAGTATCGATGCCCTGTCTCGATAGTCCTGCGACTAGGGACCTGCATAAGGATGTGCTTATAGATTACCCAGCCCCCACTAGTGTGACTGCCATTACAACGCTGGTAATCAAGCAAAGATCCTAAGGGCTCCACTAATGTGTATAGGTGATATACTGAAATAAACACAAGTACACATTGAAGTAGAAACAAACCAAGTAGCATACTACTATATTGAGCAAGATTGTTTATACAAGGTGAATATCCCAAGCTTTCATTAAGTAATATACAAACTAGTATGATACAGTAATGGCCTCTAGGGCATATACACTAACAATCTCCCACTTGCACTAAGGCCATGTACTGGCGTATCGAAGACCTATCATCTCGATCAGCCGCTCGAACTGAGTCTGGGGTAAGGCCTTGGTGAATGGATCTGCTGTGTTATCTTCTGAAGCGACTCTCCGAACCTCGATCTCCTGGCGATCCACGATCTCCCTGATCAGGTGATACCGCCTCAAGATGTGTCTGGATCTCTGATGGGACCTGGGTTCCTTCGCTAAAGCTATAGCCCCGTTGTTGTCGCAATACAGAGGTATTGGATCAACAATAGACGGAACCACCTGAAGCTCTTTCAAGAACTTCCTTATTCAGACAGCTTCTTTTGTGGCATCAGATGCAGCGATGTATTCCGCTTCCATCGTCGAGTCTGCAACGGTTTCCTGTTTGGAACTCTTCCAACACACCGCCCCTCCATTGAGGGTAAAGACAAAACCCGACATGGACTTGGAATCATCCTTGTCACTCTGGAAGCTGGAGTCAGCAAAGGCCTCGATCTGGAGGTCTTTTCCGCCATACACCAAGAACATCTCCTTAGTCCTTCTCAGGTACTTGAGAATGTTCTTTACCGCTATCCAGTGTTTCTCCCCTGGGTCTGACTGATACCGGCTTACCACACTGAGTGCATAAGCTACATCCAGTCTGGTACACAACATCGCATACATTATAGAGCCTACCGCAGAAGCGTAGGGTATAATAGACATGCGATCCCTCTCCAAATCAGTCTTGGGAGACATCTCTTTAGAGAGGGTGATCCCGTGACAAGCCGGCAGGTTACCGCGCTTGGAATCTTCCATACTGAATCTTTTCAGTATGGTGTCGATGTACCTGGACTGCGAAAGTCCTAATATCCTCTTGGATCTATCACGATGGATCCGGATCCCCAGGATGTATGAGGCATCACCCAGGTCTTTCATGGAGAACCTGTGTGACAAGAACCCCTTGACAGATTGTAGCATAGGAATGTCATTTCCTATTAAGAGAATGTCATCCACGTATAAAACGAGGAATACTACAGTTCTCGCTACAAATCTACTATAGATGCATGGTTCATCTGGATTTTTGATAAAGCAAAATTCCTTGACCGTCTCATCAAAACAGATGTTCCAACTCCGCGATGCCTGCTTCAGTCCGTATATGGACTTAAGCAACTTGCACACCTTTCCGCTGCTCCCACTCTGAATGAAACCCTCTGGCTGATCCATATAGACACACTCCTCTAAATTTCCATTTAGAAAAGCTGTCTTTACGTCCATCTGCCAAATCTCATAATCGTGGAAGGCAGCAATGGCAAGAAGGATCCGAATGGATTTCAGCATAGCTACTGGAGAAAAGGTCTCGTCATAGTCCAAACCAGGTCTTTGACGAAAACCCTTTGCTACCAGTCTAGCTTTATAGGTCTCAACCTGTCCATCTACACCAATCTTCCTTTTGAAGATCCACTTGCATCCTACGGGTTTTACCCCGTCTGGAGCAACGTCCAACGTCCATACTTTGTTGGTGTACATGGACTCCATTTCGGTCCGCATTGCATCCAGCCATTTTACCGAGTCGACGCTCTGAACGGCTTGCTGGAAGCTAGTAGGCTCATCATAATCTATGATGCAATCCTCTCTATCCCCGTCTATGAGAAAACCGTAGTATCTTTCGGGCGGATGAGACTACCTACTACTTCTGCGGAGCGGCGTAGGAATGTCCTGTTCTTTTGAACTCTCTGGTTCCACTAAGCTTTCAGTAATAGTCTGTGGTTCTGGAATTTCTTCCAGTTCTACTGTGCTCCCACTTATCTGGGTTTCCAAAAACTCAGTTTCCAAGAAGTAGGCATGACGAGAAACAAGAACTTTTTGTTCCACTTCGCAGTAGAAGAAATATCCCTTGGAGTTCTTTGGATATCCCACGAACTTACACTGTACTGAGCGTGCCTCGAGCTTGTCCGCATGCTGCTTTTTAACAAAAGCTGGACATCCCCATGTCTTAATGTGCTTAAGATAGGGTCTCTTCCCACACAACACCTCATATGGTGTAGTAGGCACAGTCTTAGTTGGAACTCGGTTCAAAAGGTATGCAGCTGATTCTAGCGCATATCCCCAGAATGATCGCGGTAACTCAGCGTTACTCATCATGGACCGTACCATATCCAATAGGGTTCGGTTCCGTCTCTCCGATACACCGTTATGTTGCGGAGTGTATGGAGGAGTAAGCTGAGAGAGAATTCCGTTCTCTTTTAAATAGTCCAGGAACTCGGCACTCAAGTATTCTCCACCTCGATCCGATCTTAGAATCTTAATACTTTTGCCGGTTTATTTTTCTACTTCATTCTTAAATTCCTGGAACTTTCCAAAGGCTTCGGACTTATGTTTCATTAAGAAGACATAACCGTACCTTGAAAAGTCATCCGTAAAAGTAATGAAGTAAGAATAACTGCTTCGCGCATGTGTAGACATTGGACCGCACACGTCGCTGTGTACGAGTCCCAAGAGCTCGCTCGCTCTTACTCCGTGTCCAGTAAACGGAGTCTTTGTCATCTTTCCTTTGAGACATGATTGACAAGTGGCATACGATTGATATTCGAACGGATTCAAATATCCTTCTGTATGTAACTTCGTCAACCTTCTCTCATTGATGTGACCCAGTCTACAATGCCATAAGAAAGTCTGATTTATTTCCGGAGACATTCTTTTGTGTGTATTCTGGACATTGAAAATCTGTGGTTGGTTTAATACGTATATACCATTGCTCAATGTACCTGACCCAATCAGAACTTGATTAAGGTGAATGTTTACAACATTATTTACAAACGCAAATTCATAACCTTCTTTAGAAACTAAAGATACAGAAATGATATTACAAGTTGCGTTGGGTACAAAAAAGCAATTACGCAAAACCAAAACATGTCCATCTGACATTCCCAGGTGATAGTCCCCCACGGCTTTAGCATCCATGCTAGCTCCGTTCGCAACTCTGAGGGTCATGTCACCTTATTTCAAAACACTACGGTTTCTCAATGCCTGCAAAGAATTACAGATATGAGATCCTGATCCGTTATCCAATACCCAGGAAGTAGAGTTTATTGAAAGACAATTTTCAATAACATACACACCTGAAGCTGAAGCTGCAACCTGCTTCAATTCCTGTGTCCTGGCTTTCCAAGCCCTGCAATCATTCTTCCAGTGACCTTTCTTATGACAATAGAAGCATTCTTCCTTATCCACAAGCTTCCCCGCTATCTTTGTTGCTTTGGCTTTTCCCTTCGTATCCACTTTACTAACACCGCCTCTTGGTTTGGCGGGGGCTTTCTTCTTCTTTCCCTTGGCTTTCGCCTTGGACCTAGAAGAAGATGATCCTTCTACAAACAAAGTGGATGTTTCCCTACCTTTCTGTAGGGTGCCCTCTGCGCTCCTCAGCATGTTGAGGAGCTCTGAAAGTTCAACTTCTTTTTCTTGTAAGTTGAAGTTCAGTATGAACTGGGCGTAAGTGGAAGGAAGGGACTGGAGAATCAAGTCCGTATAGAGCTCGTTCTCTAACGTGGTTCCAAGTTCCGCGAGCTCCTCAATGAAGCCAATCATCTTAAGCACGTGTTCCGCTACCGATGATCCGATGGTCAACCTTGCCGAAAATAACTTCTTCGACACTTCGTATCTTGCGATACGAGATTGCTCTCCATACAGTTCTTTTGTATGGAGAAATATGGATTCAAGGTCCATATTCTCGTGCCTCCTCTGATGTTCGTTGTCCATCGAGGCAAGTACGAGGCACTTGGCCTTCGCGCTATCAATCTCCCAGGTCTTACGGATTTCCTTATCCGCGACGCTGGAAGTGGGACTTGGGACAGGGGGAGCTTTGGTGGTAAGAAGATACCCCAGCTTGTCGTAAGTGATTGCCATTTTGACATTCCTGAGCCAATCTTTGTAGTTTGGCCCTGTCAATATGTTTTTATCTAGAAGTAACTTAAGTCCAGTCATTTCGATTGGTCGCTGCAATTAGGAGAGAGAAGAAGAAACACTTAGCATGATGCTCTTGCAAGTTTAGAGTGGTTTTTAATTTGTCTAAACAGGATGGCTCCCATTGTTTCTCGAATCCCTCCTCAAACCAAAAAGGAAGAATTAGTCAGGATCAATCTCACCGTACAATACTTGCTTAACCGTTCGGCTAGGCTGGTGTCGGTACTTCGAGGGAGGTTTTCCAACGCTTTCGCGAAGTTCCTTAATTTAAGAACCTCTTTTCCCTGGGAGCGTAGCCCCGCTAACACCTTTCTAGACACCTACTTGGTTTATAGCATTGATCGTTAAGTGAGAGATTTCCCGAGGAGTAGCATATACTCACAGTAGGATCGGGATCCAAATATCATCGCGTGACGAAACTGAAGGAATCCTACCAGAATCATCACACTCCAAATGGTATGCAACACTAGCAAGTTTCAGTTCTTTTGAAACTCCCGATGTGGATTTTTTCCCCATGCTCTTATGACCTTGACTTTGGCCAACAAATCATAAGCCACATGTCAAGTTCTACCCGTCGTTCTCCAGGTTAATTTGAATCCACCCGTACCTACCCTTGACTTTGGCCAACAAGGCAGTACGACTGTTCCAAACCAACGCATCTATCTATGCTGCACATGAATACCCAATAGCTATCAATCACCATGCCTTGACTTTGGCCAACAAACACGGCTTGAATACTATTGACTATTCATGTGAAACGACGGAGGGCTACGAATGGTTTTGGCGAAACCTTGAACGTAGTGAACTTGATTTAGTCGATGGAACGAGATAGCTTTTAAATGGAGTGGCTCAAACTCCGCATTTTAAAAGTTTGTTTTGAAAAGAACCGAGTGGTTTTTCGAAAGTGTTCCAACGACTTTTACATGGTTTATTTTCTTGCATTAGTTCTTTTAATGCGTGATATTCTTGCATTAGTTCTTTTAATGCGTCCCATCATTTAATCATACCATTGCAGAAAACAACCAAAATATGACGTACGCTTATGCCATTCGCATTCGCCACGGGGCCCCGTCATTACCCGTTAGGTTACTTAACTAACGACAGAGCGGGGGCTGGGCTAGCGCGGCTGTAAAACATAAGCAACGCTTAAATAATATCATATATAGATATATTGCAATGATAGACATTTCAGATCACAGATGAACACATTGGATATACTAGGAACCTGCAATTCGTACGAGCCTGTAACGAAAAGCAGATTACACGGTCCGGTGAATAGCCAAAACCCCACCCAAGACCCCTACGGTTTGTGCACCCACTCCATGGGTCTATCCTAGGAGCAAAAACAGTAAAAAGAAATTATACAATGACGGCTACAACCCCGACCCGGTTATGCGGCCATACAAATAATTATTAAATCAATTTACAAATTTACATGAATTGAAAGAAAAGAAAACTCTCGTCTCACAACCCCCGGCTATTCACCCGCGACAATCCAACATATTCATATACTCATTCCAGCAACATTACAGATCACAGATTTGTATAACCCCCACTAATCCACATATAGCGATTAGCAGACGTTCAATACAAATATCACATTACAGAAAAACCCGTCAGCTAAAGTCTTTTAGAAGTTCGATCAAAAATACGGATTTTCAGGCCCCAAACACAAAATTTTCGTTCTGGAAAATCTGGGCAGAAAACACATATACCAAAAATCCCAAAATACCCCTATGAGCAAACTGCAAAAAAGAAAACCCATGACCGAGTCAACTCGGCCGCGGTTCCGCGGCGGGAGCAAGCTCCCGCCGCGGAACCGCGGCGCTTTGACCGAGTTAGGGTGTCATATTTTTGCAGTTTCTTCAGAAAACCCTGAGTCGATTTTTGGTGTATTTCAAAAAAGTTTTCCAGCACTTTTAAAATCGACAGAAAGTTTAAAAAAAACGGGGTTCGTTTTGCGACTTTTTCTCTGATCGATCTTCTAGCTACTTTGCTAACATGTTAGATAGAGTTTAACTAGGCTTTGATACCACTGTAAGTCCATGCTACCTCTCCCGGTACTTTCGGGCATGCGGAATTTGATAAAAAACGATTTTCTTAGAGGTGGTAACATGGACTTAAAACCCGGATCTTTGTTAAGCATCTAACTAACAACCTAACTACGAGTTGCTAACTACTCGGTTAGGGGGTTATACCTTTCTTTTTCTCGAACTCCTTCGTCTTCAAGCCTCGATGGATGTCCGGATCGCCTTCACTCCGTCGTCTCCTTGCGCCGATGATAGATTCACCTCGAAAGCTTCTACCTTTGGCTTCTTCTTCGATCTTTGAAGAAACTAGTTCACTTGGTTTGCTAAACCTTGTGAACTAGAGTGAGTAGAGAAGAGTTTGTATGGGATTTTATCTATGGTTCTTGGTTCTCAACTCATGAGACAAGTGAACCATAGAGTCAAGAGAGGGAGAGCAAGAGGAGGAAGATGAGAGCTCAAGAACAAGAGAGAGAATGAGCATGAAAGAATGAGAGAAGACTTTTCTCATTTGGCTCTCATAATCCAAAACAATCATAACACAACATATCAATCAAGTATTATGTGATGGTTTAAGCAACCATAGCCATATCATTTCATGCACTCATTTTGCACAAAAGAGCAAGCAAGCAAAAGTCTTTGCCATGAAATGATAGCTATGGTTATCATGATGGTCAACTAGTCAAGCCTAGTCAACCGGTCAACAAAAGTCAACAAGTCAACAAAAGTCAACAAGTCAACAAAGTCAACAACTCAACAACCATGTCACCATAATACCTAATTAATATAATTGTTAATCACATATCATATTCTCATTAGGGTTGAGCAAAAAGTCAATAGTCAACTGTCAACGGTCAACAACCCTAATGAGAATCCTCCGCCTCTGTCTCTCCGTCAACTGTGCATACACACCCGCATCCGCGTTCCGAGGAACACGAATACAAACTGGATAAATCCAATCCCAATTCATACACTAGGATCTGGCTTAAACCAAAGCCCGCTAGTGTCTACTGTCCGGACACTGTACGTGCACAAGTGCACGGATGTGACCGAACCCTGTCGCAAAACCATGCGACCTGCCGCAAAACCATGCGACCTCTACTCTTTTGCCTAAAGGCGAATAGCTTTCTGTGTGGGACTCTAAAGACTCGACACTACGCTGGCAGTGGGTTTAACCACAGACCGCAAGCGGCACTAGCTGTGCGTAACGGTCCCCAGGTAGAAGCCGACAAGAAGACTGACGAGGTGAAACCCATCTGAACTCCTACTGAGCCTGAATGTGACAATCTCCGTACAGTCCGGTCTGTTCTTCTGATACATCGCATGGCGGGCCTAGGGCGGCGGTAAACGTCAGTCCCCTAATAGCGGTACAAGTCGTGTCGGAGTGAAGCCCAAAACACCCTGAGATAACACTGGAAGCCTACCAGTATATCTCGATTGCCCTGGCCAGGGACTACTCGTGTAATGGCTCTCCTAGACACAGCGCGATGTCAACCCCCAATACCGGGAGAGACGAATCCTGTCTAACCGTCACTGCCTCCAAGTGCTTCGGGACTGCACCCAACTACCACCTGTTTGCTCGACTCCTTTGAGCCGTGGTAGGGTAGTAATCAAAGTACAGTGGGAACACACTCGAGACGAAGTGACAGTGTCAAGTCAGCGGACTAAGCTGTACTCATGTCACCTGGGAACTGATAACTGACGATAGGTATAATACCAACCGGTTAGTTCCCGACGAGTCCTGTCCAGTGTACTCGTAACCCAACGAGCACCCGCATACTATCTCCAGTACGACGTACTGACGGCTGTGGGACAGACCGTCTCCCACTCTGGGATGAGAAGCGCATGCGCTAGTCTACTCCGGAGTATCGATGCCCTGTCTCGATAGTCCTGCGACTAGGGACCTGCATAAGGATGTGCTTATAGATTACCCAGCCCCCACTAGTGTGACTGCCATCACAACGCTGGTAATCAAGCAAAGATCCTAAGGGCTCCACTAATGTGTATAGGTGATATACTGAAATAAATACAAGTACGCATTGAAGTAGAAACAAACCAAGTAGCATACTACTATATTGAGCAAGATTGTTTATACAAGGTGAATATCCCAAGCTTCCATTAAGTAATATACAAACTAGTATGATACAGTAATGGCCTCTAGGGCATATACACTAACAGAAATCACAAAAAGCATATGCATCACCCTCGAACTAATTAAAAAATATCTAGACTCAGCCAATTAAGGACTGTCGCGCTCATTAGGACAGAAGAAGGTTGTGGGCATTCAGTCGTTTATCTAAACCTGACTTTGTGGTGCCTAGGCTAGACAAGTGAGAAAAGTAACTTTAAAAGGCCCGTCTCACGGTGATTCGTGAGTGGATCCCTCCTTTCTTCACTTGTGCTTACCTGGCCACAATTGGCGGTGAAGAGGCGATTTGAGAGATATCTCACAACTTGTCGCTTTGGACCAGTTAGGAGCAGTCTAGTTGACTTAGAAGACCCTAGCTCTAGGCTTGATTGTGCATGCTTAAATTGTGATTGCTTGAAAGTGTGTCGTAGTTCCATACAAAATCTTTTGCAAAACTCCTTATAAAAAAAACATAAAACAAAATTTAAAAAAAAAAAACCTGCCATTTGTCGCTAGAATTCCATTGCACCCAACCTTCACCCACATTTCTCCATTGACGTTTTCTTACCCTCACATTCTGTTTTTTTTTTACTATACTACAACTCGTTTAGTGTATGTCCGGTTGGACTAGGGACACTAGCGCCCGTTTAGTCCGTCTTTCGTTAGTCGCTATTGACGACGCGTTCGACTCCGAAGTCGAAACTCCCTCCACTTCTTTTTCATCTTTACCTTCATCTTCACATTCATCATCTTCTAAGGAGATGTCAGGATTCAATCCTAACAACCCCTTACCCACCTCGGGACTGATTCCACCTCAACTGGGTGAGAATAACCCACAACACCCTCCCGTTGAAGCGCCCCAGCGAATCGCGCTCCAGGATCTTTTCTATCCTACCCGCTCCGCACTTCCTACTTGTCTTTCACTTCCGCCGGCAAATGGGGATAATTTCAAAATTAAGCCCCACTTCATCAATATGTTGCCTAAATTTCATGGGCTGGAATCCGAAGATGCCTATATCTTCATTAACAAATTCCAGAATGTTTATGCAATGATGAAGACCACCCAACTGTCAGATGATGCTATAAGGCTATGAGTCATTCCCTTCACATTATGTGACCTAGCTGAAAAGTGGTTATATAGTACTGCATCGCATTCCATAAAAAGTTGGGAAGAGTTTGTTAAGGCATTTCTTAAAAATATTTACCTACATCACAAGACCGCGAGAATTCGTAATGAAATTAACTAATTTTCCCAGCTTCCTTCCGAACCTTTTTGGAAGTGTTTCGAACGATTTAAAGACCTTCTTGTTCAGTGCCCTTATCACGGTATTGAAAGATGACAACTTTGCCAAACTTTATACGAAGGACTGAACCCAGCAACTAAGCAGTTGCTGGAAACCATTTGTCAAGGTCACTTCTTAACCAAATCTGACGAGGAAGCTTGGCAATTTCTCGACGATCTTGCTGAACAAACACTTCAGTGGGAAAGCACTAGACAGACCTCTTCATCCACTTCATCTACTTCATTTGGTCCGTCTAGGGCAGGTGTTCACCAACTTAATATGTCAATTGCAATGAAAGCCGAAATGGCTGCAATTACACGTAAATTAGAAGCAATTGAGAGCAAATTCTCATCGCCTTCTCCTGCCCCTGCTTTACCCCCTCGCACTATATGCGCTTTTTGTTCGGATCCGTCCCATTTGACCGAAGAGTGTCCTTACAACCCACCTGCTAAAGGACAGGATCAAGTCAATGCTGTCTTTCAGCAAAGACAAAGAAATGATCCATACTCTTCAACTTACAATCCTGGTTGGAGGAACCACCCCAATTTTGCTTGAAATCAAAATCAACAACAATTCCAAGGCAACAACAATTTTCAGAGGCCTCCTCCTCAACAACAAGCTCCTCAACAAACTCAATATCAGCAACCTTTCCAGCCCCAACCTTACCAAAATCAAATGAACAATTTTGCACCCAACAACTCTTTTCCTCAAAAAAATTTTGTTCAGCCAAATAATGATAAGGTTTCCTCGCTAGAACGAACTCTGGATGCGTTTTTAAAATAATCTACTCAATCCTCAGCCAACATCCAGTCTTCCATTCAGTCTTTGGTGCAACACACTGCATCACATGGGCAAAGCATTAAAACCATTGAAGCCCAAATTGCATAACTGAATGCTGCTTTAAGCGAGCGAGAGAAAGGGAACCTTCCATCTCAACCATTGCCAAATCCCGGTCACCCTCAAAATGCACATGTTGCTCATGAACAACAAAACCATAATGTGAGTGCCGTGACTACATTGAGATCTGGAAGGACGTTGCACAACAATGTGGGCATTGATGATAACACCCCGGCCGCCGCTTCTTCTTCTTCTTCTTCATCTTCATCTTCCTCGTCTTCAGAGCCTGTTCTCCATTGTTCATAAGGCTCTACTTCTTCTACTACTCTGAACGGACCCATATCTCACTCCACGAAAACACCAACATTAGGATCCGTTCCAACTCCGCAATCTCCTCCACAAACATTGGACTCAACCAATATTTAAAATATTCCATTTCCAAACAGGTTGAGATCCAATAAACAAACTCCACAAATGAAGAAGATTGTGGAGTTATTTAAACAGGTTAGCATTAACATTCCCTTCTTGGATGCAATCCAACAAGTCCCTTCTTACGCAAAAATCTTGAATGACTTATGCACCAAGAAGAGGAAATCACAGGTACCTAAGAAAGTTTTCTTGGCTAGTGCAGTAAGTGATGCTTTTACCCAACCTTTATCTCAAAAACGAAAGGACCCTGGCTGTCCTACAATTTCAATAACTATTGGGGATAAGAACATCAACCGCACACTTTTAGATCTTGGTGCCAGTGTTAACCTGCTTCCTTATTCAGTGTATGAGCAATTAGGCGTTAGAGAGCCGAAACCCACACATTGTACTCTCCAAATGGCCGACCGATCCATCACCCATCCTAGGGGTGAGTTAGAGGATGTGTTGATTAAAGTAGGGGACTTCATATTCCATATTGATTTCATTGTTATAGACACACAGCCTATAGCTAACCCCCGGAGTCAAATTCCGGTGATACTCGGTCGACCATTCCTTGCAACTTCTAATGCGGTGATCAATTGTCGAAATGGTTCAATGAACCTATCTTTTGGAAACACGACAATTGAACTCAACATTTTTAAATTGGGGAATCATCCCTCCGAACCTAATGCTAATATACTTGATGTTTGCTCGATCCAAGAGATCGCCCAGGAGGACTGTGAGTTCGAAAAATTTCTGTTCGATCACAACAATTTTGACGCCATTAGTGCGTTCCTCCTTGATTCTGATACTGCTTTCATGACCTATAATGATTACGAGTGTTTCACTTTCACGAACGATCTTGAAGAATCACCACCCGAGTTTGAATCCTTTGAATTTTTGGATGAGTCAGCTGAACCATCCGATTCGATTGCTTACACTCGTTTTGAACCTCTGTTGGAATCCTTCGAGTTTGAGACAATTTCACCGATTTTACCTTCAATTGTTTCGCCTCCAACACTCGAACTCAAGCTATTGCCATCTCACCTTAAATATGCTTACTTAGGTGAGAATGAGACCCTTCCTGTTATCATCTCGGCTTCTGTAGCCCCCGAGCAAGAGAAAGCGCTTTTAACGGTCTTACAAAGCAATCGGCAAGCTTTTGGCTGGACTATGGCGGACATCAAGGGGATTAGTCCCCTAATTGTTGAACATCATATTCATATGATGGATGATGCCAAGCCAGCAAGGGATCCACAGAGACAACTCAACCCAGTAATGAAGGAGGCTGTTAAAAAGGAGATCGTAAAATGTCTTGATAGTGGTATCATTTACCCTATCTCTGATAGCCAATGGATTAGCCCCATTCACGTAGTCCCAAAGAAATCGGGAATAACGGTTATGACTAATGAGGGGAATGAGTTAATACCTACTCGCACCCAAACTGGGTGGCGAGTATGCATCGATTATAGAAAACTCAACGCCGCGATACGGAAAGAGCACTTTCCATTATCTTTTATTGACCAAATGCTAGAAAGATTGGCTGGGCATGAGTACTATTGCTTTTTGGATGGCTACTCCGGCTATAATCAAATTCCCATTGCTGAAAAGGACCAAGACAAGACCACATTCACTTGTCATTTTGGTACGTTTGCTTACCGTCGCATGCCCTTTGGGTTATGCAATGCACCCGCTACCTTTCAGCGGTGTATGATGGGTATTTTTTCAGACATGGTGGAAAAATTCTTGGAGATCTTCATGGATGATTTCTCCATTTTCGACGACTCCTTTGATGAGTGTTTTCTACATTTAGACGCAGTCCTTACCCGTTGTAAGGATAAGAACCTTACTTTAAATTGGGAGAAGTGCCACTTTATGGTACGAGAAGGTATTGCCTTAGGACATATCATCTCGCAAAATGGCATTGAGGTGGATAAAGCTAAGATTGAAGTCATTTCCAATCTTCCTCCTCCCAAATGCGTTCGAGACATTCGAGCCTTCCTTGGCCATGCCGGTTTCTATAGACGGTTCATCAAGGATTTTAGCAAGATTGCTAGACCCTTGACTCTTTTGTTGGCCAAGGACACCACATTTGATTTTGACTCAAGCTGTATGAAGGCGTTCGAGTCAGTGAAAAACCCACTTACTTCTACTCCAATTCTTTCGTCTCCTGACTGGACGTATCCATTTGAAATTATGTGCGATGCATCTGATTTTGCCATTGGTGTTTTTCTTGGACAACACATCAATAAGATGCCGCATGTGATTTATTACGCTAGCCGAACCTTGAACGAAGCCCAATTAAATTACACAACAACCGAGAAGGAATTCTTAGCTGTTGTGTTTGCATTAGAAAAGTTCAGGCCCTACTTAATCGGCTCTCTAGTCATCGTTTACACTGACCATTCAGCTCTTCGCCATCTTTTTGCGAAGAAGGATACTAAATCTCAGCTGATACGTTGGATCATCTTGCTGCAAGAGTTTGACCTTGTCATCAGAGACAAAAGAGGATGCGAAAACGTAGTCGCCGATCATCTTTCACGCCTCCCTTCTTCGCCGACGCTTCAAATTCCTATAAAAGACGTTTTTCTAGATGAGCATCTCTTAACTGTGTCATGCGAACCTTGGTTCGCAGATATTGTGAATTATTTGGCCACCGGACTTATACCAAATGAATAGTCGAATCAGGACAGACTCTGATTTCTATCTAAAACATTTTTACTGGGATGAACCATATCTATTCAAATACTGTCCCGACCAAATCATTTGTCGGTGTGTCCCCGACAGTGAGTTTAAGAACGTGCTGTCATTCTTCCACAATCAAGCGTGTGGCGGGCATTTTGGCCCTAAAAAGAGAGCCGAAAAGTTCTTGCAGTGTGGTTTCTATTGGCCACAACTTTTTAAAGACGCACATGAATATTGCAAGACATGCTCCCGGTGCCAACACTTAGGACGGATTTCTAGGAGAAATGAAATGCCGCTCCAACCAATATTGGCTGTGGAAAATTTTTGATGTTTGGGGAATAAATTTTATGAGACCATTTCCCAATTCTTTTGGGAATGTGTATATTCTCCTCGCTGTTGACTATGTTTCTAAGTGGGTCGAGGCTGTGCCCAGCCGGTCTAATGATAACAAGGTTGTCGTTAGGTTCTTCAAAAAAAACATTTTCTTTCAGTTTGGGCACCCCCGCGCAATCATCAGCGATAATGGAACTCATTTCTTGTCACGATCCGAAAGAGCACGTGATAGGCCCTTGAACCATATGAAGTCTATAGGACTCCCTCTGACCCAAGTAAGCCAAAAGCCCAGAAATCTAAAACCATTTAAGGAGTAAATAAAGAAAACTGGTTTTTAATAAATAAAGAAACATGTTTTGAAATCAAAGCTTTTAAATAACTAAGCCGAATATGCATTTTTGAAATGTGTAGTCTTTTCTGAAAATTTCGGCAGAGTTTCCGTCGTAAAAACTGACCCCGAATGGGGTAAAACAGGAATAATATATATGCAGTGATAAAAGGCATCCCCAAGCGGAAGCTAGCTCTTCGTCAATCGACGGTCACAACCACGCAAGAAATATAATATACAACGCCGAAAGGCGAGGATCAAACTCAAAAAGAAGCTCAAAACAGCCTGAAAACCGTAATACTACAAGCGCGACTCTAAGGTCGAAATAATACATCACTGTTTTTCTAAGTCTGAGCAATATACAAGTTTTTTGGTTTATGGAATTTCTAGATACAATGAATAATACACCAACAATGGTGGTCTTGATACAAAGAACCCACCTACCCAAGCAAGTCAGCCATATGGAAGCAGTGTGCCAGAAAAGTGCTATGGAATCTGTACGGCAAAAACCTGCAAGAACTGTGGCACAACGGGGGTGAGTTGCCAACTCGTGAATAGAAAATATCTACAAGCAGAGATCGAATGTATGACCCATCCTAGGTCAATACGATCAGATACATATAAACCTCAATATGAATAAGTCTGAAGCATGCTAAGGTGGCAATATAATCTCTATACATGAGTGTAGTGCCAAGTGCTCGTGCCAGTGCCTCAGGTAATAGCATATCATAAATATGAGGTATGATCAATGTAATAAATCTGCATGTACGTGGACCCCATCCACTCGTCACCCAATGACAGTAAGCATCATGCATGTAAATATCATAAAGCATATGCATGGAAAATATGAGGATATAAACCATCTGTGTCCCTCGCGACACATCAAAATCATGGAACCGGAGTGCCCAGCATCGACACTCGAAAACATCATGAAATCTGTGCCCAGCATCGGCACGTAACTCCTCATATATCGGGCTCCGTCAGTCCGGATCAGCCCACGGGCTCCGTCTGCGGAATCAGCCCTCGGCCCCAGCAGTACGCCCATATCCATCTATCGACTCTGGTCGGTATCCTCCGGATAACCGCCAAGTCCAACCAATCACCGGTAGGTACTCGCCACCCTTCCAGGCTCATCGTCTACTCCACGAAAAACATTTCTTGCCCCGGGGAACCATACCGGGTCCACCATGTACCCGCAATCGGCCTCGTCCACTCCTCGAATCGGGTCTCACATGTCGCTCTCAGCACCGAGAAAACACATGGTGGATGCACTGAAATATCATATCAAGGGTAACCGGGTTTTTAAACAATTACATATTCTTTTTTGAAATACCCACGGTTCCGAAATCCGGAAATATCATGGAAACAACATATCTCAATGAGTATAATCAGAAAGCATGATGTATGCGACATGTAAAAGAAATGTAAGCATATCGGTATGTCATGCAACAGTACTACAGTGTAGTGACATGGCAATTATCGATGATGAAGTGCGTGAGCCGACAAGCAAGTGTACGTGGAACATATGCATCATCGATAATGGTGCTGGTATCCTAACAGCATGGTTGTAATATGTCAATAAACACAAGCAATGCAATGTAAATTACATGAATATGCGGAATCGAATAATCAACGCAACAGTGAAGAAAATACCTCAATAAATATATCATGCAGCTTTGCCATTTGAAATAAGACGATTCGGGGTTTTTGGTAAAATAAGGGCTTCGGTGTTTTAAGAACAGATGCGACGTTTGAAAATATCCGTAGAGTCCCTTTTTGTCTATCTTTAAAATATCCCCGATTCGTTAGTTTTGAAATAGGTATGACTCGGGTCTATTCTAATGTCTGCTAAGTAATCTACAGACCCAACTAAGAATCTAAACAGGAGGGGTATGATACCACCTACATCTGAGTCGTTATATGTATATAAATATAATAGTCGATGATCCCGCCTCAATAGTATCACATACGATATAATATCCTCGAGTCATGAGTGCGGATCTATCATCAATATATAGCTCGTACGTAAATCCATCGTACGGCATCCCAAATCTGGGTACGGGTCAATATCACAGTCAGCTTATCCATTATCTGGTATCCTTATCATCATCTCTCATGATCTGGGGTACTGATCTAAGTCTAGTACAATCGATACCACCTAAACCAATATAAGCGCGTGTGTAGAGCACACGTCCAAAGCCCGCTAAAACCTCGTATCGTATCCCAAATACGAATCACATCATATCGCCGATCTCACGGCATCGTTCCAATACCATGGACTCATCTCCAAATATCCACCACAATCCTCATCATCACGGTATAAGTATAGCAATAAGTATGAGTGTGCGTGTGCGGGTGTAAACTTATTCTAGGGTTCGCGACTAGGAATTTCACTAGTTCACTTCTAAACCTAATCTAAACCATAGTACACATAAACTCACATGTCCATGACACACAATAAGCTAACAAACTAGTATATATGTACTATACTAATATCGGACTGCGGGGGTGCTATATGCCATCCACCCGACTTCCCCCGTAGATATAATCTACTCACCTCGCTTCTCGCTTTTCGACGTCGTCACGCGCTTGCTTGTCGTCCCGAAGTCTTCATGGGGTACCTACACATTAACGTATCGCGAATGCGTATCAAAACTAATTCAAAACTAAAACGGCATACAAAACCCAAAATGATACGCTATGATCTATAAGTTAGAACTTATGGACAACGCCTTCCAAAACTATCAACTGCCCTCGATATCGTCGTATAAACGTCAAGTAGTCGAGGTAAAACACCATACGCAAACTCAGAATTCACAATACGGAATACGGAAACACGAACCCAAAACAGCAACTAAGAAATTAGGCTCCAGATTTTACCCTAGGTCAAATTAGACAAATCTAAACATGCCAGGGGTCTAATCTACACATGTAGGAGCTACAGAACCAAAAAGACACAGATTGGTGCAAGTATGGTCGCAAATTGCGGCCAGAGGGAATAAATTGGCGGCCGGGGAAAAGAGGTAGGGGCTGGGGTCTTGGTGGTAGCTTCCTGGGTGCCTGCACATATCACTGTCCAACCAATTTTATTTTCAGGTGTCTCGGGTGAAAACAGATTCAATAAAACCTTCACAGATTTCACAATTTTTCGATGTCGGTTTCTAAATCCGTATTCCGGGTTTCAAATCTCAGGTTTGGGTCTCAATTCCATCACTAGGATGTTTGTGCAGCCTCTACTGATCTCAAATTCACATTACAACTCACAATTTCCTCAAACCATAACTAGGTTTTCCTTAAGTCCATCAAAACACATAATATCGGTTCTAAACTAAACATGGGGTATAAGTAATGCATAAACTAAGCTAATGATCCAGAAATTACCTCATTTAGCAACTGAAGAAAATTCTTGAGTTGCCTCTAGTGGCCAAAATCCTTGCTTTCTTAGTCCAATGTGTAGATCTTGGGTTTGTGCACATATTTAAAGAAATGGGGGTAGGGTTTTGGTGTTGTTTTCATGGTGATTTGGGGCTTGAAAAGGGGAGGGAGAAGAGGGAGCAGCAGCTCAGCAGGGAGTTGAGGGAGAGGGAGAGAGAAATGGTGAAGAATAATGGAGGAAGGTTTCACACAAGTCAAAGGTCACCCCCCTTTCTCTCTCTCACCGCCTACTACCATATTCTATACAATTTCTTTTCTTTTCCTTTCTTTTCCCCCAAATTCCTTTCTCACAAGAATAGTAACCCCAAAGTAAAGCCATGGCAAGAAAAATGTAACACAAGTGTAGAAAAGATATGTGCATGTTTTGCACAAAATTGCTAAAAACCGATTAGCGATTTTTAATCGTGATTAGCACTAAATGAACATATAAATGATCACAAAAACTTAAAAATGGCATAATTCCAATAAATGCCCCATTTTAGAATTTTCCATAATTTTTCCAATTTTTTTTCCATTTATCGGTATTTAATTATGCTGAAATATTAAAATATTCAATAAAATAATATTAATTATAAAAATTCCCAAAAATAATATTTTATTATTTTGAAATGTTACAATCTACCCCCCTTAAATAAATTCGGTCCCCGAATTTAAATTTAAACCCCCAAATACTAAAACATTTCCAATGAAAGTCCAAGTCGTCGGGGCTCCGAAATCATCAATACATAAAATGCATCATAGCGCAATGCATGCGCATGAGTAATGAGCAGATAACTCAAAAACAAAACTCCGTCAAGGATCCCACAATCATCGGAGTTATGGTAAAGACACATTGTCAAATCCAATGCAAAACCAATACGATATAAATCAGAACTATACAAGTAGACATCCAATCTATACATGTGAATAGCTGAAGTAAATGCATGCCAAATCTTTTTAAGTCGCTGTGCGATGCGCATAACACTGCACAGTGGCGGACGTCTTTCATAAGAAAATAACTATATACGTATATATCTTTTGTTTAACAGGTGTGTTCCGCCGTTTTGAAAACAATTTAGAAGGGTTTCCTTGTTTTTAAAACGTTTCGTGTCATATCGGACACGTAGGTATATACTGAGACTATAGCTCACTTTTTGGAAATCCCTTCGATAACTATCAATGCATTCAAAATATATCCAGGTACTGTCCTCTGACTAGTTCTGCTCAGTATGAAAACACATAGCAAATATCATAAAAACGTATTGCTCCATAAGAATCAATCCCAAAAGGTATATAAGAATACCCTATGCGTCTGGTGCGCACGGAAATCAAAGTCCATATATGTGCCATACATGTGCACAGAAACAACATCCAGGTGCAACGGGTGTGCACGAAGCATCTGTCATAGGCAACGTGTGTGCCTGACAGCCAAATCAGGTGCATCTGACATGCACGAAGAAACCCGATTTAGTGCATCTTGTGTGCACCAAAATCGTATCTCAAAACACGCGCCCAACATGCGCGAAATCACAAAATCCAATAGCAAGCGTCGAACATGCGCAAGTCCAATATCAAATGCACGGAGTGCAAGAAATCAACATCAATATCAGAATCCAAAATCGACATATCGGATGACATCAAATCGAAGTCAGGTGCAACCGTAGTGCAAAAATATAAATCCGGTGCAACAAAGGCACGAAATATAAATCTGGTGCGATAAACGCAAGAAACATAAAACTGGTGCGGCAAACGCACAAAGTATAGAACTGGTGTATCACATGCACAAATACCCAGCAACAATCCAAATGCGAAAGCAGCAACACCAAGTGTACCCAGGTGTAAAGAAAATCGTAAACGTGTGCAACTGCGTGCACAAAACACATATCGATGCACTACGAGCACAAATAAGCTATACCGAGTGCAAAAACCAAATCGTGTGCGTGGCATATGCACAAAAATACATCAAAACACCAAAGTGCATGAAAACTATGCTGGAAGCGTAAATCAAATCACCGGCCTAAAATAGGCATGAAATTACAATCAATACCTCAAGCGTAATAACTATGCACAAAATATGAATACCCAGTAGGTGCAACCATGGTGCAAGAAAACACATACCATGGAACTCAGTCATCAAAACTAAATCATGCAAATAGATCGCCCAAAATACCGAAATCCAAAGTGACGGATACGTGATAATCGAATCACAAAATCACAAATCATAAATACCGTCGTCGGTATATCCTCATTCAAAGTCGAGAAGGTGCCGGTACATCCAATGCTAGCAGCGAAAAATATCTACTTGCCTCTTGCTCACGGTCTGGCGTCCTCTGCCTCTGGTTCCTTATCTTCCCTGCGGATTACCAATCTCACAATCCATCGGCTCATCGGCCCTGTCTGGTGTGCTAACAGAAACGATTCCATTCTGGCACTGCTCTGGTCATCTCTCGGTCAATCCTCACGACCGCTCGTAAAGCAGCACGCCACTGGCGCCGACCTCTGGTCCTCTGAATGCACATCACACATCTGCTCCTGGTGCAAATCTTATTGCAGCAGTGTACTGGAAGGAATCCTGCTCAAGGTCCCTTCTGATCTCCTCTAAGCCAAACTGTACGGAGGCTGGTACTCTGACATAATCTTTTCTCGCTCTCTGGACATCTGCGTCATCAGCACAGCATTTACTCCGAAGCTGGTCGCATCCCAACGTCTCTGTAGACATATCGCATCTCTAATGTCAGCGGAGTGGAACATCATCACCTCGAAATCTCGTGCGAACTCTTTACTCCACTTTGTTCCAATGTTGACCGATTCGGACTCGTCCCATCGCGGCTGCATGGACTATGCTCCAACGGCCATGCTCGTATCTGGAGTCTCCCAAGCAATGTGTCCCATCACATGATATCCGAATGATGTCGAACCATCCGATCGACTCGTCAGAACCTCATAATCCACCAAGAGCTCAACATCTTGGGTACAGTTTAATAGTATCGAGTACATACCACAGCATTGGTGGTCCAGCCGTAGAAGGGCAAACCCAAGCCTCACTAATGGCGCCGCGGAACTGCCGCAAACCCTAAGGTTCAAAATGCTTTCACACGGTCATTATGTCGAGTTAGGGTTTCATTCTTCTAGAGGATCCATAGAATCGCTTGCATGTCTTTCCGAATACTTTAAACTTGGAAAATGGGTTCCTGGCATTCGATCGTCTCAATCGACTCTCAACGAATCTGCGTGAAGTCGCCTCTAGCTGGAATCAACCTATCTGATGACCTCGCATCGGGGTAAGCGAACGAACCACATGTCCTAGTTATTCATCCTCGGGTGACTAGCAACTCACCATCATATCTCTAAGTATATGCTCAAGCTGCAGTAGCTCCAGTCATCTGGGTGATATCTCGTCATTTGCAGCAACTACTAGCTCATTCGTCTGTACGCTAAACAGCGCCTCAATCATCCTGAATAAGCGATATATCAATGGTCATCACATCTGGAAGGCCTCTAGCAATAGCCTGATCCTCCGGTACCGATCGACACATCCGAGGAACCTCGCAACAGCGATCTGTCAAACGCTCACGGCGCAAAAACACAATAATACGAAGCCTCTATGCAATCGTATGTCTCTGGAATCACGCTCTGGTCAGTCCTTGTCCACGACGAGCTCATGCTGACGCAACTCGAGCCATAGCTCACTCTGCCCGTGCAATCGTGGCAGCAAAAACATAACCAGTATCGATGAGGATAGATCATAGGAAGGAATATAATACTGTGCAAAGAAATGTACATCCTAAGGTTTCTTAAGCGGAGTGGCGTGTCGTAAGTATGCCGCGGAACATACGTACGGTACGTCCCTCTACTCAAGCTACCTACTCCATCAACCAAGGGTCATCCTATGCGACGAAAGTTCGGGTATAATACCCCCTCGACTAAGTCTAAGTTCCGTATATATATAAACGCCCTAGGCTCCACATAGTCAAACTTAGACTCAAACCAAGGTTAACCTAGTGCTCTGATACCAACTTTGTCACGACCCGAAAGAGCACGTGACTGGCCCTTAAACCATATGAAGTCTATAGGACTCCCTCTGACCCAAGTAAGCCAAAAGCCCAGAAATCTAAAACCATTTAAGGAGTAAATAAAGAAAAATGGTTTTTAATAAATAAAGAAACATTTTTTGAGATCGAAGCTTTTAAATAACTAAGCCGAATATGCATTTTTGAAAAGTGTAGTCTTTTCTGAAAATTTCGGCAGAGTTTCCTTTGTAAAAACTGGCCCCGAATGGGGTACATCAGGATTAATATATATGCAGTGATAAAAGGCATCCCCAAGCGGGAGCTAGCTCTTCGTCAATCAATGGTCACTACCACGCAAGCAATATAATATACAACGCCGAAAGGCGAGGATCAAACTCAAAAAGAAGCTCAAAACAGCCTGAAAACCGTAATACTACAAGCGCGACTCTAAGGTCGAAATAATACATCACCGTTTTTCTAAGTCTGAGCAATATACAAGTTTTTTGGTTGATGGAATTTCTAGATACAATGAATAATACACCAACAATGGTGCTCCTGATACAAAGAACCCACCTACCCAAGAAAGTCACCCATATGGAAGCAGTGTGCCAGAAAAGCCTCTATGGAATCTGTACGGCAAAAACCTGCAAGAACTGTGGTACAACGGGGGTGAGTTGCCAACTCGTGAATAGAAAATATCTACAAGCAGAGATCGAATGTATGACCCATCCTAGGTCAATACGATCAGATATATATAAACCTCAATATGAATAAGTCTGAAGCATGCTAAGGTGGCAATGTAATCTCTATACATGAGTGTAGTGCCAAGTGCTCGTGCCAGTGCCTCAGGTAATAGCATATCATAAATATGAGGTATGATCAATGTAATCAATCTGCATGTACGTGGACCCCATCCACTCGTCACCCAATGACAATAAGCATCATGCATGTAAATATCATAAAGCATATGCATGGAAAATATGAGGATATAAACCATCTGTGTCCCTCGCGACACGTAAAAATCATGGAACCGGAGTGCCCAGCATCGACACTCGAAAACATCATGAAATCTGTGCCCAGCATCGGCACGTAAATCCTCATATATCGGGCTCCGTCAGTCCGGATCAGCCCACGGGCTACGTCTGCGGAATCGGCCCTCGGCCCCAGCAGTACGCAAATATCCATCTATCGACTCTAGTCGGTATCCTCCGGATAACCGCCAGGTCCAACCAATCACCGGTAGGTACTCGCCACTCTGCCAGGCTCATCGTCTACTCCACGAAAAACATTTCTTGCCCCGGGGAACCATACCGTGTCCACCATGTACCCCCAATCGGCCTCGTCCACTCCTCGAATCGGGTCTCACATGTCGCTCTCAGCACCGAGAAAACACATGGTGGACGCACTGAAATATCATATCAAGGGTAACCGGGTTTTTAAATAATTACATATTCTCTTTTGAAATACCCACGGTTCCGAAATCCGGAAATATCATGGAAACAACATATCTCAATGCGTATAATCAGAAAGCATGATTTATGCGACATGTAAAAGAAATGTAAGCATATCGGTATGTCATGCAACAGTACTACAGTGTAGTGACATGGCAATTATCGATGATGAAGTGTGTGAGCCGGCAAGCAAGTGTACGTGGAATATATGCATCATCGATAATGGTGCTGGTGTCCTAACAACATGGTTGTAATATGTCAATAAACACAAGCAATGCAATGCAAATAGCATGAATATGCGGAATCGAATAATCAACGCAACAGTGAAGAATTTACCTCAATAAATATATCATGCAGCTTTTCCATTTGAAATAAGACGAATCGGGGTTTTTGGTAAAATTAGGGCTACGGTGTTTTAAGAACATATGCGACGTTTGAAAATATCCGCAGAGTCCCTTTTTGTCTATCTTTAAAATATCCCCGATTCGTTAGTTTTGAAATAGGTATGACTCGGGTCTATTCTAATGTCTACTAAGTAATCTACAGACCCAACTAAGAAGCTAAACAGGAGGGGTATGATACCACCTACATTTGAGTCGATATATGTATATAAATATAATAGTCGATGATCCCGCCTCAATAGTATCCCATACGATATAATATCCTCGAGTCATGAGTGCGGATCTATCATCAATATATAGCTCGTACGTAAATCCGTCGTACGGCATCCCAAATCTGGGTACGGGTCAATATCACAGTCAGCTTATCCATTATCTGGTATCCTTCTCATCATCTCTCATGATCTGGGGTACTGATCTAAGTCTAGTACAATCGATACCACCTAAACCAATATAAGCGCGTGTGTAGAGCACACGTCTAAGGCCCGCTAAAACCTCGTATCGTATCCCAAATACGAATCATATCATATCGCCGATCTCACGGCATCGTGCCAATACCACCGACTCATCTCCAAATATCCTCCACTACAATCCTCATCATCACGGTATAAGTATAGCAATAAGTATGAGTGTGCGTGTGTGGGTGTAAACTTATTCTAGGGTTCGAGACTAGGAATTTCACTAGTTCACTTCTAACCCTAATCTAAACCATAGTACACATAAACTCACATGTCCACAACACACAATAAGCTAACAAACTAGTATATATGTACTATACTAATATCGGACTGCGGGGGTGCTATACGCCATCCACCCGACTTCCCCCATAGATATAATCTACTCACCTCGCTTCTCGTTTTTCGACGTCGCCATGCGCTTGCTTGTCGTCCCGAAGTCTTCATGGGGTACCTACACATTAACGTATCGCGAATGCGTATCAAAACCGATTCAAAACTAAAACGTCATACGAAACCCAAAACGATACGCTATGATCTATAGGTTAGAACCTATGGACAACGCCTTCCAAAACCATCAACAGCCCTCGATATCGTCGTATAAACGTCAAGTAGTCGAGGTAAAACACCATACGCAAACTCAGAATTCACAATACAGAATGCGGAAACACGAACCCAAAATAGCAACTAAGAAATTAAGCTCCAGATTTTACCCTAGGTCAAATTAGACAAATCTAAACATGCCAGGGGTCTAATCTACACATGTAGGAGCTACAGAACCAAAAAGACACAGATTGGTGCAAGTCTGGCCGCAAATTGAGGCCAGAGGGAATAAATTGGCGGCCGGGGAAAAGAGGTAGGGGCTTGGGTCTTGGTTGTAGCTTCCTGGGTGCCTGCACATATCACTGTCCAACCAATTTTATTTTCAGGTGTTTCGGGTGAAAGCAGATTCAATAAAACCTTCACAGATTTCATAATTTTTCCGATGTCGGTTTCTAAATCCATATTCCGGGTTTCAAATCTCAGGTTTGGGTTTCAATTCCATCACTAGGGTGTTTGTGCAGCCTCTACTGAGCTCAAATTCACATTACAACTCACAATTTCCTCAAACCCTAACTAGGTTTTTCTTAAGTCCACCAAAACACATAATATCGGTTCTAAACTAAACATAGGGTATAAGTAATGCATAAACTAAGCTAATGATCCAGAAATTACCTCATTTGGCAACTCAAGAAAATTCTTGAGTTGCCTCTAGTGGCCAAAATCCTTGCTTTCTTGGTCCAATGTGTAGATCTTGGGCTTGTGCACATATTTAAAGAAATGGGGGTAGGGTTTTGGTGTTGTTTTCATGGTGATTTGGGGCTTGAAAAGGGGAGGGAGAAGAGGGAGTAGCAGCCCAGCAGGGAGTTGAGGGAGAGGGAGAGAGAAATGGTGAAGAATAATGGAGGAAGGTTTCACACAAGTCAAAGGTCACCCGCCCTTTCTCTCTCTCACAACCTACTACCATATTCTATACAATTTCTTTTCTTTTCCTTTATTTTTCCCCAAATTCCTTTCTCACAAGAATAGTAACCCCAAAGTAAAGCCATGGCAATAAAAATGTAACACAAGTGTAGAAAAGATATGTGCATGTTTTGCACAAAATTGCTAAAAATCGATTAGCGATTTTTAATCGCGATTAGCACTAAATTTGCATATTAATGATCACAAAAACTTAAAAATGGCATAATTCCAATAAATGCCCCATTTTAGAATTTTCCATAATTTTTCCAATTTTTTTTTTCCATTTATCGGTATTTAATTATGCCGAAATATTAAAATATTCAATAAAATAATATTAAATTATAAAAATTCCCAAAAATAATATTTTATTATTTTGAAATGTTACATTTCTGTAATAGGACTTTCGAGTCCTTGATGCGAAAATATTCCATTAATCACAATCTATCAACGCCCTATCATCCCCAAACATGTGGGCAAGCCGAGATTTCAAATCGGCAAATTAAACAGATATTGGAGAAAACGGTTTCCAAAAACCGTAAAGATTTGTCGTCAAAACTTATTGATGCCCTTTGGGCATTTCGAACTGTCTATAAGACCGATCTCGGCATGTCTCCGTATAGGCTTGTTTATGAAAATGCTTGCCACTTTCCAGTTGAAATTGAGCATCGAGCATTTTGGGCGATAAAAGAATTGAATCTATCTCTTGGAGATGCGGGCAGCCATAGAAAGCCGCAATTAAATGAATTGAATGAGCTTCGGGATGAAGCTTACGAGAACGCGGTTGTCGTTAAAAACCGAACGAAGGTATTTCATGATAAACACCTTATGCGCAAAACTTTCAAACCCGGTCAACAGGTTTTACTTTACGACACCCAGCTATATTTCCATCCTGGCAAGCTCAGATCTCGATGGAAAGGGCCATTTTTAGTACGCACCGTATATCCGCACGGTGCGGTCGATTTAGAAAATCCTGAGGACGGTTCACTGTTTAAAGTGAACGGACATAGACTTAAACCGTTTCTCACCGCGGACTCTTCGGAGGAGCTCCTGCTGTTGCAAGAGCCAATATACATCGACTGATCTTCCTCCATCTACCCCTAAATTTCGGTTATCCAGTCGTAAACAGTGGAAACACTGTTTCAAATAAGTTTGGGGGTATGTACCACTTGTAATTATATCAAAACAAAATAAAAATAAAAAAAAATTAAAAAAAAATAAAATTTTAGGGTATTTTTGTAAATTTTCAGTTTTAATAAAAAATAAATAAATAAATAAAAATTTTTATTTACAAATAAATTCCTCTTTTTAAGAGGTTCTTTTTGCAAATAACCAAAACAACCCCCTTATAAATAGAACCCGACCCCTCTGCGGCTTTCACCAAACCCTAATATTTTCCTCTCCCAAAACCCTAGCCGCTGCAGCAACCAGAGCAAGGAAATCGCCCCACGCCGCCGCGCTTCCGCCGCCAAAGGAGCCCTTGTGCCGCTGATCCGACGCGCATCTGTGTCTTCTCCCTCTGAAATCTTCAGAGAAGGTTTGCATTCTCCAATCTTCTTTGTTAATTTATAAAATTTGCAACTTTCATTCTCTGTGATGGCACCCATATTGCAATTTGAAAGAGACTTTTCACAAATGTTTGCACACACAATCTACGGTAGCTATTTCGGTGAAGAGATCCGAAAGCGAGGGTGGAATTTCTTACTTTTTAACCATCCAAATTCCTTCGCTCTTCCGGATCTCGTCACCCGATTTTACAAGTGCATGGAGAATGGTTGCCTCTCACAACACGGATACATTAGGCTAATTTGGGGTGATAGGGAAATCATAATCGATAGGGACTTCATCCATGAAATCACCTTAATACCCAGACTACCTACCCATGGCCAACCCCTCCAATTCGAGGATTACCTACCCTTGATGGGTAATGACTGTTCGAGGGAGCCACGTAGGGGCATCCAGGCTAGAACCCTCTTTGCGAATGTACTCACTGTGTGCCGTTGGGCACAAAATAACATTTTTGGTAGTTCGCACAATACGACATTTTTCACACCATCCCTTCATATCGTGCACACCTTGATGACTAGGAACCCAAGCTATGATATGTGCACGGTATTACTTCATTCGATTGGTGCGGGCGAAAGGGCTGCCAATTACCCATGCCCTATGTTGGTGACACAACCGTGTCGCTATTTCCTCCCTGTGGAGGAATTTGAGTTTTATATGCATGGAGGTATCCCCATTAGATCTCTTGTTGAGGGCGTATCCACGTCCTACACACGCTTAAATGATGTATGGTCGCGCACTGAGCCGGCCGAGAATGTACCTGCCAAGACATCCAGCTCCAGTTCGACCGCGAGCGAGGAAGAGCTTACCCCTGCAGTACATGCACGTTTGCTTAGGAAAGCCACTAGGGGGATAGATAGATTGATAGGGATGGTGACCAACCTGGATCACCGTGTGACAGAAATAGAGCATGTCATGACTACCCTGTTGGCTAGAGAGGAACGTTCCCGTTCACGTTCGAGAGGACGGCGTGGCCATGAGCAGTGAGGGCACTGCTTTTGATAAGTTTGGGGGTGGAGGTGGTTTGTAAAGAGTTATCAGTGCATTGCATATTTCAATTATTTATACATATTTGTTTTTTCTTTCTTTGCATATTTAATTCCGCATTGCATCTTTATAAAAAAAATTATATAAAAAAAAATTAAAGTAAAATCAAATAAAAAATTAAAATTTTTTAAAAATTATAAAAATTGAAAAATTCAATTTTGGCCATAATTGACTTAAATTCGACAAGACGGTTGACCAGCTAGGAAAAACTAGATCCTAAACCTGGTAAATAAAAAACCCTAAAAATAACCTTTCTTAAAGTTTAACTGTAGAAAATATATGTCCTTGTAGATTATTTAGAAATATGCAAATTTTGAGTTCAGTTCTTGGGCTAAGTCAATATAAGGGAAGAGTATTGAAATTTTTATTTGAAGTGTAAGTCTGAAAAATAATTCCGAACCTTAAGTCTAAATTCTGAAAATATATACCCTACAACTGGCACATACACGCACCTTGAAACTTAGGATAGTATAGGATATCTTGAAATGCTCTTGTCTAAAATCCTTAGTATGAAGGAAAATAAAATAAAAATACAAGAGTGAATAAAGAGATATAAAAAAAATGAACACTGGTTTTGTAATTACTTAAGGCTGCATAAATAAAAAAATTATAGCGAGGGTGCTTTATCACCTAGTGCCTTAGACCAACTGGTTTGGGAGTCATTGCTAAAGCCTTAGGTATTACAAGACGAGGAATTACGCCTTAATGAGCGAACACATTTTGTAATCGGTCGTTAGTACCTCAAGAAGTATTAACGGTCGCATGAAGGATGTGTGAGCAATTTCATCTAAAATTCACCAACTAAAAGTACTTTGGACGATGGACAAGAGTATGATAGCTTGAATTGAATTTCCAAGAGTAGGGGTGATACATACACAAACGTAGGGGTATATGATTGGAGTTTTGATGAGAGATAGGAATGAAAGATAGGGCTTATACCTTCAGTAGATATGATAAAAATTCCTAAGTTGAGATGGAACATTAGAAGGAAAATTCAAAAGATGCTGAAAGCTGAATAAATTTGTAGAACATATACGATCTTAAATTAAATGATAAGTGAGTGTGAAAAATACGGGTTGATGATTTCTAAGTTGAAGATAATAGAATTTCTTGCTAGAATACCAAATTGAAGAATGAAAGTCAACAAGCCAAATTGATCGGATTTTGTGGGTAGTATCCGCTGAAAACCCTCAGGAGACAACACTCCTCCTACTAGGGACACCTAGAGGTTTAACGGCTTGTTGCACGAGCTCAGTGCATTTGCGATTCCCTGCGAAAGTGAGGTTAGGATTTTTCGAGAATAAATTGGGTTTGCTCGGGACGAGCAAAAGATAAGTTTGGGGGTATTTGTTCATATCAGAATTTTGCATTATTATATCACCCATTCTTAATCATATTACAAATAAATAGGTGCTTTTGATCCATGTCTGCTAAATAGTTGCAGGTTACAGGTTCTCAGGTCATTACAGTGAAATTCATGAAAAAGACGCTACAAATGTGAGACTACGACCAACAATAGAAGAATCCGTATGATGCCGTTTAACAGTTCAAGGAAAAAATGAAGATCAGTAAACAGTTCAATTGCACAAAGCACAAGGGCAGCACAAGATTCAAGACTTCAACGCGAAGCTTATGATAAAAGTCCACATAATTCTGCACTGTTGGAAATCTGGAAGAAAGTAGAAAAGATTCTAAGGAACCAAGTGAAGAAAACAGAAGGAAAAGGCAACTTGAAGCATCCCTAAAGAACTGAGTCCAAGAGCCCACAATACGACCGCGGAACCGCGGCCAAACATGACATTCTGCCGCGGTTCCCCAGCCGTGCAGTGCACATGTCGGTGGGTGTCGGTGCTTTGACCCGGCTTTCTTAGGGTAGTTCTGTAAATTCAAATGTGGATCATATGTAAAACTTAGGGTTTCTCCTATCTATAAATAGGAAAGCCGAAAGCCTAATTAGGCATGCCTATTTTTATTTTTCTAGATTAAAATTTTATTTCCTTGTAATCGTTGAAAAGGTATCAATAAAGTAAGTTTTTTTTATCATGCATTTTTTATCAGAATTTAATTTCTGCAATTTTATTATCTGTCTTTTATTATTAGCAAATTAGGTCATTAAAATAAATCTATAAAAATGAATTTTATCGTAACTTTCCTAATGAGTGAGTAATTCCTCACTTGTTAGGGTTAGGATAGGGAAGGTTTGAGAGAAGGAAATCTCTCTCACTCCTTTCTTTGCCCCATATAATATTTAAAATAGGACTCTATTTAATTCAACCACACACCGCTCACTACGACACCCTATCCTAAAAGATAGCGGTGATTCCCTAGTTAGACCGGTTGTGGTTGAATCAATGAGAGGTTAGGGCTAAGATCCAAGAAAGGACGGACAAGGACCAAAAGGAAGAAACTAAGTTTCTTTCTAGTCATGCTAATCCCCTTTGTTGACTATTATCCTAACACCTATATTCTTAACTAGGGCATTAAAAGCAGTGAGTAGAATTCCTTTTCCAAACTAACCTAATCCTAACCCTAGCAAGACTTTAAATTAATTGAATCTCATTCTTAGATTTTAAAACAAAATCTACCAAAAATAGGACTTAACTCGTTAGAACTTAAAGAAAGAACACATTTTCTCTGTGGACCGACCCGTACTCAACCGGCTAGCTACCAAGTGACACCGTCTTGATTGCGGTATATTCTTAAATTTTATAAAATGCTAAACATCACCTATCAATCAAGTTCCCGAGTGATATTTTCTCTTGTAAGTCGTAAGGATCTTCCAAGAGTGTTTTCTCCTTATAGTCGAGAGGAATTACAAGTGTCAATCACCATATGGGGACATTTCTCACCATTGGTAGAACTTGGTGGGGGGAATGTTTATTCGTGCCCGTGGATTGTATATAAGGGTCAATATTGGACCGTCTGTAGGGCAACCTGGGGGATACGACGGCTTAAGAACAGGTTCAGATCCCTGTAGCTTAAAGCTTTGAATCTTATGAGCCGTAAGGGTCTCATAAGGGGAATTCTCCTTACGAGTCGTAAGGATCCCTTAAGTGTAATTTTTCCTTAGGAATTGTGAGGACTCCTTAGCGCGTTCTTCCTTTGTGAGTCGTAAGGATCTCACGCGAGTGTTTAATCCTCACAAGGTCGAGTGGACCTTGCGAGTGCACAGGAATTTTTTATTTTACGAGTTTACGCCCTTTCCGGGTTTTCACAAACTAGCTGTCATTCCTCCTATTTTTACTCATGGCGCTCTTTCGGGTTTTCATCCGTACCCATTTTGCTTGTGGACATACCTTTTTTTTAACGAGATCGTGTCTTTCCAGGTTTTCACAAACTCTCCTGGTAACCCTGTTGTTTTTACTCACGGCGCCCTTTCGGGTTTTCATCCATGCCCAGTTCGGTTGTGGACATACCTTTTTTTTTGACGATGGAACTCCCATCTGTTTGCCGGTGGGACTTGAGGATGGATTCATCGCTGGAGTAGCTGTATTTCCAGCGGGGCTTGAGTTGCAATCCTCGCCATTGAGACTTTGATTGTAATATAGATCTCAAGGGAGTGGATTGCCGTTTTTGGGCGATGCGCTAGCTTAGGGATGTTCCGGTCCTATATCGCCATATTTGAGGCAAAATTTTAGTTTAAAGACATTTCGGTTCGGTATCGCCGTTTTTTAAATGAAGTTTTAGTTTAAGGACATTTCGGTCCGATGTCGCCATATTTGAGGCGAGGTTCTAGTTTAAGGACATCTCGGTCCGTTATCACCATGTTTGAGGCAAATAATTAGTTTAAGGACATCTCAGTCCGTCATTGCCATGTTTGGGGCGAATTTTTAGTTTAAGGACATCTCGGTCCGTTATTACCATGTTTGAGGCAAATTCTTAGTGTAAGGACATTTCGGTCCGTTGTTTCCATGTTTGAGGCAAATTTTTAGTTTAAGGACATTTCGGTCCGTTATTGCCATGTTTAAAGCAAATTTTTAGTTTAAGGACATTTCGGTCTATTGTTGCCATTTTTGAGGCAACGAAGCTTCTTTGTATACTACTCTCAGAGTTTTTGACTCAGGAAGATAGCGAGCAGACACGAGCGTCGTCATCTATCATTGACCTAGGTTATGACTCGTTAGGCATAGTATTTTTTGAGGAATCGACCGCTTATTGGACGGAAGGGTCTTTCGCCATGCATATCCATGAGCAGGTAGGTTCCACCTTGGTAGACTTTGTCTATAATGTACGTTCCTTCATAGTTTGGCTCAAATTTCCCCCGTTTTGCACGATTGGGGATCATCGGTCTTTTGACGAGTAGCATGAGCTCGCCTTGGCGGAATGTTCTCGGCCTAGTCAGTCTTTCGTATGACCGTGTTATCCTTGCCTTATAAGCCTTCAGGTTTTGCTATGCTTTAAGGCGAGTTTTTTCGAGGGCATCGAGCTCCTCAAGCCGAAGATGAGTGTTTTCTTCATATGTCATCTCATATTGAACAACCACTCGTAGAGAAGGGAGTTCTATTTCTAGGGGAAGCACTGCTTTCGTGCCGGATATCAACGCGTATGGTGTTGTATTCGTGGCCGTTTTGAATGTTGTTCGATATGCCCAGAGAGCTTCAAGCAGCCTTTCGTGCTAGTCTTTTTTGTTCCTGGACACCGTTTTCTTTATAATCTTTGTCAAGGTCTTGTTGAAAGATTCAGCTAGATTGTTGGCACGAGAATTATAGACTGAAGAGTATCTCCAATCTATCTTATTCTGTTGTGCGAAGCGGCTGATTTTATGGCTTCTATAGGATGACCCATTATCCGAGATAATTCGTCGCGGAGTGCCGAACCGATAGATGACATGTGTATTGAAGAAATGGAGGATATTCTCCGCCTTCACTTCCCTTAGTGGTACTGCTTCTCCCCACTCAGAAAAGTAGTCGGTTGTTTCCAGTATGAACCAATGTCCTTTGGACGATGCTGGTTCAATGGGGATAATTATATCGGTCCCCCACATTTCGAATGGCTAGCTAGCTACCATTGGGTGTAGCGGGTTTGGATGCTGGTAGATGAAGTCTCCGTGAATTTGGCATGAGTAACACTGCTTCACATATTCGAGGCATCCCTGAATCATCGTGGGCCAATAATAACCCATTCTTTTGATCTTTAGCTTTATTTTTGGCCCAGCTTGGTGAGAACGGCAGAGTCCGTCGTGAGTTTCTTGGATGACTCTCTTCACTTCTTCTGGTCCCAGGTATCTTAGCCACAGACATTCGAATGATATCTTGTATAGAGTATCATTGACGAAGGCGAAAGACAGAGCTCGTTTCATGAGCAGATATCTAAACGATGCATTTTTGGGCATTTGTTGGGATTTGAAGTAGTCTATGAAGACTTCTCTCCAATCCTTGACCTTTTCTTCATCCTCTATTTGAAGGGCTGCTTGTTCGGTCATTTCTTTTCTTTAGGATGACTCTATTAAGTCTCCCGAAGATATTTCTGTTGGTGTGAGGATCCTGCGGCTTTGCACGATGATCTTTACGTCATCGAGGTCTTCATCGGCCAGTTCCTTAGCCAATTTGGCCAACGCATCCGCCTTGCTGTTTTCTGCACGCGGTATACTCTCCAGGATGTAGGAGGGGATTTTTGTCAGCAGTTGCTTCACCCTTTCTTCATACTTTATTAGCTCTGGCTTGCACGTCAGATAGTCTCCATTTACTTGGCTAACGATCAGCTGGGAGTCTCCATATATGAGGAGGTCTTTGATTCCCATGTCTATAGCGATCTCGAGACCTTCTATCAATGCTTCATATTCAGCTTCGTTATTAGTCCTTGGCTCTACTAAGGAGAGGGCGTAACGCAATATCCCTCCTTGTGGAGTCACGAAGATAAGGCCCATCCCGGCTTTGATTATGGGGTGTTTTGCTTTTTCCTCTTCATGGAAGATGCTCCATCTAAGTAGAGTTCCCATCGGTGATCATTTTCTTCCTTCTCTACTTCAATTGTGTCGAACGCATGTTCATCCGACAACTCGCAATTTAAGGGGGAGTCGGCTGGTATCGGATGCTCAACGAGAAAGTCGGCGATGGCCTGGCCTTTCACTACTTTAAGAGGTTGATACATTATCGAGAACTCCATCAGGAGGAGGGCCCATTTAGCAAGCCTTCCTGTTAATATTTCCTTTGACATCAGATATTTGAGAGGATCCACCTTTGATATGAGACAGACCTCATGTGCCAAGGCATAATGTCTGAGCTTCGTTATCGCAGTGCCAGGCAATGCTTTTCAATGGGGGTGTAGTTGTTTTCTACCCCCAGGAGAACTTGGCTCAAATAGTACAAATCTCTCTCCTTTCCACGATCATTCTCTTATGCCCATAGTGCGCCTATAGAACCTTCAAGGGCCGTCGTATATAGGATAAGGGGTTTTCCCTTAACCGGAGCGGCCAATACCGGCGGATTTTGCAGATATTGCTTGATTTCGTCTAGTGCATTTTGACACTTTTGATCCCAGACGAATGGGGTCCCCTTCTTCATCAGATGACTGTAGGGATGGCATTTTCCAGAGAGATTGGTTATGAACCGCCGGATATATGCGAGCTTTCCTTGAAGAGATCGCAAATGTTTGAGGGTCCTTGGGTTGGGCATTTCCGTAATCGCCTTGATCTTTGAGGGATCGATTTTGATATCCCCGTGCTGTATGATGAATCTTAGGAATTTTCCTGAGTAGACTCCAAACACACATTTTAGAGGATTCATCTTCAGATTATACTTCCGAAGACGTTGGAACACTATGTTTAGATGTTCACAAATTTCCTCGTAAGACTTTCTCTTCACCACCAGGTCGTCGATATAGCATTCGACAATCTCATGGATGAGGTCATCGAAGATCTTCGTCATGGCCCTCTGGTAGGCAGCGCCAGCATTCTTTAAACCGAAAGGCATCACATTGTAGCAGAATATGCCCAGCGGAGTCCGGAAGGTGGTATGTTTTTGGTCTTCAGGATGCATTTTTATTTGGTTGTATCCTGAAGATCCATCCATGAAGGAGAAGACCTCATGGATAGACGTGTTATCGATCATCAGCTTGGTAACAAGTATTGGGAAGTCATCCTTCGGGCAAGCTTTGTTGAGGTCCCGAAAATCCACGCAGATGCGCACCGTCCTATTTTTCTTCATCACTGGAACGATGTTAGCGATCCAGTCGGGATATTGAACTTCTTGGATGAAACCGGAGTTGATTAGTTTCTTGACCTCAGTATTTATACTCATTTCAAGTTTGAGCCGCATTCTTCTTGGCGCCTGTTTGACTGGCTTTATCTCCGGCGACATGGCTAGTTCATGTACTGCTGCTACCTTTGGATCTAGACCCGGCATTTAGAAATAGTTCCATGCGAAGCAGTCTTTATACTGCATGAGCATGTCTTTTGACGTGGCTACCTGGTTTTTAGATAGCAGTTCACTGACGATCGTTTGCCTCGGATCGTTTTCCATCCCTAAGTCAATTTTCCTTAGGTTGTCCGCTGTAGTGTGTATTTCGTCTTCCAGCTCTTTTGGTGCTGGTGGAAACTCTGAGATCATCTCGTCCTCGTCTTCATTTGTTAAGCACTTGAAGGGGTCATCTATTGTCTCGTGCCCTCCCTCCTTTGAGAGTGTTATCAAATGGCAGGTACGGGTTCGCTTCCATCCTTGATGTTGAGCTGGTCCTATCCTCATGGTATAGGTCCTCTTTGGCTCATGTTTTTGCGGTGGGGTTACCCTCCAATTGTCGGATAAAGCATACTTTCCTTGTTGATATTGGTCTTCGAAGGTGAAGCGGTCTTCAAGGGGATGGCCTATTTCTCGGTGATAGGAGCAATAATCCGGGCGATGGTCCTCGTTTATTTGTTCGGGGTTCCGAGACTCCGGGTGCGTCATCATTTGATACTTCATGACAAGGTTGAATATTTTCCCTGTCTTGTCTTGGGGGAAAGAGTATTCCCAATCCATTTTCTTTATAAAGGACCGCTTCCAACCAAGTTTTTCTTGATAGCGCGGCTTCTTGGATCCGCTTCGTTGTTTTCGAACGTTATTTACACTCTTTGTCCTGTTTTTGCCTTTATTTCAGGATTTTTCCATTTTGCGAGGACATACAGCGAGCTGGGGATGGAGGGCATTGTAGTCTTCCTTTTCCGCAGATTGCTGATTGAGGCGTTGCGTCCTGGCTTTTTCATAGATAGCCATTTCGCGGCTGTGATCGTCTCGGCTCCTTTGAAAAGATTCTTTTATTAGCTTGTCTATTTGTTCTTCGAGCGATGGACTTAACGTTCTTAGAGCGGGATTTTGCTCTGTTTCAACGTCATGGCCATTTGGAAGATCATTTTCCTCTTCTCTGACGCTGTTTATGACGTGGAAGTTGTAGAACTGCTCTCATTTCCTGGACCGAACGTATCCGAGCCCGGTTGTCTCCATCTTCCCGTAGGGCCTCTTTCCCTGGGTCCGAGGGATATCCCAAATCTTTTTGTAGAATTGGGCTTGCCGAACAGTTTGTTCGAGGGGTACACCTTAGCATCTTAACAGTCATTTCAATCCCTCCGTGTAGTATCTTGGCAGACGGATTGGTTGAAGCCTATCGAATGCAAAATCGGCACCGTGCCAGACTTCTTTCTCCACTCTGGTTTCCATAGATTGGTAAAAGAGGATCTCCTTTTCACCTCTTTGCCTGGGAGGCATGTAGAAAGTCTGTAGTTTCTGTATGCTGTATATATCGAGAGCATCAAATTCCTTGTAATGCCGAGGCGGAACCATTGTGATTTGTAGGCACTGATCTGCTTCGTCGAGGGTTTGCACTGGCGGGCAGATGGAGAATACCGCGTTGGCCTTGTCCTCAGAATCGTTGCCAAAGACCAGAATAGGGGTAGATGGTCCAGGCCTGTCGTTTTCTTTCTGAGGTTGCCCCAAGTAGACTTATCACGCCCCGCTTCCCAGAGTACGCTAAGATGGGCACGTGACATAGCCAACCATGCTACCTGTGGATAGGAAAAATCCCTCCACAGTCACATTACGGCTGTAGAGATATCAAGAACAGGAAAGTAGACTAAACTATCTAGTACATGTCCATGAGCCAGAATAAATGAGTCGAGAAATAATAATATGCAGAAGCAAAAGATCCAATAAATAAAACACCTGAAAGGTAAAACTGGATACCAACAGGATCCTCACTGCTTGGTCTAACAGCGGCAATACTCCCGATCAGTCTGCAACAAAATTAGAGGATCTGGGCCATGCAAAACCCAGACGTCAGCGCGTCATAACATCAAGCAATACTATATAAACATGGTAGCAAGACATGCAAGTATGATCATAAAGGTAAAGCAGGTGTAACAACAATATAAATCAGGGCCGTGAAAGGTAGTGTACAGTAAGTAATCTAAACTGGTCTATTGGGTTAACTACTCTCAAGTCTTGAAATCAATTTGATGAATCATCGATGTAACTCAATAGTATCCTGTGCGTGCCCGGGATCACGGTGAAGATTCTCGGGTTGAAACCGAGACATGCCGCTAGGCACTAAAGGAAAAGGGTAATGATGAATGATTTCCATGGCATCATCCCAAGGCTGGCCTAGCCTCTAAAAAGGTAATGGATAACGATGGATGATGTCAGCAGCATCATCCCAAGGCTGGCCCAGCCTCTAAAATTGATCAGTAAGGGTAGCGAACTGTCGAGTTACAAGTCAGGTTTCATCATTGATTTCCCCATACCCCCAGGTTATATATGTTCAGGTCAGGTATTAAATAATCTGGAGCTAATGCCAACTCAGGATCAGGCAGGTACAGGTTTGTCTAGATAGACAACAGGAATGGTCCGTAAGGACAACATGTCAGGTTTGTTGGCATTAGACACAAGATCAGGTAACAGGTAAGACCATGGTACATCAGGTCAAGCCAGGTAATGCATAAAGGTGTCATGTCATGTCAAGAGTTGCACGGTACCATGTCGTGTCAAGTAATGGGGGTAACAAGTCATGTCAGGGTGTACAAGATATCATGTGGGTGCTCATAATCAACTAGCACAAGCATGGGTATACAAAACAAGCATGGGTACTAATAGCACAATAAACTGGAACATGTAATATGATATGCAAATAGGTACAGATTAAACTATATGGATGTACGGTTATCGATTAGAGTCAGGGTTATGGTTCCAACATTAAGTATCTAACACTTAAATGAATATGGAATATTAAAATCACATTAACATGTATTAAATGGCCTAGGGATGCAATTATATATAAAACAGGTTAGATGGATGCAAACAGGTGTTGAACAGTTATACACTATTTAAAGCGTACTATGGCTATGCGACCAAGAACTATGTTATAAATATAGGCATGGCATACAATATCGTAATCTAATATGCAACCGGGTGTGTTTTCACAATTAACTCAAAATGATATCAACGGACATCGGATGGTAAAATGTGATATAGGGCACCAAATTCAAACTTCATGCTTAAAATATATATATGCAAATAAATATGAAATACTATAAATAGCATGTAGCAAGTTTCACTTGCCTAAACGGATCAAGAGACGGGTGTACGGAATGTCTCACGTCGGCGAAATGTCGCGACGCGCGCACGGTGCACAGAACGGTTCCAAACAATGTACAAGGGTGATCACGCAAGCAAGGCACTTCCTCTGGGTCGTTTGTATCATCGGTGACTATCCCGGCTCCGACGAACTCTTCCGGAGTTAACGTGCATTTCCCAATAAGCATCCTTTCTCTATAAACCAACTCTTTCTCTTTAAAATCTTCTTTCCTATAATTTACCAGGACCTTCTGTTCTTCAGGAGTAAATATATCTAGGTACCCAGCAAAGGCAAGCATATCCATCTCAAATCTAAGGTGTATAGACATGAAGTGGCCTTGTGAGCGGAGCTGATTGACTATTTCATTGCTTAGTTTCATAATGTGCGGCTTGAATCTTAGCGCATGATAATTCACTCGGCATCTTAATCTCTGAAGTTCATGTTCATCAATTTCCTCTGCAAGGCGGTGTGAAAAAGGAGTATGGTATATAGCACCATGTTCCTTCATCATTTCCAAAGCAGTCTTCCTATACCAGCTTAAAGGAGCATCTCTTGGCGGATTAATCTGATAAGATTTCATCTTTTTCCTCTTTCCTCGCGTGGAAACTTCAGGGAGGCTTTCTACAATATTGACATCGTATCTTAATGATTTGATGAAATGCTCATCATCATAGATACCTTGCATCACGCCAAAAGGAGTTTGTGTCTAACTCGGGTAACACTAAAGTAGCATTCATGATTCTTGCTGCAAGAACTGCATTGCATATCACGGTGCGCTGTTGGTTTAAACCACCATTGCAACGAACACGCAAATACCCTTTGCTTTCATTTGGATGAGGGGGCCAGTATGAACGCGGAGCTGAAGATGGCCTCCAACCATTAGAAGCAGCAGGTCCCCAAAGCTTTTCGACGTTGATCTCCTTCGCTTCGTCCAAGGATCGATTGAAACCGATGGTAGAGAAGAGCGAAAGAGTACAGATCACGAGAACGATTGCTGCGATCGAGAATCGACCGAGCAAACCCTTAATCCCTCCACCTAGCTGTTTCGCTTGCCTCGCAGCTCCGCCTCCTCTTCGTCCCCACATATCTTTTCTCATTTGCTTGCTTAGTGATTTTGGAATCTTTGACGAAGAAAAATTCCGGAGAATTTGCTGAGATTTTGTTGGTTTGTTTGTTAGTTTGGGTGCCGTGAAGCTGAGATCTGAGGGGGAGAGGGAGAGGGGGCTCGGAGAGATATGGGAGGTGAGAAAGAAGAAGAGAGAGAGAGAGAGAAAAAAGATAAAGAGAGAGATTCTATGAGATTGTTAAAATATTAAAAATATATATGTGAAAAGAGAGAGACAGAGAGAGAGAGAGAGCGCGCGTCAGGAGAGAGAGAGAGAAACGGAGAGAGAGAGATCAATCAATATGATTTAGTTTAAAAAATAAATAATATATATTTATAAGATTCTGACTGTTATTATAAATATATAAGGATAAAATAATATATTTTAGTTAAAATATATTAATAGTTTATAAATATATAAAGAATATAATATTAGTCTGTTTTGAGATTTTGGCAAATACAAACTTACTCCAAAACACGTCCGGGTCGGGTCTAAAAATTCAGATTTAAAATATTAAAAATATAAGCGACTTCCAAATTTCAAAATGAGTGCTCTGTGAACGAAAATACATACCCCCAAGAACGGATGCACGTACGCGCGCGTAGCCATCCAAACACGTCCGTTTCTCTGAACGGGACGAGAACAAGATGCGCGGATGCTACCACGGGGTTAGGGGTATCATGCAGAATATGAAATGTATTTTTAAAATATTTTACGTGACTTGAAATGTTATATGGTAAAAGATGCCATGCCAGGTAAAATGCCAGCATGTACTAATCATGAGACGCACGTGTCCAAGCAACAAGTCAAGGTAATCTATAAATAAGAATCAAACAGGTTCAAGCACGCGGGTCGGGTCGAATGCAATGTAAAGTGTAAAATACCATTCGCACCCACAATACGTTAAATCAAGAATATCATGAATCAAGAAATACGAGAACTGGAATTGGTATAAATGAACTCGGGTGTTACATTATACCCAACTACAAAAGAATTTCGTCCTCGAAATTCCAAGAACAAGAAAGGATAAACAATCAAGATTTGTAAGAATAGATGTGGAAACTTCAGTCGGATTTCATCTTCTCGTTCACCAAGTTGATTTTGTAGGGTTACTAGGCACACTCAAGAGGTTCCACAAGGCATCAACCATGCCAAATTCAAATTTTCCGGTGCCGAGAAACCCTAAACTAGATCGATTACTAGAGGTAAGGCGAAAAAGAGAAGCAAGCAAACTACTTTGCTAACAAGTGAATTGAAATACAACCTTTGTAGATCCGGTCCTCCACTTCTTTAGCTCCGTGATGACGTCCCTTCGCTGCGATCACCGGGATCCCGGACTCTTGAGATGGTTTCGTCGGAGAAATGAGCGGGCTAGGTCGTTGACTTCGATGCCGAAGATGATCTACGTCGAGGCAACTCTAACTCAAGCTCCATCTTCACTTGGTCATGAAACTTGTGAAGATAACACACTCTACTACATGGCAAGTGGTAGAGAATGAAGAAATAGGAAGTGGGTTCACTTTGGATTTGGATTTCCCACTTAGATTCATCACTTGGAATTTTCAAGAAAGCTTTCTACTTTTCTTCATGAAGAAGAAGAAGAAGAAGAAAGAAAAAGAATAATGAAAATGAATAATCCATAATAGAAAATCAAGTGATGCTTATCATTTAGCAACCATGGGTGAGTGTAACTCATGTAGAGAATAAACTAAGGTTTAGTTAAATGGTTAGGTTAAGCATAAAACAAAAATGGTTGAAGCTTCATGAATCTTCTAGAATAAAACAAAGAAAGCCACCACCATTTTGTTTCTTGCCAAAAATAAATAAAGAAAATAAATAAATAAGGCAAATGAAATCCTAACCATTAACTAAACATGGTGTATAGCATACACACACCCAAGTTTGCATGTATCATCAAACATGATACAATCAAGTGCACAAAAATATATCACATATACTACTTGTGCACATCAAGTGAGAAAATCAATCTTAAGTGAACAAATACTAGTTAATGTAAAGTAATATATCAAATATATAATTATACATTAAATCATTAAATCAACACTTGATTTAATGATCCGGTCATACTGCATATAACCGACTAATATCAATAGTAACAACTTATCGAATCAACACTTGATCCGATAACCCGGCTATATCGCATACAACCGATCAATGTCACAAATTGCGAGAATAGAATACAGTATCACATACTGGTATTATTCTCGGTCCGCACATATCTCATATGCGCTCCTATTTCGTTTTGCTTGAGCCAGGAAACCCCTGTGTAGGACTCTAAAGACGCGTCAATACGCCGGCAGTAGGTGATGATCATTTCAAACACCCACAAGCCGCAAGCGGTCTGCTAAACGTAACGGCCACCCAGGTATTGAGCGATCAGAAGATCAACGAGCAAGCCCGCTCACACTCCTGTGAATCCAACCAGTAACACTACCGTACAGTCCGGTCTGTTCGTCTGATATGTCGCATATCTCGTCTAGGGGTGGTAAACGCCAGACCCCAATAACTCGATAAGTCGTGTCGATATGAGGCTCATAACGGGTTGAGAAACTACTGGTAACACTTACCAGTAAATCCCTAAAGCAGCCTTGGCCAAGGACTTCCTGTTATAGCCAATCGAGCACTGCGCAACATCAACTCCCTATACCGGGAGAGACGAAACCCCTCCTATCGCTCATTGCCTCCATGTGATTCGGGACTGTACCCAAAAGCCACCGTTTTGCACGCCCTCTTGGACGTGGTAAGGTGGAAATCAAAGCACAGTGGGAATCACACAAGACTCTATGACGATCTCGAGTATACAGACTAACCTGGACCAGTGTCACCTGAGAACTGCCATCTGACGTAAGGTATAATACCATCTGGGAGTTCTCGGCGAGTCCGTCCAGTGTACCCAGTCTACACTGAGCACCCGTATATCATCTTTGATGTCAAACACCAATGGATATGGGATCATCCATCGCCCATCTATATGGGTCGAGAAGCTACACGCTAGTCCACTCTGGTATATCGATGCCCCGTCTCGATACACCTACGACTAGGGACTTTGAAGGATGTACTTATGGACTACCACGTCCCCACTAGTATGATCCGCATCATAGTCCAGGTAGTCAAGTACACATCCTAAGGGCTTTACCAACATGTAACAGAGAGACAATCAGTGTACACGTTAAGGTAAAGAGTAACCAGATAGCATACTATCATATCGAGCAAGAAAGTCATCCCTATATATGTCCAAGCATCCACTACATTATACATCCTATGTATAGTAATGGCCTCTAGGGCATACATATAACTAACAATCTCCCACTTGCACTAGGGCCATCTGATAGCAGTGGTTGTAGTATCTCATACTCAACCATCCCATTAAAGTCTCTCTCTGGGAAAAGGCCTTTGTGAGTGGATCCGCCATGTTGTCCTCTGAGTCTACTCTCCTAACCTCGATCCCCTGGAGATCAACCATCTCCACGATCAGGTGATACTGCCTAAGAATATGTCTGGATCACTGATGGGACGGGCGTTCCTTGGCATAAGCCACAACTCCATTGTCACACAATGGGAGGAACGAAGTTCATCTCATGAACTAATATACACCCAGACTTCCTCTTTGGTAGCATCTTTGGTAACGATGTATCTTGCTTTTAATCATCTAGTATGTCATGGTATCTAGCTTGGAACTCTTCCAACATACCGTCCCTCCACTGAGGGTAAAGATAATGCCTGCGACTGACATTCAGTCGTCCTTATCACCCTGGAACCTTTCCAATGATTCTCCCCAGGATCGATTGATACCAACTCACTACAACTAGTGAGTATCCTAACATCCAATTAGATCTATCTCATAAATCCAAAACCCAGGATTTAGTAGGTATCACTTTGATCCTATATGGAGAATCCTTGTGATAAGCGGAGATTGACCGAGCATAGCATAGGAAACTCTTTCCCTATCAAGAGTATGTCATCCACGTACTCTACGAGGATCACCAGCATACTCCCTACTACCTTTTTGTATATACAAGGTTCATCTACCATTTTGATGATGTCAAACTCTTTGACTACCACATCAAAACAAATGTTCCAACTCCGCGATGCCTTCTTTATCACATAAAATATCTTGCACACGTTTCCGCTGCTCTCACTGTCTACGAAGCCCTCTGGCTGTGTACTTATAGACGCTCTCTTCTAAAACATCATTTAGAAAAGCAGTCATGACACCCAACCGCCATATATCGTAGTCATGGTATGTAGCCGTGGCAAGTAGGATCTGGATGGACTTAAGCATAGCTCCTTAGAAAAGGTTTCATCATATTCCATACCTGGTCAATGATGCAAACCTTTGACAAGACTAGCTTTGAAAGTCTCAACTTTTCCATGTACACCAAGTAATCTTCTCAAGATATACTTGCTCCTGATGGGGATTTAACCCTTCAGATAAAGCAACCAAAGTCCATACTTTGTTGGTGTATAAGGATTCCATCTCAGATCGCTAAGCATCCAGCCATTCTTATAGAGTTCTACTCCTGATGGCCAGCCCGAAACTAGTTGGGTCATCATCTCATGATGCAATCCTTGCTCCCGCTGTCATAGAGAAACCGAAGTATCTCTCAGGTGGGTGAGGAACCCTACTAGATCGGCGGAGAGGCTGAGGTTCGTTGGTTGCTATTGAATCCTTTGGTTCTACCAAATCATCAGCTGCAGTTTGTATAGCTGGAACTCTTTCCTGTTCTACCTCATGTCCACAAATTTCTTCATAAGAAATTCCCTTTCACAAAGGTGGCATGCTGAGTAACAAAACATCTTTTGTTCCTCGGTTAGGTAGAAGATATTCCCTTACGTATGCTTGGGATATCCAAAAAACTTCTACAGTACTGACTTTGCCTCGAGCTTGTCCGAATTTTGCTTTTAGACATAGGCCGGACAACCCCAAATCTTAACTGACTTAAGAGATGGGCTCTTCCCTTTCCATATCTCATATGAAATGGTAGGCATCTGATTTGATCGGAACCCTATTCAATAGGTATGCAACTTCATAAGTGCATAACACCCTATAAGGAAATGGGAAACTCAGTTGTACTCATCATAGAGTGCACCATATCTAATATGGTGCGATTGCTCCATCCCGATACACCGTTGTGCTGTGGTGTATTCAGAGGAGTAATACGGAGAGAGAATCTCATTTTCCTTTAGAATAGTCCAGGAATTCTATGCACAAGTATTCTCCTCCCTGATCTTATCATAGGACATAATACTTATACCCGGTTTTTGGTTCTCTACTTCTAACTTATATTCGGTGATTATCTCAAAAGTTTCGGACTTGTGTTTTAACAGGAACATATGTCTGAATCTTGAGAGATTATCAGAGAAGGTAATGAAGTACAAAGAACCGGTCTTGGCATGTGTAGACAGGGGACCTTCATACATCATCATGTATTATCCCAAGAGTTCATTAACTCTTTCTCTGTTTCCATTAAACAGAGCTATGGTCATCTTATCTTTGTGACATGACTGGCAAGTTTCACAAGATGTAAATTCAAACTGATTTAAATATGCATCTTATTGTAACTTAGCTAGTCGGGTCGCATTGACATGACCTAGTCTACAATACCTCAAGAAGGATTCGTTCATTTCTGAACTCCTCTTGTGTGTGTTCTGTATACTAAGAACTGTAGTTTGATTTAGAACGTCAATGCTTTTAGATAACGTGCCTGAACCGATCAACTCTTGATATAGGAAAAATACAAAATTATATCCTTCTTTACTAATAAAGAGACTGATATGATTTTGTACATCAGGTTCGGTATCTAATAACATTTGTTCAGAATCAATGTATTCTGGTAATACAGGGTGACAGTGACCAACAGACTTGGCTGCAACAATTGCACCATTTTCTGCCTCATGAAACTTATCACCCGTTCTCAGTTCTTTACCTTTATGTAGCCCTATGTAACTGATTACATATCTGGGATCCTGATCCGGTATCAAATACCCAGGACGCAGAGGATACTGAGAAACAGTTCTTTGTAATGAACACACCCGAAGGAGATGCATCTCATGCACTTTCTTCGTTTGGGCGGCATGGGAATCCTGGTATTCCCTTAATTCCTGCTCGGTCTTATAACAATTATAAGTTGGAGCGGGACCAACGTTCCCCAGCTCAGTATATCAAGCGGGTTCAGTCAATATATCTGTTTTATTATCTTGATTAAGGCGTGATATGGTCGCTACCTGGAGAGAGAGAGAGAAGAAAACACTCAGCGTATGCTCTTGCAAGATCAGATTGATTATTATTTTATCTAATCAGGATGGCTTCCATTGTTTTTATCAAATCTTCCTTCAAACCCTAAAAGGAAAGACTAGCCGGGATTAATTACACGCTACAAGTTCGCCAATCTTTCAGCCAGGCCAGTGTCGGTACTTTGAGGGAGGTTCCCCGTGCTTTCGCACGGACCTAATTAAAGTAAACCTCGTTTTCCCAGAGGCGTAACCCCGTTGACACCTTTCTAGACACCTACTTGATCGGCTAATTGTAATGTGTAAAACTCTCCCAGGAGTAACAATTACTCCCAGTGGGTATCGGGATCCAACTATCTCATAGAAGGTATGCAATCTCATTGCAAATTTCAACACTTGAAATTCCCAATAATGCTTTTGCCCCTAACGTGCTATGACCTTGACGCATGCCAAACAACCCATAGTCCGCTAGTCAAGTTCAACCCATACATTTCTTGATTGAATTAAACCCACCCGCACGACCCTTGACGCATGACAAACAACGCCATACGAATACCCTAATCCAATCGCATCGTATGCTAGCAGATAAGCACTAGTTAGCTACCGTACACTACGCCTTGACGCATGCCAAACTACCGCAGCACAAATACTAAGTAGTACTTATCTGAAATGACAGAGGGCTACGACATGTTTTTCTGAAAACCTATTGCGTAATGAACTTGATATCGTTGTAGAATCAAATGATTTTAAAATGGAGTGTTTTTGAGGCTTTTCTAGTTTTGCTAAAGGGGTCACTCCCGGTGAAGGGATCGTCGGCCCTTTCCTCATCGAATAAGGTACAGGATATATCATATATACCGCTGTGCAAAGCAAAAACTATAGAAGCAATCAAAAGACAAACCGAGGGTTGTAGCATCTGCCAGTTATTGCTAAAGGGGTCACTCCCTGTGAAGGGATCTCAGCCCTTTCCTTATCGAATAAGGTGCAGGATGTTCTACAAGGAACACCGCGATGCAAAGCAAGAACTGTAGCTACCTGTTTTTGAAAATTCGATTCCACAACATCTTTTAGGTTTCTTTTCTTTCATTAATCATATTAATGAAGTCCCATCATTTAAATCACCTAAACATCACAGATAAATACGACGTACACTTATGCCATCCGCATTCGCCTCGATGTCCCCTCGTGCACCGTTAGGTTAGGTAACTAACGGCAGAGCGGGGCAGGGCTAGCTCGGGTGTAAAACATAAGTAACTTCTATATAATATATCGTATATACTATATACAGTATCTATCATAATATATCAAATGATCATATCACAGATATCGCAGCAGAAGAAACATATGAAACATTGGATATACTAGGACGTCCGTGTTTTCAATATGAGCCTGTATAAAACACGGATTCCACGGTCGCGATGAATAGCCAAACCCACACCCCTAGACCCCTACGAGAGCGGCAAGCAACCCTACCAATTCTATAGTTAGGAGACCCGGACTCGACTCCTCGAGTTGGTCTCCCTCTGGACTCTAGAACCCGGTTACTTGTGCTCTCCTCCTTGGGTCTATCCTAGTACGGAAAAGTAAATAATATACAAATGGTGACAGCAACCTCAACCCGGAAGTGTCCCAATAAAAGAATATTACATACAATAATTTTTACATGAATGAAAATAAAAAAAACTCTAATCTCACATAAAACCCCCGGCTATTCAAAACTCGACGATCCAATATAATATATCCAGCAACACATTGGTGGATATATGTATGCCCTAGAGGCCATTATGTGATAGTGGATGTATCTATACATGTATATATATTCGGTTTGCATTCTTGCTCGACATGATAGTATGCTATCTGGTTCTTCTTTATCTGACATGTTGATTAGATCATGCTTTTATTCATTCATACATGCCGATAAAGCCCTAAGGATATCGGCTTGACTACTCTGATTATGATAAAGATCATACTAGTGGGACATCTGTAGTCTATAAGCATATCCTGAAATGTCCCTAGTCGGAGGTGTATCGAGACGGGGCAACGATATACCAGAGTAGACTAGCGTATGTGATACTAGACCCATGTGATGGGCGATGGATGTTCCCACATTCATCGATGTTTGACATCAAGATCATATATGGGTGCTCAGTGGTGACTGGGTACACTGGACGGACTCGCCGAGAACTCCTATATGGAATTATATCTATCGTCGGATAGCAGTTCTCAGGTGACACTGGTACAGGTTAGTCTGTAGACCCGAGATCGTCATAGAGCCTTGTGTGTTCTTCCACTGTACTTTGATTACCACCCTACCACGGCTCTACTGAGTCGTGCAAGCAGGTGGCCGTTGGGTACAGTCCCGAGACACACGAAGGCAATGAGCGATAGGAGGGGTTTCGTCTCTCCCGATATTGGGAGTTGATGCTGTACTGTGCCCGACTGGTTATAGCAGCAAGTCCCTGGCCAGGGCTGCTGAGATTTGCTGATAAGTGTTATCAGTAGTTTCTCGAACTGTTATAGACCATTCACCGGCACGACTTATTGAGTTATTGGGGTCGACGTGACCATCCCTAGGCTCGATATGCAGCATATCTGACGAAGAGACCGGACTGTACGGTAGTGTTGCCGGATGGCTCGACGGGAGTTGTAACAGGTTCGCTTGTTTTCTTCTTATCGCTCAATACCCGGGTGGCCGTTACGTTTGGCTGACCGCTTGCGGCTTGGGGGTGCTTGATATGATCATCACCCACTGCCGGCGTATTGACGAGTCTTAGAGTCCCACATAGGAGTTACCTAGTCAAGGCGAAACGTTGTGGTGCGCGTATGCGATATGCGCTTGGACCCGATTAAAATACGTGTATGGGATACTGTATATTAATTGGGCAACTTGCTAATGGTCGGGTCATATGTGATATGATCGGATTAGTGGATCAAGTGTTGATTCATCATTAGTTTCTCACTACAAATCCTATCTTGTTTATGTAGGATGTATGCATGCATGTGTGCATTCATTCTTGTTCATGCACATATGGATGTGCAAGCATACATGCATACATACATCATATATTATCATGGTTGTTTATACAATGGGAATGGTGGATGTATAAGAATTACACCATGGTTGTATTTGGATAATTATTGGATTTAAATTAAAGCAAAAGAAAATGAAAAATGGGTTAAATCACTTAAGAATTTCTACACTCTTCTAACTCAACCATGCTCACCTAACATTTAACCCATAGTTTATTTTCTTATCATGCTTTTAATTTAAAATAAAATGATATCTATATATCTAACCATGGTTGGTTAAGAGAGAGGAAAATATATATAGTTATTTTTCTTTTCTCTTTCACAAGATAATTCATTCTCTTCTTCACAAAATCCACCATCTTCATCAACCTCCATGCTTTTGCTCTCTAGTTCTTATAAGAGAGTGAATCACTTATAAAAATAAGATTTTGAAGTGAGATCCATAACCCATTCTAATCAAGTCTAGCTCACTTGATTAGAGTGTTCTCCTTGTTTTACCAAACTTGCTAGCTTGGACGGGAAGCTCCGGGTGGATCGTCGTGGACGCAAAAGGACGACGAGCGGACCTTCTTCCAACACCTTAGAGTCTAAGGAGTCAAGCAAAAACGGGAGCTACAAAGGTTGTAGCCTTCAAACCCTAATCTTTTCTAGCTTAAAGTTTAGTAAACCTAATTTTCTAGGATCGATCCACTTGCGTGTTTGTTTAGCACAATAAAAACATAAACTTTCGGACATGTGATGCTTCAAAACACTTCATAGGGTGCTAAACAAACCCATCATTAGTATCAGAGCCGACCTAGAACGTTAGGCGACCTTTTTGCGAAGTAAAAAGTCCGATCGAACCAAAAATACGAATTTATGGGATGCTCTCTGGAAAATTTTTAAAAACTGACCTTTTTCAGAATTAAAAATTCTCAAAAAATAGAGCAGGTAAAAATTAGACAATCTGGAAAATTCGAGCCAGTGAACAGTAACTTTGGCCGCGGAAGTGCGGCATAAGCAAGCTTAGGCCGCGCATCCGCGGCCATATAAGGGGCTCTTTGACAATTTTTTGCACAGTAATTTTCCTTACCTGCTATATTATATTCTGAGTATGTTTAATCTGAATCTGCTGTTGAAAAATTCTGGAGATGTTTTTGGCCTCGTGGTTTCGATCGGATTTTTCATTTCGCTTTCTTTTCCGGGTAAACTAGAAAGTATTGAAGTATTTGAACGAATATCATTTACTCAATATTCACGGGGTTTTAAATAGTTTGGAGATACGTGCAAGTCTTTTTGCGGTGGTCCCTCTAGAAGACAACAAACCTTAACTCGATTATGTGACCGTCTCGAACTGCCCTTTGAACCCTAGGGTTTGGGGCAGTACGGCGTGCCACATGTGAGGCGTTGGCTTGACCCTTCTACGGCTGGACCGCCGCTACTGTGTCACACTCCAGATTATTTTGAACCCTGCTCAAGTGTTGAGCTTTAGTGAATCTTGGGTGTTTGATTGTTCGTTCGAAAACTTTAATACTGTCTGTTTGTCTGGAATGTGATACAATATGTGGAATTCATATGATTTAGTCATGAAATACGAGATATGTGATATTTCGCATTTATGATGTCTAAAGAGAATCTGGATTCCAAATATTGTAGTTTTACACTTTCTTTTCTGTGACCGTAAGTGTAGTATGTTAGATATCGCCGGTTTCGTTGCTATACATCAACGGCAATTGGGGTATGCATACTTACTTACGTTGGTGATATTGTGTGTTGCTGAGATATGATGTGTAGGATTGTCGCGATCGAATAGCCGGGGGGTTTTTGTGAGATGAGAGTTTTATATTTTCATTCATGTAAATTCAAATGTAATGTAATATTCTTTTATTTGGGGCACTTCCAGGTTGCGGTTGTGTCACCAGTGTTGTATATTATTTACTTTTCCGCATTAGGATGGACCCAAGGTGGAGAGCACAGGTGACCGGGTTCTGGGGTTCAGTGGGAGGCCATCTCGAGGAGTCGAGACCGGGTCTCCTAAACTCCAGGATTGGTAGGGTCACTTGCCGCTCTCGTAGGGGTCCAGGGTGTGGGCTTGGCTATTCATCGCGACTGTGGAATCCGTATTTTCTATTCTGGCTAAATACTAAATACGGACGTCCTAGTATATCCCACGTTATATCTATATTTCTGCTGCCTGTGTTCTGTGAAATCTGAGACGAATGACTTATTATATATATGATATATAGTAGACGTTGCTTATGTTTTACACCTGCGCTAGTCCCGTCCCGGTATGCCGTTAGTTAAGTAACCTAACGGTGCATAACGGAACATTGCGGCGAATGCGGATGGCATAAGCGTACGTGTTATTTTCGTTTCTTTTCTGTGATTGGCTTAAGGACTTAAATGATGGGATTACATTAATGTGATTAATGTAAAGAAAATAAACCTAAAAGATGTTGTAGAATCGGATTTAAAAACTGCTCGGCTATTTATGAAAAAGCTACATTTCAAAACTGCGGAGCTTAAGCCACTCCTTTTGAAAACTGTTTGATTCTACAACGATATCAAGTTCAAAGCGTTAAAGATTTTCTTAAAAATCATTCGCAACCCTCCGTCATTTTAGGAAGTAGAGTACTTAGTATTCGTGCTACGTTTGTTGACTTTAGTTAAGGCGTAGTGTACGGTAGCTAAGTGATGTCTTCCTACAATGCATATGATGCAGATTAATTAGGATATTCATGCGACTTTGTTGACCATAGTTAAGGGTCAAATGGGTGGGTCCAATTGATCAAGAAATGACGGGTAGAACTTGACTGGTACTTATGATTTGTTGACCATAGTTAAGGTCATAAGTACTAGGGGTAAAAATTACATCGGGAATTTCAAGTGTTGAAATTTGCAATGAGATTGCATACCTTCCATGTGATGGTTGGATCCCGATCCCACTGTGGGCAATAGTTGCTCCTAGGAGAGTTTTACAGTTTGCAATTAGCTAACTCATTAGGTGTCTAGAAAGGTGTTAACGGGGCTCCGCCTCTGGGAAAACGAGGTTTACTCTAATTAGGTCCGTGCGAAAGCACGGGGAACCTCCCTCAAAGTACCGACACTGGCCTGGCTGAACGGTTAGCGAAGTTGTAGACTGTAATTAATCCTGGCTAGTTATTCTTTTTAAGGTTTGAAAGAAAACTTGATAAAAAGCAGTGGGAAACATCGATTAGACAAGATAATAAACCAATCTAATCTGTGCAAGAGCTTTCGCTGAGTGTATTCTTTTCTCTCTCTTAATGGCAGATACCAATGACAGGACTTAAGCTTCTACTAGATAAGAACAAACTGAATGGGACCAACTATAAAGACTGGCTAAGGAATCTGAAGATCGCCTTGACATATGATAAAGTATCATATGTCCTCACGGCTTCAGCCCCGCCCGTCCCAGGCCCAAAATCCTCAGTTGCGGACATTAAAGTCCGCAAGACATGGGACGCTGACTGTGCCACGGCAAAATGCCTCGCGCTTGCATCGATGGATAACACACATCAAAAGCAGCACGAGGACATGGACATTCACGGGATATTACTCCATACAAAGGAGTTGTATGGGGAGCAGTCCCGCGTATTACGATACGAAGCATCAAGGAAACTGTTTCACATGCGGATGGCCCCTGGCACACCAGTAGCGGACCATGTTTTGAAGATGATAGCTCTTATAGAAGAGCTTGAGGACCTTGGATGGACAATGGACAATGAGCAATATATAGATATTATTCTGCAGTCCCTCCCCTCCACCTTTGCTCAGTTCATAGTGAACTTTAACATGCATAGCATGGTGAAGGAACTCCCTGAACTCCTTAATATGTTAAGGAGTGCAGAGAGCACTATGAAGTCAGCAAAGACTCCCGTTATGACCATTGGACAGTCTTCTTCTTCTCGCCCAAAAGCTAAGGCCAAGGGAAAGAAAAAGAAGAAACCCACTAATCCTAAGGGCGGAGTCAAAAAGGCGAAGGGAAAGGGAAAGTCCACGGCTGGAGACCCAGGGAAAGGCGAGTGTTTTCATTGCCACAAGACAGGACATTGGAAGCGCAATTGCACAGAGTACTTAAGTCTCAAGAAGAAGCATGGTGATGCTTCTGCTTCAGGTGCGTTTGTGACTGAAAACTGTTTTTCTATAAACTCTGCTTCCTGGGTATTGGATAGCGGTTCAGGTTCTCACATTTGCAATTCTATGCAAGGGCTGAGAAATAGCAAGGTTTTGAAGACAGGTGACCATACTCTCCGCGTTGGAAATGGTTCCAATATACATACAGTCGCAGTGGGAGAGTATCACTTGGGGTTGCCGTCTGGATGTATTTTGATTTTGAATCCATGTTATTTTGTACCTGATATGCTATGTAATATAATATCCGTTTCTTTGTTGGACAATGAAGGGTATAATTTTGTATTGCAAAACAATGTTATGAACATTCACCTGAATCAAATGTTGGTTGGGTATGGTACACTTAATAACGGAATATATGTCCTAAATCAACACACAGTTTTCAGTATACAACACACTAATAAAAGAAAACTTTCAGAATTAAATGAAGCTTTTCTTTGGCACTGTAGACTTGGTCATATTAACGAAACAAGACTAAACAAGTTACACAAAGATGGATATTTAAATCCTTTTGAATATAAATCTTATGCGACTTGCCAGTCTTGTATCAAGGGTAAAATGACCAAAACTCCGTTTACCGGACACGGAGAAAGAGCTACTCAGCTCCTGGGCCTCATACATAGTGATGTATGTGGGCCAATGTCTACACAGGCTAGAGGCGGTTTTTCATACTTCATTACATTCACCGACGATTTCTCAAGATTCGGTCATGTATTTTTATTAAAGCACAAGTCCGAAGCTTTCGAGAAATTCATTGAATATAAACAAGAAGTAGAAAAACAAACCGGCTTGAGTATTAAGATGCTTCGATCAGATCGAGGTGGTGAGTATCTCAGTACAGAATTTGCAAACTTCCTAAAAGAGAATGGGATTCTCTCTCAACTCACTCCTCCTTACACACCACAGCACAACGGTGTGTCAGAACGACGGAATAGGACCCTATTAGATATGGTCCGGTCCATGATGAGTGACGCTGAGTTACCAGTCTCGTTTTGGGGACATGCATTGGAGACTGCAGCATTTCTGCTAAACAGGGTTCCAACCAAAGCCGTGTCTACCACGCCTTATGAGATATGGAATGGGAAGAGACCATCTCTTAAAAGAATTAAGATTTGGGGTTGCCCGGCCTATGTTAAAAAGCAAAATCCGGACAAACTCGAGACACGGTCAGTCATGTGTAACTTTGTGGGATATCCAAAGAATTCTTATGGATATCTGTTCTACCACAAAGAGGAACAAAAAGTGTTTGTTTCTCAGTATGCCACATTCTTGGAAAAAGAGTTTTTCACAGATAGAGATGATGGCAAGGTGGTAGATCTAGAAGAGGTTCTGGAGACACAAACTACAAATGACGATATGGTTGAACCGGCTGTTGCAACAGAAATTGAAGAACCTCGGCCACTCCGTAGGTCTGGTAGGACTTCTCGCCCACCGGAGAGGTACTACGGTTTCCTCATTGATGGTGACAGAGAAGACTGTATCATGGAAGATGATGATCCTACCAGTTTTCAGCAAGCTATCACGAGTGGTGACTCTGTGAAGTGGCTGGATGCCATGAGATCCGAAATGGAGTCTATGTACACCAACAAAGTATGGACTTTGGACGTTGTACCCCCTGGGGTAAAACCTGTAGGGTGCAAATGGATCTTTAAAAGAAAGATTGGTGTGGATGGGCAGGTAGAGACCTATAAGGCAAGACTTGTGGCGAAAGGTTTTCGTCAAAGACCAGGTTTGGACTATGACGAAACTTTTTCGCCCGTAGCCATGCTTAAATCTATTCGTATCCTACTTGCTATTGCTGCTCACTACGACTATGAAATCTGGCAGATGGACGTTAAAACAACATTTCTAAATGGAGATTTAGAAGAATGTGTTTATATGGATCAGCCGGAGGGCTTCATTGACAGTGGGAGCAGCGAGAAAGCATGTAGATTGCTTAAATCCATATATGGGTTAAAGCAGGCATCTCGGAGTTGGAACATCTGTTTCGATGATGTTATCAAAGAGTTTGATTTCATCAAAAATCCAGATGAACCTTGTGTTTATAGGAAGGCTGTAGGAAGAGCTGTCACATTCCTCGTATTGTACGTGGATGACATTCTTCTGATAGGAAATGATATTCCTATGCTACAGTCGGTCAAATCATTCTTATCACTAAGGTTCTCCATGAAGGACCTGGGTGATGCCACATACATCCTGGGTATAAGGATCTATAGGGATAGATCCAAAAAGTTATTGGGATTGTCCCAAACCAGGTACATCAACACCATCCTAAAGAGGTTTAGTATGGAAGACTCCAAGCGGGGTGCCTTACCCGCTTGCCATGGAGTCACTCTCTCCAAGGATTCTTGCCCAAAGACCGATGAAGAGAGAGCTCGCATGAGCATTATACCTTATGCTTCGGCAGTAGGATCTATAATGTATGCGATGTTATGTACACGCCCAGATGTAGCTTATGCACTTAGTGTTGTAAGCAGGTATCAATCCAACCCAGGGGAGAACTACTGGACAGCTGTGGAGAACATTCTTAAGTACTTACGAAGGACTAAAGAATTGTTCTTGGTGTATGGTAATAAGGATCTCCAAATGGAGGCCTTTACCGATTCGAGCTTCCAGAGCGATAAGGATGACAACAAATCTATCTCAGGGTTTGTATTTACCCTCAATGGAGGGGCGGTAAGTTGGAAGAGTTCCAAACAGGATACCGTTGCAGACTCTACGATGGAGGCTGAGTACATTGCTGCAAATGATGCCGCCAAGGAAGCCGTCTGGATGAAGAAGTTCGTCTCGGAGCTAGGAGTAGTTCCAACCATTATTGATCCAATACCCTTGTATTGTGATAATAATGGGGCTATGGCGTTAGCCAAGGAGCCCAGATCCCATCAGCAGTCCAGACACATCCTGAGGCGCTTTCATTTGATCCGGGAGATTGTGGATCGCCGCGAGATCGAGATTAAGAGAGTAGATACAAAGAACAACGCCGCGGATCCACTCACCAAGGCCCTCCCTCAGCCACAGCATGAGCGACTTTTTGAGATGTTGGGTATGAGATACGCCAATAACTGGCCTTAGTGCAAGTGGGAGATTGTTGGATATATGTATGCCCTAGAGGCCATTATGTGATAGTGGATGTATCTATACATGTATATATATTCGGTTTGCATTCTTGCTCGACATGATAGTATGCTATCTGGTTCTTCTTTATCTGACATGTTGATTAGATCATGCTTTTATTCATTCATACATGCTGATAAAGCCCTAAGGATATCGGCTTGACTACTCTGATTATGATAAAGATCATACTAGTGGGACATCTGTAGTCTATAAGCATATCCTGAAATGTCCCTAGTCGGAGGTGTATCGAGACGGGGCATCGATATACCAGAGTAGACTAGCGTATGTGATACTAGACCCATGTGATGGGCGATGGATGTTCCCACATTCATCGATGTTTGACATCAAGATCATATACGGGTGCTCAGTGGTGACTGGGTACACTGGATGGACTCGCCGAGAACTCCTATATGGAATTATATCTATCGTCGGATAGCAGTTCTCAGGTGACACTGGTACAGGTTAGTCTGTAGACCTGAGATCGTCATAGAGCCTTGTGTGTTCTCCCACTGTACTTTGATTACCACCCTACCACGGCTCTACTGAGTCGTGCAAGCAGGTGGCCGTTGGGTACAGTCCCGAGATACACGAAGGCAATGAGCGACAGGAGGGGTTTCGTCTCTCCCGATATTGGGAGTTGATGCTGTACTGTGCCCGACTGGTTATAGCAGCAAGTCCCTGGCCAGGGCTGCTGAGATTTGCTGATAAGTGTTATCAGTAGTTTCTCGAACTGTTATAGACCATTCACCGGCACGACTTATTGATTTATTGGGGTCGACGTGACCATCCCTAGGCTCGATATGCAGCATATCTGACGAAGAGACCGGACTGTACGGCAGTGTTGCCGGATGGCTCGACGGGAGTTGTAACAGGTTCGCTTGTTTTCTTCTTATCGCTCAATACCCGGGTGGCCGTTACGTTTGGCTGACCGCTTGCGGCTTGGGGGTGCTTGATATGATCATCACCCACTGCCGGCGTATTGACGAGTCTTAGAGTCCCACATAGGAGTTACCTAGTCCAGGCGAAACGTTGTGGTGCGCGTATGCGATATGCGCTTGGACCCGATTAAAATACGTGTATGGGATACCGTATATTAATTGGGAAACTTGCTAATGGTTGGGTCATATGTGATATGACCGGATTAGTGGATCAAGTGTTGATTCATCATTAGTTTCTCACTACAAATCCTATCTTGTTTATGTAGGATGTATGCATGCATGTGTGCATTCATTCTTGTTTATGCACATATGGATGTGCAAGCACACATGCATACATACATCATATATTATCATGGTTGTTTATACAATGGGAATGGTGGATGTATAAGAATTACACCATGGTTGTATTTGGATAATTATTGGATTTAAATTAAAGCAAAAGAAAATGAAAAATGGGTTAAATCACTTAAGAATTTCTACACTCTTCTAACTCAACCATGCTCACCTAACATTTAACCCATAGTTTATTTTCTTATCATGCTATTAATTTAAAATAAAATGATATCTATATATCTAACCATGGTTGGTTAAGAGAGAGGAAAATATATATAGTTATTTTTCTTTTCTCTTTCACAAGATAATTCATTCTCTTCTTCACAAAATCCACCATCTTCATCAACCTCCATGCTTTTGCTCTCTAGTTCTTATAAGAGAGTGAATCACTTATAAAAATAAGATTTTGAAGTGAGATCCATAACCACAACTCCATTCTAATCAAGTCTAGCTCACTTGATTAGAGTGTTCTCCTTGTTTTACCAAACTTGCTAGCTTGGACGAGAAGCTCCGGGTGGATCGTCGTGGACGCAAAAGGACGACGAGCGGACCTTCTTCCAACACCTTAGAGTCGAAGGAGTCAAGAAAAAACGGGAGCTACAAAGGTTGTAGCCTTCAAACCTTAATCTTTTCTAGCTTAAAGTTTAGTAAACCTAATTTTCTAGGATCGATCCACTTGCGTGTTTGTTTAGCACAATAAAAACATAAACTTTTGGACATGTGATGCTTCAAAACACTTCATAGGGTGCTAAACAAACCCATCACACATAACATCACATGTCATCAACGTAAGTAAATGTGCGCATTCCAATTGTCGTTGACATATAGCAACGAAAACGGCGATATCACATATTACACTTACGGTCACAGAAAAGAAAGTGTAAAACTACAACAGTTGGAATCCGCAACCTCCTTAGACATCGCATGCCTAACAATTATAAACTTCGCATTTTAGTCTCTATATCGAAAGCACTTTTCAATATCTAGTCGGGCAATTCAACAAGATTCCCGATAAACTGATCGAATGCTCATCGCAAACTTTAGTAGACGGCCGCACCCCCAGATGCCGTCGACGAAGTGCACTAAGGCGGAACACCGTTGCCGCGAGCACCCGAATGAATGCTTTTGGCGACGGGGTTCTCCTACAGTCACTTGGTCGGGGCTATGGGGCATGGCTGTCTATTAAGTTTACCCGGCGAGTATCCGCGTACGCTACGTGATTGCGACGGACTTTTGATCGCATCAAAATTCCGTGGCAACCGATCAATTGAGACTAAACTGCTATGTTTATAACATCTAAATTAGTTATCTCATAACTACTTGTGGATTCCAAATATTGTATCACATTCCAGATAAATAGAAAATGTTAAACTTTCCGATCGAACAATCAAACACCCAAGTTTTCCCGAAACAGCTCAACACATGAAATAAGTTTAAAAACATCCACTTCATGCCACAGTACCAACGGTCCAGCCGTAGAAGGGTCAAGCCAACGCCTCACATATGGCACGCCGTACTGCTCCAAACCCTAAGGTTCAAAGGGCAGTTCAAGACGGTCACATAATCGAGTTAATGTTTGTTGTCTTCTAGAGGGTCCATCGCGCTACTTGCACTACTTAGATGTTCTTAAACTACGGAAAAATCCAACACTTGGAAATTTCCCGGCAGGGGAAAAATTGGGTATTTATATCTGGTCGAACTTTTTAACATGTTCTAAAATTATCCGGAAAAACTTAAACGAAATTAAATTATCAGATCGAATTAACGAGTCCCCAATAAAACCCTAGAAAACTCAACACTTGAGTGGAATTAAAAAATTCCCAGAAAAAAATGACAAGAAAGGACCTAAGAATAAATACGTGAAGTTTGAGGGACTAATTCACAATTTGGGCCGCCGAACCGCCGCCAAACCCTTGGTTTGGCCGCGGTTCCGCGGTCAAATTTTTGAGTTAGGGGTCCGTACTTCACAGTAATTCTTATATTTTCCTGATTAATTTTATAAGCATTTTTAATTCACAAAAATCCACAGTTTGAAAAAATGTACAGAGAAGGGTTTTGATCGGGGTTTCGGGGTTCGATCGGATCTCTAACTTCGTCTACACTTCGACTAAATCTCTAGCTAGGCTCTGATACCACTGTAGGGTTACTAGGCACACTCAAGAGGTTCCACAAGACATCAACCATGCCAAATTCAAATTTTCCGGTGCCGAGAAACCCTAAACTAGATCGATTACTAGAGGTAAGGCGAAAAAGAGAAGCAAGCAAACTACTTTGCTAACAAGTGAATGGAAATACAACCTTTGTAGATCCGGTCCTCCACTTCTTTAGCTCCATGATGACGTCCCTTCGCTGCGATCACCGGGATCCCGGACTCTTGCGATGGTTTCGTCGGAGAAATGAGCGGGCTAGGTCGTTGACTTCGATGCCGAAGATGATCTACGTCGAGGCAACTCTAACTCAAGCTCCATCTTCACTTGGTCATGAAACTTGTGAAGATAACACACTCTACTACATGGCAAGTGGTAGAGGATGAAGAAATAGGAAGTGGGTTCACTTTGGATTTGGATTTCTCACTTAGATTCATCACTTAGAATTTTCAAGAAAGCTTTCTACTTTTCTTCATGAAGAAGAAGAAGAAGAAGAAAGAAAAAGAATAATGAAAATGAATAATCCATAATAGAAAATCAAGTGATGCTTATCATTTAGCAACCATCGGTGAGTGTAACTCATGTAGAGAATAAACTAAGGTTTAGTTAAATGGTTAGGTTAAGCATAAAACAAAAATGGTTGAAGCTTCATGAATCTTCTAGAATAAAACAAAGAAAGCCACCACCATTTTGTTTCTTGCCAAAAATAAATAAAGAAAATAAATAAATAAGGCAAATGAAATCCTAACCATTAACTAAACATGGTGTATAGCATACACACACCCAAGTTTGCATGTATCATCAAACATGATACAATCAAGTGCACAAAAATATATCACATATACTACTTGTGCACATCAAGTGAGAAAATCAATCTTAAGTGAACAAATACTAGTTAATGTAAAGTAATATATCAAATATATAATTATACATTAAATCATTAAATCAACACTTGATTTAATGATCCGGTCATACTGCATATAACCGACTAATATCAATAATAACAACTTATCGAATCAACACTTGATCCGATAACCCGGCTATATCGCATACAACCGATCAATGTCACAAATCGCGAGAATAGAATACAGTATCACATACTGGTATTATTCTCGGTCCCGCACATATCTCATATGCGCTCCTATTTCATTTTGCTTGAGCCAGGAAACCCCTGTGTAGGACTCTAAAGACTCGTCAATACGCCGACAGTAGGTGATGATCATATCAAACACCCACATGCTGCAAGCGGTCTGCTAAACGTAACGGTCACCCGGGTATTGAGCGATCAGAAGATCAATGAGCAAGCCCGCTCACACTCCTGTGAATCCAACCAGTAACACTACCGTACAGTCCGGTCTGTTCGTCTGATATGTCGCATATCTCGTCTAGGGGTGGTAAACGTCAGACCCCAATAACTCGATAAGTCGTGTCGATATGAGGCTCATAACGGGTCGAGAAACTACTGGTAACACTTACCAGTAAATCCCTAAAGCAGCTTTGGCCAAGGACTTCCTGTTATAGCCAATCGAGCACTGCGCAACATCAACTCCCTATACCGGGAGAGACGAAACCCCTCCTATCGCTCATTGCCTCCATGTGATTCGGGACTGTACCCAAAAACCACCGTTTTGCATGCCCTCTTGGATGTGGTAAGGTGGAAATCAAAGCACAGTGGGAATCACACAAGACTCTATGACGATCTCGAGTATACAGACTAACCTATACCAGTGTCACCTGAGAACTGCCATCTGACGTAAGGTATAATACCATCTGGGAGTTCTCGGCGAGTCCGTCCAGTGTACCCAGTCTACACTGAGCACCCATATATCATCTCTGATGTCAAACACCAATGGATATGGGATCATCCATCGCCCATCTATATGGGTCGAGAAGCTACACGCTAGTTTACTCTGGTATATCGATGCCCCGTCTCGATACACCCACGACTAGGGACTTTGAAGGATGTACTTATGGACTACCACGTCCCCACTAGTATGATCCTCATTATAGTCCAGGTATTCAAGTACACATCCTAAGGGCTTTACCAACATGTAACAGAGAGACAATCAGTGTACACGTTAAGGTAAAGAGTAACCAGATAGCATACTATCATATCGAGCAAGAAAGTCATCCCTATATATGTCCAAGGATCCACTACATTATACATCCTATGTATAGTAATGGCCTCCAGGGCATACATATAACTAACAGATTTTCCATGCGAGCGATCCCAAGAAATAAGTACAAGAGGGATAACCTTGTTCTTAAGAACCTTTTCCCTTTGATCCACAATCGACATCGGTCGCTCCTCAAAAGTCAAATCTTCTTGTACAGTCAGCTCCGAATAATCCAAAACATGTGTTTCATCTCGAACATACTTACGGAGTTGAGATACGTGAAACACGTCATGAACATTCGCCAAGAATTGCGGTAACGCCAAACGATAAGCCACTTCTCCAACACGTTCCAAGATCTCAAAAGGTCCACGAATCGAGGACTAAAGTTTCCTCGACTTCCGAAACGGATCACCCCTCTAGTCAGTGATATCTTCAAGAATACCACATCACCAACGGCGAACTCTAGAGGTCTTCTCGATATATCTGCCCAACTCTTTTGTCGGTCTTGTGCTGCTTTAATATGATTCCGGATAGCGTTAACTCTCTCAACTGTCTGCACAACCAAATCTGGTCCCAACAATCTTAGTTCACCGACATCGTCCCAACAAACAGGTGAACGACACTTGCGACCATATAAAGCTTCGAATGGAGTCATCTGTATAGTCGCCTGGAAACTGTTGTTGTAAGAAAACTCCACTAAATGTAGATGATCCTCCCATGAACCCTTGAAGTCCAACATGCAAGCTCTTAACATGTCTTCAAGAGTTTGGATCGTTCTCTCCAACTGGCCATCTGTCTGAAGATGATAAGCTGTGCTAAACTTCAATCGAGTCCCCAAACTTTCCTGTAAGCTCCTCCAAAAGTGTGATAAAAGCGGGTGTCACGGTTGGACACGATGCTCACCGGTACTCCATAAAATCTTACAATCTTTTGTATGTACCGTTCTGTCAAACTTCTGCTGATTGACCAACTCGAATGGGATGAAAAGAGCTGCCAAGGTCAATTGATCAACAATCACCCAAACTGCATTGTTGCCCTTTTGGACTCCGCTGTAGAGCCGTCACGAAATCCATGGTTATATGTTCCCACTTCATTGAGGAATCAGAAGTGGTTGCAGTAAACCAGCAACTCTTTGATGTTCAGCCTTAACTTACTGACACACTAAGCACTTTGCCACAAAGCGGGCAATCTCCCGTTTCATGTCTTTCCACCAGAAATGCTGTCGTATATCTCGGTACATCTTCGTGCCTCCGGGATGTACGGAATACGCGGAACTGTGTGCCTCCTTCATATCTTCTTCACGGATATTCCCCTTAGCACACACAAATGGCTACCATAATGCAACGTATCACCTTCATGAATCAATAAGTCCGTTCGAAATCCAGCTCCAACCTGTTCTCGAAACTTTTGCAATCTAGGGTCCTGTAATTGTGCTGCTTTCATACTTTCGATCGATGAAGATTGTACTTACAGCTGCATCAACTGCCCCGAAGAATACAGTAGCACAACCACCAAATCAAATCTTCGAAAATCTGCAATAAGTTCCTTCTGTGCAGTCAACATCTGAATTGCTGGCAACCGACTAAGCGCATCCGGCACAACATTAACTTTCCCCGGATGGTACTTAAAATCAAGATCGTAGTCAACCATCAGTTCCAACCATCTACACTGCCTCATATTAAGCTCCTTCTGTATGAACACATACTTTAAGCTTTTGTGATCGGTGAATACTTCGACCCTTTCGCCCAATAAGTAGTGTCTCCAAATCTTCAAAGCGAAAATCACAGCTGCTAGCTCCAAGTCATGAGTTGGGTAATTCTTCTCATGGTTCTTCAACTGTCTCGATGCGTACGCTATAACCTTCCCATGCCGCATCAAAACACATCCCAAACCTTTCCCAGATGCGCCGCTGTGAATCACCAATTCTCCGGAACCTTCCGGTACGGTTAAAACAGGTGCGGTTATCAACCTCTGCTTCAACGCCTCAAAAACTGACGCACACTTATCCGTCCATACAAACGGTACTTCCTTGCGCGTAAGCTTGGTCAAGGCTCAGCCAAACGAGCAAAATTCTCCACGAACATTCTATAGTATCCTGCAAGTCCAAGAAAACTTCTGATCTCTACAACGTTCTTCGGACAGTCTTGAACTGCTGCAATCTTCCCTGTATAAATAGTGATTCCATCTCCAGCTACGATATGCCCCAAAACTTCACTTCTTCAAGCCAAAACTCGCACTTGATCATCTTTGCATACAATCTTTCTTGCCTCAATGTCTGCAGTGTGATCTTCAAGTGTTCTACATGCTCTTCCTTGCTCCCTGAGTAGACCAGAATATCATCGATGAACACCACTATAAACTGGTCCAAGAACGGTGAAAGATTCGGTTCATCAAGTCCATAAATATCGCCGGTGCATTCGTTACTCCGAAGGGCATCATTAAATACTCGTAATGTCCATACCGAGTTCGGAACGCAGTCTTGCAATATCTTCTGATTTAGCTCGGACCTGATGATATCCGGACCGCAAATCCAGTATCGAGAATACCCTCGCGCTACTAAGCTGCTCGAACAATTCGCCAATGCGAGGGATCGTATGCTTTTTCTTAATAGTCACCCGGTTTAATTCTCGATAATCGATGCACATCCTCCTTGTGACATCCTCTTCTTTACTAGAAGATCTGGAGCTTCCCAAGGTGAATTGCACGAATTCAACCGTTCTCTAGCAATTCGGTAACCTGCTTCTTTACTTCTTCCAACTCCACTGGCGCCATTGGATAATACGCCTTTGAGATTGGCGTTGCACTAGGAACAAGATCAATCACGAACTCCACATCTCGTTTTGCGGTAAACCCGAGATGTCCTTGAACACGTCCATGAACTCTCGAAATATAGCCGGCGCTTCTTCCTTATCAACTCCCATCGACGAAAGAACATTGTTTGTCGGCCTAGCCCTAAACTTGACTGGCCCGACAGAACTACTTTCTCCAGCAAAACAAGCTCCGGATGTCCGGGAATCTGGAGAATCACTTTCCTTTCCTTACAATCAATATGAGCATGGAAAGTGCCGCGAAAATCCATTCCCAAGACAACAACAAACAAAGAGATGCACCAGAATTGAATAATCCTAATGCGGGGAAAACATGAACAAGTAAGATACCGAGATGACTTCATCCGAAGTCAAGATACTGAAGAGGATTAAGCACGGTAAACATGATTCAAGATGGCGATAAAACAATAACTGGTAACCAATGAAACCGAGAGAAGCAAGGTAATATAACGATCATGAAACAAGGAAGTGAATCAAGACCAGGACTCCAAGTTACTTAAATAGGGTACCACATTGTAACCATACTGCAGTTCATGGGTACAATTACATAACTCCACTCAAGTCGCCCAAATCCTAGTATCGGAATCAAAGAACAGGGAGAACCAATAGTGAACCAAAAAGGTTTCAAGCCGAGATGCGAAATCGTTTGCATATCATCAAGACAAAGATCAAGAGAAAGATATGATTTAAGAATCACGATTACAAGGTGGCAGGACATGCTCCTAATCATGAGTATTCTGATTTGTGTATTGGGCCCAATACCCAACTACAAAAGAATCAAACTCGATTAACCTATATCCTATGGCTCTGATACCAAAAGAACCATGTGACGCCCCGCTTCCCAGAGTACGCTAAGATGGGCACGTGACATAGCCAACCATGCTACCTGTGGATAGGAAAAATCCCTCCACAGTCACATTACGGCTGTAGAGATATCAAGAACAGGAAAATAGACTAAACTATCTAGTACATGTCTATGAGCCAGAATAAATGAGTCAAGAAATAATAATATGCGGAAGCAAAAGATCCAATAAATAAAACACCTGGAAGGTAAAATGGATACCAACAGGATCCTCACCGCTCGGTCTAACAGCGGTAATACTCCTGATCAGTCTGCAACAAAAGTAGAGGATCTGGGCCATGCAAAACCCAGACGTCAGCGCGTCATAACATCAAGCAATACTATATAAACAGGGTAGCAAGACATGCAAGTATGATCATAAAGGTAAAGCAGGTGTAACAACAATATAAATCAGGGCCGTGAAAGGTAGTGTGCAGTGAGTAATCTAAACTGGTCTATTGGGTTAACTACTCTCAAGTCTTGAAATCAATTTGATGAATCATCGATGTAACTCAATAGTATCCCGTGCGTGCCCGGGATCACGGTGAAGATTCTCGGGCTGAAACCGAGACATGCCGCTAGGCACTAAAGGAAAAAGGGTAATGATGAATGATGTCCATGGCATCATCCCAAGGCTGGCCTAGCCTCTAAAAAGGTAATGGATAACGATGGATGATGTCAGCAACATCATCCCAAGGTTGGCCCAGCCTCTAAAACTGATCAGTAAGGATAGCGAACTGTCGAGTTACAAGTCAGGTGATTGATTGGAAAGAGTGTTTTTGTAGTTTAACCGCAATCAGAACGGTGTCGCGTGTAGCTAGACCGAGGTGAGTACGGGTCGTCTTCTGGGAAACGTTGAACCTTTTGCTTTTACTTTAGATGTGTTGAGAAAGAGAGGAGGGATAAAGAATTTTATAGAAAGATTTCTAGATCTACGTTAAACAAGAATGTAAAATATAGATCTAGATTATTTTAAAGATGTAATTAATATAATAATAGGGCTTGTAGGGTTCGTTAGGATTTAGTAGTTATGGACGATTAATTAAAAGTTACCCTTTTTATCCATTAATAGATTTAGAACTAGAACGACGGTGATACGTGTAGATTAGGGTTTCTGGAGGGAAAAGGAATCCCACTCTTAACCCTTATCTCGACACGGAACTCCGTTCATATCTAGCCTTTACCAAAACAATCATTAATCTAATCTCTAATCGCGGTCGGAACTAACAAAGAATTGTTAGCGTGCCCGATTAGGATGTTAATGATTCTTTTGATAAAGTTCATAAACTTTATAGGACTTAAAAAGGGTTTAGGGATGTTCATCGTTCATTAGCCTACCCTAATCCTACGAACCCTAACAAGCGGAGAATTACTCGCGCATGTTGGGAGAAGAAGAGATGGAAAGAAATTGCATCATTAAACAACGAAGAAATAGAATAAGAAAAAGAAAGCTACCTTTATTAATCAACAAAATTCATTACACTTGAATCCTTAGAAAATGATTACAAATCTAGTTGCTTCTCGATCTCTTCCAAGGAGGTAGATGAACAGTTGATGATCAGCCTGGATGCGTGAGCCGTCTTGGACTTCGTGATCTCGTCGGCTTGATACCTTTTCCAAGAGGCTCTCGGTGTCTTTTTATAGTGCAAAGCCAGAATCTTGTAGTTGGAAACTTGGTAAAATTCAGCATAGATTTACGCCCAAAAAATATTTTGCTCTGATTCCCTCTAATTGCGGCGGATCCGCGGCCCAAGGATGGGTTTGGCCGCGGATCCGCGCTCAATGGTGAAGATCACTTTGTCAGTTTTCTTGGGCTTTCTGATTATGACATTTGGCAATCCAAGGCACCTTTAGAATTAAGAAATCTTCTCTCGGTTGCTTCCAGACTTGGTCTCCAAGTTTTGCTTCTTAATTTGGCAAGATTTCTTCAACAACTTGATTTGCTTGATTCTAGCCTTGAAAATTCTGCACAACTTGGAAATATACTGCACAACAACTCAAATAAGATTTTAGTAGACTTTGTTATACTAGGATTAGATCAATAATATTATTTGCATACATTTTCCTACCAAATACTAATTAAAATATATTAACATATGGAAAATGGTGTTTTTACACATAAACTATCATATGTATAATATATTATAATAAAGTCCCTTTTTAATATGAAAATGGTAGGAAAAATGTAATACAAATGTGCAGTTTTATCAACTGAACATCAGGTTTCATCATTGATTTCCCCATACCCCCAGGTTATATATGTTCAGGTCAGGTATTAAATAATCTGGAGCTAATGCCAACTCAGGATCAGGCAGGTACAGGTTTGTCTAGATATACAACAGGAACGGTCCGTAAGGACAACATGTCAGGTTTGTTGGCATTAGACACAAGATCAGGTAACAGGTAAGACCATGGTACATCAGGTCAAGCCAGGTAATGTATAAAGGTGTCATGTCATGTCAAGAGTTGCACGGTACCATGTCGTGTCAAGTAATGAGTGTAACAAGTCATGCCAGGGTGTACAAGATATCATGTGGGTGTTCATAATCAACTAGCACAAGCATGGGTATACAAAACAAGCATGGGTACTAATAGCACAATAAACTGGAACATGTAATATGATATGCAAATAAGTACAGATTAAACTATATGGATGTACGGTTATCGATTAGAGTCAGGGTTAGGTTCTAACATTAAGTATCTTACACTTAAATGAATATGAAATATTAAAATCACATTAACATGTATTAAATGGCCTAGGGATGCAATTATATATAAAACAGGTTAGATGGATGCAAACTGGTGTTGAACAGTTATACATATTTAAAGCATACTATGGCTATGCGACCAAGAACTATGTTATAAATATAGGCATGGCATACAATATCGTAATCTAACATGCAACCGGGTGTGTTTTCACAATTAACTCAAAATGATATCAACGGACATCGGATGGTAAAATGTGATATAGGGCACCAAATTCAAACTTCATGCTTAAAATATATATATACAAATAAATATGAAATACTATAAATAGCATGTAGCAAGTTTCACTTGCCTAGACGGATCAAGAGACGGGTGTACGGAACGTCTCACGTCGGCGAAATGTCGCGACGCGCACACGGTGCACGGAACGGTTCCAAACAATGCACAAGGGTGATCACGCAAGCAAGGCACTTCCTCTGGGTCGTTTGTATCGTCGGCGACGATCCCGGCTCCGGCGAACTCTTCAGGAGTTAACGGGCATTTCCCAATAAGCCTCCTTTCTCTATAAACCAACTCTTTCTCTTTAAAATCTTCTTTCCTATACTTTACCAGGACCTTCTATTCTTCAGGAGTAAATATATCTAGGTACCCAGCAAAGGCAAGCATATCCATCTCAAATCTAAGGTGTATAGACATGAAGTGGCCTTGTGAGCGGAGCTGATTGACTATTTCATTGCTTAGTTTCATAATGTGCGGCTTGAATCTTAGCGCATGATAATTCACTCGGCATCTTAATCTCTGAAGTTCAGGTTCATCAATTTCCTCTGCAAGGCGGTGTGAAAAACGAGTAAGGTATATAGCACCATGTTCCTTCATCATTTCCAAAGCAGTCGTCCTATACCAGCTTAAAGGAGCATCTCTTGGCGGATTAATCTGATAAGATTTCATCTTTTTCCTCTTTCCTCGCGTGAAAACTTCAGGGAGGCTTTCTACAATATTGACATCGTATCTTAATGATTTGATGAAATGCTCAACATCATAGATACCTTGCTTCACGTCAAAAGGAGTTTGTGTCTAACTCGGGTAACACTAAAGTAGCATTCATGATTCTTGCTGCAAGAACTGCATTGCATATCGCGGTGCGCTGTTGGTTTAAACCACCACTGCAACGAACACGCAAATACCCATTGCTTTCGTTTGTAGGAGGGGGCCGGTATGAACGCGGAGCTGAGGATGGCCTCCAACCACTAGAAGCAGCAGGTCCCCAAAGCTTGTCGACGTTGATCTCCTTCGCTTCGTCCAAGGATCGATTGAAACCGATGGTAGAGAAGAGAGAAATAGTACAGATCACAAGAACGATCGCTGCGATCGAGAATCGACCGAGCAAACCCTTAATCCCTCCACCTAGCTGTTTCGCTTGCCTCGCATCTCCGCCTCCTCTTCGTCCCCACATATCTTTTCTCATTTGCTTGCTTAGTGATTTTGGAATCTTTGACGAAGAAAAATTCCGGAGAATTTGCTGAGATTTTGTTGGTTTGTTTGTTAGTTTGGGTGGCGTGAAGCTGAGATCTGAGGGGGAGAGGGAGAGGGGGCTCGGAGAGATATGGGAGGTGAGAAAGAAGAAGAGAGATAGAGAGAGAGAGAGAAAGAGATAGAGAGAGAGAGATTCTGTGAGATTGTTAAAATATTAAAAATATATATGTGAAGAGAGAGAGAGACAGAGAGAGAGAGAGAGAGAGAGAGCGCGTCTGGAGAGAGAGAGAGAGAAACGGAGAGAGAGAAAGAAAGAGATCAATCAGTATGATTTAGTTTAAAAAATAAATAATATATATTTATAACATTCTGACTGTTATTATAAATATATAAGGATAAAATAATATATTTTAGTTAAAATATATTAATAGTTTATAAATATATAAAGAATATAATATTAGTCCGTTTTGAGATTTTGGCAAATACAAACTTACTCCAAAACACGTCCGGGCCGGGTCTAAAAATTCAGATTTAAAATATTAAAAATATAAGCGACTTCCAAATTTCAAAATGATTTCTCTGTGAACGAAAATGCATACGCCCAAGAACGGATGCACGTACGTGCGCGTAGCCATCCAAACACGTCCGTTTCACTGAACGGGACGAGAACAAGATGCGCGGATGCTACCACGGGGTTAGGGGTATCATGCAGGATATGAAATGTATTTTTAAAATATTTTACGTGACTTGAAATGTTATATGGTAAAAGATGCCATGCCAGGTAAAATGCCAGCATGTACTAATCATGAGACGCACGTGTCCAAGCAACAAGTCAAGGTAATTTATAAATAAGAATCAAACAGGTTCAAGCAAGCGGGTCGGGTCGAATGCAATGTAAAGTGTAAAATACCATTCGCACCCACAATACGTTAAATCAAGAATATCACGAATCAAGAAATACGAGAACTGGAATTGGTATAAATGAACTCGGGTGTTACAAGACTATTTCTTCATCTCTCTCGGAATCGCTCCCAAAGATCGGGATAGTGGAGACGAACTTCTGTTTATCCTTCGGTTTTCGACATCATTCCGTGTCTTCGAAGTATGGTAGGAAGTACTTTGCGTCTTCATTTTTCAGAACCTTGTTTACGAAGAAAGGTTTTAGCTCTCTCGTGACGGTGTATTCTGAGCCGTCTTTGAAATACTTCATACACTGATATTGTGAAGAAGGGATGACGTTATACTCATGCAACCAAGACCTGCCGAGAAAAGTGTTGTAGCAAGTCTTGGCGTCAATGACGTGAAATTTTTTGTCAGTGACTAGCAACCCGAAGCATAACGTCGGTATTACGGACCCAAGCGTCCGTGACAACTGTGAGTCGAACCAGGAGATAGTAATTTTGTCTCGGGCTAAGTGCTGAACGTTCATGCAAATCTCCTTCAACACTTTCACGTTGAGAAGGTTGGCGGAGAATCCGTTGTCGACAAGGATTTTCCTTATCTTGATGTTGTGGCAGTACCCGGTGACGTATAACGGGAGGTTATGCTCACACGTACTGAGGAGGAGGTCTTCATCGCTGAATGTAATGTCTACTGTGTGATCCTCCGCCAGCTCATCCTTCATCTTCTCTTCTGCAATGAAAGCTTGGAACTGATTGGGCTCTTGTAATGCCTTGATCAGAGACTCTCGTGCCTCTTTGGACAAGATGAGAGCATCCAATATGCTCAACTATGAGGGTATTTTCCTCAGATGTGCTAGGACATTGTAATCCACCTTGTTTTCCTAGACGGGTCCCTCGCTGTGAGCTCTTTGACAATTCCATCATCAAGGGCAATTTCCTCAGGGAATTTTTCTTTCCCTTTGTCTCTTTTGCTCGAACCTTTGTTTGTAGGTCCGAGGTTCTTCTCAGGTAGCGTGCGGTTACGCAGCTGAATATTCTCGCAGTTCTTCTCCTCCTCATCTTTTTCCAAGGTGGAGTCCTTGAAGAGAGGGCTGAGGGTTATTTCATCCTCAGAATCGCTCCCGAAAGTAAGGACTTGGGGTTTTTTTCCCTTTCCGAACTGGTATCAACCATATGACTGTTGCCAGTCGTTTTTTCACGCGTACTTGTTGCACTCTTTTACTGTCGACGAGCTTCGAGCTTCATCCTCTTAAAGTGTTTTTGGTGGGCAACATATCCCTGCCACCACTTCTTGAAGGTACTGCATTTTTCGGTGGGGTGGGTGACCCTCCGATGATATAAGCAGTAGTTTAGATGTGAATCCTCTCCATCGAGGCATATGACCCCGGGAGTATTTCCTATGAGAGGTGGCAGCTTCATTCCTATTGACAGGGCTTTGGTGAACCGCTTCTCTTCCTTGATCCTGCTCTTATTTGTGGCAGGGGTGCTTCAGTTTGGTTGGAGTACTTTACGAATCATCCTGGCAGCAGCTTCTTCATCCTGATGATGACTCTTAGCCTTTTTGTATATGGCTGTCTCACGTTCTTGGTCAGCTTTGCTTTTTCGAAAGTCTTCGTTTAACAGCCTATCGATCGGTTCTTTTGGCAGTTCCGGAGATTTTAGCGCCGATTCTGCCCCCAGTTCGACGGCGCTGTTTTCTAACGCTGAGGAGCTTCTTCGCCATTTAAAGACGAATGGAAGACCATGTGGCAACTTGTTACATAGTCTTCGATTTCTTCCGATGAGTTTTTTCCTCGTCGTTGTCACTATCTTCGTTCTCTAGAATATGCTTAAGAAACTCTTCGAGGGTGACCGGCGTCTGCGCCTTCTAGTTGTACTCCTCCAATGCGTCGATGTACTTTTGTAGGTTTGTGCGCTTGTCGTCATACTCGGTAGGCTGCACAGGCTTCTTGGTCTTCTTCTTTTTCTTTGAAGACTTTGAAGGCATGACTTGGGGATTTTTCCCTTTGTCAATAACTTTCGATACGAGACGCGGTTTCAGCATCCTTTCGATGATTTCGGGTTCAAGTTGGCTTTTCCACCTGACTGCCGGACATGCTTGTAGATCATTCAGTATTCTTTTGGTCTTTGCTGCAAGAACGACTTCCCATGGAGTTTCTTCCACGAGCGAGCATGATTCTCCCGGTGCATCCACCTTTTTGGAGGTGTGCTTCTGTGGTGGGTTCACCCTCCAGTTCTCAGACAACGTGAACTTCCCCTATTGATACTGATCCTCGACCCAGTTCTTAAAGACATAGCAATCCTCAATTGGGTGGCTCACCATTCTGTGATACGAGCAGTAGTTGGGGTTGTTGACGTCGCCAGGTTGCGGTGGACGCCGTGGGTCTGGCAATGTGATGAGTTTGTTACGCATTGCCAACTCAAATAGTCTTCTCGTCTTATCACGGGAAAACGAGTAAGCGCGTCCTAGCCTTTCTTCCAGGGATAGGCATGGACGTGCATTGTTTTGGCGAGCCGCCAGTTTTAGGCCACTCGGTTGTTGTTGAGTGTTGGCGACGAAGGCCGCTTTCCCTTTACCCTTGGCATTTCGAGAGTCCATGTTTGAGGAGGAAGGCCCATGGCCCATCTGGTCCATTTGGGCCAGCTTATCGATCAGAGCCTGAAAGGTCGTCAGCTTGAAGAACGTCATGAACTGGGACACAGTCGTTTGCGGATCTAGGGTCCCGATGAACATGCCCACGGTAGGGGATTCTTCGATGTGTTGTTCGCACTTTGACCACAGGTTTCGCCACCGGATCGCGTATTGGACCCAGGTTTCACCCGGCTTTACTCTGGCATTGATTAATGCCGTGATCGGGGTGCGCTCGCTTGCGCTGGCGAACCGCTGTGTGAACAACAGTTTCATTTCCGTGAATGTTCTCACGGAGTCATTTGGGAGCTCCGAGTACCATTCAAAAGCCATCTATGACAGGCTACCAACGAACTGGCGAAGCAGCAGTTTATCATCACCTCCAGTGTTGCCGTACAGAGCTTTAAACTAAGCGACGTGCTGGTGTGGGTTTCCTGTCCCCTTGTACACATGCAACTTGGAGATCGTATATCGCGGCGAGTATTTGAGTTGGTCATACCAGCCTGGATACGGTCGCCCAGTTCTGACGATTTGGACAGCCGCTTCATTTTCTTAATGAGCTCGTATTTGTTGAGTGATATAATCATCAAGAGCAGCCTTGGAGATCGTTTCCTCCTTCGCTGTTGATAAAGCCGGAAGATGGTTTGATATTTCCCCTTTGTCATCCACGATGATTATCGGCGGATTCTCGGCTGGAGGTTCTGGCTGGATCATCATTCCAACCATGTTCTGGAACAAAAGAGCCATCTACTTTATATTGGCGGCCTTCTCAGCGGCTTCCTTATCTTTTCTTTCAAGCACCCTTCGCAGAAACTCTGTATCGGTCTCCTGCTCTTGGCGCTATTCAAATGCTGGTTCCAGACTTTCTTTCTGTTCGGTGAGTGCTGCCATTTTGGTCAGCATTTCTTGGTGCTTTTGTTGTTGCTTCTGAGCTTTTGTTAACGACCGAGTTTGCGGTCGATGAGCCATGGAAGCACTACTTTCTTCTTTTCCGGATGCCATGTAAACCGTGTGTACGATCATGCCCCTAGACTTAGGGCATTTGGGTTCATCGCCTTTGGAATTTGCCACAGGCAGTAGGATTTTCTCCGGCCTCCTCCTTTTTTAGGAGGTCGAAGTTGAAGGAGCCATTGTAACAGGCACCCGTGTGGAAGAAGTCCCTCGCTGTATGGTTGAGGGATAGTTTTCCTCTTGCCGAGCCTTCGATTTCTTCGGTCGACGAGAGTAGTTTTGATCAATCATGGAGTCCTGGACTTTTCGCCAGACTCTATGAATTTGGGAGGAGAGCCGTTGATGGGGGCGCTCCGTCTTTGCCTGCACTGTGGCTTCTGTAGGCGAGGGCGATTTCTTTAGTACCGCCGTTGGAGAGTTCTTTCGCACCCTCCTAAGCAGATCAAAACTGTTTCCGGTTGGAACAACAACATCAACTTCCACCATCGGAGCTGGCGGAGTAAGTCCAGAGGGGGAGTTGCCTATAGCTTTTCTCATCCGGAGCCAGTGGTGATGTCGAGCGTGTCTTGCAGAGGGGACCGCCTAAGTTTTGGAAGCGGCTTCTTCATGTCCCTGGCTTTTGTTAGGGACTGTTGCTGGAGTTAGCCTATTGAAGACTGACGACCTTGGTAGGGTTTGCGGAGGAACGACTAATCTTTTAAAGACCGATCTTCTGGTAGGGGAAGCACTTTTGACGACTTCACCTACAGGAGGAGTTGGAAGGGCTATCCGTTTTGGGGCATCCCCTTCAAGTATGACGAGCCTCTTTACGAGCCAGTTTTGGTTCTGGATCAGCCTGTTGAAGACTGAGACGTCTGAGGTTTGGCTTAGCCTGTTGAAGACTGAGGCATCGGATTTGGATGACCCGTTGAGAGGGGCCATTGTAGTTGTAATTTGATCGAAGACCGACCTCTTGGGAGCTTCTTCCTGCGGCGCTGGGACGCTGAAACTCGTTAGTGGGATTATGGTCCCGAAGAACAATCCGGTAGTGGCTTGAGTCACTTGCCCCACCAGCATTGAAAAGATGGAGGTCGCGTTGGGCCTATAAGTCACTCCTCCAGTTAGGGCGGAGTGGGAGTTGCTGTTGCAAGTTGTGCAGCTGGAAGTCATTGATATTCTCTTCTTCGTCATAGGATCAAGACACCAAATCTTAGTACCTCGAATCCAAGGGAAACCATAGCGAACATTGATTTTGTTCGCGAACACGACACACGAAGTGTGGAGTGGAAAGAGGAAAAGGTCCCACCGGGCTTGTCAGAATCTGTTGTCATGCCCCGCTTCCCAGAGTACGGTAAGGAGACGGACGGGTCACATGACGTATTTACTCAGAAGTAAACATGTTAAGCATAAATAAGCAATATAATATAAATGGACACAAGAATGACATGGGATGTAAATGAACAACAACTTTTTATTTATTAAACATTCTTTACAATACAACTGAAAAGTAAATACAATGTGGAAAGCAATGACTAAACAATGGCATGAACTGAAAGTAAAGTATATACAAGTGAACTAAAGCTCGGGGTCCTCGATGAACTGCTCCAAGTCTTCTGAGCTGGGCTCGATCTCCATAGTGTCAGTTATATGTATGCCCTAGAGACCATTACTGTACATTAGATGTATATTGTAGTGGATGCTTGGACATATATAGGAAGGACTTTCTTGCTCGACATGATAGTAGGCTATCTGGTTACTCTTTATCATAACATGTACACTGATTGTCTCTCTGTTACATGTTGGTAAAGCCCTTAGAATGTGTACTTGACTACCTGGATTATGATGCGGATCATACTAGTGGGACAATGGTAGTCTGTGAGTACATCCTTTAATGTCCCTAGTCGTGGGTGTATCGAGACAGGACATCGATATACCGAAGTAGACTAGCGTGTAGCTTCTCGACCCATGTAGATAGGCGATGGATGATCCCATATCCATTGGTGTTTGATATCAGAGATGATATACGGGTGCTCAATGGAGACTGGGTACACTGGACAGACTCGCCGAGAACTCCTAGATGGTATTATACCTCACGTCAGATGGCAGTTCTCTGGTGACACTGGTACAGGTTAGTCTATCGACCCGAGATCGTCGTAGAGTCTTGTGTGATTCCCACTGTGCTTTGATTTCCACCTTACCACGTTCAAGAGGATGTGCAAAATGGTGGTTTTTCCCGAGTCACATGGAGGCAATGAGCGATAGGAGGGGATTCGTCTCTCCCGGTATTGGGGGTTGATGTTGCGCTGCACTCGATTGGCCATAACAGGAAGTCCCTGGCCAGGGCTGTTTATGAGATTTACTGGTAAGTGTTATCAGTAGTTTCTCGACCTGTTATGAGCCTCCTATCGGCACGACTTATCAAGCTATTGGGGTCTGACGTTTACCACCCCCAGGCGCGATATGCAACATATCAGACGAAGAGACCGGACTGTACGGTAGTTTTACTGATTGGATTCACAGGAATATGAGCAGGCATGCTTGTTGATCTTCTGATCGCTCAATACCCGGGTGGCCGTTACGTTTAGCAGACCGCTTGCGGCTTGAGGGTGTTTGATATGATCATCGCCTACTGCCGGCGTATCGACGAGTCTTTAGAGTCCTACACACAGGTTTCCTGGTTCATGCGAAACGAAGTAGGAGCACATATATGATATGTGCGGGACTGAGATTAATGCGCGTATGTGATACCGCATTCTATTCTCGTGATATGTGACATCGATCAGTTATATGTGATATAGCCGGGTTATCGGATCATGTGTTGATTCGATAATTTGTTACATTTGATATTAATCGGTTATATGAGATATAGCCGGATTATTAAATCAAGTGTTGATTTAATAATTTAATGTATAATTATATATTTGATATATTAATTTACATTAACTAGTATTGGCTCACTTAAGTTTTCTTTTCTCACTTGATTTTGTGCACATAATATTTATGTGATATATATTAATGTACACTATTTGTGTCATACTTGATGATACACACTACATGGGTGTATGAGACTTACACCATACTAATTATAATGCAGGGTTTAAATATTTAAAGTAAATCCAAATTAGTTGGAAATTATTCACATACATGAAGCTTGTAGAAGCTTGTGGATGCATTGACTTAGTCCACTAATTTTGTTTTACTTAAGATATTTATTAACCTAACTATTATCACTTTACCATGGTTATGTCTCTACATGAGTTAGTGTTTGACACTAACTCACCCATGGTTGCTATTCTCAACTCATTAGTTCATTCTCACTTCTTCACTTCATCTTCTTCATCCTTGAGAAAAAACTTTCTAGCTTTTAGAAAAGTGAGAATATATTGTGAGAAAAATAAAACTAAAGTGAGCCCATTTCCTACTTCATCATCCTTTACTACTTGTCATTTAGTATAGGGTGTTTTCTTCACTAATTTCACAATTAGTGAAGAGGTAGCATGAGCTTGAGTCTCCTCGACGTAGATCATCTTCGACCTCGAAGACTTCCAGCAAATTTGTTCATTTCTCCGGGAGAACCCTTTCTAAAGTTTGGGTGTTCATGACTTGCAGCGAAGGGACTACTACACGGAGCTTTAGAAGTGAAGGACCGGTCTACAAAGGCTGTATTCCTCATTCACTTAGTGTAATGTTTGATTACATGTTTGCTTTACTCCTAATTTTCTAGTTAGATCCTTGGCATGGGTTGCATAGCTCTCTAGGTTTTTAAAAATTGAATACTTGATACCCCAAAAAATCCTAGTTAGGGTGCTATGGAACCCATCGGTGGTATCAGAGCCAAGCTAGAGCATTAGGCATTGTCTAGGCGAAGTTAAAAGTCCGATCGAACCCCGAAAACTCAAGTTTGCACCCTTCTCTGGAAATTTTCCAAAAAGTTGGATTTTTCTATGTTAAAAATTCTCAAAAAATCATACAGGTAATTATATAGACCCGCATGAAGAACGAGTCCCTAACTCGCTTTAGTGACCGCGGAACCGCGGCCAAAACATGCTTTTGGCGGCGGTTCCGCGGCGCCACTATGGAGGCTTGGGACGGGCCTTCAGCTGCTGGTCCATATGTACTGGGGTATGTTTCTGGGTATTTCTAATACTGCTCAAGTGTTGAGCTCTCTGGGAAAATTTGAGAATTCGTTGATTCGATCGAATTGTTTAACATCGTCTAGCTATCTGTGATTGTGATACTATACTTGGAATCCACACTAATTTGAATTTTATAAATCTAGCAATTTAGTCTCATTTGATCGGTTGCCACGGGATCTTGATGTGATCAAAAGTCTGTCGCAATCACGTAGCGTACACGGATACTCGCCAGGTAACATTATTAGATAGCCACGCCCCATAGCCCCGACTAAGTGACTGTAGGAGAGCCCCGTTACCTAAAGCATCCGTACGGGTGCTCGCGGCCGCGGTGTTCCGCCTAAGTGCACTTCTTCGACGGTATCGGGGGGTGCGGCCGTCTACTAAAGTTTCCAACGAGCATTCGATTAGGTTATCGGGAATCTTGTTGAATTACCCGACTTGTTATTGGAAAGTGTTTTTAATATTAAGACTAAAATGCGAGATTTATAATTGTTAGGCATATGATGTCTAAGGAATTCATTTGGTTGGGCATGAAATCCAAAGTATGTGATACATTGGGTTTATGATGTCCAAGGTGGTTGCGGATTCCAATTGTTATAGTTTTTCACTTACTTTTCTGCGACCGTAAGTGTAATATGTGGTGTATCACCGGTTTCGTTGCTATACGTCAACGACAATTGGGATACGCATATTTACTTACGTTGATGACATGTGATGTTATGTGTTGCTAGGATATGTTACATTGGATTGTCGTGTTTGAATAGCCCGGGGGGGTTATGTGAGATGAGAGTTTTTCATTTTCATTCATGTAAAAGCTTGTATCTAATATTCTTTTATTGGGGCATTTCCAGGTTGAGGAAGATGTCTCCGTTGATGTATATTATTTACTTTTCCGCATTAGGATAGACCCAAGGAGGGGTGCACAAGTAACCGGGTTCTAGAGTCCAGTTGGAGACTATCTCGAGGCGTCGAGTCCGGGTCTCCTAACTCTAGAATTGGTGGGGTTGCTTGCCGCTCTCGTAGGGGTCTAGGGATGTGGGTTTGGCTATTCATCACGACCGTGGAATCCGTGTTTTATACATGCTTAATATAAAACCCGGAAATCCTAGTATATCCAATATTTCATATATGATTTCTGCTGCGATATTCTGTGATGTGATCATTGTGGATTCTGGGACGAATGGATATACATTATATATGAGATATATAGTAGACGTTGCTTATGTTTTGCACCCGCGCTAGTCCTGTCCCGGTATACCGTTAGTTAAGTAACCTAACGGTGCATAACGGGACACTGTGGCGAATGCGGATGGCATAAGCGTACGTTGTATTTTTGTTTCTTCTGTGATGCTTAGGAAGCTTAAATGATGGGATTTCATTAATATGATTAGTGAAAGAAAATAAACCTAAAGATGTTGTAGAATCGAATTTTCAAAAACAGGTATCTCTAGTTCTTGCTTTGCATAGCGATGTTCCTTGATGAACACCCAGCACCTTATTCGATAAGAAAAGAGCCGAGATCTCTTCACCGGGAGTGACCTTTTTAAGCAATAACTGGCAGATGCTACAACCCTCAGTTTCGTCTTTTGATTGCTTTTCTAGTTCTTGCTTTGCATAGTAGTATTATGAATATCCTGCGCCTCATTCGAAGAGGAAAGAGCCGAGATCCCTTCACCGGGAGTGACCTCTTTAGCGAAACTAGCAAAAGCTTAAAAAACACTCCATTTAAAATCATTTGATTCTATAATGATATCAAGTTCATTATGAAAAAGGTTTTCTTAAAAACCAGTCGTAGCCCTCCGTCATTTCAGATAAGTACTTCATAGTATTCGTACTACGTTTGTTGGCTTTCGTCAAGGCGTAGTGTGCGGTAGCTATTTATGCTTATCTGCATAATCATATGATGCGATTGAGTTAGGGTAGTCGTGCGACTTTGTTGGCTTTCGTCAAGGGTCGTGCGGGTGGGTTTAATTCAATCAGGAAATGTACGAGTTGAACTTAACTAGCGGCCTATGGTTTGTTAGCTTTCGTCAAGGTCATAGGATGCTAGGGGCAAAATTATCGGGAATTTCAAATGTTGAAATTTGCAATGAGATTGCATACCGTCTATGAGATAGTTGGATCCCGATACCCACTGCAAGTAAGAGTTACTCCTGGCAGAGTTTTGCACTTTACAATTAGCCGATCAAGTAGGTGTCTAGAAAGGTGTCAACGAGGTTACGCCTATGGGAAAGCGAGGTTTATTTTAATTAGGTCCGTGCTAAAGCACGGGGAACCTCCCTCAAAGTACCGGCACTTGCCTGGCTGAAAGATTGGCGAACGTGTAAGGTGTAATTAATCCCGGCCAATCTTTCCTTTTAGGGTTTGAAGGAAGATTTGATAAAAACAGTAGGAGCCATCCTGATTAGATAAAATTATAACCAATCTAATTTTACAAGAGCGCACGCAGAGTGTTTTCTTCTTTCTCTCTCTAGGTAACGACCATGTCACGCCTTAATCAAGTTATAATATGGATGTATTGACTGAACCCGCTTGTTATACTGAGCTGGGGAACGTTGGTCCAGCTCCAACTTATAATTGTTATAAGACCGAGCAGGAAATAGGGGATTACCAGGGTTCCTGTGCCGCCCAAACAAAAAAAGTGCATGATGATGCATCTTCTTTGGGTGTGTCCATTACAGAGAACTGTTTCTCAGTATCCTTTACGTCCTGGGTATGAGATACTGAATCAGGATCCCACATATGTAATATGTTACATGGGCTATTGATAGGTAGAGAACTGAGAATGGGTGATAAGTTTCAAGAGTTGGAAACGGTGCAATTGTTGCAGCCAAAGTGTTGGCAGTTATCACCCTGTATTAACAAATACATTGATTCTGAACGAATGTTATTAGATACCGAACCTGATATACAACATTATATCAGTCTCTTTATTTAGTAAAGAAGGATATAATTTTGTATTGTTGGATAATGTTTTGAACATTTCCTATATCAAGAGTTGATCGGTTCAGGCACGTTATCTAAAAGCATATACGTTCTAAATCAAACCACAGTTCTTAACGTACAGGAACATACACAAGAGGAAGAGTTCAGAAATGAATGAATCCTTCTTGAAGCATTGTAGACTAGGTTATATCAATGCGACCCGACTAGCTAAGTTACATTAAGATGCATATTTAAATCAGTTTGAATTTACATCTTGTGAAACTTTCCAGTCATATCACAAAGATAAGATGATCATAGCTCCGTTTACTGGAAACAGAGAAAGAGTTAATGAACTCTTGGGATTGATACATGATGATGTATGTAAGTCCCCTGTCTACACATGCCAGGACTGGTTCTTTATACTTTATTACATTCACTGATGATCTCTCAAGATTCGGACATATGTTCCTGTTGAAACACAAGTCTGAAGCTTCTGAGAAATTCAAAGAATATAATTTAGAAGTAGAGAACCAAAACGGGTATAAGTATTATGTCCTTTGATGTGATCAGGGAGTAGAATACTTGAGCACGAAATTCCTGGACTATTCAAAAGGAGAATGAGATTCTCTTTCAACATTACTCCTCCATATACACCACAGCACAACGGTGTATCGGGGTGGAGCAATCGCACCCTATTAGATATGGTGCGCTCTATGATGTGTACTACTGAGTTGCCTATTTCCTTTTGGGGGTTGTGCACTTGTGAAGCTGCATACTATTGAATTGGGTTCCAACTAAATCAGGTGCCTACCACTCCATATGAGATATGGTATGGGAAGAGCCCATATCTTAAGTGAGTTAAGATTTGGGGTTGTTCGGCCTATGTCAAAAGAAAAATCCGGACAAGCTCGAGATAAGGTCAGTTCTGTGGAAGTTTGTTGGATATCCCAAGAATTCGCAAGGGAATATCTTCTACCGCACCGAGGAACAAAATGTGTTTTATTTCTCGGCATGCCACCTTTTTTTAGAAAAAGGAATTTATTTTGGAAAGAAATTTGTGGTCATGAGGTAGAACTGGAAGGAGTTCCAGCTATACAAATTACAGCTGATGATTTGGTAGAACCGGAGGATTCAATAGCTCCCGACGAACCTCAGCCTCTCCGCCGATCTGGTAGGGTTCCTCATCCACCTGAGAGATACTCCGGTTTTCTCGATGATAGTGGAAGCGAGGAATGCATCATGAGATGATGACCCAACTAGTTTCGAGCAGGCCATCGAGAGTGGGGACTCTGTAAGAATGGCTGGATGCTAAGTGATCTGAGATGGAATCCATATACACCAACAAAGTATGGACTTTGGTTGCTATATCTGAAGGGTTAAATCCCTATCAGGAGCAAGTATATCTTGAGAAGATTGCTTGGTGTAGATGGAAAAGATGAGACTTTCAAAGCTAGAGATGTTGTAAAAGGTTTTGGTCATCGACCAGGTGTGGATAATGATGAAACATATTCTCCAGTGGCTATGCTTAAGTCCATCCGAATCCTACTTGCCATTGCTACATACCATGACTACGATATCTGGCGATTGGGTGTCATGACTGCTTTTCTAAATGGTGATTTAGAACAGAGCGTCTATAAGTACACAGCTAGAGGGCTTCGTAGACAGTGGGAGCAGCGGAAACGTGTGCAAGTTTCTTTATGAGTTAAAGAAAGTATCACGGAGTTGGAACATCTGTTTTGATGTGGTAGTAAAAGTGTTTGACTTCATCAAAATGGTATATGAACTTTGTATATACAAAAAGGTTGTAGATAGTAAGGTGGTCTTCCTCGTATGGTACATGGATGGCATAATCTTGATAGGAAAGGTGTTTCCTATGCTACACTCGGTCAATCTCCTCTTATCACATTGATTCTCCATATAGGATCAAGGTGATACCTTCTAAATCCTGGGTTTTGGATCTTTGAGATAGATATATGTGGATGTTAGGGTTCTCACTAGGTGTAGTGAGATGGTATCAATCGATCCTGGGAAGAATCACTGGATAACTTCCAGGGTGGTAAGGTCGACTGAATGTCAGTCACAGGCATTGTCTTTACCCTCAGTAGATGGACGGTATATTGGAAGAGTTCCAAACTAGATACCGTGGCAAACTAGACGATAAAGGCTGGATACATCGCTACCAAAGATGCTACCAAAGAGAAAGTCTGGGTGTATATTAGTTCATAAGATGAACTTCGTTCCTACCATTGTGTGACAATGGAGTTGTGGCTTAGGCCTAGGAACCCCCGTCCTATCAGTGATCCAGACATATTCTAAGGCGGTATCACCTAATCATAGAGATGGTCGATCTCCAGGGGATCGAGGTTAGGAGAGTAGACTCAGAGGACAACACGGCGGATCCACTCACAAAGGCCTTTTTCCAGAAAGAGACTTTTATGGGATGGTTGAGTATGAGATACTACAACCACTCCTATATGATGGCCCTAGTGCAAGTGGGAGATTGCTAGTTATATGTATGCCCTAGAGGCCATTACTGTACATGAGATGTATATTGTAGCGGATTCTTGGACATATATAGGGAGGACTTTCTTGCTCGACATGATAGTATGCTATCTGGTTACTCTTTATCTTAACATATACACTGATTGTCTCTCTGTTATATGTTGGTAAATCCCTTAGGATGTGTACTTGACTACCTGGATTATGATGCGGATCATACTAGTAGGACAATGGTAGTCTGTGAGTACATCCTTCAATGTCCCTAGTCATGGGTGTATCGAGACGGGGCATCGATATACCGGATTAGACTAGCGTGTAGCTTCTCGACCCATGTAGATGGGCGATGGATGATCCCATATCGATTGGTGTTTGACATCAGAGATGATATATGGGTGCTCAGTGGAGACTGGGTACACTGGACGGACTCGCCGAGAACTCCTAGATGGTATTATACCTCACGCCAGATGGCAGTTCTCTGGTGACACTGGTACAGGTTAGTCTGTCGACCCGAGATCGTCATAGAGTCTTGTGTGATTCCCACTGTGCTTTGATTTCCACCTTACCACGTTCAAGTGGACGTGCAAAACGGTGGTTTTTGGGTGCAGTCCCGAGTCATATGGAGGTATTGAGCGATAGGAGGGGATTCGTCTCTCCCGGTATTGGGGGTTGATGTTGCGCTGTGCTCGATTGGCCATAACAGGAAGTCTCTGGCCAGGGATGTTTATGAGATTTACTGGTAAGTGTTATCGGTAGTTTCTCAACCCGTTATGAGCCTTATATCGGCACGACTTATCAAGCTATTGGGGTCTGACGTTTACCATCCCCAGGCGTGATATACGACATATCAGACGAAGAGACCGGACTGTACGGTAGTGTTACTGATTGGATTCACAGGAGTATGAGCAGGCATTCTTGTTGATCTTCTGATCGCTCAATACCCGGGTGGCCGTTACGTTTAGCAGACCGCTTACGGCTTGTGGGTGTTTGATATGATCATCGCCTACTGCCGGCGTATTGACGAGTCTTTAGAGTCCTGCACAGAGGTTTTCTGGTTCATGCGAAACGAAGTAGGAGCACATATATGATATGTGCGGGACCAAGATTAATGCGCGTATGTGATACCGCATTCTATTCTCGCGATATGTGACATCGGTCAGTTATATATGATATAGCCGTGTTATCGGATCAAGTGTTGATTCAATAATTTGTTACATTTGATATTTGTCGGTTATATGAGATATAGCCGGATTATTAAATCAAGTGTTGATTTAATAATTTATTGTATAATTATATATTTGATATATTAATTTACATTAACTAGTATTGGCTCACTTAAGTTTTCTTTTCTCACTTGATTTTGTGCACATAATATATATGTGATATATATTAATGTACATTATTTGCGTCATGCTTGATGATACACACTACATGGGTGTATGAGACTTACACTATACTAATTATAATGTAGGGTTTAAATATTTAAAGTAAATCCAAATTAGTTGGAAATTAGTCACATGCATGAAGCTTGTAGAAGCTTGTGGATGCATTGACTTGTCCACTAATTTTGTTTTACTTAAGATATTTATTAACCTAACCATTATCACTTAGCCATGGTTATGTCTCTATATGAGTTAGTGTATGACACTAACTCACCCATGGTTGCTATTCTCAACTCATTAGTTCATTCTCACTTCTTCACTTCATCTTCTTCATCCTTGAGAAAAATCTTTCTAGCTTTTGGAAAAGTGAGAAAATATTGTGAGAAAATAAAACTAAAGTGAGCCCATTTCCTACTTCATCATCCTTTACTACTTGCCATTTAGTATAGGATGTTTGCTTCACTAATTTCACAATTAGTGAAGAGATAGCATGAGCTTGAGTCTCCTCGACGTAGACCATTTTCGGCCTCGAAGATTTCCAGCAAGCTTGTTCATTTCTCCGGGAGAACCCTTTCTAGAATTCGGGTGTTCATGACTTGCAGCGAAGGGACTACTACACGAAGCTTTAGAAGTGGATGACCGGTCTACAAAGGTTGTATTTCTTATTCACTTAGTGTAATGTTTAATTACATGCTTGCTTTATTCCTAATTATCTAGTTAGATCCTTGGTATGGGTTGCATAGCTCTCTAGGTTTTTTAAAATTGTATACTTGATGCCCAAAAAATCCTACTTAGGGTGCTATGGAACCCATCGCAGAGAGTCGGGTCTTCCTGACAACATTCCAAAGAAGAATAGAAAAAGAATGTCGTCAGCGAACAATCGCTCGGTAAGTCCCAAAAAGAAATAGAAATAGAATAGACAGATATAGAGTATAACTGATATAATGTATGTTTGTTATGTTTATCGCTGTTATTTGTAGCTTGGTACATAATATGCCAGTGTATACGAAAGGAGTCCAACTATTCCGTGGACTAAGGTATACGAAGCACAAGGAACTGTTAAGCCACGGAACAACTGCAACGGATATTCAAGTTAGGTGTATTAAAGTGACCATCCTCATGCCACTTTTAACACATTCCGTACCAATATACCCCTTTTAAACCCCGTAATGTTTATCGTATTATTATGTAGTGATTTGTAGATATAATACTTGCCGAAACCATGATATCAATTGTTCATGTAAACGGATAAGGATATAAACGGGCAGTCATGTAGACAAGTCAATGTATATCTATGGTTTGGTCAAATCAAGTCATGTTGATATAGATGGATTCATGTTGTAATGGAATTATATTAAGTATGGATTGTATTCTGATTAAATTTAGACTCTTTCTGAGTCAGACACTTAAACAGAATTGAAGTCATGAATTAAGTTTTGGAGTTATCGGTAACTGCTGCACATGGACGACATGATTTGTGTCTTTTCCCAAGACAATTACCCTATTGATAACCCCGTTTTAGTTGTCTACCTTAAATAGGCAAGCACCCACATTCTCCGGCTCCCTGAGGCTCAAGAGAATTGTTCCCGCTTAACCCTATATTTACTAGGGTCCTTATTGTAAATTAATATAACTTGAGGGGGTTTTAAGAAAAATTGTTTTGATATATTTTCAAAATTAACCTCAAGTATTTATTTATCGTCTTTAGGATTTTCATAGATGTAATTTTTATAAGATGAGATATTCTAGTGGATATAAACCTAAATTGAATAGTATATGGTATTTTTATGTAAAATGACTTGTATTGATTTGTGATGGTAGTTTCATGAAATTTGGGATTCCTTTGTTTAGAAAACATGGATATTTTTATGTATATTTAAAATAGATTGGTTGATAATATTATATATAACCATTAGAAAATAAATTTATCTATTAAATAGAAATCACGTTTTCTTAAAAATTGTAATATAAATTCCATCGAGATCGTATGCTCCGTAAGGAGGTCTGCATCTCGCCCTACTAGTCCAATGGATGTGCGATAACCCGCACCAACTAAATTGGATTCCCCAAAATGGATTGTAAGGACATAATTGTATGGAATTTGATTAAAACAATTAAAAGAAATACGGTTTTGATAGTTTATGGTATTTAACTATAAAATTCGCCTTAGCCACAAAAATATTGTTTTCAAACCATCGTGCAATGTCATGATGAGTGTTGTGATGAGGTAGGTCATTATCTCGTGAGTTTTCTAAAGGTAATATGAGCTATATGATGAAGTAATGTCGAATAGAAATTTTGTGGTATTTAACCGTAAAAGTGCAATAAAAGTGTTTTTTATATGGAGTTTTGAATTGAAATTTGTTTCTTACTATAGTTTAATGTTTAACAAATAAAATACAATGATTTAGATAAATAGTTCTTAAGAAAAATTGTTAGTTTATGTAGTTTTAGAGATGGATGTCGGTATAACTCCACTTACCGACATCATTGAAAAGAAGAAGTTTTGAGAGGTGAAAAGAAGAGAGTAGAGGGGACTTACAAGTTTGGAGAAGAGAGGAGAGGTTGAGGGAATGTTTGATGGCTTCGTGGAGTCGAGGTGTCGCCGGATTTGTTCCGAATCGTTGTTGAAACTTGACCTTAGGCTAACTCAACTTGTATAACTTTTTGGACTTAGAAAATTTTGAGAGTTTTGATAACAAATTTCAGAATGGAGAGGGTTAGGGTATAGGGTGGTATTTATAGGATAGAATTATGGTTTAGGGTATTAAACATGAGAATTAAAATGCATTAAAATTTGATTTTAAAGCTCATTTTAATTCTCTGTTAATGTGCAGGAAAAACAGACAGACAAGGGTTAGTGGGGTAGGCCAAAGGGTGTCAGGGTCAAAAATTGAAGGCATTTCCTACGGTTGGGATCGGCAGCGCCGGCCCCAAGGAGCTCCCCGCCGGTTGATCAAGGGGGTGGGGTGCTTGGATTGCTGCCACGTGTTATGTCTAGTGCATATAACATTTTCCATATGTTTGATTTTAGCGACTTTTCATTTTTACGTGTATTGCACGTGTAAAATTTTGGGCTTCCAAAAAGTTTTTTAAAAAATCATTAAAAATAATATGTGGCTGAGGGTATTTGAACACAGGGGCTATGTCACAGCAGTGCAAGGCATTACCAATGAGCTACAAGTGTTTTCTTGCTGTTCTAAAACAATTCAAATACTTATAGCATACACAGGGTTGCGAATACTCCATTTAGTACCTTAATTTTAAACAATTATTTGTACATTATAAAGAGAGTCGTTACATCTGTTCACCGCCGGAAACGGAGACGAACCGGGATGGATCGTCTTGCCTGAGTCTGGGGGAAGATGCTATTTGGATTTATCCGTCCACCTCTCCGAAGATACCAAGTTGATTTATGGCACCGTATATCAGAGGTTTGGACGGATGCGGCCGTTGTAGCAGACTTTATCAGATTCCTCTTCGTTTATGAGGTTTTTTATATTGTGGAGACGCTCTTCCCTGCATGCGCAAGCCCCTGCAGTTAATTACTTTACCGCATTGCGATAACCACTTTCTCCTGCTCCGGAAGTTCACTTCGTGTCATGTGTGTTTTTATTTGTTTTGGTTGCCCGTGGATTGTTTACGGAGACTAGTTTATGCCGTCACCCGTAAGGCGCGGATTAATCCAAATCCGTATATTTTTAGATTTAGGTTTGGTTTATTTAAGGACCGTTAATCTGATTTGAGATCAAGGTAGACTTAAACATATGAGCATTTGGGCCCAATTATTTTAGTTTAAGGACATCAAGATCCATTATTGCCATGTTTGAGGCGAATATCAGTTTAGGGAAATTTCGGTCCAACATTCCCATTTTGGGGACGAATATTAGTTTAGGGACATTTTGGTCCATCATTCCCATTTTGGGGACGAATATTAGTTTAAGGATATTTCGGTCCATTATCACCATGTTTGAGATGGATAATTAGTTTAAGGACTTCTACATTCATCTTGCGGGCACGCATATTTGTTACGTGACGAAGTGAACAATGTTGATATGGAATGTGCCCAATTTTGGGCACGATCCGATTGGAGGCATGCACGTCAATTTGGAAGTGCATCAACGAAAGAATTTGTTAGTCGTCGGAGCTCGCCACCTCTATGAAGACGTTGAAAAATTACAACGACATGTATCAGAGGTGTGAGGAGATGTACCCTTAAACCAAATCCCGTATTAGGGAAAAGGGGTTGTTGTGGACTTAAAAATCGTTAGTCATATTTGAGACTAAGATTATCTTAGGAGATATAGGATGTATATCATTTTTGATATCATCAATGAGAGATCATTAATCATGTTTGAGACTAAGATCGGTTTAATAATATTTTGGGATCACTTTTACTTAAGATCCAGCAAAAAGAGCATTTGGGCTCACTTGCAAGAAAACTTCAGAGACTTAACCAATTTAGGCTTTTGTCTGCCTACTCTTCTTCTTTCTTTTATTCAAAAAGTGCTAAGCACTTATTTGAGCTCTGTTTGTTCAGGTCTTTTCTTTTTATGCAAAGGTGCTACGCACTTATTTGACGCTCTGACACTCACATAGGTGTCATGTGAAGCATTTAATTATGGGCGCTGAGCACTCTGGCACTTCGGTTGTTTATGAAGCGCTAAGCACTTTTCTTTCTTTTTTTCTTTTTTGGTGGCGCCCACGTGAGGAGCATGTGAGGCGCTGGGCGCTACCCAATCAGTGCTAAGCACTCAGCCACTCTTATTATTTTTGCGACGCCCACGTGAGGAGCACGTGAGGCGCTGGGCGCTGCCCAATCAGTGCGAAGCACTCAGCCGTTTTGGCTATTTAGAAAGTGCTAAGCACTCTTTTTGTAGTGCCCACGTGAGGAGCGCATGAGGTGCTAGGCGCTGTTGAAGAGGGGCGCCTACGTGGGAAACATGTGAGGCATTGTTTCTTTTATATGGAGATTTAATCTCTGTTGATATTTTTAGAGAACTTAAATCTCTGTTAATGGTATTTTGACCATTAACGCTCACCAAGATCATTATTTTGAAGATCTTAGATTGATTTTTTAAAGAACCAAGTTCTTGATTTGAAGGAACTAAGTTCCTGGAGTATTATGGACTCCATGTTTTTTTATGTTATTGTATCAATATCCTCCTCTGAATCTTTGATTCTCAAGAAAAAGATCTTCCCGATGAGAATTAAATTCTCAACTTGTGGGAGACTTGTCTTGTGGATCTCAGATCCAGAGAAAAAACCAAGTTCTTTTGAAAGGGTTAAACCCTTAGATGTGATATTTTAGAGATATTTTGATCTCTTTTCTTTACCTAGAGTTTCGAGAATGAAACTCTTCTTCTTTTCTTGAGAAATGGGTTCTCTTTTGTTTTGGAAGTTTTCTGTATTTTTTTTAAAAGCTTATGGGCGGTTCCCCTCTATATGAAACTTGAAATCTCGGGTTCTTTATATAGTAGAGGCAAATTATTAATTAGTTTTGAGAAAATCTCTCATTTAGAGATTTCAATTGATTTAATTGGTCTCAAAATTGATTTGAGGAATTTTACCCACCGTTGGATCTTTGATCTAAGAACTTCCGTTTTACAGAATATGTTATTCTTGTTTTTAACAAGATCGGGAAAATATTCTTCCATATACAGAATTTATTCTGTCAAGTGCTGATTTTTAATCAACATTGGATTTTTAATCCAAGCGTTCTTTGTTTTACAGAGAGCAATCTTTTTTTGTTTAGAAAGATTGAGAGAATATATTCCCAAAATAGAATTTTATTCTATTATTGGATCATAGATCCAACCGAGAGCATCTTTCTTATTTAGAAAGATTTGGTAGATATTTTCTCCTAATAGAATTTGATTTTTATATTTTGATGATTTATCATCCCCGTTGGATTTTTGATTCGATGGCTCTGTTTGACAGAGAGTAGAATTTAATTCTACTTGGGCGCCGACGCTCACGTGTTGTACACGTGGGCGCCAATTAAGACTTTAATTCTAAAGATGGGTATTTCTGTGCTTTACACATTGGTGCCCGCGTGAGGAGCACGTGCGGTGCCATTTAAGAGTTTAACTCTTATTTAATAGATTCTTTGCATATTGGCTCCCACGTGAAGAACACGTGCGGTGCCACCAAAGGATTTAATCGTGGCGTTGGTGCCCTCGTGGAGAGCACGTGAGGCGCTACCTCTTTTAATTCAAACAGAGCTTTGCTATTTTATTAAGTTAAATATTGGGGAAACAGTAGGGTAGACATCCATATGACTCCTAGGTCATATATATTGCCATCGAGAGCTGGAGTTAGGAATATAGCATTACTCCGATTTTATGTGACCTTTACGCCCGCACCCTATTGTAATGAGGAGGAACATTGAGATGGTCTCTCGGTTATAGATGTACCGTCAAGACTTAGTTCTCCTTTTGACGAAGCATGGTGGGAAAATATGGTTCCCTTTCTTTCATTTATGCCCATGGATTGTATACAATAGTCAGTATGGACCTATTTGTAGGGCATAATTATTTTTATTTTCTCTTTATTTTCTCTCCTCTTTTATATTTCCACGATGCTTTATCATTTTATCTTTTCATATCACAAAAGTAGCGATTGCCCAATCATTTCGGCTATTTATCCGTGATGCCCAATCATTTCGGCCATGTCATTTTTTATTTTTATTCGCTGTTTTTTATTGTGAGTTGCCCTGTCATTTCGTCTATTTTTCTTTTTCATACTCATCAGTTTTGTTGTGAGTCGAAGGCTTGGTATGATGGGCCTTATTTGGCATCAGTATTTCTATGACTGGAATATTGTCAGGAGCAACTCATCATATGCCATTGCCTATTTCGGCCAATGATGTCTTAGGTAACAAGTTCAGATCTCTGCTAACTAAGGCTTTTCGAATTTACGAGCCGTAAGGGTCTCATAAAGGTATTTCTCCCTATGAGTCATGAGGATCTCATATGTGTATTTTCTCCTTAGGAGTTGTGACGGCTCCTAAGTGTATTTTACTCTTGTGAGTCAAAGGATCTTATAACAGTAGTTTCTCCTTCTCAGTCGAGGGGACTTGTAAGTGTCGTTCACCTTATTGAGCAATATTTCTCGTTTTTTGTGGGACTTGGTTGAGAATATATTTATTTACGCCCATTGATTGTATACAAGAGTCGATATTGGACCACATGTATGGCATAAATTTTGTGGGGTTATGATAGCTTAAGAACAGGTTTAGATCCCTGTAACTTAAGGCTTTTGAATTCCAAAAGCCGTGAGGGTCTTACGGAGGATATATTCTTCTTACGAGTCGTGAGAATCTTGTAAGTGTATTTTCTCCTTAGGGACCGTATGGACTCCTAAGTGTGTTACTCCTTTGTGATTCGTAAGGATCTCACGCAGGTGTTTTCTCCTTAAAAGGTCGAGAGGACTTTGCAAGTGTATCTTTCCTTTTCTTTTAATGAGTTCGCGCCTTTCCGGGTTTTCACAAGCTCGCCGGTAGCCCTGCTATTTTTACTTATGGCACCCTTTCGGATTTTCATTCGTGTCAATTTCTCTTATGAACATAACTTTTTTTGCCATGATGATTCGACATCACTTGAGAAGACAGGTGGCCTGTAACGTAACGCACTCTCCGCTGCAGGTCATGACATTTTTTTGCATTGTTGGTAGAGCTTTCTGACCGATGGGGATTTCAGGCATAGTTTTACCATTGGGGCCTAGGAGAGATATGAATTACTTGTGCCCGTGGATTGTATACGGCTGGTTATATAGCCTATGCCGTAAATTTAAAAACATTAGTTTAAGGACATTTCGGTCCAGCATTAGTTTAGGAACGTTCTGGTCCATCATTCCCGTGTCCATGACGAAATGATAGTTTAAGGACATTTCGGTCCGATACCAGTTTAAGGACGTAGTGGTCCATCATTAGTTTAGGGACGTTTCGGTCCAACATTTCCATAGTCGGGACGAAAGGATAGTTTAAGGACATTTCGGTCCGATACCAATTTAAGGACGTAGTGGTCCATCATTAGTTTAGGGATGCTTCGGTCTAATAAAGACATGGAGAACATGGATCGTTTATGCTCGTGGATTGTGTATGGCTGGTCATATGACCTATACCGTAGGGCAACATGCTCATTTAAGGACATCGTGGTCCAACATCTCTAACGGGCGCATATCATTCGGTGCCACTTTTAGAGTTTTGACTCAGGAAGATAGAGAGTAGACAAAAGCACCGTCATCTATCATTGACCTAAGTCGGGATTCTTCAAACGTAGTACTTTTTGAGGAATCATCCGTTTATTGGCCGAAATGGCCTTTCGCCATGCATATCCATGAGCAGGTAAGCTCCACCTTGGTAGACCTTATCTATGATCTATGGGCCTTCAAAGTTTGGTTCGAACTTCCCCATTTTGCATGATTGGAAATCATCGGTCTTTTGACAACCAGCACGAGTTCGCCTTGACAAAATGTTCTCGGCCTGGTTAGTCTTTTATATGATCGCGTCATCCTTACCTTGTAAGCTTTCAGATTTTGCTGTGCTACAAGGTGGGTTTCATTGAGAGCATCGAGCTCCTCGAGCCTAAGATGAGAATTTTCTTCATCCGTTAGTTCGTATTGAACTACCACTCATAATGAGGGGAGTTCTATTTCCAGTGGGATTACTGCTTCGGTGCCAAACACCAATGCATATGGTGTTATATTTGTGGCCGTCTTGAACGTTTTTTAGTACGCCCAAAGTGGTTCATGCAGTCTTTCATGCCGGTCCTTCTTGTTTCTGGACACCGTCTTGTTTACAATCTTGGTCAAGGTCTTGTTGAATGCTTCAGCTAGACCATTGGCCTACGGATTATAGACTGATGAGTATCTCTAGTCTATCTTGTGTTGTTGTGCGAAGCGGCTCATTTTGTGGCTCCTATAGGCTGGTCCATTATCCGAAATTATCTATTGCGGAGTTTCGAACCGGTAGATAATATGAGTTTTGAAGAATTGAAGGATATTCCCCGCCTTCACCTCTCTTAGCGGCACTGCTTCTGCCCACTTAGAGAAGTAATCGGTTGTTGCTAGAATAAACCAATATCCTCTGGATGATATTGGTTAGCAGCTGCTACACTCTTTCGCCATACCTTATCAGCTCCGGTTTGCACGTATGAAAGTCATCATTTTCTTGACTAAAAATCAGTTGAGAATCTCCATATATGAGGAGGTCCTTGATTGCCATATCGATAGCGATATCATGACCGACAATCAAATCTTCATATTCCGCTTCACTATTAGTCCTGGGCTCCGTCAAGGAAAGGATGTAACACAATATCTTTCTTTATGGGGTCACGAAAATAAGGCCCACCCCGGCTTTGATTATGGGAGTGTTCCCCTTTCGTCGCTTCATAGAAGATACTCCATCGAAGTAGAGTTCCCATCGAGACTCATTTTCTTCTTTCTCCTTCTCGACTGCGTCGAACGCGTGTTCATCCGGTAGTTTGCAGTTTATAGGGGAGTCGGATGGTATCGGATGTTCCACAAGTAAGTCGGTAATGGCTTGTCCTTTCACCGCTTTGAGGGGCTGATAGCCTAGCCTTGACATCAGTAGTAGGGCCCATTTGGCAATCATTCCCATTAGCATAGCCTTGACATCAGATACTTCAGAGGATCCACTTTTGATATGAGATGGACCTCATGCGTCAATGCGTAGTGTCTGAGCTTCATTATTGCGAAGATTAGCGGCAAGCAAAGCTTTTCAATGGGGGATTAGTTGCTTTCTACCTCTAGGAGAATTCAACTTACATACTAAAGAGCTCTCTCTTTTCCTTGACTGTTCTCTTATGCCCACAGTGCGCCTTGAGAGCCTTCAAGGGTTGTTGTATACAAGATAAGAGGTTTCCCCTTAACTGGAGCGGCTAATACCGGTCGATTTTGTAGGTATTGTTTGATTTCGTCCAATGCGTTATGGCATTTCTGATCCCCGACGAACGAGGTCTCCTTCTTCATCAGATGGCTATAGGGATGACATTTTCCGGAGAGGTTGGCTATGAATCGATAGATGTATGCGAGCTTTTCTCGGAGAGATCGCAGTTGTTTGAGGGTTCTTGGCCAGGGCATCTCTATAATTGCCTTGATCTTTAAGAGATCAATTTCGATACCTCGGTGGCGAATGATAAATCCTAGGAATTTGCTTGAGGATACTCCAAATGCGCACTTTAGAGGGTTCATCTTCAGATTATACTTTCGAAGACGCTCGAACATGATCTTTAGATGCTCCCAATGTTCCTTATGAGATTTGCTTTTAACTACAACGTCATCGATATAGCATTCGAAGATCTTGTATATGAGGTCATCGAATATCTTTATCATGGTCCTTTGGTAGGTAGCTCTGTCGTTCTTCAAACCGAAGGGCATCACCTTATAGCAGAATACACCCAATGGAGTCCGGAAGGCGGTATGCTTCTGGTCTTCAGGATCCATCTTTATTTGGTTGTATCCTGAAGATCCATCAATAAAGGAGAAGACTTCATGGGTGGACGTTTTATCGATCATTAACTCGGTAACAGGCACTAGGAAGTTATCTTTTGAGAATGCCCTGTTGAGGTCCCAAAAGTTCACGCAAATGTGAACCTTGCCATTTTTCTTTATCACCGGAATGATGTTAGCGATCCAGTCAGGATATTGAACTTCTTGGATGAAGTCGGAGTCGATTAGTTTCTTAACTTCGGCATTAATACTCATCTCGAGTTCAAGCCGCATCTTTCTTGGTGCCTGCTTGACTGGTTTCATCTCTGACGATATAACCAGCTTGTGTACCACTACCTCTGGATCTAAGCCCGGCATTTTTGAGTAGTTCCAAGTGAAGCAGTCTTTGTACTGCATAAGCACATCTTTTAATATGGCTTCCTATTTTTCGGACATGAGCTTACTGATAAATGTCGGCCTCGGATCATCCTCCGTTCCTAAGTTGATTTTTCTTAGGTTGTCCGCCGTGGTATGTATCCCATCCTCCAGCTCTTTTAGTACCGGTGGAAATTCTGAGATCTCCTCGTCACCATCTTCATTTGCGAAGCATCCGAAGAGGTCAATCATATTCTCGTTCCTTTCCTATCTTGAGAGTGTTATCATATGACAGAGACGAGTCCGCTTCCATTTTCACGGTTGAGCTCATCCCAGCCTGATAGTATAGGTCTTCTTTGGCTCGTGCTTTTGTGGCGGGCTTATCCTCCAGCTATCGGATAATATAAACCCGCCCTGTTGATATTGGTTCTCCACCCAGTTCTTGAACATGAAACAGTCTTCAAAGAGGTGACCTATTGCTCGATGATAGGAGCAATAATCCGGATGATGAACTTTATTTATATATTCGGGGTGACGAGACTCCGAAAGTATCATCATTTGGTGCTTCATGACATAGCTGAAGATCATTCATGTCTTGTCTCAAGGGAACGAATATTTTCGACCCATATTCTTTATAAGGGACGAGCTACAACCGAACTTTTCTCAATTGAACGATATCTTGGACATGCTTTGTTGCCCTCAAGTGTTGCTTACGATTGTCGCATTATTCTCGTCTCCGCTTTGGGATTTTCCTTCTTCACGAGAGTGCATAACGGGCTGTGGATAAAGAGTATCATGATCTACTTTTTCCACTGATTGCTTAATGAGACGTCATGTCTTGGCATTTTCATATATGGCTATTTCGCGACTGTGGTTGTCTTGGCTCGCTTGACAAGCTTCGTTTATTATCTTATCAATTTTCTCTTCAAGTGACGGCCTTGGAGTTCTTCGAGCGGGATCTCGCTCTAATTCGACGTCGTGGCGAGTTGGGGAAGCATTTAGAATAGGTTTATTTGGTGTTTAGAATTTTAAGGATTATATATGTAGTAGAAAATAAAGAATTTTTATTTGGTGTATAGAATAGGTTTTAGTGATGCGTTTTTATGGTTTATGGTTTTAAACATATATATTAAGGATTATATATATAGTATAATATAAAAATGAATATATATAACACAAACAAACAAATATTCATTAAGTTAAACAACAACATACATGAAAATAAAAAAACACATTATATAGAAACACGTATAACTAACTAATACAACATAAAAAAACTAAAAGTTACGCACTAACAACTAAACATACAAACACACATCATTGAGTTGATCATCGAAAATTTAGAAGCGAGGAAGATGCTTCCAAATGTCGGTGACTTTTGTTTCCTTCTCCATGATGAACTCCCCCTTTATGCAATAGAACGCTTAGATTACTGTTTCATGAGACTCGCGACGGCCAATGAATAGCATTCGCTCATCCAGACCCAGATGAACGTAATAAGGATCATTTTCGCCAGTCTCGAATCCCGCAGGAGTGTGGTAACAGCGTTGCGCATTAGGATTCGGTGCTGATGAATTATGTGGTACCGATAAACCTTGTGGAGGAAGATCGACATAAGAAATGTTTTCATCATTTATGGGAGGATGAAACAAATTCTCTTCGCTTCGATCCTCTTCCGATGTTGGTGGAAAAGGAGACTTCAGTAAAGAAAATGGAAGAATTCGATTCAGATTTGGGATATGCCGAATCGAGGAAATGGGTTCTTCCTTAATTTTCTTTAGTGAGGTTTTTCCTTCTTCGTAGATGGGTGTGTTTCTTGTGGAGATAGTTCGTTTTGTCATTGGAATTTTTTTTATTTTATGAAATAGAGATGAAGAGGAGAGAATGGAATAAAGAAGACTATGTTGTTTTTCCTTTATATATATAGGGAAAAATTAGAGAGGGAAATCAAAATGGTTAAAAAAACCATCAGAGTTTGACTTTAAAATTTAAAAACTGAAAATTGTATAGATAGACATCTAATTTATGTCTAATAGATGTATCTAAGAGGTCTATAACTTTATTATAAACCTCTCTAAAAAAAATTTAAAACGTGAATTAAATTATAGTTAAAATTATGTTTCTAATTCTAACATATTTAATTTACCTTAAATTTTGGCAAAACGAGTTCTATCGAGGGGTTTTGTGAATAAATCGGCCAATTGTGAATCGCTTGGTATATATTCAAGAACAATATCACCTTTGTGGTAGTGATCTCGTAAAAAATGATATCGAATATCAATGTATTTGGTTCTGCTATGTTGATCAACATTTTTGGTTATTTGGACACTGTTGGTGTTATCACAAAGTATTGGTATTTTAGAGACTAATTACTTATAGTCTTCTAAAGTATATTTAATCCAAAAAATTTGTGCACGGCACGTACCTGCGGCAATGTACTCGGTTTCAGCAGTAGATAAAGCTACTGAAGCTTGTTTCTTGGATTGTCATGACACAAGAAAATTTTCTAGAAAATGACAAATGTCACTAGTGCTTTTGCGGTCGGGTTGACTTTCAGTATAGTCGTCATTTAAATAACTTGTTAAGTTAAATATATTATTCTTTGGATACCATAATCCTAGATTGATAGTGCTTATGAGATATCTAAAGATTCTCTTGACCGCTACCAAGTGTGACTCTCTAGAATCAGCTTGGAACCGTGTGCAAAGACAGACACTGTACATTATATCAGGTCTACTTATAGTTAAATATAATAAACTCCCAATCATACCTCGGTATACTAGTATATCTACAACTTTTCCGGTTTCTTCCTTAGAAAGTTTAGCTGTTGTTGCCATGGGTGTCTCACAAGTCTGTGCGTCTTCTAATCCGAACTTCTTGATGATTTCTTTTGTATATTTAGATTGATTGATGAAGAATACTTCTGAACTCTGTTTGATTTGAAGTTCGAAAAAGAAATTTAGTTCTCCCATCATACTCATCTTAAATTCATCCTGCATAGACTTGGATAATTCTTGGCAAAACTGTTCGTTAGTAGAACCAAATATAATATCATCAACATATACCTGAACTACTATAATATCCTTTCCATAGAATTTGGTAAATAAGGTTTTTCTACCATTCCTTTTGTATACCCTATCTTGATTAGGAATATACTAAGTCTCTCATACCAAGCTCTAGGGGTTTGTTTGAGACCGTACAAACTCTTTTCTAGTTTGTATACATATTCAGGATATTTGTAATCTTCAAAGCCCGGTGGTTGCGCTACATATACTTCTTTTTCTATTGTTCTTTTTAAGAAAGTGTTTTTCACATCCATTTCAAATACTTTAAAGTCTTTGAAACAAGCGAAGGCTAATAATATTTTAATAGCTTCATTTCGTGCAACAGGAGTGTAAGTTTCGTCATAATCAATTCCTTCTTGATTATAACCTTGAGCAACTTGACGTGCTTTGTATCTTACTATATTTCCCGCTTTATCCAACTTGTTTCTAAAATCCTATTTAGTACCTATAATTGGTCCATTCTTGGGTTTTGGAACTAATTTCCAAATTTTATTTCTTTCAAATTGATTTAATTTTTCTTGCATTGCTTCTATCCAATACTCATCATTTTCAGTTTCTTTATAATTCTTTGGTTCAATGACCAATATAAAGACTGAATTGATACATAAGTTAAACGTTGATGATCTAGTGACAACTCCCCTATCTATATTTTCTATTATAGGTCTTTGGGGTGATTTTTGTTGAATTGCCAATCTTTTGGAAGAGAAATATCATCTACTTGCTCTTGTTGTTCCAATTGATTAGTTTCACCATCCCCAATAATTGATGGAATATCTTTTGATAGGATAGATTCATCATCATCTAATATAGTTTCAGGTCTTGAGGAATTCATCTTATCAAATTGGACGTGCATACTTTCTTGAATAATTAAAGTTCGTTTATTATAAACAAGATAGATTTTGCTGGTTAATGAATAATCCATAAATTTTCCTTCATCGCATTTAGAGTCAAACTTTCCTAAATTATCTAAGGTATTTAATATGTAGCACTTACACCTAAATACCTTGAAATATTTAACGTTTGGGTTCCTACCATAAAGTAATTCATATGGTGTCTTGTTTAAATATTTTCTTATTACGACTCGATTTATTATGTAGCTTAAAGTGTTAATAGTTTCAGCCCATAGATATTTAGGTAGATTATTTTCATTTAATAATAGTACATGCCATTTCCTGTAAAGAACGATTTTTCCTTTCAGCAACTCCATTTTTTTGTGGAGTTCTGGCATATGAGAATTCATGTTTGAAACCCTTATTATTACAATATTTTTCGAATATTTGGTTTTCAAACTCTCCACTATGATCACTTCTTAGTTTAGATATTCTTAGGTTTATTTCATTTTGAATCTTTTTTGAAAAGATTTTAAATGTAATGAATGTTTAGTTTTTTGTTTTTAAGAAGAAAACCCAAGTAAATCTTGAGTAATCATCTATTATTACGTATGCATAGAATTTACTTTCTAAACTTGCATTGCGACCATGACCAAATAAATCCATATATAGCAATTGTAAAGGAGTATCTATGGATACATTATTCTTAGATTTAAATGATGTTTTAATTTGTTTTCCTTTTTGGCGAGTACTGCGCAATCTATTTTAACAAAGTTTACACGTGGGATGCCTTCAACTAACTTACTCCCGGTGATCTTGGATATGGTATCCATCGAGGAATGACCTAATCTCCTATACTAAAGCAACGAGTCTATTTCATTATTAGCTATAAAACATTTTATATCTGGATTATTGAAGTCTTCTGTATATATTATATTTATGTTATGATATTTTGTATCAGTTAAATGGTTTTATTATCAAACATTATTTTACATGTATCCTTTATAAAAATTACGTTATAACCTTTATCACAAAATTGGCTAACACTAAATAAATTGTGTTTTAGGTTTTCAACATATATTACATCTTTTATTTTAGTTGTATTAGTTGAATTATTAAAGCAAATATCACCTTTACCGATAATCTTGCCCTTTTTGTTATCTCCAAAAGTGGCATTACCACTTTCTTCTTTTGACAGGGTTTTGAAACTTTGAATATTTCCAGTCATATGTCTCGAGCAACCGCTATCAAGTATCCAACGACTATTACGTGTTTGGAAGTCCTGCAATACAGGAAGAAGAAAGTGTTACTTTTGAGATTCAGATAGATTTAGTTTGTATATTATTAGGTATAAAACTATATTTATAGGTTGTATTATTTTTAATATTGTGATATATGTCCTATAGTACAGCAATAATTACAAGCAGATTGTGAATACTTATTACCATATTTATATGCGTGCTTATTTTTAAATAGTTTTGTTTTAGGAACCGCTTCAGAATATTTATTGAACCATATTTCTTCTTTCTTATAGTGTTTAATTGATTGACCTAAAATTATATCTAAATTATCTTTGCTTTTGGTAAAATTCAAAAGCATTTCATCTTTTAATTCTAATTGTCTTTTAAGATCAAAAACAAATCTATTAGTTTCGATTATCTTTTCTTTATCTTCGTTTATGAAGTTTAAATTTTTTGTTAGTTTTTCATTTTCTATTTTAATTTTTCTAAGTTCAGTTTGAATTATCAATTCGGAATTAGTTTTAGTGGATAATTTTGTCTTTAAAGTTTTATTTTTGGATTTTAGTTTATCATACTTATTTTTTAGAAAGTGACATAACTTAATTAAGTCTGTTTTACCTCGAGATTCTATATCAAATTCATCATCAGTTATCTCATCTTCTTGTGCCATAAAACACACGTTGGTGACTTCTTCGGCTTCCGAATTGCTTGAATCAGTATCATCCTAAATGGTTTGAAATGATCTCTTTTCTGATTCCTTCATGAACTTCCACTTGTTTTTGTTTAGATTCATACATTTGGACTTTAAATGGCCCTCCTTGTTGCGTTCAAAATAACGCAAAGTTTTATTAGTATTAAAAATTTTATTTAGCTTATACGTACTTTTCTTTTGGGGGAATTTTCTGGACTTCAAATATCTTCTGAAGTGTCATGCAATCTGTGTCATCTCTTCATCGTCACTATCATCGTTGCTTGATGATTCCTGATGCTTCCGCTTGGTGGTTGCCTTTAGTGCGATGGATTTCTTTTGAGTGTATATTTCTTACATTATCTTAAGGTCTCCTAATTGCATCTCATAGGTCTTAAGTTTACATATTTGGGTGTCTATCTTTAGGGTGGTCATATCATTAGCCTCTTCAATGGCAGTGACTTTAGATTGCCAGGATATCGTAAGAGATCTTAGCAACTTATAGCACTTTTCTTTGTAATCGAATTTCTTTCCTAAATTGAAAAGTTCGGTAATGACATTGTTGAATTTAGAGAACATGGAGTCGATGGATTCATCGTCTCTCATTTGAAACATCTCATATTCATGCATGAGACGGTTGATCTTACTCTCTTTGACTTGACCGGTTCCTTCATGGGCAGTCTGGAGAGTAGTCTAAATCTCATTAGCAGTCTGACACATTGAGATTCTATTAAATTCTTCTGAATTTAATGAACAATGAAATGCATTCATTGCCTTGACATTTAATGTCATCAATCTCTTGTCAGCATCAGATAAGGGATTTTTCGTAGGAGGAATAAAGGGGGTTTGAATGATTTCTAAAACTTCTAGATAGATACATTGGAGAAAAACCATAATCTTAGTTTTCCAAAATTGATAATTTGTATCATTGAAAAGATGAGGACAGTTAATGGCTTGTCCTTCCATTTGATTTGCCATACGATCGGAAACTCAAGAGGTAAATCTTATAAATAGGTTAACCTTACTCTGATACCAATTGAAAACAACTTTAGAGAGGGGTGAATAAGGCTATATGAAAAACTCAGAGTGTTTAGAGTTATTTAAAAATAATTGCAGCGGAATAAATAAAATTACAAATACTAACTAATCATAGTCACTGAGGCAATCACAGAAATGCAGAAAAAGTAAAATGACAATGAGAATTTTTAACGAGCTTCACAATTCCTATGGCTAATCCCCTCCTGAGACTACTGCTCCGGATTCATTAACTCCTTCGCAGGTGGTGAAACCTAGACCTTTTTCCAGGTTCAAGTCCGAACCTTTACACTTACAAGCAGTCAACGCCTAGACTTTTTACAACATGCTCAAGCCCTAAACCTTTACAATTTGTGAAGGACTTAAATAACCCCACTTCACTAAGTTTTACAATTTACGATTATAACAATCTCAATTTACACCAATTTTGACAAACCTAATGTTCATATCAGATTTTTGCATTTTCATACCGCCCAATTTTTATCACATTGCATATCGGTAGGTACTCTTGAGCCGTGTTTGCTAGTCAATTGCAGGATACAGGTTCTCGGCTCTAAACGGTGAAATCCATGGAAAAACACGACAAAATCCGGGTTCCTGCCAACCACAGATAAAACACGGGTCTCCGCTCTTTCCGTCTGTTGCCACACACCAGTTTAGGAGACAAAATGACAAATCAATTGTCACCTTCATGCACAAGGCTCAATGGCAACACAAGATCCAAGAAATCTACGCGGAGCTCAAGAAAATCATGACAAAAGATCCATGTCCAAATCACCTTTTGATCCACTAGAATTCTGGAAGAAATATGGAAAGATTATCAGAAAATACATGTACCAGACAAAAGGGGACAGAAAAACAGGAAAAACCACCAAAAACGATGGATCAAATCCCCTATACTGCCGCGGTTCCGCGGCAATAGCAGGCTTAGGCCGCGGAACCGCGGCCGTACGGCCTTGTCGGCTGATGAATTTTCAGGGGTATTTTTGTCTTTCTATGTACAGGCAGAATTTTGCCCTAGATTTCTATTTCCCTGCCTATAAATAGCCCAGATCCTTGTGAAGCCAAGGGTGCATAATCATGTATTTTTCTAGGTTTAGAATACTTGTTTCTTCTTCCTCTTCTCATCTCCTCTCCATTAAAACTTGTAGTGAGCTTTGTGAGTGAAGAATGATGAATAAAGAAGATCCTTTTGCTATTATATCTTGTCTTGTTCTTTTATAATTGCTTGTAATTTTAATTTGTTAACTTAGTTGTTGTTATTTCTTGTTGTTTCTTTCTTTTCTCTTTTCCTTTATCATTAAAACAACCATGATGCTTACGCTTGATCCTTGCCAAGGTGAGGTCGCAAATAGCAAGTTGTTATCTTCTAATCTCCTTCTTTCTATCTTCCTCTTTTGTTTTGTTTTATTTTCATTATGATGTGTGAGTAGTTTCATACTTGTTAGGGTAGGATAAGGGAAGTTTGAGAGAAGGAAATCTCTCTCACTCTTTCCTTGCCCAACATCTTAAATCAACTCCCGTTAATTGAACCACAATCCGCTCCTTACGGCACCCTATCCTACATGATAGCGGTGATTCCGTAGTGAGACCGGTTGTGGTTGAATTAACCGGAGGTTATGGCTAAGAGCCAAGAACGGACGGACAAGCACCAAAAGGAAGAACTTATGCGTTGGAAAGCCTAGCTTATACTCGCAAGTTCCTTCCTAGTCGTGCTAATCCCCGATGTTGCCGATTACCGTAACACCGATATTAAGAAGGGCAACGAAAGAGGTGAGCGACTCCTAACTCAAACTAACCTAATCCTAACCCTAACAAGCTCTCTTTACATATCACTTTAACACTTAGATAATCACAAACAAAATCTGGACCTTCGGACTTAACTCGTTAAAACACATAGAAAAGATTCCCATCTCCCTGCGGACGACCCGTACTCAACCGGCTAGCTACAAGCGAAACCGTCTTGATTGCGGTAATTAACTAAACTTAAACACGCAGAATCTCTAACAATCAAATGGCGCCGCTGCCGGGGAGACGGTAGTTTATTTCTTTGTGTAATTTCGGGTTAACTTGTGAATATAAAAACAACCGAAAAAACCAAACAAAAAAATATACTTCGTAAAAAAAATCATCTTGTTATTTTTGATTAGTTTTTGTGCAAGTGTGCAGGATAATACGGAGTTCAAGTTCAGTGCCAAAGACGTGGGAAGATAGACCCACATTTCGCGGCTACACCGCGACGGACAAAACGAAGCAAAAGGTCTACTTTAAGATTCTGGAGCAGTTCCAGTGAGCAAATCCAGATTCAGGGTCTTAAAAACAGCAGAGGACACCCAGTACAGCCCACACCAGAAAACTGAAGTCCCAACTCACCAGTACTGCCGCGGAACCGCGGCATAAGCAAGCATAGGCCGCGGAACCGTGGCCACTTGGTGGTTTTAGTGTGCAAAATTCTCTGTAAGTCTTCCTTCTCTCTCTCCCACTCCTCTGGACTCCAATAAACTGTGTTTTCTGCAGATTTCTTTGCGCAAATTCTCTTCCCCCTTCCAATAAATTGTTCTTGTGCAGGATTCTTTGCGCTGCGCTAAAAATAAAAATTGTTTGCAGTTGATTTGTTTTCGCTTTGCATTAATTAATACGGACTTAAGGGGCTTGAAACCAATTCAGATTGGGTGGGGATTTCATCACCCTTCCCAGGACCCCAAAAATCACAAAAAGCATATGCATTGACCATTGTTAAAATTAAAAAATACTAGACTCAGCCCTAAGGACTTCGCGCTCAATAGGACAGAGGACTAGTTACAGGCATCGGCCGTTTATCCTATCTGACTTTTGCGGTGCCTAGACAAGTGTGACGAAGGCAAGTGGTTATTTAATTAAGGAACTTCGCGAAAGCGTTGGATAACCTCCCACTTACCTGGCACTTATCTGGCCGCATTAGACGGAGAAGAGGAGGTTTGAGGTCCTTTTTCTAGCCCTCTGGAACAGTTAGGAGCAGGTCTAGTAGACCTAGGTGACCGTAGATCTAGGTGAGATTGTACATATCTTATTTGTGATTGCTTAAAGCCGTAAGTCTGTACATATTTCTGTAAAGATCTTTCTAAAAATAAAAAAAAATAAAAAAAATCAAAAACTTTTATAAAAACTTGCCCTTTGTCGCCAAATCCATTTTTCACCCACCACCCATCGTTTTCTCCATTGACGTTTTCTTACCCTCACCTTCTCCGCTTTGACTATACTAAACTCGTTTAGTGTATGTCCGCTTGGACTCGGGACACTAGCGCCCGTCTAGTCCGCGTTACGTTAGTCACTACCAACTACGCGATCGACTCCGAAGTCGAAACTCCGTCCACTCCTCTTTCACCCCTTCCTTTGCCGGCCAACTCCGACGTTGACCGGAATTCTGTTCATACATCTTCACCTTCACCTTCACCAACCTCTTCTTCCGCGATGTCAGGATTTAATCCGAACATCTCTTTGACTACCGCTGGATTGGCTCCACCTCCTACGGAGACCAATATCCCACCACCACCGCCTGTTGTAGCGCCGCAGCGAATCGCGCTCCAGGATCGTTTCTATCCCACCCGTTCTGCACTCCCCACCTGCCTTTCTCTTCCTCCGGCCAATGGGGATAATTTTGAAATTAAGCCCCACTTCATCAACATGCTCCCACGATTTCATGGGCTTGAATCTGAAGATGCCTATATCTTCATCAATAAATTTCAAAACGTCTGTGCCATGATGAAAACCACCCAGCTGTCGGACGATGCTATACGTCTACGGGTCATTCCGTTCACTTTATGCGATCTTGCTGAAAAATGGCTGTATAGCACCGCTTCCCACTCCATAACCAGCTGGGACGAGTTTGTTAAAGCGTTTCTAAAAAAATTATATCCGAATCATAAAACCGCAAGGATTCGAAATGAAATCAACCAATTCTCTCAGCTTCCTTCTGAACCCTTCTGGAAGTGCTTTGACCGGTACAAAGACCTTCTTGTTCAGTGTCCTCACCACGGTATAGAGAAATGGCAACTTTGCCAAACCTTATATGAGGGCCTGAACCCAGCAACGAAGCAGTTGTTGGAAACCATCTGTCAGGGCCACTTCCTATCGAAATCTGACGAGGAAGCGTGGCAATTCTTTGACGACCTTGCGGAGCAAACGCTACAATGGGAGAGCACCAGACCGACTTCTTCTTCTTCTACCTCTACTTCTACCGGTCAGTCTAGGGTAGGAATTCACCAACTTGATGTCTCTATTGCGATGAAAGCTGAAATGGCTGCAATAACAAGAAAGCTTGAAGCGATAGAGAGCAAATTCTCTTCTCCTGCTCCTGCCCCTGTTCTCCCCCTTCGTACCATCTGCGCTTGTTGTTCCGATCCTTCTCACTTGACCGAAGAGTGTCCTTACAATCCACCATCGCATGGACAGGATCAGGTTAATGCTGCATTCCAGCAAAGACCGAGGAATGATCCATACTCTTCCACCTACAATCCCGGTTGGAGGAACCACCCCAATTTCGCCTGGAATCAGAATCAGAATCAATTCCAAGGCAACAATTTCCAAAGGGCCCCTCAGCCGCAACAACAAGCGCAACAACAAACTCAGTTTCAGCAGCCCTTCCAACCCCAACCTTTACAAGATCAGACGAACAACATTGCACCCAACAATTCTTATCCACCAAACAACTTTGTTCCGTCAAACAACGATAAGGTTTCCTCGCTCGAACGAAGTCTGGAGGCGTTCGTTAAACAATCGACTCAGTCCACCGCCAACATCCAGTCTTCCATTCAGTCCTTAGTGCAACACACTGCCGCACACGGGCAAATCATCAAGACCATCGAGGCCCAGATTGCACAGCTGAACGCGGCCTTAAGCGAGCGAGAGAAGGGGAAGCTCCCGTCCCAGCCACTCCCAAATCCCGGTCACCCACATAATGCACATGTTGCTCTTGAACAACAGAACCATAATGTGAGTGCCGTGACCACACTGAGATCGGGAAGGATGCTGCAAAACAACATTGGCACACGGATCAACGATGACACCCCGGCCGCTTCTTCTTCTTCTGCTTCTTCTTCTTCTTCTTCTTCTTCGTCTTCTGAGCCTATTCTCCGTTCTTTACAAGGCTCTCCTTCCTCTTCTTCTGCTCTGAATGGATCCACTTCTCACTCCACGAAAACACCTGTTCTGGGATCCGTTCCAACTCCACAATCTCCTCCTCCAGCATTAGACTCAACCAATTTTAAAAATATTCCATTTCCAAACCGGTTGAGGTCTAATAAACAAAATCCTCAAATGGAGAAGATTCTGGAGTTATTTAAGCAGGTTAACATTAACATTCCTCTTTTAGATGCTGTCCAACAAGTCCCGTCCTACACGAAAATCTTAAAGGACTTGTGCACGAAAAAGAGGAAGTCTCAGGTACCCAAGAAAGTTTTCTTGGCCAGTGCTGTGAGTGATGCCCTTACCCAATCTTTACCACAAAAACGGAAGGACCCTGGCTGTCCTACGATTTCAATTACCATTGGGGATAAGAACATCAACCGCGCACTATTAGATCTTGGTGCCAGTGTTAACCTGCTTCCGTACTCAGTATACGAGCAATTAGGCGTCGGAGAGATGAAACCCACACACTGCACTCTCCAAATGGCCGACCGATCAATCACCCATCCTAGGGGTGAGCTAGAGGATGTGTTAATAAAAGTCGGGGACTTCATATTCCCCGTTGACTTCATTGTATTGGACACACAACCTGTAGCTAACCCCCGGAATCAAATTCCGGTGATACTCGGTCGCCCATTTCTTGCAACCTCAAATGCTGTGATCAATTGTCGCAATGGTTCGAGAACCTCTCTTTTGGAAACATGACGATTGAACTCAACATTTTTAGGTTGGGGAATCAGCCCGCCGAACCTAATGCTCATATACTGGACGTCTGCTCGATCCAGGAGATCACCCCTGAAGAGTGTGAATTCGAGGAGTTTCTTTTCGCCCACGATAATCTTGACGCCACTAGTGCGTTCCTCCTCGAACCTGTTGCTGTTTCTGCGCCCGACAACGACTACGAGTGTTTTACGTTCTCGAACGATCTTAACCGCGCACAACCCGAGTTTGAATCTTTCAAATTTTCGGATGAGTTACCTGAACCATCCGACTCGGTCGCCTACACTCGTTTTGAACCTTTGCTGGAGTCCTTTGAGTTCGAGACCTCTGCACCAATCTTGCCTTCAATCGTTTCACCTCCATCGCTCGAACTCAAGCCTTTGCCGTCTCACCTTAAGTATGCGTACTTAGGTGAACACGAGACCCTCCCTGTCATCATTTCGGCTTCTCTAGCTCCCGAGCAAGAGAAAGCCCTTCTAGCGGTCTTGCACAGCAACAGGCAAGCTTTTGGCTGGTCCATGGCGGACATCAAGGGGATTAGTCCCCTGATCGTTGAGCATCACATTCATCTGATGGATGATGCCAAACCAGCCCGGGATCCACAAAGACGTCTCAATCCAGTCATGAAAGAGGCTGTGAAGAAGGAGATCGTAAAATGTCTAGATAGTGGTATCATTTACCCTATCTCTGATAGCCAGTGGGTTAGCCCCATTCATGTTGTCCCCAAGAAGTCGGGCATCACGGTCATAACCAACGAGGCGAACGAGTTAATCCCTACTCGCACCCAAACTGGGTGGCGAGTGTGCATTGATTACAGAAAATTCAACGCCGCAACGCGGAAAGACCACTTTCCGCTACCTTTCATTGACCAGATGCTTGAACGATTGGCCGAACACGAGTACTACTGCTTTCTTGATGGCTACTCCGGCTATAATCAGATTCCCATCGCGAAAAAAGACCAGGACAAGACCACATTCACTTGTCCTTTCGGCACGTTTGCATATCGTCGCATGCCCTTTGGGTTATGCAATGCGCCCGCTACCTTCCAGCGGTGTATGATGGGAATCTTCTCAGACATGGTGGAAAAATTTCTGGAGATTTTCATGGATGATTTCTCCATCTTCGGCGATTCCTTCAACGAGTGTTTGCTGCATCTTGACGCTGTCCTTACCCGATGTAAGGACAAGAATCTCACTTTGAATTGGGAGAAATGCCACTTCATGGTGCGCGAAGGTATTGTCTTAGGACATATCATCTCGCAAAATGGCAGAGAGGTTGACAAAGCAAAGATTGAGGTCATTTCCAATCTGCCTCCTCCCCGATGCGTCAGAGATATCCGAGCCTTCCTTGGCCATGCCGGTTTCTATAGACGGTTTATCAAGGACTTTAGCAAGATTGCTAGGCCCTTGACTCTTTTGCTGGCCAAGGATACGCCATTCGACTTCAACTCGAGCTGTGTGACTGCATTCGAGTCATTAAAACGCTCACTCACTTCTGCTCCCGTTCTTTCTTCACCCGACTGGACGCACCCATTTGAGATTATGTGCGATGCATCCAACTTTGCCATTGGTGCTGTCCTTGGACAACACATCAACAAGATGCCGCACGTAATCTATTATGCGAGCCGAACCCTGAACGACGCCCAACTCAATTATACAACAACTGAGAAAGAATTCTTGGCTGTTGTATTTGCTTTAGAAAAGTTCAGGCCCTACCACATCGGCTCTCCAGTCATTGTCTACACTGACCATTCTGCTCTGCGCCATCTTTTTGCGAAGAAAGATGCAAAATCTCGGTTAATACGTTGGATCCTCTTGCTTCAAGAGTTTGACCTTGTCATTAAGGACAAACGAGGATGTGAAAACGTAGTTGCCGACCATCTCTCACGACTTCCTTCTTCGCCTTCGCTTCCAATTCCGATCAACGACGTTTTTCCGGATGAACAGCTCTTGACAGTATCTTGTGAACCCTGGTTCGCAGATATTGTGAACTATTTGGCCACGGGATTACTACCGACTGAATGGTCAAGTCAGGACAGACTTCGCTTCTTATCCCAAGTAAAACACTTTTACTGGGACGAACCCTATTTGTTCAAGTACTGTCCCGACCAGATTATTCGTCGGTGTGTCCCTGACGAGGAATTCAAGAGTGTGCTGTCGTTTTGCCACGATCAAGCGTGTGGCGGGCATTTTGGCCCCAGAAAGACAGCTGAGAAGATCTTGCAATGTGGTTTCTACTGGCCACAACTCTTCAAAGACGCTCATGACTATTGCAAGACTTGCTCCCGGTGCCAACACATGGGCCGGATATCCCGGAGGAACGAGATGCCGCTCCAACCGATCTTGGTTGTGGAGATTTTCGATGTTTGGGGGATAGATTTCATGGGGCCGTTTCCCAGCTCTTTTGGGAATTTGTACATCCTTCTTGCTGTTGATTACGTCTCTAAATGGGTCGAGGCTGTGCCCAGCCGGACTAACGACAACAAGGTTGTCGTTAGGTTCCTTAAAGAAAACATTTTCTCCCGGTTTGGACACCCCCGAGCGATCATTAGCGACAATGGAAGTCATTTTTGCAACAAGACTTTCGAGGCCTTGATGCAAAAATACTCCATTAATCATAAGCTATCCACGCCCTACCACCCTCAAACCTGCGGACAGGCCGAAGTCTCAAATAGGCAAATCAAGCAGATACTGGAGAAGACGGTTTCCAAGAACCGTAAGGATTGGTCGCTGAAACTCACTGATGCCCTTTGGGCATTTCGAACCGCTTATAAGACCGACCTTGGCATGTCTCCTTATCGGCTTGTGTACGGAAAAGCCTGCCACCTACCTGTCGAAATAGAGCATCGCGCATTTTGGGCGATAAAAGAGCTGAATCTGTCTCTCAAAGATGCGGGCAGCCATCGGAAGCTGCAGTTGAACGAACTGAGCGAGCTTAGGGATGAGGCTTACGATAACGCGATTGTCGTTAAGAATCGAACGAAGGTGTTCCACGATAAACACCTTTTGCGCAAAACCTTCGTACCTGGTCAGTAGGTACTGCTTTACGACACCCGACTTCACTTCCATCCAGGAAAGCTCAGATCTCGCTGGAAAGGGCCGTATTTTGTGCGGAATGTGTATCCGCAGGGCACTGTGGATTTGGAGAATCCGAAGGACGGTTCATTTTTCAAAGTGAATGGACACCGACTCAAACCGTACCTTAGCGCCGAACCAACAGAGGAGCTCCTGGTCTTACAGGAGCCGGTTTACCCTGCATAATCTTCCTCTGCCTACCTCCAAACGTCTGTTATCCGGCCAAGAACAGTGGGCACTGTTCCAAATAAGTTTGGGGGTATGTATAAACCATTTTGTATATATTTGTGTATATTCTTTTTCTTTTCTTTAAAAACAAAAACAAAAAAAAAATAAAATTTTGTATCGCTAACCGACAATTTTGACCCTTCAAATGATCTCTTCATGCAATGACAGTGAGGACACTGTCCAGTTTAAGTTTGGGGGTACGCTCGGTACACATTTCTTACCTTCGCATTCATATGTATACTTTGCATCTGCATATTAAAATCCATAAAATCCATAAAAATCTGAAAATTTTCTAAAAACAGAAAAACTTTTATGTCAAGTTATTTAGTGGGAGGACTCTGATTCAACATTTCGACGGTTTTGTTTGATAAAATAAGAATAACTAAATCTTATGTTTAGATTTTGAAAACCTGAAAAATAACTCTCCTTTGAAGTTAACTATAGCTGATATACGTCTTTACATCACACTACACGTGTCGTGAGTTTTTGGAAATTAGATGACAAGTCTTTTATGTTTAAAAACTTTTAACAGATAAATGATTTTATGAGGATCAAATAGGTTTATTCTGAAATAAGTAATGTCAAGAATAGTTTATGAAGTAAATCGAATATGAAGGAATGTTATTGATGCCGTAATTGGAACTAAGTCTGAAAAATAGCCCATCTGGAACTTGATTGGAATGATTACACACCGAACCCACTAAACACGTCTTTTATCCAAAAAATAATGGAACTGCCGGTTATATCTCCGTTCATATTAAATCATCTGATTTTCACGCCAACTGTCTTTTGTTTTTGGACCTGGGTAACTTGAGTAATTAAGTCCGCCGGGGTGTTTCTACACCTAATGCCCTAAAACCAACTGGTTTGGGTGCATTGGCCCAAAGCTCGCTAAGAAGCCTAGAAAGTCTAGATTAAAACAAAATCAAGCAAGTGTTCTCTCCGAGTTAAAATTCCTAACGGTTCTTTGTGTGAGAATAATCTTGATAAAAGACAGGCTTTTATAAAAAAAAAATTTAGCGGGGATATGAAGGTTTTACTCTATGATAAAGACTATTGCACGTTCACAGAGGTGTGTATGAAATGAAAACAAGAAAAAGGTGGAGTGAAGAATAAGACCTAGTTTCCTGTTAGGGAAGATAGAAATTCTGAAGTTGAAACTTTACTGGAAAACGAAACTTGAAAAATGCTTAACTCTTTATAAAACTTATGTGATTCTTTTAAAATTGTTATCTGGGTTTTTTTTGTGTGACATGATGACTTTAATCGATCCTTCTGGAACTTAACGACACTATTTGCACTACACGTAAAGACATAAACAATATGTAGTTAAATAAGAAGCGAGGTGTGAAAAATAAAGGTTCGATAGTCTAGACTTAGGATCATAGAATTGTTATTTTCTGAAACAAAACTTTAGGGGTTTGAATCTTAGTTATTTTACAAAACTAGCTTGACCGGATTTTATGGGTAGTATCCGCTGAAAACCCTCAGGAGACAACACTCCTCCTACTATGGACACCTAGAGGTTTAACGGCTTGTTGCACATGCTCAGTGCAATCGCGTTCCCTGCGAAAGTGAGGTTAGGAAATTTTTTGTGAATAAATTGGCTTTGCTCGGGACGAGCAAATGATAAGTTTGGGGGTATTTGTTCATATCAGATTTTTGCATTTTCATACCGCCCAATTTTTATCACATTGCATATCGGTAGGTACTCTTGAGCCGTGTTTGCTAGTCAATTGCAGGATACAGGTTCTCGGCTCTAAACGGTGAAATCCATGGAAAAACATGACAAAATCCGGGTTTCTGCCAACCACAGATAAAACACGGGTCTCCGCTCTTTATCCGTCTGTTGCCACACACCAGTTTAGGAGACAAAATGACAAATCAATTGTCACCTTCATGCACAAGGCTCAATGGCAACACAAGATCCAAGAAATCTACGCGGAGCTCAAGAAAATCATGACAAAAGATCCATGTCCAAATCACCTTTTGATCCACTAGAATTCTGGAAGAAATATGGAAAGATTATCAGAAAATACATGTACCAGACAAAAGGGGACAGAAAAACAGGAAAAACCACCAAAAACGATGGATCAAATCCCCTATACTGCCGCGGTTCCGCGGCAATAGCAGGCTTAGGCCGCGGAACCGCGGCCGTACGGCCTTGTCGGCTGATGAATTTTCATGGGTATTTTTGTCTTTCTATGTACAGGCAGAATTTTGCCCTAGATTTCTATTTCCCTGCCTATAAATAGCCCAGATCCTTGTGAAGCCAAGGGTGCATAATCTTGTATTTTTCTAGGTTTAGAATACTTGTTTCTTCTTCCTCTTCTCATCTCTTCTCCATTAAAACTTGTAGTGAGCTTTGTGAGTGAAGAATGATGAATAAAGAAGATCCTTTTGCTATTATATCTTGTCTTGTTCTTTTATAATTGCTTGTAATTTTAATTTGTTAACTTAGTTGTTGTTATTTCTTGTTGTTTCTTTCTTTTCTCTTTTCCTTTATCATTAAAACAACCATGATGCTTACGCTTGATCCTTGCCAAGGTGAGGTCGCAAATAGCTAGTTGTTATCTTCTAATCTCCTTCTTTCTATCTTCCTCTTTTGTTTTGTTTTCTTTTCATTATGATGTGTGAGTAGTTTCATACTTGTTAGGGTAGGATAAGGGAAGTTTGAGAGAAGGAAATCTCTCCCACTCTTTCCTTGCCCAACATCTTAAATCAACTCCCATTAATTGAACCACAATTCGCTCCTTACGGCACCCTATCCTACATGATAGCGGTGATTCCGTAGTGAGACCGGTTGTGGTTGAATTAACCGGAGGTTATGGCTAAGAGCCAAGAACGGACGGACAAGCACCAAAAGGAAGAACTTATGCGTTGGAAAGCCTAGCTTATACTCGCAAGTTCCTTCCTAGTCGTGCTAATCCCCGTTGTTGCCGATTACCGTAACACCGATATTAAGAAGGGCAACGAAAGAGGTGAGCGACTCCTAACTCAAACTAACCTAATCCTAACCCTAACAAGCTCTCTTTACATATCACTTTAACACTTAGATAATCACAAACAAAATCTGGACCTTCGGACTTAACTCGTTAAAACACATAGAAAAAGATTCCCATCTCCCTGCGGACGACCCGTACTCAACCGGCTAGCTACAAGCGAAACCGTCTTAATTGCGGTAATTAACTAAACTTAAACACGCAGAATCTCTAACAATCAAATGGCGCCGCTGCCGGGGAGACGGTAGTTTATTTCTTTGTGTAATTTCGGGTTAACTTGTGAATATAAAAACAACCGAAAAAACCAAACAAAAAAATATACTTTGTAAAAAAAATCATCTTGTTATTTTTGATTAGTTTTTGTGCAAGAGTGCAGGATAATACGGAGTTCAAGTTCAGTGCCAAAGACGTGGGAAGATAGACCCACATTTCGCGGCTACACCGCGACGGACAAAACGAAGCAAACGGTTTACTTTAAGATTCTGGAGCAGTTCCAGTGAGTAAATCCAGATTCAGGGTCTTAAAAACAGCAGAGGACACCCAGTACAGCCCACACCAGAAAACTGAAGCCCCAGCTCACCAGTACTGCCGTGGAACCGCGGCATAAGCAAGCTTAGGCCGCGGAACCGCGGCCACTTGGTGGTTTTAGTGTGCAAAATTCTCTGTAAGTCTTCCTTCTCTCTCTCCCACTCCTCTGGACTCCAATAAACTGTGTTTTCTGCAGATTTCTTTGCGCAAATTCTCTTCCCCCTTCCAATAAACTGTTCTTGTGCAGGATTCTTTGCGCTGCGTTAAAAATAAAAATTGTTTGCAGTTGATTTGTTATCGCTTTGCATTAATTAATACGGATTTAAGGGGCTTGAAACCAATTCAGATTGGGTGGGGATTTCATCACCCTTCCCAGGACCCCAAAAATCACAAAAAGCATATGCATTGACCATTGTTAAAATTAAAAAATACTAGACTCGGCCCTAAGGACTTCGCGCTCAATAGGACAGAGGACTAGTTACAGGCATCGACCGTTTATCCTATCTGACTTTTGCGGTGCCTAGGAAAGTGTGACGAAGGCAAGTGGTTATTTAATTAAGGAACTTCGCGAAAGAGTTGGATAACCTCCCACTTACCTGGCACTTATCTGGCCGCATTAGACGGAGAAGAGGAGGTTTGAGGTCCTTTTTCTAGCCCTCTGGAACAGTTAAGAGCAGGTCTAGTAGACCTAGGTGACCCTAGATCTAGGTGAGATTGTGCATATCTTATTTGTGATTGCTTAAAGCCGTAAGTCCGTACATATTTCTGTAAAGATCTTTCTAAAAATAAAAATAAAATAAAAAAAAAATCAAAAACTTTTATAAAAACTTGCCCTTTGTCGCCAAATCCATTTTTCACCCACCACCCATCGTTTTCTCCATTGACGTTTTCTTATCCTCACCTTCTCCGCTTTGACTATACTAAACTCGTTTAGTGTATGTCCGCTTGGACTCGGGACACTAGCGCCCGTCTAGTCCGCGTTACGTTAGTCGCTACCGACTACGCGATCGACTCCGAAGTCGAAACTCCGTCCACTCCTCTTTCACCCCTTCCTTTGCCGGCCAACTCCGACGTTGACCGGAATTCTGTTCATACATCTTCACCTTCATCTTCACCAACCTCTTCTTCCGCGATGTCAGGATTTAATCCGAACATCTCTTTGACTACCGCTGGATTGGCTCCACCTCCTACGGAGACCAATATCCCACCACCACCGCCTGTTGTAGCGCCGCAGCGAATCGCGCTCCAGGATCGTTTCTATCCCACCCGTTCTGCACTCCCCACCTGCCTTTCTCTTCCTCCGGCCAATGGGGATAATTTTGAAATTAAGCCCCACTTCATCAACATGCTCCCACGATTTCATGGGCTTGAATCTGAAGATGCCTATATCTTCATCAAAAAATTTCAAAACGTCTGTGCCATGATAAAAACCACCCTGCTGTCGGACGATGCTATACGTCTACGGGTCATTCCGTTCACTTTATGCGATCTTGCTGAAAAATGGCTGTATAGCACCGCTTCCCACTCCATAACCAGCTGGGACGAGTTTGTTAAAGCGTTTCTAAAAAAATTCTATCCGAATCATAAAACCGCAAGGATTCGAAATGAAATCAACCAATTCTCTCAGCTTCCTTCTGAACCCTTCTGGAAGTGCTTTGACCGGTACAAAGGCCTTCTTGTTCAGTGTCCTCACCACGGTATAGAGAAATGGCAACTTTGCCAAACCTTATACGAGGGCCTGAACCCAGCAACGAAGCAGTTGTTGGAAACCATCTGTCAGGGCCACTTCCTATCGAAATCTGACGAGGAAGCGTGGCAATTCTTTGACGACCTTGCGGAGCAAACGCTACAATGGGATAGCACCAGACCGACTTCTTCTTCTTCTACCTCCACTTCTACCGGTCAGTCTAGGGTAGGAATTCACCAACTTGATGTCTCTATTGCGATGAAAGCTGAAATGGCTGCAATAACAAGAAAGCTTGAAGCGATAGAGAGCAAATTCTCTTCTCCTGCTCCTGCCCCTGTTCTCCCCCTTCGTACCATCTGCGCTTGTTGTTCCGATCCTTCTCACTTGACCGAAGAGTGTCCTTACAATCCACCATCGCAAGGACAGGATCAGGTTAATGCTGCATTCCAGCAAAGACCGAGGAATGATCCATACTCTTCCACCTACAATCCCGGTTGGAGGAACCACCCCAATTTCGCCTGGAATCAGAATCAGAATCAATTCCAAGGCAACAATTTCCAAAGGGCCCTTCAGCCGCAACAACAAGCGCAACAACAAACTCAGTTTCAGCAGCCCTTCCAACCCCAACCTTTACAAGATCAGACGAACAACATTGCACCCAACAATTCTTATCCACCAAACAACTTTGTTCCGTCAAACAACGATAAGGTTTCCTCGCTCGAACGAAGTCTGGAGGCGTTCGTTAAACAATCGACTCAGTCCACCGCCAACATCCAGTCTTCCATTCAGTCCTTAGTGCAACACACTGCCGCACACGGGCAAAGCATCAAGACCATCGAGGCCCAGATTGCACAGCTGAACGCGGCCTTAAGCGAGCGAGAGAAGGGGAAGCTCCCGTCCCAGCCACTCCCAAATCCCGGTCACCCACATAATGCACATGTTGCTCTTGAACAACAGAACCATAATGTGAGTGCCGTGACCACACTGAGATCGGGAAGGATGCTGCAAAACAACATTGGCACACGGATCAACGATGACACCCCTGCCGCTTCTTCTTCTTCTGATTCTTCTTCTTCTTCTTCTTCTTCGTCTTCTGAGTCTATTCTCCGTTCTTTACAAGGCTCTCCTTCCTCTTCTTCTGCTCTGAATGGATCCACTTCTCACTCCACGAAAACACCTGTTCTGGGATCCGTTCCAACTCCACAATCTCCTCCTCCAGCATTAGACTCAACCAATTTTAAAAATGTTCCATTTCCAAACCGGTTGAGGTCTAATAAACAAAATCCTCAAATGGAGAAGATTCTGGAGTTATTTAAGCAGGTTAACATTAACATTCCTCTTTTAGATGCTGTCCAACAAGTCCCGTCCTACACGAAAATCTTAAAGGACTTGTGCACGAAAAAGAGGAAGTCTCAGGTACCCAAGAAAGTTTTCTTGGCCAGTGCTGTGAGTGATGCCCTTACCCAATCTTTACCACAAAAAAGGAAGGACCCTGGCTGTCCTACGATTTCAATTACCATTGGGGATAAGAACATCAACCGCGCACTATTAGATCTTGGTGCCAGTGTTAACCTGCTTCCGTACTCAGTATACGAGCAATTAGGCGTCGGAGAGCTGAAACCCACACACTGCACTCTCCAAATGGCCGACCGATCAATCACCCATCCTAGGGGTGAGCTAGAGGATGTGTTAATAAAAGTCGGGGACTTCATATTCCCCGTTGACTTCATTGTATTGGACACACAACCTGTAGCTAACCCCCGGAATCAAATTCCGGTGATACTCGGTCGCCCATTTCTTGCAACCTCAAATGCTGTGATCAATTGTTGCAATGGTTCGATGAACCTCTCTTTTGGAAACATGACGATTGAACTCAACATTTTTAGGTTGGGGAATCAGCCCGCCGAACCTAATGCTCATATACTGGACGTCTGCTCGATCCAGGAGATCACCCCTAAAGAGTGTGCATTTGAGGAGTTTCTTTTCGCACACGATAATCTTGACGCCACTAGTGCGTTCCTCCTCGAACCTGTTGCTGTTTCTGCGCCCGACAACGACTACGAGTGTTTTACGTTCTCGAACGATCTTAACCGCGCACAACCCGAGTTTGAATCTTTCGAATTTTCGGATGAGTTACCTGAACCATCCGACTCGGTCACCTACACTCGTTTTGAACCTTTGCTGGAGTCCTTTGAGTTCGAGACCTCTGCACTAATCTTGCCTTCAATCGTTTCACCTCCATCGCTCGAACTCAAGCCTTTGCCGTCTCACCTTAAGTATGCGTACTTAGGTGAACACGAGACCCTCCCTGTCATCATTTCGGCTTCTCTAGCTCCCGAGCAAGAGAAAGCCCTTCTAGCGGTCTTGCACAGCAACAGGCAAGCTTTTGGCTGGTCCATGGCGGACATCAAGGGGATTAGTCCCCTGATCGTTGAGCATCACATTCATCTGATGGATGATGCCAAACCAGCCCGGGATCCAGAAAGACGTCTCAATCCAGTCATGAAAGAGGCTGTGAAGAAGGAGATCGTAAAATGTCTAGATAGTGGTATCATTTACCCTATCTCTGATAGCCAGTGGGTTAGCCCCATTCATGTTGTCCCCAAGAAGTCGGGCATCACGGTCATAACCAACGAGGCGAACGAGTTAATCCCTACTCGCACCCAAACTGGGTGGCGAGTGTGCATTGATTTATGCATTTTCATTCCTGATGTGAGCCCGCATTATGGGACGTACATTCCAGTTTATTCTTGTATTGGATCTTTTTGCTTCCGCATTATTTTTTTCTTGACTCGTTATTCTGGCTCATGGACATGTATTAGATAGTTATTATTATTGTTCTTGATATCTCTACAGCCGTAATGTGACTGTGGAAGGATATTTCCTATCCACGGGTTGCATGGTTGGCTCTGTCACGTGCCTATCTTAGCGTACTCTGGGAAGCGAGGCGTGATAGGGTTTGTTTGGTATCAGAGCTATAGGATCTAGGTTAAACGGGTTTGATTCTTTTTTAGTTGGGTATTGGACCCAATACACGAATCAGAATACTCGTGATTAGGAACATGTCCTGCCACTTTGCCATCTTGCCATTTTTTGAATCTTAACTTCCTCCTGATTCTACCTTGACGATGTGCAAACCTCTTTTGCATCTCGACTCGAAACCTGGTTTCCTATTGTTTATCTCTAGAACTTAGGCGACTTGGGTGGAGTTATGTAATTGTAGCTATGTACCGCGACATGGTTACAATGCGGTACTCTATTTAAGTAACTTGGAGTTCTAGCCTAGATTCATATCCTTGATCTATATTTTGAATCTGTTATCATACTAATCCTTTCGGTGTTTTGATTTCAGGAACATGGCAGGCAAGAATCTGAAAACGTACCAGAGGCGTGTTGACGAAGCCACTTTGCTTGGAGTAATCCGTGGGATGCTGGAGAACCAGAAACGGCAGACCGAGCTGAACCAGCAGCAAGCCGAAGCTTTTCAGGAAGGTTTGCGGACCGTCCAGCAGTCCGTAAACAATGTTGTGGCCAGACCAGTTGATCGTGTGGGTACCGTGGAGGATTTCAGGAGACTTGGTCCGTCCGTCTTTACTGGCCTGGAAGAGCCGTTGCCAGCGGAGCAGTGGCTGGATGATACGGAGAATTTACTTGTTGCGGTACAGATCCCAAAGAACAAGAGAGTGGATATGGTACGCATCTAGTTGGTGGACTATGCCCGTGAATGGTGTAGGGTTGCTGGGCACGCATACAAGGTTCTACGAGGCATTAACCATGCCCGATTTAAAAATTAGCCGTGCCGAACAACCCGAAGACGGATCTTTAAACTAGAGTTTAGGCGAAAACAAGTATGTTAAACACTTTAACACTAAGTGAGAGGGATTACAACCTTTGTAGATCCGGTCCTTCACTTCTTAAGCTCCGTGTTGAAGTCCCTTCGCTGCGATCAACGTGTTTCGGACTCTCGAGAGGCTCCACGAAGAGAAATATGCAGTCTTGCTTCCGATCTTCGATAACATAGATTATCTACCTTGAAGTTTCATTAACACAAGCTAACACTCACTAAATGAAGTGAACACACTCATCTAAAGGGCAAGGGTAGATGAGAATGATGAAGTAGGATTTTTGCTCTCATTTGCTTTTTTATTCTCACTCATAATCATCACTTAGAAAAATCTAGTAAGCCTTTTTCATGAAAGAAAGAAGAAGGAAGAAGAAGATGAATAATAATATGAATTAATTCCTTTTGTGATGAATAATGATAGTCTTGATAAGGTTAGAAATGCAACCATGGTTCAAGTAACCATTGTAGAGATTTTACTAGGGTTAAGGGTTAGGGTTAAATATCTTGCAAAATATCGTTTCCAAAACAAAAAAGAAAACCTTCTAGAAACTTCTAGAAATGATTAACCCAAATCAAACCCTAACCAAGTTTAATCTCCACTAAACATGTTGCATTAATAACCATATCATGTTACAATATTATATATCACATATATAATATTTATTGTAACAAAATAAAATAATACAATTAACATATATCGCATATATATCAATGTATTACCCGAGTGAGAAAAAGAAACTTTTAGTGAGCTAATATTAGTTAATGTAATTTAATATATCATATATATTATTATACATTAAATTGTCGAATCAACATTTGATCCGACAATCCGTCTATATCGCATATAACCGACTAATATCACATTTACCGATTCATCGAATCAACACTTGATCCGATGACCCGGCTGATATCAAATATCGCGAGAATAGAATACGGTATCACATATCGCATTATCCTCGGTCCCGCACATATCACATATGTGATCCTACTCCGTTTTGCCTGAGCCAAGAAACCTCTGTGTAGGACTCTAAAGAATCGTCAATACGCCGGCAGTAGGTGATGATCATATCAAACACCCATAAGCTGCAAGCGGTCAGCTAAACGTAACAGCCACCCAGGTATTGAGTGCTCAGAAGATCAACAAGCAAGCCTATATATTCTCCTGTGAATCCAATCAGTAACACTCCCGTACAGTCCGGTCTCGTCGTCTGATATGTCGCATATCTCGCCTAGGGGTGGTAAACGTCAGACCACAGTAGTTCGATAAGTCGTGTCGATATGAGGTCTATAACAGTTCGAGAAACTACTGATAACACTTACCAGTAAATCTCAGCAACCCTGGCCAGGGATTTCCAGTTATAGCCAATCGAACACAGCGCAACATCAACTTCGTATACCGGGAGAGACGAATCCCCTCCTATCGCTCATTGCCTCCATGTGATTCGGGACTGTACCCAAAAGCCACCTTTTGCACGCCCTCTTGGACGTGGTATGATGGAAATCAAAGCACAGTGGGAATCACACAAGACTCTATGACGATCTCGGGTCAACAGACTACTCTGTACCAGTGTCACCGGAGAACTGCCATCTGACGTAAGGTATAATACCATCTGGGAGTTCTCGGCGAGTCCGTCCAGTGTACCCAGTCTCCACTGAGCACCCGTACACCATCCTTGATGTCAAACACCGATGGATATGCGATCATCCATCGCCCATCATATGGATCAAGATGCGTATACGCTAGTCTACTCTGGTGCATCGATGCCCTGTCTCGATACACCCTCGACTAGGAACAGTTAAAGGATGTACTCGTCGACTACCGTGGCCCCACTAGTATGATCTCATCATAGTCCCAGTAGTCGAGTACATATCCTAAGGTCTTTATCAACATGTAACATAGAGACAATCAGAGTACATGTTAAGATAAAGTACAACCAGATAGCATACTATCATGTCGAGCAAGAAAGTCCTCCCTATATATGTCCAAGCATCCATTACAATATACATCGTATGTACAGTAATGGCCTCTAGGGCATACATATAACTAATAATCTCCCACTTGCACTAGGGCCATCTGTTGTGGTATCACATACCCAACAATTAGATATGGTTAAAGTATCTCATACTCAACCATCCCATAAAAGTCTCTACTGGGAAAAAAGGCCTTTGTGAGTGGATCCGTGCTATCGTCCTCTGTGTCTACTCTCCTAACCTCGATCTCCCTGGAGATCAACCATCTCCATGATCAGGTGATACTGCCTAAGAATTATATCTGGATTTCAGATGGGACGGGGGGTTCCTTGGAAAAAGCCACAACTCCATTGTCACACAATGGTAGGAACGAAGTTCATCTCATGAACTTATATATCCAGACTGCCTCTTTGGTAGCATTCTTGGTAATGATGTATCTTGCCTTTATATTGTCTAGTATGTCACGGTATCTAGCTTGGAACTCTTCCAACATACCGTCCCTCCACTGAGGGTAAAGACAATGCCTGCGACTGACATTCAGTCGTCCTTATCACCCTGGAACCTTTCCAGTGATTCTCCCCAGGATCGATTGATACCATCTCACTACAACTAGTGAGTATCCTAACATCCAATTAGATCTATCTCATAGATCCAAAACCCAGGATTTAGGAGGTATCACTTTTATCCTATATGGAGAATCCTTGTGATAAGCGGAGATTGACCAAGCGTAGCATAGGAAACTCCTTCCCTATCAAGAGTATGTCATCCACGTACTCTACGAGGATCACCACCATACTCCCTACTACCTTTTTGTATATACAAGGTTCATCTACCATTTTGATGAAGTCAAACTCTTTGACTACCTTATCAAAACAGACGTTCCAACTCCGCGATGCCTGCTTTATCATATAAAGCATCTTGCATACGTTTCCGCTGCTCCCACTGTTTACGAAGCCCTCTGGCTGTGTACTTATAGACGTTCTCTTCTAAAACATCATTTAGAAAAGCAGTCATGACACCCAACCACCAGATATCATAGTCATGGTATGTAGCAGTGGCAAGTAGGATCTGGACGGACTTAAGCATAGCTTAGAAAGTCTCAACTTTTCCATGTACACCAAGTAATCTTCTCAAGATATACTTGCTCCTGATGGGGATTTAACCCTTCAGATAAAGCAACCAAAGTCCATACTTTGTTGGTGTATAAGGATTCCATCTCAGATCACTAAGCATCCAGCCATTCTTACAGAGTCCCACTCCTGATAGCCTGCTCGAAACTAGTTGGGTCATCATCTCATGATGCAATCCTCGCTCCCACTGTCATAGAGAAACCGAAGTATCTCTCAGGTGGGTGAGGAACCCTACTAGATCGGCGGAGAGGCTGAGGTTCATTAGAAACTATTGAATCCTTGGTTCTATTAAATCATCAATTGCAGTTTGTATAGCTGGAACCTTTCCAGTTCTAAAGAACTGACTTTGCCTTGAGCTTGTCCGGATTTTGCCTTTTAGACATAGGCCGGACAACCCCAAATCTTAACAAACTTAAGATATGGGCTCTTCCCTTTTCATATCACATATGAAGTGGTAGGCAACTGATTTGATTTGAACCTTATTCAATAGGTATGCAGCTTCTCAAGTGCATAACTTCCCAAAAGGAAATAGGAAACTCAGTTGTACTCATCATAGAGCACACCATATCACATAGGGTACTTTGCTCCGCCCCGATACACCGACGTGCTGTGGTGTATGCGGAGGAGTAATACTGAGAGAGAATCTCATTCTCCTTTAGAATAGTCCATGAATTCCGTGCTCAAGTATTTTCCTCCTTGATCTCATCAAAGGACATAATACTTTTACCCGTTTTTGATTCTCTATTTCTAACTTATATTCATTGAATTTCTCAAAAGTTCCAGACTTGTGTTTCAACAGGAATATATGTCCGAATCTTGAGAGATAATCAGTGAATGTAATGAAGTACAAAGAACCGGTCTTGGCATGTGTAGACAGGGGACCTTCATACATCAGCATGTATCAATCCCAAAAGTTCACTAACTCTTTCTCTGTTTCCAATAAACAGAGCTGTGGTCATTTTATCTCTGTGACATCACCGGCAAGTTTCACAAGATGTAAATTCAAACTAATTTAAATATGCATCTATATGTAACTTAGCTAGTCGGGTAGCATTGATATGACCTAGTCTACAATGCCTCAAGAAGGATTCGTTCATTTCTGAACTCTTCCCCTTGTGTGTGTTCTTTACGTTAAGAACTGTGATTTGATTTAGAACGTCAATGCTTTTAGATAACGTGCCTGAACCGATCAACTCTTGATATAGGAAATGTTCAAAACATTATCCAATAATACAAAATTATATCCTTTCTTTACTAATAAAGAGACCGATATGATGTTGTATATCAGGTTCGGTATCTAATAACATTCATTCAGAATCAATGTATTCAGGTAATACAGGGTGATAGTGACCAACAGACTTGGCTGCAACACTTGCACCATTTCTATATCATGAAACTTATCACCCGTTCTCAGTTCTCTACCTATCTGTAGCCCATGTAACAAATTGCATATGTGGGATCCTGATCCGGTATCTAATACCCAGGACGTAAAGGATACTGAGAAACAGTTCTGTGTAATGAACACACCCGAAGAAGATGCATCAGCATGCACTTTCTTCGTTTGGGCGGCACGGGAAATCTGGTATTCCCCAATTTCCTGCTCTGTCTTATAACAATTATAAGTTGGAGCGGGACCAACGTTCCCCAGCTCAGTATAATAAGCGAGTTCGGTCAATACATCCGTATTATTATCTTGATTAAGGTGTGATATGGTCGCTACCTGGAGAGAGAGAGAAGAAAACACTCAGCGTATGCTCTTGCAAGATTAGATTGGTTATCTATTTATCTAATCAGGATGTCTCCCACTGTTTTAGTTAAATCTTCCTTCAAACCTTAAAAGGAAAGACTAGCCGGAATTAATTACATTATACAAGTTCGCCAATCTTTCAGCCAGGCCAGTGCCGGTACTTTGCGGGAGGTTCCCCGCGCTTTCGCACGGACCTAATTAAAGTAAACCTTGTTTTCCCAGGGGCGTAACCCCGTTAACAGCTTTCTAGACACCTACTCGATCGGCTAATTGTAATGTGTAAAACTCTCCCAGGAGTAACTCTTACTCGCAGCGGGTATCGGGATCCAACTATCTCATAGAAGGTATGCAATCTCATTGCAAATTTCAACACTTGAAATTCCCAATAATATATTACCCCTAGTACTTATGACCTTAACTAAGGTCAACATATCATAAGCACTAGTCAAGTTCTGCCCGTCATTTCATGATTAATCAGATCCACCCTATATGACCCTCAACTATGGTCGACATAATCACGTGAATGTCCTAACTAATCGCATCATATGCTGTGTAGGAAGACATCACTTAGCTACCGTACACTATGCCTCAACTAAAGTCGACATACGCAGCACGAATACTAAGTACTCTACTTCCTAAAATGACGGAGGGCTACGACAGGTTTTTATGAAAACCCTTTGCGTAATGAACTTGATATTGTTGTAGAATCGAGTGATTTTAAATGGAATGTTTTTTAGGCCTTTTATAGTTTTTCTAAAGAGGCCACTCCCGGTGAAGAGATCGTCGGCTCTTTCCTTATCGAATAAGGTGCTGGATGTTCTACAAGGAACACCGCTATGCAAAGCAAAAACTATATAAGCAATCAAAAGAAAAACCGAGTTTGTAGCATCTGCTAGTTTCACTAAAGAGGTCACTCCCGGTGAAGGGATCTCGGCTTTTTCCTTATCGAATAAGGTGCTGGATGTTCTACAAGGAACAACGCTATGCAAAGCAAGAACTAGAGCTACCAGTTTTTAAACAAGTTTCTACAACATCTTTAGGTTTCTTTTAGTTTCATTAATCTCATTAATGAAGTCCCATTTTATTATGCTTCGCAAGCATCACATTTGAAACGAAATCTGCAATATAACATATATCTCATATATATAATATAAACATTCGTCTCAGGCAGTAATATGATCTCATCACAGAACAGTGCAGCAGAAGAACATATATGAAATATTGGATATACTAGGATGTCCGTGTTTTCAATACGAGCCTGTATAAAACACGGATTCCACGGTCACGATGAATCGCCAAACCCACATCCCTAGACCCCTACGAGAGCGGAAAGAAACTCTGCCAATTCTAGGGTTAGGAGACCCGGTCTCGACTCCTCGAGATGGTCTCCCACTGGACCCTAGAACCCGGTTACTTGTGCTCCCCTCCTTGGATCTACCTAATGCGGAAAAGTAAATAATATACAATGGTGACATCATCGTCAGCCCGGAAGTGCCCCAATAAAAGAATATTATATACAAATGAATTTTACATGAATGAAAAAGAAAAACTCTCATCTCACATAAAAACCCCGGCTATTCAAAACGCGACGATCCAATATAACATATCACAGCAACACATAATATCACATATCATCAACGTAAGCAAGTATGCGTATCCCGATTGTCGTTGATGTATAGCAACGAAGCCGGCGATACACCACATACTACGCTTACGGTCACAGAAAAGAAAGTGTAAAACTACAACAGTTGGAATCCGCAACCTCCTTAGACATCGCATGCCTAACCAAATGAATTCTTTAGACATCGCATGCCTAACAATTATAAACCCCGCATTTTAGTCTCATTATCGAAAACTCTTTTCAATATCAAGTCGGGCAATTCAACAAGATTCCCGACATTCTGATCGAATGCTCGTCGCAAACTTTAGTAGACGGCCGCACCCCCGGATGCCGTCGACGAAGTGCACTAAGGCGGAACACCGCTGCCGCGAGCGCCCGAATGGATGCTTTTGGCGATGGGGTTCTGCTACAGTCACTTGGTCGGGGTTATGTGGGGTGGCTGTCTGTTAAGTTTACCCGGCGAGTATCCGTGTACGCTACGTGATTGCGACGGACTTTTGATCACATCAAAATTCCCTGGCAACCGATCACCTGAGACTGAACTGCTAGATTTATAACATTCAAATTAGTTATCTCATAACTACCTGTGGATTCCAAATATTGTATCACATTCCAGATAAATAGACAATGTTAAACTTTCCGATCGAATAATCAAACATCCAAGTTTTCCCAAATAGTTCTCAACACTTGAAATTAGTTTAAAAACATCCATCACATGCTACAGTACCAATGGTCCAGCAGTAGAAGGGTCAAGCCAACGCCTCACATGTGGCACGCCGTACTGCCACAAACCCTAAGGTTCAGAGGCAGTTCAAGACGGTCACATAATCGAGTTAAGGTTTGTTGTCTTCTAGAGGGTCCACCGCGTTACTTGCACAACTTAGAACGTTCCTAAACTACGAAAAAATCCAACGCTTGGAAATTTTCCGGCAGGGGAAAAAGTGAGTTATTGATATCTGGTCGAACTTTTTAACACGATCTAAAAATTACCCGGACAAACTAAACAAAGTTAAATTATCCGATCGAATCAACGAGTCCCCAATACAACCCTAGAAAACTCAACACTTGAGTGGAATTAAAACATTCCCAGAAAAAATTGCCAAGAAAGGACCTAAGAATAAATATATGAAATTCCAGGGACTAATTCAAAATTTTGGCCACGGAACCGCCGCTAAACCCTTGGTTTGGCCGCAGTTCCGCGGTCATGTGAGCGAATTAGTGGGCCGTACTTCACAGTAATTCTTAGTTTTTCCTGCTTGTTTTTCTGAGTATTTTTAATGCTGAAAAAATCAAATTTTTAGAAAATGTATAGAGAGGGGTATAAACCGGGTATTCGGAGTTCGATCGGACTTTAAACTTCGTCTAGACATCGTCTAAAGCTCTAGCTTGGCTCTCATACCAATGTAGGGTTGTTGGGCATGCATACAAGGTTCTACGAGGCATCAACCATGCCCGATTTAAAAATTAGCCGTGCCGAACAACCCGAAGCCGGATCTTTAAACTGGAGTTTAGGCGAAAAAAAGTATGTTAAACACTTTAACACTAAGTGAGAGGGATTACAACCTTTATAGATCTGGTCCTTCACTTCTTAAGCTCCGTGTTGAAGTCTCTTCGCTGCGATCATCGTGTTCCGAACTCTCGAGAGGCTCCACGAAGAGAAAGATGCAGTCTTGCTTCCGATCTTCGATAACATAGATGATCTACCTTGAAGTTTCATTAACACAAACTAACACTCACTAAATGAAGTGAACACTCTCATCTAAAGGGCAAGGGTAGATGAGGATGATGAAGTAGGATTTTTGCTCTCATTTTTTTTTTATTCTCACTCATAATCATCACTTAGAAAAATCTAGTAAGCCTTTTTCATGAAAGAAAGAAGAAGGAAGAAGAAGATGAATAATAATATGAATTAATTCCTTTTGTGATGAATAATGATAGTCTTGATAAGGTTAGAAATGCAACCATGGTTCAAGTAACCATTGTAGAGATTTTACTAGGGTTAAGGGTTAGGGTTAAATATCTTGCAAAATATCTTTTCCAAAACAAAAAAAGAAAACCTTCTAGAAACTTCTAGAAATGATTAACCCAAATCAAACCCTAACCAAGTTTAATCTCCACTAAACATGTCGCATTAATAACCATATCATGTTACAATATTATATATCACATATATAATATTTATTGTAACAAAATAAAATAATACAATTAACATATATCGCATATATATCAATGTATTACCCGAGTGAGAAAAAGAATCTTTTAGTGAGCTAATATTAGTTAATGTAATTTAATATATCATATATATTATTATACATTAAATTATCGAATCAACACTTGATCCGACAATCCGGCTATATCGCATATAACCGACTAATATCATATTTACCGATTCATCGAATCAACACTTGATCCGATGACCCGGCTGATATCAAATATCGCGAGAATAGAATACGGTATCACATATCGCATTATCCTCGGTCCCTCACATATCACATATGTGCTGCTACTCCGTTTTTCCTGAGCTAAGAAACCTCTGTGTAGGACTCTAAAGAATCGTCAATACGCCGGCAGTAGGTGATGATCATATCAAACACCCACAAGCTGCAAGCGGTCAGCTAAACGTAACAGCCACCCAGGTATTGAGCGCTCAGAAGATCAACAAGCAAGCCTATACATTCTCCTGTGAATCCAATCAGTAACACTCCCGTACAGTCCGGTCTCGTCGTCTGATATGTCGCATATCTCGCCTAGGGGTGGTAAACGTCAGACCACAGTAGCTCGATAAGTCGTGTCGATATGAGGTCTATAACAGTTCGAGAAACTACTGATAACACTTACCAGTAAATCTCAGCAACCCTGGCTAGGGATTTCCAGTTATAGCCAATCGAACACAGCACAACATCAACTCCCTATACCGGGAGAGACGAATCCCCTCCTATCGCTCATTGCCTCCATGTGATTCGGGACTGTACCCAAAAGCCACCTTTTGCACGCCCTCTTGGACGTGGTATGATGGAAATCAAAGCACAGTGGGAATCACACAAGACTCTATGACGATCTCGGGTCAACAGACTACTCTGTACCAGTGTCACCGGAGAACTGCCATCTGACGTAAGGTATAATACCATCTGGGAGTTCTCGGCGAGTCCGTCCAGTGTACCCAGTCTCCACTGAGCACCCGTACACTATCCTTGATGTCAAACACCGATGGATATAGGATCATCCATCGCCCATCATATGGGTCAAGATGCGTATACGCTAGTCTACTCTGGTGCATCGATGCCCTGTCTCGATACACCCTCGACTAGGAACAGTTAAAGGATGTACTCGTCGACTACCGTGGCCCCACTAGTTTGATCTCATCATAGTCCCAGTAGTCGAGTACATATCCTAAGGGCTTTATCAACATGTAACATAGAGACAATCAGAGTACATGTTAAGATAAAGTACAACCAGATAGCATACTATCATGTCGAGCAAGAAAGTCCTCCCTATATATGTCCAAGCATCCATTACAATATACATCGTATGTACAGTAATGGCCTCTAGGGCATACATATAAGTAACAAATGGTAGCTTGTGGAAGAGTCCCGCTTGCCCAAGCCGATCAGTTGGGCGGATTTTTCAAAGAGTTTCTTGGAGAAGTTCTTCCTGCAGACTGCACGGGAGGAAATGGAAGAAAAGTTTATCAGTTTGAAACAGAACGGCGCACCTGTAGATGTACATGCAGCTGAGTGGACGCGGTTCAGTAGATTCACTGGACCTTTGGTGGCCAAAGAAGCTGATAGGGCATGAAGGTTTATGCGCAGTTTGGATGTGGACATCCAGAGACAAATTATATCCCTGGGTTTGACCACTTTCTCACAAGTACTTACTGCGGCCCGAGAGCAGCAGAGCCTATCTATGAAGACTGGGAGTACGCAGCAGCAAGCAGTTACAGTGCGGAAGCCGGCATTTGCACCGAACCGAGCGCATGTACGCAGAGGTATTCCGGTGAACCGACGTGGCGTAACACCTATGAAGAAGCCTGTTGTTGTTGATCAAAGAAGGAGCGTGATTTGTAACTAATGCCATATACCCGGACATGTGCAAAGAGATTGCCGAAGGATGCGGGGACTCTGTTTGGTTTGTGGATCGGCGGATCATACTATCAACGCTTGTCCGTCAAAGCTTCGCACAAAAGATGATGTTCAGAGGCCACATCAGAAGCAGTTTCAGGGACAGAAGCAGCTGACTCCGGGACCCAATCAAGCTCGAGCATTTACCCTGACGGCTGAGGAAGCTAAGGCTTCAGGAGAAGTTGTTTCAGGTATTCTACTTGTTCATGGTTTTCCCGCATTAGCGTTATTCGATTCTGGTGCATCCCATTGTTTTATGTCGTCCAAGTTTATTGCTACACACTCGATTGCTAGGACGACCCTGTCTAGTTGTTGGGACATACACACTGGGAATGGGAAGATCATATCTAGTAGAGAATGTAAGGATTGTCCTGTTGTTGTTTGCGGACGGGAGTTATTTGCAGATTTCTTGGTGATTGATACCGGCAGCTATGAAGTCGTCTTGGGAATGAATTTTCTCGGCACTTTCCACGCTCACATTGATTGTAGGGCAAAGAAATTAATTTTCCAGATTTCCGGACATCCAGAGTTTACCTTTACTAGAGGAAGCAGTTCTATCGGGCTAGTCAAGTTTAGGGCTAGGCCGACAAATAATATTCTTTCGTCGATGGAAGTGGATAAAGAAGAAGCGCCAGCTATAGTTCGAGATTTCATGGACGTGTTCGAGGACATATCAGGTTTACCGCCGAAACAGGACGTGGAGTTTGCGATTGATCTTATTCCTGGTGCAGCGCCAGTCTCAAAGGCGTACTATCCAATGGCGCCAGTGGAATTGGAAGAAGTCAAGAAGCAGATTACTGAATTACTTGAGAAGGGTTGGATTCGCAGCAGTAACTCACCTTGGGGAGCTCCAGTTCTTCTAGTCAAGAAGAAAGATGGCACAAGGAGGATGTGCATCAATTATCGAGAATTAAACCGGGTGACTATTAAGAACAAGTACCCGATCCCTCGCATTGGCGAATTATTTGAGCAGCTTAGTGGCGCAAGGGTATTCTCGAAGCTGGATTTGCGATCCGGATATCATCAGGTCCGAGTTAAATCAGAAGATATTTGCAAAACTGCGTTCAGAACTCGGTATGGACATTACAAGTATTTAGTGATGCCATTCGGAGTAACGAATGCACCAGCGATATTTATGGACTTGATGAACCGAATCTTTTCATTATTCTTGGGTCAGTTTATAGTGGTGTTCATTGATGATATTCTGGTTTACTCGAGGAGTATTGAAGAGCATGCAGAATACTTGAAGATCGCACTGTAGACATTGAGGCAAGAAAAATTGTATGCAAAGATGAGCAAGTGCTAGTTTTGGCTTGAAGAAGTGAAGTTTTTGGGGCATGTCGTGTCCGGAGATGGAATCTCCGTTGATCCCGAAAAGATTACAACAGTTCGAGATTGGTCGATTCCGAAGAATGTTGCAGAGATCAGAAGCTTTCTTGGACTTGCCGGGTATTACAGAAGGTTCGTTGGGAATTTTGCTCGTTTGGCTGAGCCTTTGACCAAGCTTACGCGCAAGGAAGTACCATTTGTGTGGACAGATAAGTGTGCGTCAGCTTTTGAGGCGTTGAAGCAGAGACTGATAACCGCTCCCATTTTGACCGTACCAGACAGTTCCGGTGGATTGGTGATTCACAGCGACGTATCTGGGAAAGGATTGGGATGTGTTTTGATGCAGCATAGGAAGGTTATAGCTTACGCATCGAGACGGTTGAAGACCCATGAGAAGAATTACCCAACTCATGACTTGGAGCTAGCAGCTGTGATTTTCGCTTTGAAGATTTGGAGACATTACTTATCAGGCGAAAGGGTCAAAGTATTCACTGATCACAAAAGCCTGAAGTATGTGTTCACACAGAAGGAGCTTAATATGAGGCAGCGTAGATGGTTGGAGCTGATGTCTGACTACGATCTTGATCTTAAGTACCATCCGGGGAAAGTTAATGTTGTGCCGGATGCGCTTAGTCGGTTGCCAGCAATTCAGATGTTGACTACACAGAACGAACTTATTGAAGACTTTCGGAGATTCAATTTGGAGGTTGTGCTACCGTTCTTCGGGACAGTTGATGCAGCTGCAAGTACAATCGTCGTTGATTGAGAATATCAAAGCAGCGCAGTTACAGGACCCTAGATTGCAAAAGTTTCGAGAACAGGTTATAGCTGGACTTCGAACGGACTTATTGGTTCATGAAGATGGTTCGTTGCGATATGGTAGCCGTTTGTGTGTGCCAAAAGGAGATATTCGTGAAGAAGTTATGAAGGAGGCGCACAGTTCCGCATATTCCGTACATCCAGGAGGCACGAAGATGTACCGAGATCTACGACATCATTTCTGGTGGGAAGGCATGAAACGGGAGATTGCCCGCTTTGTAGCAAAGTGCTTGGTGTGTCAGCAAGTTAAGGCTGAACATCAAAGGGTTGCTGGTTTATTGCAACCACTTCCGATTCCTCAATGGAAGTGGGAACATATAACCATGGATTTCGTGACGCCTTTACCGCGGAGTCCAAAGGGCAACAATGCAATTTGGGTGATTGTTGATCGATTGACCAAGGCAGCTCATTTCATACCATTTCGAGTTGGTCAATCAACAAAAGCATTGGTAGAACGGTACATGCAGGAGATTGTAAGATTGCATGGAGTACCGGTGAGCATTGTGACCGACCGTGACACCCGTTTCTTATCACACTTTTGGAGGAGCTTACAGGAAGGTTTGGGGACTCGATTGAAGTTTAGCACATCTTATCATCCTCAGACAGATGGCCAGTCGGAGAGAATGATCCAAACTCTTGAAGACATCTTGAGAGCTTGCATGTTAGACTTCAAGGGTTCATGGGAGGATCATCTACATTTGGTGGAGTTTTCTTACAATAACAGTTTTCAGGCGACTATTTAGATGGCTCCATTCGAATCATTATATGGTCGCAAGTGTCGTTCACCTGTTTGTTGGGACGATGTTGGAGAACGATGATTATTGGGACCGGATTTGATCGTGCAAACAGTTGAGAAGGTTAACACTATCCGGAATCATATGAAAGCAGCACAAGACCAACAAAAGAGTTGGGCAGATACATCGAGAAGACCTCTAGAGTTCGCGGTTGGTGATTTGGTATTCTTGAAGATATCACCGACTAGAGGGGTGATTCATTTTGGAAGTCGAGGCAAGCTTAGTCCTCGATTCATTGGGCCTTTCGAGATTTTGGAGCGTGTTGGAGAAGTGGCGTATCGATTGGCGTTACCTCAATCTTTAGCGAATGTTCATGACATTTTCATGTATCTCAACTCTGTAAGTATATTCGAGATAAAACACACGTGCTGGATCATTCGGAGCTGACTGTACGTGAAGATTTGACCTTTGAGGAACGACCGATGTCGATTGTGGATCGAAGGGAAAAGGTGCTTAAGAACAAGGTTATCCCTCTTGTACTTGTTTCTTGGGGAAATCGCTCGCATAGAGAATCAACTTGGGAACGAGAAGATGAAATCCGGCAGAAGTTTCCACATCTATTCTTATAGTTTCTTGATTGTTTATCCTTTCTTGTTCTTGGAATTTCAAGGACGAAATTCTTTTTGTAGTTGGGTATAATGTAACAACCTAATTCTTTTATACCAATTCCAGTTCTCGTATTTCCTAAATTGTGGTATTTCTTGATTTATCGTGTTTTGGGTGCGAATGGTATTTTACATTTTATTTTGCATTCGACCCGACCCGCTTGCTTGAACCTGTTTGATTCATATTTATGAATTACCTTAACTTGTTACATAGACACGTGCATTTCATGTATACTGCATACTGGCATTTTATCTGGTATGGCATCTTTTACCGTATAACATTTTAAGTCACGTAAAATAATTTAAAATTGCATTTCATAGCCTGCATGATACCCCTAACCCCGTGGTAGCATCCGCACATCTTGTTCTCGTCCCGTTCAGTGAAACAGACGTATTTGGATGGCTACGCGCACGTACGTGCATCCGTTCTTGGGGGTATGCATTTTCGTTACCTGAGCATTCGTTTTGAATTTTGAAATTCGCATATATTTTTCATATTTAAAATCTGAAATTTTAGACTCGACCCGGACGTATTTTGGAATACTGTATATCCCGCCTAATTTCAAACTTAATTAATATTTAATAGTTATTTTAAACTTCTACCTTTAAAATTTCGCCAACTGTTAAATCTTTTAACAAACAAATCTTTTTAAATTTTTAAGTCTAAAATCCTAACTCCTAACCAATCAGAATTCTTTCTCTCTCCCTCTCTCTTTCCATCTCTCTCCCTCGCTGGCCGTGGCCCCCACTCTCCCTCTCTCTTTCTTTTCTCTTTCCCTTTCTCTCTTTCTCTCCTCACAAACAAACAAATCTCTTTCTCCTTACTATTCATCTCTCTCTCTCCTCTCGATCTCGCTTTCTCTCTCCTCTCGCAGATTCTCTCTCTCCTCTCGCTTTATTTCTCTTTCTCTCCCCCTATATATATCATAACATCCTGTTCCTCTCTCCTCATTTTCTTTTCCACCGTGACAAACCCAGCAAACCATACCTTTCGCACCTCGTCGTCGTCGCCGTCGCCGTCTCGTCGCCGCCTCCTCACCCTCATCATTACCTCCACCTCCTCTCTCTTTCCCCGAGCCCTGCACACCCAGAAACCCAAACCCGAGCACCCCCTGCACACCACTTCACCGCTGGCGAAGTTCACCGGAGTTGATCTCGTCAACACCCCCTCGTTCCCTGAATCCAGTGCAACACAGTGAGCCTTCTTCTTCCCTTTTTCCTTCCTTCTTTCTTCTGTTCTTTCTTTCTTCTTTCAAATTGTTCTCTGTCTTCTGTAGATTGCCTCGCCGAAGCTCCGTCGACCTCGTCGACACCCTCACGACTCCTCTCTGCAACCCAGTGAGCATCCCTCAATCTCATCTTCCTCTCCTTCTCAATCTCATCTTCCTCTCCTTTTCTTATTTCTATCTTTTCTTTCTTTTCTTTATCTATTTTTTGTCTATAGTAGTTCGCCGGAGCCGGATGTGACGTCGACGATCCAGACGTCGTACCTAACTTGTGTGATCACCTTTGTGCGTTGTTTGGAACCGTTCCGTGTACCGTGCGCGCATCGCGACATTTCGCCGACGTGAGACGTTCCGTACACATCCGTTTCTTGATCCGTCTAGGAAAGTTAATCTTGCTACATGCTATATAATTCATTATATGCCTATTTAAATATATATCATGCCTGTAGTTTAAATCTAGTACCCCATGTTTAATTTTATAACGTTTCGATGTTCCGTTTGCATCCGTTTATATCATTTTAGATCTAGGTCATGAAAACTCATCTTATGACATACTAGATTACATTGTACTGCATCCATATCAATATTTATATCACATATTGCTTAGTTGTACATCCCACATTTCCATTTTATAGTTTTTATGATGTTGCGGATACCCGTTTGCATTCATCTCATTTAGAATATAGATAATTGCATCCATAGATCATATTAATACATAATACTGTGATGTTAACATTTCATGTTTAATAAAGTGCATCCTAATTAATATTGGAACTATAAACGTAACCCTAATCGATAATTGTGCATCCATATCTTTGAATTTATATTTATTTGCATGCCAGATCACATTATTCCATTTTATTGTTACATTGGTATCCCATACTTGTTTTTGTGTACCCATGCTTATTATAGTTTGATTATGAGCACCCACGTGATACTTGTTCACCCCCTGACATGACTTGATACACTACTACTTGACACGACTTGATATATGTGCACTACTTGACATGATTTGATCCATGTACACTACCTGACATGACCTGATGTACCACAGTTTGACCTGTTACCTGATCTTGTTACTAATGCCAACAATCTTGACATGTTGTCCCTACAGACATTTCCTGTTGTCTATTCAGACAAACCTGTACTTGCTTGATCCTGTGTTGGCATTAGCTCCAGATTTATCAATACCTGACTTGAACACATAACTTGGGGGTATGGGGAAATCAATGATGAAACCTGACTTGTAACTCGACAGTTCGATACTTATACTGATCAGTTTTACGGGCTAGGCCAGCCCCGGGATGATGCGTCTGACATCATTCATCGTTACATACTACCTTTTACTGCCTAGAGGCACGTCTCGGATTCAGCCCGAGAATCTTGACCGTGGTCCCGGGCATGCACGGGATACTATTGAGTTACATCGATGATTCATCAAATTGATTTCAAAGACGTAAGAGTAGTTAACCCAATAGACCAGTTTAGATTACTCACTGCACATCACCTGTGCCTTACCCTTCATTGTCCTTATTTATGTTACTGTTATACCTGTTTTACCGTTCATACTCACACCTGCATGACTTGCTACTTCTTGATGTATTATTGCTTGATATTATGACGCACTGATGTCTGGGTTTTGCATGCCCCAGATTCTTTACCTTTGCTGCTGGCCGAGCAGGAGTATTTCAGTCAGCAGGCCGAGCAGTGAGGACCTGTTAGTGTTTTGGTTTTATTTATGCATTTTCATTCCTGATGTGAGCCCGCATTATGGGACGTACATTCCAGTTTATTCTTGTATTGGATATTTTTGCTTCCTCATTATTTTATTCTTGACTCGTTATTCTGGCTCATGGACATGTATTAGATAGTTATTATTATTGTTCTTGATATCTCTACAGCCGTAATATGACTGTGGAAGGATATTTCCTATTCACAGGTAGCATGGTTGGCTCTGTCACATGCCTATCTTAGCGTACTCTGGGAAGTGGGGCGTGACAAAAATAAACGGGAAAAAATCTAAATTTTTATAAAGCCTATAGTTTCACTACTACAAATAAGGGTTGCCCCTACGGATTTATCGGTAGGGGCAACCCACTGCCCCTACGGATATATACGTAGGGGCGAAAAAAGACCCCGTAGGTGCAAAGGCCGCAGGTGCAAGTTGAGGCCCTGGACTTACCCCTACGGACAAATTATAGCCCCTACGGATATATCGGTAGGTGTTATAGCCCCTACGGAGTACCCCGTAGGGGTAATAAAATCATATATGTAAATTTTTTTTTAAATATATTGTATGTACCTACGGATATATCCGTAGGTCCCTTTTCTACCCCTACGGATACCTCTGTAGGGGATATAAAGTTGCCCCTACGGTTAAGTCCGTAGGGGCTATTCCCAACACCCTGCACTGAGATCGGGAGGAAAAATATCAGGAAACCTGATATTTTGCCCCTACGGATAAATTCGTAGGGGATAAACAGTGGCCTCTACGGACATATCCGTAGGGACAACCCCAACACCCTGCACTGATATCAGGTGGGAAAATATCAGGTTTCCTGATAGTTTGCCCCTACGGATATACCCGTAGGGGCAACATATGTACCTGCGGCTTAAGCCGTAGGTACATATTGTCTGTATTTTTTTTTAAAAAATGGGCTGCTAGATTTTTTCCCGCCCTGTGCACAATACTATATACATCAATCAAATCATATATTGCAGTATTCATAATCACATCTCACGCATATATATAATATACAAAAGAAACCCATAAACTGAATATGATATAAATACAAACCAATATCAATATCGTTTCAAAATGTAGTACAATGTGATATAAATACATGTTTCAAAAAATAAGAACCAAAAAGCTACCCTAGTTCGGTCCAGCTCCACCTCCGAATAACGTTAGAATAACGCGCGCCTGCTCATCGGTCAATACACTCTGCAATGCTGCATATAAGAGAGCGGCATGTGGAGCTGGCGATGTGGTCTGCGCAGCCGCCATCGAGGTAGTCGCTTGCGGAGCCACGGCTGCGGGAGTCTGAGTGGGCGGTGGAGCTACAAGAGCTGTCTGCGGAACCGCAGCCGATGTAGTGGCTTGCGGAGCCGCAGCCGAAGGAGATGCATGTGGAGGCTCGGCCGATCTACCCTGTCGCGTCTGGACATAACGTGTGTAAGAAGCGTGTAAGAACTGTGTATTATTCGAATTTGTTTCATTATTAAGTTATTTCGAAACCCTGTTTGGATATCTTGTTTGGAAAAGCGTTGTTTATTTTAATTACATATGTATGTATGATTAATCAGACTTAAGTCTAAAACCAAATAAGCTCAAGCTACGTACTAATTATGGATATGTTGATATGTATATAATATGAAATGATATTTTACTATAAAGTAGTATACATACCAGCATCTCCTTCAACTCCTGAACGGTGGCCCTCAAGCTATCCAGTTCCTGATGGACATGCCGGCCACTGGAGACGGAGGAAGTAACCGCCGGGGTGGAGTCCAACCTCATATGGGCCCTGCTAGGGCCCAATCCCCGGCCTCTCTCCCAACCTCCGTGGTGCCCTCCGTGTGCGACGTCCAGAACTGGGGTCAGCAGCCTCGGATCGTTCTGTCCGGTAAAATCGATCCCCGAGGCCTGGGCCTGCTCAACCACCCGCTCCTACACCCACATTAAGCAGTAAAGTATAAGTATAAAATTTAAACTTGAACCTTCCAAAACTAAAATTTCAAATTTGGGTAGAAAAAATATTAACACTTACGCAGTACTCCTGGGTAGCGACGTCGGGACATCGAAGCTCGCCCGTGGCGGGATCTGTCGAGGTGCCGTGGACGGCAAGATATGCGGACAGCACGCTCGGTGTACCACCTGACGCCACGGTCCGAGATGTCTGCAATATTAGAAAGTAACTCTTAATATTAGAAATATTAGGGAATAACTCTTAATATTGCAGAATATTAGAGAATAACTCTTAATTTACCGATAACTCCATGGCTCGAGTAATGTTCCTCGAGCCACCTGTGTAAGTGGGGCGACCCCTCTTCGCCGACTTCCTGTTCTCCGTATTCTGAGCGGCCTGTTTCTGCACAACGCATTAACATTTAGTTTTCTAATTAAGAAACACAAAGAAATAAATTATATCATAAATAATGAATTAAATTTAAAATACATACTTGTTTGCGTTCGGAGTCGAAATAAGCGCACAATAGAGGCCATGTCTCTACGTCGACTCTCGCAAACGCCGGAGTAGATAGGAGGGCCGCTCTCTCTGCCTCGGGGGTCGCTATCCACAGGGAGTAGCAGTCGGCCTTCAGCTCATTCCTGTTGTATCGGACCTTGGCCTGCTGTTCTTCATCAGGCCATTGTACAGAGCATGAAGGTCGAGCACCCTCCCCGAGTGATCAGGGTCGGCTACAGGCTGAAAATCGTAATCCAACTGAAAATACAAAAAAAAAAACATTGTTATTAGATTGCAAGTGTTAATAATAAATATATTGGATAGATCAAATGAAAATATATATTAATACATACCCGAGCCTGTTCAAAGAAGAGGGCGAATGAGCACTGGTGCTGCTCGCCCCACTCAACGTGAAGTGGATAGTTCTTCACGATCCGGCTCTCGTCCCCCAAATACCGGCCGAACCTCTCGGCATGAGGACCGGTATAGCGATAGTCAAGGGTAAAAAATAGGGGGAATGCTGCCTCCCCCCTAGCTCTATCAGGCCTCAGCCTATGGGACTGATTCGGGCCTCGAGTCCCCCTCTGGGGATGGAGAGGCCCTGCGTCTGCACGAAATATCAAGACAATCAATAATAAGACAAAGTTGTATTAAGAAATCAAGGTTAAACAAAAATTCAAGTGTGATATATACCTCCGGTGATTAGCGCACGAGCCTGGGCCCGAGCAGCAGCACGAGCGGGACGATAGTTCCTCCGGTGAGGAACAACCGGGGTCCCGGACCCGGACGCATCCCCTCCAACTATAAAATAAACATCGACGCTAAATCTCCATGAAGTTCATATTTATTCTATATAGCATATGTAAAATAAATAAATATTTTAAATTTATTCATACTAACCTGCAGACGATGCGGAGGGTATGGAAGCGGCAGGAGTGGCCCCTGTGGAAGGTGTGGACGCACCACCTGTAATTAGACAATTAAAAATAGATTTTATAAGTAAATGCAAAAAGAATGTGTAGATCAATAATATAACGTTCTAAATCAATATGCATGAACTATAGGACATATAAACATACCCGCAGGTGCGGTGGTGTCACCACCTACAGCTAGACAATAATAAAAATTGCTAAGTAAGAGCAAAAAGAATGTGTATATTTATGATATAGCATTCTAAATCAATATACATACACTATATGATATGCAAACATACCTGGAGGAGCGGGGGTGGCCTCTGTCCTAGATGTGGACGCATCACCAACAACTAGACAATTAAAAATAGATTTTATAAGTAATTGCAAAAAGAATGTGTAGATCAATAATATAACGTTCTAAATCAATATGCATGCACTATAGGACATATAAACATACCCGCAGGTGCGGTGGTGTCACCACCTACAGCTAGACAATAATAAAAATTGCTAAGTAAGAGCAAAAGGAATGTGTATATTTATGATATAGCATTCTAAATCAATATACATACACTATATGATATATAAACATACCTGGAGGAGCGGGGGTGGCCTCTGTCCCAGATGTGGACGCATCACCAACAACTAGACAATCAAACATTGACAATATAAGTAATTTTGACATAAACAGGCATGAATATCTGTAATATTAAATTGAAAATGGATATGCGTGCAGTATACCTGGATGTGTGGCAAAATCCACACGGAAGGAGGCATCCGAAGGGGTCTCCGATCTGGGTGCAAGACCGGCCCTCTGAAGCTCCCTACGGAGCTCTCCGGGCGGCAGAACCGCTCTACCTCTGCCTCTGCCGCGGCTGGAGCTCCTGCCGCCCCTCGCTGCTCCCGACATCGTCATCAAATCTAGATAAACGGTTCGTGGACGCATTAGACAATCATTAAAAGTATTGACTATATATGATCTAGAGCGTAAAATGTGAAGTAATAATATAACATTACTGATAACCTTTTTCGTTTCGTGGGCGCATCATACATATCTACTTGGATTTCATCGTCGATGTCATTTCAAACCCACGTAACTTCATGATCGGTCGAAGACAACCCGTCCTTCGAAACAGACGGTCGGAGCACTTTAAGCCTTCTCTCTTCTTCGTCCTCATCGCTGTCCTCGTATTCTGGGACATCGTAGACATCTCTAGGTTTCCATCGGCATACAACACTCCACCCCGGATGCTTCAAACACTGTGAGTAGTATACTTGGAACGCTTGGTTCGGAAAGATAAACGGATCGTCCTGACCGTAAAATCGAAGTGTGTTCACACTGGTCAATCCATATTCATCTTTCCAAGTCCCAAGACTGCTTCTCCACCTGTCTGTATCGGTTCGCGGATCGTACCAAGTACAGTGGAATATATAAAAGGGTTCTGATCGTCCGGGATAGTGGATGCCGAGTATACAATTTAAGTACCCATAGTAAATCACACCGTCCGATCCTACCGTCGCAATACCACTATTCTGAGTGATTCTAGATGTTTCTATGTCCTTAACTTCGAATTTGTATCCAAGGACACCAAATCCTTTGTAATGTGCAACCTCCATACTAGGAAATTGAGCTAAACATCTTGAATCACTCTCAAATGATGCAGACAAGTTCGGATCGTGGATCTAACAAAACAAATTTTACGATAAATACATAACGATACAAGTTTAGATTAAAACTGATAGCAATAAAATGTAATTCAAATAACTTACATGCTCTGTGACCCAATCACAAAAATTATCCTGATGGTATTTTTCCAAACGCTCTTCGTTCCAATCAGGATGCCCCTCACGTACCTCGTTAAAATGAGTTCTGTTTTCGACAAATAATTGTGACATTAATATTATGTCATTTCATACACACACAAACACAGATATAACAATTAATCCAAAAGAACTTACTCTCTAATTTGTTCAAGACATACGCAATTAAGCAAGATAAACCGGTAAATCTTGTTGATAAACATAGTGTCTATCCTCTTATACTCGGCTTTACCATATGGCCCGTCTTGAATTCTTCGTGGTCGGTTAAGCCTTGTCTCAATGTTCTCGTCCAGATAGCGGGAACAAAATGTGGTTGCTTCATCAAGAAGATAACCTTGCATGATAGAACCCTCTGGTCGATTTTTATTGCGTATATACTTCTTAAGAGTGTAAAGGTACCTAATGAGAATATGTTGAATAAATAAACACGGGCATACATGACAAAAATAAATTTATAAATTGCGCGAAACGAAAAATTACACGTACCTCTCGACGGGATACATCCATCGATATTGTACCGGTCCGGCTAACTTCGCCTCAGTTGCAAGATGAACCGTCAAGTGTATTATGATATCGAAGAATGACAGTGGGAAAATACGCTCAAACTTGCAAAGTATCAACGCAATAGAATTTTCTAGTTTATCCAGCGTCGCAACCTCCAGCGTTTTAGCACACAACTCCCTGAAAAAACAACATAGGTCGTTGATTACTAGACCAACCGAGTCGGGGAGAGAAGTCCTGAGGGCTAATGGAAGAAGGTGCTCCACGATAACATGGTGGTCATGACTTTTCAGCCCATCGATCTTGCCCTTCACAATTTTTATTTTCTTGCTGAATGATCCTGAGAAACCTGTGGGGACTTTCAAATCATGCAACACCTGCAGGAATCTTTTCTTCTCCGGTTGTGACATATGATAAGCGGCATTGGGAAGTACAAACTTGCCCGGTTTACCCGCTACCGGTTTAGGGTGCAGTTCACTTCTTATTCCCCACTCTTGTAGATCCATCCGGGCATTCATGTTGTCTTTCGATTTCCCGTCTTTACACAGAAGCAAGTTAAGTATGTGCTCTGATACTCCCTTCTCTATATGCATGACGTCCAGACAATGACGCACTGAATTTGTAGACCAGTACGGAAGCTCGAAGAAAATGCTTAATTTGTTCCAATATTGTGGTTTGACCTGTCTCGTCGGATCCATCCCGAAGGTCACGTTATTGTAACCATCCCATTTAGCAGTCACGTCCTCTCCGGACAATGGGGATGGAGGCCCAAGAAGCTCCTGATGACCATCAAAGTGAACCGTGTCTAACCTGTAGAGGTGGTCTGGAGGCAGAAAACGTCGATGGCCGCAATAACAAACCTTCCTGCTAAAATTCAAAAATTTTGATGTTGTGTGTTCATGGCAATGAGGACATGCTTTGTGACCATGTACGGACCAACCTGAAAGCATTCCATACGCAGGAAAGTCATTAATTGTCCACATTAAAGCCGCACGCAGTATGAAGGTTGTATTTGTGTTTGAATCATATGTCTCTACACCATCAATGAACAAAGTTTTCAGCTCCTCAATCAGAGGTCGGAGATAGACGTCGATATTGTTCCCCGGTGAGTTTGGTCCGTCGATAAGAAGAGGCATCATAAAGTATGATTGGTCCATAGCCAACCAAGGCGACAGATTATAAATTATCATTACAACGGGCCATGTACTGTGACTTCCAGCCATATAGTTGAATGGGCAGAAGCCATCGGCAGCCAGTCCGAGCCGGACATTGCGGGGATCGCTACTGAATATTGCGTGCCTCCTATCGAAATCCTTCCATGCCGGTGAATCTCTTGGATGGCTCATTTTTCCATTTTCGCTTGGAGGATCACGGTGATGCCAAATCATTGCCTCGGCTGTTTTCTTGCACCTGAATAGCCTCTGTAGCCTCTGTGTTATGGGAAAATATCGTGCTATCTTCACAGGTATATCAGGCTTCTTATCAGAATCTTTCGGCTTATACCTGGCCTCTCCGCATGTTGGACACTCTTTCAAATCTGAATTCTCTTTCCGGTACAACACGCAATTTTTAGGACATGCTTGAATCTTCTCGCACTTTAGACCCAAATCAGACATCATTTTCTGGGCTTCGTACCAGCTTTCGGGCACATTATTTCTCGGAGGCATAGAATCTTTCAAGAACGAAAGAAGCATTGTGAATGACTTGTTGCTCCATCCATTTAGGCACTTAATTTGGAAAAGTTGGATGAACCATGAGAGGGTGGAATACTTCGCATTCTCATAAATTGGTTTCCTAGCATCATTCATGAAATTTTCATATTTATCCGCACGCGGTCCTTAACCGGAAGGAATGTCATCTTCGGTACGAATAGATTCACCTAGGGCAGCCTCTACCATATCCTCCATTTCTTCTGATGGAAATAAATTTCCGTATCCTGCCGTATTACCGAATTCTTCTTCTTCTCCTGCCGCATTATCATGTTCTCCTTCTTCTACCGCAGTACTGCATTCTTCTCCTTCCCCGTGATATTTCCAAATTGAATAAAGTCTAGTAAACCCATGTTTTACAATATGAAGCTCTGCCAATTCTACCTTCTGCCAGTACTTATTGCCACATCTATCGCACGGACAGAGAATCTTCTCTATTATGATCTTATTATGTGCTCGTGCAAATTCAAGGAAAGCAGCAACTCCTGCGACAAACTTAGGTTGCATACGTTGTTTCCAATCCACATACATCCAGTCCTTAACTCTGACGTACTCATGGGCCATGTTAGACTGAATAACATATAAATTGTAGGTTATGCTGACTATATTGAGAAATATAAGAACGGGATAGTTACTGACAAAGGAGAAAATCCATGTATATGCTTTGTGTGTGCGTTTGTCGTTGAAAAGAATAAATTATCGCACGTTATGTTGACCGATAGACGGGGACTAAGTGGCGCTTTTAGTTTCATATATGGGTATCGATGGGAATATGAAGGTTTCATATTATCATATATTGGTTTTAACCCGAACATCTCGAATCGCTCTCTGATTATGCGTTTGTATGTATGTGTTCCGGCTGTCGGGGGTAGGCTTCTATCCCATTAAGAATGTATAGAGCGAACGCCCATCACTTGTGCTTTCAACCGTTTCGAGTAAATTTCGGCAGCACCTCCCCGCTGTTCTCCGAGTACACTGTAATAGAATAGATAATCATTTCAAAGCTGTGAAACAACGTTGAAATGAACACCAAATCTATCTTTGTACACGGAGAACCAGCGGAAAGGTACCAACGAAATATCTCGAAACGGATGAAAACACAAGTGAATGAAGGCGTTTGCTTTATACATTCTTAACTTGTCCACACGGGACAAATCTATGGGTTACCATACGATTGAATTTTCTCGTCGCGTAGACTATACGACGGTTGTTAGTATCGAGCTATACTGTCCGATATTTAACAACCTTCGTATAGTTCTAGGTCACGACGAGCATCGCACGTATGTTAACCGATTGACGGGGACTAAGTGGCGCTTTTAGTTTCATATACGGGTATCGATGGGAATATGAAGGTTTCATATCATCATCGAGTATCATATATTGGTTTTAACCCGAACATCTCGAGTCGCTCTCTGATTATGCATTTGTATGTATGTGTTCCGGCTGTCGGGGGTAGGCTTCTATCCCATTAAGAATGTATAGAGCGAACGCCCATCACTTGTGCTTTCAACCGTTTCGAGTAAATTTCGGCAGCACCTCCCCGCTGTTCTCCGAGTACACTGTAATAGAATAGATAATCATTTCAAAGCTGTGAAACAACGTTGAAATGAACATCTAATCTATCTTTGTACACGGAGAACCAGCGGAAAGGTACCGACGAAATATCTCGAAACGGATGAAAACACAAGTGAATGAAGGCGTTTGCTTTATACATTCTTAACTTGTCCACACGGGACAAATCTATGGGTTACCATACGATTGAATTTTCTCGTCGCGTAGACTATACGACGGTTGTTAGTATCGAGCTATACTGTCCGATATTTAACAACCTTCGTATAGTTCTAGGTCACGACGAGCATCGCAGGTATGTTAACCGATAGACAGGGACTAAGTGGCGCTTTTAGTTTCATATACGGGTATCGATGGGAATATGAAGGTTTCATATCATCATCGATCGAGTATCATATATTGGTTTCATATTATTTATAGTTTACTTTATTTTATTTAATATATATAATTAAATATATTGATAAATAATATTTGCAACAGAGAATCAAATTACCGAAATGCCCCATTTCATCTCTAAAGTTATTTATTTCCCCCAAATTAAAACCCCTCCAAAATCCCAAAAGAACCTTATCTATCTATATCAAAAAATTGAAGCAGCAAGCGGTGCCATTTCCTTCTCTTCTCCCAAAACCCAGCTCGCCTTCAATCTCTCCAACCCATCCTAACCCCAACCCAGCCCCAGCCGAACCCTAACCCAACACCAAACCCTAACCCGGCCTAACCCTAACTCCAACCCAGCCCCAGCCGAACCCCACCCCTAACACCAAACCCCAACCGAAACCCTAACCCTAACCCTAACACCAACACCAGTCGTCGAACCCCAACCGCCGATCGAACCTGTACCCTAACCCTAATCCTAACCCTAACCACAACCGATACCTAATCCTAACCCTCATTGATCGCTACCCTAACATCATTATAATAATGTTTAACTAATTACCTATAGGCGACGACGGAGACGCAATCGGCGACGACAAGGGCGGTGGCGACAACGAGAACGGAGCACGGTGGCGACCACGAGATCACTGCGCAGGTGTGGCGACGACGATTCGGCTTGGATTCGGTGACGACGAGATCACTGCGGCGGCGGCGGCGACGACGATCTCGATTTGGGAATTTTTGGTTTCGCGCGAGAATAGGAAAAAGAAATAATCAGCGTAGGGATCGATCTCTTAAATCCCTATTTATATGCCCCTACGGATATATCCGTAGGTGCTTGGTTTGCGCCACCGTAGGGGCCAAAAACACTTTAAGATTTAATGAATTTTAAATAAATATTGAACGACCGTAGGGGCAACCACTTTGCCCTACGTATTAATCCGTAGGGCCAAACTTTTATTGCCCCTACGGATGATATTATCCGTAGGGGCAACCCCTTATTTTACTAGTGTTTATGTGCAAAATGAAATAAGCACATGATGCATGAGATGGGTAAATGCCATTTTGTAAAGCCCAAGAGGCTATGTGTAAACTTATAAGCCTAAATAAGACAACATTATGATGAAATGAAATAAGGAATTCATTCCCCTAAAAAATATTAGAGTTCTGTGCCTCCTTCTCCTTCCTCAAAGTTTTAAACCTTCTTCTCTCTCTTTTTGAATTAAATCAAGAGTTTAACTTTTCTTTTCCTAAAAAGAAATAGTTTTTCACCATAAAACCTTCGAAGGGGAACTCAGATTTTCTATCAAATCTCTAAAAGGAAAACTTTTAGTCTCAACGCCCCTTTTCTCTAAGATCCAACCAACAGAGAGGAGGAAGAAGGATACTCGTCTCTAAAAATCCCACTTTGGGAGGATCTAAGACTCAAGAGAGGATCCAGGGCTCAAACGAGAAGAAAGGGGTTAGGTCCCCTTTCGTCATCTTCCGAAAATCTTTTGGAAGTTTAACTCCAAAAAAGAATCTCTTCTTTAGGAGTTTAACTCCAAACCAATCTTTGAGGAGCTTAACTCAAAAATCCAAATCCATGAAGCAGTTAAACCCCAAAATCTTGAACTTCTAGGAGTTTAACTCCACATAAAGATCCTTCTTTTTCTAGGTGTTTAACTCCAAAGTCTCTTAGAAGTTTAACTCCCAGTCCAGGGGCTAAGCTTCTTTTTCCGCTGGCGTCTAGCAACCACGTGCGGGGGCGCGTAACCCGCTGGCGTCGGGAACCCGGCGCCCAGTGAACGCGTATGAGGCACATGACCCGCTGGTACCAAGCGTCTATGTTCCAAACACGTGCACCGCTGGTGCCCTGCGCCCACGCGCTTGGCACATGACCTGCTGGTGTCCAGCGCCTACGCGCCACGCACGTGACCCGCTGGCGTCCAGCGGTCACGTGTTGTCTCATACGTCCTTAGGACGCTCCTCACCCTTTTTTCCCCACATGCTCCACACTCAAAACACATCTCCCGTCAGAAAAAAATTTCTAAAGGGACGCTGCCCCACACCCCGGAAGGAGGCAGCTAGCCCCTTTGACCCCCAGCTCGCTATTCGGGTAGCGGGACCCCTGTAAACTCTGCGAGACCCCTGATATGTCCAAAACACCTTCAAATCACAACACACACACTGCACATTGAGTTCGCATGATCAGTTTTACTCGTCAATCGAAGGTTCTCTCGCCCCAAAGGCGAGGGGTAATTAACGATAGATTAGTCCACGGCTGCCGGAGATTTGGATCCCCATAATTAATAAACCCCAGCCTACCCTAGGCAGGAGGAATCTGTACATGACTGACAAGCGCACATATACCTATCTCAATAGGGTGATGAGAAATACCCTACTGTACCTTTCGATAATTTAACAATCTTTCTTTTCTAAAGTATTTAGAAAAGTCTAAAGGCGTAAAAAGATCGTTTCTCTCTGAAAAAGAATAGCAAAGACTTAGAGAATGTTGAGAGAAAGAGTTTTCATGAACTCTAAAAAATCAGAAAACCAAAGATTTTAAAGCAAGAAATCTCTGAAAATCAAATGAAACTTTATCCTATTTATAGAAAATATTTTGGGGTAGTTAAAATAACTTCCCCTAAATTATAAGAAAGTTTCTAGCCGTAATAAAACCATTTCAAAATCTAAATTCCCACCAAATTTGAAATTTGAAAATTTGCATAATAGACTTCTGTACAGACGTCTATTTTCTTGAAATAGACGTCTATATGTTTGATATTCAAACATAGCTTTTTTTTAGACATCATTTTAAGAAAAAAAATTGGATTTTGGAAATTTGTTTTGGGATTAGATAGAAATTTTTGATTCTAACCTTTTTGAGATCGACTTAAATCTAAACTCAAAAAATAAAATGAAAAAGTCTTGGACGTCTTGAATGGCTTGAACGATCCTTGATATCGGCTTTCTCGTATATTCCGTCGAAATCTATATTAAGTGCGATTGAGTCAATTTGATGCTCTATTTGTTGTCAGTTAAATCCAATAATTGTCCTGATATTTGAATAACTCCATTGTGTAGCACTTTGATGTTTTTTACATGATTAGATTGTATTGTATATGGTTTTTATAAAATAATCAAAACATGAAGAGATTATTTTTTTAAAACTAGATTCTCTTTAAAAGCTAACACTATTTACTTTCCTCATTTTGATCCTTCGCCTGAAGCGTCGTGTATGTGTGTATTGCGTGGTTGTGGATCGGTCGTTGGGCGTTGATTTTGCTCCCGCCTTAGGGATGCGTTATTATTATGTCTATTGTACCTGTTTTATCAAAATTTATAAAGAAGGTCATGCTTGATTTTTAAACAATGGTAATGTTTTCAAACTAAACTTGATTTCTTGTTAGTAAAACCTTTTCAAAATTTCACCACTGCTGTTTCTTGTAAAAATGGTTTAGTTTTCTGGTTTTGGCTTACTTGGGTTACCGTGGGGTCCTATAGACTTCACGTGATTCAAGTGTCGGTCACGTGCATTTTTTGAGTCATGACAGAAAGCCTTAGTATGAAAGAAAAAACGGTATCTGAAGCTAACCACGAAAAGAAAAAATATCGCCGAAATATATATAGGGCTATAAAAAATATATTTGTTTGGATTGTAACTTATATAAGGCTGTAAAAAATAGCATAAAAAATATACAGCGATAGTACTTTATCACTAAGTGCCTTACACCAACAGGTTTGGGAGTCACTGCTGAGCTCGAGGTAGTTACAAGACTAGACTTATATGTATAAAGCTATTTACGCCTTAAATTTACACATTCGATAATCAGTTGATTAGTGCATAAGCAAATATTGGTGGTCGCATGAAAGGCGTGTAAGCAAATCCATTCATCCTTAACAAACAGAAGTAGTACTGAGATGATTAGGGCAATGGTATGATTGCTTGAATTGAATTCTTGGAGTGTAAGGATGACATTTTTACACACACTCACACACATGTAGAGGTATATGTGTGGAGTAGAGGTAGGTAGGAAAGATTGGAAAGATGAGGAAGTCATTTTCGGCATAGATTAAAATCTATTAAGGCATGGTTTATGACGACTGAAAATCTAGTGAGGTTTAAACTCTCGTTTTTCATATTTTTCTTGATTTGTTAATATCTTTATATATAATTTTCATTTTCTTATTTTTGTTTCCTCTAGTTTTTTTTGTTTTTATGGATTTCGTGGGTATTGTCCCCTGAAAACCCTTAGAAGATAACACTCTTTCTACTAGGGAGGAATAGAGATTTAAAGGCTTGTTGCATGCGCTCAATGCAATCGCACGCCCGCGAAAGATTCATATGAGTAGGAATAGAATTTAGTTAAATTGTTCTTTAGTTTAGTTTAGAGTTTGAAACTCTAGATTTTCTCGAGAACTAGCAAAAAGATATATGTTGGGGTATTTGATAGGTGCAATTTGTTACACAATTTTATATCACATTTATCGTTTATATTTCATATTTTATGCTTCTTAGGGTATTCTTGTGAATAAATGCAGATAACAGGACTTAATTGCAAAAGGACATAAAATTGTCCTGAAAGCCGGATTACGTGCATGCAATGTGGACTTCATGGAGCTATATCAAAATCAGGAAAGCAATTATCACAATTAAAATAAATTTTGGAAATCTCAAGACCAAATAACAGAAGATGCAACAAATCAGAGATGCATATGTTACAAAATTTCGGCCGAATTCATCAAAATTACAAAAACAGCCGAAATTTTATGGAGTTGGGAGATCGGATTTTTAGAGTTATTTTGTATTCTTTATTTATCTTTAGAAGTTTGTTCTAAGTCTCACAAAAGACTATATAAACTCTTGTATAGTCTAGGGTTTAAATCTTCTCTCTTTAGACAATAATCTTTTCAAGTTTCTTCGAGAGATCAATTGTAAGTTTTACCTTTTCTTTAATAAAATGTTCTTTTTATTTTTTATTGTCTAGCTTTTTAATATGCGTAGCTAATTTATTAATCTAGGTTTTTATTTTGCATCTAATATGGTGGTTGTTTAATTATTTTATTTTTTTACTTTAAAAAGAATAACTTATATTTCATAGAGTTCTCTTAGTTTCTAATCTTAAAAAGTAACCTTTAAGTTTAAAAAGTTGACACTTTTAATAAAATTTATGGATAGATTAGGAAACCTACATACTAATTAAGTTTATGATAGTTGACGCATAGAAACTTAAATAGGGCCGGTAAGAATAAAATATGGATCTTAGGTAATCTAACATAATTAATTAAATTAATTTAGACTAAAGCTAGAATATGATATTGATAGATTCACGACCTACACATATCCATAGACGGTTATACCTAGATAGTTTAATAACTAAATTTAAGGTTTTAATTAATTCCAAGTGATATAACATATTTGATAGGGTAAGATTATTCATAATAATTTATCTTATGCCCGTATTTTATTGGTAGATAATTAATTAAAACTAGGGAAAAAGAAATAAAGTTATCATTTAAATCACCAGGGTAATGATCCAGTGAGATGAATTTTTATGTAAGACAAATAATATGCACTCTATAACACCCTACCTCCTGTATATTTCACCGATCCAGACCGTTCATCGTGATATGTATGTTACGCATATCCTACGTATCAATTTTCATGAGATTTGTACACCTCTAGCACATGCAATCAAGTGAACAAAAAATGAACGTCTTTCGGTAGTCTTAAAAATGATATCATCGATCGTGCATGCTAGAGGCGTAGGAATCTCATGAAAATTGATACGTAAGGCATGTGTGACATGCAGATCATGATGAACGGTCTGGATCGGTGAAATACGAAGAGTAGAGTGTTATAGAATGTGTGTCACGACCCGCTTCTCAAAATACATAAATACGGTACGTGAAAAGCAACCATACTACCTATGGAAAGAAAAAATCCTTCTATAGTCACATTACGGCTGTCTATCAAATATCAAGAACAGTAAATAAAAATCTAATCAACACATGTCCAACTGTCACAATAAAATAATAACAAGAAAGTAACGGAAACGAATAAGGATCCAATAAGAAATAATATCCTAGCTACATCCCTTATGGGATCACAAGTTAAACCATAACTAGAAAATAAACTAAACTAAACATCACTAAACTAATCAGCAAAATTCCCCACGGCTCAACTTGTTTGTCAGAATATTCTCAATCATCCTGCGACAAGGTTAAAAAAACTGGGCCATGCAAAACCCAGACGTCTGTGCATCATAAATATCATAATAATAATAATTGAGCAATGTACTTTATAGGGTGTTATGTGCAAAATAATGTATAATTATAAACAAACAACCACAGGTGATATAACGGCAGGCTATAGGTATCTCACGTGTATCCTAAAGTCTGTATTTCTAGGTTATCTATCCTAACGATATTTGAAACCAATTAATGTAATCCTCGTCGTAACTCAATAGTATACTGTGTGTGTCCGGGACCACGGTCATGATTCTCGGGGCTGAATCCGAGACGTGCCGCTAGGCAGTAAAACGATGTCATGTACAGATGAATGATGTCAGCATCATCATTCCGGAGCCCGAAGCTCGTATATACTGATCAGTCTCTGAAAAGTAGTGAACTGTTGAGTTACAAGTCGGTTTCATTCTTGATTTCCTCTTTCCCCTAGGTTTCGTGCTCAAGTTGTTAGTGATATGTATGCTCTAGAGGCTATTATTGTATATTATAGTGGATGCTTGGATACACACACACACAGGACTTTCTTGCACGACATGATAGTATGCTATCTGGTTGCACTTTATCTTAACATGTACACTTGCATTATTATACCGCCTCTCTGATACATGTTGATAAAGCCCTTAAGATGTTAGCTTGACAACCAGGACTATGATGCAGATCATGCTAGTGGGGCTTGTGTAGTCAATAAGCGCATCCTTTAAGCAGTTCCAAGTCGAAGGAGTATCGAGACAGGGCATCGATATTCCAGAGTTGACTAGTGTGTACGTTTCTTGACCTTGTATGAGGTGATAGTTGATCCCACATCCATTGGTCTTTGACATCAAAGATTGTACACAGGTGCTCATTAGAGAATGGGTACACCGAATATGACTCGCCAAGAACTCCTAGATGGTACCATACCTATCGTCAGATAGCAGTTCTATGGTGACACTTGTACAGGTTAGTCTGTAGACCCAAGATCATCATAGAGTCTTGTGTTGTTCCTACTGTGCTTTGATTTCCTCCCTACCACGGATCAAAGGAGTCGTGCAAACAGGTGGATTTTGGGTACAGTCCCGAGTCACGTGGAGGCAATGAGCGATAAGAGGGCTTTCATCTTTCCCGGTATAGGGAGTTGATGTTGCTCTATGCTCGATTGGCTATAACAGTAAGTCCCTGACCAGAGCTGATGAGATTTACTGGTAAGTGTTATCAGTAGTTTCTCGAACGGTTATAGGCCACACATCGGCACGACTTATCAAGTTACTGGGGTGTGAAGATTCCCCCTAGACTCGATATGCTACATATCAGATGAAGAGACCGAACTGTACGGAAAGTGTTGCTTATAGGCTTTGCAGGAGTTTGGACAAGCATGCTTGTTGATCTTCTATTCGTTCAATACCTGGGTAGCCGTTACGTTCAGCTAGTACCGCTGACGGCTTGTGGGTATCTGCTATGATCAATACCTACTGTTGGCGTATTGACGAGTTTTTAGAGTCTCACACAGAGGTTTCCTAACTCAAGCGAAACGAAATAGGGAACATATGGTGATATGTGCGGGAGCTTGATTAAATACGAGTACGTGATACCGTATTCTAATCTCGTGATATTTGATATCGGTTAGGTTATATGTGATATAACCGGATTATTGAATCAAGTGTTGATTCAATGATTTGTTCTATGTATATATATATTTGATATTGGCCGGTTATATATGATATGACCGAATTATTGAATCAAGTGTTGATTTGATATTGAATATTCTCGGTTATATATGATATAACCGGATTATTGAATCAAGTGTCGATTTGATAATTTGATATACATATTCATATGATATTAGTCGGTTATATATGATATAACCGGATTATTGAATAAAGTGTTGATTTAATAATTTGATATATATTTATATTTGATATATTTATATATTAACTAATATTATTGCTCACTTATGAATTTTTCTTCTCTTGATATATAATTGTATATATATATATATATATATATTTATATATTAGATTATGTATCATGGTTGATGATACATAGAACATGGGTGTATGAGACTTACACTAGAGCTAAGGATAATATTGGGTGATTTATTTTAAAGTGAAATAAAAATTAGTGGATAATGAGCATGGCTTAGATGCTTGTAGAAGCATGTAGAAGCTATGACTCATTCCACTAATTTTGTTTTACTCTAGATATTTTCTCACCCAACCATTTTATCTTTAACCCATGATTAACTCTCACACTTATCACTTGAGATATTTCTTCATCCAAGTTTCATCTTCGTCCTCCTCTAGGTTTTCTTGAGTTGAAGAAATAAAAAGATAAATAAATTTCTAAAGTGAGCAAAATTCCTACTTCATCAACCTACACTCATCTAGCCCATTAGTTTAGGTTGATTAGTGAAGCATTAACTTGAGTTAGAGAGACTTCAAGGTGGATCATCTTCGGCTTCAAAGATCGCATAGCAAGTTCGTTCCTTTCGACAAGTGGAGCCAAGAAGAGTTCTACGGACCACTACTTGGAGCTTAGGGACTACTACTTGGAGCTATAGAAGTGAAGGACTTAGTCCACAAATGTTGTAATCTTTTTCACTTAGTTATAGAACTATTTTACTTGTATATAACCCTAATTTTCTAGTTCGATTCTAGGTTAGTGTTGCTTAGACCTCTAGATTTTTTAAAATTGCATACTTGATGCACGTGGAAACCTAGTAGAGGTGCTAAGACACACTTTCATGGAATCAGAGCAAACCTAGAGTATTAGGTAAATTCTAAACGACGTTAAAATGTTCGATCGATATTTTCGAAACCCTAATTTCATAGTTTCTGTCCAATTTTTCAAAAGTTGATATTTTTCAGATTAAAAATATTTAGAAAATCATGCAGGGTTTTTTATGGAGCCCCAAGAAATACGAGAACCCAACTCAAACAATTAGCCGCGCAACCGCGGCATAACCTAGGGTTTAGCCACCGTTCCGCGGCATGTTTGGTGAGTTTGGGACTCAATATTCTTGTGCTGCTCCATTATGTGATTTTGCACTTTCTGGGTATTTTTAGTGAGACACAAGTTGTTGAGGTCTCTGTGATTTGTGGGTGTTTGATATATCGATCGAAACGTTCAACATTGTCTAGATATTAATGATACGTGATACAATATTTGGAATCCACATTAATTAGTTTTGTGAAATCTAGTTTGATGTTTGTAAATCTAGCATCTTATTCTCTTTTGAACAATTGCCATGGAGTTTCGATTCAGATCAAAACTCTATCACAATCTTGTATTGTACGTGAATAGTCGCCGGAAAATACTACTAGATAGCCACGCTCCATTGCTCCAACCAAGTGACTATAGGAGAACACCGTAGCCAAAAGCATCCACTCGGGTGCTCGCGGCCGCGGTGTTCCGCCTAAGTACACTTCGTTGACGGCATCGGGGGTGCGGCAATCTATTAAAGTTTCCAATGAGCATTCGATCATTATATCGGGAATCTTGTTGAATTACCCGACTGACTATTGAAAAGTGTTTTCAATTTGAGACTTAAATGCAAGATTTATTGGGTTAGGCATGAAATCCGAGATATGAGATATTTCAGGTTTATGATGTCTAATTATTATAATTTTCATTTCTTTTCTGCGACCGTAAGTGTAATATGTGGTGTATCCCCGATCTCGTTGCTATACGTCAACGACATTAGGAATATGCATATTTACTTACGTTGATGACATGTGGTGTTATGTGTTGCTTGTGATATGTTATATTGGATCGTCGTGATTGAATAACTGGGTTTTTTTTATGTGAGATGAGAGTTTTTCTATTTTCATTCATGTAAATATTGTATGTAATATTTTTTTATTGGGACACTTCCAGGTTGAGGATGATATCACCATTGATGTATATTATTTACTTTTCCGCATTAAGATAGACCCAAGGCGGGGAGCACAAGTGACCGGGCTCTAGAGTTGAGAGACCATCTCGAGGAGTTGAGACCGGGTATACTAACTCTAGAATTGGGAGGGTTGCTTGCCGCTTTCGTAGGGGTCTAGGGATGTGGGTTTGGCTATTCATCACGACCGTGGAATCCGTGTTTTTCATTACTGGCTTAATTTATAACACAGACCTCCTAGTATATCCTATATTTCATATGTTTATTTTTGCTGCATGTGTTCTGTGATGTGATCATATAACTGTGTGAGACGAATGCTATATATATATATATATATATGATATATATAATAAACGTTGCTTATGTTTTACACCCGCGCTAGTCCAGCCCCTTAGTTAAGTAACCTAACGGTGCATGACGGGGCCCCGTGGCGAATGCGGATGGAATAAACATACGTTCTATTTTCGTTTCTTCTGTGATGTTTAGGAAACATAAATGATGGGACGTCATTAATGATATTAATGAAAAGAAAAGAAACCTAAAGATGTTGTAGAATTAAATTTTTCAAAAAGGTAGCTCTAGTTTTTGCTTTGCATAGCAGTAGTCCTTTATGAATATCCAACACCTCATTCGATGAGGAAAGAGCCTAGATCCCTTCACCGGGAGTGACCTCTTTAGCAAAACTAGCAAATGCTACAACCCAATCGGTTTGTTTTGAAAACTATTCGATTTTAAAATCGGAGCTTAAACCACTACTTTTTCAAATCACTAGATTCTACAACGATATCAAGTTCATTACGATAAAGGTTTTCTTCAAAACCAGTCATAGCCCTCCGTCATTTCATATAAGGACTATTCAGTATTCGTTCTGCGTTTGTTGGCCTCCGTCAAGACGTAGTGTGCGGTAACTGATTAGTGCTTATGTGCCGCATATGATGTGATTGGATTAAGATAGTCATACGGCTTTGTTGGCCTCCGTCAAGGGTCGTGCGGGTGGGTTTAATTCAATCAAGAAATGATGGGTAGAACTTGACTAGTGGCCTATGGTTTGTTGCCCTCCGTCAAGGGCATAGGTCGTTAGGGGTAAAAACAGATATTGGCAATTTCATGTGTTGAAATTTACAATAAAATTGCATACCTTCTATGAGACAGTTGGATCCTAATACCTACTACGAATAAGAGTTACTCCTGAGAGAGTTTTGCACTTTAGTTGATCCAGTAGGTTTCTAAGAAAGGTGTTAACGGGGTTATGCCCCTGCAGAAACGAGGTTATTTAATTAGTTCCATGCGAAAGCATGGGGAGACTCCCTCGAAATACCAATACCTTCCTGGCCGACCGATTGGCGAACTTGTAGGGTATAATTATCCCGGCTAATCTTATCTTTTAGGGTTTGAAGGAAGAATTGATAAAAACAGTGGGAGCCATCCTGATTAGATAAGATAATAACCAATTTAATCTTTTAAGAGCGCACACTAAAGTGTTTTCTTTTCTCTCTCTCCATGTAGCGACCATTACACGCTTTAATCAAGATAATAATATGGATGTATTGACCGAACCCGCTTATTATACTGAGCTGAGAAACGTTGGTTCCGCTCTATCTTATGATTTTCATAAGTCTGAGCAAGGAATAGGGGAATATCAGGATTCCCACGCAACCCGAACAAAGAAAGAGCAAGATGATGCATCTTTTTCGGGTGTGTTCATTACTGAGAACTGTTTCTCAGTATGCTCTACGTCCTGAGTATTGGTTACCGGATCAGGATCCTATATTTGTAATATATTACATGGGTTAAGAAGAAGTAGAGAACTGGGAAAGGGTGATAAGTCGCTCGTAGTAGGGAATGGTGCAATTGTTGTAACCAAAACAGTTGGCGAATATCACCTTGTATTACCAAATGGTAATACATTGATTTTGAACGACTGTTATTTCGTATAAAAAATGATGTGCAATATAATATCAATTTCTTTATTAGATAAAGAAGGATATAATTTTGTATTAGAGGAAAATGTTATGAACATTTTATTAAATCAAGTGTTGATTGAGTTTGGTACGTTGTATAACGGTATATACGTTTTAAATCAAACTACAGTTCTAAATATACAGAACACAAACAAGAGGAAAAGTTCAGAAATGAACGAATCCTTCTTGTGGTATTGTAGACTTGGTCATATCAATGCGATAAGACTATCTAAGTATTTGAATCCGTTCGAATTTATATCTTATGAAACTTGCGAATCATGTCTCAAAGCCAAAATGACCAAAACTCTGTTTACTGGACACGGAAAAAGAGCTACTGAACTCTTAGGACTGATACATAGTGATGTATGCGGTCCTATGTCTACATATTCCAGGAATGGTTCCTCATACTTTATTACATTCACCGATGATCTCTCAAGATTCAGACATGTGTTCCTGATGAAACACAAATCTAAAACTTTTAAGAAATTCAAGGAATATAAGTGCGAAATAGAGAACCAAACGGGTAAAAATATTAAAATCCTTCGATCTGATCGGGGAGGAGAATACTTGAGCACGGAATTCCGAGACTATTTAAAAGAGAATGGGATTCTTTTTCAGCTTACTCCTCCATATACACCACAGCACAATGGAGTATCGGAGCGGAGGAATCACACTCTATTAGATATGATGCGCTCTATGATGAGTGTTGTTGAGTTACCTATATCCTTTTGGGGTTATGCGCTTGAGATAGCTGCATACCTATTGAATAGGGTTCCAACCAAATCCATGTCTACCACTCCATATGAGATATGGGAGGGGAATAGACCATGTCTTAATTTCATTAAGATATAGGGTTGTCCGGCTTATGTTAAAAAGCAAAATCCGGACAAGCTCGAGACAAGGTCTATTCTGTATAAGTTTGTTGGATATCCCAATCATTCGCGAGGGCATATCTTCTACCACACCGAGGAACAAAAGGTGTTTTTTGCTCAACATGCCACCTTTTTAGAAAAGGAATTTCTTGAGAAAGAAATTACTGGTAATGAGGTAGAGCTGGAAGAAGTTTCAGCTACACAAACTATAACTGATGATTTGGTAGAACTGGAAGATTCAATAGTCCCCGACGAACCTCAGCCACTCCGCAGATCTAGTAGGGTTCCTCATCCACCTGAGAGATACTACGGTTTTCTCATAGACAGTGGGAGTGAGGATTGCATCATGGAAGATGATCACCCAACTAGTTTCGAGCAGGCCATCACAAGTGGAGACTCTGTGAAATGGCCGGATGCTATGCGATCTGAGATGGAATCCATGTAAACCAACAAAGTATGGACTTTAGAAGTTGCTCCTGAAGGGGTAAAACCCATCAAGAGCATGTGGATCTTTAAGAAGAAACTTTGTGTAGATGGAAAGGTTGAGACCTTCAAAGCTAGACTTGTAGCAAAAGGTTTTTTCCAACGACAAGGTGTCGATTATGATGAACCTTTTCTCCAGTGGCTATGCTTAACTCCATCAGGATCCTACTTGCCATTGCTGTATACCATGACTACGAAATCTGGCAGATGGACGTCAAGACCGCTTTTCTAAATGGTGATTTAGAAGAAAGCATGTACATGACACAGCCAGAGAGCTTCATAGACAGTAGGAGCAGCGGAAAGGTGTGCAAGCTGCTTAAATCAATCTACAGATTAAAGCAGGTATCGCGGAGCTGGAACATCTGTTTTGATGTGGCAGTCAAAGGGTTTGACTTCATCAAAAACGTAGATGAACCTTATATATACAAGAAGGCAGTAGAGAGTAAGGTTGTCTTCCTCGTATTATACGTGGATGACATACTCTTAATAGGAAATGATGTTCCTATGCTACATTCGGTCAAGCTCTTCTTACCACAAAAGTTCTCCATGAAAGATCTAGGTGATGCCTCCTATATCCCGGGGATAAAGATCTATAGAGATAGATCTAAGCGGATGTTGGGATTGTCCCAATCTAGGTACATTAACACCATACTAAAGAGCTTTAGTATGGAAGATTCTAAACGTGGTAATTTACCAGCTTTTTCAGGAATCTCTCTTTGCAAAGAGATATCTCCCAAGACTGATTTGGAGAGGGCTAGCATGCAAGGGATACCCTATGCTTCTGCAGTTGGGTTTATCATGTACGCGATATTATGCACCAGACTGGATGTAGCTTATGCACTTAGTGTGGTAAGTAGATATCAATCAGATCCCGGGAAGATGCACTGGACAGCTGTGAAGAACATTCTTAAGTACTTGAGAAGGACTAAAGAAATGTTCTCGGTGTATGGTAACGGAGAACTCCAGGTGAAGTCCTTTACCGATTCAAGCTTCCAGAGTGATAAGGACGATAGTAAGTCGGTCTCGGATTTTGTCTTCACCCTTAATGAAGGGGCGGTATGTTGGAAGAGTTCCAAGCAAGATACCGTGGCAGACTCGATGATGGAGGCTGAATACATCGCTGCCAACGATACTGCCAAAGAAGCTGTCTGGATGAAGAAGTTCATTTCTGAACTTGGTGTAGTTCCATCCATTGAGGATCCAATACCCCTGTATTGTGATAACAATGGAGCTGTGGTTTTGTCCAAGGAACCCCGGTCCCATCAGCAATCCATACACATTCTTAGGCGGTATCACTTGATCCGGGAGATAGTTGATCACCAAGAGATCGAGGTCAGTAGAGTTGACATGAAGAAAAACACAGCGGATCCACTCATGAAGGCCCTCCCCCAGACGCAGTTTGAGAGACTTTTTGGGATGTTGGGTATGGGATACTACAACAACTGGCCTTAGTGCAGGTGGGAGATTGTTAGTGATATGTATGCCCTAGAGGCCATTATTGTATATTATAGTGGATTCTTGGACATATATATATATATATATATATATATATATATATATATAGAGAGAGAGAGAGAGGACTTTCTTGCTCGACATGATAGTATGCTATCTGGTTGCACTTTATCTTAACATGTACACTTGTATTGTTATACTGTCTCTCTGATACATATTGATAAAACCCTTAGGATGTTAGCTTGACTACAAGGACTCTGATGTAGATAATACTAGTGGGGATTGTGTAGTCTACAAGAACATCCTTTAAGCAGTTCCTAGTCGAGGGAATATCGAGACAGGGCATCGATATTCTAGAGTAGACCAGTCTGAACGTTTCTTGACCCTGTATGGGGCAATGGTTGATCCTATATCCATTGGTGTTTGACACCAAAGATTGTACACATATGCTCATTAGAGAATAGGTACATCAAACAGGACTCGCCGAGAACTCCTAGATGGTACCATACCTATCGTCAGATAGCAGTTCTGTGGTGACACTTGTATAGAGTCTTGTGTGGTTCCCTATGTGCTTTGATTTCCTCCCTACCGCGGCTCAAGGAGTCGTCCAAACAAGTGGATTTTCGGTACAGTCCCGAGTCACATGGAGGCAATGAGCGATAGGAGGGGTTTCGTCTCTCCCGGTAAAGGGGGTTGATGTTGTGCTATGCTTGATTGGCTATAACAACAAGTCCCTGGCCAGGGCTGATGAGATTTTCTGGTATGTGTCATCAGTAGTTTCTCGAACGATTAAAGGCCACACATTGGCATGACTTATCAAGTTACTGGGGTCTGACGATTCCACCCCAAGACTCGATATGCGACATATCAGATGAAGAGATCGAACTGTACGGTAAGTGTTGCTTATAGGCTTTGTAGGAGTATGGACAAGCTTACTTGTTGATTTTCTATTCGTTCAATTCCTGGGTAGCCATTACGTTCAGCTAGTACCGCTGACGGCTTGTAGGTATCTGATATGATTAATACCTAGAGCTGACGTATTGATGAGTTTTTAGAGTCCCACACAGAGGTTTCCTAGCTCAAGAGAAATGAAGTAGGGCACATATGGTGATATGTACGGGAGCTTGATTAAATACGAGTATGTGATACCGTATTCTAATCTCGCGATATTTGATATCGGTTAGGTTAAATGTGATATAACCGGATTATTGAATCAAGTGTTGATTCAATGATTTGTTCTATGTATATATATTTGATATTGGCCGGTTATATATGATATGACCGGATTATTGAATCAAGTGTTGATTTGATATTGAATATTGAATATTCTCGGTTATATATGATATAACCGGATTATTGAATCAAGTGTTGATTTGATAATTTGATATACATATTCATATGATATTAGTCGGTTATATATGATATAACCGGATTATTGAATCAAGTGTTGATTTAATAATTTGATATATATTTATATATTAATTAATATTATTGCTCACTTATGAATTTTTCTTCTCTTGATATATATGTGTATATATATATGATACATATACATATACATATATATATATATATTAGATTATTTATCATGGTTGATGATACATAGAACATGGGTGTACGAGACTTACACTAGAGCCAAGCATAATATTGGGTGATTTATTTTAAAGTGAAATCAAAATTAGTGGATAATGAGCATGGCTTAGATGTTTGTAGAAGTATGTAGAAGCCATGACTCATTCCATTAATTTTGTTTTTCTCTAGATATTTTCTCACTCAACCATTTTATCTTTAACCCATGAGTAACTCTCACACTTATCACTTGAGATATTTTTTCACCCAAGTTTCATCTTCTTCCTCCTCTCGGTTTTCTTGAGTTGAAAAAATAAAAAGAGAAATAAATTTCTAAAATGAGCAAAATTCCTACTTAATCAACCTACACTCATCTAGCCCATTAGTTTAGGTTGTCAGCTTCACTGATACTTGATTAGTGAAGCATTAGCTTGAGTTAGAGAGACTTCAAGGTGGATCATCTTCGGCTTCGAAGATCGCATAGCAAGTTCGTTCCTTTCGACAAGTGGAGCTAAGAAGAGTTCTACGGACCACTACTTGGAGCTTAGGGACTACTACTTGGAGCTATAGAAGTGAAGGACTTGGTCTACAAAGGTTGTAATCCTCTTCACTTAGTTATAGAACTATTTTTCTTGCATATAACCCTAATTCTTTAGTTCGATTCTAGGTTAGTGTTGCTTAGACCTCTAGATTTTTTAAAATTGCATACTTGATGCATGTGGAAACCTAGTAGAGGAGCTAAGACACACTTTCACAAGTCAGGTATCAATAGAATATCTACATAATGCTAGCACAGGAATAATCATGTACAGGTCTTGTCTAGCAATACAACAAGTGAAGTTATTCAGGATAACAAGTCAATATTGTTGGCATCGGTAACTAATATAGGTAACAGGTATGATAATACAGCTAAGCAATGGTGTTCCAGCCAATTTTTTTGGCTAAGAGCTATTTGTTCCCTTATAAAAAAGGGGAGAGAGAAAAGAGGAAAAGAATTCCCACAATTTGGCATTACGTGTTAAACACTTGAGCGCTAATATGCAAAGTATATAAGCGCTGAAAGCAAATAACAAAAAGGCCAAACAGGCTTCATGTGTTAAACACGTGAGCGTTCATATACAAAACATATGAGCGTTGAACATAAATAACCAAAGGCCAAATATGTCTCACGTGTTAAACACGTGAGCGCTCATATGCAAAGCATATGAGAGCTGAAAATAAACAGGCAAAACCCACACTAGGGATCACGTGTTAAACACGTGATTTCCCTTGCTGCATTCTTTTGGCAGCGCTCACATGTAAAGCACGTGAGAACCGGATAGAACTGAATTCTATATAGAATTAAATTCTATTTTCGGGAAATATATTTCCTGATCTTTCTAATATGGAAAGATCTTTCTCTAACAAAGAATCTTGGATTTAAAATCCAATTGTGATAAAATATCATAAATTAAACTATCTGATAGAATTAAATTCTTTGTGGAAAATATTTCTCTGATCTTTCTCAAACTAGAAAGATCTTCTCTGTTAAACAGAGGACCCTTGGATCAAACATCCAACGGTGATTATAAAATTGCCCATCGATCATCTGTTAGAATAAAATTCTATCATAGGAAAATATTTTTTCTAATCTTATTAAAACAAATAAGAAATCTTCTCTGACAGAGAGCCTTTGGATTAAAAATCCAACGGTGAATAAAATTCATCAATTGACCTAAAAGATCGATTTCATTTGTGATGAAATCAATCATGATCTCTCAATAAGAAATTTTCTCAACAAATTGATTCTTTTACTTCTCCTATAAATAAGAGTAAAGAGTTGAAAAGAAAAAAAAGAAAAAAAGGAGAAAAAAGGGAGACCACCCCATAAGCTTCTGTAAAAAATATACAGAAGGTTCTCCACAAGTTTCCACAAAACAACAAAGAGTTTAATTCTCAATAAAGAAGATCATCTCTCTCCTCAAAACCCTAGGTAAAGAAAACATAGAGATCAAAATATATCATTTATCTATATAAGGGTTTAACCCTTCTCAAAGAACTTGGTTCTTTATCTGAATCTGAGATCCACAAGACAAGTCTTCCACAAATTGAGAATTTAATTTTTATCGGGAAGATCTTGTTCTTGAGAATCAAAGATTCATGGGAGAACATGGATAAAAAGAACATGAAGAAGATGGTGTCCATAATACTCCAGAAACTTAGTTCTTTCAAGTCAAGAACTTAGTTCTTAAAGAACCCGTTCCCAGATCCTCAAAATAGTGATCTTGGTGATCGTTAATGGTCAAAATACCATTAACAGAGGTTTAACCTCTTTGAAAACATGAACAAGAGAACAAAAACATGGAGAAGATGGAGTCCATAATACTCCAGGATCTTAGTTCCATCAAATCAAGAACTTATTTCTTAAAGAACCTGATCCAAGATCTTTAAAATAGTGATCTTGGTGAATCTCCAAAAACATAACGCCTTATGTAAAACACACGCGAGTGCCCAAAGATTAGCGCCTCACGTGAAACACACGTGAGCACTAGAGAAAATTAGTGCTTAGCACTATTGTAGCGTCTCACGTGAAAAATAAGTGAGCGCCCAAAGCTAGAAACTCAGTGCCTCACGTGAAAAGCACGTGAGCGCCCAAGGTCAAAAGCATAGCGCCTTATGTGAAACACACATGAGCGCCAAAGAAAATTAGTGCTTAGCACTATTGTAGCGCCTCACGTGAAAAGCATGTGAGCTCCCAAAACTAAAAGCTGAACGCCTCACGTGAAACACATGTGAGCGCCAGAAGCTGAGCGCCTCACGTGAAACACACGTGAGCGCCAGAAAAAATTAGCGCCTCACGTGATATACACATGAGCGCTATATGCAACTGAGTGCTCAGCACTGCTGGGTGTTACAGAAACCCAATCTTAGCCCAAATTGGCTAAGCATACGTTCGTGATATCCAAACTGATCTTAGTCCCATACATGACTAATGATCTTCATCCCATACCTTCTAAATTAATCTTAGTCTCAAATAAGGCTAACGATTCTTAGATGATCCACCATGATCTTTTCCCTCAAATACGGGATTTGTTTAAGGGTACATCTCTCCACACCTCTGATATATGTCATTGTAATTCCTCAACGCCATCAGAGAGGTGGCGGGTCCCGACAACCAACAACTCTTTTCTCGTTCCAACTTTATATAAAATTTCATCAAGACAGGGAATAATACATCGTACATTAATGCACTTCCAAATTGACGTGCATACCTCAAATCGGATCGCACCCCAAATTGGGCGCATTCCATGTCACTATCGTTCATTTCGTCACGTAAAAAATACACGTGTGCGCAAGATGAATGATGAACCGAAAACTACCGTGTCGCCCTAAATACGGCGATAATGGACCGAAATTCCCTTAAACTAATATTCGTCTAAAACATGGCGATAATGGACTGAAATGTTCTTAAACTAACAATCGTCCCCAAAATGGGAATGTTGGACCGAAATGTCCCTAAACTAGCACGTCACCCTAAGCAGGGCGATGTTGGACTGTAATGTTCTTAAACTAAAATAATTGAGCCCATATGCTCATTTGTTCCTAAGTTGATCTTAGTCTCAAATATGACTAACGGTCATTAGATCAAACCCAAATATCCTATGAACTGATGGACTTCATTTATATGAGATCTGCATCCTAAGTTCATCCCCGTTGGCAAACCAAGCTACCAATATAGACCCCGTCAAGCAAATCCTCAACCCAGACCCAAATTTAAAATATTAGGATTTGGACTAATCCACGCTCTATGGGCAACGATATAAATTAGTCTCCGTATACAATCCATGGGCAACCAAAACAAAAAAAATACATACGACGCGAAGTGAACTACTGGAGCAGGAGAAAGTGGTTAACATAATGAGATAACATAATTAACTGCAGGGGCTTGCACCTACAGGGAAAGCGTCCCCACAATCAAAAACCCCTTACAAATGAGGGGGGATCTGATGAAGTCACGCTACAACGATCGCATCTATCCAAACCTCTGATATATGTTGCCATAAATCAACTTGGCATCTTCGAAGAGGTGGGTGGATATGTCCAAATAGTATCTTCCCCTAAATTTAGGCTAGACATCCTCCGCGTCTCAGTCCAGTCTTCGGCGGTAAATAGATTATGGCACACTCGGTGGGACCTTTTCCTCTTTCCACTCCACACTTCGTGTGTCGTGTTTTTCCGCGATCAAATAATCTTGGTGTACATGTTTGTAGTTACCCTTGGACGATGAGATACTGAAGCGGCGTTTCGTCTCTTTCCAGAATGGCATTTGCTTCCTCTCACAACAACTCAGACTCTGTAACATCTGGTGGAGTCAAGTATAGGCCACTTGCAGCCTCAAATCTCCGCAGTCCCGCTCTTCAAGAAATCAGTGGGCTTCTCTTTGGGTCTATGCTCCCATATCATACCCTCGGTGCCTCAACGCTGAAGGAAAAAGTCCGTCTTCCACAGGCTGGCTCCTCAAACTGTACCTTTGCCGATGGAATCAGCTCTCATACAACTGGCACCTGCCAAAGACCAAGGTCGACGCAGGGAGCATAATACTCATGCTCTCAAAGAAAGCAGGAGGAAAGCTCAGCAAACTCTTGAGACTGATAAATCTTTGGACGCAAGACATCATCGATGTCGAAACGGGTGTCAAATAAAACGAGCTGGGGGCAGTTCTCCATCCGGGCTGATTCCAACTTTAACGGTGAATTATGTTGTTCCAACCGAGAACAGCTTTGAACTGCTGTGAATGGTCAGGCAAAATTCCCCCATCGCGGTATTGAAAAATTCTTTACAAACCACGGAGATCTAAGGAGAGCAGAAGCCAGTTCGCTCCCTAAAAGAACTGTCATCATCTATATATAAGGTGTGGAAGCAAGTCAAGGACTCAGTCGTTATGCGCGGACCTTCCCCTAAGCATCTGCTAAACTCTGACAACTCCCCTTCCAAATACAATGTAACTCATCCCAAGACGGTTCCTGATACAATGGTTCCTCCCAAAGCAGCTTCTCACAAAATAGAGAGGCCAGATAAAGCTCAAGCGCCCGAGGCAAACTCCAAAGGCCAAAAATCCAACACCCCAAGCCTTGGGACATGGTAGTTTGTCACGCCCCTCTTCCCAAAATACGGAATACGGGAGGTGACTAGGCTAGCCATGCTTCCTACGGTCAGGGAAACAATCCCGCTATAGTCACACATCGGTTTTTAGCATTACATGGTAATCAGTAAACATAGCGCAGAGGTAAAGGAAAACACATCACTAGTTTATTACATCAAATTTCATTGTTAACAGTTTACAGTAGTTCGAAAGAAAAAGAAACTACTAACCAGGTGTGAATACAAGGTTGATTTATGGAAAACGGTAAAAGTACTGATGGTACGACCGTCTAGATCTCTGCGAGCTCGAATGGTACGTCCGACTCCTGAACTGGGTCCTCTCCAAGCTTTGAGCATGCATACTCAGGTCGTCAGGGTAACGCAATAGCAATATTATGATAATAATAATGAGGAAAGAAATAAAAGTAATAGCGGTGGAGACAATAAATGCAGGTAATCGATATGTCAATAATCAATGCAATGTATGACCTGTATTCCTACTAGTATTTAAGTAAATTTTGAAATCGAGTTTGTGAAAATGAGTAATCATGTTTAACGAGGGTCTCGTGCGTACCCAAGACTACGGCCAACTATTGCCCAGGACATAACTCTGTCAGCCGGACCACTAAGTCCAAACCTAATATATATAAGAGTCGTTGTTCAAATGATCATCCTCTAAATCGCTAATCTCGCTAAATATAAATTCCTTTCCACTTTGATTTCCCCTTTTCCCCAGATTTCATTATCTATAAGTATGAGCTAGTTGTGTACAAGCACGCACCAATAACACTGCTTTATTCACTATTCACTGTACTGTTCACTATCACGAATCGTTCACTTTTTACTGGCGTACTAGACACAACTAAACCGATGTCATTAATATTCGACAATGCATTATACACTGAGAATTAATAAGGGCGCTCACTATCGCTAAACGTATCACAGTAGGGTAAATATGTGAATCATGCCGCTAAGCAAATCATATGCAACACAAGTCATTATGCGTCTTAGGAACTTAGAAAAAATCACATTAAATCATACGATCAGAATTAAGAAATGATATAAAAGGGGTAAAAAGTAAACTTAATTAGAAATTCAAAGAAATTGGTTTCAAATAAATCGGGTTTCGGATTTGCGAATCACGGTCATTTCTTTTTAAGTGTTCTCTGCTGGAAATTCAGTTCCAAAACTGAAAGTCCGTTTCGTAACGTAGTTTTCACCCTGTTGCGATCATAATTAGGCAATTCTACAGTTGGATAATATTTAGGTATATTAATTAGGTTTCCAACGCACCAGACGGATCGACTATATCCACTATGTATTAGAATATATGCATTGTTTAAGATCAGGGTATACGTTCTATCCCTGCTTAGGACTGCAGTACGTAACGACGATATAAAATATAATTAAAACAGAAAACGATGGTAAAAATGAATGTAACCACCACCATTAGTTAGCTAACAGAATATTCTTCGCATCATTATAGTGTTCCGGATAAAACCATTTCCATACAGAGTTGTAAAAACACTATAAACCAGGTGTCGACACACAGTGTTGCTCTGGACTGCAGTCCAGAGCCGCACTCCCAAATAGTTTTCGTTGTCGTTTTTAAACAGGAACGAAATATGAATTATACGGAGCTCTAGGGTGTCAAGTCAGTTTCTATATGAGGCCTCGAACACACCGTTCCAGTATGTATCCAAATTACTATGATTTTTACAAGTTAGATGTACAGAAAAATTCCAGATTTGGTGAAACTAATTAGGGATGACATTTCATGGCATTAGGGTCCGTATTTTCATTCTAACGTTTTACATATCATCCATTATCACTAAAGAAATCTAATAGACCTATGTTACGTAATATTCGATTTAGTTTTCGCATCGAGTACTTAGTCGGTGTACGCTAGTAACGAGCGAACCCGATTACTCCATAAAAAGGACCCAAAAGATATTCACATGATCAATATACCTAATATGAGTTTGACCCAATATAAACAAACACGATGGCTCAAGTATGTGTTTACGATTAAAATCATTGCTACCAAGTAACGATACTTCTACGTGCGATAACCCGTATACGTTCATAACGATATCAAATAACATTACAATCTACGATAACATGATTTGCAAAAGAAATGGGGTTTCCACTTACCTTTTGACGAGACGACAACAATGGTCGCGTCGACGGGTCGCATGGGCATGACACGACGCACACATGTCTAGGAACGACACGGAAAACTCGACCTCGGCTCGAGCTTGGCATGGGTTCTGACCTTGGTTCTTGGTCAGATCGTGTTGTGCAGGGTGGTCGTCGACGAGGGCTCGGCGGTACTAGGTGGGCACGGCGGAGGCAGCAACGACGAGTGGAGGTTGGCGGTGCTAGAGAAAAGTAGCTAGGGTCTTGGTAGCGAGGGTGGTTAGCGGTGGTGGTGGATGAGGTGAGGTGAAGAGGACTAGGAGGTCGCAGGGAAGCTCGTCGGCGATGAGATCGATGGTGAGATGGTAAACGTCGCGGTAGCTCAAGGAGGAGAGGATGGGATGGTGAGGAAGTGGAGGTGGCCAGCAGCGAGGGAGTGCTTAGGGTTGATGGAGGACGGAGGTATCGTCGGCAGTGGTTCAGGGAGGATGTTGTGGTGGTCACGGCGACGAGGTGGGTCACGGTGGATGTTGAAGTGTGGTGGAGGTTGAGGCAGGGCTCGTCGATGAAGGAGTCGACCGGAGTTGATGAGGGCGAGGGAGAAAACGGCGACGGCGGCGTGGTCTCATGGGGGTGTTGTGGGTTCTTCGTGAGTGAGCGGGAAAGAGGAGAGAGATCGAGAAGAGTGAGTTTGTGAGGGAGAGGGAGAAAGAGAGTGAGCTGGAGAGAAAGAAAGAAAGAGAGTTTAAGGAGTGAGAGAGAGAGGGGGGAAGAGAGAGAACATGGGATTTTAAAAGATTTTGAAATAATTAAATAATAGTTAATAGGATTTATTTATAAATTAAAGGGATTAAATAGGGTTAATTTATATGTTGAAAGGAATAAAAGTTTGGATTAAATGAGGGAATTCAAAAAGAAATGTGGCAGTTGGGGAGAGAGTTGGGTTTGGGTTATTGTGCTAATGGTTTGAATTTGTGATTGGGTTGTGGGCTTGGGGTAGGATGTAGTTAAGAAATAAATATTAGGGTATTAACAATTAGATTAGAGTTTGGAAAAATAATTGAGATTTAAATTAGGAAAAATAAAATGATTGGAAGGAATATATCTGGAGCAAATTAAATAGAAAGATATAGGGGAAAATAGGATATGAAAAATCATAAAAGTTGAATTAGGGGAAAATAGGATATGAAAAATCATAAAAGTTGAATTAGGGGAAATATTATTAAAATATAGATTATACAGTCCACATGGTGAACTCCAAAGATGAAATTTGAGCTTCTATTAGCCTTGGACCGCGTACTCGATCTTTGACGAAGGCTCAACAACAATATGAAAAGCTGCAAGAGATGCTCGCTCAGGCGACAACACTTGCTTGTTCACCGTCTAAGGAAAATCCTGAGGACGCACCCGAAGAAAGAGTGGGGTAGAAGTCGGATATTGATTTCCTGAAGCGCGCTCTCAAAAAAAGAGATGAAGAAAAGGCAGCAATGACCGCTAAAATGAAAAGGATGGTCCTCATATTCCAAAGCATGGTCGGGATGATAGCTCAGCCCGAACCGCTAGCAGAGGAATCATCTGTGGATACAACTGATGATAAGGTGGACATTTCAAATCTTCCGCAAGGCACATCAACGGCTAAGGAGGAAATGATCACCAAAGAAGAGCTGGACATATATATCGCCCAGCAGGTCAAAGCTTGCTATGCCAGTGGAGTTGCAAATAGATCGATCAAGACTGGTCGACCGTATCCGGCATGGTACGATCAAATACAATACCGGCCAGAATACATACTTTCGAAGTTCCACATATACAAAGGAACCGGGAATACTCGTCAGCACATTACGCGTTTTAAATCTATGTGCGGCAACACTAGAGAAAGTGATGTACTGCTCCTCCAACAGTTCGTCAGCAGTCTGGCGGGCATCGCCTTCGAATGGTATGCGGAACTCCAAAATGACTCCGTGAACACCTTTGAACAGATAGATATGATGTTCTGTTAGAGATTCACTAGTGTGAATAAACGCACTACCGTGGCGGCGTTGGTCAACGAAAGGGTTGGACCGAATGAGACCTGGGTTCAATATATTACCCGATGGCGAAATCTCTGGTCAAAATGCGAGCAATGAATTGACGTAGCTACAATCGTGGGAATGTTCATAGCCACCCATGACCCAAATTCAATGGTTTTCACATATATATCCCTCTTCAAGTCGACGACCTTCCTAGAGCTCATGGATAAAATGGTTCGATTGGATCAGATAGGTCAAGACCCTTCTTCATCCGATGAAGATGAATGAAAAGCAAAGGCAAGGTGGTTTTTGTCGCCAATGCTCAACAAAAATGAGCAGCTCTGAAGCAACCTGTCACCAAAATAGCGACGGCGTGGGTACTCGCTCCCCCCCAAATATACACATGGGGCATATTCCTCACCGTTGAATGAATCTCTACATGAGATAGTCCTTTCTTCAAATAACGGAAAGAATATTAAGGGACCTATAAAACGGGTCCCGCAATCGAGTGGAATAGCCCGCTTGAACCAAAAAAGCATGGAAGGGATGTGAAATCCATGTCCCACTCCAAATCAGACGATGAGGGAAAAACCCCCAAGTCAAGTTCATTTTTCTAAAGAAGAAGAAGACTCAGCAGAAAAAGTGACGTGATATCTCATTCTTTCATATATAAAGAAGATGCTTCGTCAGCATCAGAAAATGACATTGATGCGCAGAGAGCATGTGCCGTGCAAAATACCTGGTGTTCCTGCCAATTTTTTTTTAGTTAAGACCTATTTGTTCCCTTATAAAAAAAAAGGGAGAGAGGAAATAGGGAAAGAATTCCCACAGTTTGGTATCACATGTTAAACATGTGAGCGCTTATATGCAAAGCATATAAGCGCTGAAAGAAAATAACAAAAAAAGGCCAAACAGGCAACTCACGTGTTAAACACGTAAGCGCTCATATGCAAAGCATATGAGCGCTGAAAATAAACAGGCTAAAATCCACACTAGGGGTCACGTGTTAAACACATGAGTTCTCTTACCGCATTCTTTTGGCAGCGCTCACATGCAAAGCACGTGAGCGCCGCAATCTAAAATGCTCTCTAATGATAGAATTACATTCTATATAGAATTCAATTCTATTTTGGGAAATATTTTCCCTGATCTTTCTAATATGGAAAGATCTTTCTCTAATAGAGAATCTTGGATTTAAAATCCAGTTGTGATAAAATATCACCAATTAAACCATCTGATAGAATTAAATTCTATATGGGAAATATTTCCCCGATCATTCTCAAACTAGAAAGATCTTCTCTGTTAAACAGAGAACTCTTGGATCAAAAATCCAACGGTGATTATAAAATCACCTATCATTCATAAGATAGAATAAAATTCTATCTTAGGAAAATATTTTCCTAATCTTGATAAAAAAAACAAGAAATCTTTTCTGTTAAACAGAGAGCTATTGAATTAAAAATTCAACGGTGAATAAAATTCACCGGTTGATCTTTAAAATCAATTTGATTGATTATAAAATCAATCATAATCTCTCGATGAGAGATTTTCCAAACAAATTGATTTTTCTCTTCTCCTATAAATAGGAGCAAAGAGATTAAATCAAAGAAGAGAGAGAAGAGAATAAAAAAAAAGAGGAGAGAAGAAGATCTTCCTCCTCAAAACCCTGGGTAAAAGAAAACACAGAGATCAAAATATCTCCTTTACCTATCTCAGGGTTTAACACAGAGATTAAAAGAACTTAGTTATTTCTCTGGATCTCAGATCCACCAGACAAGTCATGCACAAGTTGAGAATTTAATTCTCATTGGGAAGATCTAGTTCTTAAGAATCAAAAATTCAGAGAAGAATAAAGTTGAACAGAAAGAAGATGGAGTCCATAATACTCCAGAAACTTAGTCACTTCAAATCAAAAACTTAGTTCGTAAAGAACCCGATCCCAGATCCTCAAAATAGGGATCTTGGGGATCCTTAATAGTCAAAACACCATTAACAGAGATTTAATCTCTATGAAAACATGAACAAAAGAACATGGATACAAAAACATGGAGAATGTGTACTCCAGGAACTTAGTTCCTTCAAATTAAGAACTTGGTTCATAAAGAACCTGATCCAAGATCATTAAAATAGTGATCTTGGTGATCGTTAATGGTCAAAATACCATTAACAGAGGTTTAACCTCTCTGAAAACATCAGCAGAGATTAAATCTCTAAGAAGATAGTAAAACACACGTGAGCGCTCAAAAGAAGCCAAAGCAGAGCGCCTGTCACGCCCCGCTTCCTGGTATACGGGGAAGGGACGCGGCGAGGTCCGTTACGTATTTACTCCGAAGTAAACACGCTAAGCGTATCTAAGCAATATAAAGTAAAATGTACACAAGAAGATATGAAAAAGAACAACAACTTTTATTTATTCAACATTTCTTTACAATACAACTGGAAATGTAAATACATGGCTGGAATGCAATGCCTAAACAATGGCATAACTGAAATGAAAAGTGTGTACAAGTAAAGTCAATTCTCAGGGTCTTCTGTAAACCGCTCCAAGTTCTCCTGGCTGGTCTCGAACTCCTCAGAGTCGGGTCCTCCTGACAACATTCAAAAGAAGAAGAGAAATAGGAATGTCGTCAGCGAACAATTGCTCAGTAAGTCTTAAAGAAAAGAGAGAAGTAGAACATGTGAAGTAGATAACGTTATATTTGTTATACTAACGTAGTTTTTGTAGGTTGGTACAGAATATGCCAGTGTATACGAGAGAAGTCCAACTTACACCGTGGACTTTGGTAACCCGTAGTACAAGGTTTCGTCGAAAATACTACGGAATAACGACATGGATGTAATAACGTCTTTTAGTGACCATCCCGTACCACCTTTAACATGATCCGTACCAGTCTACCCCTTTATAAACCCCGTAATGTTTATTGGATTGATTGTATTGATTGTACTGATTGTATTGTATTGTCTTGTAGCAAATGGAAGACTTTCCGAAAGTATGATATCAGTAAACGGGATGGATATAAATGGATAGTCATGTAATCAGAGTATATCCATGGTTCGGTTCGGTCATGTTCATATTGATATGGATTGTATTCTGGTATTCATGGATTCATGTTGTATTGCAGTTTATGCTTGAATCATATTCAAGTCAGATTGATTGCATATTTGACCGTGACTCGAACTGAGTCAGACTTTTAAACAGAATTGAAATCCTGATTGTTTTGGAGTTATCGGTAACTGCTGCACATGGACGGCAAAATTTGTGTCTTTTTCCAAGACAATTACCGTGTTGATAACACCGTTGTTTGGTTTTCTACCTTAGATAGGCAAGTACCCATATTCTTCGGCTCCCTGAGGCTCAAGAGAACTAGTCCCGCTTAAACCTATATTTACTAGGGTCTTTATTGTAATTTAATATAACTTGAGAGGGTTTTATGTAAAAATAGTTTTGATATATTTTCAAAATACTCCTCAAATAATTTATTGTCGTCTTTACGGTTTTCATAAATGTAGTTTTTATAAAAAAATGAAATATTCTAGTGAATATAACCTAGATTTCAATGTATATGGTATTTCAGTGTAATCTTGAAATTGTATTAAATTGTAAAAGTTGTTTTATGAAATTGGTGATTCTTTTGATTTAGAAAACATGGAATATATTATATGCTTAAAGTAGATATTTTGATAGTATTTATATATATATATAAAGAACTTATTTATTAAATAGAAATCACATTTTTCTTAAAAATTTCATTAAAATTCCATCGAGATCGAATGCTTCCTACGGAGATCTGCATCTCGCTCTACTAGGCCCGAGGGCGTGCGATAACCCGCACCATCCCGATCGGGGTTCCACAAAATGGGTTATAGAGGCAAATTTGCAAGGAATTTAAATAACACGCGTTTTAAAGAAACGGTTTTGAATGTTCAAGGTATTTATTCGTAATCTCGTATTTTCCCCATAAATTAGAGTCCCAAAATTTATCGTGCTATATCAAGAATGTGTGTTGTGATGAGGTAGGTCATTACCTTGTGAGTTATCTAAACGTAATACGGTAAAATTGAATAATTATAAGTTGTATGTAACATGATGGTATTTTACTGTAAAAGTGAAATAGAAATTGCAACATGAATTATTTTGAGATGAAACTTATTCTAATATGTTTATTTATGTTTGTTAAATATTGTGAGAGAATATAGTATTTTATTATTTAAGAAAGATAGGGTTTTTAAAGAAAAACGATTCGGAAGTCGGAATAACTCCGCTTCCGACGAGTTTTCGAAATAGATTATTTAAGAATAGAGATGGAGGAGGTAAGTGGGGAATTACTGGGTATTAAGAAAGAAGGGAGAAAGAAGAAGCTTTCGAGACCAACGGGGCGTCGTTTCGTCGCCGGATTCTTCTTGGAACGTCGCCGGAACTTCGCCTCTTGCTAACTCCACCTGTACAACTTGGGACGTGGAAATTTTAGAAATTTTTTGTAATGAAATTCTGATTGAGGAGAGGTGAAATGTGGTATGATATTTATAGGGAAAATAAGGGTTTAGTGTAATAAAGAATAGAATTAAAATGTGCATTAAAATGTGGATTAATGCCCATTTTTAATTCTTTGGAAATGTGCCGAGAAATCAAACAGCATAGGAGTAGTAGGGGAGTCCAAGGGGTTTAGGGTTAAAAATTAGGGACCATCCCTTACGGGGCGCCCGGCGGTGCAGGTCTTGGCTTTGATCTCGCCGGCCAAATTCCGGTGGAATTGGCTTGGATCGTCGCTGCGTGTTCCTGTCTGTTGGTATATCTTAGTGCACGTGTTTTTTTAATCTGTGACTTTTCATTTTACGTATAGTGCACGTGTAAACCTTTGGGCTTCTAAAAGATTAAAAGAAAAATCGATTAGAAATATATGTGGCTGGTGGGATTCGATCACAGGGGTCATGTCACAGCAGTGCAAGGCTTTACCAATTAGCTACAAGTGCTTTCTTGAAGTTCAAAAGCAAATTAATTTATAACTTGTGCTCAGGCTTAGGTGTTCCTTTCTGTATTTTAAAAAAATTCTGTACAGAAAGTTTAGGGTTGTTACATTCTACCCTCCTTATAAAAATTTCGTCCTCGAAATTTGTAGAAGGAAAGTGTAACAGATTCATGAAAAGTTTGGTGATAGAACTAGGGATAATGCATAAAAATATTTGGAAGAATGAAAGAATGCAAAGGTTTTGGAAAGATGTGAGGGAATTATCAGGGTTACCTTGGTCTACAGTCTCGACTTCTACGGCCGCTAAGGTGTAGGCCTGACGCCGGGGTGCATTCCTCCTAGCTGGAGGTACATTCCTATGTCCTTAGGACATGTTCCTCTGCCCTCGAGGCATGTTCCTCAATACCTGATGGAATTAGCGATTAGACTGTGCAGGAGGTCCACGTGGAGGTGGAACTGGAAGAGCATGACGAGGTGCAGGAGCCTGGATAGCTGTCCGCTGCGGATAAGTGTTGTGAGTTGGAACTGTGTTGCGTCTATAAGGACATGTTCCAATTCCATGATTGGATGCGCCACAAACTAAGCACGGGCCTTTTGCGCGCCTACAGTCCTTCCATAGGTGTCCATCCCTCTTGCAGTAGAAGCAAAAATTTGGACTTGACCGGTTATCTGTTTCTTCCGGTTTCCTGGGTTCAAAAGTTGGCCTTGAAGAGGCTCCTCCTGCCATCTGAGTGGCAGGGCGCTTCACTCCGGTAGATTGGGGTCTGCCCTTCTTCTTCACTACTGCCTCATATCAGCAGGCAGCTTTTAAAGCCAGTTCGTGGGTTGGGAAATCCCCTGTCGCTAAGGCAGCTTGGATCTCCGGATTTAACCCTTACTAAAATCGTCTGGACCTGATCTCAACAGTCGATATCAAGTGTGTCGTGAACCTGTTAAGGTCTTGTGTTAGCTGTGTAGTATGTGATATAAGAAAATCGAATATTGAGACATATCTTACCTACTGAGTATGGTAAACTCAGCATCATATTCATCCACAGATTTGGTCCACATCGAACCCTGTTGTAGATGGATGAATTGTTGTTCCATGTCAAATCGGGCAGTCTATGGGAAGTACTTCGTGTTGAACATGTCGTGAAAAGTCCTCCATTCGATCGGTTGGTCAAGACGGCTTTCTTCCACTTTCTACCAAACTCTGTCATTGTCAGTGAGTTGCAGCTTCGCAACTCGTACCTAAGCGATCTCTGGCACTTGTGCTGCTGCCAGATCATCCTCGATGCTTTGAGCCCATTCCTCAGCTTCCAGAGGGCTCTCTTTTCCTAAAAAATGCTTTGGGTGCAATGCCCAGAATTGCTTTACTCCAGGCGCTTCCACTTCTGGATGGTTCAGTAATATAGCAGTCTGCTGCTGCTATCCTTCCAGGCGGCTTCGGATTGCCTCAAGCAGTACCGTCTGCTCATTGATCGGAACTACTACGGTAAGTGTAAATGGAAGAGGTGGTGGTATGTTTTTGAAGTTGGTGCTGGTATTGTTTGGAGAATCCATAACCTTGAAAGAAAAATAGGGTTAGGATAGATTCAAAGTATATAAAATTGTAAGATTCAAGGAATATGAAATGTAAAGAATATTTTTAGTTGCTGATTCTTGTATTATATTGCTTAGGACTTCATGCAGCATTGACCTGCATGTCCCTGCAGAACTGACCTTCATGGTAGTGTTCCATGCAGCACTGACCTGCATGGGCCGCTAACAAAACCTGTCACATCCCGCTTCCCGATATACGGGGGGACGCAGCGATGTCCTCTACGTATTTACTCCAAAGTAAACACGCTAAGCGTATCTAAGCAATATAAAGTAAAATGTACAAAAGAAGAGATGCAAAAGAATAACAACTTTTATTTATTCAACATTTCTTTACAATACAACTGGAAATGTAAATACATGTCTGGAATGCAATGCCTAAACGATGGCATAACTGAAATGAAAAGTGTGTACAAGTAAAGTCAATGCTCAGGGTCTTCTGTGAACTGCTCCAAGTGCTCCTGGCTGGTCTCGAACTCCTCAGAGTCGGGTCCTCCTGACAACATTCCAAAGAAGAAGAGAAATAGGAATGTCGTCAGCAAACAATCGCTCGGTAAGTCCCAAAGAAAATAGACAAGTAGAACAGGTGAAGTAGATAATGTTATATTTGTTATACTAACATAGTTGTTGTAGCTTGGTACGGAATATGCCAGTGTATACAAGAGGAGTCCAACTTACACAATGGACTTTGGTAACCCGTAGTATAAGGCTCCGTCGAAAATACCACGGAACAACGGCATGGATGTAATAACGTCTTTTAGGGACCACCTCGTGCCACCTTTAACATGTTCCGTACCAGTCTACCCCATTATAAACCCCGTAATGTATATTAGATTGATTGCACTGATTGTATTGTATTGTTTTGTAGTAAATGGAAGACTTGCCGAAACCATGATATCAGTAAATGGGATGGATATAAATGGATAGTCATGTAATCAAAGTATATCCATGGTTCGGTTCGGTCATGTTCATATTGATATGGATTGTATTCTGGTATTCGTGGATTCATATTGTATTGCAGTTTATACTTGAATCATATTCAAGTAAGATTGATTGCATATTTGACCGTGACTCGAACTGAGTCAGACTTTTAAACAGAATTGAAGTCTTGATTGTTTTGGAGTTATCGGTAACTGTTGCATATGGACGACAGGATTTGTGTCTTTTTCCAAGACAATTACCATGTTGATAACACCGTTGTTTGGTTGTCTACTTTAGATAGGCAAGCACCCATATTCTCCGGCTCCCTGGGGCTCAAGAGAACTGGTCCCGCTTAAACCTATATTTACTAGGGTCCTTATTGTAATTTAATATAACTTTAGGAGGATTTATGTAAAAATAGTTTTGATATATTTTCAAAATACTCCTCAAGTATTTTATTATCGTCTTTAGGGTTTTCATAAATGTAGTTTTTATAAAAAATGAAATATTCTTGTGAATATAACCGAGATTTCAATGTATATGGTATTTCAGTATAATCTTGGAATTATATTGAATTGTAAAGGTAGTTTCATGAAATTGGTGATTCCTCTGATTTAGAAAACATGGAATATATTGTATACTTAAAGTAGATATTTTGATAGTATATATATATTTATTTATAAAAATAGAACTTATTTATTAAATAGAAATAACATTTTTCATAAAAATTGCATTAAAAATTCCATTGAGATCGAATGCTCCTTGCAGAGGTCTGCATCTCGCTCTACTAGGCCCGAAGACGTGCGATAACCCACACCATCTCGATCGGGGTTTTCCAAAATGGGTTCTAGAGGCCTATTTGCAAGAAATTTAAATAACACACTTTTTAAAGAAACGATTTTGAATGTTCAAGGTATTTATTCGTAATCTCATATTTTCCCCATAAACTAGAGTCCCAAAATTTATCATGCTATATCAAGAATATGTGTTGTGATGAGGTAGGTCATTACCTCATGAGTTATCTAAAGGTAATACGGTTAAATTGAATAATTATAAGTTGTATGTAACATGATGGTATTTTACTGTAAGGTGAAATAGAAATTGCAACATGAATTATTTTGAGATGAAACATATTCTAATGTGTTTATTTATGTTTATTAAATATTATGAGAGAATATGGTATTTTATTATTTAAGAAAGATAGGGTTTTTAAAGAAAAAACGATTCGGAAGTCGGAATAACTCCGCTTCCGAAGAGTTTTCGAAATAGATTATTTTAGAATAGAGATGGAGGAGGTGAGTGGGGACTTACTGGCTATTAAGAAAGAAGGGAGAAAGAAGAAGCTTTCGGGACCGTCGAGGCGTCGTTTCGTCGCCGGATTCTTCTTGGAACGTCGTCGGAACTTCGCCTCTTGCTAACTCCACTTGTACAACTTGGGACTTGGAAATTTTAGAGAGTTTTTGTAATGAAATTCTGAATGAGGAGAGGTGAAATGTGGTGTGGTATTTATAAGGAAAATTATAGGTTAGTGTAATGAAGAATAGAATTAAAATGTGCATTAAAATGTGGATTAATGCCAATTTTTAATTCTCTGGAAATGTTCTGAGAAATCAAACAGCATAGGAGTCGTGGGGGGAGCCCAAGGGGTTTAGGGTTAAAAATTGGGGACCATCCCCTACGGGGGGCCCGACGGTGCCTGTCTTGGCCTTGATCTTGCCAGCCAAATTCCGGTGGAATTGGCTTGGATCTTCGCCACGTGTCCCTTTCGGTTGGTATATCTCAGTGCATGTGTTTTTTAATCTGTGACTTTTTATTTTATGTGTAGTGCACATGTAAACCTTTAGGCTTTTAAAAGACTAAAAGAAAAATCGATTAGAAATATATGGGGTTGGAGGGATTCGATCACAGGGGCTATGTCACAGTAATGCAAGGCTTTACCAATAAGCTACAAGTTCTTTTTTGCTGTTCAAAAGCAAATTAAATTTATAACTTGTGCTCAGACTTAGGTGTTCCTTTCTTTATTTTGAAAAAATTATGTACAGAAAGTTTATGGTTGTTACAGCGCCTCACGTGAAACACACGTGAGCGCCAGACGCTCCGCACCTCACGTGAAAAGCACGTGAGCGCCTAAGGTCAAAAGCATAAAGCCTCACGTGAAACACACGTGGGCACCAGAGAAAACTAGTGCTTAGCACTAATCCAGCGCCACACATGAAACACACGTGAATGCTTTATATCTTAGTGCTTAGCCCTGCTGGGTAGTACAGAAACCCAATCTCGGCCCAAATTGGCTAAGTTTCCTGAAGTTAAATCTCTTTGATTTTAAATCAACCGAGCCTATATGCTCATGATTTCCAAACCGATCTTAGTCCCATACATGACTAACGATTTTCATCTCATACCTTCTAAATTAATCTTAGTCTCAAATAAGACTAATGATTCTTAGATGATCCACCATGATATTTTCTCTCAAATACAGGATTTCGTTCAAGGGTACATCTTTCCACATCTCTGATATATGTCGTTGTAATTCCTCAACGTTTTTAGAGAGGTGGCGGGTCCCGACAACCAACAACTCCTTTTTCGTTCCAACTTGATATAAAATTTAATCAAGGTAGGGAATGATACATCACATATTGATGCACTTCCAAATTGATGTACACACCTCAAATCGGATCGCACCCTAAATTGGGTGCATTCCATGTCACCATCGTTCACTCCGCCACGTAACAAATACACGTGCATGCAAGATGAATGATGGACCGAAATGTCCTTAAACTAATATTCGCCCCAAACACGGCGATAATGGACCGTGATGTTCTTAAAATAATATAATTGGGCTCATATGCTCATTTGTTTCTAAGTTGATCTTAGTCTTAAATATGACTAACGATCCTTAGATCAAACCCAAATTTTATATGAACCGATAGAGCTCATTTATATGAGATATGCGTCCTAAGTTCATTCTCGTTGGCAAACCAAGATACCAACGTGGACTGCGTCAAGAAAATCCTTGACCCAAACCCAAATAAAAAATATACGGATTTAGACTAATCCGCGTCCTATGGGCGACAATGTAAACTAGTCTCCGTATACAATCCACGAGCAATCATAACAAACAAAATAAACTGTAACATTTTGGAAAATTATAAATATTAATTTATAATTTAAAATATGGATATAATGAGTTTACAAAAATGGTATCACATATGAATTTTGGTATCGGATTAATATCCGCAAAAATATGTAATTATTTTGGTAAAAACGAAGAAAATGTGTGATATCATAAAAATGATATCTAAATTGTTTTAATATGAAATGAGATTTTATTATAAGATTATGGTACTTAAGTGTTATAATAAGTGTTTTATTCCTTTAAAAACCAAGATTTTAGAGTTTTAGTAACATGAAGGTATTTATTTAAAAAAAAGGTTTTTTATTTCGATAAGAGGGTTGGGTATATGTTAAGCTAGATAGTAAACCTTCACAACCAACACACCCTCACACACACTCTCCTCACTTCACCTCACATTTCTTTATTGACACATCCTACCTACTCTACACAAACCCTTTACACCTCCTACTTGTTCACACCCTCTCCTACACTTTACCAACAAATATTTATGGTTCATTCACTCTTTCACAAACTGAACCAATACTTTCCTTCAAGCTCCAACACCAAAATCTTTCAAGCCTTCATCATATAAAAAGAGAATTAGAGGGTTCCTTCATCGATATTGTACATATCACCAACTTAGAGCCTCTACAACCTCTAGGAGCCTTAACCATGCACTTCTTGAGTTGGATATCCCTTGTGCACATTCTCTATAGGTAAATCTCACCTCCTTTGTTAGTCTTGTTTTGACAAATATCAGTTTTAGTGTGCAAATATCAGAAAGTAGAAATTTTGTGATATTTGTGATGCTAAATTTGAATCTGGAACTATTAGATTAATCTACTAGAAAAACTAACAATACTAGGATATGGTGAGGCCAATAGGAGATAACCCCTAAAGCCCGAATCCCTAATTCCTTAGTTCACCCGTCGATTTTCCCCATATTCCTGCCGCCACCGATTTTTGTACACATTGGTGTTTTGGGTTTTGGTCAATCGCCTTATTTAGTGATAATTTAATCTACCGTATTGCTTGTTTTATCCCAGATTTCATATAGAGAAATCTGGTAGTATTCTAGTATTGTTTTAACAATGTTTCCGATATTTATGATACGATTTTTCGTATTTCTATGCCTCGACTGAATTATTGACGTTTGTACGTTAATGTCAGGGTTATTTGGTCGTATTTGGAGTAAGTGAGCTATAGGTTCTAACCTATGTGCGCTTAGCTCGTTGAATTGCTTTTTGATATGATTTTTACGCTGATGTGTTATGACTACGATTGTAGGTACGGTCGCAGAGATTTTCGAGATGGCAAGAACGGACGAAACAATCGTGGATTTCGACTAGCTCAACAAGTTGGTGAATAGATTTATATCTACGGAAGAAGCCAGGTAGATGGCGTATAGCACGGCGGATATCCAAGGGATACTAACCGAGGCTAGGGATATCAAGGGGCGACCGATCTGATGAGACGGTGTCGACGATATCTGGATTTGCGTATCGGTGATGGACATGAGAGATTTGATGATTTTTGTGTGTCGGTGATGGAAATGAGAGATATGATGATTTAGGGTGTCGATGCTGGACACTCATATATTGATGTTATGCGATCATTCGAGATACATCATTATAGTTTATGCGATATGGTAGCCGATCAGGACTGATCCCGGGGACAGTACTTGAATACTATTTTACCTTTTGATACATATAAAAGGGTTTCTAAACGAGCTATAGTCTCATTATTTTGACGTGTCTAGGATGACACAATGATCTTTTAAACTGTAAACCTCTTAAAAATCTTTACTAAATAGCGAGACGCATATTTTAAATAAAACACATATAATACTTCATGCTATTACGTCTGCTTCTTACGCCGTGACATACGTATTCTACGACTATTTCAAAAAGGGGTTTTACATATATATTTCGGCTACCTTATAGGTTTATACCTGGATGCATACTATATACATATGAGATGATATATTTTGGGTTTACGTAATGGATATTGGTGCATTTATAGTATTTATGCATTATTCATATATTAGTACATGATTTGATAATACTATACTGTATGACATAGGTACATCGTTATGCATTTCAATTTCTACCTTGCTATATAACTTTATTCACTAAGTTGGAAACTCACCCCCGTTGTGCCCCAGTTTCTTGCAGGATATACCACTCGGATCATCAACAGCTTGCAGCACACTCTTTTCTTCGGTGATTGCTTTAGTAAATGGGTTACTGTTGTATCGTACCACACTTGTGTGTGTGTGTGTGTATATATATATATATATATATATATTTGTATCTAGTTAAAACTCCATCGACCTAGAACTTATATATTGTGGGCTTAGAAGTGAGACTTAGAGTTTATGTGTTTTTGGGCGTCGCGCTCGTTGAAGTCAACTCTTTATACTTGTTGGTTTTGTTTCGCTTTTCTTTTCTTCGCCATTGGGCATCGTATATTATCTGCGTGATTGCTCCGCCATTTGGGCATGGAAGCTAACTCCCGTTGGGATGCTTTATATATTATTATGCTTGTATTAGGTTTTATTCAAAATTTATAAAGGAGGTACTGCCGATTTTTAAAACGTCGTAGATGCTTTTCAAACACACTTATTTAAACTTTAATGACTATTTTAAAAACCGATTCCATCTAATGACTATTTTTAAACTTCACCTCCATTATTTTCGTAAAAAGGTTTAGATTCTGGGCTTTTAGCTTACTTGGATCGCGTCGACATTTTTAGACGTCACGTGATTTAAGTGCCGGTCACGTGCCACTTTCGGATCGTGAAAAAGTTGGTATCAAAGCGTTTGGTTTAACCTTTATTTGATTCTAGGTTTGACTATATGGAGTCTAGGCATACACTTTCGTTACCTAGGCTTGACCTTACGGAGCTGACTTGACTTCGGGGGTCTTATACCCGAACTTTCGTTATGTGGGTTGACCTTGGTTGATGGAGTAGGTAATAAGTAGAGTAGCGTACCGTGCATATGTTTCCCGTCATATTTACGATACGATACTCCGCCTAAGTTACATTAGAATATATATCTTGAGATCTTTTCTTCTATTCATTCAGTTGATCTATCCTTATTGATACATGTTGGTTGTTCCGGTCATCATGTCTACGCAAGCCGAAAGGGCTACGGTTTGAGACACGATCTGGGCTGACTTGTCTGGGACGAGAACTGACCGAGGTGATATTCCGGTGACATAGGAACATGTTATTTATCCTTATATGATCGTATTTCTAATTTTGAAGCGAGTTTCTTTGGGATCCACACCAGAGGGTCGGGTCATCGCTGGAGCCCAACCGGACTTGGAGGCATGATGTTTACTCTACTCCCGAAATCGTTGTGTTGCCTATTGTTATTATTGAGGTGTCGCTTCCAGATTTCATGAAACTAAAGTTACCGATGTTTACGAGTATAGATGTGCCAAAGGATTCTTAGTCATTCATAGGTATGATGGCTAGGATATTTAATTCATTGTAACGCTCCGATGCGAGATCGGTAAAGTTGACCGGCTTCTTTTTGATTGTCTTTCTCAGACCTGAAGTGAGTCGCTTGAGAGAGACCTTCCTCCGATGAATTGGGACGAGTTCTCGAAGGTGGGCTTAGCCGGATTCTTCCACAGAGTGTCATAGATGTCGAATTCTTATTTTCAAGTTTGTATGTAAGACTCCGGGCATGATCATAGCCTAATATGACTTGCAATTCGCGTAGCTATTGCGATATACTCTGTATTTGATTGATACTAAAGAGTAATGGAAAAGGAGATTTGTGCGAAGTCTCAATGCGCAGTTGTTCTTCTCCGTCGATACTAGAGATTCGATATGTATAAAGAAGCGTTGTGTACAACAACACTTTTAGAGGAAAGTCTTGATGAGATTGCAGTTGTTCAAGAACGGAAGTAGATTCATTAAGGAGTGCTAGTTTCGGGCAGATTAGATAGATGATATCGGCAAGAGCCATGACGGGTTCTTTTGAAGGTTATATGGTGATTGATTTTGGACCCAGGGTCAGTTGTATGAAGAATACTCAAAGGTTAGAGATCGTCGTCGTCGACGTGTTACGTCGCGAGAGACCAAGCTACTTGGCAAGGAAGTGTCTTGAGAAGTGTCACCATAGGACTGTTTGCGTCGCTACTCCTCACCAGTCGATTGTATAAAGAGGCCATGGTTTTAGTGATCCGCAGAGAGAATAAGAATCCAGAGACAGAGAACGCTAGACCGTGGGCAGAAGGCAAGTGGTAATCCTTGCTCTGCCAGTTTCGGGTGTATAGACACCTTTCGACATTGAAGAAGGTGTACTTCGATGTCATTTTTTTATTTGCGTTTTGATGATCCGAATATCGCGTTTTTGACGTTTAAGAAAGGATAACTCGATGTCCATTATTTTTACTATGTGTTTTGAGGATTTGAAGGTCACACATATGGTTTTGTGCACACCAGGTGCACTTGTTTGATATTTTCCGTGCACAATAGCTTCACTTGATTGGTGTTTTGTGCACACCAGATGCACTTGAGATTGATTTTGTGCACTCCGATGCACTTGAGGTTGATTTTGTGCATCCCGATGTACTTGAGGGTGATTTTGTGCACTCTAGATGGACTTGATATTGGTTCCATTCACATTCGATGCAGTGGATGTTGTTGTCATGCACACCTGTTGTACTTGGTACTGTTTTTGTTTTCATACACACCCGTGGAATGTAAGTTTGGTTTTCGTGCAAACCCGTCAGGGTTGATTTCATTTTCGTGTATTGCACTTGATGAGGTATATTATAGATTTGATTATATATTTTCGCTTAGTCGTGTGCTATAGATATTGCACTACGGCTATGGCAATGATCGTGTACTTGATGTACACAGTTGATTTCGTATTTGGTATTTTGCATCATAACTGGTGTAATTTTCGTAACAGCTGCTAGAGTTACAGTTATGGGAGTTTTTATAGTTTTGAGATTTCACGCGCACGAGTCCCGTTAGTATACGTCTTAGCTCGTGTAGGACTTCGGAGTTCCGTTAAATGGAGCGGACTATATGTTTCTAGAATTTGGGCCCCGGTGACTTGATTTGAATTGAATTGATTAGGAAAAATGTTTTAAGATTGGGGTTAAATTTAAATTCGGGGACCAAATTTTTTTAAGGAGGGGATATTGTAACATTTTGGAAAATTATAAATATTAATTTATAATTTAAAATATGGATATAATGAGTTTACAAAAATGGTATCGCATATGAATTTTGGTATCGGATTGATATCTGCAAAAAATGTAATTATTTTGGTAAAAACGAAGAAAATGTGTGATATCATAAAAATGATATTTAAATTGTTTTAATATAACATGAGATTTTATTATAAGATTATGGTATTTAAGTGTTATAATAAGTGTTTTATTCTTTTAAAAACCAAGATTTTAAAGTTTTAGTAACATGAAGGTATTTATTTAAAAAAAGGTTTTTTATTTTGATAACAGGGTTGGGTATATGTTAAGCTAGATAGTAAACCTTCAAAACCAACACACCCTCACACACACTCTCCTCACTCCACCTCACCCTTCTTTATTTACACCTCCTACCTACTCTACACAAACCCTTTACACCTCCTACTTGTTCACACCCTTTCCTACACTTTACCAACAAATGTTTATGGTTCATTCACTCTTTCACAAACTGAACCAATACTTTCCTTCAAGCTCCAACACCAAAATCTTTCAAGCCTTCATCATATCAAAAGAGGATTAAAGGGTTCCTTCACCGATATTGTGCATATCACTAAGTTAGAGCCTCTACAACCTCTAGGAGCCTCAACCATGCACTTCTTGAGTTGGATATCCTTTGTGCACATTCTCTATAGGTAAATCTCACCTCCTTTGCAAGTCTTGTTTTGACAAATATCAGTTTTAGTGTGCAAATATTAGAAACTAGAAAATTTGTAATATTTGTAATGCTAAATTTGAATCTGAAACTACTAGGTTAATCCACTAGAAAAACTAACAATACTAGAATATGATGAGACCAATAGGAGATAACCTCTAAAGCCCGAGCCCCTAATTCCTTAGTTTACCCGCCGGTTTTCCCCAAATTCCCGCCGCCGCCGGTTTTTGTACACATTGGTGTTTTGGGTTTTGGTTAGTAGCCTTATTTGGTGATAATTTAAGCTACTGTATTGTTTGTTTTGTCCCAGATTTTATATAGAGAAATCTGGGAGTGTTCTAGTATTGTTTTAACAATGTTTCCGATATTTATGATACGGTTTTTTCATATTTCTATATCTCGACTAAATTATTGGCGTTTGTACGTTAATGTATAGGGTATTTGGTCATATTTGGAGTAAGTGAGCTATAGGTTCTAACTTATGTACACTTAGATCGTTGAATTGCTTTTTGATATGATTTTTATGCCGATGTGTTATAACTACGATTGTAGGTACGATCGCGGAGATTTCTGAGACGGCAGGAATGGACAAAACAATCGTGGATTTTGACTAGCTTGACAAGTTGGTGAGTAAATTTATATCTACGGGGGAAGTCGGGTGGATGGCGTATAGCACCCCCGCAACCACTTATATAGAATAGTTATGATATAACTAGTGTAAAGTAATATGACGCCTCGCTTCCCAGTAAATGGAGAAGTAGATGTGACGGGCCGTGACGTATTTACTCATAAGTAAATACGTTAAACGTAAATAAGCAATATAAATATAAGCACAAGAATGACAAGAGATATAATATAAATAACAACTTTTATTAATGTTCTTTCTTTACATTACAACTGGTTTGAAAAAGAAATGTACAATGATGAAAGCAATGCCTAAACAGTGGCATACAAATGAAAAGGAAATAAGTATAAGTAAAAAATAAAAGTCTGGCTCCTCTATGAACTGATCCAAGTCCTCCTAGCTGGGCTCGGTCTCCTGAGAGTCGGGTCCTCCTGACGAACATTCTAAGGAAAGAAAGAAACATGAATGTCGTTGGCGAACTAGCGCTCGGTAAGTCCCAAAAAAGAGATAAGAATAGTACAAGTAAAAGGAAATAGAACTGGTAATTGGTACAAGTATATATTTGTTATACTAACGTAGTTGTTTGTAGCTTGGTACAGAATGTATCAGTGTATACGATAGGAGTCCAACTATCCCGTGGACTATGCGAACAGAAAAGTATAAGGCCCCATGAAAACCCATGGGACAACGTCACAGGATGTTCATGTAGGTGTCTTTTAGTGTCCGTCATCATGCCACTTTTAACACATTCCATACTAGTCTAACCCGTTAAAACCCCATAATGTATATTATATAGATTGTAATTATCAGACTTGCCGAGACCATATATATGTATAATTTGTTCATGTAAACGGTTTCCGGATGTATCAAGTAGGTATGTACTGTAGGGTTCCTTGGCACTCTAAGGAGGTCTCACAAGGCATCAACCATGCCAATTTCAAATTTTACGGTGCCGAGAAACCCTAGACTAGATCGTTAACTAGAATTTTAGGCGAAAAAGAAACTAGTTAACAACTTAACTAAATGGTAAACGGAAATACAACCTTTGTAGATCCGGTTCTCCACTTCCTTAGCTCCACATAGACGTCCCTCCGCTGTACAAATCGGATCTTGGACTCTAGTGTCGGCTTCATCGGAGAAATGGGCGGGCTAGGTCATCGACTACGATGCCGAAGATGATCTACGTCGAGGCATCACAAGATCAAGCTCCAACTTCACCAAGTCATGAAACTTGTGAAGAAAACACCCTATACTACTTGGCAAGAAGTAGAGGATGAAGAAATAGGAAGTGGGTTCACTTTAGAATTGGATTTCTCACTCTTTTTCACTAGTTGCCATTGATGGAGGCAAGCTTTCTTCATATTGAAGATGAAGAAGAAGAAGAAAGAATATCATAAGTATTATCCAAAAAGAATAATAATAAAAAAGAATACTTATCATATCCTAACCTTGGTTAAGTGTAGAGAATGAACTAGGGTTAGTTTGAATGGTTAGGGTTAAGCATGAGTACAAAAGTGGTCACTTAGTCAAAGCTTCATGAAGCTTCAACTAACAAACAAAGAAAGCCACCATTCATTTATTTATCTTTTCCAAAATGAAAAAATAAATAAACAAATAAGCAAATAAACAAAACCCTAATCATTAACTTAACCATGGTTTAATCTTTACACAAACTCAAGAGAGCATGTATCATCAAACATGATACAATCAAGTGCACACAAAAATATATCACATATACAATGTGCAATGCAAGTGAGAAAATCCATTTAAAATGAACCAATACTAGTTAATGCAAAGTAATATATCAAATATATAATTATACATTAAATCATTAAATCAACACTTGATTCAATGATCCGGTCATGTCTCACATAACCGAATAGTATCCAATGTATCGACTTATCGAATCAATCTTTGATTCGATAACTAGGTTATATCGCATATAACCAATCGAAACATTCATCGCGAGAATCTAATACGGTATCACATACACACATTATTCTCGGTCCCGCACATATCTCATATGTGCTCCTATTTCGTTTCGCTTGAGCCAGGAAACCTCTGTGTAGGACTCTAAAGACTCGTCAATACGCCGGCAGCAGGTGATGATCATATCAAACACCCACAAGCCGCAAGCGGTCTGCTAAACTTAACGGCCACCCGGGTATTGAGCGATTAGAAGATCGACGAGCAAGCCCGCTCACACTCCTGTGAATCCAACCAGTAACACTTACCGTACAGTCCGGTCTCGTTGTCTGATATGTCGCATATCTTGCCTAGGGGTGGTAAACGTCAGACCCCAATAGCTCGATAAGTCGTGTCGATATGAGGTCTATAACAGTTCGAGAAACTACTGGTAACACTTACCAGTAAATCTCAGCAACCCTGGCCAGGGATTTCCGGTTATAGCCAATCGAACACAGCGCAACATCAACTCCCTATACCGGGAGAGACGAATCCCCTCCTATCGCTCATTGCCTCCATGTGATTCGGGACTGTACCCAAAAGCCACCGTTTTAAACACCCTCTTGGACGTGGTAAGGTGGAAATCACAGCACAGTGGGAACCACACAAGACTCTATGATGATCTCGGGTTAACAGACTACTCTGTACCAGTGTCACCAGAGAACTGCCATCTGACGTAAGGTATAATACCATCTGGGAGTTCTCGGCGAGTCCGTCCAGTTTACCCAGTCTCCACTGAGCACCCGTATATCATCTCCGATGTCAAACACCAATGGATATGGGATCATCCATCGCCCATCTGTATAGGTCGAGAAGGTATACGCTAGTCTACTCTGGTATATCGATGCCCTGTCTCGATATACCCATGACTAGGGACCTTGAAGGATGTACTTACGGACTACCATGTCCCCACTAGTATGATCCGCATCATAGTCCAGGTAGTCAAGTACACATCCTAAGGGCTTTACCAACATGTAACATATAGACAATCAGTATACACGTTAAGGTAAAGGGTAACCAGATAGCATACTATCATGTCGAGCAAGAAAGTCCTCCCTATATATGTCCAAGCATCCACTACAATATACATCCTATGTACAGTAATGGCCTCTAGGGCATACATATAACTAACAATCTCCCACTTGCACTAGGGCCATCTGTAGCAGTGGTTGTAGTATCTCATACTCAACCATCCCATAATAATCTCTCTCTGGGAAAAGGCCTTTGTGAGTGGATCCGCCGTGTTGTCCTTTGAGTCTACTCTCCTAATCTCGATCACCTTGGAGATCAACTATCTCCATGATCAGGTGATACTGCCTTAGAATATGTCTGGATCACTGATGGGACGGTCGTTCCTTGGCATAAGCCACAACTCCATTGTCACACAATGGGAGGAACGAAGTTCATCTCATGAACTAATATACATCCAGACTGTCTCTTTGGCAGCATCTTAAGTAGCGATGTATCCAGCCTTTACGTCTAGTTTGCCACGGTATCTACCTTGGAACTCTTCCAACATACCGTTTCTTTACTGAGGGTAAAGACAATGCCTGTGACTAACATTCAGTCATCTTTATCATCCTGGAACCCTTTCAGTGATTCTCCCCAGGATCAATTGATACCATCTCACTACAGCTAGTGAGTTTACTAACACCCAAATAACATCTATCTCATAGATGAAAGCTCAGGATAGAGGAGGTATCACTTTGATCCTATATGGAGAATCCTTGTGATAAGCGGAGATTGACTGAGCGTAGCATAGGAAACTTCTTCCCTATCAAGAGTATGTCATCCACGTACACTACGAGGATCACCACCATACTCCCTACTACCTTTTTGTATGTACAAGGTTCATCTACCATTTTGATGATGTCAAACTCTTTGACTAACACATCAAAACAGATGTTCCAACTCCGCGATGCCTGCTTTATCCTATAAAGCATCTTGTACACGTTTCCGCTGCTCCCACTGTTTATGAAGCCCTCTGGCCGTGTACTTACAGATGCCCTCTTCTAAAACATCATTTAGAAAAGCTGTCATGACACCCAACCACCAGAAATCGTAGTCATGGTATGTAGCCGTGGCAAGTAGGATCTGGATGGACTTAAGCATAGCCACTGGAAAAAGGTTTCATCATTATCCACGCCTGGTCGATGACGAAAACCTTTAACAAGTCTAGCTTCGAAAGTCTCAACTTTTCCATCTACACCAAGTAATCTTCTCAAGATATACTTGCTCCTGATGGGGATTTAACCCTTCAGATATAGCAACTAAAGTCCATACTTTGTTGGTGTATAAGGATTCCATCTCAGATCGCTAAGCATTCAGCCATTCTTACAGAGTCCCACTCTTGATGGCCAGCTCGAAACTAGTTGGGTCATCATCTCATGATGCAATTCTCGCTCCCACTGTCATAGAGAAACCGAAGTATCTCTCAGGTGGGTGAGGAACCCTACTAGATCGGCGGAGAGGCTGAGGTTCGTTGGTTACTATTGAATCTTTCGGTTCTACCAAATCATCAGCTGCAGTTTGTATAGCTGGAACATTTCCAGTTCTACATAACAGATCTTGCCTCGAGCTTGTCCGGATTTTGCTTTTCAGATATAGGCCGGACAACCCCAAATCTTAACTAACTTAGGATATGGGCTCTTCCCTTTCCATATCACATATGAATTGGTAGGCAATTGATTTGATCGAAACCCTATTCAATAGGTATGCAACTTCATAAGTGCATAACTCCCAAAAGGAAACAGGTAACTCAGTAGTACTCATCATAGAGCACACCATATCATATAGGGTGTGATTGCTCTGCCCCGATATACCATCGTGCTATGATGTATACGGAGGAGTAATGCTGAGAGAGAATCTCATTCTCCTTTAGAATAGTCCAGGAATTCCATGCACAAGTATTCTCCTCCTCGATCACATCAAAGGACATAATACTTATACCCGTATTTTGGTTCTCTACTTCTAAATCATATTCTGTGATTATCTCAAAAGGTTCGGACTTGTGTTTCAATAGGAACATATGTCTGAATCTTGAGAGATCATCAGAGAATGTAATGAAGTACAAAGAACCGGTCTTGGTATGTGTAGACAGGGGACCTACATACATCAACATGTATCATCCCAAAAGCTCACTAACTCTTTTTCTGTTTCCAATAAACAGAGCTGTGGTCATCTTATCTTTGTGACATGACCGGCAAGTTTTCACAAGATGTAAATTTAAACTAATTTAAATATGCATCTATATGTAACTTCAGCTAGTCGGGTCGCATTGATATGACCTAGTCTACAATACCTCAAGAAGGATTTTTTCATTTCTGAACTCTTCCTCTTGTGTGTGTTTCGTATACTAAGAACTGTAGTTTGATTTAGAACGTTAATGCTTTTAGATAACGTGCCTGAACCGATCAACTCTTGATATAGGAAATGTTCAAAACATTATCCAACAATACAAAATTTTATCATTTCTTTACTAATAAAGAGACTGATATGATTTTGTATATCAGGTTCGGTATCTAATAGCATTTGTTCAGAATCAATGTATTAGTAATACAGGGTGACAGTGACCAACAGACTTGGCTGCAACACTTGCCCCGTTTTCTGTCTCATGAAACTTATCACCCGTTCTCAGTTTTTCTACCTTTTTGTAGCCCTATGTAACAGATTACATATCTGGGATCCTGATCCGGTATCAAATACCCAGGATGCAGAGGATACTGAGAAACAGTTCTTTGTAATGAACATACCCGAAGGAGATGCATCATATGCACTTTCTTCGTTTGGGCGGCAAGGGAATTTGGTATTCCCCAATTTCCTGCTCTGTCTTATAACATTTATAAGTTGGAGCGGGACCAACTTTCCCCAGCTCAGTATAACAAGCAGGTTCGATCAATATTCCGTATTATTATCTTGATTAAGGCGTGATATGGTCGCTACCTGGAGAGAGAGAGAAGAAAACACACAGCGTGCGCTCTTGCAAGAATAGATTGGTTATTATTTTATCTAATCAGGATGGCTCCCACTATTTTTATCAAATCTTCCTTCAAACCCTAAAAGGAAAGACTAGCCGGGATTAATTACACACTACAAGTTCGCCAATCTTTCAGCCAGGCCAGTGTCGGTACTTTGAGGGAGGTCCCCCGTGCTTTCGCACGAACCTAATTAATGTAAACCTCGTTTTCCCAGAGGCGTAACCCCGTTGACACCTTTCTAGACACCTACTTGATCGGTTAATTGTAATGTGTAAAACTCTCCCAGGAGTAACAATTACTCAAAGTGGGTATCGGGATCCAACTATCTCATAGAAGGTATGCAATCTCATTGCAAATTTCAACACTTGAAATTCCCGATAATTTTGCCCCTAGCAGCTATATGACCTTAACATAGTCAACAAATCATAAGTGCTAGTCAAGTTAAACCCTTCATTTTCCGATTGAATTAAACCCAACCGCACGACCCTTAACATAGTCAACAAAGTCGCACGACTACCCTAATCCAATCGCATCATATGCTTATACAGATAAGCACTAATCAGCTACCGCACACTACGCCTTAACATAGTCAACAAACGTAGCACGAATACTAATCAGTACTTATCTGAAATGACGGAGGGCTACGACAGGTTTTTCTGAAAACCTATTGCGTAATGAACTTGATATCGTTGTAGGATCGAATGAATTTTGAAATGGAGTGTTTTTTAGGCTTTTCTAGTTTTGCTAAAGGAGTCACTCCCGGTGAAGGGATCGTCGGTCCTTTCCTCATCGAATAAGGTGCAGGATATATCATATATATCACTGTGCAAAGCAGAAACTATAGAAGCAATCAAAAGACAGACCGAAGGTTGTAGCATCTGCCAGTTATTGCTAAAGGAGTCACTCCCGGTGAAGGGATCTCGGTCCTTTCCCTATCGAATAAGGTGCAGGATATATCATATATACCGCTGTGCAAAGAAAGAACTGTAGCTACCTGTTTTATTTTTGAAATTCGATTCCACAACATCTTAGGTTTCTTTTATTTCATTAATCATATTAATGAAGTCCTATCATTTATGTACCTAAACATTACAGATAAATACGACGTACACTTATGCCATCCGCATTCGCCTCGATGTCCCCTCGTGCACCGTTAGGTTAGGTAACTAACGGCAGAGCGGGGCAGGGCTAGCGCGGGTGTAAAACATAAGTAACACCTATATAATATATCATATATACTATATATAGTATCTATCACAGAACATCACATGATCACATCACAGATATCGCAGCAGAAGAATCATATGAAACATTGGATATACTAGGACGTCCGTGTTTTCAATACGAGCCAGTATAAAACACGGATTCCACGGTCGCGATGAATAGCCAAACCCACACCCCTAGACCCCTACGAGAGCGGCAAGCAACCCTACCAATTCTAGAGTTAGGATACCCGGACTCGACTCCTCGAGTTGGTCTCCCACTGGACTCCAGAACCCGGTTACTTGTGCTCCCCTCCTTGGGTCTATCCTAGTGCGGTAAAGTAAATAATATACAACAACGGTGACAACTTCCGCAACCTGGAAGTGCCCCAATAAAAGAATATTACATACAAGTTTTTACATGAATGAAAAAGAAAAAAACACTCATCTCACATAAAAACCCCCGGCTATTCAACCACGACGATCCAATATAACATATCCAGCAACACATAACATCACATGTCATCAACGTAAGTAAACATGCATATCCCAATTGTCGTTGACATATAGCAACGAAACCGGCGATATCACATATTAGACTTACGGTCACAGAAAAGAAAGTGTAAAACTACAACAGTTGGAATCCGCAAACTCTTTAGACATCGCATGCCTAACCAAATGAATTCCTTAGACATCACATGCCTAACGATTATAAACCCCGCATTTTAGTCTCATTATCGAAAACTCTTTTCAATATCAAGTCGGGCAATTCAACAAGATTCCCGACATTTTGATCGAATGCTCGTCACAAACTTTAGTAGACGGCCGCACCCCCAATTCCGCCGACGAAGTGCACCAAGGCGGAACACCGCTGCCGCGAGCACCCGAACGGATGCTTTCGGCGACGGGGTTCTCCTACAGTCACTTGGTCGGGGCTATGGAGTGAGGCTGTCTATTAAGTTTACCGGCGAGTATCCGCGTACGCTACGTGATTGCGACGGACTTTTGATCACATCAAAATTCCGTGGCAACCGATCAAGTGAGACTAAACCGCTAGATTTATAACATTCATTCAGTTATCTCATAACTATTTGTGAATTCCAATTATTGTATCACATTCCAGATAAACAGAAAATGTTAAACTTTCCGATCGAACAATCGAACACCCAAGTTTTCCCGAAACAGCTCAACACATGAAACAAGTTTAAAAACATCCAGTTCATGCCTCTGTACCAACGGTCCAGCCGTAGAAGGGTCAAGCCAACGCCTCACATGTGGCACGCCGTACTGCCCCAAACCCGAAGGTTCAAAGGGCAGTTCAAGACGGTCACATAATCGAGTTAAGGTTTGTTGTCTTCTAGAGGGTCCATCGCGTTACTTGCACTACTTAGAACGTTATTAAACCACGGAAAGATCCAACACTTGGAAATTTCCCGGCAGGTGAAAAGTTGGGTATTTATATCCGGTCGAACTTTTTAACATATTCAAAAATTATCCGGAAAAAACATAGACAAAATTAGACAATCCGATCGAATAATCGAATCCCCAAAACAACCCCAGAAAAACTCAACTGTTGAGTAAAATATAAAAATTTCCAGAAGACTCAGCACTTCCAGACAAGAATTACTGTGCAAGCCACGTGGTCTAACTCATCAAAATGGCCGCGGAACCGCCGCTAAACCCAGGGTGGGGCCGCGGTTCCACGGCTCTTTGGTCGAGTTAGCCTCACATGCTTCACAGTAACTCATAGAATTCCCTGCTGAATTTTTTGGCAATTTTTAATTCACAAAAATCCAAATTTTCAGAAAATTTCCAGAGAGCATTTTGAGTTAGGGTTTCGATGTTCGTTCGGATTTCAAACGTCGTCTACGCATCGCCTAAGGCTCTAGCTAGGCTCTGATACCACTGTAGAGTTCCTTGGCACTCTAAGGAGGTCTCACAAGGCATCAACCATGCCAATTTCAAATTTTACGATGCCGAGAAACCCTAGACTATATCGTTAACTAGAATTTTAGGCGAAAAAGAAACTAGTTAACAACTTAACTAAATGGTAAACGGAAATACAACCTTTGTAGATCCGGTTCTCCACTTCCTTAGCTCCACATAGACGTCCCTCCGCTGTACAAATCGGATCTTGGACTCTAGTGTCGGCTTCATCGGAGAAATGGGCGGGCTAGGTCATCGACTACGATGCCGAAGATGATCTACGTCGAGGCATCACAAGATCAAGCTCCAACTTCACCAAGTCATGAAACTTGTGAAGAAAACACCCTATACTACTTGGCAAGAAGTAGAGGATGAAGAAATAGGAAGTGGGTTCACTTTAGAATTGGATTTCTCACTCTTTTTCACTAGTTGCCATTGATGGAGGCAAGCTTTCTTCATATTGAAGATGAAGAAGAAGAAGAAAGAATATCATAAGTATTATCCAAAAAGAATAATAAAAAAAGAATACTTATCATATCCTAACCTTGGTTAAGTGTAGAGAATGAACTAGGGTTAGTTTGAATGGTTAGGGTTAAGCATGAGTACAAAAGTGGTCACTTAGTCAAAGCTTCATGAAGCTTCAACTAACAAACAAAGAAAGCCACCATTCATTTATTTATCTTTTCCAAAATGAAAAAATAAATAAACAAATACGCAAATAAACAAAACCCTAATCATTAACTTAACCATGGTTTAATCTTTACACAAACTCAAGGAGCATGTATCATCAAACATGATACAATCAAGTGCACACAAAAATATATCACATATACAATGTGCAATGCAAGTGAGAAAATCCATTTAAAATGAACCAATACTAGTTAATGCAAAGTAATATATCAAATATATAATTATACATTAAATCATTAAATCAACACTTGATTCAATGATCCGGTCATGTCTCACATAACCGACTAGTATCCAATGTATCGACTTATCGAATCAATCTTTGATTCGATAACTAGGTTATATCGCATATAACCAATCGAAACATTCATCGCGAGAATCTAATACGGTATCACATACACACATTATTCTCGGTCCCACACATATCTCATATGCGCTCCTATTTCGTTTCGCTTGAGCCAGGAAACCTCTGTGTAGGACTCTAAAGACTCGTCAATACGCCGGCAGCAGGTGATGATCATATCAAACACCCACAAGCCGCAAGCGGTCTGCTAAACGTAACGGCCACCCGGGTATTGAGCGATCAGAAGATCGACGAGCAAGCCCGCTCACACTCCTGTGAATCCAACCAGTAACACTTACCGTACAGTCCGGTCTCGTTGTCTGATATGTCACATATCTTGCCTAGGGGTGGTAAACGTCAGACCCCAATAGCTCGATAAGTCGTGTCGATATGAGGTCTATAACAGTTCGAGAAACTACTGGTTACACTTACCAGTAAATCTCAGCAACCCTGGCCAGGGATTTCCGGTTATAGCCAATCGAACACAGCGCAACATCAACTCCCTATACCGGGAGAGACGAATCCCCTCCTATCGCTCATTGCCTCCATGTGATTCGGGACTGTACCCAAAAGCCACCGTTTTAAACGCCCTCTTGGACGTGGTAAGGTGGAAATCAAAGCACAGTGGGAACCACACAAGACTCTATGATGATCTCGGGTCAACAGACTACTCTGTACCAGTGTCACCAGAGAACTGCCATCTGACGTAAGGTATAATACCATCTGGGAGTTCTCGGCGAGTCCGTCCAGTGTACCCAGTCTCCACTGAGCACCCGTATATCATCTCCGATGTCAAACACCAATGGATATGGGATCATCCATCGCCCATCTGTATAGGTCGAGAAGGTATACGCTAGTCTACTCTGGTATATCGATGCCCTGTCTCGATATACCCACGACTAGGGACCTTGAAGGATGTACTTACGGACTACAATGTCCCCACTAGTATGATCCGCATCATAGTCCAGGTAGTCAAGTACACATCCTAAGGGCTTTACCAACATGTAACAGAGAGACAATCAGTATACACGTTAAGGTAAAGGGTAACCAGATAGCATACTATCATGTCGAGCAAGAAAGTCCTCCCTATATATGTCCAAGCATCCACTACAATATACATCCTATGTACAGTAATGGCCTCTAGGGCATACATATAACTAACATGTACTCAAGTCAAGTCATAGCCATGGCTCGGTCAAGTCAAGTCATGTTGCATGATTGATATTGTTTTGGTATTCATGTTCAAGTTCAAGTATACATGTTTGGTATATTGGATTCCTGTTGAATTGGATTCATGTTTGGATTGGATTCAGGTTGATTTGTACTCAGACTTGAGTCAGACACTCAGAACTGATTGGATCCTGAATTAAGTTCAGGAGTTATCGGTAACTGTTGCACATGAATGGCAGGATTTGTGTCTTTTTCCAAGGCAATTACCATTGATAACACCGTTAAGTTTTTCTATCTTAAATAGGCAAGCACTCACTTTCTCCGGCTCCCTGAGGCTCAAGAGAATTGATCCCGTTTAAACCTATATTTACTAGGGTTCTTAATGTAATTTTTATATAACTCGAGGGGCTTTTATGAAAAATATTTTATATACTTTCAAAATAAATCTAGAGTAATTATTTAAATTATTTAGGATTTCCATAATTTGTGAATTTTAAAAATGTGAAGTATTTTAGTGAATATTAACTTAACTTGAATAGTTCATGGTATTTTAGTGAAACTTGTCTTGTATTGATATTTGATGGTATTTTGGTGAAACTTGTCATGCTTTTATTTTCTAGAAAACATGGAATTTTTTATTATAACTTGAAAATATGTAGTTTAATAATATTTACATAATTATTGAAAAATTAATTTTTATTATTAAATAGAAAAAAATCACGTTTTTCTTAAAAATCATATTAAAATTCTTTCGAGACCGAATGCTCCGTGAGGAGGTCTGTATCTCGCTCTACTAGCCCGAGTATGTGCGATAATCCGCACCATCCAATACCGGGTTCCCCAAAATGGGTTGTAGAGGCATAATTGCAAAGAGTTTGATAATACAATTCAAAGAAAACGGGTTTTTATAGTTCATGGTATTTAACTGAAATATTGTATTCGCCATGAAATTATGTTGCAAAGAGTATCGTGCTATGTCAATATGTGTGTATGTGAGGGATAGGTCATTACCCCGTGAGGTTTTCTAAAGGTATGCTAAGCAAAATGTTTTAAAGATGATGTATCTAAAATTCAAGGTATTTAAAAGTAAAAGTTTAATTAAAGTTATTTAACATGGAGTTTTAGAGTGAAAATTGTTATTAAATGTTAGTTTAATGATTAACAAGTAAGATATAGAAACATAAATGGGTGATTCTTAGGAAGAATTGTAGTTTCAAAGATTTTAGAATCAAATGTCGGTATAACTCCACTTACTGACATGTTTTGAAAAAGAGAACTTTTATTGTAGAAAAAGAAGAAGGGTGGTGGGACTTACTTGCTAGAAGGAAAGAGGAAAGATAGAAGAACATGTGGAAGCTTTCGTGGCGTCGTGGGGTCGCTGAAACTTGCGTAGATCCTCGCCGAAAGTCGACCTCTTGTTAAAGCCACCTGTACTCTTTTTAGACTTAGAAAATTTTGACTAGAGATTTCAGAATGAGGAGGGGCTAGGGTATGGGGTTTTTATTTATAGTTTGAAATTAAGGTTTTGGAATTGAAAAATTGAATTAAAATGCATTAAAAATTGGATTAAAGATGAAATTGAATTCTCTATTAAATTGCAGAGAAAACTAACAGTGCAGTGGTAATGGGGGTAGGGGAAACGACCAGTGTGCAAAGCCCGGGGACTATTCCCTACGGGGGACCCGTCGTCGCCGGCCGTAATGGGAATCTCGCCGGCCATATGGTGTCGGGGGACCGTCGGATTGAAGCCACGTGTCCATATCGGTTCAAACAACATTTTGCACATGTTGGATTTTTCTGACTTTTCATTTTTACGTGTATTTCACGTGTAAACTTTTGGGCTTCCAAAAATTTTAAAAGAAAATTCAGTAAAAATAATATGTGGCTGATGTGATTAGAGCACTGGGGCTACGTCACAGCAGTGCAAGGGCTTTACCAATGAGCTACAAGTTGTTTCTTGCTGTTCTTAAACAAAAATAACTTTTAAATTATGCTCAGGCTACGAAACTCTTTTCTGTACTTTAAGAAGAAAAATTTTGTAAAGAAAATTCTGGGTCGTTACATGTTAGCTAACTTAGTTACATTATATTAGTGTATTGTAAGTACCTAGTAGATTTTATATGGGTATGGTTTTACCTGGATATATGGTATTGGGGATAGACGTACGTGATGATAAATCTGTACGATATAGATATGATATTGGATAGATATGGTATGAAGAAATCATACCATACTTATGATGACGAAGATAGTGTGCCGAATATGGCCAAGTATCATTTGGAATCATGGAGTCATGAGTTATCCCGACTTGGGACATTACGATTGATTGAGCTATACTATTTTAAAAACCAACGAATCGTTTTCACTTTTAAATGATAAATGACAAGGATGCGATGCTATTTCCAAAACGAATATCTATTTTAACTGAATGCGGCTTTCTTATTTCAAAATAATATTTCGTTCCATTTTCAATGATAATGGTATAGCTCATAACAATTAGTTATGTTTAATAATTACACGATACGCTTAGATTTCATTTTTATGTTCGCAATACGCTTACCGATTATATACGTTCTCTTTTATACGAACACACTGATAGAACACTGCACAACTACCAATGAGTACTATGTTGCACGAGGGCAGACACATATGTTACACTACACCTCATTGGTACTGCCATGACACTGTAGGACCGCTATACCACGCGATGTCTATATAAATGCCGATATGATGCGTTATGAATTCCCTATATCCGGGGAATTGGGTTGTATCTATATGCTATGGATATAAAGATAGAATTACATTTTTGCTATGAACACTTATAGAACACATTCACAAGTACTAATGATTGCCATGCTCCACGAGCACAGACGCATATGTTTTACTACACATCATTAGTATTGCTATGACACAATAGAACTGTCGCGTTTGTTTGCACGATTGACTATATTTACGTACGATTTCTTTATTACCTATTGATTAATTACAAATACCATTACCATGGTATTCGTATTTGATTTTTATGAGTTTTTATGATGTTTTTACCTTCGATGATATATATATCGGTGGTATGGGACGCTGATATATATATTAATTATATCATCAGAAAGATATATGCAATTATTATTCTTCTTTACTTGATATTTCTGGATACGATGAGTTGACGTCTACCATGAGCTTGATATTTTCTGATTTGATTTTATTCCGAACCGAGTGGGGATCTATGCGGTTACGGACATGCTACATATCCGGATTGATTGGGGGAGTATACAGTCGGATACATGGTGGACCTGGTCGAAACCGAGGGGCAGGAAGGCTGTGTTTTAGGCAGGGAGACTAGCGAGGACACTCGATACTGGAGATAGATGTGAGCACGGTGGATATCCAAGTGATACTAACCGATGCTAGGGATATCAAGGGGAGGCCGATCTGATGAGACGGTGTCGACGATATGTGGATTTGCTTGTCGGTGATGGACACGAGAGATTTGATGATTTTTGCGTGTCGGTGATGGACACGAGAGATATGATGATTTTTGGTGTCGATGCTGGACACTCATATATTGATGTTCTGCGATCATTCGAGATATATCGTTATAGTTTATGTGATATGGTAGCCGATCAGGACTGATCCGGGGGACAGTACCTGAATACTATTTTACCTGTTGATACATATAAAAGGGTTTCTAAACGAGCTATAATCTCATTATTTTGACGTGTCTAGGATGACACAAGGATCTTTTAAACTGTAAATATCTTAAAACTCTTTACTAAACAGCGAGACGTATATCTTAAATAAAACACATATAATACTTCATACTACTATGTCTGCTTCTTATGCCATGACATACGTATTCCGCTGCTATTTTAAAAGGGGTTTTTACATACATATTTCGACTACCTTATAGGTTCATACCTGGATGCATGTTATATACATATGAGATGATATATTTTGGGTTTACGTGATGGATAGTATTGCATTTATAGTATTTATGCATTATTCATATATTAGTACATGATATGATAATACTATACTTTATGTCCTAGGTATATCTTTATGCATTTCGATTTCTAACTTGCAATATACTTTTATTCACTGAGTTGGCAACGCATCCCCGTTGTGCTCCAGTTTCTTGCAGGATATACCGTTCGGATCATCAGCGGCTTGCGGCACACTCTTTTCTTCGGTGATTATTTTGGTAGGTGGGCTACTGTTGTATCATACCCACACTTATATATATATATATATATATATATATATATATATATATATATATATATATATATATTCTTTTGTATCTAGTTAATACTCCATCGACCTGGAACTTGTATATTGACTTAGAAGGGAGACTTAAAGTTTATGTGTTTTTGTGCGTCACACTCGTTGGAGTCGACTCTTTTATACTTATTGGTTTTATTTCGCTTTTCTTTTCCTCGCCATTGGGCGTCGTATATTATCTGCGTGGTTACTCTGCCGTTTGGACGTGAAAGCTAACTCCCGTTGGGATGCTTTATTTATTATTATACTTGTATAAGGTTTTATTCAAAATTTACAAAGGAGGTACTGCCGATTTTAAAATGTCATAAATGCTTTTCAAACACACTTATTTAGATTTTAATGACTATTTTTAAAACTGATTCCATCTAATGACTATTTTTAAACTTCACCTCCATTATTTTCGTAAAAAGGTTTAGATTCCGGGCTTTTGGCTTACTTAGATCACGTCGACATCTTTAGACGTCACGCGATTTAAGTGCCGGTCACGTGCCAATTTTGGGTCGTGACATAAACACATGATACGAATTGAACTACTGGAGAAGGAGAAAGTTGTTATCGCAACGCGATAACTTAATTAACTGCTGGGGCTTGCGCCTTCATGGAAGAGCGTCCCTACAATCATAAAACCCCTCACAAATGAGGGAGAATCTGATGAAGTCTACTACATCGGTCGCATCTATCAAAACCTCCGCTATATGGTGCCATAAATCAACTTGGTATTTTCAAAGAGGTGGATGGATATGTCCAAATAGCATCTGCCCCTAAATTCAGGCTAGACGTCCCAACGTCTCAGTCCGATCATCGGCAGTAAACACCCGGTATTTCCGGCAAAAACAACCTGATTGCTGTGATGTTAAAATAAGCATTTCAAGAAGGTGAAGATAATCTAAGGCGTGAAGTGTCCATGCAAACAAAGGACAGGCAGCAGCGCCTCAGCAAGCAAGCGTTGGAAGGAATTAGTTATGTAACTCTCCAACCGAATGATAAATTTTGGACCGAAACGTCCTAAAACTAGTATGTCACCTCAAACACGGCGCATCGTCTCAAAAACGATGATACTGGACCGAAACGTCCTTAAACTAGCGCATTACCCCAATCATGGCGATGATAGACCGAAACGTCCCTAAGCTAGTTTGTCGCCTCAAACACGGCGCATCGTCTTAAAAACGGCGATACTGGATCGAAAAGTCCCTAAACTAGTGCGTCGCCTCAAACGCGGCAGTAATGGAATGAAACGTACCTAAACTAGTGCATTGCCTTAAACATGACGATACGGGACCAAAATGTTCCTAAACTAGCGCATCGCCCCAAATACAGCGATATGCTCCCTTGAGATCTATATTGCAATCGAAGTCCCAACGGTGAAGGTTGCAACTCAAATCCTACTGGCTACACAACAACTCCAACGATGAAGCCACCCCCAAGTTCCACCGTCCAACAGCTGGGCCACCTGCGACGAAACTACTTTCGAGAGTTTCACCGTTCGCAAAAAAACCGTACGTCCACAAGCGAAATGGGCACGGATGAAAACCTGAATGGGCGCCGTGAGTAAAAATAGCAGGGCTACCTGCGAGCTTATGAAAACCCAGAAGGGCACAAATTCGTTAAAAATAAAAATATAAAAACAAAAAAAACAAAACAAAAAAAACGGTATGTCCACAAACAAAATGGGCACGGATGAAAACCCGAAAGGGCGCTGTGAGTAAAAACAGCAGGACTACCGGCGAGCTTGTGAAAACCCGGAAAGACACAAACTCGTTAAAAATAAAAATATAAAAACAAAAAAAAACAGTATGTCCACAAGCGAAATGGGCATAGATGAATCCAAGAAAGGGCGTCGTGAGTAAAAACAGCAGAACTACCGGCAAGCTTGTGAAAATCCGGAAGGGCACAATCTCGTAAAAAAATAAAAAATAAAAACACTTGCATGGTCCTTTCGATCTTGTGATGAGAACATACCTACGTGAGATCCTTACGACTCACAAAGGAGCAACACAATTAGAAATCCACACGATTTCTAAGGAGAAAATACACTTACGAGATCCTTACGACTCGTAAGGAGAATTCCCCTTATAAGACCCTCACGGCTCATAGAATTCAAAAGCCTTAAGTTGTAGGATTCCAAACATGTCCTTAAACCATCATACCCCCCAAGCTTCCCTACAAGTAGGCTGATATTGACTCTTGTATACAATCCACGGGCATAAACAAAATATGTTCCCATAAAGTTCCGCCGATGGCGAGAAACATCCCCATATGGTGTACGACAATTGTAAGTCCTTTTGACTTACAAGGAGAAAACTCTCTGTTAAGATCTTTACGACATGCAAGAAAAAACACACTTAGGAATCCCCACAACTTCTAAGGAGAAAATACACCTACTAGTGTAGGGTGTTTTTCGTCACCCCATTGAGATGGGAATACGCGCATGCTTGTCAGGCATACTACAGATTCCCCCTGCCTAGGGTAGGGCGGGGTTTAATGATTGTGGGGATCCGAATCTCCGGCAGCCGCGGACTAAACTGCCGTTAATTACCCCTCGCCTTTGTAGCGAGGGAACCTCCGATTGACGGGTTAAACTGGTCATGCGAACTCAATGTGCCGTGTGTGTGTGATGTGTTTTGAAAGGGGGTTTTGGATGTATCGGGGGCCTCGCAGAGTTTTTACAGGGGTCCCGCTACCCAAATAGCGGGCTGGGGGTCAAGGGGGCTAGCAGCCCCCTTGCGGGGTGCGGGGTAGCGCCCCGGCCCAAAAATATTTTGAGGGGAACAGTGTTGGGGAATGTGTGTGTACATATGTATACATATGTATATATATATATATATATATATATATATATGTATGTATATAAAAAGAGGGGGAAAAAGGCATCCAAAGGATGCGTGGGGCCAGCGCCTCGAGCGATGTGCGCTTAGGTGTCGTGCGCTTAGGCGCAAGCGCGCCACGTGTCGGCACGTGGACGCTTTGCGCTTGAGCGCTGGACGCTTGGGCGCAAGCGCGCTACGTGTCGGCACGTGGGCGCTTTAGGCTTGAGCGCTGGGCGCTTGAGCGCAAGCGCGCCACGTGTCGGCACGTGGGCTCTTTGCACTTGAGCGCAAGCGCGCCACGTGTCGGCACGTGGGCGCTTTGCGCTTGAGCGCAAGCGCGCCACGTGTCGGCACGTGGGCGCTTTGCGCTTGAGCGCAGGGCGCTGACGAGAAAAATGGGCTTTTAGTCCCGGAAATAGGGTTTAGAGTGGAGTTAAACTCCTAAAATGTTTTGGTTGATGAAAGGGGTTCTTCTTCTTCCTCCTCTGTTGGCTGGATCTTGAAGATCAAGAGATGTGAGATCTAAAAATCTCTTCTTTTTGAGATCTAATGGGAGATCCAAGTTTCCCTTTGTGGGTTTTGTGGTGAAAAACTATTTAGTTTTGGAAAAGGAAAAGTAAAACTCTTGATTTAATTCAAAAGAAAGAAGAAGGTTTGAAGCCTTCAGAAAAGGGAAAGATTTACAAACCCTAGGTTTTTGAGAGAATGAAAAAGTCTTACTTTATTCATCATCATGTTGCCTTTTATAGGCTTACATATTTACATATAGCCCCTTGGGCTTCACAAAATGGCATTTTGCCTATCCCATGGCTCATGTGCCATTTCATTTTTGCACATAAGCCATGGGCTTACAAAATATTGGCTTTATGCCTATTTTGTATACATTCATGTATAAAAAATTACATAAAAATTATTTATTACATGGTTTTGTTGTTGGCATGGGGAGGCTGGCCGCGGGCTCGACTTCGGCGTGGACCCGCTTGACCTGGGCTTGGGCCCACCTAGCTTGGGGGTTGACCTTGACTTTGACTCGGTCAACTGGGGTGTAACTTTTTACCCCAACAAATTTCCCCCATCAATAAATGCACGCAGCATATGTGGGTCGTGTGCATGAAATTGATGAATCTTCATTCGTGTGGAGGAGACTTTCTTTGGTTCCCACTTTTTGGGATGCACTGCCCTTTTTACGACGTGGACGGTCGACGCTTGACGCATTTCCGAGACAGAGTGTCCGTGGTAGACGCTTCCCTGGCCCGGAGTGATTTAGTTGACGTGACCTCGGCGCGGGGTGTCTGTGTTGGACGTTTCCCCGAGATGGAGTGTCGCTGTTGGTTGACGTATCGCCGAGATGGAGTGGCTGCTGGCTGACGTGTCCCCGGCACGGAGTGTCTGCTGTTGGACGTTTCCTTGATGCGGAGTGTCGCTTGTTGACGCATCCCCAGCACGGAGTGTCTGCTTGACGTTTCCCCAGCACGGAGTGTCACTGGTTGACGTGTCCCCGAGACGGAGTGTCTGCTTGACGTTTCCCCGTTACGGAGTGTCGCTGTTGGACGTTTCCCTGATGCGGAGTGTCTGTGTTGGACGTATCCCCGATGCAGAGTGTCGCTTGTTGACGTGTCCCCGGAACGGAGTGTCTGCTTGACGTTTTCCCAGCACGGAGTGTCGCTGGTTGACGTATCCCCGATACGGAGTGTCTGCTGGTTGACGTGTCTCCGGCACGGAGTGTCTGCTGTTGGAAGTTTCCCCGGTATGGAGTGTCTGTGTTGGACGTTTCCCCGAGACGGAGTGTCTGTTGTTGGACGTTTCCCCGGTACGGAGTGTCTGTGTTGGACGTTTCCCCGAGACGGAGTGTCGCTGGTCGACGTGTCCCCGTTACGGAGTGTCTGCTGTCGATGTGCCCCCGGCACGGAGTGTCTGCTTGACGTTTCCCCAAGGCGGAGTATCGGCTGGTTGACGTGTCCCCGAGACGGAGTGTCTGTTGTTTGACGCAGAGGTCGATGTTGGAATTGGTTGGTTTGATTTGTTTGATTTGAGTTGGCATCAACATCGCTACACTGGAATATGGTACCAGGAGCGAATCATCATTGTTAGTGTTTATGCCCTAGAAGGCCATTACTGTATCATACTAGTTTGTATATTACTTAATGGAAGCTTGGGATATTCACAGGTGTATCGACAGTCTTGCTAAAAATGGTAGTATGCTACTTGGTTTGTGTCTACTTTAATATGTGCATATGTTTCTTGTAACGTATCTCTTATACATATTAGTAGAGCCCTTAGGATCTTTGCTTGATTACCAGCGTTGTGATGGCAGTCACAATAGTGGGGGCTGGGTAGTCTATTAGCAACATCCTATACAGGTCCCGAGTCGTAGGATTATCGAGACAGGGCATCGATACTCCGGAGTAGACTAGTGTGTACGCTTCTCATCCCAGTTGGGGAGATGGTCTGTCCCAGAGCCATCAGTACGTCGTACTGGAGATAGTATACAGGTGCTCGTTGGGTTACGGGTACACCGAACAGGACTCACGGGGGACTGTTGGTTGGTATTATACCCGTCGTCAGTTAAACAGTTCCCAGGTGACATGAGTACAGCTTAGTCCGTCGACTTGACACTGCTACTTCGCTTCGAGTGTGTTCCCAATGTTCTTAGATTACTACCCTACCACGGATCAAAAGAGTCGTGCAAACAGGTAGTAGTTGGGTGCAGTCACGAAGCACTTGGAGGAAGTGGCGGTTAGACAGGATTCGTCTCTCCCAGTATTGGGGGTTGATATCACGCTGTGTATGGAGAGCCATTACGCAAAGTCCCTGGCCAGGGCAAGCGAGATTTACTGGTAGGTTCCAGTAGTTTCTCAAGGTGTAATGGGCTACGTTCCGACATGACTTATACCGCTATTAGGGGACTGACGCTTGCCGCCCCCTACGTCCAATATGCGATAGTCCTAGACGAACAGACCGGACTGTACGGAGATTGTCACATCAAGCTCAGTAGGAGTTCGGATGGGTTTCTTCATCGGCCTTCTTATCGACATCTACCTGGGGACCGTTACGTACAGCTAGTGCCGCTTGCGGTCTGTGGTTAAACACACTGCCAGCGTAGGGTCGAGTCTTTAGAGTCCCACACAGAGAGTTTCCCTGCTTCGGGCGAAACGATATACAGGTCGTATGGTTTTACGACAGGGTTCGGACGCATACGTGTTTTTACGCACGTACGATGTTCGGACAGTTTTTACTAGTCGGCTTTGGTTTAAGCCAGATTCTAGTATCAGATTATTGGATTTATACAGTCTAAAGTTTTTCCGTGTTTTCACGAATATGAGGGGCGTTCTCGTAATTTTTCGGGAAGTTTCTAGAGGGATGATGACTTGGAGGGTAAGGTGGCATTTGCATTTATTGGATTAATGAGTCATGGTGTGATTCATACATGGAGTTAATGATTCATTTATGATTTATATGACTCATGTGATGAATCACTATGTGTATTAATGAAACATGATGATATATCATTATTTGTTATTCATTTAATAATATGTTATGTTTCATATATACACAAATGATATCATTTATCCAAAAGGATTCTCATTCTCACATTCTCTCTCCTCAAGCTCTCTCTCTTCAAACCCTAACCCTAACCTCTCATATGTTGAGATCAAGGGTTAGCAAGACTTGTTAATCCATAATCCTACTCTATATCTCCTAGGTTGCTTAGATTAGCAATTTGAGAAACCTAGTTACCTCAAGTTAGAGGTCAAGCTTGGAATAGTAGCTCTCGGGTGGATCGTCTTTGACTCGAGGAGGCCGTTGAGGTGCCGACGTTCCATAGAGCCTACGAGGAGTGGAGGACAGCGATGAAGACCCGAAAGACAAGTAATGTGAGGTATAACTTCGTATCCGAGTAGTTAAACCTTTCGTAGTTTGCTAGTAATGGTTTAGACACGATCCGTGTGCTCAAGTCCGTGTTACGAAACATTGATAATTGTTTTTCATATATTCCGCCTCCCCGCAAGCTCGTGGCGTGCGTGACATAGACTTACAGTGGTATCAGAGCCAACTAAACCATTACTAGCTTGTTAGCAACTAATTAGAACTTCGATCGTCGGAAAAACGCGAAAACAAAACCCCGGACCCCTCAAGTTTCTTTCAATTTTAATCGTGTCGAAAAAATTATTTGATGTGCCTGAAAATTAATATTAGGGGATTATAAGAATTCTGGGAAAATACGAGGACCTAACTCGGTAAGACGGCTGCGGATCCGCGGCGGAATGGTGCTTTTGGCCGCGGATCCGCCGCCGAGTCAACCCCGAGTTGACTCGGATTTGCGCAGTAATTCATATTTTGTGGTGTATTGTTTTCCAGTATATTCTGTTTCTGCCTAGGTTACTTCTGTGCTGGCTTGCATTTGGGGTAGACACGGAAAAAGTTTGTCTATCGATATTCTAAGTTATTTGCTAATCGGGTTTTTATCTGTAATGTTTAATGTGTTCGTAAACCTCCCCTAACTGCTAGTATGTCGGTTGGCAGGGGGTTGCACATTTCTGTAATGATTTTACTGTTTGTGTATATGAACTTGATTGGATCGTTGTGATGATTAGCCGGGGTTTGATATGGGTTTTATATTCATTCATTCGATGTAAATTGTAATATGATGTAATATTCTTTTGCGGGGCATATCCAGGTTGCGATTTTAGCCACCGTTGTATTATTTCATTTACTGTTTTTTGCTCCTAGAATAGACCCAAGGTGGGGTACACAAACTACCGGGTACGTTGAAGTGTTTAGTGGCCTACTCACGTTGTTGAGGGAGACCGCTTCACTTCGGGTACTTGACGGGTAGTTTGCCGTACCCGTAGGGGTCTAGGGTGGGGTAATGGCTATTCATCATAACCGTGTAATCCGCCTTTCGTTGCAGGTGTTTACCCCAATCAAAGCAAAGCTCTATTCAAATTCCAAGGCGGGAAACGAAGCAACACTTCTGTTTCCCCCAATTAGAGCAAGGCTCAGTTTTGAAAATTAAAGTGAAAATTAAAATAAAATTAAAGAAGCAACGCTTCAGCTAACTTGCGCTCTGCGCTGCGCGCCACGTGGCAGCGCAGTCAGTCGCGCTGCGCTCTGCGCTGCGCGACACGTGGCAGCGCAGTCGTGCTGCGCGCCACGTGGCAGCGCAGTCGCGCTGCGCTCTGCGCTGCGCGACACGTGTCAGGCGCAGGTGCGTTTGCGCCATACAGAATTAAAATTCAGTAAGATCCTTCTATTCTTGTTAAAACAAGAACATTGTCTTCTTTAAAACAGAAGCTCTTGGATCAAAGATCCAACGGTGGGGAAAATTCCCCAAATCACTCAGAGAATAATCTCTTTAACAAACTTAATAAATCTATGGGAACTATATAAAGACCCTTAGACCCCAACTCTAAAAGACATCAACACAGAGAGAAAAAGAGAGAACTCCTTTAAAAAGAAAATTTTGAGAAGAGCTCAAAGAAAAGAAAGGTAAAGACCTTGAATAAAAGAAGAATTTCTTCTAAAAAGATCATTGATCTAAGAACAAGATCAAAGATCTTCAATAAAAATATAATAATAATAACAGTGCCTTGCACTTTTTGATGAACCACTGGTTCTTCGAAAACAAGAAAATTTGTTTTCTTTGATCTAAAGTTGATCAAAATAATAATAACAGTGCCCTGCACTTGAAAAATATGCACTGTTGCACTCTTGGGTTGGCGCAAGCCACTAGAGAGTGCCACGTGCCAGCTCCAGAATAATCTGCGCTGTTAAAATAGAGCACTGCTCTCATGAATTAGCGCAACTCACCAGAGCGCGCCACGTGTCAGCAGCGCAACAGCGCAGCGCACTGGCGTAGCACACTGCGCTTGCGCTCTCCTGAGCGTGACACGTGTCACCTCCCCATGGATTTGTGCCTTGCGCTCCTCAATTGGCGCAAAGCGCCTGACAAGCCACGTGGTACTCTGTCAGACTCATTAATGCAGCGCATTATTAAAGGGCAGAGCCCAATTAAAAGGGCCTAATAGGCTTAATAAAAGATGCAGTGCATTATGAAAAAGGGGCAGGGCCCAAATAAAGGTCTATCAGACCAAAATAAAATGCTCTGGGCCTAAAAGGCCAAAGAAAATGCACTGCAATATTAAACAGGGGCAGAGCCCTAGTAAAGGCCTAACAGGCCAAATGCAAAAAAAACGTTGAATATTCTCAACTGGAACATGGACCCCCATGTCCCTAAACTGGAACAATAGAGTCCAAATGCTCTCTTGTCGGATCTAAACGATCCCGTTAAGTAGATCTTATTCTGGAAATTAGACTAACGTATCTTTAACAAACGTTTAATTTGATCTTAGCCTCAAAAATGGCTAACGTATCCTTAAACCAAAACCCCAAACCCAAATCTAAGAAAATACGGATTTGGACTAATCCACGTCCTACGGGCGACGAAATAAATAGTCTCCGTATACAATCCACGGGCAACCACAAACAAAACAAACACCCACGACACGAAGTGAAATTCTGGAGAAGGAGAAAGTTGTTACCGCGATGCGGTAGCGTAATTAACTGCAGGGGCTTGCGCCTGCAGGGAAGAGCGTCCCCACAATCAAAAACCTCTCAAACGAGGAGGAATCTGACGAAGTCTGCTACATCGGCCGCATCCGTCTAAACCTCCGATACACGGTGCCATAAATCAACTTGGCATCTTCGGAGAGGTGGACGGGTAAAACCATATAGCATCTGCCCCCGAATCTCAGGCAAGACGTCCTCACGTCGTGCCGCTATTCGGAGGGGAACAGATTCTGGCACGCCCGGTGGGACCTTTTCCTCTTTCCACTCCACACTTCGTGTGTCGTGTTCGCGAACAAATCGCGGTTTGCTGTGGTTGCCTGTGGATTCAAGGTACTAAGATTTGGTGTCTTGCTCCGTGCAGAAAACAGAAGATCAATGGCTTCAAACTGCACTACCTGCAACTGCAACTCTCACTCCGTCTCTGCTAGAGGAGTGACTTATGGGCCCCAAGCGGCCTCTCTTTTCAAGATACCAGTGGAGCAGGTAACTCAAGCCACCACTGGACTATTCTTCGGGACCATGCTCCCACCGATGAGCTTCAATGCCCCAATGACGTTGCAAGAAACCCCAAAGAAGTCGGTCTTTGGTCGACTTACCACTGCCGCGATCCCTCTCAACGGGTCACCCAACACCACTGCCTCAGTCTTTAACAGGCTAGGTTAAAGCTCCAACGGGCCCATGAAAAAGCCAGCAATACCAGAAGATGTTATCCCGAAGCGGATAACTATCCCTACTCTAGTTTCAGGCGAGATCACCAAGATTGCTTCCCCTGCTCGGAAGTCTGCTTTTGACAGGTTGGCCGTCCCCATTCAACGGACGTCGGTCTTTAAAAGGCTGATACTAGCAGATTCTGACCAACACAGGGGGCATGAGGAGGTCACCCATACGGTTAGAACAACTCCATCCGCATGACACGCTCGACGTCGCCACTGGCGCCGAGTAAGGAAGGCTGGGGGAAACTCCCCCTCTGGGATAACTCCGCCAGCTTCAACGGAGGGGATCGATAGTGCTGTTCCAACCGGGAACAGCTTTGAATTGCTGAACATGGTGCGCAGAAACTCTCCTACTGCGGTGTTGAAACGAACTCCTTCACCTGTGGAGAATGCTCCAGAGAAAAAGCCGGAGCAGCCCCCTCAGCGGCTGTCCTCCAAAATTTACAAAGTCTGGAGACAAGTCCAGGAGTCGGTGATTGATCAAGATTACTCCCGCCGACAGAAAAAGATAAAGGTTCAGGAGAAGAATTACTCCGTCAAGCCACAAAGGGCGACAGCTGGATGGGTGCCCACTGCAACGGCTCCCTCAACGTCAATCACTCAAAAGAAAAGGAGGCCGCAAAAAGCCCCTGTGAATATGGTGAACCGTAAGAGCGCTGAACACAGACGCCCCAAGTCTGGGGGCATGGTAGTGCACACGGTTTATATGGCTTTCGGGAAGGAGGAAAGCCGTGCTTTGACGGGTCACCGACCGCTCACCCGATCCATGACAAAAGCCCAGGAGCAGCAACAGAAGCTTTAGGAAATGATGACTGTGATGGCTGCACTTACCGAACCGAAAAAAAGTTCGGAAGTATCATCAGAGCAGCGTCATGAACAAGAAACTGACGCTGACTATCTACGCAGAGTCCTCGAAAAGAAGGACAAAGAGGTAGCAGAACAAGCTGCCAACATAAAACAAATGGCGCTCCTCTTCCAAGATATAATAGGGATGATGTTACACCCGGACTGTCACGACCCGAAATTACGAAACATGACCGGCACTTAGACTACGAACGTCTCAAGGCGCACATATTCTAAGTAAGCCGAAACCCAGAAATCCAAACCAAGAGAAGTAGTAGAGTGTAGGAAAAACCATACCAAATCAACCTGTATGCAACATAATATACAACGCCTAAAGGCGAGAATCACAACAGAAATGAATCTCAACCAGCAAGAACCCATGGAAATATAACACGCGACTCTAAGGTCGAAAGAATAACATCACTGGTCTCTATCTCAAATAAGTACATGTTTTAGTTGATGGAACTTCTAGATACAACTGAAATATAATATACAAGGTGTAATGATGGGTAAGATACAATAATCCCACCTACTAGCAAGTCACCCGAAAAGAAACCGTGCCCGCAAGCCGTAATGAAATCCGTACGGCAACACCTGCAAGAAACTGGGGCACAACGGGGGTGAGTTGCCAACTCGTGAGTAGAAAAATATTTACGAACAGAAAATCGCATGTATGACGCAACCTAGGTCATACGATCAACATATATAATCCTCAAATATATAACCAGCAATCTCTAACCAAGTCTAGGGTAAATATCTAACCCATGTGTCTGTGCCAGTGCATCAGGTGGCAATGTATATCATATGAATGATGTATGAATGCATGAAACAGAATGCATGTGCTAAAGAAAACTGCTTTTGTAACTTTGTGAGATTTCTGTATTTTTAAATGAGGTATCATAATGAAATCAGCATAAAACAGTGCCTAGCATCGGCACAAAACATAAATCTCAATATCTCGATATCTCTGTATCACAATCTCTGTACCTCAATATCTCAAATCTCAATGTCTCAATCATAATATCCAGGGCACCGTCAGTCCAGATCGGCCCCTACTATCCATCTCATCACTACGACGGTATCCTCCGGATATCCAACGTGTCGGGTAATATCACTGGTCGGTCGTGCTCCCCTGCCAGGCTCAACGCCATCTCCTGCGATCTTCTTGCCCCGGGGTACCGCACCGGGCCCATCATGTACCCGAAACGGTTCATCCGCCTCCTCGAATCGGGTCTCGAAATCCATCAGCAAAACTCATGGTGGACGACTCATACATCATGGAAAGACCGCATTTTCATAAACGAAGAGTGAAAGCAGTTTATATATGTTTTGCAGTTTTCCTCCGAATCCAGAAAACATCATGAAGCCCGAATCCAAATCATCAATAGCATGTGAGATCATGAATATAAGCATGAGAATCCATGAATGCAACATATAATGAATAACAGTATACATGATGTGACAAGAAATAGCTACAATGTCAAGCTGGCATATAAGGCAATGCACTAATATCATGTCACTACTAGCTAACAAGCTAAATCAAGCAATAATATTCTCTAAGTGTACGTGACATGGCAATTACCGATGAAGATGTGTGTGCGACAGCAAATAAGTGTACGTGGTACATACGCATCATCGGTAATGGTGCTGGTGTCCTAGCAGCAGGATATCAATAATAGAATATGAATCACAACAGTATGCGATGCAGAGCAACAATAACAATATGCGGGAGCTGAAATACTGAACACCATGATCGCTAAACTGCATCTAATGTCATAAAGGTCATATTGCTATACTACTAAAAGGCTGAGCTAAAGCTAACAGTAGGTAAGGGAAACCGCCCAACCTCTGAGTCGATACATAAATATACACATATATAGTCGGTGATCCCGTCTCGATCATATCACATCCGATACCATATTTCTATAATCGGTTATTCCCAAGTCAAGTAGGCGGATCAAATATCAAAATATAGCTCGTACGTAAATCCGTCGTACGGCATCCCCAAATCTGGGTACGGGTCAATATCACATTTGCCACATTATTCATCAAGTATTCTCTTATAGAATATCATTATCTGGGTACTGATCTATGTCTAGTACAATGCTAACATCATCACTATAATCAAGATCTGATCACTGATCGACAGTCTCGTATACATCAATATTATCATCATATATCGTCGATAAAATCATAATCCAGTTTCTGATTTACAGCCTCTAGCAAAACGATATCAACAGCCCATATCATCTCAAGGAGTAAACAACGCCCAAGGCGGCCTAGCATGAATATCTTGTCATATCATATCCTATCATATCATATCTCGTATCATAATCACATATCGACCATCTAAAATATATGTATCACTATTCCTATGGCATCATCATACCAAAATTCGCTAAAGCATCAAGACGTATTCCAAATACGAATTTTACCATATCACTGATATCATAATCCAGATCAAACTCACCGACTCATATCAATCCCAGGTATCATCCTCAAGTCCGTATGTGAACACAAAATCCCAAACCCATGTGAACACATATCTATGTAGAATCCCATCTAAGCACATAAGAAGTGAGGATGTATGCAAGTATGTATGTGTGAGTATGCATGTGTAGTGCACCCACTACCCTAGGGTTTCGTAACCATTTACCAATCCAATATACCAATATCCATTTAAACATCAATAATTTATCATAATTAACATAAAGTGATTGTTGGTGTGTATACGCATCCGTATACATCACCACGGACTGCGGGGGTGCTATACGCCATCCACCCGACTTCTCCCCGTAGATATAAATCTACTCACCTTGTTCATGTGTGCCGGTGCCGATGTCGCCATCTGCATCTCCAACGCTTCGACGTCACGTGAGTACCTACAAGAATATCACATGCTAAAACTCATGAAAATCACATCGGAAACCAAAATGGTGCATGCTACGCCCATTGGTAAAAACCTGTGACCTTGTGTGCAAACGCAGCCAATATCCGCTGTCGTTGACGTCCAAACGCCACCCGACAGAAACGAATAATCGAATACGAAAATCCATACGAAAACACGTCGTAAATCATACGCCAACTCATGAAAATCAACCCAGATTTTACCCTAACAGGAAACAGTCAAAACTAGACATACTGGGTGTCAATTTTTCCCTAGGAGGTCCCGGGTGAAAGCAGATCTCAGAAAGGTCTCAAAATCGATAAAAACGCTAAAATACGCCAAGTCGAATAACTCTGGTAAATACTAGGAATCTGTGGTAATATTGGTTACAATGGTCTCAAAAACACCTAATAAGGTCACTCTAACATTCAAAACCAACTCTTGGCCAAATCTCACTCAAAATCACTAATCTAGCACTAATCTACTGATATAACAGTAACTGTCAGCTAAAATCCCATATCTTGACAAGAAAGGAGTTGGGTTGCAAGATTATACCTCAAGAAAATCCTAGGATGGAGGAGAAGGGAAGATCCAGAGGAAGGAAGGCCTGCTGAAGTGCATCTGTAGCATCTTCAAGTTGGTGTTCTGGCTGAACTGTAAAACTGCTGCTGTATGAATTGTGGTTTTGGTTGCTGTTGTTGTGGTTTTGGTGTTGTGGGAAAGGTTGTGGTGGGAAAGATTGTGGTGGTGTTTGGGTTGTTGAAGCTGCTGCAGGAAGTATGGTGTTGTGGTGGCTGATGGATCAGTTGAGGTGGAGAAATTGGGGCTGAAGCTGTTTTTAACAGCAGTTTGTTGCTGTGGGTTTAGTTTGGGCTGCTGCTGCTGCTTGAAATTCCCTTTTTCTCTTGTTATTCTGTGTGTGAGGCAGCAGCAGAAGAGTTGGGCTGTGGTTGATATGGGGTGGGTGTAGGGTGCAGCTGGTGTAGAGCAGGTTTAGGGCTAAGGTGTCATATCAGCTGCTGTTGCAGCAGTTGATGTGGCTGTTGCTTTCAGCAGCTGATGCTGATTTCCTGGGCTGAAGCTGCTGATGTATGATGGGTGTGGGGATGATGGTGGCTGAACTGATGGTGTACGTGTTGGGCTAAGGGGGTTAGGTGCTGGTGTAGCTGATGTTGCAGCTTGTAGGGTGGTTGGTGTGTGGGTATAGGGTGCTGATGCAAATGGGGGCTGAAGTGAGGTGTTGGGGCTGTTGTATAGAGTGGTGTAGCAGCTACTGATGCTGCCTTAGCTGGTGTATAATGGTTTGGTGTTGTGTTATGGGGAGAGATGTGAGAGTATTAAGGAAAAAGATGTGAAGTGAAGTGAGGTTAACTCCTATCATCTTCTTTCAACAATAAAAGCAAGTCATGGCACAACCATCATGCCTCCTTTCTCTATCCAAAACAATGCTCACAAGACACCAAGCCCCCATGGCTCACTTCCTCCCTACACAAGTCAACATAACCCCAACTCTAATCAAACCCCATTATCCTAACCAAAACACTAATTAACCCAATTACCCTAATCAGATGGTTCAACCCACCATGGTCACCTAAACATGGTCCAACCCAAGGCTACCATGAGTCCAAACATGAAACAAGTGTAGAAAATGATATGTGCGTATTTTGCACAAAAGCCAAAAATCCACTTAGCGATTTTTAATCGCGATTAATGCCAAAATAACATATAATCCAACATAAAAACTGCAAAATGGCATATTTCCACAAAATAAGCTATTTTAGAATTTCCATAATTTTCTCCATTTATCGGTATTTAATTATACCGACTATTAAAAATTAATATTAAATTATGAAAAATCCCAAAAATAATATTTTATTTTTTTGAAATGTTACACGGACCCTCCAGCTGAAGACCCTCCGATCATTGTTGGAGACGACAGAGGGGAGACATCTAATCCTCCTCCGGCTTTTTCAGCAGCCAAGGAAGAAACCATTTCCAAGGCCGCACTGGATGACTATATAGCTCAGCAAATATGAGCTCATCAGGTGAGTGAATCGGCTGGGCAAACTGTTAGAACTGGACGACCCTATCCGGGCTGGTATGACCAAATCAGTTACTCGCCGGGATATACAATCCCTAAGTTCCACGTATATAAAGGGACAGGGAATCCACATCAGCACGTCGCTCAATTCAGGGCCTTATGCGGCAACACTGGAAGCGATGACAAACTGTTGCTTCGCCAATTCGTCGGCAGCTTAGCAGAAACAGCCTTTGAATGGTATTCGGAGCTACCTAACGACTCTATCAAAACATTTGTGGAGATGGAACTACTGTTTACGCAAAGATTCGCGAGTGCTAGTGAACGCACCCCGATAACAGCACTGATAAATGCCAGGATAAGGCCCGGCGAGACATGGGTCCAATACGCAACACGATGGAGGAACCTATGGTCGAAATGCGAACAACGCATAGGAGAGGCGCCTGCGGTAGGCATGTTCGTGGGCACTCTTGATCCGCAAACGACCATCTCGCAATTCATGATGTTCTTCAGGCCAACCACCTTCTAGGCCTTGATCGACAAATTAGCCCAAATGGACCAGATGGGCCATGGACCGTCTCCTCCAAAACCAGACTCTCGAAATGAGAAAGGAAGAGGGAAAGCGACTATCGTTGCCAATGCTCAACAACAGCCGAGCAACTCAAAGCCGGACGTTCGCCAAAATAACGCGCATCCACGCCCATCCCTCGAGGAGAGACTAGGACGTCCTTACTCGTTTCTTCAGAATAAAACGAGAAGACTGTTTGAGCTGGCAGTACGCAACAGACTCATCAATCTTCCGAATCCAAAACGTCCGTTGCAGCCAGGAGATCTCAATAATCCCGATTATTGCCCTTACCACCAAACGGTAAGTCACCCGATCGAGGATTGTTTCGTCTTTAAAGGATGGATCGAGGATTAGTACCTACAAGGCAAGTTCGCGCTGTCTGAAAACTGGAAGGTAAACCCGCCACAGCCGCACACTCCAAAGAAGACGAACATGATGGGGGCAGCTTGTTCTTTTATCGAAGACGAAAACAATGGAGAAGACTCATCAGATGAATCCGAAGACTACGTAGCGAGTTGTCATGTGATCTCTCACTCATTGGCGGATGACGAAGAGGCTCCTTGCGTCGAGAAACCCAGGGCGGACCCTGAACCAGAAATTCCGCGGCCGTCAGACGAGTTGATCGATGCCTTCCTGAATGAGGTTTGTTTGAATGTTAAAGCCAATCAAGAGCGTGAGATGGCCATACTGGAAAGAGCCAAACACCGACGACTAAACTAAAGAGTCGAGGCACTCCCGTCAAATCAAAAGTCATCCGCTGCAGATAAAAACAAATTCAAGACGAGGAAAAGGTTCGCCAAAGCCCTATCAGTGGGAATGAAGCTACCACCCCCTGAAGAAAATACTCTCGATGGAGTAGAGATGCATCCTAACTTCTGTTTATATCATCAGAAGATCATACATCCTACCGAAGACTGCGACTCCTTTAAGTGTTGGTGGCAAGGGTATGTCGCTCAAAAGCAACACTTCAATAGGACAAAGCATGGAGCTCGTAGACACCGGAAAAATGCGATAGATGAGCGCAAAAGAGCCGCCGATGACTGTCATATAGCCGACTCCAAGGGATCACAAATTATCACCTTTGGGAGTGACTCTGACGAAAGAGTTGCTCTCAACCCTCTGCTCAAGGAATCCATTTCAAAAATGAAAGAATTAAGGAGTTGCGAGAACATCAGCCGTGCAATCGCCCGCTACTCGAAAAAAATCTCGGCCCCGCAAACAAAGGATCGAGCAAAAAGGATAAAGGAAAGGGGAAGATGACCTTCGTCACCAACACTCAACAACAGTCGAGTGGCCTTAGACCGGCTGTTCGTCAAAACAATATGCATCCACGCATATCCCTCGAGGAGAGGCTAAGACGTCCTTATTCATTTCATCAGGATGAAACAAGGAGGCTGTTCGAAGTGGCAGTGCATAACAGGCTTATCACTCCGCCGGAGCCGAAACACCAACTACAACTGGATGATGTCAACAGTTCTAATTATTGCCCTTATCACCAAGTATTGGGCCATCCGATCGAAACTGTTACGTCTTCAAAAACTGGGTCGAAGACCAATACCAACAGGGCAAGTTCGTCATCTCCGAGAACTGGAAGGTGAGCCCGCCACAACCGCACGCTCTGAGAAAGATGGATACGCCGGGGGCATCATGCTCAGTCATAGAGAAAGCCCCATAGTCCGAAAAGTCAGTAAAACTAGAGATTCGCCTTAAATACGGCGACGGCGGACCGAAACGTCCTTAAACTAATGATGGACCGCAATGTCCTAGAACTTGCAAACGACCGAAACGTCTTTAAACTACTACCGCAGCATCCTCAGGTGGACGAGATAAAAAAAGAATAAAGAATAAAGAATAAAATAAAATAAAAAATAAAAAACGGTACGTCCATAAGCAGAATGGGCACGGATGAAAACCCGAAAGGGCTTCGTGAGTAAAAACAGTAGGGCTACCGGCGAGTCTTGTGAAAACCCGAAAGGGCGCAACCTCGTTAGAAAAAAAAAAGAATAAAAAAAAACGGTACGTCCATAAGCAAAATGGACACGGATGAAAACCCGAAAGGGCTCCGTGAGTAAAAACAGCAGGACTGCCGGCGAGTGTTTGTGAAAACCCGAAAGGACGCAACCTCGTTAAAGGACACTTACAAGGTCCTCTCGACCTTGTAAGGAGAAACCACCCGCGTGAGATCCTTACGACTCACAAAGGAGCAACACACTTAGGAATCCTCACAATTCCTAAAGAGAAAATACACTTGCGAGATCCTCACGACTTGTAAGGAGAACTCTCTTATGGGACCCTCACGGCTCATAAGATTTGAAAGTCTTAAGTTACAGAGACCTAAACCTGTGCTTAAGCAACCTCCACAACCTTCGATATTTCCCTACAAGTGGTTCAATACTGACCCTTGTATACAATCCACGGGCGCGAATAAACATTTCCCTAACCAAGTCCCATCCGTGACTGGGGATATGTTCGCATGACCCTTGTAAGTCCTCTCGATTTACAAGGAGAAAACCCTCTTGTAGGATCCTTACGACTTACAGAGGAACATACACTTAGGAATCCTCACGATTCCTAAGGAGAAAATACACCTACAAGATCCTCACGACTTATAGGGACAAATACCTTTGTGAGACCCTTACGGCTCATGAAGTTAAAAGCCTTAGTCGACAGGACCTTAACCCTGTTCGCTAAGCCACCTTTGTTCGACATCGACAGAGGCAAATGATGATTCGCTCCTGGCAATATCCCAGTTGTAGCGGTGCTGATGCCGAAATCGGTGTCTAATTTCAGGTTTACGGTGAAAAGCCAACAAGCCGCACATGCATACGAAATAGCCGAAATGATGGGGCAACTTGCAATAAAAAGCAGCAAGTGAAAATGCATGCATACGAAATAGCCGAAATGATGGGGCAACTTGCAATAAAAAGAAGCAAGTGAAAATGTATGCACGCAAAATAGCCGAAATGATGGGGCAACTTGCAATAAAAAGCAGCAAGTGAAAATGTATGCATGCAAAATAGCTGAAATGATTGGGCAACTCGCAATAAAAAGCAGCGAGTAAAAATAAAATAAACAGCCGAAATGATTGGGCACAGCGAAAAATAGACGAAATGATTGGGCAATCGCGACCTTCGCGATATAAAAGCTGAAATGATGGAGCATCGCGGAAATAAAATAATAATACAAAAAAAAATGATGAATGAAATTTATGCCCTACAGGCTAGCATAGCAATCCCTGTATACAATCCAGGGGCGCAAACAAAGAAGGAGACACATCTTCCCTCCCCATGCTCCATCAGAAAATGGAGCCAAGTCTTGACGGTAACTCATATAAAACCTGAAAGACGATCGGAGATCATCTCGCACCAGCGCGGAGTGGTCACCACCTCGACGTACGTCTCAATACAACAGATGAAATGTCACCCCAGCGTTCTTCCCCCAGCAGGATTCGAACGCGCCAAAGCAAATGAAGCAAAAGGCCAAATTCCTAGCTTCAGGGTCTTGACGGCAAGTCATATAAACCCTGAAAGACAATCGGAGATCATCTCGCACCAGCGCGGAGTGGTCACCATCTCGATGATCGTCTCGATACAGCAGATGAAATGTCACTCCAGCGTTCTTCCCCCAGCAGGATTCAAACGCGCCAAAGAAAATGAAGCAAAGGAAAAATTCCTAGCTTCAGGGTCTTGGCAGCAAGTCATATAAAGCCAGAAAGGCAATCGGAGATCATCTCGCACCAGTGCGGAGTGGTCACCACCTCGACGTTCGTATCGATACAGTAGACGCAACATCACCAAAAGAAGCCACGGCAAAATCCCTAGTTCCAAACCTCGACGGTTCACCAGCAACCTAGAGACAACCATGACATTCGTCTCGATATAGAGGACGCGATGCCAGCAAACGAAGCGAAGGCCAAACTCCTAGCTTCAAGGTCTTAACGGCGAGTCATATAAAGCCTGAAAGACAACTGGAGATCGTCTAACACCAGTGCGGAATGGTCACCACTTCGACGTTCGTCTCAACACAGCAGACGCAACTTCATCAAACAAATGGAGCCACGGCAAAATCCCGAGTTCCAAACCTCGACGGTTCACCAGCAACCTAGAGACAACCACAATGTTCGTCTCGATACAGCAAATGAGATGTCACCCCAGCGTTCTTCCTCCAACAGGGTTCGAACGTGACAAAAGCAAACAAAGCGAAGGCCAAATTCCTAGCTTCAAGGTCTTAACGGCGAGTCATATAAAGCCTGAAAGACAACTGGAGATCGTCTCACACCAGCACGGAACGGTCACCACTTCGACGTTCGTCTCGACACAGCAGATGCAACATCATCAAACAAATGGAGCCACGGCAAAATCCCTAGTTTCAAACCTCGACGGTTCACCATCAACCTAGAGACAACCGCGACGTTCGTCTCGATACAGCAGACGAGATGTCACCCCAGCGTTCTTCCTCCAGCAGGGTTCGGACGTGACAATCAAACAAACGGAGCCACGGCAAAATCCCTAGTTCCCACCGCGACATTCGTCTCGATAAAGCAGACGCGATGCCAGCAAACGAAGCAAAGGCCAAATTCTTAGCTTCAGGGTCTTTACGGCAACTCACATAAAACCTGAAAGACTATCGGAGATCATCCCACACCAGCGCGGAGTGGATATGACTCATCGGGGCTCTCCAAAATGAGCCTAACCTCAAGTATTCTTCTAACATGGCAAATTCCTAACGCTTGCTTTTCCGACGGTCAAACTGCCAAGGAGGATTGCTTGAAGACGTCTTGTCCAGCCCCCGAAGGAATCAGAGACACGGCAGTCGCAGGGCTACTCGAACAGCACGATTGCCTATCGAGGAATATATCAGCTGATACGACGGTACGACGGCCAAAACCCTAAGTACCACGGACCCTAACGGACTTCTGTCGTAAAGAGCAGAGGTTAACTGTGACGTTAGGATATTCTTGCGAGAAATGCTCGATTTGCCTCAACTTGTGAAGAAATTGATGTCTTTGCGAGAACTTCTCGATGCGGCTCGACTCGTAAGATAAACCCTTAGGTAGTAAGGATTAAAAAACTTGTTCCCTAAGCACTGGGACCCTGCAAGTCGGCCTAAAACGGTCTCTTGTATACTATTCACGGGTCTCACTCTCCAAAGTCGAATCTCAACAAGGAGGGAAACAACCGCTTACGAGTCCTCTCGACTCGTAAGAGGGAAAAATTCTCTTATAGGATCCTTACGACTTATAAGAGAAAACGCACTTAGGAATCCTCACGATTCCTAAGGAGAAAATAAACCTATGAGATCCTCTCGATCCGTAGGGAGAAAAGTCTTTATGAGACCCTCACGGTTCATAAAATTGAAAAGTCTTAGGCAGCAGATCTGAACCTGGGGCCTAAGCCATCGCTGCCTTTTGAAGAAGCCAATACAGGATGCTGGCTCTATCACCTGTCAACCATGTTTACTAAAGCAGTATACTGATAATAAAAGAAAGAGGGAAGCGACAGAAAGGACATTCGATTTGCGTTTGATCAAGCGTTCGAGACACATCCATTCATGCGTGTGCAAAAGACTCAGAATGAGAAATAGGACAAGCTGAAATAAAAATTTTCCATTCATATTTCAAAGGGCTTTTACAATCATAAAGAAATAAATAACAACATTATTGAAATGTTTATAACGGTATAACCTCGGACCCAGGACATGGATTAAGGAACTCGAAAGTAATCTTATCTAAGATTTTCAAAGCCTGGCGAACCATCCTAGTGTGCTTTCTTTCGCGAGCACAAGCGTCGGGGTCCCCACGGATGTCTTCCTCCCTCCAATAAGCAGAAAGTATGGCGGACTGTTGGAAGGCCTGGTGCAAGAGATCGACAAAATTGCCTCGCCGTCTCTTCGAGATTAAGTTCATCAGGTACACCGAGTGCACCTTATCCTCGGCGGCATCCAACGCCCTAAGCGGCACACCGGAACAGAATAGAGGAAGCGCTTCCCAGATGGCTCCCACGATATGCTTCGGGAGGGAGGAACGTCGGGGAAGCAGTTGACCGTTATATGCGTCGAAGCGGCTCATGATTTCAGCACACTCCGCATTTGTGAACTCTCGATTTTGAGAACGGCCAAGTCGGCGGATGTCCCCGTAAGAGATGATCTCGTCAAGATCGTACATATGGGCGTCCATTGTTTCTGTGAAAGAAAATCAACAAAATTATCAGAAAGACTAATTAAGCAAAATGATATAATGCACCGAGGAATAAAATTCCATCTTTAAACTCCAAGATCAATGAAAAACTCCTAAGAGTTCTTTTGTATGATTTGGAAGGAGCAAAGCTCCATTAATAAAATGAGAAAATACAAAGAAAATCTTTTAGAGAGCAGAGCTCTATTAATAGAACTCTAATAGGGTTCCCTTTAGTTCTCTTTAGACCCCCTTAGAGCAAAGTTCTGCTAAGTGAAACCCTAAATGGGTTTTCTTTAGATCAGGGATCTATTGAGAGCAAGGCTCTGTCAAAGAAAATTAATTTAATTTAAATTAAAAATTTTACCTAAAAAGTGTTTTCTAAAGAAATTCTAACTCTTGGAGTTCTTGAAGGCAAGAGCAAGACTTTAAACTTTCGAAAGTAAAAATCTTAAAAGATGATGATCATCTGTTGAGGACCAAATGTCCTATTTATAGGCATCAAATGCCCTTTCAACTTCCAAGAGTTGCCGCGACGGTTGGAATTCTACCACCGCTGCGCTCACGTTTGGAGGGTCACATAAGCGCAACGGTGGGGGGGGGGGTATTTGTTTACCCCAATCAGAGCAAAGCTCTGTTCAAATTCCAAGGCGGGAAACGAATCAACGCTTCTGTTTCCCCCAATCAGTGTAAGGCTCTATTTTGAAAATTAAAGTGAAAATTAAAATAAAATTAAAGAAGCAACGCTTCAGCTGACTTGCGCTCTGCGCTGCGCGCCACGTGGCAGCACAGTCGCGCTAGCGCAGTTGCGGCGCAGTCGCGTTAGCGCAGTTGCGCTGCGCTCTGCGCTGCGCGACACGTGTCAGGCGCAGGTGCGTTTGCGCCAAACAGAATTAAAATTCAGTAAGATCCTTTTGTTCTTGTTAAAACAAGAAGATTGTCTTCTGTAAAACAGAAGCCCTTGGATCAAAGATCCAACGGTGGGGAAAATTCCCCAAATCACTCAGAGAATGATCTCTTTAACAAACTTAACAAATCTATGGACACTATATAAAGACCCCTAGACCCCAACTCAAAAAGACATCAACACAGAGAGAAAAAGATAGAACTCCTTTAAAAAGAAAATTTTGAGAAGAGCTCAAAGAAAGGAAAGGTAAAGACCTTGAATAAAAGAAGAAATTCTTCTAAAAAGATCATTGATCTAAGAACAAGATCAAAGATCTTCAATAACAATATAATAATAATAACAGTGCCTTGCACTTTTTGATGAACCACTGGTTCTTTGAAAACAAGAAAATTTGTTTTCTTTGATCTAAAGTTGATCAAAATAATAATAACAGTGCCCTGCACTTGAAAAATCTGCACTGTTGCACTCTTGGATTGGCGCAAGCCACTAGAGAGCGCCACGTGTCAGCTCCAGAACAATCTGCGCTGTTAAAATAGAGCACTGCTCTTATGAATTGGTGCAACTCACCAGAGCGCGCCACGTGTCCGCAGCGCAACAGCACAGCGCACTGGCGTAGCGCACTGCGCTTGCGCTCTCCTGAGCGTGACACGTGTCACCTCCCCATGGACTTGCGCCTTGCGCTCCTCAATTGGCGCAAAGCGCCTGACAAGCCACGTGGTACTCTGTCAGACTCATTAATGCAGCGCATTATTAAAGTGCAGAGCTGTTCACACCGTAATATTGCATTATTATATTCCCCATTCTTATTCTTTTAATAAATAAACAAGTGCTTTTGACGCATGTCTGCTACATATTACAGGTTACAGGTTCTTGGACAGAAAACAGTGAAAACGATGAAAAGACGATGCAAAAGTGGACTTTGACCAACAAACAGAAGACTCTTCATCAAGTCGACATCAAAGATAAAATTCACAAAGTACAGGGCAATGCAAGGTCCAAGATTACAAAGCGAACGGTTAAAAGTCCACCGCAATTAATCACTGAAGATCTGGAAGAAACATAGAAGCTATTTTAATAAAGAACCAAATAATAAGAAAGCCCAAAGATCCAAGGCCCAATACTTTCTTTTAAAGAGACAGAGACATAAAATTTTACCAAAGCTTGAAGTCTACTTTGACTAGGTCTTCCTAAGGATATTTTGGTAAATGTAGACATGCAAATCAATTGTAACCTAGGATTTCCTATTCTCTATAAATAGGAACTCTACTCATTGTAATTTCTTATGCCTCCCTTCATTAATAAATTTCAGAATTCTTTTGGAGAGCATCAATTTATAAGTTCTTAATTTATTTTCTGCCCTAGGTAATTTTAATTCCTTGCTCTAGGTAATTTTTATTCTCTGCCCTAGATAAATGTATTTTAATTCCCTAATGAGTGAGTAGTCTCCTCGCTTGTTAGGGTTAGATCTGGGGAAGGTTTGAGAGACGAAGATCTCTCATCCCCTTTCTTGCCCGTCATATATTTTCATAGAACTCCATGCATACCTTCTTATTCCGCTCCCTACGGCACTCTACCCACGAGGTAGCGGTGATACCGTAGTCTAAAGGCCCGGATTTTAAGGTTTTCCATGGAGGTTAGGGTAAAGATTTCTAAAGGAAGGACAAGGATCTAGAAGAAGAACAATCTTCCCAATCATCCTAATCCCTTTTATTAATATTTACCATAACACCTAATTAGATCTTCATATGGGTATAGAAAGCGGTGAGATTTATAGACTTTCCAAACTTAACCTAGACCTAACCCTAGCAAGATTTAGATATAGATTAATTCAGTTTTTAAATTTAATAATTAATCCGAACACCCTTCGGAATTAACTCGTTAGCGCGACTAGGAAATTCACCACATCCCTGTGGACCGACCCGTACTCACCGGCTAGCTGCCAAGCGACACCGTTCTTGATTGCGGTTACAAAAATAGTTTTTGACATACGAATCAAATGGCGCCGTTGCCGGGGATGGCGTAGTAATTTCCTTTTTGCAATTTCGGGTTAATCTTAATAAAAAAAAATTATAAAAATCTGAAAATCCAAAAAATATAAAAATATATCATCTGTTATTTTTGGAAAGGGTACTTTGTTGTTTGAATTTTGCAGGATCTACAATCAAGTTCGGATCTGTAAATCTCCAGAGATCAAAACAACAAATAGACGATCCTATCAACAGAAGATTGCAACAACAGAGGAACAGAAAAAAATTGGAGGACCGAGTCAACAAGAAGAACCGCAGCAATCCGGTGAGCGCAAAAAAAAAAACCGCCGAAGGCACCAACCTGCGGTGGATCCGCGGTCGGAGGCGGCACTTCGCGGCGGTTCCGCGGTGGTGGCGACAGATCAGTTGCCAGAGAAAAAGGCAGAAGCACGGTATTAAAAATAAAAAAAAAGCAGTTCCTCCACTGCAAATCTCTGTGAGTTTTCTCTCTCCTCCTCTGCAAATCTTCGATATATCTTCTGAAAAATTTCCTGCAGGATTCTTTGCGCTTTAAAAAATCTTTTCCTTTCCAAATAACAAATCTTATGCAGGATTCGTTGCGCTATGCTTAAAATAATAATTGATTGCAAGTGATCTTTTCTGATTTGCATATCCTTAATCTTTTTGCTAAAAATATCTTTCCAAATAAAGAGCAAGAGACAAAAAGGAAAATTTTAATTAGAAAATTTGCAAACTTTGAAATTCATAAAAAAAAGAAGATTTGATTGCATGTGATTTACTGTTTTGCATATCTTTAATCGGACTTTAAGGGGCTTTTGACCAATTCAGATTGGGTGGCGATTTCATCACCCTTCCCAGGACCCCAGAAATCACATAAAGCATTTGCATTGACCAATCTTTAATTAAAAAAAATATTAGACTCAGCCCTAAGGACGTCGCGCTCAATAGGACAGAGGACTAGTATAGGCATCGGCCGTTTATCCTAACCTGTCTTTGCGGTGACTAGGCAAGTGTGTCAAGGCTAGTGGTTTTTAATTAGGCCCACAGTGTGGTTCCTTCCCACTTACCTGGCACTTACCTGGCCGCAATTGGCGGTGAAGAGGCGGTTTGAGGTCCTATTTCTAGCCCTTTGGAACAGTTAGGAGCTGTCTAGCTGACCTAGGTGACCCTAGATCTAGGTCTGATTGTGCATTTCTGGTTGATTACATTTGTGTCTAAGCCCTTTATCGAATTTTTTTTCTGCAAAGAGTCTCAAATAAAGAGAAAAAGGAAAAAGGAAATTAGAAAAAAAAAAAAACTTGCAACTTTTGTCGTTGAGAAATCCTTGCACCACCTATTTTCTTTTTTTCCCCCTTTCTTCTAACATGGGTACCCCACATAATAAATCACTTGCCGAATTTTGGTATCCCGAACCTAATTTTGCGTCGTACGTCAATTTATTCGGCCAATTTAAAGACGATCCTTCCTTGCCTAAAATATCTTTGAAAGATCAAATAGAGGCGTCTAGGAGAAGCAGTTTGACTTTTCAACCCACTTTGTGTCAACCAAGTCAATTTTTACCACCTCCATATGTTGACACCACTTCTTTAAGTCCTTCTGTCACTACTAAGCTGATGTCCATTGCTGAGCATATTGCTCAATCTAGCAGCCGATCTTTCACCCCTCTCCACTCATCCAGTTCTAGGGATCAACACGACTATTCACCTTTTTATCCATATGTTGACCCTACCCCTGCCCAATCACCCACTTCCTACCAGTCCTACCCGATTTTTCCACCGTCACTTGACATTGATTCTACACAGCCTGTTGGGAGTTTTGCATATCCACACAATTTCGAATCTTTTCCCGAAACCCCCTTACTACCCAAGTCTAGTTTGGAAGAGTCGTTGGAGGCGTATATCGCAGTAACAAACAAAATGGTTAGGAATATGGAAGCGTCCGTGGCCGCCCTTATGCAACCTGCTGAACCGGTAGCTAGTTTCCCACTAGCTCCAAATTTTTCAATGCATGAGGAGGCGGTTGGACAGAATGAGAATGTGAGAGGATTTCCAAATCAAACCTACCCTTACCCAATTGAAACCCACAACTCCGGTTTTCCATCGATTGCCCTAAATAGTTCACCTGTTCAACATAAAAACGAGTTGTGTGATTTTGTAGTGTTTGATTTGCCAAATTGTGAGGAACCCCTTTCGAGTGAAACAGCACCTAATCCGTTTGACCTTTACACTTCCACTCTAGAACCTACATTGATAAACATCCATGCTTTTGAGGAGGTGTCTAAAGAAATTGACTTTCACTTGATTGAGGATATAGACGCCTGGAAAATTTTGGATGATGAACCCGTAGATTTAATTGAAATATTGTGTCAAATTCATCATCCCGAATCATTAGATGTTTCTCCCGAACTTCATATGCGTCTGGATTTTGATGATAATGGCATGGATGAGTTGAATTTTGAGGAAAATTATAAGGATAGTATTGAGGAGAGTTTTGAGGATCATATTGAGGTTGAACCATTTTTGTTTGATGTGTCTGATTTTCCAATTCATCCCCTGAACCTTTAACTGTTATATCACCCTCCCTCCTTTCCATCTTTCCGACCACACTTGAAGACTGTGAGCTTGAAAAATTTTCCTTTGAATCTGACACAGTTCTTACAGCCAATAACACGTACGAGTGTTTCACTTTTTCGGACGATGTCGATGACTCACCGCCCGAGTTTGAGTCCTTTACATTTTCAGATGAATTAGTTGAACCATCAGACTCGGTTGTTTACAGTTGTTTCGAACCATTAATGGAATCTTTCAAGTTCGAGACAGGTTATTACGGGGAGAAAGAGACTATCCCTAATTCACTCCCTTTCGTCTCTCCGATTGTTCCGACCGAACAAGAGACCGTTACGCTTTCATCTCCTATACCAAGTTCGGCGTACCCATGTTTTCTTGCGAATCTTGAGGGATTTGATCCCATTTCTCGACGAGTAGATAGGTTAGCGCAATCGCTTATAACATATCGGTCATCACATATTGCGCTAATTTATTCACTCAATTTACACCCTCAAGATCGTACTCCACTTCCTTCTTCTTTTCACCATTCTTCTCCTCCACCGAGACCATATTCTACCATTCTTCTTTCCACACGGTCTCGCGTGCTTCTCATTTTCTTGCACCAACTATACCATTTCCACGATAAGATTTTTGAATGGTTGGTGCTAACTTTTGGCTTGTGCAAAGCCAAGCTTAAGTTTGGGGGAATCTTTGTATATATGTATATATTTTTTGTTTTCTTTTCTATAAAAAAATATAAAAAAAAATTCAAAACATTAAAAATATAAAAATTATAAATAAATAAACAGGGGAGTGCCGGTATTTTGACCCTCTTGGTTTAGCATGACAGTGACAACACTGTCAAGTTCAAGTTTGGGGGTATGCTCGGTACGTCTTCTTCCTTCGCATTCATTTGTACATATTTTTGCATTTGCATACTTATTTGAAAACCCATAAAAATTGAAAATTTTCAAAAATTATAAAAATTATTGTATTCAATTTTGGCTTATTTGACTAGAGTTTGACAGATAGGTTAACTAGCTAGGAACAACTAGATCTTTGACTTGGTAAATTAAAAACCATAAAAATAACCTTCCTTAAAGTTTAACGGTAGAAAGTATATGTCTTTGTAGTTTATTTAGAAATAGGCAAATTTTGGGTTCACTTCTTGGGCTAAGTCGAAACGAAGGAAAAATATTGATGTTCTTATTAGAGTATAAGTTTGAAAAATAGTTCCTAGTTTAAGTCTAGATTCTGAAAACGTATACCCTACAATTTGCACAATCACGAACCTTGAAACTTGGAATAGTAGAGGAGACCTTGAAATGCTCTTGTCTAAAGTCCTTAGTACGAAGAAAAAAAAAGAAAAAAATGTGTGAATAAAGAATAAAAAAAATGGACACTGGTTTTTGTGATTACTTAAGGCTGCAAAAATAGAAAAATATTTAGCGAGGGTGCTTCATCACCTAGTGACTTAGACCAACTGGTTTGGGAGTCACTGCTAAAAGCCTTAGGTGTTGCAAGACTAGCAATTACGCTTAAATGTGCAAACACATTTTGTAATCGGTCGTTGGTACCTCAAGAAGTATTAACGGTCGCATGAAGGAAGTGTAAGCAAAATTCAATTAAAAATTCACCAATTAATAAGTGCTTTGGACAATGGACGAGAGTACGATTGCTTGATTTGAATTTCCAAGTGTAGGGGTGATATTTACACACACGTGGGGATATGTGATTAGAGTTTAGATAAGAGAAAGGAATGAAGAATAAAACTTGTATCTTTAGTAGGGTTGATAGAAATTCCTAAGTGGAGATGGAACTTTAGAAGGAAAACTTAAGAGATGCCGAAAGCTAAGTAGGTCTACATAACATATATAATCTTAAGTTAGATGATGAGGAAGTGTGAAGAATGTGGGTGGATAATTTACGGGTCGAAGATAATAGAATTCCTTGTTAGAAGACCTAATTGGAGAATTAAAGTTAATGGGCTGAATTGATAGGATTTTGTGGGTAGTATCCGCTGAAAACTCTCAGGAGACAACACTCCTCCTACTAGGGACACCTAGAGGTTTAACGGCTTGTTGCACGAGCTCAGTGCAATCGCGTTTCCCTGCGAAAGTGCGGCTAGGTTAGATTTTATCAAGAATAAAAAAATAAGTTTGCTCGAGGACGAGCAAAAGATAAGTTTGGGGGTATTTGTTCACACCGTAATATTGCATTATTATATTCCCCATTCTTATTCGTTTTATAAATAAACAGATGCTTTTGACGCATGTCAGCTACATATTTCAGGTTACAGGTTCTTGGACAGAAAATAGTGAAAACGATGAAAATACGATGCAAAAGTGGACTTTGACCAACAAACAGAAGACTCTTGATCAAGCCGACATCAAAGATAAAATTCACAAAGTACAAGGCAATGCAAGGTCCAAGATTACAAAGCGAACGGTTAAAAGTCCACCGCAATTATTCACTGGAGATCTGGAAGAAACATAGAAGCTATTTTAATAAAGAACCAAATAATAAGGAAGCCCAAAGATCCAAGGCCCAATACTTTCTTTTAAAGAGACAGAGACATAAAATTTTACCAAAGCTTGAAGTCTACTTTGACCAGGTCTTCCTAAGGATATTTTGGTAAATGTAGACATGCAAATCAATTGTAACCTAGGTTTCCTATTCTCTATAAATAGGAACTCTACTCATTGTAATTTTTCATGCCTCCCTATGCCTATTTTTAATAATAAAATTTAGAATTCTTTTGGAGAGCATCGATGCCTCTTTTCATATCATCTATTCAGATCTGACAAACCTGCGTAAATATTTGGAGAGAGCCATCTGTAAAGTAAGTAGATTTATTTAATTGCTCTAGTTTAGATTTCAATTCTTGCCCTAGGTAATTTTTATTCTCTGCCCTAGATAAATGTATTTTTATTCCCTAATGAGTGAGTAGTCTCCTCGCTTGTTAGGGTTAGATCTGGGGAAGGTTTGAGAGACGAAAATCTCTCATCCCCTTTCTTGCCCGTCATATATTTTCATAGAACTCCATGCATACCTTCTTATTCCGCTCCCTACGGCACTCTATCCACGAGGTAGCGGTGATACCGTAGTCTAAAGGCCCGGATTTTAAGGTTTTCCATGGAGGTTAGGGTAAAGATTTCTAAAGGAAGGACAAGGATCTAGAGGAAGAACAATCTTCCGAATCATCCTAATCCCTTTTATTAATATTTACCATAACAACTAATTAGATCTTCATATGGGTATAGAAAGCGGTGAGATTTATAGACTTTTCAAACTTAACCTAGACCTAACCCTAGCAAGATTTAGATATAGATTAACTCAGTTTTTAGATTTAATAATCAATCCGAACACCCTTCGGAATTAACTCGTAAGAGCGAATAGGAAATTCACAACATCCCTGTGGACCGACCCGTACTCACCGGCTAGCTATCAAGCGACGCCGTTCTTGATTGCGGTAATAGATAGTTTTTGAGAAAAATCAAATGGCGCCGTTCCCGGGGATCGAATAAAAAATGACTGCATTATAGGCCTAATAGGCCTAATAAAAAATGCAGTGCATTATCAAAAAGGGGCAGGGCCCAAATAAAGGTCTATCAGACCAAAATAAAATGCTCTGGGCCTAAAAGGCCAGAGAAAATGCACTGCATTATTAAACAGGGGCAGAGCCCTAGTAAACTGTCGATGGACCACTACGTCCCTAAACTGGAACAATAGAGCCCTCAAATGCTCTTTTGTCGGATCTAAACGGTCCCGTTTAAGTTGATCTTAGCCTCAAATATGGCTAACGTATCCTTAAACATTCAAATAGACTTTAGTTCCAAATTGGACTATAAGACCCCAATCAACTTTGGTTCAAGGGTACATCTCCGAACTCCTCTGACACCTGTCGTTGTAATCCTTCAACGTCGTCAGAGAGGTGACGGGTCCCGACGGCCATATATTAAATGGACCACCACGTCCCTAAACTGGAACATGGACCCCCATGTCCCTAAACTGGAACAATAGTGTAGGGTTACTAGGCACACTAACAAGGCTCTACAAGGCATCGACCATACCAAAATTAAATTTTTATGTGCCGAATAACACTAAGCAAGATCGTATACTAGAGTTTAGGCGAAACTAAAAGCAAGTAAACAACTTTACTCTAAAGAGAATTCGAAATACAACCTTTGTAGATCGGTCCTTCACTTCTTTAGCTCCTTGATGAAGTCCCTTCGCTGCGATCGTGGTTCTCCTGGACCCTTGCATGGCTTCACGAGGCGAAAGGTGCGCCTTGCTTGAAGTCTCCGAGGCCGAAGATGATCTACGTCGAGAGAATTCCGACTCAAGCTCCTACTTCACTAACTAGAGAATTAGTGAAGTAAACACCCTAAACTAAAGTGCTAGTCTAGTAGAGGATGGAGAAATAGGAAGTGGGTTCTCTTTAGAATTTTATTTCTCACAAGCTTTCTCACTTTTTTCAAAACCCTAACAAGCTTTTTCTCTTACTCAATGAAGAAGAAGAAGATGAACAAAAGAAAAGAAATGAGGATAATGATCAAGTGAGAAGGCTAACCATGGTGAGTGAGTATCATATACTAACTCTTGTAGAGCCAAAACCATGGCTAAAGTTTATGGTTGGGTTAAGAAATATCCATAGTAAAAACAAATTTAGTGGAATTAGTCAAATGCTTCCACAAGCTTCCACAAGCTTCAAGCATTTAGCTAATCCTCTACTAATTTTGTAATTACTTTGAATATTAAAATCCAACATAAAAGATAGCATGGTGTAAGTCTCATACACACAAGTCTTGTGTATCATCAACCATGATACAAAAGAAAACACATTTTTAATATATATCATATATACATTAAAATTGTGCTCATGTGAGAAAAAACCTAAAGTGAACAAGTGTTAGTAATGTAAACTAGTATATCTAATATACAATTATACACTTAATTATTAAATCAACACTTGACTTAATAATCCGGTCATATCTCATATAACCGGCTAACATTCATTGTATCGATTTATCGAATCAACACTTGATTCGATAACCCGGCTATATCATATATAACCGACCGATACAAAAAGTCACGAGAATAGAATACGGTATCACAAACACGCATTATTCTCGTTCTCGCACATATCACATATGCGCTCCTATTTCATTTTGCCTGAGCCAGTAAAACCTCTGTGTAGGACTCTAAAGACTCGTCAATACGCCGACAGTAGGTGATGATCACATCAAGCACCCACAAGCCGTCAGCGGTACTAGCTGGACGTAATGGCTACCCGGGTATTGAGCGATCAGAAGATCAGCAAGCAACCCCGCTCCAACTCCTGTAAAAAAAACTGCCAGTAACACTTCCCGTACAGTCCAGTCTCCTCGTCTGATATGTCGCATATCAAGTCTAGGGGTGGTAAACGTAAGACCCCAATAACCGATAAGTCGTGCCGATGTGAGGCTCATAACGGGTCGAGAAACTACTGGTAACACTTACCAGCAAATCATTAAATCAGCCCTGGCGAGGGACTTCCCTGTTATAGCCAATCGAGCACAGCCCAACATCAACCCCCAATACCGGGAGAGACGAAACCCCTCCTATCGCTCATTGCCTCCATGTGACTCGGGACTGTACCCAAAAACCACCATTTTGCACGCCCTCATGGACGTGGTAAGGTGGAAATCAAAGCACAGTGGGAATCACACAAGACTCTATGACGATCTCGGGTCTACACACTAACCTGCACAAGTGTCACCAGAGAACTGCCATCTGACGTGAGGTATAATACCATCTGGGAGTTCTCGATGAGTCCGTCCAGTGTACCCAGTCTCCACTGAGCACCCGTATACCATCTCTGATGTCAAACACCAATGGATATGGGATCATCCATTGCCCATCTCATGGGTCGAGAAGCGTATACGCTAGTCTACACTGGTATATCGATGCCCCGTCTCAATACACCCACGACTAGGGACCTTGAAGGATGTACTTATGGACTACCATGTCCCCACTAGTATGATCCGCATCATAGTTCAGGTAGTCAAGTACACATCCTAAGGGCTTTACCAACATGTAACTATAAGACAGTATAAAGAGACAAGTATACATGTTAAGATAAAGAGCAACCAGATAGCATACTATCATATCGAGCAAGAAAGTCCTCTCTATATATGTCCAAGCATCCAATATAATATACATCATCTGTACAATACTGGCCTCTAGGGCATACATACAACTAACAATCTCCCACTTGCACTAGGGCCAGCTGCTGTAGTATCGCATACCGAGCATCCCGAAGAGTCTTTCAAACTGTATCTGGAGAATGGCCTTCGTGAGTGGATCCGCTGTGTTATTCTTCGTGTCAACCCTCCTGACCTCGATCTCCCGGCGATCAACTATCTCCCGGATCAGGTGATACCGCCTCAGAATATGCCTGGATCGCTGATGGGATCTGGGTTCCTTGGCCAAAGCCACCGCTCCATTGTTATCGCAATACAAAGGTATTGGATGTTCAATGGATGGAACCACTCCAAGTTCAGTAATGAACTTCTTGATCCAGACAGCCTCTTTGGCAGCATCGTTGGCAGCGATGTATTCAGCCTCCATTGTCGAGTCTGCCATAGTTTCCTGCTTGGAACTCTTCCAGCTAACCGCCTCTCCATAAAGGGTAAAGACAAATCCCGACTGCGACTTAGAGTCGTCCTTATCACTCTGGAAGCTCGAATCGGTAAAGGACTCCACTTGGAGTTCTCCGTTACCGTACACCAAGAGCATCTCTTTAGTCCTTCACAAGTACTTGAGAATGCTCTTCACAGCTGTCTAGTGACTCTCTCCAGGATCAGCTTGATACCTACTCACTACACTTAGTGAATATACTACATCGGGTCTGGTACATAGCATCGCGTACATGATAGAGCCTACAGCCGAAGCATAGGGTATCCCTTGCATGCGAGCTCTCTCCAAATTAGTCTTGGGAGACATCTCTTTGGAGAGAGTGAACCCTGAGATCGTGGGTAAAAACCCACGTTTGGACTCTTCCATACTAAACCTCTTTAGTATGGTGTCAATGTACCTGGATTAGGACAATCCCAATATCCTTTTAGATCTATCTCTATAGATCATAATACCCAATATGCAGGAGGCATCACCAAGATCTTTCATTGAGAATCTTTGTGATAAGAAGAGCTTGACTGATTGCAGCATAGGAATGTCATTTCCTATCAAGAGTATGTCGTCCACGTACAATACGAGGAAGACAACCTTACTCTCTGTCACCTTCTTGTAGATACAAGGTTCATCTACGTTTTTGACGAAATCAAACTCTTTGATAACGACGTCAAAGCAGATGTTCCAACTCCGCGATGCTTGCTTTAATCCATAAATAGATTTAAGCAGCTTGCACACCTTCTCGCTGCTCCCACTATCTACGAAGCCCTCTGGCTGAGTCATGTACACGCACTCTTCTAAATCACCGTTTAGAAAGGCGGTCTTAACATCCATTTGCCAGATTTCGTAGTCATGATATGCAGCGATGGCAAGAATGATCCGGATGGATTTAAGTATAGCCACTGGAGAAAAGGTTTCGTCATAGTCCACACCTGGTCTTTGACGAAAACCTTTTGCAACAAGTCTAGCTTTGAAAGTCTCCACTTTCCCATCTACACCAAGTTTTTTCTTGAAGATCCACTTGTTCCTAATGGGTTTTACCCCTTCAGGAGCAACTTCCAAAGTCCACACTTTGTTGGTGTACATGGATTCCATCTCGGACCGCATTGTATCCAGCCATTTCACTGAGTCCCCACTCGTGATGGCCTGCTCGAAGCTAGTTGGGTCATCATCAACCATGATGTAATCCTCGCTCCCACCATCCATGAGAAAACCGTAGTATATCTCAGGTGGGTGAGGAACCCTACTAGATCGGCGGAGAGGCTGAGGTTCGTTGGGAACTACCGAATCCTCTGGTTCCACTAAATCTTCAGTTGCAGTTTGTGTATCTGGAACTTCTTCCAGCTCTACCACTTTGCCACTAATTTCTTTTACAAGAAATTCCTTTTCTAAAAAGGTGGCATGTTGAGCAACAAACACTTTTTGTTCCTCACTGTGGTAGAAAAAATACCCATATGAGTTCTTTGGATATCCCACAAACTTGCAAAGAACTGACCATGCCTCGAGTTTGTCCGGATTTTGTCTTTTGACATAGACCGGACAACCCCATATCTTAACTTGTTTAAGATATGGTCTCTTCCCACTCCATATCTCATATGGTGTGGTAGGTACAGATTTAGATGGAACTTGATTCAATAGGTATGCTGCTGTCTCCAGCGCATACCCCCAGAAGGAAATAGGTAACTCAGTTGTGCTCATCATAGAGCGCACCATATCTAATAGGGTGCGGTTCCTCCGTTCAGATACACCGTTGTGCTATGGTGTATATGGAGGAGTCAGCTGAGAGAGAATCCCATTCTCTTTTAGGAAGTCCAGGAATTCATTGCTCAAGTATTCACCTCCTCGATCAGATCGAAGGATTTTAATACTTTTCCCGGTTTGGTTCTCGACTTCTTGTTTATATTCTCTAAATTTCTCAAAAGCTTCTGATTTGTGTTTCATCAGGAACACATACCCGAATCTAGAGAGATCGTCAGTGAATGTAATGAAGTACGCAGAACCATTCCTGGCATATGTAGACATGGGGCCGCATACATTACTATGTACCAGTCCTAAGAGTTCCGTAACTCTCTCTCCGTGTCCCGTAAACGGAGTTTTGGTCATCTTGCCTTTGAGACATGACTGGCAAGTGTCATAAGATGAAAATTCAAACGGATTCAAATATCCATCTTTATGTAACTTAGCTAGTCGTGTCGCATTGATGTGACCCAGTCTACAATGCCACAAGAAGGATTCGTTCATTTCTGAACTCTTCCTCTTGTGTGTGTTTGTTATGCTCAGAACTGTTGATTGATGCACATCGTGCCTGATCCAACCAACTTTTGGTTTAGAAAAATGTTCATAACATTATCCTGTAATACAAAATTATATCCCTCTTTACTCAACAAAGAAACCGATATAATGTTGCATATCAGGTTCGGCATGAAATAGCATTCGTTCAGAATCAATGTATTACCAGTTGGCAATACAAGGTGATATTCCCCGACGGTTTTAGCTGCAACAATTGTACCATTTCCAACCCTTATGTCTTTATCACCTTCTCCAAGTTCTCTACCTTTCCTAAGCCCATGTAACTGATTACATATATGGGATCCTGACCCGGTATCTAATACCCAGGACGTAGAGGAAATGGAGAAACAGTTCTCTGTAACGAACACACCCGAAGAAAATGCATCAACATGTACTTTCTTCATTCGGGTGGCATGAGAATCCTGGTATTCCCCTATATCTTGTTCAGTCTTATAACTCTTATAAGAAAGAACGGAACCAACGTTCCCCAGCACAGTATAACATGCGGGTTCAGTCAATACATCCATATTATTATCTTTATTAAGGCATGATATGGTCGCTACGTGGAGAGAGAGAGAGAAGAAAACACTTTAGCGTATGCTCTTGCAAGATCAGATTGGTTATTATTTTATCTAATCAGGATGGCTCCCACTGTTTTTATCAAATCTTCCTTCAAACCCTAAAAGGAAAGACTAGCCGGGATTAATTACACCCTACAACTTCGCCAATCTTTCAGCCAGGCCAGTGTCGGTACTTTGAGGGAGGTTCCCCGTGCTTTCGCACGGACCTAATTAAAGTAAACCTCGTTTTCCCAGAGGCGTAACCCCGTTGACACCTTTCTAGACACCTACTTGATCGGCTAATTGTCCTTTGTAAAACTCTCCCAGGAGTAACAATTAGTCGCAGTGGGTATCGGGATCCAACTATCTCATAGAAGGTATGCAATCTCATTGCAAATCTCAACACTTGAAATTCCCGATAATATTTTGCCCCAAACGATCTATGACCTTGACAAGGTCAACAAACCATAGACCGTAATTCAAGTTCAACCCATCATTTCTTGATTGAATTAAACCCACCCGCATGACCCTTGACAAGGTCAACAAGGCCGTACGACTACCCTAAAACAATCTGCATCATATGCATAAACAGGTAAATACTGGTCAGCTACCGCACACTACGCCTTGATAAGGTCAACAAACGCAGCACGAATACTGAGCAGGACTTATCTGAAATGACAGAGGGCTACGACAGGTTTTTCTGAAAACCTATCGCGTGATGAACTTGATATCGTCGTAGAATCATGTGAATTTTGAAATGGAGTGATTTTGAGGCTTTTATTAGTTTTGCTAAAGAGGTCACTCCCGTTGAAGGGATCTCGGCTCTTTCCTTATGGAATAAGGTGCAGGATATATCATATACATCACTATGCAAAGCAAAACTCCAAAAGCAATCAAAAGCAAACCGAGTGTTGTAGTATCTGCCAGTTTTACTAAAGAGGTCACTCCCGGTGAAGGGATCTCGGCTCTTTCCTTATCGAATAAGGTGCAGGGTATATCATATATACCGCTATGCAAAGCAAAACTGTAGCTACCCTTTTTATTTGAAAATTTGATTCTACAACATCTTTTAGGTTTCTTTTCTTTCATTAATCACATTAATGAAGTCCCATCATTTAAGTCACCTAAACATCACAGATAAATACGACGTACACTTATGCCATCCGCATTCGCCTCGATGTCCCTCGTGCACCGTTAGGTTAGGTAACTAACGGCAGAGCAGGACAGGGCTAGCGCGGGTGTAAAACATAAGTAACGCCTATATAATATATCACATATACTATATACAGTATTTATCACAGAACATCAAATGATCACATCACAGATATCGCAGCAGAAGAAATATATGAAACATTGGATATACTAGGACGTCCGTGTTTTATTTTGAGCCTCTATAAAACACGGATTCCACGGTCGTGATGAATAGCCAAACCCACACCCCTAGACCCCTACGAGAGCGGTAAGCAACCCTACCAATTCTAGAGTTAGGAGACCCGGACTCGACTCCTCGAGTTGGTCTCCCACTGGACTCCAGAACCCGGTTACTTGTGCTCTCCTCCTTGGGTCTATCCTAGTGCGGAAAAGTAAATAATATACAAAATGTGACATCAACCTCATCCCGGAAGTGCCCCAATAAAAGAATATTACATACATTTTATTTTACATGAATGAAAATAAAAACTCTCATCTCACAAAAACCCCCGGCTATTCAAAACGCGACGATCCAATATAACATATCCAGCAACACAGAACATCACATGTCATCAACGTAAGTAAATATGCGCATCCCAATTGTCGTTGATATATAACAACGAAACCGGCGATATCACATATTACACTTACGGTCACAGAAAAGAAAGTGTAAAACTACAACATTTGGAATCCACAATCTCTTTAGACATCGTAAATCCGAAATATCACATATTTCGCATTTCATGCCAAACTGTGTGATCCACATATTGTATCACATTCCAGATAAATAGACAGTATTAAACTTTCCGATCGAATATTCAAATACCCAAGATTTCCTAAATAGCTCAACACTTGAGCGGAGTTCAAAAATTCCAGAATACGTCACAGTAGCAACGGTCCAGCCGTAGAAGGATCAAGCCAACGCCTCATATGTGGCACGCCGTACTGCCCCATACCCTAAGGTTCAAAGGGCAGTTCAAGACGGTCACATAATCGAGTTAAGATTTGTTGTCTTCAAAAGGGTCTGTCACATCACATGCACGTTTTTCCGAAAAATTTAAAACCCGATAAAAATTCAATACTTGAATGTTTTTCGTGCCGGGAAAAATTGAATTAATGATTTCCGTTCGAACATTTTAATACTTTCTAAATTATCCGGAATAATAATACGAAATTAAATCTTCCGATCGAATCGACGAATACAAAAGGATCCCTAGAATACTCAACACTTGAGTCAGTTTAAAAATACCCATAAAATAGAACTATCAGATAACAGTATTACTGTGCAAACCCCAAGTCAATCACTCACTGTACGGCCCTGGTTCCGCGGCACAAGCTGGGTATTGCCGCGGAACCGCGGCTGTCCATACGGATGACGTCACCAATTTTGCACCGTAATGCTTAGAAATCCCTGCCGTATTTTTTAGGTATTTTTAATTCTGAAAAAACCCAGATTTTGAAAAAAGTCCAGAGAGGGGGTCGTTCTGACGTTTTCGGGTTCGATCGGGGTTTTAACTTCGTTAACACATCGCCTAATGCTCTAGCTAGGCTCTGATACCACTGTAGGGTTACTAGGCACACTAACAAGGCTCTACAAGATATCGACCATGCCAAAATTAAATTTTTATGTGCCGAATAATACTAAGCAAGAACGTATACTAGAGTTTAGGCGAAACTAAAAGCAAGTAAACAACTTTACTCTGAAGGGAATTCGAAATACAACCTTTGTAGATCGGTCCTTCACTTCTTTAGCTCCTTGACGAGTCCCTTCGCTGCGATCGTGGTTCTCCCGGACCCTTGCATGGCTTCACGAGGCGAAAGGTGCGACCTTGCTTGAAGTCTCCGAGGCCGAAGATGATCTACGTCGAGGGAATTCCGGCTCAAGCTCCTACTTTACTAACTAGAGAATTAGTGAAGTAAACACCCTAAACTAAAGTTCTAGTCTAGTAGAGGATGGAGAAATAGGAAGTGGGTTCTCTTTAGAATTTTATTTCTCACAAGCTTTCTCACTTTTTTCAAAACCCTAGCAAGCTTTTTCTCTTGCTCAAGGAAGAAGAAGATGATGAACAAAAGAAAAGAAATGAGGATAATGATCAAGTGAGAAGGCTAACCATGGTGAGTGAGTATCATGTACTAACTCTTGTAGAGCCATAACCATGGCTAAAGTTTATGGTTGGGTAAAGAAATATCCATAGTAAAAACAAATTTAGTGGAATTAGTCAAATGCTTCCACAAGCTTCCACAAGCTTCAAGCATTTAGCTAATCCTCTACTAATTTTGTAATTACTTTGAATATTAAAATCCAACATAAAAGATAGAATGGTGTAAGTCTCATACACACAAGTCTTGTGTATCATCAACCATGATACAAAAGAAAACACATTTTTAATATATATCATATATACATTAAAATTGTGCTCATGTGAGAAAAACCCTAAAGAGAATAAGTGTTAGTAAATGTAAACTAGTATATCTAATATACAATTATACACTTAATTATTAAATCAACACTTGACTTAATAATCCGGTCATATCTCATATAACCGTCTAACATTCATTGTATCGACTTATCGAATCAACACTTAATTCGATAACCCGGCTATATCATATATAACCGACCGATACAAAAAGTCGCGAGAATAGAATACGGTATCACTTACACGCATTATTCTCGGTCTCGCACATATCACATATGCGCTCCTATTTCGTTTAGTCTGAGCCAGTAAAACCTCTGTGTAGGACTCTAAAGACTCGTCAATACGCCGGCAGTAGGTGATGATCACATCAAGCACCCACAAGCCGTCAGCGGTACTAGCTGGACGTAATGGCTACCCGGGTATTGAGCGATCAGAAGATCAGCAAGCAAGCCCGCTCCAACTCCTGTAAAAGAACCTGCCAGTAACACTTCCCGTACAGTCCGGTCTCCTCGTCTGATATGTCGCATATCAAGTCTAGGGGTGGTAAACGCCAGACCCCAATAACCGATACGTCGTGCCGATGTGTGGCTCATAACGGGTCGAGAAACTACTGGTAACACTTACCAGCAAATCTCTAAATCAGCCCTGGCCAGGGACTTCCCTGTTATAGCCAATCGAGCACAGCGCAACATCAACCCCCAATACCGGGAGAGACGAAACCCCTCCTATCGCTCATTGCCTCCATGTGACTCGGGACTGTACCCAAAAACCACCGTTTTGCACGCCCTCATGGACGTGGTAAGGTGGAAATCAAAGCACAGTGGGAATCATACAAGACTCTATGACGATCTCGGGTCTACACACTAACCTGCACAAGTGTCACCAGAGAACTGCCATCTGACGTGAGGTATAATACCATCTGGGAGTTCTCGGCGAGTCCGTCCAGTGTACCCAGTCTCCACTGAGCACCCGTATACCATCTCTGATGTCAAACACCAATGGATATGGGATCATCCATCGCCCATCTCATGGGTCGAGAAGCGTATACGCTAGTCTACACTGGTATATCGATGCCCCGTCTCGATACACCCACGACTAGGGACCTTGAAGGATGTACTTATGGACCACCATGTCCCCACTAGTATGATCCGCATCATAGTCCAGGTAGTCAAGTACACATCCTAAGGGCTTTACCAACATGTAACTATAAGAAAGTATAAAGAGACAAGTATACATGTTAAGATAAAGAGAAACCAGATAGCATACTATCATATCGAGCAAGAAAGTCCTCTCTCTATATGTCCAAGCATCTAATATAATATACATCATCTGTACAATACTGGCCTCTAGGGCATACATACAACTAACAATCTCCCACTTGCACTAGGGCCAGCTGCTGTAGTATCACATACCAAGCATCCCGAAGAGTCTCTCAAACTGTATCTGGGGAATGGCCTTCGTGAGTGGATCCGCTGTGTTATTCTTCATGTCAACCCTCCTGACCTCGATCTTCCGGTGATCAACTATCTCCCGGATCAGGTGATACCGCCTCAGAATATGCCTGGATCGTTGATGGGACCTGGGTTCCTTGGCCAAAGCCATCGCTCCATTGTTATCGCAATACAAAGGTATTGGATGTTCAATGGATGGAACCACTCCAAGTTCAGTAATGAACTTCTTGATCCAGACAGCCTCTTTGGCAGCATCGTTGGCAGCGATGTATTCAGCCTCCATCGTCGAGTCTGCCACGGTTTCCTGCTTGGAACTCTTCCAGCTAACCGCCCCTCCATAAACGGTAAAGACAAATCCCGACTGCGACTTAGAGTCGTCCTTATCACTCTGGAAGCTCGAATCGGTAAAGGACTCCACTTGGAGTTCTCCTTTACCATACACCAAGTGCATCTCTTTAGTCCATCGCAAGTACTTGAGAATGCTCTTCACAGCTGTCCAGTGACTCTCTCCAGGATCAGCTTGACACCTATGTAAGTCCGCGGCGGCGCCCCGGCCGTCGATCCGACGCCGGAAACGCGGAAACAAAAACTTTGCAAACTAGCAAACCAGCACCACCGCGCACTTTTCACCCGGATCGGGCCATTAACCTAGCTACTAGCAAACAAGAAAAGAGTAGAGAAGTATACCAAGCGATCCGTGTCCTTCGGTCTTCGTCTCCACTCCGATCTCCCGCGGAAACTCCGTTCATCGCCTCCTCGTCGGAAAGGGCACCACATAGCCGGAATCTTTTACGGGCTCCCACCTCTGGACCGAGGCAACTCGGGCGCAAAATTGGCTAGCCGACGCGTCCAATGTTTGCTGTAGGCTAGTGTAGAATGCTATGTCTCTTTGGGGTAGTGAAGTTGCCATTGATGGAGGTAGAGTAGAGAATGAACAATGGAGAGAGGTTTTGAATCTTGGCAAGCAAAGAAAAATAAGATGTATATTTTTCCCACCACCACAATATCAATCTCCCTCTCTCTAGAATAGTGGCCGACCAAAAATTATGGTGGAGGAAAATCACAAGAAGAAAAGCATATGAATAAATGGTGTGATTAAAAAAGAATATGTGTCACACCCATTTCCAAATCAACTATCATCAAAACCATCACATGAAAAGCAAAGAAATAGACTCAAAAAGCATCTCATGATGAATAAACAATAATGGAGCCACACATATGCAAGAAACACCCTCCACAATAAGTAATTTGCACAATTGCAAATTACCCCCTCCATCGAAAAGTCCGGCCGTGAAGGAACAAAGGAAAAACGGCCGGAACGGAATGCAAACTGGCAACTCCAGAAAACCGATCCCGTAATAAATTACAGGAAAACCCCACTACTGCATATTCATGCCCGCATTTGTATTCCCACTGAACACAAATGCAAAGAGACAAAACTACACTATCTAATACTAGAATCCGGTTTAAGCAAAAGCCGGCTAGTAAAAACCGTCCGATCACGATCTGTGCAATACCGCACGTATCTGATCGAACCCTGCCATATCTCCATACGGCCTCTACAGCGTTTCGCCCGAAACCTGAGTAACTGAGTGTGGTGGACTCTAAAGACTCGTCAATACTATGGCTGTGGATTTAACCACTAGCATGTCAGAGGTATAAGCCATACGTGACGGGCTACCAGCTATTGACCAAAAGGGACGTCGATGAGCGAACTCATCCTGACACCCTACTGAGCCTGTCAGTGAAAATATCCGTACAGTCCGGTCCGTTCGTCTATGAGCATCGCATGGCGGGCCTAGGGGGTTGGTAAAAGTCAGACCCCCAATAGCGGTACAACTCGTGTCGGAGTGTAGCCCAGAACACCCTGAGATACTACTGGAATACCTACCAGCAAATCTCCTGCCCTGGCCAAGGACTTTTCATGTTCTGGCTCTCCTAGACACAGCGCGACCTCACCCCCAATACCGGGAGAGACGAACCCCTGCAGATCCGCTCACTGCCTCCATGTGGCTTGGGACTGTACCCAACTAAAACCTGTTTGCACGACTCCTTTGAGCCGTGGTAGGGTAGTAATCAAAGCACAGTGGGAACTCACACGAGACAAATGACGATCTCAGGTCGATGAACTAACATGTACACATGTCACCAGGGAACTGCTATCTGACGTCAGTTATAATACCAACTAGCAGGTTCCCGGCGAGTTCTGTCCGGTGTACTCATAACCCAACGAGCACCTGTATACATCTTAGGTGAACCAACTGACACCAGTGGCTTGTGAGACCGGCCACCGCCCCTCGTCGGGGTCTCGACTGTATACACTAGTCTACTCTGGAGAATCGATGCCCTGTCTCGAAACTCCCACGACTAGGGACCTTTTAAGGATGTGCTTATAGACCCCAGCTCCCACGTATATGATCGCCCTCATACTGCTGGTAGTCAAGCAAGAATCCTAGGGGCACTATCAACGTGTAATAGCGACTCGTAAGGTCATCTAAAGCAGTACACGATGATAAAGATAAACCAGATAGCATACTATCATCTTGAGTAAGACTGTCCTACTGGGACAGGTCCTCCCCTCAATCATTGCAATCACGTGCCTGTGATCCAATAATTGACTCTGAGGGCACTATCTCCAACAATCTCCCACTTGCACTCAAGGCTAATTATTGCGATGTCGCATACTCACAGCCCATGTGATACCGAACACCCAACTCCTCTACTAATCAGTCTCACAAAGCTTGTTTGCAAAACTATTGCGTTCGAGGAATAGCCTCAGTGAGTGGATCCGCTCTGGTGTTCCTTTCTATGTCTCTCTCTATCTCAAGTTCGCGGAGAAAACCATCTCCCGAAATGAGCAATACCTGTCTTAGAATGTGTCTGGATGTCTGATGGGACCTAGCTCATAAGTGAACTCCAAATCCAAACTTCTTAGACTGTATCGTCAACTGAACTTAATCAGTATCCTGCGCCATGCCTTCCCTCAGTATCCACCTGGACCATCTGTCCAAAATACCGCCCCTCGTCAGAGGGAAAACTATAAATCTGACAGCCACTCTGCCATCCAGGTCACCTTGGAAGCTTGGAATTATAACTGTCTCCCGAAGGAGAATACTGTTATCATATCCCTAAAACATCAACTTATGTTCTAAAACTGCTTCCGACTGTTTCTCCAGGATTGGATCAATATCAACTTATTGCATCTACTGCAAGAACAACATCTGGTGTGGTACTTGACATCTCATGATTGACTCAATTGCCCAAGCAAGTGATCTGCCAATCATGCACATCCCTCTCCTCTTTAGTCTGTAAGACACCTTTAGAGAGGGTGACTCCATTACCTGCAGGTACACCACCATGCCAGAAGTCATCCATTCTAAATACTCATAGAATGCTGTCTAAGTACCCAGATTGGGAAACCACCTAAATCTAGATCTAAAACCATAGATCTGGTGACCAGAATGTACGATATAATATCCAAGTCCTGTGTGGAGAAACCACTGTGTGACGACCAAAGTATAACCGATCGCAGTATAGGAATATCACTTCCTACTCTGTGTATGTCATCAAATACCAGGACATCACACCCTACTACCTTCTTAACGGATCCATCCCCTATTCTGATGAAGTCAAACCTATGACTGTCACATCAGAAATGGATGATCTATCTCCGTTATATCTGCTTTAGTCTATAAATAGACATAAGCCTAATGTCCACCAATGCTTCCGCTGCTCCCACTGACTACGACAACCCTCTGGCAGAGTCATATAGGCGTACACTTCTAAAGCTAGTTTAGAACGACGCTATACTCATCCTCCTGCCGGGTCTCGCAGCCTGGAACAACAACAATGGAAAGTCTGGGTAAACAAGAACCTCCCTGCCACCGTCCTTGAGCATACCGAAGTACCTCTCGAGTGCCTGAGGTTACCCACCTTATCTGCGGAGTGGCCAATGGAATGTCAAACCAGATTGAATCTTTAGGTTCTTATCAAATCTTCAGTAATCGTTTGCGGTTCTGGAATCACTTCCAGTTCTACCATACTCCCACTACTGTTTTCTGAAAAAATCTATTTTTATTAAAACTGTGGCGAGTCAAGAACAGTATCACTATTGATCTTCCAGATGGTAGAAAGTCAACCCTCGTCATAGCCCGGGTCAACCCACAAACATCCATTACAGAAACGTGCCTTAAGTTATCCAGAGTCTGGTTTTAAGCATAAGCCGGACAACTCCCCGTACATTAACAATGTCAAGATATGAACTGTTCTATATCCAATATAGAAACAGAGGCACTGATTTAATTGAACCAGATTCAAATCATGCAGCTATCTCCAGTGCATGTCTACTAAATGGAAGGAGGCCGATCAGCTTTACTCAACTTAGGAGTGCTTCCAATTATGAGTAACCTGAAAGAGAAGCAAGTTCTCTTAACCATTACTATCAACTGAATACCATATACAAGTATATACATCTTCGATCACTTTGAAGAATCCCGATACTTGCAATACCTGGTTCTCTACTTTACTCTTATACCTATAACTTCTCAAAACTTAGACCTTGTGTTTCTACGAAACACCTGTCTAAGAACTAGAGAAGTTATAAGTAAACAGAATATAGTACGAGTACCAACCCCTCAGTCCTAATGGACACTGGACAATATACAATACTCTGTATAAGTCCGTTGAGTCTAACAACTCATTCACTGTGTGTCGTAGGTTGAAAACTGTACTTATGGTTAAGAAGAATTACACCGTTGTTCAATGCTCCTTACCTAACTATCCACTGATATAGGTAAATTTCATAGACATAATTTCAAAAAGGTATATCTCACTCTATGAAAAATAGACGTACATATATATCAATTTGAAATTGGTGCATAACAACGGATATTCAAAACCAAATATTTGTCGACCGGCAAACAACCCAGGTGACTTCCTCAAATATCACCAATTACAACGAATCCCGATATAATGAGGATGATCACCTAATTCCCAATAACTTGCTCCCACTCATCATCTGTAAAACCATACAGATGTGAGAATCATACCTGGTAAATACATACCCTGGAGCAAGTGTCTAATTGGGAAATCAGTTTTCTTTAAATAGTACACAGTGAAACTGAAACATTGAAATGTTTCGATGGGGTATCCTGGTATTTCTAGTAATGCCTCTTCCATTATCCAGATTCACAACTGTAACCGTATAATTCTTAGCCACTTCTCTAAATCCCTTTATATGTCTTTAGTCATTACCTTCTGTACACCCCTTTAGGCCAAATGGTTTTCTTCCTTCCCTACCGTCCGGCACCAGCCTATGGTTTGGAAGAAGACTATCCAATAAGCATAATGGGTGTACTGTCCTAATCCTAGGAGCACTCGAAATGCGAGAGAAGGTGAAGATAAAAGACAACCGAATGAACTTTATTCCTATTTCTCCTGAACCAGGATCCATCCCCGGACTGAACAAGTTCCTTTCGAGTTCGTATATAACCATACGATGGATTATCCAATAAACTGGGATCTTCGTAGTGATACGGAGTGTCCTGGAGAAATACAAAGGTGATTTAGGATTGGGGAAGAAATACTTGGTTTGGTCGTGAATAGCAGTCGCAATTTACTTTGCCCTCTTACTAATCCCTTTCTTTGTCTTTACTTAATACCTTCTGTACACCGTTTAGGCTAATTGGTTTTCTTCATTCCCTACCGGTCGGCACCTGCCTATGGTTTGGAAGAAGACTATCCAATTTGCGTAATAGGTGTACTATCTCCTAAACCAAGGAGTACTCGCAACCTGAGAGAAGGTAAAAGGAAAAGACAACTGAATAGTTCTATCCGTTTTCTCCAGAACCGGAAACCATCCTCGAATAAATTCCTTCGAGTTCGTATATAACCATACGATGGTTTTGTCCAATGGAAGTGGACGTTCGTAGTAATACGGGGTGTCCTGGAGAAAAGGGTAAAAGTAGGAGTGGCAATGAGGTCTGCAACTCTGACAATCCAAAAGCCAGTGTTAAGAAGGTTCGGTCAACGTGGTCACTGAGTCATAGTCTAGGGTCGGGTCAATGGTCGCTGCCAAAGAGAGAGAGAAAAGAAACACTCGGCGTGCACTCTAACCTAGATCAGAATGGTTATCACTTTATCTAATCTGGAAACCTCCCACTGTAACATCAAATTCTTCCCCAAACCTGAAAGAAGAATTAGCCGGGATCACCCGAGGAGTAAACTAACTCATCAGTGGGAATCGGGATCCAACTATCATCGCATGATAACGTGACGGAATCCGCTCACGTTATCACACTCCAGAAGGTATGCGCATATCTGGCAAGTTTCAGTTCTTTTGAAACTCCCGATGTGGATTTTTACCCCATGCTCTTATGACCTTGACTTTGGCCAACATATCATAAGTCACATGTCAAGTTCTACCCGTCATTCTCCTGGTTAATTTGAACCCACCCGTACAAGCCCTTGACTTTGTCCAACAAGGCTATACGACTGTCCCAAACCAACGCATCTATCTATGCTGCATATGAATAACCAATAGCTACCAAACACTGTGCCTTGACTTTGGCCAACATACACAGCTTGAATACTATTGACTATCCATATGAAACGACGGAGGGCTACGAATGGTTTCTGGCGAAAACCTTTAACGTAATGAACTTGATATCGTTGAAGGAACTGATAGCTTTTAAAAAATATAGTGACGAAAACCTTTGCTAAAGAGGTCACTCCCGGTGAAGGGATCTCGGCTCTTTCCCCGTAGAATGAGGTGCAGGATATTCCAACTGAATACCACGATGCAAAGCAAAAGTAAACGGCTATAGTGAAGTTACTGCCCTGACGCAAACTTTTGTCCAAGGGGTCACTCTCGGTGAAGGGATCTCGGCCCTTGCCTCGTCGACTGAGGAGCACGATATTCCAACTGAATACCACGATGCAAAACAAAAGTAAACGCCCTTGCAATAACAGTTTTTTGAAAAAAAATATTCCAATAACATCAGAATAGGTTTGTTTAGCTTGCATTGATCCGAATCAATGCAGTCCCATCAATTGATCACACCATAAAAGAACGAAAATAATGATGTACTTATATGCCATCTGCATTCGCCACTGGGTCCTGTCATCACCCGTTAGGTTACTTAACTAACGACAGAGCGGGGACTGGACTAGCGCGGATGCAAAACATATACAACATCTACTAGTATATATATAATATATAATTTTTCGCTCAAGGCGTGATAAAATGCAACATCACAGAAATGTACAGCATTACAGAACAATACAGATATCTGGGATCCCCGGTTTTCATAGAGCCGCTACTAAAACCCGACGTTCCCCTGGTCGTGTGGATAGCCTGTGCAATGAAATCCTAGACCCCTACGGGCGCGGCAAGTTACCCGCCAAAACCTTAAGCGAGGCAGCCCCCTTCAGCAACGTGAATGGACCACCCAGCACTTCACGGAATCCGGTAACTTGGGCACCCCTCCTTGGGTCAACCTAGACCCCTACGGGCGCGGCAAGTTACCCGCCAAAACCTTAAATGAGGCAGCCCCCTTCAGCAATGTGAATGGACCACCCAGCACTTCACGGAATCCGGTAACTTGGGCACCCCTCCTTGGGTCAACCTATACCCCCTACGAGTGCGGCGAATAGCCCGCCAATTCTAGAGTAAAGCCCCATCCGTCTCAATGCCATGAGATGCGGGCTTGTTGCCTTCTAGAACCCGGCTATCTGTGCACCCCTCCTCGGGGTAATCCTAGTACAGAAAGTAAAATACATACAACGGGTACATGGACCTCGACCCGGTCGTGCCCCAAAAGAATAATACAAACAGGCAGTGACGGCAGTCCACATGTCGGACGCTCGCCCCGCAATATCAAATGTACATATAAAACAAAACTGTACTACCACTGCAACCAGGCTATCCCCCATAACCGATCCGCAACAACACAGTACAATCACAGAACATCAACGTGAATGTCACGTTCGCAAATCCGTCTAAAAGGGCTATAGCAGATAGACTGGATTTACCGATCAAATGACATTCATGGTCGCAGATATAATGTAAATACTGTGAACTAGCATGTTTAAAATATCCGATCGACCAAATTTTATCAAGTGGGCCCCAAGCAGTACTGTAGCACATACAGAAAATATGGGCCCAAAAAGAATATCCCAAAACCCCTATTTCCAACCCAAAAGCCTACTGTTAAAATTTGGTGCGATGAATAGTAAATAGCGCGGCGGAACCGCGGCCCAAGCATGGGTTTGGCGGCGGTTCCGCGGCGGTTTGGAGAGATCTCGCGACCAAATTTTCACAGATTTCTTAGATTTTCATGCACGGTATTCTGAAACAACCTGAAAAATTTTTGGAGCTAAAAAAAATTCGACAGAGAACAGTGCACTGAAAATACGGTTTTTACGATTTTTGTTCGATCGAGTTTTAAACATACTAGAGCAAGCTAGGCATGGTTAATGGCGTGGCTCTGATACCAATGTATGTCCGCGGCGGCGCCCCGGCCGTCGATCCGATGACGAAAAAGCGGAAACAAAAACTTTGCAAACTAGCAAACCGGCACCACCGCGCACTTTTCACCCGGATCGGGCCATTAACCTAGCTACTAGCAAACAAGAAAAGAGTAGAGAAGTATACCAAGCGATCCGTGCCCTTCGGTCTTCGTCTCCACTCCGATCTCCCGCGGAAACTCCGTTGATCTCCTCCTCGTCGGAAAGGGCACCACGTAGCCGGAATCTTTTACGGGCTCCCACCTCTGGACCGAGGCAACTTGGGCGCGAAGTTGGCTAGCCGACGCGTCCAAGGTTTGCTGTAGGCTAGTGTAGAATGCTATGTCTCTTTGGGGTAGTGAAGTTGCCATTGATGGAGGTACAGTAGAGAATGAACAATGGAGAGAGGTTTTGAATCTTGGCAAGCAAAGAAAAATGAGATGTATATTTTTCCTACCACCACAATATCAATCTCCCTCTCTCTAGAATAGTGGCCGGCCAAAAATTATGGTGGAGGAAAATCACAAGAAGAAAAGCATATGAAGAAATGGTGTGATTAAAAAAGAATATGTGTCACACCCATTTCTAAATCAACTATCATCAAAACCATCACATGAAAAGCAAAGGAATAGACTCAAAAAGCATCTCATGATGAATAAACAATCATGGAGCCACACATATGCAAGAAACACCCTCCACAATAAGTAATTTGCACAATTGCAAATTACCCCCTCCATCGAAAAGTCCGGCCGTGAAGGAACAAAGGAAAAACGGCCGGAACGCAATGCAAACTGGCAACTCCAGAAAACCGATCCCGTAATAAATTACAGGAAAACCCCACTACTGCATATTCATGCCCGCATTTGTATTCCCACTGAACACAAATGCAAAGAGACAAAACTACACTATCTAATACTAGAATCCGGCTTCAGCCAAAGCCGGCTAGTAAAAACCGTCCGATCACGATCCGTGCAATACCGCACGTATTTGATCGAACCCTGCCATATCTCTATACGGCCTCTACAGCGTTTCGCCCGAAACCTGAGTAACTGAGTGTGGTTGACTCTAAAGACTCGTCAATACTATGGCTGTGGATTTAACCACTAGCACGTCAGAGGTATAAGCCATACGTGACGGGCTACCAGCTATTGACCAAAAGGAACGTCGATGAGCAAACTCATCCTGACACCCTACTGAGCCTGTCAGTGACAATATCCGTACAGTCCGGTCCGTTCGTCTATGAGCATCGCATGGCGGGCCTAGGGGGTTGGTAAAAGTCAGACCCCCAATAGCGGTACAACTCGTGTCGGAGTGTAGCCCAGAACACCCTGAGATACTACTGGAATACCTACCGGCAAATCTCCTGCCTTGGCCAAGGACTTTTCATGTTTTGGCTCTCCTAGACACAGCGCGACCTCACCCCCAATACCGGGAGAGACGAACCCCTGCAGATCCGCTCACTGCCTCCATGTGGCTCGGGACTGTACCCAACTAAAACCTGTTTGCACGACTCCTTTGAGCCGGGGTAGGGTAGTAATCAAAGCACAGTGGAAACTCACACGAGACAAATAACGATCTCAGGTCGATGAACTAACATGTACACATGTCACCAGGGAACTGCTATCTGACGTCAGGTAGAATACCAACTAGCAGGTTCCCGGCGAGTCCTGTCCGGTGTACTCATAACCCAACGAGCACCTGTATACATCTTAGGTGAACCAACTGACACCAGTGGCTTGTGAGACCGGCCACCGCCCCTCGTCGGGGTCTCGACTGTATACACTAGTCTACTCTGGTGAATCGATGCCCTGTCTCGAAACTCCTACGACTAGGGACCTTTTAAGGATGTGCTTATAGACCCCAGCTCCCACGTATATGATCGCCCTCATACTGCTGGTAGTCAAGCAAGAATCCTAGAGGCACTATCAACGTGTAAAAGCGACTCGTAAGGTCACCTAAAGCAGTACACGATGATAAAGATAAATCAGATAGCATACTATCATCTTGAGTAAGACTGTCCTACTGGGACAGGTCCTCCCCTCAATCATTGCAATCACGTGCCTGTGATCCAATAATTGACTCTGAGGGCACTATCTCCAACAACCTACTCACTACACTTAGTGAGTATGCTACATCGGGTCTGGTACATAGCATCGCGTACATGATAGAGCCTACAGCCGAAGCATAGGGTATCCCTTGCATGCGAGCTCTCTCCAAATCAGTCTTGATAGACATCTCTTTGGAGAGAGTGAGCCCTGAGATCGTGGGTAAAAACCCACGTTTGGACTCTTCCATACTAAACCTCTTTAGTATGGTGTCAATGTACCTGGATTGGGACAATCCCAATATCCTTTTAGATCTATCTCTATAGATCATAATACCCAATATGCAGGAGGCATCACCAAGATTTTTCATTGAGAATCTTCGTGATAAGAAGAGCTTGACCGATTGCAGCATAGGAATGTCATTTCCTATAAAGAGTATGTCGTCCACGTACAATACGAGGAAGACAACCTTACTCTCTGCCACCTTCTTGTAGATACAAGGTTCATCTACGTTTTTGACGAAATCAAACTCTTTGATAACGACGTCAAAGCAGATGTTCCAACTCCGCGATGCTTGCTTTAATCCATAAATGGATTTAAGCAGCTTGCACACCTTCCCGCTGCTCCCACTATCTACGAAGCCCTCTGGCTGAGTCATGTACACGCACTCTTCTAAATCACCGTTTAGAAAGGCGGTCTTAACATCCATTTGCCAGATTTCGTAGTCATGATATGCAGCGATGACAAGCATGATCCGGATGGATTTAAGTATAGCCACTGGAAAAAAGGTTTCGTCATAGTCCACACCTGGTCTTTGATGAAAACCCTTTGCAACAAGTCTAGCTTTGAAAGTCTCCACTTTCCCATCTACACCAAGTTTTTTATTGAAGATCCACTTGCTCCCAATGGGTTTTACCCCTTCAGGAGCAACTTCCAAAGTCCACACTTTGTTGGTGTACATGGATTCCATCTCGGACCGCATTGCATCCAGCCATTTCACTGAGTCCCCACTCGTGATGGCCTGCTCGAAGCTAGTTGGGTCATCATCAACCATGATGCAATCCTCGCTCCCACTATCCATGAGAAAACCGTAGTATCTCTCAGGTGGGTTAGGAACCCTACTAGATCGGCGGAGAGGCTGAGGTTCGTTGGGAACTACCGAATCCTCTGGTTCCACTAAATCTTCAGTTGCAGTTTGTGTATCTGGAACTTCTTCCAGCTCTACCACTTTGCCACTAATTTCTTTTACAAGAAATTCCTTTTCTAAAAAGGTGGCATGTTGAGCAACAAACACTTTTTGTTCCTCACTGTGGTAGAAAAAATACCCATATGAGTTCTTCGGATATCCCACAAACTTGCAAAGAACTGACCATGCCTCGAGTTTGTCCGGATTTTTTCTTTTGACATAGGCCGGACAACCTCATATCTTAACTCGTTTAAGATATGGTCTCTTCCCACTCCATATCTCATATGGTGTGGTAGGTACAGATTTAGATGGAACTTAATTCAATAGGTATGCTGCTATCTCCAGCGCATACCCCCAGAAAGAAATAGGTAACTCAGCTGTGCTCATCATAGAGCGCACCATATCTAATAGGGTGTGGTTCCTCCGTTCAGATACACCGTTGTGCGGTGGTGTATATGGAGGAGTCAGCTGAGAGAGAATCCCATTCTCTTTTAAGAAGTCCGGGAATTCATTGGTCAAGTATTCACCTCCTCGATCAGATCGAAGGATTTTAATACTTTTCCCGGTTTGGTTCTCGACTTCTTGTTTATATTCTCTAAATTTCTCAAAAGCTTCTGATTTGTGTTTCATCAGGAACACATACCCGAATCTAGAGAGATCGTCAGTGAATGTAATAAAGTACGCAGAACCATTCCTGGCATGTATAGACATGGGGCCACATACATTACTATGTACCAGTCCCAAGAGTTCCGTAACTCTCTCTCCGTGTCCCATAAACGGAGTTTTGGTCATCTTGCCTTTGAGACATGACTGGCAAGTGTCATAAGATGAAAATTCAAACGGATTCAAATATCCATTTTTCTGTAACTTAGCTAGTCGTGTCGCATTGATGTGACCCAGTCTACAATGCCAAAAGAAGGATTCATTCATTTCTGAACTCTTCCTCTTGTGTGTGTTTGTTATGCTCAGAACTGTTGATTGATTTAGAACATAAATACCATTGCACATCGTGCCTGATCCAACCAACTTTTGGTTTAGAAAAATGTTCATAACATTATCCTGTAATACAAAATTATATCCCTCTTTACTCAACAAAAAAACCGATATAATGTTGCATATCAGGTTCGGTATGAAATAGCATTCGTTCAGAATCAATATATTACCAGTTGGCAATACAAGGTGATATTCCCCGACGGTTTTAGCTGCAACAATTGTACCATTTCCAACCCTTATGTCTTTATCACCTTCTCCATGTTCTCTACCTTTCCTAAGCCCATGTAACTGATTACATATTTGGGATCCTGACCTGGTATCTAATACCCAGGACGTAGAGGAAATAGAGAAACAGTTCTCTGTAACGAACACACCCGAAGAAAATGCATCAACATGTACTTTCTTCATTCTGGTGGCATGAGAATCCTGGTATTCCTCTATATCCTGTTTAGACTTATAACTCTTATAAGAAAGAACGGAACCAACGTTCCCCAGCACAGTATAACATGCGGGTTCGGTCAATACATCCATATTATTATATTTATTAAGGCATGATATGGTCGCTACCTGGAGAGAGAGAGAAGAAAACACTTTAGCGTATGCTTTTGCAAGATCAGATTGGTTATTATTATATCTAATCAGGATGGCTCCCACTGTTTTTATCAAATTTTCCTTCAAATCCTAAAAGAAAAGACTAGCCGGGATTAATTACACCCTACAACTTCGCCAATCTTTCAGCCAGGCCAGTGTCGGTACTTTGAGGGAGGTTCCCCGTGCTTTTGCACGGACCTAATTAAAGTAAACCTCGTTTTCCCAGAGGCGTAACCCCGTTGACACCTTTCTAGACACCTACTTGATCAGCTAATTGTTCTGTGTAAAACTCTTCCAGGAGTAACAATTACTCGCAGTGGGTATCGGGATCCAACTATCTCATAGAAGGTATGCAATCTCATTGCAAATCTCAACACTTGAAATTCCCGATAATATTTTTCCCCAAACGATCTATGACCTTGACAAGGTCAACAAACCATAGACCGTAAGTCAAGTTCAACCCTTCATTTCTTGATTGAATTAAACCCACCCGCACGACCCTTGACAAGGTCAACAAGGCCGTACGACTACCCTAAAACAATCTGCATCATATGCATAAACAGGTAAATACTGGTCAGCTACCGCACACTACGCCTTGACAAGGTCAACAAACGCAGCACGAATACTGAGCAGGACTTATCTGAAATGACAGAGGGCTACGACAGGTGTTTCTGAAAACCTATTGCGTAATGAACTTGATATCATCGTAGAATCATGTGAATTTTGAAATGGAGTGATTTTGAGGCTTTTATTAGTTTTGCTAAAGAGGTCACTCCCGGTGAAGGGATCTCGGCTCTTTCCTTATGGAATAAGGTGCAGGATATATCATATACATCACTATGCAAACCAAAACTCCAAAAGCAATCAAAAGCAAACCGAGTGTTGTAGCATCTGCCAGTTTTACTAAAGAAGTCACTCCCGGTGAAGGGATCTCGGCTCTTTCCTTATCGAATAAGGTGCAGGGTATATCATATATACCGCTATGCAAAGCAAAACTGTAGCTACCCTTTTTATTTGAAAATTTGATTCTACAACATCTTTTAGGTTTCTTTTCTTTCATTAATCACATTAATGAAGTCTCATCATTTAAGTCACCTAAAAATCACAGATAAATACGACGTACACTTATGCCATCCGCATTCGCCTCGATATCCCCTCGTGCACCGTTAGGTTAGGTAACTAACGGCAGAGCAGGGCAGGGCTAGCGCGGGTGTAAAACATAAGTAACGCCTATATAATATATCATATATACTATATACAGTATTTATCACAGAACATCAAATGATCACATCACAGATATCGCAGCAGAAGAAATATATGAAACATTGGATATAGTAGGACGTCCGTGTTTTATTTTGAGCCTCTATAAAACACGGATTCCACGGTCGCGATGAATAGCCAAACCCACACCCTAGACCCCTACGAGAGCGGCAAGCAACCCTACCAATTCTAGAGTTAGGAGACCCGGACTCGACTCCTCGAGTTGGTCTCCCACTGGACTCCAGAACCCGGTTACTTGTGCTCTCCTCCTTAGGTCTATCCTAGTGCGGAAAAGTAAATAATATACAAAAGGTGACATCAACCTCATCCCGGAAGTGCCCCAATAAAAGAATATTACATACATTTTATTTTACATGAATGAAAATAAAAACTCTCATCTCACAAAAACCCCCGGCTATTCAAAACGCGACGATCCAATATAACATATCCAGCAACACAGAACATCACATGTCATCAACGTAAGTAAATATGCGCATCCCAATTGTTGTTGACATATAGCAACAAAACCGGCGATATCACATATTACACTTACGGTCACAGATAAGAAAGTGTAAAACTACAACATTTGGAATCCACAATCTCTTTGGACATCGTAAATCCGAAATATCACATATTTCGCATTTCATGCCAAACTGTGTGAATTCCACATATTGTATCGCATTCCAGATAAATAGACAGTATTAAACTTTCTGATCGAATATTCAAATACCCAAGATTTCCTAAATAGCTCAACACTTGAGCGGAGTTCAAAAATTCCAGAATACGTCACAGTAGCAACGGTCCAGCCGTAGAAGGGTCGAGCCAACGCCTCACATGTGGCACGCCGTACTGCCCCAAACCCTAATATTCAAAGGGCAGTTCAAGACGGTCACATAATCGAGTTAAGGTTTGTTGTCTTCTAGAGGGTCCGTCACATCACATGCACGTTTTTCCGAATGATTTAAAACCCGATAAAAATTCAACACTTGAATGTTTTTCGTGCCGGGAAAAATTGAGTTAATGATTTCCGTTCGAACATTTTAATACTTTCTAAATTATCCGGAATAATACGAAATTAAATCTTCCGATCGAATCGACGAATACAAAAGGATCCCCGGAATACTCAACACTTGAGTCAGTTTAAAAATACCCATAAAATAGAACTATTAGATAACAATATTACTGTGCAAACCCCAAGTCAACCACTCACTGTACGGCCGCGGTTCCGCGGCACAAGCTGGGTATTGCCACGGAACCGCGGTGGTCCGTACGGATGACGTCACCAATTTTTCACCGTAATGCTTAGAAATCCCTGCTGTATTTTTTAGGTATTTTTAATTCTGAAAAAACCCAGATTTTGAAAAAAGTCCAGAGAGGGGGTCGTTTTGACGTTTTCGGATTCGATCGGGGTTTTAACTTCGTTAACACATCGCCTAATGCTCTAGCTAGGATTTGATACCACTGTAGGGTTATTAGGCACACTAACAAGGCTCTACAAGGCATCGGCCATGCCAAAATTAAATTTTTATGTGCCGAATAACACTAAGCAAGATCGTATACTGGAGTTTAGGCGAAACTAAAAGCAAGTAAAAAACTTTACTCTGAAGGGAATTCGAAATACAACCTTTGTAGATCGGTCCTTCACTTCTTTAGCTCCTTGATGAAGTCCCTTCGCTGCGATCGTGGTTCTCCCGGACCCTTGCATGGCTTCACGAGGCGAAAGGTGCGACCTTGCTTGAAGTCTCCGAGGCCGAAGATGATCTACGTCGAGGGAATTCCGACTCAAGCTCCTACTTCAGTAACTAGAGAATTAGTGAAGTAAACACCCTAAACTAAAGTGCTAGTCTAGTAGAGGATGGAGAAATAGGAAGTGGGTTCTCTTTAGAATTTTATTTCTCACAAGCTTTCTCACTTTTTTCAAAACCCTAGCAAGCTTTTTCTCTTGCTCAATGAAAAGAAGATGATGAACAAAAGAAAGAAATGAGAATAATGATCAAGTGAGAAGGCTAACCATGGTGAGTGAGTATCATATACTAACTCTTGTAGAGCCATAACCATGGCTAAAGTTTATGGTTGGGTTAAGAAATATCCATAGTAAAAACAAATTTAGTGGAATTAGTCAAATACTTCCACAAGCTTCCACAAGCTTCAAGCATTTAGCTAATCCTCTACTAATTTTGTAATTACTTTGAATATTAAAATCCAACATAAAAGATAGCATGGTGTAAGTCTCATACACACAAGTCTTGTGTATCATCAATCATGATACAAAAGAAAACACATTTTTAATATATATCATATATACATTAAAATTGTGCTCATGTGAGAAAAACCCTAAAGTGAATAAGTGTTAGTAAATGTAAACTAGTATATCTAATATACAATTATACACTTAATTATTAAATCAACACTTGACTTAATAATCCGGTCATATCTCATATAACCGGCTAACATTCATTGTATCGACTTATCGAATCAACACTTGATTCGATAACCCGGCTATATCATATATAACCGATCGATACAAAAAGTCACGAGAATTGAATACGGTATCACATACACGCATTATTCTCGGTCTCGCACATATCATATATGCGCTCCTATTTCGTTTTGCCTGAGCCAGTAAAACCTCTGTGTAGGACTCTAAAGACTCGTCAATACGCCGGCAGTAGGTGATGATCACATCAAGAACCCACAAGCCGTCAACGGTACTAGCTGGACGTAATGGCTACCCGGGTATTGAGCGATCAGAAGATCAGCAAGCAAGCCCGCTCCAACTCCTGTAAAAAAAACCTGCCAGTAACACTTCCCGTACTGTCCGGTCTCCTTGTATGATATGCCGCATATCAAGTCTAGGGGTGGTAAACGTCAGACCCCAATAACCGATAAGTCGTGCCGATGTGAGGCTCATAACGGGTCGAGAAACTACTGGTAACACTTACCTGCAAATCTCTAAATCAGCCCTGGCCAGGGACTTCCCTGTTATAGCCAATCGAGCACATCGCAACATCAACCCCCAATACCGGGAGAGACGAAACCCCTCCTATCGCTCATTGCCTCCATGTGACTCGGGACTGTACCCAAAAACCACCGTTTTGCACGCCCTCATGGACATGGTAAGGTGGAAATCAAAGCACAGTGGGAATCACACAAGACTCTATGACGATCTCGGGTCTACACACTAACCTGCACAAGTGTCACAAGAGAACTGCCATCTGACGTAAGGTATAATACCATCTGGGAGTTCTCGGCGAGTCCGTCCAGTGTACCCAGTCTCCACTGAGCACCCGTATACCATCTCTTATGTCAAACACCAATGGATATGGGATCATCCATCGCCCATCTCATGGGTCGAGAAGCGTATACGCTAGTCTACACTGGTATATCGATGCCCCGTCTCGATACACCCACGACTAGGGACCTTGAAGGATGTACTTATGGACTACCATGTCCCCACTAGTATGATCCGCATCATAGTCCAGGTAGTCAAGTACACATCCTAAGGGCTTTACCAACATGTAACTATAAGACAGTATAAAGAGACAAGTATACATGTTAAGATAAAGAGCAACCAGATAGCATACTATCATATCGAGCAAGAAAGTCCTCTCTATATATGTCCAAGCATCCAATATAATATACATCATCTGTACAATACTGGCCTCTAGGGCATACATACAACTAACAAATAGAGTCCAAATGCTCTCTTGTCGGATCTAAACGATCCCGTTAAGTAGATCTTAGTCTGGAAATTTGACTAACGTATCCTTAACAAACGTTTAAGTTGATCTTAGCCTCAAAAATGGCTAACGTATCTTTAAACCAAAACCCCAAACCCAAATCTAAGAAAATACGGATTTGGACTAATCCACGTCCTACGGGTGACGAAATAAATAGTCTCCGTATACAATCCACGGGCAACCACAAACAAAACAAACACCCACGACACGAAGTGAAATTCTGGAGAAGGAGAAAGTTGTTACTGCGATGCGGTAGCGTAATTAACTGCAGGGGCTTGCTCCTGCAGGGAAGAGCGTCCCTACAATCAAAACCCCCTCAAACGAGGGGGAATCTGACGAAGTCTGCTACATCGGCCGCATCCGTCTAAACCTCCGATACACGGTGCCATAAATCAACTTAGCATCTTCGGAGAGGTGGACGGGTAAAACCATATAGCATCTACCCCCGAATCTCAGGCAAGACGTCCTCACGTCGCGCCGCCATTCGGAGGGGAACAGCAGGCTCAAAGGAAACGCGGATTGCTTGTATATCCAATAATGTTCATCAGTGATCTGGAATGCCTATTATTGCGTCTGAAGAATGTACAATATCTATATATGATAGCTATTTAGACATCACTTATGTTTTACACCCGCGCTAGCCCAGCCCCCGCTCTGTCGTTAGTTAAGTAACCTAACGGGTGATGACGGGACCCAGTGGCGAATGCGGATGGCATAAGAGGACGTTGTATTTTCGTTGTTTTCGCAAATGATAGGTTAATTGATGGGACGGATTATATTAATGCAAAGAAAACAAACCAAAGTTGAATCGTTGGAACAAATTTAAAAGAAACCACTCAGTTATTTTAAAAGAGCAGAATTTTTTAATTGCGGAGCTTTAATCACTCCTTTTAAAAAAGCCATCAGGTTCCTTCGATTATATCAAGTTCACTACGTTCACGGTTTCGCCAAAACCAGTCGTAGCCCTCCGTCATTTCTTATGGATGGTCGGTAGTATTCAAGCTATGTTTGTTTGGCCCTTAATCAAGACATAGTGATTGGTAGCTGCCGGGGTATTCATTTGTTGCATAGATAGATGAGTTGATTTGGGACAGTCGTATTACTTTGTTTGGCCCTTAGTCAAGAGTATATACGGGTGGGTTCAAATTAACAAGATAATGATGGGTAGAACTTGACATGTGACTTATGATTTGTTGGCCTTTAGTCAAGGTCATAAGAACATGGGGCAAAAATCCACATCGGGAGTTTCTAAAGAAACTGAAACTTGCTAGTGTTGCATACCATTTGGAGTTTGATGAATGTTGGTAGGATTCCTTCAAAATTATCACGCGATGATATTTGGATCCCGATCCTACTGTGAGTATATGCTACTTATCAGGAGATTCGTCACTTAACGATCAATGCTATAAACCAAGTAGGTGTCGAGAAAGGTGTCAGCGGGGCTACGCCCCCAGAGAAAAGAGGTTATTTAATTAAGGAACTTCGCGAAAGCGTTGGAAAACCTCCCTCGAAGTACGGACACCGGCCTGGTTGAACGGTTAAGCAAGTATTGTACAGTAAGAATAGTCCTGGCTAATTCTTCTTTTATGGTTTGAGGAAGGATTCGAGAAACAGTGGGAGCCATCCAGTTTAGATAAACTAAAAACAAATCTAAACTTGCAAGAGCATCATGCTAAAGTGTTTTCTTCTCTCTCTCATTGCAGCGACCTTGTGACCATTACTAGGTTACATCTAGATAACAAGTTGACTGAATCTAACTTATATGACTGGCAAAGGTCTGTCCAGATGTCCATTGCCTATGACAAGCTGGACCACCCTATTACTAATCAAGATCCCGCCGTCCCGGGTCTAGTTTCCACCGTCGCGGATATGGATATCCGTCAGACAAGGGAAAAGGATAAAGCGAAAGCCAAGCGCCTCGTGTTGGCTTCAGTTGATGGTGTATACCAGAAGCAGCACGAGAAGATGGACTCAGTTTCCATCTTTCTCTATAACAAAGAATTATATGGAGAGCAATCTCATATCGCAAGATATGAGACCTCGAACGAATTAATTCAAGCGAGGTTGGCTGTCGGGTCATCTGTAGGGGACGACGTCCTTACGATGACTAGCTATATTGATGAGCTCAAGGACCTAGAGACCACGTTGGAAAACAGGTCATATGCTGATTTATTTTCACAGTCCCTACCCTCTACTTACACCCTGAAAGAAACCAGGGAGACACAAGCTCTGCTTAATGGGGGACCTTCTTCTTCTACATCCAGGGTGAAAGCAAAGGGTGAAAAGAGAAGATCTCTACAAAGCCGATATACGGTGTCGGTAAAGTAGGAGGAAAGGGAAGAGCAAAAGTTTCGGAACTTAGTGTAGCTAAAGAGGGAAGTTCCTATTGTTATGGGATTGGGCATTGGCAGAAGGATTGCAGGGCTTTGGAAGCCAGTAGCCAGGATACGAAGCATGTTGTGGCTTCGGCCTCAAGTGTGTTTGTAATTGAGAACTGTTTGTAAATTAACTCCACTTCCTGGGTAATAGATACCGGAGTAGGATCTCATATCTGTAATTCATTACATGCTTTGAGAAACCGTAGAGTTATCAGGGTAGGCGATTTGTCTCTCAGAGTTGCAAACGGAATGAGCGTGGACGCTGAATCCGTGGGAGAATATCGCCTAGGTTTGACAAGTGGTCAAATATTGATTCTACGTAACTGGTTGTATGTACCTAGTTTGACTTGTAATATCATATCAGTGTCCTCACTTTCGAGAGAGGGATATGACTTTACATTCGTAAGCGATGTAGTTCGCATCCACCTAAATCACGTTCTGATTGGGTCCGGTACATTAGATGACGGTATATACGTATTGAATCAAGCTCAGGTTTTCAATGTCCAGAACACACTTAAAAGAAAGTCTCCAGAAATAAATCAGGCTTTCTTATGGCATTGTAGACTAGGTCATATCAATGAAACACGGTTGACGAAGTTACATAGAGAAGGATATTTGAATCCGTTCGAATATCAATCTTATGCTACTTGTGAATCTTGTCTCATGAGAAAGATGACAAAGACTTCGTTTACTGGACACAGAGTAAGAGCGAGCGAGCTCTTAGGACTCGTACACAGTGATGTGTGCGGTCTAATGTCTACATATGCGCGAGGTGGTTTTTCCTACTTCATTACTTTTACGGATTATTTCTCTAGGTATGGATATATCTTCTTAATGAAGCATAAATCCGAGGAATTTGAGAAATTCCAAGAATACAAGAATGAAGTGGAAAAACAGACAGGCAAAAGTATCAAGACACTGAGACGCAGTTCTTGGTCCAATACCTCTGTATTGCGACAACAACGGCGCTTTAGCTTTAGCGAAGGAACCCAGGTCCCATCAGAAGTTCAGACACATCTTAAGGCGGTATCACCTGATCAGGGAGATCGTAGATCGCCGAGAGATTGAGGTAAAGAGAGTAGATACAGAGAATAACACTGCTGATCCATTCACAAAGGCCATTCCTCAGACGCAGTTCGAGAGGCTATTCGAGATGATAGGTCTGCGATATGCCAATACATGGCCCTAGTGCAAGTGGGAGATTGTTAGTGTTTATGCCCTAGAAGGCCATTACTGTATCATACTAGTTTGTATATTACTTAATGGAAGCTTGGGATATTCACAGGTGTATTGACAGTCTTGCTAAAAATGGTAGTATGCTACTTGGTTTGTGTCTACTTTAATATGTGCATATGTTTCTTGTAACGTATCTCTTATACATATTAGTAGAGCCCTTAGGATCTTTGCTTGATTACCAGCGTTGTGATGGCAGTCACACTAGTGGGGGCTGGGTAGTCTATTAGCAACATCCTATACATGTCCCTAGTCGTAGGATTATCGAGACAGGGCATCGATACTCCGGAGTAGACTAGTGTGTACGCTTCTCATCCCAGTTGGGGAGATGGTCTGTCCCACAGCCATCAGTACGTCGTACTGGAGATAGTATACATGTGCTCGTTGGGTTACGGGTACACCGGACAGGACTCGCGGGGGACTGTTGGTTGGTATTATACCCGTTGTCAGTTAAACAGTTCCCAGGTGACATGAGTACAGCTTAGTCCGTCGACTTGACACTGCTACTTCGCTTCGAGTGTGTTCCCAATGTTCTTAGATTACTAACCTACCACGGCTCAAAGGAGTCGTGCAAACAGGTAGTAGTTGGGTGCAGTCACGAAGCACTTGGAGGAAGTGGCGGTTAGACAAGATTCGTCTCTCCCGGTATTGGGGGTTGATATCACGCTGTGTATGGAGAGCCATTACGCAAAGTCCCTGGCCAGGGCAAGCGAGATTTACTGGTAGGTTCCAGTAGTTTCTCAAGGTGTAATGAGCTACGCTCCGACACGACTTATACCGCTATTAGAGGACTGACGCTTGCCGCCCCCCTAAGCCCGATATGTGATAGTCCTAGATGAACAGACCGGACTGTACGGAGATTGTCACATCAGGCTCAGTAGGAGTTCGGATGGGTTTCCTCATCGGCCTTCTTATCGACATCTACCTGGGGACCGTTACGTACAGCTAGTGCCGCTTGCGGTCTGTGGTTAAACCCACTGCCAGCGTAGTGTTGAGTCTTTAGAGTCCCACACAGAGAGTTTCCCTGCTTCGGGCGAAACGATATAGAGGTCATATGGTTTTACAACAGGGTTCGGACGCATACGTGTTTTTACGCACGTACGATGTTCGGACAGTTTTTACTAGTCGGCTTTGGTTTAAGCCAGATTCTAGTATCGGATTATTGGATTTATACAGTCTAAAGTTTTTCCAAGTTTTCACGGATAGGAGAGGCGTTCTCGTAATTTGTCGGGAAGCTTCTAGAAGGATGATGACTTGGAGGGTAAGGTGGCATTTGCATTTATTGGATTAATGAGTCATGGTGTGATTCATACATGGTGTTAATGATTCATTTATGATTTATATGACTCATGTGATGAATCACTATGTGTATTAATGAAACATGATGATATATCATTATCTGTTATTCATTTAATAATATGTTATGTTTCATATATACACAAATGATACCATTTATCCAAAAGGATTCTCATTCTCACCTTCTCTCTCCTCAAGTTCTCTCACTTCAAACCCTAACCCTAACCTCTCATGTGTTGAGATCAAGGGTTAGCAAGACTTGTTAATCCATAATCCTACTCTATATCCCCTAGGTTGCTTAGATTAGCAATTTGAGAAACCTAGTTACCTCAAGTTAGAGGTCAAGCTTGGAGTAGTAGCTCTCGGGTGGATCGTCTTTGACTCGAGGAGGCCGTTGAGGTGCCGACGTTCCATAGAGCCTACGAGGAGTGGAGGACAGCGATGAAGACCCGAAGGACAAGTAACGTGAGGTATAACTTCGTATCCGAGTAGTTAAACCTTTCGTAGTTTGCTAGTAATGGTTTAGACATGATCCGTGTGCTCAAGTCCGTGTTACGAAGCTTTGATAATTATTTTTCATATATTCCGCCTCCCCGCAAGCTCGTGGGGTGCGTGACATAGACTTACAATCATCTGTCTTTGAGAGGATTTGGGGATTGGTTTTTTTTGTTTGGCATCTCCATTGCTGCACTGGAATAATGCCAGGAGCAACTCATCGTTTGCCCCGAGAGGATTTGGGAATTGGTTTTTGCTTGGCATCAGTATCGCTACACTGGAATATGGTACCTGGAGCGAATCATCATTTGCGCTTGTTTATCAGGAAGTGATGGCTTAGGAAACAGGTTTTAGGTCCCTATCACCTAAGACTTTTCAATTCCGTGAGCCGTAAGGGTCTCACAAAGCATTTTCTCCCTACGGGTCGTAAGGATCCCGTAGGTGTATTTTCTCCTTAGGAGTCGTGGGGACTCCTAAGTGTGTTTCTCCTTTGTGAGTCGTAAGGATCTCACGCGGGGATTTTCTCCTCACAAAATCGAGAGGACTTTGTGAGTGTATTTCATCTCTTTTTCACGAGTTTGCGCCCTTTCGGGTTTTCACAAACTCGTCGGCAGTCCTGCTGTTTTTACTCACGGAGCCCTTTCGGGTTTTCATCCGTGCCCATTTTGCTTGTGGACATACCTTCTTTTTTTTCTTTCTTCACCGCCGGTGAGACTTTGAATGTGGTCTCACCGGTAGGACTTTGGAAAGATTGGGATTGTTTTACGCCCGTGGATCGTATACGGTTTTGCAGAATGTATGATCCAGACCGTAGGGCCGGAAAAATTTCGGGACTTTGTTGGCGTCTGCATCGCTGCACTGGAATATGGTACCAGGAGTGACTCATCATGCGCCGCTTGGGGATTGGGGAGCAATGGATTAGGAGACAGGTTTAGATCCCTATCGCCTAAGGCTTTTCAATTTTATAAGCCGTGAGGGTCCCATAAAAGCATTTTCTCCCTACGAGTCGTAAGGATCCCGCAGGTGTATTTCTCCTTAGGAGTCGTGAGGACTCCTAATGTGTTTTTCCTTCGTGAGTCGTAAGGATCCCACGAAGGTTTGTTCTCCTCATGTATCGTGAGGACACATGAGTGGGTCTTCCCAATGGACCATAATTCCAAGGGTGGAAACCAGCCGCGTAACTGGTGATTACGGTGAGGCATGGGTATGATGAGAATTATTTGAGCCCATGGATTGTATACGGTAGTCAATTTAGGGACTAACCATAGGGCTGGAAGAATTTTGAGAAATTAGATTTTGGTTGGCGTCTGCATCGTTGCACTGGAATATGGTACCAGGAGCGACTCATCATTCGCCTTTGTTTTGTTTTTTTTTTACCGCGATTGCTCTATCATTTCAGCTTTTCTTATCACGAAGATCGCGATTGCCCCATCATTTCGGCTTTTATTCGCGGTTGCCCCATCATTTCGGCTTTATTTTCATCTTTATTTTACTCGCTGGTTTTTATTGCGAGTTGCCCCATCATTTCGGCTTTTCTTTATTTCTCTTTTATTTACACATTTTTTGTTTATTTACATATATATATATATATTTTTACATTCGCAGTTTAACGACTTAGAGGTCGGCTGTTCCCAGTTTAATGACGTGGTGGTCGACTGTCCCCAGTTTAATGACGTGGTGGTCGATTCTTTCCAGTTTAATGACGTGGTGGTCGACTGTCCCCAGTTTAATGACGTGGTGGTCGACTGTCCCCAGTTTAATGACGTGGTGGTCGATTATTCCCAGTTTAATGACGTGGTGGTCGACTGTCCCCAGTTTAATGACGTGGTGGTCGACTGTTTTCAGAGAAAGGCAGATGTCTGAGAGAATCATGTCCCTGAAGGACTTCGGTCTCCGTTTGTATGAAATTGGCGGTCGCAGCTTGATTGCTTGTTAACATGCCAGGGGACAACGATATCTCTCATGCCTTGTATTGTTTCTCGACCCAATCCTTGAATATGCAACAGTCTTCAATAGTGTGTCCTAGCACTCGGTGGTACGGGCAAAAGTTGGGATGATCAGTCTTGTTCGCTTCACTCAGCCTTTTTGGTTCTGGTAGCCGCAAGCCATTCTTCAGAGCATCTTTAAAAATTTTGTGGACCTTGTCCCTTCGGAAAGAGTAGACCTTATTTCTTCTTTCTTCTAGAGTTGGCTCTCGAGATTTGTTAGTCTTTGCTCCGTCCGCTCTCTGCTTATCCAGAGAATCGGTGCTGTTGGAGCTTTCGTTTTTCCGGTTGTCGTCCTTTCGGTTTCTCCATGACTTATTGTTATCTTGGGAATCTAAGGAGGACTCCTGCTTTGAGCGCTCCAGCATCTGAACTTTCCTGGTCAGCTCTTGGAATGTTTTGAGACCCGCGGTGCATAGAAACGGGGCCATCCAATTGTTGAGATTTCCGACAAGGAGACTGACAGATTGGTCCTGCTCTATCGGCGGTTCACATTTGACGGAGAGGTTGCGCCATCGGGTTATAAAATCCGTGCTGCTTTCGTTGTTCTTTGGCTTGGTCCTTACGAGGTCGGTGATGGTGATCTTATCGCTAACGCTCATGAACCTCTGCCGAAACAGAGACTCCATTTGGACGAAAGTTGTGACGGAGCCATCCGGTATGCTCGCGTACCAGTCGAAAGCAACATCGGTCAAGCTATTAACGAACTGGCGGAGGAGAAGCGCATCATTGCCCCCAGTATTCACGCATGAGGCTTTAAAGTGGGCAATGTGCTGATTCGCATTTCCCGTCCCATCGAATCTTCCGAATTTAGGGATGACATAGCCGCTAGGAAATTCTACCAGATCATACTGAGCAGGATATGGTCTCCCACTACTGCTGATATCTTTTTGAGCTTCGGCTTCGGCCACCAATGTTTTGACTTTGCTGGCAACCAAATCCATGATTTGATCCTGAGTTAGCAGGCTACTGTCATCGGTAGACAAGACATTTCCCGAAATAGGATTCGGCTGATTTTCATGCGGTGCGCCCACTTTTGGATTTGAGGGAACGGGCGTCGGCTGTTTCGGGACATCGTTTCCCTGTTCATGAGAGCCTTGCGCCTGATTGGGCGGCCGAGGGGCAAGTTGGGCCGTGAGCTGTAAGACGACGTTTGTCAAGTCGTCAATTTTTTAGTAGAGCTTGGTCATCTCCTTGTCTTTATTCCTGAGCTGCTTTCGGAGCTCTTGAAGCAGCTCTTGCTCCGTTGTCCTGGGGCGAAAAGTCGGCTCTTCCTCGCTGTCCGAGCTTGACTCTACATGGACTGAGGGGTATTTCTTCCTGTCATCCTCGTCGAGAGGGTTTTCATCATCCAGCGGAGGTGGTTGTTCTTGGGAAGAGGCAACCACATTCAAGCCAGATTGGATTTGAGATGTGGTGGCCCCGTTCTTGCCCTTGCTGCGCGTGCCCACCGTGTAGACAGTGTGGACCACATATCTAGCCATTTCCTCATCTTCGGCGGGGTAACCCTGTTCTTCGAACCTCATGAGGTTCCGCCTAGCAGGAGCCCTAGCCCTTTGGTTGGCTCTATATCTGAGCCTTTTCTGTCTTAGCTTCTCGATTTTGAAGGCGTGGCGGGCATCCGTTATCCGGGAAGCCATTGTAAGTCGATTAGCGGGGAGCTTAGAGAAGACATCCGATCGAGCAGTTGTCAGGGCACCACCGGAGCTTGTTCGAGACGCGTTGTAGCTTTGTTGGTGTTGATGGCCTTGCCTCCAGCTGGGGCCAAGGAAAGTCGTTCAGACACCAACTTGCGTTTGGGTTGGGGCGCCCTTGAGATCACCACATTTGGTCTCCTGCCTTTCGAGACCGGTCTGTCTGTTGCTGGAGCTTGAGGAGCTGGAATGGCGTTAGCTGGCACGAACAGAATAGAGCCGAACTGTAGCAGCGGCTCCTCCCACTGTCGCCCAAGACTGGCTGGGAGGACCGTCCTGGAGTCCATCTTCATCGTGTATGAGATGGGAGCTGAGTTCATCTTTGGAAACATCGTTGAGAAGTGATTGCTTGAAAACCTGCATGAAAGGGCATTATTTTAGTATAAATATCGATATGTATATTGATTGAGTTTGCATGAATGCTTAACCCGAAATATGGGAGGAGAGATTGGTCCCACCGGGCGTGCCAGAATCTGTAGGGTGTTTTTCGTCACCCCATTGAGATGGGAATACGTGCGCTTGTCAGGCGTACTACAGATTCCCCCTGCCTAGGGTAGGCCGGGGTTTAATGATTGTGGGGATCCGATTCTCCGGCAGCCACGGACTAAACTGCCGTTAATTACCCCTCGCCTTTGGAGCGAGGGAACCTCCGATTGACGGGTTAAACTGGTCATGCGAACTCAATGTGCCGTGTGCGTGTGATGTGTTTTGAAAGGGGGTTTTGGATGTATCGGGGGCCTCGCAGAGTTTTTACGGGGGTCCCTCTATCCGGATAGCGGGCTAGGGGTCAAGGGGGCTAGCAGCCCCCTTACGGGGTGTGGGGCAGCGCCCTGGCCCAAAAACTTTTTGAGGGGAACAGTGTAGGGGAATGTGTGTACATATGTATACATATGTATATATATATATATATATATATAAAGAAGGGGAAAAGGCATCCAAAGGATGCATGGGGCAACGCCTCAAGCGTTGTGCGCTTAGGTGCTGGGCGCTTGGGCTCAAGCATGCCACGTGTCGGCACGTGGGCGCTTTGCGCTTGAGCGCTGGGCGCTTGAGCGCTGGGCGCTTGGGCGCAAGCGCGCCACGTGTCGGCACGTGGGCTCTTTGCGCTTGAGCGCTGAGCGCTTGAGCGCAAGCGCGCCACGTGTCGGCACGTGGGAACTTTGCGCTTGAGCGCTGGGCGCTTAAGCGCAAGCGCGCCACGTGTCGGCACGTGGGCGCTTTGCGCTTGAGCGCTGGGCGCTTGAGTGCAAGCGCGCCACGTGTCGGCACGTGGGCGCTTTGCGCTGGAGCGCTGGGCGCTGACGAGAAAAAGAGGCTTTTAGTCCCAGAAATAGGGTTTATAGTGGAGTTAAACTCCTAAAATGTTTTGGTTGATGAAAGGGGTTCTTCTTCTTCCTCCTCTGTTGGCTGGATCTTGAAGATCAAGAGATGTGAGATCTAAAAATCTCTTCTTTTTGAGATCTAATGGTAGATCCAAGTTCCCCTTTGTGGGTTTTGTGGTGAAAAACTATTTAGTTTTGGAAAAGGAAGAGTAAAACTCTTGATTTAATTCAAAAGAAAGAAGACGGTTTGAAGCCTTCAGAAAAGGGAAAGATGTACAAACCCTAGGTTTTTGAGAGAATGAAAAGTCTTACTTTATTCATCATCATGTTGCCTTTTATAGGCTTACATATTTACATATAGCCCCTTGGGCTTCACAAAATGGCATTTTGCCTATCCCATGGCTCATGTGCCATTTCATTTTTGCACATAAGCCATAGGCTTACAAAATATTGGCTTTATGCCCATTTTGTATACATTCATGTATAAAAAATTACATAAAAATTATTTATTACATGGTTTTGTTGTTGGCATGGAGAGGCTGGCCGCGGGCTCGACTTGGGCGTGGACCCGCTTGACCTGGGCTTGGGCCCACCTAGCTTGAAGGTTGACCTTGACTTTGACTTGGTCAACTGGGGTGTAACTTTTTACCCCAACAACTAGATCCTCCCGACTCACAGAGAGAAATACCTTTATGAGATCTTTACGGCTCATGAAGTCAAAAGCCTTAGTTGAAAAAATCCTAACCCTGTTTGGTAATCTGCCTTTGTTCAAATCAATAAAGACAAATGATGATTCCCAGTTGTAGCGATGCTGATGCCTAAACAGGCGTCAAACTTCAAGTCCTCTCACGGCAAATGATGATTCTCTCCTGGCAACATTCCAGTTGTAGCAATGCTGATGCCAAGATTGGTATCGGATTCCAAATCCTCAACTCACAATAAAAAACAGTGAGTGAAAAAACAGCCGAAATGATAAGGCAACTCGCAATAAAAAGAAGCGGGTAAAGATAAAAAAAATATAGCCGAAATGATAGGGCACCGCGGAAAATAGCCGAAACGATTGGGCAATCGCAATTTTCGCGATATAAAAACTGAAATGATAGAGCATCGCGGAAATAAAAAAAAGGAAAATAAGAGAAGAAAAAAAAATTCCTGCCCTATAAGTAGGTCCATACTGACTTGTGTATACAATCCATTGGCTTAAATGAAATAAAGGGAACCATATCTTCCCACCAGGTTCCATCAAAGGGAGAGCCAAGTCTTAACGGTACATCTATGTTAGTGATATCTGCCCTTGAGGCCATTATTGTATGATACTGGATTGTATATTACTTAATGGGAGCTTGGGATATACATGGATATAGTAACAGTCTTGCTCGAAATGGTAGTATGCTACCTGATTTGTTTCTACCTCAATATGTGCATGTGTTTTCTTAGGATATCGCTTATACATATTGGTAGAGCCCTTAAGATCTTTGCTTAATTACCGGCGTTGTGATGGCAGTCACACTGTGTTCGGAAGGCCATTACACAAAGTCCATGGCCAAGGCAAGCGAGGTTTACTGATAGGTACTCCAGTAGTTCCTCAGGGTGTTTTGGGCTATACTCCGACACGACTTATTGCGCTATTAGGGGTCTGACAATTACCGCCCCCTAGGCCCGATATGCGATACTCTTAGATGAACAGAACGGACTGTACAGAGATTGTCACATACAAACTCAGTAGGAGTTCGGATGAGTTAGCTCATCGGCCTTCTTATCAACATATACCTGGGTAGCCGTTACGTGCAGCTAGTACCGCTTGCGGCTAGTGGTTAAACCCACTGCCAGCGTAGTGTCGAGTCTTTAGAGTCCCACATAGAGAGTTTCCCTGCACCGGGAAAAAGGTGTAGAGGCCGTATGGTTTTTACGGCAGGGCTTCGATCACGTACGTGCACTTGTGCGCGTATGATGATCGGGCGAATAATACTAGTAGACTTTGGTTTAAGCCGGATCCTAATATTATATTGATGGATTGTTTCGTCTCTTAGTATTCATTTTCTTCGGAATACGAATGCGGGTGTGTATATATGGATGAAGGGCATTCTCGTAATTCCTTGGGATTGGCTTCTAGAAGGGGGACACCTATTAGGGTTTTATTCTTTTTGGATTAAACAAAATAGGTGGAGGAAATGAGATGGATTTGAGCATTGAACCTAGCATGGCTACTTGGTAACTCATGGTCATGAGTCATCACAAGATATTTGTGAAGGTTTGAAGATATTTTATTGTGATATTTATCTCATAAAATATCTAATATTCTTCATTCTATCAAAAGAGGGCAGCCAAGCTCATCTCCAATGTTCACAACTCCTCTCTCATTTCCTCAAGCCTCTTCTTCTTCCTCATAACCCTAGAACTCTCATGAGTTGAGAAACCTAGGGTTCCAAGAGACAAATCACTCCATCTTCTCACTCTACACAACCTAGGACATCTAGTTTAGTGAGCTAGATGCCGTAGTTATCTCGGATTTGAGGTAGGAGCTCGGATTATAAACTCTCGGGTGGATCGTTTTTGACTCGAGGAGGCCGTCGAGGTTGATTCGATCCATTCCTATCCTCGGAGCCTGCGATGACGAGGAGGACAGCGAGAAAACCCGAAGGACACAATACTATGAGGTATAACATTCATCCGAGTAGTTAAATCTCAAGTTGTTTGCTAGCTAGGGTTTGCGATCGATCCTTGGTTCAAGTCAGTGTTGTGAAGCCCGTAAAAATCATTTTTTGCTATTTCCGCCTCCCTGCGAAAACGTGGGGTGCATGACATTGACTTACAGTGGTATCAGAGCCTCTCATAAACCTTAGATAGCTTTTAGCAATGTTAGAAATCTGCCATTTTTGTCGCGCAAAAACTGCTGAGAAAAACAGTTTCCAAAAATGATAGTTTGAGATGTTTGTACACCCCGCGGGCTCACGATTTGAAATAAGAAGCCACAGGGTGGTGCATGGGCACTATGGAGAACCCTCGGGGAGGACCTAACGGCTGTACCCACTCCCTCAGACCACCACAAGGTGTTCTTGGCGGTAGGGACCCGAAACTGCCCCACCTTAGGATGTTTCGGGTATGCCTCACCCTATGGACACCTCGTGGTGGCCTCAGGGGTAGGGTACCCCCTCTAGGCCCCCCAACTCAAAGTTAATTTTGTGCTCTAACTCTCCGTGAAGGTTCGGGCGCATTTTATTTTGATTCGGACTTCCGAATTGGCTTCAAACCATCGTTTTTGGAACTTTAGCTCACTGGATTTTCAAGTTTTGGAAAATTGGTTAAGTTTGCTAATTGCATGCGGAATTCTAATGTCGCAGTAACTTTACAAGCTTTGTGATGTGTATATGTGTTTGGAAACGTCGACTAATTGCTATACATCGATTATTCGGGGTTGCACATATCTGTGTTGTTATGTTGGTTTGTGTATATGAACGTGTTGGATCGTCGTGGATGAATAGCCAGGGATGTGAGATGAGAGTTTTCATTCTTTCATTTGATGTAAATTTGCAAAGTGATGTTATATTATTTTGCGGGGCACATCCGGGTTGAGGTTTTAGCCACCGTTGTATTATTTGTTTTTACTGTTTTTTGCTCCTAGGATAGACCCAAGGTGGGGTGCACAAACTACCAGGTTCTTTGAAGTGCTGAGTGGCCTACTCACCTTGTTGAGGGAGGTTGCTTTGCTTCGAGAATTTGGTGGGTAGTTTGCTACACCCGTAAGGGTATAGGATGGGGTTTAGCTATTCATCACGACCGTGGAATCCGTCTTTCGTTACAGGCTCAAATGAAACGCGAAATTTCTAATATATCCAATGTGTTCATCTGTGATCTGGAATGCCTATCATTGCGTCTGAAGAATGGATATTATTATTATTATTATTATTATTATTATTATTATTATTATTATTATATATATATATATATTATAATAGACGTTGCTTATGTTTTGCATCTGTGCTAATCCAGCCCCCTCTCCGTCGTTAGTTAAGTAATCTAACTGGTCATGACAGGCCCCCGTGGCGAATGCGGATGGCATAAGCGTACGTTGCATTTTTGTTGTTTTCTGCAATGATAGGTTAATTGATGGGATTGCATTAAATTAATGCAAAGCAAACAAACCAAAGATGAATCGTTGGAACAATTTTAAAACCACTCGGTTTTTTCAAAACAGCAAACTTTTAAAAATGCGGAGTTTAAACCACTCCTTTTAAAAGCTATCAGGTTCCATCGATTATATTCACGGTTTTTCCAAAACCATTCGTAGCCTTCCATCATTTCATATGAATATTCAATAGTATTCAAGCTATATTCTTTGGCCTTAGTCAAGGCATAGTGATTGGTAGCTGCTGGGTATTCATATGTTGCATAGATAGATGCGTTGGTTTGGGACAGTCGTACTACTTTGTTATCCTTAGTCAAGGGTATGTACGGGTGGGTTCAAATTAACCTGGACAATGACGGGTAGAACTTGACATGTGACTTATGATTTGTTGGACTTAGTCAAGGTCATAAGAGCATGGGGCAAAAATCCATATCGGGAGTTTCTAAAGAAATTGAAACTTTCTAGTGTTGCATACCATTTGGAGTGTGATAATATTGGTAGGATTCCTTCAGCATTATCACACAATGATATTTTGATCCCGATCCTACTGTGAGTATATGCTACTCCTCGGTAGATTTTTTCACTTAACGATCAATGCTATAAACCAAGTAGGTGTCTAGAACAGTGTTAGCGGGGCTACGCCTCCAGGGAAAAGAGGTTATTTAATTAAGGAACTTCACGAAAGCGTCATAAAACCACCCTCGAAGTACCGACACTAGCCTGGTTGAACGATTAAGCAAGAATTGTACGGTGAGATTAATCCTGGCTAATTCTTCTTTTATGGTTTGAGGAAGGATTCGAGAAACAGTGGGAGTCATCCTGTTTAGATAAATTAAAAACCAATCTAAACTTGCAAGAGTATCATACTAAGTGTTTTCTTCTCTCTCTCTTAATTGCAGCGACCCCATGACCGGACATAGGTTACATCTAGATAATAAAATGACTGAATCTGACTATAATGATGGGCAAAGGTCTGTCCAGATGTCCATTGCCTATGACAAGCTGGGACACCTCATTACTACTCAAGCTCCCGCCATATCAGGTCCAGTTTCCACCGTCTCGGATTTTGATATCCGTAGACAAAGGAAAAAGACTGTGTGAATGCCAAGTGCCCGTTGTTGGCCTCAGTATATGATGAATACTAGAGGTAGCACGAGAAGATAGACTTAGTTTCCATCTTCCTCCATAACAAAAATTTATATGAAGAGCAATCTCGTATCGCAAGATATGAGATCTCGAAATAAATTGCTTCAAGCGAGGTTGGCTGTCGGGTCATCTGTAGGGGACCACATCCCTACAATGATTAGCTATATTAAAAAGCTCACGGACCTGGAGACCACATTGGAGAACAAGTCATGTACTGACTTGATTCTACAGTCCCTACCATCTATTTACACCCAGGGGAAGAAAGTTATACTTCCAGTTGAAGGCGTCCTGAAGGAAACCAGGGAGACACCCGCTCTTCTTATTTGGGAATTTTCCTCTTCTGGATCCAAAGCGAAAGCCAAGGGTGAGTAGAAGAAGACCTTTACAAAGTCGATAGACGGTGTCAGTAAAGTAGAAGGAAAGGGTAGGGAAAAAGTTTCATGGTTAATAGTAGGGAAGGAGGGATGTTCCTATTATTACAGTAAAGGGCATTGGCAGAAGGGATGCAGGGCTTGGAAAGCCAAAATCCAGAATCCGAAGAACGTTGTGGCTTCGACTTCGGGTGTGTTTGTGATTGAAAACAGTCTGTCAATTAACACTACTTCCTAGGTATAAGATACCAGATCAGGATCTCATATCTGTAATTCATTACAGGCTTTGAGAAACCATAAAGTTATCAGGGCAGTTGATATGACTCTCAGGGTTGCTAACGGAATGAGCGTGGGCGTTGTATCCGTAGGGTATATCATCTAGAATTGACAAGTGGGCAGATATTAATTCTACATAACTGTTTGTATATACCTAGTCTAGTTTGTAAGCGATGTGGTCCACATCCACCTAAATCAAAGTTTGATTGGGTCAGGTACACTAGATGACAGTATATCACCAGCCCCGGTCTTGTGGTCTTTCCTTTCGGTGATGTCCATTTTCACCTAATGCGCGGCCGGTGTTAAATCAAGCTCAGGTTTTCAACGTCCAGAACACACTTAAAAGAAAGTCTCCAGAAATAAATAAAACGTTCTTATGGCATTGTAGACCGGGTCACATCAATGAAACACGGTTGTCGAAGTTACATAGAGAAGGATATTTGGATCCGTTTGAATATCAGTCTTATGCAACCTGTCAATCTTGTCTCATAGGAAAGATGACAAAGACTCCGTTCATTGGACACGGAGTAAGAGCGAGCGAGCTCTTAGGACTCATACACAGCGACGTGTGTATTCCAATATCTATAGATGCACGAAGTGGTTATTCATATTTCATTACTTTTACGGATAATTTCTTTAGCTTAGGACATGTCTTCTTGATGAAGCATAAATCCGAGACCCGTTGAAAAATTCCGAGAATATAAGAATGATGTGGAAAACAAACAGGAAAAAGTATCAAGACACTGAGATCTGATCGATGTGGTGAATACTTAATTGCCGAATTCCTGGATTGCTCAAAAAAGAATGGAATTCTCTCTCAGCTTACTCTTCCATACACATCACAACACAACGGTGTATAGGAAAAGCGGAACCGAACCCTATTAGATATGGTTCATTCTATTATGAGTAACGTTGATTTTCCGCGATCCTTTTGAAGTTATGCACTAGAATCGGCTGCATACCTTTTGAATAAAGTTCCTACCAAGACTGCGTCTACCACACCATATCATATGTGCAGTGGGAGAAACCCTATCTTCAGTATATGAAGATATAGGGATGTCCGGCTTTTGTTGAAAAGCAGTATGCAGACAAGCTCGAGGCACGCTCAGTACTGTGTAGGTTTATGGGATACCCAAAGAAATTCAGGGGGTATCTTTTCTATTACGCAGAGGAACAAAACGTTTTTGTTTCTAGTCATGCCCACCTTTTAAAAAAATCATTTTTTGAAAAAGGAAGAGTGGGAGCGCAATAGAACTGGAAGAAATTCCAGAACCACAAACTATTACTGAAAGTATGGTAGAACCAGAGGTTTCAAAAGAACCGGACATCCCTGCGCCAATCCGCGGGACTAGTAGGCAGTCTCATCCGACCAAGAGATACTACGGTTATTCTCTTAGACGGGGATCGAGAGGATTGCATCATTGATAATGATGAGCCAACTAGCTTCCAGTAAGCCATTTAGATCGGTGACTCGGTAAAGTGGCTGGATGCAATACGGACCGAAATGGAGTCCATGTACACCAACAAAGTATGCACTTTGAACATTGCTCCAAAAGGGGTAAAACCCGTAGGCTGCAAATGGATCTTCAGAAAAAAGATTGGTGTAGATGGATAGGTTGAAACCTATAAGGCTAGACTTTTTGCAAAAGGTTTTCATCAAAGACCTAGTATGGACCATGATAAAACCTTTTCTCCAGTGTCTATGCTCAAATTCATTCGGATCCTTCTTGCCATTGATGCCTTCCAAGATTTTGAGATCCGGCAGATGGACGCAGAGACGGTTTTTCTAAATGGTAATTTGGAAGAATGCGTCTATATGGGTCAGCCATAGGGTTTCAATCAGAGTGGGAGCAGCGGGACAATGTGCAAGTTGCTTAAGTCCATTTATGGACTAAAGCAGGCATCGCGGAGTTGGAACATCTGTTTTTTATTGAGACAGTCAAAGAATTCGACTTTATCAAAAATCTAGATGAACCATGCATTTATAGTAAGATTGTAGCAAGAACTATGGAATTCCTCGTTGAGTACGTGGATGACATTCTCTTGATAGGAAATGACATTCCTATACTACAATCAGTCAAAGGATTCTTTGTCACAGAGGTTCTCCATGAAAGACTTGGGTGATACCAACTACATTCTGTGGATCCAGATCAATCGTGATAGATCAAAGAGTATGGTGGGACTTTCACAGTCAAGGTACATCAACACCATACTAAAATATTTACTATGGAAGATTCAAAGCGCGGTAGTCTACCGACTTGTCATGGAATCACCCTCTTTAAAGAGATGTCTTCCAAGACTGATTTGGAAAGGGCTCGCATAACATCTATACCCTATGCTTCTACGGTAGGCTCTATAATGTATGCGATGTTGTGTACCAGACCAGATGTTGCTTACATACTCAGCGTGGTAAGCCGATATCAGTCAAACCCAGGGGAGGAACACTAGATAGCAGTAAAGAACATTCTCAAGTACTTAAGATAGCCAAGGAGATGTTCTTGGTGTATGGAGGAAAAGACTTACAGATCGAGGCCTTTGCTGACTCCTGCTTCTAGAGTGATAAGAATGACTCCAAGTCCATATTGGGTTATGGCTTTACCCTTAATGCAGGGGCGGTCTGTTGGAAGAGCTCCAAGCAGGACACCGTTGTAGACTCTACGATGGAAACAGAGTAGTTCGCTGCATGAGATGGTGCAAAAGAGGAAGTATGGATGAGGAAGTTCTTAATTGAACTTCAGGTGGTTCCTTCCATTTGTTGGTCCAATACTTTAGTATTGTGACAACATACGGCGCTATATCTTTAGGGAAGGAACCCAGGCCCCATCAGAGATCCAGACATATCTTGAGGCGGTACCACCTGATCAGGGAGATCGTTGATCCTCAGGAGATCGAGGTGAGGAGAGTAGATACGGAGAACAACACTGCAGATCCACTCACAGAGACCATCCCTCAGACAGTGTTCAAGTGGATATTCGAGATCTTCGGTCTGTGATATGCTAGTACATGGCCTTAGTGAAAGTGGGAGATTGTTAGTGATATATACCGTAGAGGCCATTATTGTATCATACTGGATTGTATATACTTAATAGGAGCTTGGGATATACTCGGATATAGTAACAGTCTTGCTTGAAATGGTAGTATGCTACCTGGTTTGTTTCTACCTCAATATATGCATGTGTTTTCTTAGCATATCGCTTATACATATTGGTAGAGCCCTTAGGATCTTTGCTTGATTACCGACGTTGTGATTGCAGTCATACTGGTGGGGGCTGGGTAATCTATAAGCACATCCTATACAAGTCCCTAGTCATAGGATTATCGAGACGGGGTATCGATACTGCACAGTAGACTAGTGTATACGCTTCTCATTCCAGCAGGGAAGATGGTCTGTCCCACAACCATTAGTACGTCGTACAGGAGATAGTATGCAGGTGCTCATTAGGTTATGAGTACACTGGACAGGACTCATCGGGAACTGTTGGTGGGTATACCTATCGTCGGGTAGCAGTTCCCAGGTGACATGAGTACAGCTTAGTTCGTCGACTTGACACTACTGCTTCGCCTCGAGTGTGTTCTCATTGTACTTTGATTACTACCCTACCACGGCTCGAAGGAGTTATGCAAACAGGTAGTAGTTGGGTGCAGTCCCGAAGCACTTGGAGGCAGTAGCGGTTAGATAGGATTCGTCTCTCCCGGTATTGGGGGTTGATATCGCGCTGTGTTCGGAAGGCTATTACACAAAGTCCTTGGCCAAAGTAAGCGAGGTTTACTGGTAGGTACTCTAGTAGTTCCTCAGGGTGTTTTGGGCTATACTCCGACATGACTTATTGTGCTATTAGGGGTTTGGCAATTACCGCCCCCTAGGCCCGATATGTGATACTCTTAGACGAATAGAATAGATTGTACAGAGATTGTCACATACAGGCTCAGTAGGAGTTCGGATGAGTTAGCTCATCGGCCTTCTTATTAACATATACCTGGGTAGCCGTTACGTGCAGCTAGTACCGCTTGCGGCTTGTGGTTAAACCCACTGCCAGCGTAGTGTCGAGTCTTTAGAGTCCCACAAAGAGAGTTTCCCTGCACCGGGAAAAAGGTGTAAAGGTCGTATGGTTTTTACAGCAGGCTTCGATCATATACGTGCACTTGTGCGCGTATGATGATCGTACGGATAATACTAGTTGGCTTTGGTTTAAGCCAGATCCTAGTATTATATTGATGGATTGTTTCGTCTCTTAGTATTCGTTTTCTTCGGAATACGGATGCGGGTATTTATATACGGATGAGGGGCATTCTCGTAATTCCTCGGGATTGGCTTCTAGAAGGAGGACACCTATTAGGGTTTTATTCTTTTTGGATTAAACAAAATGGGTGGAGGAAATAAGGTGGATTTGAGCATTGAACCTAGCATGGCTACTTGGTGACTCATGGTCATGAGTCACCACAAGATATTTGTGAAGGTTTGAAGATATTTTATTATGATATTTATCTCATAAAATATCTAATATTCTTCATTCTATCAAAAGAGGGAAGCCAAGCTCATCTCCAATGTTCACAACTCCTCTCTCATTTCCTCAAGCCTCTTCTTCTTCCTCATAACCCTAGAACTCTCATGAGTTGAGAAACATAGGGTTCCAAGATACAAATCACTCCATCTTCTCACTCTACACAACCTAAGACATCTAGTTTAGCGAGCTAGATGCCGTAGTTATCTCGGATTTGAGGTAGGAGCTCGGACTATAGACTCTCGGGTGGATCGTCTTTGACTCGAGGATGCCGTCGAGGTTGCTTCGATCCGTTCTGATCCTCGGAGCCTACAATGACAATGAGGAAAGGGAGAAGACCCGAAGTACATGATACTACGAGGTTTAACATTCATCCGAGTAGTTAAACCTCAAGTTGTTTGCTAGTTAGGGTTTGTGATCGATCCTTGGTTCAAGTCGGTGTTGCGAAGCCCGTAAAAATCATTTTTTGCTATTTCCGCCTCCCCGCGAACACGTGGGGTGCGCGACATCGACTTACAATCTACAACCTAAAGACTATCCTGACGTTCTTTCTCGGTGCAGACACGACGCTAACAAGGACCTAAGTGTCGAACAAAGTGGAGTGATGGCAAAAGCTTAGCTCCAGGTCTCGATGGCAATATATGCGGCATAAAGACCAATTCAACGTCCCTCTTACTCCTGCAAAGTACAGATGTGGTGTCGACAAAGCTCCAAGGAGCTAAATCAAAACGGAGTAATGGAAAAATCCTAGCTCCGGCTCGACGTTCTTTCTTGGTGTAGACGTAACGTCAACAAAGACCAAAGGGTCAAATATATAAAAGTGGAGCAGCGGCATATTCCTAACTCCAGATCTTAATAGCAACATCTACAGTCTAGGGATCATCTCAACGTTCTTCTCATTCTAGCAGGATGCAGATGCGACGTCAAAAATGACACAAGGGTTAAATAAAAGAGGAGTAATGGAAAAATTCTAGCTCCAGCTCGACGTTCCTTCTTGGTGCAGACGTAACGTCAACAAAGACCAAAGGGTCAAATAAATAAAAGTGGAGTGACGACAAGATCCTAGCTCCGGATCTTGATGGCAACATCTGCAGCTTAGAGATCAGATCGACGTTTCTTCTCGGTACAGACGCAAAGTCATCAAGGACCTATGGGTCAAATAAAAGCGGGGTAATGGAAAAATCCAAGCCCTAGCTCGACGTCCCTTCTCGGTGCAGACACGGCGTCATCAAAGACTAAAAGGTCAAATCAAAATAGTGTAATGGAAAAATCATATCTCCAGCTCGACGTTCCTTCTCGGTGCAGACGCAACGTCAATAAAGACTAAAGGTTCAATTATATAAAAGTGGAGCAACGGTATATTCCTAGCTCCAGATCTTGATTGAAACATCTACAGTCTAGAAATAATCTCTACATGCTTCTCATTCTGACAGGGTGCAGATGCGACGTCAACAAAGACCGAAGGGTCGAACAAAAGTGGAGTGATGGAAAAATCCTAGCTCCGGATCTCAAATGGCAACATATACAGCCTAGAGATCAACTCGACGTTCCTCCTAATTCCAGCAGGGTGCAGACGCAATGGTTAGACAAAAAGGGAGCAACGACATATTCCTAGCTCCAGATCTCGATGGCAACATCTACAGCCTACAGATCATCTCGACGTTCATCCTCATTCCAGCAGGGTGCGGATGTAACTATAAAATGAAATTGGAGCAATGGCATATTCCTAGCTCCAGATCTCGATTGCAATACATACAACATAAAGATCACACAGATGTTTTCCTGACTTCAGCAAAGAATCGGTACGACATCATCAAAGCAAAAATGAAGTGGCGGCATATTCCTAATTTCGGGTCTTGACGGCAATACATACAAAGCCTAAAGACCATTGGAGATCATCGGTTATGACTCATCGGGGCTCCAAATTGAGCCTAACCTCAAGTAAAAAGCGCCATGGCAAATACCTAACACTTGTTGTAACGACCCTGAATTTTCTGTACAATTTTTTTTTCTTAAAATAAAGAAAGGAGTTTGCAAGTCTGAGCACAATTTAAAAGTTATTCTTGTTTAAGAATAGTAAGAAAGCACTTGTAGCTCATTGGTAAAGCCTTGTACTGCTGTGACATAGCCCCTGTGTTCGAATCTCATCAGCTACATATTATTTTTCCTGATTATTCATTTAAACTTTTTGGAAGCCCAAAAGTTTACACATGCACTGCACACAAAACTGAAAAGTCTGGAAAATTAATACTGAGTAGGACACGTGTATACAATCCAACCCCCCAACTCCTCTGTATGGCCGGCGAGATTCGCTATAGGGTCGGCGATACCGGGCCATCCGTAGGGGATAAGGCCCGTGCTTTGCACACAACACCCTTTGGCCTACCCCACTACCCCTGTTCTGTTTTTTTCTCTGCAATTTAACAGAGAATTAAAATTCATCTTTAATCTCATTTTTAATACTTTTTAATTCAATCTTTCAATTTCAAAACCCTAATTTCATCCTATAAATACAACCCTATACCCTAGCCCCTCCTTATTCTGAAATCTCTAGTCAAAATTATCAAAAATTCTCAAGTCCAAGAAGAGTACAAATGGAGTTAGCCCAAGGTCAAATTCCAGCGAGTATTAGAAGCGATTCCGGCAACCCCACGACGTCACGAAGTGTCACGCTCTACTTCCCAGAGTACGGTAAGGAGACGTGAAGGATCACGCGACGTATTTACTCAGAAGTAAATACGCTAAGCGTATATAAGCAATATAATGTAAAAGTACACAACAAAGACATAAGATGTAAATGAACAGCAAATTTTTATATATTAAACATTTTTTACAATACAATACTGGAAAGTAAATACAATGCTGGAAAGTAAATACAATACTGGAAAGCAACGCCTAATACCTCTCATTGAACTTTTTATATATTAAATATCTCAGAAAACTGCATTTTAATACATCTCATTCATTATCAATTTTGTTATATATAGGTACTATTAATCAGTGTCTGCTTAGTAATTACAGATTACAGGTATTCATGATAAAATACTGGAAACACACTCAATATCAAGGATATAGCATTTGGGAGCCGACACTGCAATCAGAACAGAAAACCGACCGATATTCAAAGAGCTCTTTTGCAATAAACATGTGTGCACACAATTTTGGTTCAACACGTTGCATGTGTGCACATGCTCTTTTCCACATGGACCATGGTAGGGGCTGCCATGACACAACATATTGTGCAAGTGGGCATGGGTGTTAAATGCTAAAAGTTTTGATGTGATATGAAGATCATGTTTCCCTCCAAAATCCCTGAGTAGTAACCATGAGTTTATACAGAAATCAAGCAGCACCAGGATGATGTTGGAGAGTACTCGAGTTCACCATGCCAACACGAGCCACTTTGCCCACAACAAAACCGGCGACAACCCCCAAAATGACCAGCATCATCGGGCCCCCTAGATCCATTTCCCCCCATTTTTCTTCTGGCATTTTATAGGCATCACATCATCCCATCTATATTGTTTGTTTATTCTATTTTGATACCTATAAATACCAAAACAGATTAGAGCCAAGGGGATGCCTAGAATGTAATATATACCATTTTCATTTTCTTTTGTTTTTTGTTTAGGCTTGAGAGTTGTGTGGGCTTTAGCTTGGTTTCTTCTTCTTCTTCCCTCTTGAAGCTTTATTTTAAGATCTTCATTATAAAGGTTGAACAAGTTACCAATATCTTGTATCTCAACTACATCAAGTGTTAAATAATATTGCTTTTGTTTTGTTTCTTTAACTCTTTTTCTTACATGCTTTCTTTTGCTATTATTATGTGTAACTAATCTTCTTTAGTTGTGGTTATGGTGAGGATGCGAGATGATAGGCCTTGCCTTCCTCCTCCTCTTGTTCATGTTTAATGTGCTTATATTTATGATTCTAACTTAGAGATTGTTTCATGTAATGATGTGATATGGTGTGTTGAAAACATGGTTACTTTATAACCTCTTCATATACCATATTCACTCCCTTTCCCCATTTCACAATGTTTAAGATAAAATCAATTTGGTGTTAAGTTTGCTAAGTTTAGATACGGTATTTTGTGACCAAGTGCTTGACAAATCCTCGGTTTTCATATACCCTATACTATCACAAACACTTAGCAAACTTAACACTAAAACTAATTGCTCTCACTCACTAATTTGTGTTTTTGATATTGTCGTATGCTTGCTAACCCTTGTGCTTAGTATTGATACCTCAAACTTGGGCATAAAAACAGTAAGTGAACAATACAGACTCGTTTCGTGTTTTGCGTCAAATATCGGTATTTTGATGATTTATGCTTCGCAACCGCCTTGACAAGTCATGCTTCACACCGGGTTCGACACAAGGATGGACAACTCATGAGCAAGGGAGTGTCGAAGGAATCGTTGCGATTCGACCATCCGAGCCAAAACCATGGCCATTTCTTTCTTAACTTGTTTTCTTTGTTTTCGTGTTTTATATTTTTGTGACAAACCAACAAATTCATTATTTGTTGAATCTTAAGCAACAAAACCTAATACAAAATTCCCTGCGGATCGACCCGTACTTGCCAGCTCGCTACAACGCGCCGTGCACTTGTGGTTTTTATAAATTTTAAAACAAGACCGAGCTCGCGTGCGCGTCCATTTCCTTAAAACGATTCAATTTTCAAAACATACACGTTTGCGCGCGCGGGTAAAGTCCTAACAGTTATGTTAACGCAGTTGTTTGTAGCTTAGTACAGAATATGCCAGTGTATATGAGAGGAGTCCATCTTACCCCGTGGACTATGGTATAAGGAGCACAAGGCCCCGTCAAAACCCACGGGACAACGTCAACGGATATTCAGGTAAGGTGTATTAAAGTGACCGTCTCATGTCACTTTAAACACATTCCGTACCAATCTACCTCTTTAAACCCCGTAATATATTATTGTATTGTTTTGTAGTGATTAGCAAATATAAGACTTGCTGAAACCATGATATCAATAGTTCATATAAATGGATAAGGATATAAACGGATGGTCATGTAGACAAGTCAAATGTATATCCATGGATCGGTCAAATCAAGTCATGTTGATATAGATTGTATTCTGGATAAAAGTATTCATGTTGCATTGGAGTTATATTGAATTGTATACAAGAATGGATTGATTTCAGATTAGACTGAGACTCTGACTGAATCAGACACTTAAACAGAATTGAAGTCCTGAATTAGTTTTTGAGTTATCGGTAACTGTTGCACATGGACGTCAGGATTTATGACTTTTTCCAAGCCAAATACCATTGATAACCCCGTTTTAGTTGTTTACCTTAAATAGGCAGGCACCCACATTCTCCGGCTCCCTGAGGCTCAAGAGAATTGGTCCCGCTTAAACCTATATTTACTAGGGTCCTTATTGTAAATTAATATAACTTGAGAGGGTTTTTATGAAAAATAGTTTTGATATATTTTCAAAATAAACCTCAAGTATTTAATTACCATCTTTAGGGTTTTCATAGATGTAATTTTAAAAGTTATGAGATGGTCTAGTGGATATAAATCTAATTTTAATAGTATAGGGTATTTTCATGTAATTTGACTTGTATTGATTTGTGATGGTATTTTCATGAACTTTTGTGATTCTTTTCTTTTGATTAAGAAAACATGGAATTATTAAATATATTTAAAATAGATATTTTGATAATATTTATATACATATATATATATATATATTAAAAATAGAATTTATTTATTATAGAAATCACGTTTTCTTTAAAATTGTAATATAAATTCCATCGAGATCGTATTCTCCGTGAGGAGGTCTGCATCTTACCCTACTAGCCCGATGTATATGCGATAACCCGCACCAACCAAATTGGATTCCCCAAAATGTGTTGTAAGGAAATAATTGTATGGAATTTAATTAAAACAATCTTAAAGAATACGGTTTTTAATAGTTTAGGGTATTTTATCGTAAAATTGTATTAGTCCCAAAAATATTGTAAAGAGGCAATCGTGCTATGTCATGATGAGTGTTGTGATGAGGTAGGTCATTACCTCGTGAGTTTTCTAAAAGTAATATGGGTAATATGATGAAGTAATTTCGAATAGAAAGTTTGTGGTATTTAACCGTAAAAGTGCAATAAAAGTGTTTTTATATTTAGTTTTGAATTAAATTTTTTTTCTAATTATAGTTTAATTTTTAACAAACTAAGTACAATGATTTAGATAAATAGTTCTTAAGAAAAATTGTTAGTTTAAGAAGTTTTAGAGATTGATGTCGGTATAACTCCACTTACCGACATCAATGAAAAGAAGAAGTTTTGAGAGGTGAAAAGAAGATAGTAGAGGGGGCTTACTAGATTAGGGTAAAGAGAAGAGATGGAGAAAGATTTGAAAGCATCGTGGAGTCACGGTGTCTCCGAATTTGTCCCGAAACGTCGCGGGAACTTGACCTTGGGCTAACTCCATTTGTACAACTTTTTGGACTTAGAAAATTTTGAGAGTTTTGATACTAGATTTCAGAATGAGGAGGACTAGGGTGTAGGGTGGTATTTATAGGATATAATTAGGGTTTAGGGTATTAAACATGAGAATTAAAATGCATTAAAATTTGATTTTAAAGCTCATTTTAATTCTCTGTTAATGTGCAGGAAAATCAAACAGACTAGGGTTAGTGGGGGGAGTCCAAGGGGTTCTAGGGCAAAAATTGATGGCATTAGGGATGGGGGAGCCCGGCAGCACCGACCCAGAACCCAATCTCGCCGGCCATCTTGGTGAGATGGGGCGTGGAATTGCTGCCACATGTCGGGGTCAGTTTAATTAACAATTTCCACATGTTTGATTTCTGATACTTTTCATTTTTACATGTGTTGCACATGTAAACTTTTGGGCTTCCAAAATGTTTTTTAAAAAATCAGCAAAAATAATATGTGGCTGAGGGGATTCGAACACAGGGGCTACGTCACAGCAGTGCAAGGCTTTACCAATGAGCTACAAGTGCTTTCTTGCTATTTTAAAACAAATCAAATTTATAACTTGTGCTCAGGATTTACAAATACTCCATTTGTACATTAAATTTTAAAAAATTCTGTACATTAAGACAAAGTTGTTACATTCTACCCTCCTTTCAAAAATTTCGTCCTCGAAATTTACAATTATTTAAGGACTAATTTACAAGCAAGTGAGGGTATCTTGCACACATGTCGTCTTATCTTTCCCATGTTGATTCTCCTAGTGAGTCTTTTCTCCACATCACTCGAACCAAGTTTACTTCCTTGTTTCGAAGTGACTTCACCTTTCTGTCCAGAATTTCAACGGGTTGTTGATCACAAGATAGGTTCGTCTGTACCGTGAGCTCAGAGTGATCGAGAATGTGACTGGGGTCACTAACATGCTTTCTGAGTTGGGATATGTGGAACACATTGTGCACTCCTTCCAATGAGGGTGGAAGTGTCAAGCGGTATGCCATTTCTCCGACTCGTTCAAGTATGTCGAATGGTCAAATATATCTCGGCTTAACTTACCCCGCTTTCCAAAACAAATCACTCCACGGTTTGGAGAAATCTTCAGAAAGACATGATCACCCAGTTAGAACTCCAAGTGTCGGCGCTTTGCATCGGTCCAGTGCTTCTGTTGATTTTGGGCTAGGCGCATTCGTTCCCTGATAGTGCGAACTACATCTACAGTCGTCACTATCATCTTAGGTCCAAGGAGTTTTCTATCTCCGATATCGTCTCAACTTAATGGTGAACGACACATCCTTCCATAGAGCGCTGCAAAGAGTGCCATTCCAATACTCGCTTGGTAGCTGTTGTTGTATGAAAACTCCACAAGATGTAGGTGATCTTCCCACGATCCTCCGAAGTCTAACATACACGCTCTTAGCATATCTCCAAGAATCTGAATCATTCGCTCAGACTGACCATCTGTTTATGGATGATAAGATGTGCTAAAGTTCAGACTTGTTCCTAAGCTAGCTTGCAGACTCTGCCAAAATTATGATCGGAATCTGGTGTCACGATCGGAGACAATGCAAACCGGTACTCCATGTAATCTCACAATCTCCTGCATGAGTTCATGGGTATCAGAGATAGTACACTATGAAGAGTTTAAATCTTACTTAGATTTATACTTCCATGTATTTCTTTGCTAGTGTCTCGGTAGATTGGTCAACTCGAAAGCGAATAAAGTGAGCCGACTTTGTGAGTTGATCCACAATAACCCATACAGTATTGCGAGGAAGTGCATTCATGAATTCCATGGTAATGTGTTGCCACTTCCATTCTGTAATAAATAACGGTTGAAGTAAACCAGCAGTCCTGTGATATTCAGCTTTTACTTGCTGACACACCAAACATTTAGCGACGCTTCTGGCTACTTCATGCTTCATTCCATGCCACCAGTAATGTTGACGTAGATCTTTGTACATCTTTATACCACCAGGGTGTACTGAGTATGGGGAGCTGTGAGCTTTTTTCATCAATTCTTCCCGAACAGGACCTTGTGGTACACACAATCTACTGCCGTATCTCAAAGATCCGTCTTCATGGATGATGAAGTCTGTTCTAAGTCCACTTGTTAGTTATATGTATGCCCTAGAGACCATTATTGTATATGATTGTATATTATAGTAGATGCTTGGAAATATATAGAGAGAGGACTTTCTTGCTCGACATGATAGTATGCTATCTGGTTGCCCTTTGTCTTAACATGTATATTAGTATTATTATACTATCTCTCTCTGATACATGTTGAAAAAGCCCTTAGGATGTTGGCTTGACTACCAGGACTATGATGCAGATCATACTAGTAGGGCCAGGGTAGTCTGTAAGCACATTCTTTAATTGTTCATAGTCGAGAGAGTATCGAAACAGGGTATCGATATTGCAGAGTAGACTAGTGTGTACATTTCTTAACCCTGTATGGGGCGATGGTTGATCCCACATCTATTGGTGTTTGACATCAAAGATTGTACATTCGTGCTCATTGGAGAATGGGTACACCGAACAAGACTCGTCGAGAACTCCTAGATGGTATTATACCTATCGTCAGATAGCAGTTCTCTGGTGACACTGGTACAGGTTAGTGTGTAGACCCGAGATCGTCATAGAGTATTGTGTGGCTCCCACTATGCTTTGATTTCCTCCCTACCACGGCTCAAAGGTGTTGGAGATAGTGCCCTCAGAGTCAATTATTGGATCACAGGCATGTGATTGCAATGATTGAGGGAAGACCTATCCCAGGAGGACAGTCTTACTCAAGATGATAGTATGCTATCTGGTTTACCTTTATCATCGTGTACTGTTTTAGGTGACTTTACAGGTCACTATTGCACGTTGATAGAGCCCCTAAGATTCTTGCTTGACTGCCAGCAGTATGAGGGCGATCATATACGTGGGAGCTGGCAGTCTATAAGCACATCCTTAAAAGGTCCCTAGTCGTGGGAGTTTCGAGACAGGGCATCGATACTCCATAGTAGACTAGTGTATACAGTCGAGACCCCGACGAGGGGCGGTGGCCGGTCTCACAAGCCGCTGGTGTCAGTTGGTTCACTTAAGATGTATACAGGTGCTCATTGGGTTATAACCACACCGGACAGGACTCGCCGGGAACATGCTAGTTAGTCTTATACCTGACGTCAGATAGCAGTTCCCTGGTGACATGTGTACAGGTTAGTTCATCTACCTGAGGATCGTCATTTGTCTCGTGTGAGTGCCCACTGTACTTTGATTACTACCCTACCACGCTCAAAGGAGACGTGCAAACAGGTTTTAGTTGGGTATAGTCCCGAGCCACATGGAGGCAGTGAGCGGATCTTCAGGGGTTCGTCTCTCCTGATATTGGGGGTGAGGTCACGCTGTGTCTAGGAGAGCCATTACACGAAGTCCTTGGCCAAGGCAGGAGATTTACTGGTAGGTATTCCAGTAGTATCTCAGGGTGTTCTGGGCTACACTCCGACACGACTTGTACCGCTTTTGGGGGTCTGACTTTTACCAACCCCCTAGGCCCGCCATGCGATGCTCATAGATGAACGGACCGGACTATACGGATATTGTCACTGACAGGCTCAGTAGGGTGTCAGGATGAGTTCGCTCATCGACGTCCCTTTTGGTCAATAGCTGGTAGCCCGTCACGTATGGCTAATACCTCTGACGTGCTAGTGGTTAAATCCACAGCCATAGTATTGACGAGTCTTTAGAGTCCCCTACATTCAGTTACTCAAGTTTCGGGCGAAACGCTGTAGAGACCGTATGGAGATATGGCAGGGTTCGATCAGATACGTGCGGTATTGCACGGATCAGGATCAGACGGTTAGTACTAGAGGCCGTATGGATATATGGCAGGGTTCGATCAGATACGTGCGGTATTGCACGGATCAGGATCGGACGGATAATACTAGCCGGCTTTGGTTTAAGCCGGATCCTAGTATAATACAGTGTAGATTTTGTCTCTTTGCATTTGTATTTCGGTCGGAATACAAATGCGGGTATGTATATACAGTAGCGGGGTTTTCCTGTAATTTATTACGGGATCAGTTTTTTGGAGTTGCCAGTTTGTTTTCCGTTTCAGCCATATTTCTTTGTATCTTTCATTAGCCGAAGATTGGTGGAGGATGGCTTATTTGCAATTGTGCAAATAAGCATTTGTGGAGGGTGGTCTTTGCATATTCTTGTGTCATGATAATTCTTCCACCCTTGACTTTCTTGAGTTCATGATTGCTTGACTTTTTGAAGCAATCATGGTTGTTGATTGGTTGGTGGAGTGTGGGCTTTGATTGTGATCATGTTTCATGATAACATTTTACCACTCTCTTGCATTATTCTTGTGGGGCTCTCACTCCCTCTCTCATTTCACTCCACTCCCACCATGAGCTTGGCCGGCCATCTTAGAGGGAGGGGCTGCCTATTTTTTGGGTAGGGAATTTTTGCTCCTATCATGCTACAAAATTCCCAAGTTCATCCACAAAAGGCTTTGATCTATTTTCCTCCACCAAAAGGCAACTTCCAATACCCCAAATGAGACATAGGTTCTACACTATCCTACAGCAAACCTTGGGCACGTCGACTCGCCAACTTCGTGCCCGAGTTGCCTCGGTCCAGAGGTGGGAGCCCGTAAAAGAAGCAGGCGACGTGGTGCCCTTCCGGCGACTTGGTGGAGACCGAAGATTCCGCGGGGAGATCGGGACGACGACGAGAAGACCGAAGGACATGGATCGCTCGGTATATCTCTCTACCCCCCTCTCTTGATAGCTAGGACTAGATTAATGGCACGATCCGGGTTTATAGTGCGCGGTGGTGTCGGTTTGAAAAGTTAAAGTTTAGCATCGCTTCCGCATTCCGGGGTCGGATTGACGGCCGGGGCGCCGCCGTGCACTTACAGTGGTATCAGAGCCTCGCCATTAACCTAGTCTAGCTTTGGCTAATGTGTTTTACATTTCCGATCGAACAAAATCCCAAAACCGCGTTTTCATGCATATCAGTTTTCTGTCGAAAATTTTTTGGCTCCAAAAACTTTTCAGGTTATTGCAGAATGATGTGCAGGGAATCCTAAGAACACTGTAAAATTTTGGTGACCTGATCTTTCCATACGACCGCGGAACCGCGGCCATAACCCCTCTTTGGCCGCGGTTCCGCCGCAGGAATTTAGTTTCATTCCACCAGTTTTTTGCAGTGGGCTTTTGGGCTGAAAATAGAGGTTTTGGTATACTTTGTTTGGGCCCAGAATTTCTTTAACTGCAACAGTAATGCTTGGGGCCCACTTGATAAATTTTGATCGATCGGATATTTTAAACACATTTGTTCACAGTATTTACATTATATCTGCGACCGTGAATGTCACTTGATCGGTAAATCCTGTCTAACTGCTATAGCCCGGTTAGACGGATTTGGGAACGTGACATTCACGTTGATGTTCTGTGATTGTGCTGTGATGTTGCGGATTGGTCGTAGGGGATAGCCTGGATGCAATGGTAGTACAGATTTGGTTGTATTATGTACATTTGATATTGCGGGGCGAGCGTCCGACATGTGGACTGCCGTCACTGTCTGTTTGTATATTATTCTTTTGGGGCACGACCAGGTTGCGGTCGATGTACCCGTTGTATGTATATTTTACTTTCTGTACTAGGATTACCCCAAGGTGGGGTGCACGGATAGCCGGGTTCTAGAGGGCAACAAGCCCGCATCTCATGGCATTGAGACGGAGGGGGCTTCACTCTAGAATTAGCGGGCTATTCGCCGCACTCGTAGGGGGTACAGGTTGACCCAGGAGGGGTGCCCAAGTTACCGGATTCCGTGAAGTGCCGGGTGGTCCATTCACGTTGCTGAAGGGGGCTGCCTCGCTTCAGGTTTTGGCGGGTAACTTGCCGCGCCCGTAGGGGTCTAGGATTTCATTGCACAGGCTATCCACACGACCAGGGGAACGTCGGGTTTCAGTAGTGGCTCTGTGAAACCCGGGGATCCCAGATATCTGTATTGTTCTGTGATGCTGTACATTTTTGTGATGTTGCATTTTTATCACGCCTTGAGCGAAATATTATATATTGATATATATACTAGTAGATGTTGTATATGTTTTGCATCCCCGCTAGTCCAGTCCCCGCTCTGTCGTTAGTTAGCTAACCTAACGGGTAATGACGGGACCCAGTGGCGAATGCGGATGGCATATAGGTACATCATTATATTTCGTTCTTTGTGGTGTGATCAATTGATGGGACTGCGTTGATTCGAATCAATGCAAGTTAAAAACAAACATATTCTGATGTTGTTGGAACACTTTTCAAAAAGCTGTTATTGCAAGGAGGTTCTCTTTTGTTTTGCATCGTGGTATTCAGTTGGAATATCCTGCTCCTCAGTCGACGAGGCAAGGGCCGAGATCCCTTCACCGGGAGTGACCCCTTGGACAGAAGTTTGCGTCAGGGTAATAACTTCACTATAGCCGATTACTTTTGCTTTGCATCGTGGTATTCAGTTGGAATATCCTGCACCTCATTCTACGGAGAAAGAGCCGAGATCCCTTCACCGGGAGTGACCTCTTTAGCAAAAGTTTTCGTCACTATATTTTCATAAAAGCTATCCAGTTCCTTCAACGATATCAAGTTCATTACGTTAAAGGTTTTCGCCAGAAACCATTCGTAGCCCTCCGTCGTTTCATATGGGTAGTCAATAGTATTCAAGCTGTGTTTGTTGGCCAAAGTCAAGGCACAGTGTTTGGTAGCTGTTGGGTATTCATATACAGCATAGATAGATGCGTTGGTTTGGGGCAGTCGTATAGCCTTGTTGGCCAAAGTCAAGGGCTTGTGCGTGTGTGCTCAAATTAACCTGGACAATGACGGGTAGAACTTGATATGTGACTTATGATTTGTTGGCCTTCGTCAAGGTCATAAGAGCATGGGGCAAAAATCACATCGGGAGTTTCTAAAGAAACTGAAACTTGCCAGATATGCGCATACCTTCTGGAGTGTGATAACGTGAGCGGATTCTGTCACGTTATCATGCGATGATAGTTGGATCCCGATTCCCACTGATGAGTTGGTTTACTCCTCGGGTGATCCCGGCTAATTCTTCTTTCAGGTTTGGGGAAGAATTTGACGTTACAGTGGGAGGTTTCCAGATTAGATAAAGTGATAACCATTCTGATCTAGGTTAGAGTGCACGCTGAGTGTTTCTTTTCTCTCTCTCTCTTTGGCAGCGACCATTGACCCGACCCTAAGACTATGACTCAGTGACCAAGTTGACCGAACCTTCTTAATACTGGCTTTTGGATTGTCAGAGTTGCAAACCTCATTGCCACTCCTACTTTTACCCTTTTCTCCAGGACACCCCGTATTACTACGAACGTCCACTTCCATTGGACAAAACCATCGTATGGTTATATACGAACTCGAAGGAATTTATTCGAGGATGGTTTCCGGTTCTGGAGAAAATGGATAGGACTATTCAGTTGTCTTTTCCTTTTACCTTCTCTCAGGTTGCGAGTACTCCTTGGTTTAGGAGATAGTACACCTATTACGCAAATTGGATAGTCTTCTTCCAAACCTTAGGCTGGTGCCGAACGGTGGGGAATGAAGAAAACCAATTAGCATAACGATGGTGTGCAGAAGGTATTAAGTTAAGACAAAGCAAGGGATTAGTAAGAGGGCAAAGTAAACTGCGACTGCTATTCACGACCAAACCAAGTATTTCTTCGCCAATCCTAAAATCACCTTTGTATTTCTCCAGAACACTCCGTATCACTACGAAGATCCACAGTTTATTGGATACTCCATCGTATGGTTATATACGAACTTGAAAGGAACTTGTTCCAGTTCGGGGATGGATTCTGGTTCAGGAGAAATAGGAATAAGGTTTATTTGGTTGTCTTTTATCTTCACCTTCTCTCGCACTGCGAGTGCTCCTAGGATTAGGACAGTACACCCATTATGCATATTGGATAGTCTTCTTCCAAACCATAGGCTGGTGCCGAACGATAGGGAAGGAAGAAAACCATTTGTTCTAAAGGGGTGTGCAGAAGGTAATGACTAAAGACATATAAAGGGATTTGGAGAGTGGCAAAGAATTACACGGTTACAGTTGTGAATCTGGATAATGGAAGAGGCATCACTAGGAATACCAGGATACCCCTACGAAACATTTCAATGTTTCAGTTTCACTGTGTACTGTTAAAGGAAAACTGATTTCCCAATTAGATACTTTCTCCAGGGTATGTATTTACCAGGTATGATTCTCACATCTGTATGGTTTTACAGATGATGAGTGGGAGTAAGCTATTGTGAATTGGGTGATCATCCTCATTATATCGGGATTCGTTGTAATCGGTGATATTTGAAGAAGTCACCTGGGTTGTTTGCCGGATGGCAAATATTTGGTTTTGAATATCCGTTGTTGTGCACCAATTTCAAATTGATATATCTGTATTTCATAGAGTGAGATATACCTTTTTTAAATTATGTCTGTGACATTTACCTATATCAGTGGATGGTTAGGTAAGGAGCATTAAACAACGGTGTAATTCTTCTTAACCATAAGTACAGTTTTCAACCTACGACACACAGTGAATGAGTTATCAGACTCAAGGGACTTATACAGAGTATTGTATGTTGTCCAGCGTCCATGAGGACAGAGGGGTTGGTCCTCGTACTATATTCGGTTTACTTATGACTTCTCTAGTTTTTAGACAGGTGTTTCGTGGAAACGCAGGGTCTAAGTTTTGATAAGTTATAGGTATATGGATAAAGTAGAGAACCAGGTGTTGCAAGTATCGGGATTCTTCAAGTTGATCGAAGATGTAGATACTTGAGTATGGTATTCAGATGATAGTAGTGATTAAGAGAATTTGCTTCTCTTTCAGGTTACTCATAATTGGAAGCATTCCTAAGTTGAGTAACGCTGATCGGCCTCCTTCCATTTAGTTGACATGCACTGGAGACAGCTGCATGATTTGAATCTGGTTCAATTAAATCAGTGCCTCTGGTTCTATATTGGATATAGAACAGTTCATATCTTAACGATGTTAAGGTACGGGGAGTTGTCCGGCCTATGCTTAAAACCAGACTCTGGATAACTCAAGGCACGTTTCTGTAATGGCTGTTTGTGGGTTGACCCAGGCTATGACGAGGGTTGACTTTCTACCATCTGGAAGATCAATAGTGATATTGTTCTTGACTCGCCACAGTTTTATTTAAAATGGATTTTTTCAGAAAAACAGTAGTGGGAGTATGGTAGAACTGGAAGTGATTCCAGAACCACAAACGATTACTGAAGATTTCATAGGAACCTAAAGATTCAATCTGGCTTGACATTCCATTGGCCACTCCGCAGATAAGGTGGGTAACCTCAGGCACCCGAGAGGTACTCCGGTAGCCTCAAGGACGGTGACAGGGAGGTTCTTGTCTACCCACACTTGCCATTGCTGTTGTTCCAGACTGTGAGACCCGGCAGGAGGATGAGTATAGCGTCGTTCTAAACTTGCTTTAGAAGTGTACGTTTATATGACTCTACCAGAGGGTTGTCGTAGTCAGTGGGAGCAGCGGAAGCATTGGTGGACAGGTGGCTTATGTCTATTTATAGACTAAAGCAGATGTAGCGGAGAAAGATCATCTATTTCTGACGTGACAGTCATAGGTTTGACTTCGTCAGAATAGGGGATGGATCTGTTGAGAAGGTAGTAGGGTGTGATGTCATGGTATTTGGATGACATACACAGAGTAGGAAGTGATATTCCTATACTACGATCGGTTATACTTTGGTCGTCACACAGTGGTTTCTCCACATGGGACTTGGACATTATATCAGACATACTGGTTACTAGATCTATGGTTTTAGATCTAGATTTGGGTGGTTTCCCAATTATGGCACTTAGACGGCATTCTAAGAGTATTTAGAATGGACGACTCCTGGCACGGTAGTGTACCTGCAGGTAATGGAGTCACCCTCTCTGAAGGTGTCTTATAGACTAAAGGGGAGAGGGATGTGCATGATTGGCAGATCACTTGCTTAGGCAATTGAGTCAATCATGAGATGTCAAGTACCACACCAGATGTTGTTCTTGCACTAGATGAAATAAGTTGATATTGATCCAATCCTGGAGAAGCAATCGGAAGTAGTTTTAGAACATAAGTGAGTGTTCTAGGGATATGATAACGACAGCCTTTTTCGGGAGACAGTTATCATTCCAGGCTTCCAAGATGACATGGACGAAAAGGAGGTTGTCAGAGTTGTAGTTTTCCTTCTGACGAGGGGCAGTATTTTGGACAGGTGGTCTAAGGCAATACTGAGGGAGGCATGGCGCAGGATACAAATTAAGTTCAGTTGACGATACAGTCTAAGAAGTTTGGATTTGGAGTTCATTTATGAGCTAAGTCCCATCAGACATCCAGACACATTCTAAGACAGGTATTGCTCATTTCGGGAGATGGCATTCTCCGCGAACTTGAGATATAGAGAGACATAGAAAGAAACATCAAGGCGGATCCACTTACTGAGGCTATTCCTCGAACGCAATAGTTTCGCAAACGAGCTTTGTGAGACTGACTAGTAAAGGAGTTGGGTGTTTGGTATCACACGGGATGTGAGTATGCGACATCGCAATAATTAGCCTTGAGTGCAAGTGGGAGAATGTTGGAGATAGTGCCCTCAGAGTCAATTATTGGATCACAGGCACGTGATTGCAATGATTAAGGGAGGACCTATCCCAGGAGGACAGTCTTACTCAAGATGATAGTATGCTATCTAGTTTACCTTTATCATCGTGTACTGTTTTAGGTGACCTTACAGGTCACTATTGCACGTTGATAGAGCCCCTAAGATTCTTGCTTGACTGCCGGCAGAATGAGGGCGATCATATACGTGGGAGCTGGCAGTCTATAAGCACATCCTTAAAAGGTCCCTAGTCGTAGGAGTTTCGAGACAGGGCATCGATACTCCAGAGTAGACTAGTGTATACAGTCGAGACCCCGACGAGGGGCGGTGGCCGGTCTCACAAGCCGCTGGTGTCAGTTGGTTCACTTAAGATGTATACAGGTGCTCATTGGGTTATGAGTACACCGGACAGGACTCGCCGGGATGCTAGTTGGTCTTATACCTGACGTCAGATAGCAGTTTCCTGGTGACATGTGTATAGGTTAGTTCATCGACCTGAGGATCGTCATTTTTCTCGTGTGAGTTCCCACTGTACTTTGATTACTACCCTACCACGCTCAAAGGAGACGTGCAAACAGGTTTTAGTTGGGTACAGTCCCGAGCCACATGGAGGCAGTGAGCGGATCTTCAGGGGTTCGTCTCTCTCGGTATTGGGGGTGAGGTCGCGCTGTGTCTAGGAGAGCCATTACACGAAGTCCTTGGCCAAGGCAGGAGATTTACTGGTAGGTATTCCAGTAGTATCTCAGGGTGTTTTGGGCTACACTCCGACACGACTTGTACCGCTTTTGGGGGTCTGACTTTTACCAACCCCCTAGGCCCGCCATGCGATGCTCATAGACGAACGGACCGGACTGTACGGATATTGTCACTGACAGGCTCAGTAGGGTGTCAGGATGAGTTCGCTCATCGACGTCCCTTTTGGTCAATAGCTGGTAGCCCGTCACGTATGGCTAATACCTCTGACGTGCTAGTGGTTAAATCCACAGCCATAGTATTGACGAGTCTTTAGAGTCCCCCACATTCAGTTACTCAAGTTTCGGGCGAAACGTTGTAGAGGCCGTATGGAGATATGGCAGGGTTCGATCAGATACGTGCGGTATTGCACGGATCAGGATCGGACAGTTAGTACTAGAGGCCGTATGGATATATGGCAGGGTTCGATCAGATACGTACGGTATTGCACGGATCAGGATCGGACGGATAATACTAGCCGGCTTTGGTTTAAGCCGGATCCTAGTATAGTACAGTGTAGATTTTGTCTCTTTGCATTTGTATTTCGGTCGGAATACAAATGCGGGTATGTATATACAGTAGCGGGGTTTTCCTGTAATTTATTACGGGATCAGTTTTTTGGAGTTGCCAGTTTGTTTTCCGTTTCAGCCATATTTCTTTGTATCTTTCATTGGACAAAATTGGTGGAGGAAGGCTTATTTGCACTTGTGCAAATAAGCATTTGTGGAGGGTGGTCTTTGCATATTCTTGTGTCATGATAATTCTTCCACCCTTGACTTTCTTGAGTTCATGATTGCTTGACTTTTTGAAGCAATCATGATTGTTGATTGGTTGGTGGAGTGTGGGCTTTGATTGTGATCATGTTTCATGATAACATTTTACCACTCTCTTGCATTATTCTTGTGGGGCTCTCACTCCCTCTCTCATTTCACTCCACTCCCACCATGAGCTTGGTCGGCCATCTTAGAGGGAGGGGCTGCCCATTTTTTGGGTAGGGAATTTTTGCTCCTATCATGCTACAAAATTCCTAAGTTCATCCACAAAAGGGTTTGATCTATTTTCCTCCACCAAAAGGCAACTTCCAATACCCCAAATGAGACATAGGTTCTACACTATCCTACAGCAAACCTTGGGCACGTCGACTCGCCAACTTCGTGCCCGAGTTGCCTCGGTCCAGAGGTGGGAGCCCATAAAAGAAGCAGGCGACGTGGTGCCCTTCCGGCGACTTGGTGGAGACTGGAGATTCCGCGGGGAGATCGGGATGACGACGAGAAGACCGAAGGACACGGATCGCTCGGTATATCTCTCTACCCCCTCTCTTGATAGCTAGGACTAGATTAATGGCACGATCCGGGTTTATAGTGCGCGGTGGTACCGGTTTGAAAAGTTAAAGTTTAGCATCGCTTCCGCATTCCGGCGTCGGATTGACGGCCGGGGCTCCGCCGTGCACTTACAAAAGGATTCGTTCAAACAGGTGTATTTTGGGTACAGTCCCGAGTCATAGGGAGGCAATGAGCGATAGGAAGGGTTTCGTATCTTCCGGTATTGGGAGTTGATGTTGCACTATACTCGATTGGCTATAACAGGAAGTCCCTGGCCAGGGCTGATGATGAGATTTACTGGTAAGTGTTATCAGTAGTTTCTCGACCCGTTATGAGCCTCACATCGGCGTGACTTATCAAGTTATTGGGGTCTGACGTTTACCACCCCTAGACTCGATATGCGACATATCAGATGAAGAGACCGAACTGTATGGTAGTGTTACTTACTGGATTCACGGGAGTTTGGACAGGCTTGCTTGTTGATCTTCTGATCTCTCAATACCTGGATAGCCGTTACGTACAGCTAGTACCCCTGACGGCTTGTGGGTGACTGAAATGATCATTACCTACTGCTGGCGTATTGATGAGCCTTTAGAGTCATATACAGAAGTTTCCTAGCTCAAGCGAAACAAAGTAGGGCACATATGTGATATATGCGGGACCGAGATTAATACGTGTATGTGATACAGTATTCTAATCTCGTGATATAGGTTATATGTGATATAGCCGGATTATTGAATCAAGTGTTGATTCAATAATTTGTTATATGTATATTTGATATACATATAAATGATATTAGTCGGTTGTATGTGATATTGCCAGATTATTAAATCAAGTGTTGATTTAATAATTTAATCTATAATTATATATTTGATATATTAACTAATATTAGCTCACTTAAGAATTTTTTTCCTACAAATACATATAAATATATATGAGATATATATTAATGTATTTTTTTTGTCATGCTAGATGATACATTGGACATGGGTGTATGAGACTCATACCAAACTAAAAACAATTTGGGTGATTAATAATTAAGGGATAAATAAAAATTAGGTGGAAAATGCCATGGCTTAAGATGCTTGTAGAAGCATGTAGAAGCCTTGACTTAGTCCACTAATTTTGTTTTACTCTAGATATTTATTAACCCAACCATTATCTTTAGCCATGGTTAACTCTCTACTAATATCTCTTGAGATATTTTCTCACCCAAGGGTTCACACTTGATCATCTTCTTCATCTCCTTCTTTGCTTTCTAGCTTTTGAGTGAGGTGAAAAAGAAAAAGAGAGAAATAATTCTAAGGTGAGCAAAATACCTACTTCATCAAGCTATACCAAACTAGCCATTTAGTATAGGTTGTTTACTTCACTAATTCCTCAATTAGTGAAGAGGTAGCTTGAATTAGAGATTCCTCAACGTAGATCATCTTCGGCCTCGAAGATCCTTAAGCAAGCTCGTTCCTTTCGTCTAGTGGAGCCTAAGAAGAGTTCGGGGACCGCTACTTGGAGCTAATGGACTACTACACGAAGCTTTCGAAGTGAACGACCGGTCTACAAAGGTTGTATTCCTTGTTCACTTAGTGTAAAGTTGTTTACATGCTTTATAAACCCTAATTCTCTAGTTCGATTCTAGATTTGTATTCCTTAGTACTCTAGATTTTTTTAAATTGCAAACTCGATGCTTGCTAAAACCTAGTGGTCGTGCTAAGAAACTCCAACAGTGGTATCAGAGCCAAGCTAGAGCAATAGGAGTCGTCTAGGCGAAATTAAAGCGTTCAATCGACTTTTCGAAACCCTAAAATCCGAGTTTCTGGAAAAAATTTCAAAAGTTGGAATTTTTTAAATTAAAAATATGCAGAAAATTGTGCAGGGTTTTCTATGGATCCCCAAGAAGAATGAGCGCCCAACTCGACCAAACGACCGTGCAGCCGCGGCAAAACCATGGGTTTAGCCATGGTTCCGCGGCACAGTTGGTGAGGCTGGGACTTCCCCTTCTTGTGCTGCTTCGCAGGTACATTTGGCACTTTCTGGGTATTTTTAACTGAGACTCGAGTGTTGACCTCTCTGAGATTTGTGGGTGTTTGATGAATCGATCGAAATGTTTAACATTATCTAGTATATCTGTGATTTTTGATACAATATTTGGAATCTACAATAATTGGTTTTGTGAAAACTAGTTAGTAAATTGTAATCTAGCAATTTAGTCTCATCGATCGGTTGCCACGGGGTTTTGATTCAGATCAAAACTCCGTCGTAATCGCGTATAGTACGCGAACACTCGCCGGGTAACACTAATAGATAGCCACGCCCCATCGCCCCGACTAAGTGACTTTAGGAAAACCCCGTTGCCAAAAGCAACCGCTCGGGTGCTCGCGGCCGCGGCGTTCCGCCTAAGTGCACTTCGTCGACGGCAACGGGGGTACGGCCGTCTACTAATATTTCCGACGAGCATTCGATCAGTTGTCAGGAATCTTTTTGAATTGCCCAACTGGTTATTAAAAAGTGTTTTCAATTTGAGACTAAAATGCCGGGTTTATACCGTTAGGCATGAAATTCGGAATATGTGATATTCCGGGTTTATGATGTCTAAGGAATTTATATGGTTAGGCATGAAATCCAGAGTATGAGATATTCCGGGTTTATGATATCTAACGTGGTTGCGGATTCTAATTATTTTAGTTTTCATTTCTTTTCTGCGACTGTAAGTGTAATATGTGGTGTATCGCCGGTTTCGTTGCTATACGTCAACGACAATAGGGATACACATATTTACTTACGTTGATGACATGTGATGTTATGTGTTGCTGTGATATGTTATATTGGATCATCGTGATTGATTAGCCGGGTGTTTTTGCGTAAGATGAGAGTTTTTCATTTTCACTCATGTAAAAATTTGTATGTAATATTTTTTTATTGGGACACTTCCGGGTTGAGGATGATATCACCATTGATGTATGTTATTTACTCTTCCGCATTAGAATAGACCCAAGGCGGGGAGCACAAGTCACCGGGTTCTAGAGTCCAGTGGGAGACCATCTCAAGGAGTCGAGACCGGGTCTCCTAACTCTAGAATTGGAAGGGTTGCTTGCCGCTTTCGTAGGTGTTTAGGGACGTTGGTTTGGCTATTCATCACGACCGTGGAATCCGTATTTTTTTTACTGGCTTGATTTAAAACACGGACCTCCTAGTATATCCTATATTTCATATGTTGACTTCTGCTGCAATGTTCTGTGATGAAATCATATAACTGCGTGAGATGAATGTTTTATTATATATATGACATATAATAAACATTGCTTATGTTTTGCATCCGCGTTAGTCCCGCCCCCGCTCTGCCGATAGTTAAGTAACTTAACGGTGCATGACGGGACCCCGTGGCGAATACGGATGGTATAAGCTACGTTGTATTTTCGTTTTTTCTATGATGTTAGGGAAACATAAATGATGGGACTTCATTAATGAGATTAATGAAAAGGAAAGAATCCTAAAGATGTTGTAGAATCAAATTTTCAAAAAGGTAGCTCTAGTTCTTGCTTTGCATAGTGGTATTCCTTGATGAATATTCAGCACCTCATTCGATAAGGAAAGAGCCTAGATCCCTTCACTGGGAGTGACCTCTTTAGCAAAAGCTAGCAGATGCTACAACCACTCGGTTTGTTTTGAAAACTATTCGATTTTAAAAAGCGGAGCATAAATCACTCATTTTCAAATCACTCGATTCTACAACGATATCAAATTCATTACACAAAAGGTTTTCTTAAAAAGCTGTCGTAGCCCTCCGTCATTTCAGATAAGGACTATTTAGTATTCATGCTGCGTTTGTTGACCTTGTCAAGGCGTAGTGTGCGGTAGCTGATTAGTACTTATCTGTAACCATATGATGCGATTGGATTAGAGTAGTCGTGCAGTCTTATTGACCTTATCAAGGGTTGTACGGATGTGTTTAATTCAATCAGGAAATGAATGGGTTGAACTTGACTTGCGGTTTATAGTTTGTTGACCTTATCAAGGTCATAAATCGCTTGGGGAAAAGATATTTGGAATTTCAAGTGTTGAAATTTGCAATGAGATTGCATACCTTCTATGAGATAGTTGGATCCCGATACCTACTGCGAGTAAGAGTTACTCCTGGGAGAGTTTTGCACTTTACAATTAGCTGATCCAGTAGGTGTCTAAGAAAGGTGTTAACGGGGTTATGCCCCTGTGGAAACGAGGTTATTTAATTAGTTCCATGCGAAAGCACGGGGAGACTCCCTCGGAGTACCAATACCTGCCTGGCTGAACGATTGGCGAACTTGTAGGGTGTAATTAATCCTGGCTAGTCTTACCTTTTAGGGTTTGAAAGAAGATTTGATAAAAACAGTGGGAGCCATCCTGATTAGATAAAATAATAACCAATCTAATCTTGCAAGAGCATACGTTAATGTGTTTTCTTCTCTCTCTCCAGGTAGCGACCATGACACGCCTCAATCAAGATAATAATATAGATGTATTGATCGAACCCGCTTGTTATACTGAGCTGGGAACGTTGGTTCCGCTCTACCTTATAACTGTTATAAGTCTGAGCAAGAAATATGGGAATATACGGATTCCCACGCGACCCGAACGAGGAATGAGCATGTTGATGCGTCTTATTCGGGTGTGTTTGTTACCGAGAACTATTTCTCAGTACATTCTACGTCCTTGGTATTAGATACCGGGTCAGGGTCCCACATATGTAATATGTTACAGGGGCTTAAGAGAGGTAGAGAACTGGGAAAAGGTGAACTTTCTCTAAAAGTAGGGAATGGTGCAAATGTTGCAGCCAAAGCAGTTGGTGAATATCACCTTGTATTACCAAATGGGAATACATTGATCTTGAACGACTATATTACGTACCATCTATGATGTGCAATTTAATATCAATTTCTTTATTAGATAAAGAAGGATATAACTTTGTAGTAGAGAAAAATGTTATGAACATTTTCATAAATCAAGTGTTGATTGGCTTTGGTACGTTAAGTAACGGTTTATACGTTCTGAATCAAAATACAGTTCTTAACGTACAGAACACACACAAGAGGAAAAGTTCAGAAATGAACGAATACTTCTTGTGGCATTGTAGACTACGTCATATCAATATGACACGACTAGCTAAGTTACATAAAAATGGATATTTGAATTCGTTTGAATTTACATCATATGAAACTTGTCAGTCATGTCTCAAAGGAAAGATGACCAAAACTCCGTTTATTGGGCACAGAGAAAGAGCTATTGAACTCTTGGGACTGATACATAGTGATGTATACGGTCCTATGTCTACACATGCCAGGAATGGTTCCTCGTACTTTATTACATTCACCGATGACCTCTCAAGGTTCGGATATGTGTTTTTGTTGAAACACAAATCTAAAGTTTTTGAGAAATTCAAGGAATATAAGTGCGAAGTGGAGAACCAAATGGGTAGAAGTATTAAAATCCTTTGATCTGATCGGGGAGGAGAATACTTGAGCACGGAGTTTCTGTATTATTTAAAAGAGAATGGGATTCTCTCTCAGCTTACTCCTCCGTATACACTATAGCACAACGGTGTATCGGAGCGGAGAAATCTCACCCTATCAGATATGGTGCGTATGATGAGTATTACTGAGTTGCCTATTTCCTTTTGGGGTTATGCGCTTGATACAGCCACATACCTATTGAATAGAGTTCCATCCAAATCAGTGCCTACCACTCCATATGAGATATAGAATAGGAAGAGACCATCTCTTAAACGAATTAAGATATGGGGTTGTCCGGCCTATGTTAAAAAACAAAATCCGGACAAGCTGGAGGCAAGGTCTGTTCTGTGCAAGTTTGTGGGATATCCAAGAGATTCGTATGGACATATCTTCTACCACAGTGAGGAACAAAAGGTGTTTGTGACTCAACATGCCACCTTTTTAGAAAAGAAATTTCTTGTAAAAGAAATTAGTGGTAATGAGGTAGAAATGGAAGAAGTTTCAGCTACACAAACTACAGCTGATGATTTCGTGGAACCGAAAGATTCGATAGTCTCTAACGAACCTTGGCCACTCCGTAGATCTAGCAGGGTGCCTCATCCATCTAAGAGATACTACGGTTTTCTCGTAGACTGTGGGAGCGAGGATTGCATCATGGAAGACGATGACCCAACTAGTTTCTTGCAGGCCATCATGAGTGGGGACTCTGTGAAATGGCTGGATGCTATAGATTTGAGATGGAATCCATGTACATGATTGATCTCAAAAACTATCTATTACCGCAATCAAGAACGGCGTTGTTTTGCAGCTAGCCGGTGAGTACGGGTCGATCCACAGGGATGTTGTGAATTTCCTAATCGCTCTTACGAGTTAATTCCAAACGGTGTGAATGGATTAATTAAATCTAAAAACTAAATTAATCTAGGGCAATTGAATTAAAGATCTAACTATTTAACTAGGGCAAGGAATTAAATTTAATCTAGGGCCGAGAATGAAAAATTACCTAGGACAAGAATTGAAATTAATTACTTACTTTACAGATGGCTCTCTCCAAATATCAACACAAGACTTGTCAGATCTGAATTTCTGAAATGAAAAGAGGTATCGATGCTCTCCAAAAGAAATCTAAATTTTATTGATAAAAAGAGGCACAGGGAGGCATAAGAAATTACAATCTTTAGAGTTCCTATTTATAGAGAATAGAAAACCCTAGGTTACATTTGACCCTCATGTCTACAATTACATATTTGCCCTTATGAAGACCAGTCAACGCCGCCACTGCATTTTGGTAAAAACTAATTTGCATATGGGCCCTATATGGCCGCGGAACCGCGGCCCGAGGCATGGTTTGGCCGCGGTTCCGCGGCCAAACGATGGAGTTGGCCCATGTGACTTTGTGGGGTGGCTCTGGTGCTTGTTATCTTCTTATTTCTTTATATCTTTTCTCGGATTATTTTCTCCTTTTCTTCCAAATCTTTCCAGTGAACATTGTAGTGGATTTCTACCCGTTCGCTTTGAGTCGATGTCTTGAATCTTGCTTTGTGAATTGTTCCTTATGTAGGCTTGATCAAGAGTCTTCTGTTTATTGGTTAAAGTCCACATTTTCATCGTCTTTTCATCGTTTTCACTGTTTTAGATCCAAGAACCTGTAACCTGTAATATGTAGCAGACATGCGTCAAAAGCACCTGTTTATTTATAAAAAGAATAAGAATGGAGAATATAATAATGCAATATTATGGTGTGAACAAATACCCCCAAACTTATTTTTTGCTCGTACTCGAGCAAACTTATTTTTTATTCTCTACAAAAACCTAACCGCACTTTCGCAGGGAAACGCGATTGCACTGAGCTCGTGCAACAAGCCGTTAAACCTCTAGGTGTCCCTAGTAGGAGGAGTGTTGTCTCCTGAGGGTTTTCAGCGGATACTACCCACAAAATCCTATCAATTCGGCCCATTGACTTTTGTTCTCTAATTAGGTTTTCTAACTAAGAATTCTATTATCATCGACCCGCAAATTATCCACCCATATTCTTCACACTTCCTCATCATTTAACTTAAGATTATACATATTCTATAGACTTACTTAGCTTTCGGCATCTCTTAAGTTTTCCTTCTAGGGTTTCATCTCCACTTAAGAATTTCTATCAACTCTACTAAAGATACAAGTTCTATTCTTCACTCCTCTCTCTCATCTAAATTCCAATCACATATCCCTACGTGTGTGTGTATTGTTAGCGTATATGCCCTAGAGGCCATTACTGTATCATACTAGTATGTATATTACTTGATGGAAGCTTGGGATATTCACAGTTGTATATACAATCTTGCTCGAAATGGTAGTATGCTACCTGGTTTGTCTCTACTTCAATATGTGCATGTGTTTCTTTTAGCATATCGCTTATATACATATTAGTAGAGCCCTTAGGATCTTTGCTTGATACCAGCGTTGTGATGGCGCTCACACTCGTGGGGGCTGGGTAATCCATAAGCACATCCTTATATAGGTCCCTAGTCGTTGGACTATCGAGACAGGGCATCGATACTCTGGAGTAGACTAGCGTATGCGCTTCTCATCCCAGCGTGGGAGATGGTCTGTCCCACAGCCGTCAGTACATCGTACTTGAGATAGTATGCGGGTGCTCGTTAGGTTACGAGTACACTGGACAGGACTCGTCGGGAACTGTTGGTTGGTATTATACCTATCGTCAGTTATCAGTTCCTAGGTGACATGAGTACAGCTTAGTCCGCTGACTTGACACTGTCACTTCGCTTCGAGTGTGTTCCCACTGCACTTTGATTACTACCCTACCACGGCTCAAAGGAGTCGTGCAAACAGGTAGTTTTTGGGTGCAGTCCCGAAGCACTTGGAGGCAGTGACGGTTAGACAGGATTCGTCTCTCCCGGTATTGGGGGTTGACATCGCGCTGTGTCCAGGAGAGCCATTACATAAATAGTCCCTGGCCAGGGCAAGCGAGATATACTGGTAGGTTTCCAGTGTTATCTCAGGGTGTTCTGGGCTACACTCCGACACGACTTGTACCGCTATTAGGGGACTGACGTTCACCGCCCCCTAGGCCCGCCATGCGATGTATCAGACGAACAGACCGGACTATACGGAGACTGTCACATACAGGCTCAGTAGGAGTTCAGATGGGGTCACCTCGTCAGTCTTCTTATCGGCATCTACCTGGGGACCGTTACGTACAGCTAGTGCCGCTTGCGGTCTGTGGTTAAACCAACTGCCAGCATAGTGTCGAGTCTTTAGAGTCCCACACAGAGAGCTATTCTCCTTTAGGCAAAATGAGTAGAGGTCGCATGGTTTTGCGACAGAGTTCGTTCACATCCGCGCACTTGTGCACGTTTGCTGTCCGGACAGCTTATACTAGCGGGCTTTGGTTTAAGCCAGATCCTAGTATTTGATTTGGGATTGGTTTTATCTCATTGTATTCGTGTTCCTCGGATCACGAATACGGGTGCATATGCACAGTTGATTGAGACAGAGGGAGAGGACTTTGATTAGGGTTAATGACCATTGTCATTTTGCTAACCCTAATGCTTATGTGTGTATTATGGTTAATTGATATTAGTTATATATAATTGTGCATGGTTAGGGTTGATGACTATTTGACCACTCTTGACTTGTTGACCTAGGTTGACACTTTGACCATCATCATTCCATATAAAAGATGCTCTTTGATCCTTGCAATTAGCATTAAATATGAAATGATAATGGTCATGTCTTGATTAAGCCATGACAATTATCTCACTAATTATCAATTTACAATAATTCACACATATATGTGTGAATGCTTCATTATTCTCTCATTCTATCATATACATTCTCTCTCCTCCTCTTCCTCTCTCTCAAGCTCTCCCCTCTCATGTGTTGAGAAACACTTGAGCTTCAGAAAACCTCTTCTAGATAATCTCTACTCTCATCTAGGGTTCTAGGATTAGCACTTCAAGCACCTTAGTTACTTCTAGCTTGAAGTTGAAGCCAAAAGTTGAGGCTCTCGGGTGGATCCTTCTTCGACTAGAGAAGGCGACAAGGTGATCCCTTTCTACCACTCCAAGAAGCAAGGAGAGAAGGACATAAAGCCCAAGGTATAACCTTTCTACCCTATAGCTAAATCTAGTTAGCTTTTAGTTAGTTTTTGTTTAGCAAAGATCCTCCTTAGTTAGTCCATGTTGCCTAGCATAGTAAAAATCCGATTTTTATTCCGTTTTCCGCCTCCCCGCAAGCACCGGGATGGGCAACGTGGACTTAAAGTGGTATCAGAGCCTAACTAAACATAAACTAGCTAGGTAGTAAAGTGTATGGAAGTTTAATCGGAAAAAATCACAAAACTAAAAATACAAAACCCTAAGTTTCTGTTGAAATTTTTTCTGCTCTAAAACTAAAAAAATCATACGTCAAAAATCATCTCAGGGTTTTGTTAAGAAACTCACCAAACCCAGTCCAGTGAATCGTTCGAAGCGCCGCGGTTCCGCGGCAATAGCAAGCTATTGCCGCGTAACCGCGGCCGAGTTGACTCGGTTCTGGATCGAGTTTGGTGCAGTGTTCTTCTGACATGGTTTTGGGATTTTTAAGATGGTTTATTTGTGCCCAGGATTTCCAGAAAAGAAATTTGTTTTTGGGGGCCTATAAATCCGTATTTTTGATCGAACTTCACTACACTTTGACTAATGGGTTATATCTGTGATGTTTATATGTATTGAACGTCGGCTAATCGCTATATGTCGATTAGTGGGGGTTATACATATCTGTGATCTGTGTTTGTTGATGGTATGTGTATATGAATGCGTTGGATTGTCGCGGGTGAATAGCCGGGGTGGATGTGAGATGAGTGTTTCTTTTTCTTTCATTCATGTAATATGTAAATTGATATATTATTATTTGTTTGGCCGCACAACCGGGTCGGGGTTGTAGCCGTCATTGTATAATTCTTTTTACTGTTTTTGCTCCTAGGATAGACCCATGGAGGGGGTGCACAAACTACCGGGTATCTCGAAGTGCCGAGTGGCCTACTCACGGTGTTGAGGGAGGTTTCTTCGCTTCGGGTACTTGGCGGGTAGTTTGCCGCACCCGTAGGGGTCTTGGGTGGGGTATTGGCTATTCACCGCGACCGTGTAATCCGCTTTTCGTTGCAGGCTCGAACGGATTGCGGATTCCTAGTATATCCAATGTATTCATCTGTGATCTGTAATGTCTATCATTGCTATATATCTATATACTATAACTATTTAGGCGTTGCTTATGTTTTACAACCGCGCTAACCCAGCCCCCGCTCTGTCGTTAGTTAAGTAACCTAACGGCTGATGACGGGGCCCCGTGGCGAATGCGAATGGCATAAGCGTACGTCATATTTTGGTTGTTTTCTGCAATGGTAGGATTAAATGATGGGACGCATTAAAAGAACTAATGCAAGAAAATAAACCAAGTAAAAGTCGATTGGAACACTTTGAAAACCACTCGGTTCTTTTCAAAACTAAACTTTTAAACGCGGAGCTTGAACCACTCCTTTTAAAAGCTATCTCGTTCCATCGATTACATCAAGTTCACTACATTCACGGTTTCGCCAAAACCATTCGTAGCCCTCCATCATTTCAGTTAAATGTTCGGTAGTATTCAAGCTATGTATTTTGACCTCACGCCAAGGCATAGTGATTGGTAGCTGCCGGATATTTATCTGTTGCATAGATAGAATGCGTTGGTTTGAGACAGTCGTACTGCCATTTTGGCCTACGTCAAGGGTAGGTACGGGTGGGTTCAAATTAACCGGGATAATGATGGGAAGAACTTGACATGGGACTTATGACATTTTGACCTCACGCCAAGGTCATAAGAGCATGGGGCAAAAATCCACATCGGGAGTTTCATAAGCACTGAAACTTGCTAGCACTGCATACAATTTGGAGTGTGATGATTCTGGTAGGATTCCTTCGGTTTTATCATGCGATGATATTTGGATCCCGATCCTACTGTGAGTATATGTACTCCTCGAGAAAACTCTCACTTAACGATCAATGCTATAAACCTAGTAGGTGTCTAGAAAGGTGTTAGCGGGGCTACGCCCACAGGGAAAAGAGGTTACTTAATTAAGGAACTTCGCGAAAGCGTTGGAAAACCTCCCTCGAAGTACCGACACTGGCCTGGCTGAACGGTTAAGCAAGTATTGTACGGTGAGATTGATCTCGACTAATTCTTTCTTTACGGTTTGAGAAGGGATTCGAGAGACAGTGGGAGCCATCCTGTTTAGACAAACTAAAAACCACTCTAAACTTGCAAGAGCATCATGATAAAGTGTTTCTTTTCTCTCTCCTAATTGCAGCGACCATTCAACATGACCGGACTTAAGTTATTACTAGATAAAAACATACTGACAGGGCCAAACTACAAAGATTGGCTCAGGAATGTCAAGATGGCAATCACTTACGACAAGTTGGGGTATATCCTTACCACCAAAGCTCCCCCTGTCCCAGGTTTCACCTCCAGCGTCGCGGATGTAGAAATCCGTAAGACATGGGAGATAGATTGCGTGAAGGCCAAATGCCTCGTACTTGCCTCGATGGACAACGAACATCAGAGGAGGAACGAGAATATGGACCTAGAGTCCATATTTCTCCATACAAAAGAACTGTATGGAGAGCAGTCTCGTATCGCCAGATACGAAGTGTCGAAGAAGCTATTTTCGACAAAATTGGTCGTCAGATCATCGGTAGCGGAACACGTGCTTAAGATAATTGGCTACATAGAGGAGCTCGCGGACCTTGGGACCACGTTGGAGAATGAACTCTACACTGATTTGATTCTCCAGTCCCTTCCTTCCACTTACGCCCAGTTTATCCTAAACTTCAACATGCAAGGAAAGGAGGTTGAACTTTCCGAACTTCTGAACATGTTGAAGAGTGCTGAGGGCACCCTACAGAAGGGTAGGGAGACATCCACTTTGTTTGTAGGAGGATCTTCCTCTTCTAGATCCAGGGCGAAAGCCAAGGGTAAGAAGAAGAAAGCCCCCGCCAAACCAAGAGGCGGTGTCAGTAAAGTGGATATGAAGGGAAAAGGAAAGGCAACAAAGGTAGCGGGAAAGCTGGTGGGGAAGGAAGAATGCTTCTATTGTCACAAAAGTGGACACTGGAAACAGGATTGCAAGGCTTGGAAGGCCAGAACCCAGGATCTGAAGCGAGTTGCGGCTTTAGCTTTAGGTGTGTATGTTATTGAAAACTGTCTATCGATAAACTCTACATCATGGGTATTGGATACCGGATCAGGATCTCATATCTGTAATTCTTTGCAGGCGTTGAGAAAGCGTAGAGTTTTGAAGGAAGGTGATATGACCCTCAGAGTTGCAAACGGAGCTAGCATGGATGCTGAGGCCGTGGGGGACTATCACCTGGGATTGTCGGATGGACACTTTTTGGTTTTACGTAGTTGTTATTTTGTACCAAATGAAACCTGTAATATCATTTCTGTATCTTTATTATCTAAAGAAGGTTATGAATTTGCATTTGTAAGTAATGTAGTGAACATTCACCTTAATCAAGTTTTGATTGGATCAGGTACATTGAACAACGGTATATACGTATTAAACCAACCACAGATTTTCAATGTCCAGAATACACACAAAAGAAAGTCTCCAGAAATCAATAAAACTTTCTTTTGGCATTGTAGACTGGGTCACATCAATGAGAGAAGGTTGACTAAGTTACATGCAGAAGGATATTTGGATCCGTTCGAATATCAATCGTATGCAACTTGTCAATCCTGTCTCAAAGGAAAGACGACAAAGACTCCGTTCACTGGACACGGAGTAAGAGCGAGCGAGCTCTTGGGACTCGTACACAGCGACGTGTGCGGTCCAATGTCTACGCATGCACGAAGCGGTTATTCTTACTTCATTACTTTTACGGATGACTTTTCAAGGTACGGTTATGTCTTCTTAATAAAACATAAATCCGAGGCTTTTGAAAAATTCCAGGAATATAAGAATGAAGTAGAAAAACAAACTGGCAAAAGTATCAAGGCACTGAGATCTGATCGAGGTGGTGAATACTTGAGTGCCGAGTTCCTGGGTTACTTAAAAGAGAATGGAATTCTCTCTCAGCTTACTCCTCCATACACTCCGCAACATAACGGTGTATCGGAGAGACGGAACCGAACCCTATTGGATATGGTACGGTCCATGATGAGTAACGCTGAGTTGCTGCTATCGTTCTGGGGATATGCACTAGAATCAGCTGCGTACCTTTTGAACCGAGTTCCCACTAAGACTGTGCCTACCACACCATATGAGTTATGGAGTGGGAAGAAACCCTATCTTCAATACCTGAAGATTTGGGGATGTCCAGCTTATGTCAAAAAGCAGCATACGGACAAACTAGAGGCACGCTCAGTACTGTGTAAGTTTGTGGGATACCCAAAGAACTCCAGGAGGTATCTTTTCTATTACGCAGAGGAACAAAAATTCCTTGTTTCTCGTAATGCCCATTTTCTGGAACATCAGTTCTTAGAAAAAGAAATAAGTGGGAGTGCAATAGAACTGGAAGAAATTCCAGAACCACAAGCTATTACTGAAAGCTTAGTAGAACCAGAGGGTTCGAAAGATCAGGACATTCCCACGCCACTCCGCAGGAGTAGTAGGCAGTCTCATCCGCCCGAGAAATACTACGGTTTTCTCATTGACGGGGATAGAGAGGATTGCATCATAGATTGTGACGAGCCTACTAGCTTCCAGCAAGCCATTCAGAGTGTCGACTCGGTAAAATGGCTGGATGCAATGCGGACCGAAATGGAGTCCATGTACACCAACAAAGTATGGACGTTGGACATTGCTCCAGATGGGGTAAAACCCGTAGGATGCAAGTGGATCTTCAAAAGAAAGATTGGTGTAGATGGACAGGTTGAGACCTATAAAGCTAAACTGGTTGCAAAGGATTTTCGTCAGCGACCTGGTTTGGACTATGACGAAACCTCTTCTCCAGTAGCTATGCTGAAATCCATTCGGATCCTTCTTGCCATTGCTGCCTTCCACGATTATGAAATTTGGCAGATGGACGTAAAGACCGCTTTTCTAAATGGACATTTAGAGGAGTGTGTCTATATGGACCAGCCAGAGGGTTTCATTCAGAGTGGGAGCAGCGAAAAGGTGTGCAAGTTGCTTAAGTCCATTTATGGACTAAAGCAGGCATCGTGGAGTTGGAACATCTGTTTTGATGAGACGGTCAAGGAATTTGGCTTTATCAAAAATCCAGATGAACCATGCATCTATTGTAGATTTGTAGCGAGAACTGTAGTATTCCTCGTTTTATACGTGGATGACATTCTCTTAATAGGAAATGACATTCCTATGCTACAATCTGTCAAGGGGTTCTTGTCACACAGGTTCTCCATGAAAGACCTAGGTGATGCCTCATACATTCTGGGGATCCGGATCTACCGTGACAGATCCAAGAGGATTTTAGGACTATCACAGTCCAGGTACATCGACACCATACTGAAAAGATTCAGTATGGAAGATTCCAAGCGCGGTAATCTACCGGCTTGTCACGGGATCACCCTCACCAAAGAGATGTCTCCCAAGACTGATTTGGAGAGGGATCGCATGTCTATTATACCCTACGCTTCTGCGGTACGCTCTATAATGTATGCGATGTTGTGTACCAGACCAGATGTGGCTTATGCACTGAGTGTAGTAAGCAGGTATCAGTCAAACCCTGGGGAGAAACATTGGATTGCGGTAAAGAACATTCTCAAGTACCTGAGAAGGACTAAGGAGATGTTCTTGGTGTATGGCGGAAAAGACCTCCAGATTGAGGCCTTTGCTGACTCCAGCTTCCAGAGTGACAAGGATGATTCCAAGTCCATGTCTGGTTTTGTCTTTACCCTCAATGGAGGGGCGGTGTGTTGGAAGAGCTCCAAACAGGAAACCGTTGCTGACTCGACTATGGAAGCGGAATACATCGCTGCATCTGATGCAGCAAAAGAAGCTGTCTGGATAAGGAAGTTCTTGAAAGAACTTCAGGTGGTTCCGTCCATTGTTGACCCAATACCTCTGTATTGCGACAACAACGGGGCTATAGCTTTAGCGAAGGAATCCAGGTCCCATCAGAAATCCAGACACATCTTGAGGCGGTATCACCTGATCAGGGAGATCGTGGATCGCCAGGAGATCGAGGTTCGGAGGGTTGCTTCAGAAGATAACACTGCAGATCCATTCACGAAGGCCTTACCCCAGACTCAGTTCGAGCGGCTGATCGAGATGATAGGTCTTCGATACGCCAGTACATGGCCTTAGTGCAAGTGGGAGATTGTTAGTGTATATGCCCTAGAGGCCATTACTGTATCATACTAGTATGTATATTACTTGATGAAAGCTTGGGATATTCACAGTTGTATATACAATCTTGCTCGAAATGGTAGTATGCTACCTGGTTTGTCTCTACTTCAATATGTGCATGTGTTTCTTTTAGCATATCGCTTATATACATATTAGTAGAGCCCTTAGGATCTTTGATTGATTACCAGCGTTGTGATGGCGCTCACACTCGTGGGGGCTGGGTAATCCATAAGCACATCCTTATACATGTCCCTAGTCGTTGGACTACCGAGACAGGGCATCGATACTCCGGAGTAGCCTAGCGTATGCGCTTCTCATCCCAGCGTGGGAGACGGTCTGTCCCACAGCCGTCAGTACGTCGTACTTAAGATAGTATGCGGGTGCTCGTTAGGTTACGAGTACACTGGACAGGACTCGTCGGGAACTGTTGGTTGGTATTATACCTATCGTCAGTTATCAGTTCCCAGGTGACATGAGTACAGCTTAGTCCGCTGACTTGATACTGTCACTTCGCCTCGAGTGTGTTCCCAATGCACTTTGATTACTACCCTACCACGGCTCAAAGGAGTCGTGCAAACAGGTAGTTTTTGGGTGCAGTCCCGAAGCACTTGGAGGCAGTGACGGTTAGACAGGATTCGTCTCTCCCGGTATTGGAGGTTGACATCGCGCTGTGTCCAGGAGAGCCATTACACAAGTAGTCCCTGGCCAGGGCAAGCGAGATATACTGGTAGGTTTCCAGTGTTATCTCAGGGTGTTCTGGGCTACACTCCGACATGACTTATACCGCTATTAGGGGACTGACCTTCACCGCCCCCTAGGCCCGCCATGCGATGTATCAGACGAACAGACCGGACTGTACGGAGACTGTCACATACAGGCTCAGTAGGAGTTCAGATGGGGTCACCTCGTCAGTCTTCTTATCAGCATCTACCTGGGGACCGTTACGTACAGCTAGTGCCGCTTGCGGTCTGTGGTTAAACCCACTGCCAGCGTAGTGTCGAGTCTTTAGAGTCCCACACAGAGAGCTATTCGCCTTTAGGCAAAATGAGTAGAGATCGCATGGTTTTGCGACAGGGTTCGTTCACATCCGCGCACTTGTGCACGTTTGCTGTCCGGACAGCTTACACTAGCGGGCTTTGGGTTAAGCCAGATCCTAGTATATGATTTGGGATTGGTTTTATCTCATTGTATTCGTGTTCCTCGGATCACGAATACGGGTGCGTATGCACAGTTGATTGAGACAGAGGGAGAGGACTTTGATTAGGGTTAATGACCATTGTCATTTTTCTAACCCTAATGCTTATGTGTGTATTATAGTTAATTGATATTAGTTATATATAATTGTTCATGGTTAGGGTTGATGACTATTTGACCACTCTTGACTTGTTGACCTAGGTTGACACTTTGACCATCATCATTCCATATAAAAGATGCTCTTTGATCCTTGCAATTAGCATTAAATATTAAATGATAATGGTCATGTCTTGATTAAGCCATGACAATTATCTCACTAATTATCAATTTACAATAATTCACACATATATGTGAGAATGCTTCATTATTCTCTCATTCTATCATATACATTCTCTCTCCTCCTCTTCCTCTCTCTCAAGCTCTCCCCTCTCATGTGTTGAGAAACACTTGAGCTTAAGAAAACCTCTTCTAGAAAATCTCTACTTTCATCTAGGGTTCTAGGATTAGCACTTCTAGCACCTTAGTTACTTCTAGCTTGAAGTTGGAGCCAAAGGTTGAGGCTCTCGGGTGGATCCTTCTTCGACTAGAGAAGGCGACAAGGTGATCCCTTTCTACCACTCCAAGGAGCAGGAGAGAAGGACATAAAGCCCAAGGTATAACCTTTCTACCCTATAGCTAAATCTAGTTAGCTTTTAGTTAGTTTTTGTTTAGCAAAGATCCTCCTTAGTTAGTCCATGTTGCCTAGCATAGTAAAAATCCGATTTTTATTCCGTTTTCCGCCTCCCCGCAAGCACCGGGGTGGGCAACGTGGACTTACATGTATATCACCCCTACACTCGGAAATTCAAATCAAGCAATCATACTCTTGTCCGTTGTCCAAAGCACATCTTAATCGGTGAATTTTTAAATGAATTTTGCTTACACATCCTTCATGCGACCGTTAATACTTCTTGAGGTACCAACGACCGATTACAAGATGTGTTTGCACATTGAAGCGTAATTCCTAGTTTTTGCAACACCCAAGGCTTTTTAGCAGTGACTCCCAAACCAGTTGGTCTAAGGCACTAGGTGATGAAGCACCCTCGCTAAATATTTTTCTGTTTTTGCAGCCTTAAGTAATCACAAAAACCAGTGTCCATTTTTTTATTCTTTATTCACACTTATATATTTTTTTTTTCATTGTACTAAGGACTTTAGATAAGAGCATTTCAAGGTCTCTTCTACTATTCCAAGTTTCAAGATGCGTGATAGTGCAAATTGTAGGGTATACATTTTCAGAATCTAGACTTAAGGTAGGAACTATTTTTCAAACTTATACTCTAATAAGAACATCAATACTTTTCCTTCGTTTCGACTTAGCCCAAGAAGTGAACCCAAAATTTGCCTATTTCTAAATAAACTACAAAAACATATACTCTCTATTGTTAAACTTTAAGGAAGGTTATTTTTAGGGTTTTTAATTTACTAAGTCTAAGATCTAGTTGTTCCTAGCCAGTTAACCTATTTGTCAAACTCAAGTCAATTAAACCAAAATTGAATACAATAATTTTTATAATTTTTTAAATTTTCAAATTTTTATGGGTTTTCAAATAAGTATACAAATGCAAAAATATGTACAAATGAATACGAAGGAAAAAGACTTACCGAGCATACCCCCAAACTTAAACTTGACAGTGTCCTCACTGTCTTGCTACACCAAGAGGGTCAAAATGCCGGTACTCTCATGTTTATTTATTTATACAATTTTTTTTTACTTTATTGTTTTGAAATTTTTTTTTGTTTTTTATTTTTATAGAAAAAGAAACATATATGTACATATATACAACAAGGTTCCCCCCCCCCCAAACTTAAGCTTGGCCTTACACAAGCCAAAGGTTAGCACCAACCATTCAAAAATCTTATCATGGTAATGATCTAGTTGGTGAAAGAATGGAGTAGAAAGAAAAGAGATGAGAAACACACAAGACCGAATGGGAAGAAGAGAATATGGTCTCGGTAGGGGAGAAGAATGGAGGAAAGAAGAAAGAAGTGGAGTACGATCTTGAGGGTGTAAAGCGAGTGAATAAATTAGCGCAATTTATGATGACCGATGTGTTAAAAGCGATTGCGCTAACCTATCAACCCGTTGAGAAATGGGATCAAATCTCTCAAGATTCGCAAGAAAACATGGGTACGCCGAACTTGGTATTGGAGATGAAAGCGTAACGGCCTCTTGTACGGTCGGAACAATGGGAAAGACGAAAGTAAGTGAATTAGGGATAGTATCATTCTCACCGTAGTAAACTGTCTCGAACTTGAAAAATTACATTAATGGTTCGAAACTACTGTAAGCAACCGAGTCTGATGGTTCAACTAACTCATCTGAAAATGTAAAGGGCTCAAACTCGGGCGGTGAGTCATCAACATCGTCCGAAAAATTGAAACACTCGTAAGTGTTATCGGCTGTGAGAACTGTGTCAGATTCAAAGGAAAAAATTTCAAGCTCACAGTCTTCAAGCGTGATATTAGGCGTGGTTGGAACGATGGAAAGGAGGGAGGGTGATATAGGTAAAGGTTCAAGAGGATGAATTGGAAAATCAGACAAATCAAACACAAATAGTTCAACCTCAATATGATCCTCAAAACTCTCCTCAATACTATCCTTATAATTCTCCTCAAGATTCAACTCATCCATGCCATTATCATTAAAGTCAAGACGCATATGAGATTTGGGAGAAACATTTAATAACTCGGGATGATGATTTGAACATAAAATCTTAATTAAATCGACAGGTTCATCATCCGAAATATTCCCGGCGTCTATATCCTCAATCAAGTGAAAATCAATTTTCTTAGACACCTCATCAAAAGCATGGATATCTATCGATTTAGGTTCTAGATGGGAGGTGTAAAGATCGAAAGGATTAGGTGCGGTTTCACTCGAAAGGGGTTCCTCACAATTTGGCAAATCAAACACTACAAAATCACACAACTCGTTTTTATTTTGAACTTATGAATCATTTAGGACATTCGATGGAAAACTGGAGTTATGGGCTTCAATTAGGTAAGGGTAGGTTTGATTTGGTAATCCTCTCTCATTCTCACTCTGTCCAACCGCCTCCTTATACATTGAAAAATTTGGAGCCAGCGGAAAACTAGCTACTGGTTCAGCAGGTTGCATAAGGGCATCCACGGACGCTTCCACATTCCAAACCATTTTGTTTGTTGCTGCGATATACGCCTCCAACGACTCTTCCAAACTAGACTTGGATGGTAAGGGGGTTTCGGGAAAAGATTCGAAATTGTTTGGATATGTGAAACTCCCAAAAGGCTGTGTAGAAGCAGTGTCTAGTGAAGGTGGGAAGGTCGGGTAGGACTGGTAGGAAGTGGGTGGTTGGGCAGGTGTAGGGTCAACATGTGGATAAAACGGTGAATAATCGTGCGGATCCCCAAAACTAGATGATTGGAGAGGGGTGAAAGATCGGCTGCGAGATTGAGCAATATGCTCAGCAATGGACATCGGCTTAGGAGTGACAGAAGGACTTGAAAAAGTGGTATCAACATATGAAGGTGGTAAAGGTTGACTTGGTTGACACAGAGTGGGTTGCAAAGTCAAACTGTTTCTCCTAGATGCTTCTATTTGATCTTTTAAAGATATTTTAGGCATGGAAGGATCGTCTTTAAATTGACCGAACAAATTGACGTACGACGCAAAATTAGGTTCGGGATACCAAAGTTCGGCAAGTGATTTATTATGTGGGGTACCCATGTTGTAAGAAGAAAGGGGAAAAGAAAGAAAGTTGGGTGGTGGTGCAAAGATTTATTTGCGGCAAAAGGTTGCAAGTTTTCTAATAAAAATTTTCCTTTTTCTTTTTCTCTTTATTTGGAAATTGTTGCAAAAAGATTTTGATAAAAGATATGCAACAGAAAAATATTACTTGCAATCTATTTCTAATTTAAACTAGGCGCAAAAATCCTGCACAAGATTTGTTATATGGAAGGGAATATATTTTATAGCTCACGGAATCCTGCAGGAATTTCCAGAAAAGATATTTCAAAAATTACAGAGGAGGAACCGAGGAGGCTTACAGAGCAATTTTGGTCAGAGGAAATAACCAAGGCGCCGCCTTTCCACGGCAGAAAAGCGTTATAACCGCGGTTCCACGGCTCTCGGGACGGCACAGATCCCCAAAATTTTTTTCAAGCTCTGATGTGACAAGACGGTCGCGTTTCCGCGGTCTGATATGGGTATACGCGGCGGAAGCGCGGTGCGATGGAGGGCTCAGATCTCTGGAAAAATCCTGCTGCTCTGATTTCGAAGTCCCCTTCTATTTTGATCTATTGTTTTCTGTTTCGCCTTCTGAATATTTCCAGATCCGAATTTGTTCCTGCAAGATTCACACAACAAAGTACCCTTTCCAAAAAATAACAATTGATATATTTTTATAATTTTTTTGATTTTTTTGATTTTTATGATTTTTTAATTTTGATTAACCCGAAATTGCAAAAAGGAAATAACACGCCATCCCCGGCAACGGCGCCATTTGATTAATCTCAAAAACTATCTATTACCGCAATTAAGAACGGCGTCGCTTTGCAGCTAGCCGGTGAGTACAGGTCGGTCCACAGGGATGTTGTGAATTTCCTAATCGCTCTTACGAGTTAATTCCAAACGGTGTGAATGGATTAATTAAATCTAAAAACTAAATTAATCTAGGGCAATTGAATTAAAGATCTAACTATTTAACTAGGGCAAGGAATTAAATTTAATCTAGGGCAGAGAATGAAAAATTACCTAGGGCAAGAATTGAAATTAATTACTTCCTTTACAGATGGCTCTCTCCAAATATCAACACAAGACTTGTCAGATCTGAATTTCTGAAATGAAAAGAGGCATCGATGCTCTCCAAAAGAAATCTAAATTTTATTAATAAAAAGAGGCACAGGGAGGCATAAGAAATTACAATCTTTAGAGTTCCTATTTATAGAGAATAGGAAACCCTAGGTTACATTTGACCCGCATGTCTACAATTACATATTTGCCCTTATGAAGACCAGTCAACGCCGCCACTGCATTTTGGTAAAAACTAATTTGCATATGGGCCCTATATGGCCGCGGAACCGCGGCCCGAGGCATGGTTTGGCCGCGGTTCCACGGCCAAACGATGGAGTTGGCCCATGTGACTTTGTGGGCTGGCTCTGGTGCTTGTTATCTTCTTATTTCTTTATATCTTTTCTCGGATTATTTTCTCCTTTTCTTCCAGATCTTTCCAGTGAACATTGTAGTGGACTTCTCCCCTTCGCTTTGAGTCGATGTCTTGAATCTTGCTTTGTGAATTGTTCCTTATGTAGGCTTGATCAAGAGTCTTCTGTTTATTGGTTAAAGTCCACATTTTCATCGTCTTTTCATCGTTTTCACTGTTTTAGATCCAAGAACCTGTAACATGTAGCAGACATGCGTCAAAAGCACCTATTTATTTATAAAAAGAATAAGAATGAGGAATATAATAATGCAATATTATGGTGTGAACAGTACACCGACAAAGTATGGACTTTGGAAGTTGCTCCTGAAGGGGTAAAACCCATTGGGAGCAAGTGGATCTTGAGAAGATAATTGGTGTAGATGGAAAAGTTGAAACTTTCAAAGCGAGACTTGTAGCAAAAGGTTTTCGTCAACGACTAGGTATGGATTATGATGAAACCTTTTCTCCAGTGGCTTTGTTTAAGTCTATCCGGATCCTACTTTCCATCGCTACATACTATGACTACAAAATCTGGCAGATGGATGTCAAGACCGCTTTCCTAAATGGTAATTTAGAAGAGAATGTGTACATGACACTGCCAGAGGGCTTCGTAGACAGTGGGAGCAGCGGAAAGGTGTGCAAGCTGCTTAAATCAATCTATGGATTAAAGAAGGCGCCGCGGAGCTGGAACATCTGTTTTGATGTGGCAGTCAAAGAATTTGACTTCATCAAAAACGTAGATGAACCTTGTATATACAAGAAGGTTGTAGAGAGTAAGGTTGTCTTCCTCGTATTGTATGTGGATGACATACTCTTGATAGGAAATGATGTTCTTATGCTACACTCGGTCAAGCTCTTCTTATCACAGTTTCTCCATGAAAGATCTGAGTGATGCCTCCTACATCCTGGGATTAAGATCTATAGAGATAGATCTAAGCGGATGTATCATACTCACTAGGAGTAGTGAGTAGCTGTCAATCAGATCCTGGGGAAAAGCACTGGACAGCTGTGAAGAACATTTTTAAGTACTTGAGAAGGACTAAAGAATTGTTCTTGGTGTATGGTAACATTGAACTCCTTATCGAGTCCTTTACCAATTAGAGCTTCCAGAGTGATAAGTACGTCGGTCTCGGATTTTATCTTTACCCTCAGTGGAGGGACGATATGTGTAACAACCCTAATTTTCCTAAACAAATATTTTCAAATATTTTTTTTCAAAATCCATAAAGGGGTATTTTAGCCCGAGCACAAGATATAAGTAATTATATTGTTTTTAAATTACAAGTTAAAAGAATGTAACAACTTCATTTTTAGTGTACAAAATTTGCTTAAAAATTAATGTATACTTGGAGTATTTACATTTTCTGTGACTACTTTAAGTAATTAAATAGCTCCATAATTACAAGAAGGAGCTTGTAGCTCATTGGTAATACCTTGTACTGCTGAACCAATCCACCAGAGTTCAAATCTCATACCCCACATTATTTTTAATATTTATTTGTTTTAAATTTTATAGAAGCCCAACAGTCAACACGTGATAACTCCCAAATTTTCCACTACACATGAAAAACTAAATATACCAGAGACTACACCAGACGACCCTCCACCTCCCTGACCTCCGACTCGGCCTAACTCGGCCGATTCGGGACGGCGCCGCCGGCCGGACTCGGCCGGACGGCCGAGTCCCCAAAACAAAAGTTGGGGATCTTGGCATTCTATACCCCTCTGCATACTTTAAATTCCTATATCGGTTCCAGAGAAGTCAGAAAGCCCCATTTACTCCAATTTTTAATACATTTTTAAATATTTTTACATTTTTTTCAATTTAACTCTTCATCTACCCTAACCCTAGCCTAACCCTATAAATACCACCCCTACCCTTTACCCTCTCACCCCTAATTCTGAGCCAACTCTCAAAATTCTCAAGAAATCTTGTGTACTTTGAAATCGAGCACGAGGCGAAGCTACGGCGAAATTCCCGGCGAACTTCCGACGATCATTCTAGGAGCTCCCGGCGACGAAGCGACACACCGGCGACTCCTTCCGATCAATCTCCCTCTTCTTGTTTTCCTAAACCCGTAAGTCCTATTTTCTATCTATCTCTTTTATCTAAAAATACAGATTTACAAAACCCGACGGAATCAGAACAAATCCGATTTCCGATTCGGTTTCTTCATAAAACTCCACTTCTCGTTAACACAATTATGCTTAAACTCCTTCATGTTGACCATTAAACACTAATCAACCAAATTGATCAAGTTTCATTTCATAAAATGATGGCTATTCAATTTATCGTATTTTTAACTTAAATACCACATTGTTTCAATTCTACATTTAACTCCATTAAACTTGCTATACCTTTAAGTAGATCACGAGGTAACGACCTACCTCCTCACACACTCATATGCAACATAACACGATACCCTCGAGAACTTAGAATACGGGAAAAACAAACATTTTCATTTAAATACCATTTACTTAATAAAAACATTTATAAAAGATCTAGTATTGATACATCTTTACAAATAAATACCACTTATTATGAAAATAGGATAAGGTTGTGGGCATCAGTCGTTTATCTAAACCTGACTTTGTGGTGTCTAGGCTAGACAAGTGAGAAAGGTAACTTTAAAAGGCCCGTCTCACGGTGATTCGTGAGCGGATCCCTTCTTTCTTCACTTGTACTTACCTGGCCACAATTGGCGGTGAAGAGGCGATTTGAGGTATCTCACAGCTTGTCACTTTGAACCAGTTTGGAGCAGTCTAGTTTACTTAGGAGACCCTAGAACATGGAATACGGGAAAACGACACTTTTTCATTTAAATACCATAATTAATAAAATCGTTTTCCTTAATAATTAGTATTTATACAAATCTTTGCAAAGCGCCGCTACAACCCATTTGGGGAACCCGTTCGGGATGGTGCGGATTATCGCACATCCTCGGGCTTAGTAGTGCGAGATTCAGACCTCCGCAAGGAGCATTCGGTCTCGAAAAATTCAAAATACGACATCTTAAGAAAACGAGATTTCTAGAATATTATAATTATATATAAAAATTATTTTCATATAAATATATGTATATGTAACATAAACATACCTATTTTTGAAGTATTATAAATATTACACTTTTTTACAATACCATAAGAATCAATTTTACACTAAAATACCCTGAATTCCATACAATACCAATATTACAAATAAACACCTTTTATTATGGAAATAGGATATTTTCACTAAAAATATCACAATATAAAATCTACATTTATTACAACTCTAAAGACGAATAATAAATACTTGGGATGTATTTTGAAAAGTATATAAAAGTATTTTTTCATAAAACCCCCTCAAGTTCTATAAATTACCCTAAGGACCCTAATAAACATAGGTTTAAGCAGGACCAATCTCTTGAGCCTCAGGGAGCCGGAGAAGTGGGTGCTTGCCTATCTATGGTAGACAAATTAATAAAAACAATCAGGACTTCAATTTACCTTGCTGATTGTCTGACTCAGTTTGAGTCTCAGTATAATCTGACTTGAATATGATTCAAGTACAATCTACAATCTTCAATATTACAATTCAACATGAATTCATGAATCCAATTATCAATCTATACAACTTTACTGAACCGAACCATGGATATACATTCCATTTACATGGTTCTCCAGTTATTCCATTTACATGATTCTACGGTTACATCCGTTTACTGATATCATGGTTTCGGTCAGTCATCCAATTATACAATCTGTACAGTTTACAAGACAATACAATACAACAATAAAATCAAGATAACACTACGGGGTTTAAGGGGTAGACTGGTACGGAATATGTTAAAGGTGGCACGAGGTGGTCACTTAAGACATAATTACATCCATGCCGTTGTTCCGTGGTATTATCGACGGAGCCTTGTACTGCAGGTTACAAAAGTCCCCGGTGTAAGTGGGACTCATCTCGTATACACTGGCATCTTCTGTACCAAGCTACAAACAACAGCGTTAATACAATATTACAACAATATAATACAACTTTAAAAGATACCTTCTTATTCTGTCTATTCTATTTCTCCCTTCTCTTTGGGACTTACCGAGCGATCTGTTCGCTGACGATATTCTATTTCTTTCTTCTTTGAATGTCGTCAGGTGATTTGGACCCGTCAGAGATTGAGCCCACTGCTGAAGACTCGGACCATTTCAGCGAAGACCCCGAGCTCTAGTCATTGTACACTTTCCATTCAGTACTTTCATTTCTGTTATGCCATTGTTTAGGCATTTCTTTTTATTCAGTTGTATTTACTTTTCATGCATTGTACAAAAGAATGTTAATAAATAAAGTTGTTGTTCAGTTTATATATCTTGTCTCTTGTGTTTTTACTTTATATTGCTTAGATACGCTTAGCGTATTTACTTCAGAGTAAATACGTAGCGGCCTCGTCCCGTCCCCTTCGCCGTATACCGGGAAGCGGGGCGTGACAGGTTTTGTTGGTGGCCCATGCAGGTCAGAGTTGTATGGAACACTGCTATGCAATTCTGTTCTGCGTGAACAACCTAAGAAATATAACACAAGAACCAGCAACTAAAACATTCTTTACAATCATGTTCCTTGAATCCCATCATTTCTTATTCTTTGAATCATATACTTTGAATCTGTCCTAACCTAAATTTTTCATTCAAGGTTATGGATTCACCAAACAACACCAGCTCCAATGTCAACAACACACCTCCACCAGTACCACTCACACCTGTCATTCCTGCTCTACTCAATGAGCAAACGGTTCTTCTTGAGGCAATCCGCAGCCTCCTAGAGGGACAGCAACAACTCTTAAACCGTCCCGAGACTGAAGCACCTGGGGTGAAGCAATTCAGAGCTTTGCATCCCAAACATTTCTCAGGAAAGGGGAGCCCACTGGAAGCTGAGTAATGGGCTCAGAGTATCGAGGATGATCTGGCAGCAGCACAAGTGCCAGATATAGCTTGAGTTCGTGTGGCAAAATTACAGCTCACGGACAATGCACGAAACTGGTGGAAGGCGGAAGAAAGCCGTCTTGAACAGCCCATTGAATGGAAGACTTTTCACGATAGGTTCGACGCGAAGTACTTCCCTGTGATTGCCATGTTTGCCATGGAACAACAGTTCATTCATCTACAACAAAGTTCGATGTGGGACAAGTCAGTAGATGAGTATGACGCTGAATTCACCATGCTCAGTCGGTAAGATATATCACAGTATTTCAAATTTTTAATATCACATACTACACAGCTAACACAAGACCGTAACAGATTTGCGGCACACCTGATACCGACGGATGAGATCAGAGCCCGTCGATTTCAACAAGGTTTGGACACGGAAATCCTGGATGCACTAGCCACAGGGAAATAACCAACTCACGAGGATGCTCTGGAAGCTGCCCGCCGTTATGAGGCAGTGATAAAGGTAAGGGGTAGACCTCAGTCTGCAGGAGTGAAACGCCCTGCCACTCAAATGGCAGGAGGGGCCTCTTCAAGTCCAGTTGTTGAACTCAGAAGACTGGAAGAAGCCAAGGATGGACCAAGTCCTGATTTTTTCTTTTATTGCAAGAGGGAAGGACACTTGTGGAAGGACTGTAGGCGCGCAAAAGGCCTATACTTGGTTTGTGGCGCGTCCAACCACGGAATTGGAAACTGTCCTTATAGACGGAACCCAGCTCACACACCCGTCAACTACCCGCAGCAGCCAGCTATACAGGCTCCTGCAACTCGTCCTGCACTCCCAGCACCCCCTCCACGTGGATTTCCTGCTCAGCCAAATCGCCAATTCCATCAGGCACTGAGAAACATACCTCGAGTACAGGGGAATGTGCCTCCAGCTAGAAGGAATATACCACGACGACAGACATTCAAATTAGCAGATGTAGAAGCCGAAACTGTAGGTTAAGGTAACACCAGTAAGTCTATCTCACACTTTTTAAAACCCTTGCACCATCTTGTTATACACTATCTATACTCCAGGCACCAAACTTTCCTTGAATCTGTTACACTTTCCTTTTATAAATTTCGAGGACGAAATTTTTATAAGGAGAGTAGAATGTAACAACCCTAATTTTCTTATACAAATTTTTTCAAATATTTTTTTTCAAAATCCATAAAGGGGTATTTTAGCCTGAGCACAAGATATAAGTAATTATTTTGCTTTCTAATTACAAGTTAAAAGAATGTAACAACTCCATTTTTAGTGTACAAAATTTGCTTAAAAATTAATGTATACTTGGAGTATTAACATTTTCAGTGACTACTTTAAGTAATTAAATAGCTCCATAATTACAAGAAGGAGCTTGTAGCTCATTGGTAATACCTTGCACTGCTGAACCAAGCCACCAGAGTTCAAATCTCATACCCCACATTATTTTTAATATTTATTTGTTTTAAATTTTATAGAAGCCCAACAGTCAACACGTGATAACTCCCAAATTTTCCACTACACATGAAAAACTAAATATACCATAGGCTACACCAGACGACCCCCCACCTCCTTGACCTCCGACTCGGCCCGACTCGGACGGCAGACCGGCCGACTCGGGACGGCGCCGCCGGCCGGACTCGGCCGGACAGCCGAGTCCCCAACACAAAAGTTGGGGATCTTGGCATTCTATACCCCCTGCATACTTTAAATTCCCAGATCGGCTCCAGAGAAGTCAGAAAGCTCCATTTACTCCAATTTTTAATACATTTTTAAATATTTTTACATTTTTTTCAATTTAACTCTTCATCTACCCTAACTCTAGCCTAACTCTATAAATACCACCCCTACCCTCTACCCTCTCACCCCTAACTCTGAGCCAACTCTCAAAAATTCTCAAGAAATCTTGTGTACTTTGAAATCGAGCACGAGGCGAAGCTACGGCGAAATCCCGGCGAACTTCCGACGATCATTCTAGGAGCTCCCGGCAATGAAGCGAGGCACCGGCGACTCCTTCCGATCAATCTCCTCTTCTTGTTTTCCTAAACCTGTAAGTACCATTTTCTATCTATCTTTTCTATCTAAAAATACGGATTTACAAAACCCGACGGAATCGGAACAAATCCGATTTCCGATTCGGTTTCTTCATAAAACTCCACTTCTCGTTAACACAATTATGCTTAAACTCCTTCATGTTGACCATTAAACACTAATCAACCAAATTTATCAAGTTTCATTTCATAAAATGATAGCTATTTCAATTTATCGTATTTTTCACTTAAATACCACATTGTTTCAATTCTACAATTAACTCCATTAAACTTGCTATACCTTTAAGTATAAACTTGCTATACCTTTAAGTAGATCACGAGGTAACGACCTACCTCCTCACACAATCATATGCAACATAACACGATACTCTCGAGAACTTAGAATATGGGAAAAACAAACATTTTCATTTAAATGTCATTTACTTAATAAAACCATTTCTAAAAGATCTAGTATTGATACATCTTTACAAATAAATACCACTTATTATGAAAATAGGATAAGGTTGTGGGCATCAGTCGTTTATCTAAACCTGACTTTGTGGTGTCTAGGCTAGACAAGTGAGAAAGGTAACTTTAAAAGGCCCGTCTCACGGTGATTCGTGAGCGGATCCCTTCTTTCTTCACTTGTACTTACCTGGCCACAATTAGCCGTAAAGAGGCGATTTGAGGTATCTCACAACTTGTCAGTTTGAACCAGTTAGGAGCAGTCTAGTTGACTTAGGAGACCCTAGAACATAGAATACGGGAAAACGACACTTTTTCATTTAAATACCATAATTAATAAAACCGTTTTCCTTAATGATTAGTATTTATACAAATCTTTGCAAAGCGCCGCTACAACCCATTTGGGGAAACCGTTCGGGATGGTGCGGATTATCGCACATCCTCGGGCATAGTAGTGCGAGATTCAGACCTCCGCAAGGAGCATTCGGTCTCGAAAGATTCAAAATACGACATCTTAAGAAAACGAGATTTCTAGAATATTATAATTATATACAAAAATTATTTTCATATAAATATATGTATATGTAACATAAACATACCTATTTTTGAAGTATTATAAATATTCCACTTTTTTACAATACCACAAGAATCAATTTTACACTAAAATACCCTGAATTCCATACAATACCAATATTACAAATAAACACCTTTTATTATGGAAATGATATTTTCACTAAAAATATCACAATATAAAATCTACATTTATTACAACTCTAAAGACGAATAATAAATACTTGGGGTATATTTTGAAAAGTATATAAAAGTATTTTTTCATAAAACCCCCTCAAGTTCTATAAATTACCCTAAGGATCCTAGTAAACATAGGTTTAAGCGTGACCAATCTCTTGAACCTCAGGGAGCCGGAGAAGTGGGTGCTTGCCTATCTATGGTAGACAAATTAATAAAAACAATCAGGACTTCAATTTACCTTGCTGATTGTCTGACTCAGTTTAAGTCTCAGTATAATCTGACTTGAATATGATTCAAGTACAATCTACAATCTTCAATATTATAATTCAACATGAATCCAATTATCAATCTATACAACTTGACTGAACCGAACCATGGATATACATTCCATTTACATGGTTCTCCAGTTATTCCATTTACATGATTCTACGGTTACATCCGTTTACTGATATCAAAGTTTCGGTCAGTCATCCAATTATACAATCTATACAGTTTACAATACAAGACAATACAATACAACAATACAATCAAGATAACACTACGGGGTTTAAGGGGTAGACTGGTACAGAATATGTTAAAGGTGGCACGAGGTGGTCACTTAAGACGTAATTACATCCATGTCGTTGTTCCGTGGTATTATCGACGGAGCCTTGTACTACAGGTTACCAATGTCCCCGGTGTAAGTGGGACTCCTCTCGTATACACTGGCATTTTCTATACCAAGCTACAAACAACAGCGTTAATACAATATTACAACAATATAATACAACTTTAAAAGATACCTTCTTATTCTGTCTATTCTATTTCTCCCTTCTCTTTGGGACTTACCGAGCGATCTGTTCGCTGACGACATTCTATTTCTTTTTTCTTTGAATGTCGTCAGGTGATTTGGACCCATCAGAGATTGAGCCCACTGCTGAAGACCAAATTGCACAACTGAATGCTGCGTTAAGCGAGCGAGAGAAAGGAAAACTTCCATTTCAACCACTGCCAAATCCCGGTGACACACAAAACGCACATGTTGCTTATGAACAACAAAATCATAATGTGAGTGCCGTGACTACATTGAGATCTGGAAAGCTATTGCACAACAACGTTGGTAATAATGATGACACCCCGACCGCCGCTTCTTCTTCTTCATCATCTTCTTCAGAGCATGTTCTTCATTCTTCACAAGGCTCTACTTCTTCTAATTCGAACGAACCCACATCTCACTCCACGAAAACACCAACACTGGGATCCATTCCAGCTCCGCAATCTACTCCACAAACATTAGACTCGACAAATTTTCAAAATATTCCATTTCCAAACAGGTTGAGATCCAATAAACAAACTCCACAAATGGAGAAGATTGTGGAGTTATTCAAACATGTTAGCATTAGCATACCTCTCTTGGATGCAATCCAACAAGTCCCTTCTTACGCTAAAATCTTGAAGGACTTATGCACCAAGAAGAGGAAGTCGCAAGTACCCAAGAAAGTATTCGTAGCTAGTGCAGTAAGTGATGCTCTTACCCAACCTTTACCCCAAAAACGCAAGGACCCTGGCTGTCCTACAATTTCAATAAAAATTGGGGATAGGAACATCAATCGCGCACTTTTAGATCTTGGTGCCAGTGTTAATTTGCTTCCCTATTCAGTATATGAACAATTAGGCGTTGGAGGGCTGAAACCCATACATTGTACTCTCCAAATGGCCGACCGATCCATCACCAATCCTAGGGGTGAGATAATGGATGTGTTGATTAAAGTAGGGGACTTCGTTTTCCCCGTTGATTTCATTTTTATGGACACACAGCCTGTAGCTAACCCCCAGAGTCAAATTACGGTGATACTTGGTCGACCATTCCGGTGATCAATTGTCGAAATGGTTCGATGAACCTATCTTTTGGAAACATGACAATTGAACTCAACATTTTTAAGTTGGGGAATCAGCCCTCCGAGCCTAATGCTAATATACTTGATACTTGCTCGATCCAAGAGATCACTCAGGAGGACTGTGAGTTCAAAAAATTTCTGTTCGATCACAGCAGTTTTGATGCCACTAGTGCGTTCCTCTTTGAATCTGACATAGCTTTGACACCTGATAACGATTACGAGTGTTTCACTTTTTCGAACGATTTTGAAGAATCACCACCCGAGTTTGAGTCCTTTGAATTTTCGAATGAGTTAGCTGAACCATACGACTCGGTCACTTACACTCGCTTCGAACCATTGTTGGAATCGTTCGAGTTTGAGACAGTTTCACCAATTTTACCTTCAATTGTTTCGCCTCCAAAACTCGAACTCAAACTATTGCCGTCTCACCGTAAATACGCCTATTTAGGTGAGAATGAGACCCTTCCTGTTATCATCTCGGCCTCTCTAGCCCTCGAGCAAGAGAAAGCCCTTTTAATGGTCTTACAAAATAATCGGCAAGCTTTTGGCTAGACTATAGCGGACATCAAGGGGATTAGTCCTCTCATAGTTGAACATCATATACATATGATGGATGATTCCAAGCCAGTAAGGGATCCACAGAGACGCCTCAACCCTATAATGAAGGAGGCTGTTAAAAAGGAGATTGTAAAATGTCTTGATAGTGGTATCATTTACCCTATCTCTGATAGCCAGTGGGTTAGCCCCATTCACGTTGTCCTAAAGAAATCGGGCATAACGGTCATAACTAATGAGGCGAATGAGTTAATACCTACTCGCACCCAAACTGGGTGGCGAGTTTGCATCGATTATAGAAAACTCAACGCCATGACCCGGAAAGACCACTTTCCATTACCTTTTATTGACCAAATGCTAGAACGATTGGCTGGGCATGAATTTTACTGCTTTTTGGATGGCTACACCGGCTATAATCAAGTTCCCATCGCCGAAAAGGACCAAGACAAGACCATATTTACTTGTCCTTTCGGTACATTCGCTTACTGTCGCATGCCCTTTGGGTTATGCAATGCACCCTCTACTTTCCAGCGGTGTATGATGGGCATCTTTTCAGACATGGTGGAAAAATTCTTGGAGATTTTTATGGATGACTTCTCCATTTTCGGTGACTCCTTTGATGAGTGTTTGCTACATTTGGACGCAGTTCTTACCCGGTGTAGGGATAAGAACCTCATTTTAAATTGGGAGAAATGCCACTTTATGGTACGAGAAGGTATTGTCTTAGGACATATCATCTCGCAAAATGGCATTGAGGTTGATAAAGCTAAGATTGAAGTCATTTCCAATCTTCCTCCTCCCAAGTGCGTCAAAGACATCCGAGCCTTCCTTGGCCATGCCGGTTTCTATAGACAGGTCATCAAAGACTTTAGCAAGATAGCTAGACCCTTGACTCTTGTGTTGGCCATGGACACCACTTTTGATTATCGCACATCCTCGGGCATAGTAGTGCGAGATTCAGACCTCCGCAAGGAGCATTCGGTCTCGAAAGATTCAAAATACGACATCTTAAGAAAACGAGATTTCTAGAATATTATAATTATATACAAAAATTATTTTCATATAAATATATGTATATGTAACATAAACATACCTATTTTTGAAGTATTATAAATATTCCACTTTTTTACAATACCACAAGAATCAATTTTACACTAAAATACCCTGAATTCCATACAATACCAATATTACAAATAAACACCTTTTATTATGGAAATGATATTTTCACTAAAAATATCACAATATAAAATCTACATTTATTACAACTCTAAAGACGAATAATAAATACTTGGGGTATATTTTGAAAAGTATATAAAAGTATTTTTTCATAAAACCCCCTCAAGTTCTATAAATTACCCTAAGGATCCTAGTAAACATAGGTTTAAGCGTGACCAATCTCTTGAACCTCAGGGAGCCGGAGAAGTGGGTGCTTGCCTATCTATGGTAGACAAATTAATAAAAACAATCAGGACTTCAATTTACCTTGCTGATTGTCTGACTCAGTTTAAGTCTCAGTATAATCTGACTTGAATATGATTCAAGTACAATCTACAATCTTCAATATTACAATTCAACATGAATCCAATTATCAATCTATACAACTTGACTGAACCGAACCATGGATATACATTCCATTTACATGGTTCTCCAGTTATTCCATTTACATGATTCTACGGTTACATCCGTTTACTGATATCAAAGTTTCGGTCAGTCATCCAATTATACAATCTATACAGTTTACAATACAAGACAATACAATACAACAATACAATCAAGATAACACTACTGGGTTTAAGGGGTAGACTGGTACAGAATATGTTAAAGGTGGCACGAGGTGGTCACTTAAGACGTAATTACATCCATGTCGTTGTTCCGTGGTATTATCGACGGAGCCTTGTACTACAGGTTACCAATGTCCCCGGTGTAAGTGGGACTCCTCTCGTATACACTGGCATTTTCTATACCAAGCTACAAACAACAGCGTTAATACAATATTACAACAATATAATACAACTTTAAAAGATACCTTCTTATTCTGTCTATTCTATTTCTCCCTTCTCTTTGGGACTTACCGAGCGATCTGTTCGCTGACGACATTCTATTTCTTTTTTCTTTGAATGTCGTCAGGTGATTTGGACCCATCAGAGATTGAGCCCACTGCTGAAGACCAAATTGCACAACTGAATGCTGCGTTAAGCGAGCGAGAGAAAGGAAAACTTCCATTTCAACCACTGCCAAATCCCGGTGACACACAAAACGCACATGTTGCTTATGAACAACAAAATCATAATGTGAGTGCCGTGACTACATTGAGATCTGGAAAGCTATTGCACAACAACGTTGGTAATAATGATGACACCCCGACCGCCGCTTCTTCTTCTTCATCATCTTCTTCAGAGCATGTTCTTCATTCTTCACAAGGCTCTACTTCTTCTAATTCGAACGAACCCACATCTCACTCCACGAAAACACCAACACTGGGATCCATTCCAGCTCCGCAATCTACTCCACAAACATTGGACTCGACAAATTTTCAAAATATTCCATTTCCAAACAGGTTGAGATCCAATAAACAAACTCCACAAATGGAGAAGATTGTGGAGTTATTCAAACATGTTAGCATTAGCATACCTCTCTTGGATGCAATCCAACAAGTCCCTTCTTACGCTAAAATCTTGAAGGACTTATGCACCAAGAAGAGGAAGTCGCAAGTACCCAAGAAAGTATTCGTAGCTAGTGCAGTAAGTGATGCTCTTACCCAACCTTTACCCCAAAAACGCAAGGACCCTGGCTGTCCTACAATTTCAATAAAAATTGGGGATAGGAACATCAATCGCGCACTTTTAGATCTTGGTGCCAGTGTTAATTTGCTTCCCTATTCAGTATATGAACAATTAGGCGTTGGAGGGCTGAAACCCATACATTGTACTCTCCAAATGGCCGACCGATCCATCACCAATCCTAGGGGTGAGATAATGGATGTGTTGATTAAAGTAGGGGACTTCGTTTTCCCCGTTGATTTCATTTTTATGGACACACAGCCTGTAGCTAACCCCCAGAGTCAAATTACGGTGATACTTGGTCGACCATTCCGGTGATCAATTGTCGAAATGGTTCGATGAACCTATCTTTTGGAAACATGACAATTGAACTCAACATTTTTAAGTTGGGGAATCAGCCCTCCGAGCCTAATGCTAATATACTTGATACTTGCTCGATCCAAGAGATCACTCAGGAGGACTGTGAGTTCAAAAAATTTCTGTTCGATCACAGCAGTTTTGATGCCACTAGTGCGTTCCTCTTTGAATCTGACATAGCTTTGACACCTGATAACGATTACGAGTGTTTCACTTTTTCGAACGATTTTGAAGAATCACCACCCGAGTTTGAGTCCTTTGAATTTTCGAATGAGTTAGCTGAACCATACGACTCGGTCACTTACACTCGCTTCGAACCATTGTTGGAATCGTTCGAGTTTGAGACAGTTTCACCAATTTTACCTTCAATTGTTTCGCCTCCAAAACTCGAACTCAAACTATTGCCGTCTCACCGTAAATACGCCTATTTAGGTGAGAATGAGACCCTTCCTGTTATCATCTCGGCCTCTCTAGCCCTCGAGCAAGAGAAAGCCCTTTTAATGGTCTTACAAAATAATCGGCAAGCTTTTGGCTAGACTATAGCGGACATCAAGGGGATTAGTCCTCTCATAGTTGAACATCATATACATATGATGGATGATTCCAAGCCAGTAAGGGATCCACAGAGACGCCTCAACCCTATAATGAAGGAGGCTGTTAAAAAGGAGATTGTAAAATGTCTTGATAGTGGTATCATTTACCCTATCTCTGATAGCCAGTGGGTTAGCCCCATTCACGTTGTCCTAAAGAAATCGGGCATAACGGTCATAACTAATGAGGCGAATGAGTTAATACCTACTCGCACCCAAACTGGGTGGCGAGTTTGCATCGATTATAGAAAACTCAACGCCATGACCCGGAAAGACCACTTTCCATTACCTTTTATTGACCAAATGCTAGAACGATTGGCTGGGCATGAATTTTACTGCTTTTTGGATGGCTACACCGGCTATAATCAAGTTCCCATCGCCGAAAAGGACCAAGACAAGACCATATTTACTTGTCCTTTCGGTACATTCGCTTACTGTCGCATGCCCTTTGGGTTATGCAATGCACCCTCTACTTTCCAGCGGTGTATGATGGGCATCTTTTCAGACATGGTGGAAAAATTCTTGGAGATTTTTATGGATGACTTCTCCATTTTCGGTGACTCCTTTGATGAGTGTTTGCTACATTTGGACGCAGTTCTTACCCGGTGTAGGGATAAGAACCTCATTTTAAATTGGGAGAAATGCCACTTTATGGTACGAGAAGGTATTGTCTTAGGACATATCATCTCGCAAAATGGCATTGAGGTTGATAAAGCTAAGATTGAAGTCATTTCCAATCTTCCTCCTCCCAAGTGCGTCAAAGACATCCGAGCCTTCCTTGGCCATGCCGGTTTCTATAGACAGGTCATCAAAGACTTTAGCAAGATAGCTAGACCCTTGACTCTTGTGTTGGCCATGGACACCACTTTTGATTTTGACTCAACATGCATGAAGGCGTTCGAGTCGTTGAAAGACTCACTCATTTCCGCTCCCATTTTTTCACCTCCTGACTGGATGCATCCATTTGAAATTATGTGCGATGCATCTGATTTCGCCATTGGTGCTGCCCTTGGACAGCACATAAATAAGATGCCGCACGTAATTTATTACACTAGCCGAACCTTAAACGAGGCCCAATTGAATTACACAACAACTGAAAAAGAATTCTTAGCAGTTGTGTTTGCACTAGAAAAGTTTAGGCCATATTTAATCGGCTCTCCAGTCATCGTTTACACAGACCACTCAGCTCTTCGCCATCTTTTTGCGAAGAAGGATGCTAAATCTCGGCTGATACGTTGGATCCTCTTGCTACAAGAGTTTGACCTTATCATAAGAGACAAGAAAGGATACGAAAACATAGTCGCCGATCACCTTTCACGACTTCCTTCTTCGCCTACACTTCAAATTCCTATTAAAGACGTTTTTCCAAATGAGCAGCTCTTAACTGTGTCATGCGAACCTTAGTTCGTGGATATCATAAATTATTTGGCCACCAGACTCATACCAAACGATTGGTCGAATCAGGACAGACTCCGATTCCTGTCCCAAGTAAAACATTTTTACTGGGATGAACCGTATCTCTTCAAATATTGTTCCGACCAAATCATTCGTCGGTGTGTCTCTAACAACAAGTTTAAGAGTGTGCTGTCATTCTGCCACGATTAAGCGTGTGACAGGCATTTTGGCCCCAAAAAGACAGCAGAAAAAATCTTGCAGTGTGGCTTCTACTGGCCACGACTTTTTAAAGACGCATATGAATACTGCAAGACATGCTCCCGGTGCCAACACTTGGGCCAGATATCTCGGAGAAATGAAATGCCGCTCCAACCAATTTTGCTTGTTGAAATTTTTGACGTTTGGGGGATAGACTTTATGGGACCATTTCCCAACTCTTTTGGGAACATGTATATCCTACTTGCTGTTGACTATGTTTCAAAATGGGTCAAGGCTGTGCCCAGCCGAACTAATGACAACAAGGTTGTCGTTAGATTTCTTAAAGAAAACATTTTTTTCTCGGTTTGGGCATCCTCACGCGATTATCAGTGATAATGGAACTCACTTTTGTAATAGGACTTTCGAGTCCTTAATGCGAAAATACTCCATTGCTCACAAGCTATCAACGCCCTATCATCCCCAAACTTGTGGGCAAGCCGAAATTTCGAATCGGCAGATTAAACAGATATTAAAGAAAACGGTTTCCAAAAACCGTAAAGATTGGTCATCAAAACTGATTGATGCCCTTTGAGCATTCCGTACTTCCTATAAGACCGATCTTGGCATGTCTCCATACAGGCTTGTTTATGAGAAGGCTTACCACCTTCCAGTGGAAATAGAGCATAAGGCATTTTGGGCAATTAAAGAGTTGAACTTATCCTTGGGAGATGCGGGCAGCAATAGAAAGCTGCAGTTGAACGAATTAGACGAGCTGCGGAATGAAGCCTATGAGAACACAGTAGTTGTTAAAAACCGAACGAAGGTGTTCCATGATAAACACCTTGTGCGTAAAACTTTCAAACCTGGTCAACAGGTTTTACTTTACGACACTCGGTTACATTTCCATCCCGGCAAGCTCAAATCTCGATGGAAAGGGCCATTTTTGGTACGCACCGTATATCCGCACGGTGCGGTTGATCTAGAAAACCCGGAGGACGGTTCACTGTTTAAAGTGAACGGACATCGACTTAAATCGTTTCTCACTGCGGACCCTTCGGAGGAGCTCCTGTTTTTGCAGGAGCCGATCTACATTGACTGATCTTCCTCCATCTACCCCTAAATTTCAATTATCTAGCCAAAACACTGTTTCAAATAAGTTTGGGGGTATGTATCATTTGTAATTATAAAAACAAAATAACATAAAAAAATTAAAATTTGAAAATAAAAATTTTTTGGGTATTTTTGTAAATTTCCAGATTTCATAAAATAAAAAATAAAAATTTTATTTGCAAATAATTTCCTCTTTTTAAGAGGGGCTTTTTACAAATAACCAACACACTCTCCCCCTATATATAACATCCGAACCCTCTCTGCCTTTTTCCATAACCCTAAAATTTCATTTCCTCAAACCCTAGCCGCCGCTCAAATTTTTGCAGCGAGATCTCCTTCCGCCGCAAGAACCCTGTTCCCGCCGCGCTTCCACCGCGCCTCTGTATCTTCACCCTCTGAAAATTTCAGAGGTGGTTCGATCTCTAAACTCCTCTCTGTTAATTTTTTTTAGATCTGTAAACTCTCTGTAATGGCACCGAACATGCAATTAGAGCGTGATTTTTCACAAATCTTTTCACACACGATATACGGGAGCTATTTTCGTGATGAAATCATACAGAGGGGATGGAACTTTCTAATTTATAATCATCACAATGCTTACGCCCTTCCAGATCTAGTCACTCGTTTTTTCGAGTGCATGGAAGAAAGGCTGCCTTGCACAATACAGTTTTATCAAACTACTTTAGGGCGATAGGGAGATAGTTATTGACAGAGACTTCATCAATGAAGTCACTTTAATCCCTAGATTACGTGTTCATGACCAACCCCTTCAATTTGAAGATTACATGCCCTTAATGGGTAACGACTGTTCGAGGGAACCGAGGAAAGGAATATAGGCTAGAACCCTTTTCGCTAATGTTTTAACCATGTGCCGGTGGGCACAAAATAATATTTTTGGGAGTTCACATAATACCACATTTTTCACCCCATCACTTCATATCGTGCACACCCTAATGACTAGGAACCCTAGATTTGACATGTGCACGGTTTTACTTAATTCAATTGGTGCTGGAAAAAGGGCCGCATATTACCCATGCCCTATGTTAGTGACACAACTATGTCGCTATTTCCACCCTGTGGAGAAATTTGAATTTTACATGCGTGGAGGTATACCCATTAGGCCTCTCATTGAGGGCGTATCCATGTCCTATACCCGCTTGACTGATGTTTGGTCGCGAAGAGAACCGGCCGAACACGTGCCCGCCAGAACACCCAGCTCCAGCTCGACCGCGAGCGAAGAAGAGCTCACCCCCATAGAACATGCACGTTTAATGAGAAGAGCCATTAGGGGGATTGATAATTTGGTGGGGATGGTGACCAACTTGGATCACCGGGTAACTGAGGTTGAACATGGCATATCTACGCTGCTAGCGCGAGAGGACCGTTCCCGTTCACGCTCTAGAGGTCGGCGAGGGCCTGAGCAGTGAGGGCATTGTTTTGGGTAAGTTTGGGGGAGGAGGTGGTTGTAAATAGTTATCATTGCATTGCATATTTTTAATTTTTGTACATATTTTTTTCTTTTGCATGTTTAATTCTGCATTGCATCTTTATAAAAAATTATAAAAATTAAAAAAAATGAAAATAAAAAATATATATAAAAAAATCAAATAAAAAATTGAAAATTTTTATAAAAATTGAAAAAATCAATTTTGGCCATAATTGACTTAAGTTTGACAAGACGGTTAACTAGCTAGGAAAAACTAGATCCTAAACTTAGTAAATTAAAAACCCTAAAAATAACATTTCTAAAAGTTTAACTGTAGAAAATATATGTCCTTGTAGTTTACTTAGAAATAGGCAAATTTTGAGTTCACTTCTTGGGCTAAGTCAAAATAAGGGAAGAGTATTGAAATTTTTATTTGAAGTGTAAGTCTGAAAAATAATTCCGAACCTTAAGTCTAAATTCTGAAAATATATACCCTACAACTTGCACAAACACGCACCTTGAAACTTGGAATAGTAGAGGATACCTTGAAATGCTCTTGTCTAAAATCCTTAGTAAGAAGGAAAATAAAATTATAAGTGTGAATAAAGAGATATAAAAAAATGAACACTGGTTTTGTAATTACTTAAGGCTGCGTAAAATAAAAAAATATATAGCGATGGTGCTTTATCACCTAGTGCCTTAGACCAACTGGTTTGGGAGTCACTGCTAAAGCCTTAAATATTACAAGACGAGGAATTACGACTTAATGCGCAAACACATTTTGTAATCGGTCGTTAGTACCTCAAGAAGTATTAACGGTCGCATGAAGAATGTGTGAGCAATTTCATCTAAAATTCACCAACTAAAAATACTTTGGACGATGGACAAGAGTATAATAGCTTGAATTGAATTTCCAAGTGTAGGGGTGATACATACACACACGTAGGGGTATATGATCGGGGTTTGGATGAGAGTTATGAATAAAAGATAGGGCTTATACCTTCAGTAGAGATGATAAAAATTCCTAAGTTGAGATGGAACCTTAGAAGGAAAATTCAAAAGATGCTGAAAGCTAAATAAATTACAAAACATATACAATCTTAAATTAAATGATAAGTGAGTGTGAAAAATACGGGTTGATGATTTCTAAGTTAAAGATAATAGAATTTCTTGCTAGAATACCGAATTGAAGAATGAAAGTCAATAGGACAAATTTATCGGATTTTGTGGGTAGTATCCGCTGAAAACCCTTAGGAGACAACACTCCTCCTACTAGGGACACCTAGAGGTTTAACGGCTTGTTGCACGAACTCAGTGCAATCGCGATTCCCTGCGAAAATGAGGTTAGGTTTTTTCGAGAATAAATTGGTTTTGCTCGGGACAAGCAAAAGATAAGTTTGGGGGTATTTCTTCATATCAGATTTTTGCATTATTATATTCCCCATTCTTAATCATATTGCAAATAAATAGGTGCTTTTGATCCATGTCTGCTAAATAGTTGCAGGTTACAGGTTCTCAGAACAATACAGTGAAAATGATGAAAAGACGCTACAAATGTGAGACTACGACCAAAAATTAGAAGAATCTTTATGATGTCGCTTACAGTTTAAGGAACAAATGAAGATCAATGAACAGTTCGATTGCACAAAGTACGAAGGCAGCACAAGATTCAACACTTCAAAATGAAGCGAACGGTAAAAGTCCACAACATTCTGCACTGTGGATATCTGGAAGAAAATAAAAGTTATTCTGAGAAACCAAGTGAAGAAACCAGAAGTAAAATACAACATGAAGCAGCCCTAAAGATTTGAGACAGAGACCCCACCATACGGCCGCGGATCCGCTGCCAAACAAGGCTTATGGCCGCGGATCCGCGGCCGTGCAACGCACGTGTTGGTGCGTGTCGGTGGAAGTCGGTGCATTGACCCGGTTTTCTTAGGGTAGTCTTGTAAATTCAGATTTGGATCAGATGTAAACCCTAGGGTTCTCCTATCTATAAATAGGAAGCCTACAGCTCTTTTTGGAGCATGCCTCTTTTTATTTTCTAGTTTAAATTTTCATTCCATTGTAATCGTCAAAGAGTGCATCAATAAAAAGTAAGTTTTTATTCTGAATTCTCCTTATTTGCAATTTATATTTCTGTAATTTTTCATATCTGTCCTTTTTATCGGCACGTTAATTAGAGAACTAAAAAGAAAAATAAAAAAATGAATTCCTTTGTTAATCCTCTAATGAGTGAGTAGTTCCTCACTTGTTAGGGTTAGGTTTGGGTAGGTTTGAGAAATGGAAATCTCTCACTACTTTCTCGCCCGTTTAACTTTATAAATTAGAGCTCTATGTAAATCAATCACCCACCGCTCACTACGGCACCCTATCCTACGAGATAGCGGTGATTCCCTAGTTAGACCGGTCGTGGTTGATTTAGATAGAGGTCAGGGCTAAGAATTAAGAAAGGACGGAAAATGTCCAAAAGGAAGAAACTACGTTTCTTCCTGATCGCGCTAATCCCCTTTGTTAATTATTACCTTAACACCTAAGTTCTTAATTAGGGCAAAGAAAGCGGTGAGTAGAATTAACTTTTCAAACTAACCTAATCCTAACCCTAGCAAGGTTTTAATCCAAATCAATTTCAATTTCAGTTTTTATAAAAATCAAAACCTACCACAAATAGGAATTGACTCGTTAGAACAATAAGAAAAGACACGTTTTCCCTATGGACCGACCCGTACTCAATCGGCTAGCTACCAAGCGACACCGTCTTGATTACCGGTTAATTCTTTGATTTCAAAACGCACACGCAAAATGTCTACAATCATTGCCTTTAGAACGTCGTTCCCTGAACTGACATTCCAGTTGGATACGAGCGGTGTGACTGGAATCGCATGAGTTCGGACAAATCGTTGCGACATAAAGCAATGAGATGCTCTAGTATCGAAGAGTACTAGTGCAGAAAGTGAGGCTACTAAGATCGTACCTAAGTTATGTAGGATATGTTTTAGGTTTAAGAAAAGATATATGGATGTAAACAAGTATTGAATAGATTTGAAAGATGGAAAGTTACCAGTGATGACTTGGCCAGTGGCTTCAGCTTCTTCCACAGTCATCGTGAAAGCCTGTTGCCTCGGTACATTCCTCCTTGCTGGAGGAGCATTCCTCTGTCCGTTCCTCTATCCCTGAGGTAGGTTCCTTTGCGCTTGATGGAACTGACGGAGAGGAGGTGCAGTAGGTCCATGAGGAGGTGAAGTTGTGAGAGCAAAACGTGGTGCAGGTACCTGAATAGCTGGCCGCTGCAGATAGATGATTGCTGGTCCGGGTGCCTGATACTAATTGAGTCATTGAAGACAAGACCCAATATCATGTGTGGATGAACCACAAACTAAGCAAAGGCGATTAGCACGCCTACAATCCTTCGCTAGGTGTCCATTCCTTTTGCAATAAAAGAAGAAATCTGGACTAGGCCGGTTAAAAGGTACTCTCGGTCTCCTGGGTACAAAAGGTGGCCTTGAAAAGGCTCCTCCTGCTATCTGAGTAGCAGGGCGCTTCACATCGGAAGATTGAGGTCTGCCCTTCTTCTTCATTACTGCCTCATATCGACGGGCAACTTTCAGAGCTAGGTCATGGGTTGGGAAATCCTCTGTAGCTAGAGCAGCTTGGATTTCCTGGTCCAACCCTTGCTGAAATAGTCTGGCCCTGATCTCAGCAGTACGAATAAGGTGTGCCACGAACCTGTTACGGTCTTGTGTTAACTATGTAGTATATGATATTAGATAATCGAATATTAAGACATATCTTACCTGCTCAACATGGTGAACTCTGCATCATACGCATCCACTAATTTTCTCCACATATAGCATTGTTGTAAGTGGATGAATTGCTGCTCCATGTCAAATCGGGAAGTCTCTAGAAAATACTTCGCGTCAAACATGTCGCGAAAAGTCTTCCATTCGATCGGCTGGGTGATTGATTTGAAAAAAAGTGTTTGTCATAAATAAAGTTAACCTCAATCAATAACGGTGTCGCTAGTAACTAACCGAGATGAGTACGGGTCGTCCTCAGGGAAACGTCGAATCTTTTAACTTGATTTAGACGAGTTGATTGAAAGAAGGGGTAATAGGTTGTAGATCTACGATATACGGATGTAGAATCTATAAAGAAGAGGCTTGTAGGGTTCATAGAATTTAGTAGTAATGGATGATTAATTAACTATGACTCCTTCTATCTTTTAATAGATTTAAAACTAGATTGATGGTGATGAATATGGATTAGGCTTCTTTCGGAAGAAACTAGGGTTTCCCCACTCTTATTTGCATTGATCTCTATTCATGTCTAGCCTTTACCAAAACAATTGTTAATTTAATCTCAAATCGCGGTCAAGACTATCAATAAATTGGTAGCGCGCCCGATAAGGATGTTAACATTTATTTTGCTAAAGTTTATAAACTTTATAAGATGTAAAAGAAATTAAGAGATTTTATCATCTATTGATCTACCATAATTCTACGAACCCTAGCAAGCGCAGAATTACTCACGCATGTTTTGAGAAGAAGAAGAAAGGATAGAAAAGGAAATTATAATGCATAATTTAAATGCAGAATGTAAATGCAAAATAATTAAGCGAATGATCTACCTTTATTAATTAACGTTACAAGTACAAATCCTTCGAATTTAGATTACAAGAAGAAGTTGATCTCGATCTCTGCCTCGTAGGAAGTAGATATTTCGTCGATATTCACGTCGATCGCGGACCTGTCGTGGATCTCTTGTTCTTGATGATGATTTGCTTCATGTTAAAGGTAATAATTTCTAACTTTAGTCATCGGTCCATTATATAGCCCTCAAAAAAGAAACCCTAGATGCCCCGTGTGTAGGATTTGCTGTTGTGATCAGCCCACCAAACAACAGATCCTACGGCCATGATAAAGCCGCGGATCCACGGCATATAGGTGCTTTTGACCGCTAAACCATTGAGGTTTAGGGGAATCGCAACTTGAAAATTCTTGTGGGCACTTCTGTTGACACTTGGAGATTTTTGTAATGTTTGGATTCGACAAATATTTCTTGAGTCTCTGTCGGTATTGATTCTACGATTTTATTGGTAGATTTTGATCCTGACATCTCGAATATCTCGATCTCTCGACCTGAGCTAAATCTGCACAATATCTCCATAAATAATATTAGTAATATTTGTTATATTATAGATATTATCTTAATCATTTTATATGGTATTAAATTTTTAAGAAATTTGATTAATATTATTTGATATAATATGCATAATAAAAATATTATATAAATATTATATGCATATATTTTCCTTCATAATGTTAATTATAATATATAAACATATGATAAAGAGTAAATTTGCAGATAAACCCACATATATTCTATATTTATAATAAACATTTTTAAATATTTAAGAAAAGTAAAGAAAATGTTATATCAAATGTGCAATATTTTCGACTGAACAAATACCCCCAAACATAATTTTGATCATCCCGAGCAAACTAGTTATTTCAAGAGAGGGAGAAAAAATAAAAAGAAAAACCTAGCACACTTTCGTAGGCAATCACGATTGCACTTAGCACGTGCAATAAGCCGTTAAATCTCTAGGTGTCCCTGATAGGAGGAGTGTTGTCTTCTGAGAGTTTTCAGCGGATTACACCCACAAAATTCCATAATAAAAGAAAGAAGATGAAAATTGAATACAAAGATAAGAACTATAAAAGAAAAAACTTGAAAAGAAGAGTTTCCAACTACACTAGCTTTTCGGTTGCCATAAGCCATATCTTAATGGTCATGAAAAGATGTCGGAAATCACATCATCTCTCAATAAAACATCGCCTTTAGTCTTCCTCCCTACCTTTCTTCCAAATATCGATTATATACCCCTACGTGTGTGTAAAAGACATCCCTATGCTTAGAGAATTCAATTTAAACTATCATACTCTTGTCCATCTTTCTTAGTACTTTTTAGTTGGTGAACATTATCAGATGGAATTGCTCACACATACTTCATGCGACCGTTAATACTTCTTGAGGTACTAACCGACCGATTACCAAATATGTTCGCTCATTTAGGCATAATATTCTCGTCTTGCAACACCTAAGCTTTAGCAGTGGATCCCAAACCAGTTGGTCTAAGGCACTAGGTGATAAAGCATCCTCGCTATATTTTTTTTATGCTGCCTTAAGCAATTACAAAACCAGTGTTCATTTTTCTTCACCATTTTTTTTCTTTATATTTTTATTTTTCTTCATACCAAGGCTTTTAGACAAGAGCATTTCAAGGTATTCTCTACTATCCCAAGTTTCAAGATGTGTGCAAGTGCGTATAGTAGGGTATCAACGTTCAAATGTTTAGACTCAAAAATAGGGACTATTTTTCAGACTTATTTTTATCCTCAGATTACTAATTTTCTTCATCTTACTAACCCTTGGGACAACGGCTCATGACTACTTATTACTAGCTTCATTTAAGAAAACATCTAACTTTCTTACTTTTCTCAAACTATTCATATCTTTTATATGTAATTTTTCACTTTCAAACTTTTATTAACAATAAAAAATTTTGTGCTTTTATTTATGATAATGCAAAACAATGCGTGAATAAGAACAAACCTCCCCCAAACGTGTTTGCAGCAGTGTCCTCACTAATGTCATCTGTTAAGCTTAAAAAACCTTGTAGATTTGGGAGAAAAAGTTATTAAAGGGGACAAAAAATAATGATAGTGAAATCCTCCCCCAAACTTACTTTTGGCTCATAATTTTGTAAAAATTTATTTTCAAGAGCCAAAATATTTTTCTTCCCTGCCCCCCCAAGACTTGAGTAAAATAGTATTAAGCATTTAAAATTATGAGGGGGTGTTAAAGTTATTGGTCTATGAAAAACTTTACAAAGACCAAAAGTCAACACCAACCATTCAAAGATTTTATCGATGTAACGCACTGGTTGGTTGAAAATCATGTCACCTATAGACATGAAGAAGTTGGGAGGAGATAAGAAGTGTAATAGAACGGGTTTACGTCTCGGTTTGTAGAGACGAAACAATGATGATGGATTACTCGCATTCTCGTTCTTGATAAGAAGAGAGGTGGCGGTTCAACTTCTTTGGGTCGGGGTTAATTCATCACAACTCCCATGTCTTCTACGAATGCGAGTTCTTCGGCGAAAATGTCTTCAAAACTTTCATCGATATTCCGAATGATAATCTCATCGGAAAGAAAGGTACGATCCTCGGACTCCATAAAAGGTTCATATTTAGTGTTAGATGTTGACCCAGACAGCTCGACTAACTTATTCGACAAGTCAAAGGATTCGGACTTGGGTGAGGACTTGTCGATAGATGCGTCCTCATGTGTATAATAAATAGCAGGATCAAACAAAAACACACTAGTGGAGTCGAGATAAGTATCGTGAAACTTTTCAAGTTCGCTACTGTCGGAATCTATCGTTTCGACAGAACATATATGAGCATAGGGTTCGGAGGGTTCACTTACCAACTTGTAAATGTTAAGCTCAATTGACATCTTTCCGAAGGATAGGGTCATAGAACCGTTTCGACAATTGATTATTGCGTTGGAAGTCGCTAGAAAAGGCCAACCTAGAATCACCGGGATTTGGTTTCGTGGGTTTGCTACAGGCTGTGTATCAATAACTATGAAGTCCACAGGAAATATAAATTCCCCGACTTTGATTAACACGTCCTCTAGCTCACCCCTAGATTGTGTGATAGATCGATCGGCCATCCGAAGAGTGCAGTGCGCCGATTTTAACTCTTCGAAGCCTAATTGCTCATAGACAGAATACGGAAGCAAGTTAACACTCGCACCTAAATCGAGTAAAGCACAATTGATATTTTTACCCCCAATAGAAATAAATATTGTAGGACTCCCGGATTCCTTTCGTTTCTTGGGTATTTGTTGGGTAAAAACAGTGTTCACATTACTCGCTAGGAAAACTTTTTTAGGCACTTGAATTTTCCTTTTCCTAGTGCACAAGTCCTTTAGAATTTTCACATAGGACGGAACTTGTTGGATAGCATCTAGGAGAGGAATGTTTATGTTAACTTGCTTAAAATTTCCACAATTTTCTCCATTTGTGGACTTGGTCTGTTGCCTCTTAACCTATGTGGATAAGGAGCTTTATCAATAAGGGTTTGGTCCAATATTTGTGGAAAAGATTGTGGAGATGGAATAGATCCCAGAATTAGAGTTGGGATTGTTTGAGGTTGACTCGAGGAAGTGGGCTACGGGTTTGAGCCTAGTGGAAAACGGAGAATACGCTCGGAAGAAGTTGTTGGATTAGACGAAGGAGGAGTAGAAGTAGAAGCCGGGGTATCATCAATATCATCAACATCAACATGTTCACCCACTTGGTTATTCAGCACTCTTCCCAATCTCAACAAGGTTATGGCACATACATTATGACTTTGTGAGCGGCCAGGATTCGGTAGAGGTTGAGATGGAAGTTTTCCTTTCTCTCTTTCACTCATCGCGGCATTTAACTATGCAAGTTATGCTTCTATCGATTTTATGCTTTCACCGTGGGAAGCGGTGTGCTACAATAACGTTTGGATAGAAGACGTTAAATTAGCCGTCGTTTGTATAGATTGGTTAATGAACGTTTCTAAATTGCGTTCGAGTGCAGAGGTTTTATCGGTACCGGCCGTTTGGAAAGAATTATTATAAGGTGCAAAATTGTTGGCCGAATTTTGAAAAGTTTACGGTTGAAAGGGGTGCTGACTCGATTGTGGTGGTTGCTGTTGCTGTGGAGGAGATCTTTGATAGTTATTTTGGCTTGGGAATGTATGTGGAAGAATAAGGATCGTTTCTAGATCATTTTTGAAAAGTAGCATTAATTTGTTCTTGACCTTGAAACGGTGGACTCAAAGGACATTCTTCCATTAAGTGTGATGGGTCGGAACAGCAAGCACACATGGTTTTGGAAAGCGTAACCTGGTTTAGGTAGGCTAAAGAGACTTTGTTTTCGATAGCATCGAGTTTCTTTTGCATCACGGCCATTTTGGCTTTCACTGTGATGGAAACGTCGAGTTGATGGATACCTTCCCTATATAAAGTTGGTCTAATGCTTTCTCACTGTAAAGTTTGTTCGGCGAGATCTTCCAGAAATTGCCAAGCTTCACCATCATCTTTAGATATGAAATGACATTGACAAATGGTTTCAAGCATCTGTTTTATGGCAGGATTAACACCCTCATATATAATTCGGTAAAGTTGTCATTTATCAATTCCGTGATGGGGGTATTGTAAAAGAAGATCCTTGAACCATTCAAAGCATTTCCAGAATGGTTCATTGAGAAGTTAGGTAAACTGGGTAATCTCGTTTTGAACACGGACAGTATTGTGATTGGGATAAAATTTATTAAGGAATGCTATAATGAATTCGTCCCATTTGGCGATAGAATGTGCGGCAGTGCTATAAAGCCATTTTTCTGCTTGGTCGCACAAAGTAAAAGGAAGAAGACGTAATCTTATAGCATCCATAGAAAGTTGTGTAGTGCCCATCATTGCGCATACGTTTTCGAATTTGGTGATAAAAACATATGCGTTTTCAAACTCAAGACCGTGAAATTTGGGCAACAGGTTGATGAAGTAGGGTTTAATTTCAAAATTATCCCCATTGGCTGGTGGAATAGATAGACAAGTAGGAAGGGGACTGCGTATCAGATAGCATCTTTCTTGGAGAGAGATGCGCGGTGTATTTTGCACACCTACGGGTAGTGGCAGGGGTGTGTTGGTAAAATCTGATGGAGAACCGTCCATCTCGGTCGATGTGGTGGGTGGAGGGGAAAAAGAAGATGAAGAAGTACCAACTTCGGAGTTGATAGCAGAAACGCGGACAAGACGGGTACTAGAATCCCGTGTCCAGCCGATCACGCACTAAGCGGGTTTAGTGCACGTAGCAGCGTGTGTGAGAACGATTTAAATGGTTTGTTTTGAAAAGTGTCGGACGTGAGGCTTGACTCAACAAATAACAAAATGCACAATCAACCCTAGAACTACGGTCACCTAGGTCAAGCACTAGACCGCTCCTAGACTTCCAAAGGACAAGTCGCAAGATCAATCCTCTACCATCTCTTTATCACTCTTGTGGCCAGGTAAGTGGAAGGTATCCGCTATACGAATCACAAAATATAGCGGGCCTAATTAAGTAACCACTTTTCTTAGTCACACTTACCTAGACACCACAAGAGAGATGCGGATAAGCAATAGATTACCCACGACCCTCCTCTGTCCTAATTGAGCGCGACGGTCCTTAAAGTCTTGGTCTAGATATTTTTTTAATTAATGTAGGGTTATGCGGATGCTTATTTTATGATTTGTGGGGTCTAGAAAGGGTGATGAAATCCCCACCTAATCTGAATTTTGGTTTTTCCCCTTAAAGTCCGTTTTAGAAATATGCAAAAACAAACCAATAACAAAAGCACGCAAAAGGATTTTAAGCGGCGATATTTTGCAAAGAATTCTTCAGAAAATCAAATTATTGGATTTCTAGAGGAGATAGAAAGAATGAGAGAAGATACCTAAATATATTTGGCGACCTAACTCACCCACAGGGAATTTGATTGATTTGAAAAAAAGTTTTTATCGTAAATAAAGTTAACCGAAATCAATAACGATGTCGCTAGAAGCTAGCCGAGATGAGTACGGGTCATCCTCAGGGAAACGTCGAATCTTTTAACTTGCTTTTGACGAGTTGATTGAAAGAAGGAGTGATAGGTTGTAGATCTATGATATACGGATGTAGAATTTATAAAGAAGAGGCTTGTAGGGTTCATAGAATTTAGTAGTAATGGATGATTAATTAAAGATGACTCCTTCTATCTTTTAATAGATTTAAAATTAGATCGATGGTGATGAATGTGGATTAAGGTTCTTTCGGAAGAAACTAGGGTTTCCCCACTCTTAACCCTTATCCTTGCATTGATCTCAATTCATGTCTAGCATTTACCAAAACAATTGTTAATCTAATCTCAAATCGCAGTCAAGACCATCAATAAATTGGTAGCGCGCCCGATAAGGATGTTAACATTTATTTTGCTAAAGTTTATAAACTTTATAAGATGTAAAAGAAGTTAAGAGATTTTATCATCCATTGATCTACCCAAATTCTACGAACCATAGAAAGTGCAGAATTACTCACGAGTGTTTTGAGAAGAAGATGAAATGATAGAGAAGGAAATCATAATACAGAATTTAAATGCAGAATGTAAATGCGAAATAATTAAGCGAATGATCTACCTTTATTAATCAACGTTACAAGTACAAATCCTTCGAATTTAGATTACAAGAAGAAATTGCTCTCGATCTCTGCCTCGTAGGAAGTAGATATTCCGTCGATATTCACGTCGCTCTATCACGTCGATCGCGGACCTGTCGTGGATCTCTTGTTCTTGACAGTGATTTGCTTCGTGTTAAAGGTGATAATTTTTAACTTTAGCCATCGGTCCTTTATATAGCCCTCAAAGAAGAAACCCTAGATGCCGTGTGTGTAGGATTTGCTGTTGTGATCAGCCCACCAAACCGCAGATCTTACGGCCATGATAAGGCCGCGGATCCGCGGCATATGGGTGCTTTTGGCCGCTAAACCGCGGTGGATTAGGGGAATCGCAATTTGAAAATTCTTGTGGGCTCTTCTGTTGACACTTAGAGATTTTTGTGATGTTTGGATTCTACAAATATTTCCTGAGTCTCCGTCGGTATTGATTCTACGATTTTATTGGTATATTTTGATCCTGATATCTCGAATATCTCGATCTCCCGACCTGAGCTAAATCTGCACAATATCTCCATAATAATATTAGTAATATTTGTTATATTAGAGATATTATCTTAATCATTTTATATGGTATTAAATCTTTAAGAAATTTGATTAAGATTATTTGATATGATATGCATAATAAAAATATTATATAAATATTATATGCATATATTTTCCTTCATAATGTTAATTATATATAAACATATGATAAAGAGTAAATTTGCAGATAAACCCATATATGTTTTATATTTATAATAAACACCTTTAAATATTTAAGAAAAGTAAGAAAAATTTTATATCAAATGTGCAATATTTTCGACTGAACACAGGGCAAGACGGCTTTCTTCCGCCTTCCACCATACTCGGGCGATATCTGTAAGTTGCAGCTTCGCAACCTTTACCCAAGCAATGTCTGGTACTTGTGCTGCTGCCAGATCGTCTTCAATCGACTGAGCCCATTCTTCAGCTTCCAAAGGGCTCTCTTTTCCAGAAAATTGCTTCAGATGCAGTGCCCGGAACTGCATCACTCCGGATGCTTCAGCTTCTGGACGGTTCATTAGTATGGTATTCTGTTGCTACTGTCCTTCTAGGAGGCTCTTAATTGCCTCAAGCAGTACCGTCTTCTCGTTGATCGGAGCTACAACGATAGGTGTAAGTGGAAGAGGTGGTGGTGTGGTGTTGCCGATCATGTTGGTGCTAGTATTGTTCGAGGAATCCATAACCTTGAAAGAAAAAAAAGGCTAGGATAGATTCAAGGAAAATATAAAGAATGTTTAGTTGTTGAGTCTTATAATTCTTGTGTTATATTGTTTAGGTTTCCATGAAGAACTGGCCCTGCATGGTAGGGTTCCATGCAGAACTGACCTGCATGGGCCGCCAACAAAACATGTCACGCCCCGCTTCCCAGAGTACGGTAAGGAGACGTGACGGGTCACGCGACGTATTTACTCAGAAGTAAACACGCTAAGCGTATATAAGCAATATAATGTAAAAGTACGCAAGAAAGACATGAGATGTAAATGAACAGCAACTTTGTATATATTAAATATTCTTTACAATACAATGCTGGAAAGTAAATACAATACTGGAAAGCAATGCCTAAAAAATGGTATGAAACTGAAAATAAAAGTATATACAGGTGTCTAGAGCTCTGGGTCATCGGCGAAATGCTCCAAGTCTTCTGAGCTGGGCTCGATCTCCAGAGTCTCGGGTCCTCCTGACAACATTCCAAAGAAAGAATAAAAAAATAATATCGTCAGCGAACAATCGCTCGGTAAGTCCCAAAGAGAGATGGAAATAGACTGAACAGGTAATGAGAATATAACTGGTATAATGTTGATAGTTATGTTAACGCAGTTGTTTATAGCTTGGCACAGAATATGTCAGTGTATACGAGAGGAGTCCAGCTTACCCTGTGGACTATGGTATAAGGAGTAAAAGGCCCCGTCAAAACCCACGGGACAACGGCAACGGATATTCAGGTTATGTGTATTAAAGTGACCGTCTCATGCCACTTTAAAAACATTCCGTACCAATCTACCCCATTAAACCCCGTAATGTATTATTTTATTGTTTTGTAGTGATTAGTAAATATAAGACTTGCTAAAACCATGATATCAATAGTTCATGTAAACGGATAAGGATATAAATGGATGGTCATGTAGACAAGTTAAATGTATATCCATAAATCGGTCAAATCAAGTCATGTTGATATAGATTGTATTCTGGATAAAAGGATTGATGTTGCATTGGAGTTATATTGAATTGTATACATGGATGGATTGATTTCAGATTAGACTGAGACTCCGATTGAGTCAGACACTTAAACAGAATTGAAGTCCTGAATTAGTTTTGGAGTTATCGGTAACTGCTGCACATGAACAACAGGATTTGTGACTTTTTCGAAGCCAATTACCATTGATAACCCCGTTTTAATTGTCTACCTTAAATAGGCAAGCACCCACATTCTCCAGCTCCCTGAGGCTCAAGAGAATTGGTCCCGCTTAAACCTATATTTACTAGGGTCCTTATTGTAAATTAATATAACTTGAGGGGGTTTTATGAAAAATAGTTTTGATATAATTTCAAAATAAAACTCAAGTATTTAATTATCGTTTTTAGGGTTTTCATAGAAGTAATTTTAAAAGTGATGAGATAGTCTAGTGGATATAAACCTAACTTTAGTAGTATAGGGTATTTTCATGTAATTTGACTTGTATTGATTTGTGATGGTATTTTCATGATCTTTTGTGATTCTTTTCTTTTGATTTAGAAAACATGGAATTATTAAATATATTTAAAATAGATATTTTTATAATATATATATATGTATATATTAAAAATAGAATTTATTTATTAAATAGAAATCGAGTTTTCTTAAAAATTGTAATATAAATTCCATCAAGATCGTATGCTCCGTAAGGAGGTCTGCATCTCGCCTTACTAGTTCGATGGATGTGTGATAACCTGCACCAACCAAATCGAATTCCGCAAAATGGGTTGTAAGGACATAATTGTGTGGAATTTAATTAAAACTATCTTAAAGAATACGGTTTTTAATAGTTTAGGGTATTTTATCGTAAAATTGTATTAGTCCCAAAAATATTGTAAAGAGGCAATCGTGCTATGTCATGATGAGTGTTGTGATGAGGTAGGCATTACCTCGTGAGTTTTCTAAAGGTAATATGGGTAATATGATGAAGTAATGTCGAATAGAAAGTTTGTGGTATTTAACCGTACAAGTGCAATAAAAGTGTTTTTATATGGAGTTTTCAATTGAAATTTGTTTCTAATTATAGTTTAATATTTAACAAACTATGTACAATGATTTAGATAAATAGTTCTTAAGAAAAATTGTTAGTTTAAGAAGTTTTAGAGATGGATATCGGTATAACTCTACTTACCGATATCATTGAAAAGAAGAAGTTTTGAGAGGTGAAAAGAAGATAGTATAGGGGACTTACTGGATTAGAGTAAAGAGAAGAGATGGAGGAAGATTTTGAAAGCATCGTGGAGTCACGGTGTCGCCAAATTTGTCCCGAAACATCGCCGGAACTTGACCTTGGGCTAACTCCACTTGTACAACTTTTTGGACTTAGAAAATTTTAAGAGTTTTGACACTAGATTTCAGAATGAGGAGGACTAGGGTGTAGGATGGTATTTATATGGTAGAATTAGGGTTTAGGGTATTAAACATGAGAATTAAAATGCATTAAAATTTGATTTTAAAGCTCATTTTAATTCTCTGTTAATGTGCAGGAAAATCAAACAGACTAGAGTTAGTGGGGGTCCAAGGGGTGTTAGGACAAAAATTGAAGGAATTAGGGAGTGGGGGCCCGGCGGCGCCGACCCAGAGCCCAATCTCACCGGCCATCTTAATAAGATGGGGTCTGGGATTGCTGCCAGGTGTTGGGGTCTGTTTAATTAACAATTTCCACATGTTTGATTTCTGAGACTTTTCATTTTTACGTGTGTTGCACATGTAAACTTTTGGGCTTCCAAAAAGTTTAAAAGAAAAATCAGCAAAAATAATATGTGGCTGAGGAGATTCGAACACATGAGCTACGTCACAGCAGTGCAAGACTTTACCAATGAGCTGCAAGTGCTTTCTTGCTGTTTTAAAACAAATCAAATTTATAACTTGTGCTCAGGATTTACAAATACTCCATTTGTACATTAACTTTAAAATTTTTCTGTACATTAAAATGGAGTCGTTACACGAAGGATACGACATCTTCCTCTACCTCTCCTCTCTCCTCTTAGCTTGTAAATTCCATCTATTTCCTCGCTCTCTTCGCTAGAATCTCTTTTCAAAAAAAAGTATCGGTAAGTAGAGTTATTACCGATGTAAATCTTCTAAACTTTATAATCACACTTTTCATTTACATATTGTTCAACAAACTTTTACACAATATTTGTAACACTATTATAAAAATTTAGAAACAACTTTCAGTTTAAAACTCCATGTTAATTAACTTTAATTAAGCTTTTACATTTAAATACCATGAAGTTTATATACGTTAACCTTTAAACATTTTGCTTAGCATACCTTTAGAAAACTTCGCAAAATACGACTTTTCATCAAAATACCATGAACTATAAAACCCGGTTCTCTTTGAATTGTATTATCTAAAATTCTTTGCGATTATGCCTCTACAGCCTATTTTGAGGAACCCGCTATTAGATGGTGTGGATTATCGCACATCCTCGGGCTAGTAGAGCGAGATGCAGACCTCCTCACGGAGCATTCGGTCTCGAAAGATTTTTAATACGATTTTTTAAAGAAAAACGAGATTTTCTACTTAATAAATAAAATTAATTTAATAATTATATATATATTATCAAACCATATATTTTTAATATATAATAAAATTCCATGTTTTCTAGAAAATAAAAGAATGAAAAGTTTCATTAAAATACCATCAAGTATCAATACAAGACAAGTTACACTAAAATACAATGAACTATTCAAGCTAAGTTACTATTCACTAATATATCTCACTCTTTAAAATTCACATCCATGGAAACCCTAAAGAACATAAATAATTACTTGAGTTTTATTTTTAATGTATATAAAATATTTTTCATAAAACCCTCTCAAGATATATAAAATTACATTAAGAACCCTAGTAAATATAGGTTTAAACGGGACCAATTCTCTTGAGCCTTAGGGAGCCAGAGAAAGTAAGTACTTGCCTATTTAAGGTAGAAAACTAAAATGGGGTTATCAATGGTAATTGTCTTGGAAAAAGACACAAATCCTTCCGTCCATGTGCAGCAGTTACTGATAACACCCAAACCTAATTCATGATCCAAATCTGTTAAGTGTCTGACTCAATATGAGTCTCAGTCTAGTATGAATCCAATCATAATTCCAATTCAACCTGAATCCAATTCAATATGAATCCAATATACCAAACATGAATACTTGAACCTGAACCTGAATACCAGAACAAAATCAACATGACTTGACTTGACCGAACCATGGCTATATTTTGACTTCATTACATGACTATTTGATACATCCTGAAACTGTTTACATGAACAACTTATACCATGGTCTCGGCAAGTCTGATAACTACAATCTATACAATATATATTACGGGGTTTAACGGGGTAGACTGGTACGAAATGTGTTAAAAGTGGCACGATGATGGACATTAAAAGACACCTACATGAACATCATGTGCCGTTTTCCCTTGGGTTTTGACGGGACCTTGTACTTACATATTACCATAGTCCACGGGATAGTTGGACTTCTCTCGTATACACTGATATATTCTGTACCAAGGTACAAACAACTACGTTAGCATAACAAACAGATAATTTACCAGTTCTATTCTCTTTACTTGTCTATTCCATTCTATCTTTTGGGACTTACCGAGCGCTAGTTCGCTGACGACATTCCTGTTTCTTTCTTTCTTTGGAATGTTCGTCAGGAAGACCCAACTATCAGGTGACCGAGCCCAGTCAAGACGATTCGGAGCAGTTCACAGAGAAGCCAAACTTCTAGGCATTTACTTGTACTTATTTTCTTTTCAGTTCATATACCATTGTTTAGGCATCACTTTCTATCATTGTACTTTTCTTTTCAATTGTATGTAAAGAAAGAATGTTAATAAAAGTTGATGTTATTATTGCATCTCTTATTATTCTTGTGTATTCATTTTATATTGCTTATTTACGCTTAACGTGTTTACTTCTGAGTAAATACGTCGCGGCCCGTCACGTCTACTTCTCCGTACACTGGGAAGCGGTGCGTGATAGGTTTTGTTGACGACCCATGCAGGTCAGTTCTGCATAGAATCCTAAGCAATATATCATAAGAATTATAAGAATCGGGAATTATAAGAATCAGCAACTAAACATTCCTTACATTTTTAATCTCTTGAATCTATCATAACCCTTCCTTTTTTCTCAAGGTTATGGATTCCCCGAACAACATGAGCATCAACGTGAATGGCAACACCCCACCACCTCCTCTACCACCACCACCTACCATTACAGCTCCTATCAATGAGCAGACTATTGCTTAAGGCGATCAAGAGCCTCTTGGAGGGTCAGCAGCAGCAGACTGCTATCATCTTGAACTGTCCTCAAGCTGAGGCACCCGAAGTCAAACAATTCCGAGCAATGCACCCTAAGCATTTTTCTGGGAAAGAGAGCCCACTAAAGGCAGAGGAATGGGATCAGTCTATTGAAGATGACTGATTGAATTGATTTAGCGTGCTTGCGCTTTCTAAAATATAGATCAAAAATATTTGTAACCGCAATCAAGAACGGCGTCGCTTGAAGCTAGCCGGTGAGTACGGGTCGGTCCACAGGGATGTTGTGAATCTCCTATTCGCTCTAACGAGTTAATTCCGAAGAGTGTTCGGATTGATTATTAAATCTAAAAATTGAAGTTGTATGATACTAGGATTAGAAACTTGCTAGGATTAGCTTTAGGAAAAATTTGGTAAACAAAGATCTACATCTCTTTCCATTGCCTTTAATTAAAGATATCATATTAGTGTTATGGTAAATCTTAACAAAGGGGATTAGGATGATTGGGAAGAATGATTCTTTCTCTAGATCCTTGTCCTTCCTTTCTTAATCTTTACCCTAACCTCCATGGAAAACCTTAAAATCCGGGCCTTTAGACTACGGAATCACCGTTACCTCGAGGGTAGAGTGCCGTAGGGAGCGGAATAAGAAGGTATGCATGGAGTTCTAATTTTCATAAAAGATTGGCAAAGAAAAGAGATGAGAGATCTTCGTCTCTCAAATCCTTCCCCATTCCTAACCCTAACAAACGAGGAAACTACTCACTCATTAGGGAATTGAAGAACATTTATCTAGGGCAGAGAATAAAAATTACCTAGGGCAAGAATTGAAATCTAAACTAGAGCAAGTAATTAAATCTACTTACAGATGCATCTCTCCAATCATCAACGCAGGGTTGTCAGATCTGAATTCATGAATTGAAAAGAAACACCGATGCTCTCCAAAAGAATTCTAAAATTTATTATTAAAAGGAGGCATAAAGTTTACAATGAATTAGAGTCCCTATTTATAAAGAATAGGAAACCCTAGGTTACATCTGAATCGCATGTCTACAATTACAAAAATACCCCCATAAAATCTTTTCAGAGCCGCAAAAACATTATGGTAAAATTTAATCTGTGTACGGGCATAAGACGGCCGCGGAACCGCGGCAATGGCGGGCTTGGGCCGCGGTTCCGCGGCCCTTTGGAAGGTTCAGTTGCTGAAAGTTTTGGGCTTTGTTATGGATCACTTTGGGCTTCTGGTTCTTGGGTTCTTTTTTCAATTGGGCTTCTACATTAGCTCCAGATCTTCAGTGAACACTTTGCAATGGATCTTTTAACCGTCTTTCTTTCAAATTTGGATCTTGCGTTGCCTTGTTGGTGGTGAAGCGTTCTTCTGCTGGGCTTTACTAAGATCCTCCTAATTGTTGGTCAAAAGTCCTTCTTTTGTGTCGTCTTTTGTGTTTTTCACTGTTTTCGCGCCAAGAACCTGTAACCTGTAATATGTAGCAGACATGGGTCAAAAGCACCTGTTTTCATTGTAAAATGCATAAGAATGGGGAATACAAAATGCAATATTATGTTATGAACAAATACCCCCAAACTTATCATTTGCTCGCCTTCGAGCAAACTTTTTATTTATTTTCGATAAAAATCTAACCTAGCCACACTTTCGCAGGGAAACGCGATTGCACTGAGCACGTGCAACAAGCCGTTAAACCTCTAGGTGTCCCTAGTAGGAGGAGTGTTGTCTCCTGAGGGTTTTCAGCGGATTACACCCACAAAATCCTATCAACTCGGCCCATTGACTTTTGTTCTCCAATTAGGTTTTCTAACAAGGAATTCTATTATCTTTTGACTCGTAAATTATCCACCCACATTCTTCACGCTTCCTCATTATTTAACTTAAGATTATATATGTTATGTAGACCTACTTAACTTTCGGCATCTCTTAAGTTTTCCTTCTAGGGTTCCATCTCCACTTAGGAATTTCTATCAACCCTACTAAAGATACAAGTTTTATTCTTCATTCCTTTCTCTTATCTAAACTTTAATCACATATCCCCACGTGTGTGTAAATATCACCCCAACACTTGGAAATTCAAATCAAGCAATCGTACTCTCATCCATTGTCCAAAGCACTTATTAACTGGTGAATTTTTAATTAAATTTCGCTTACACATCCTTCATGCGACCGTTAATACTTCTTGAGGTACCAACAACCGATTACAAGATGCGTTAGCACTTTAAAGCGTACTTCCTAGTCTTGCAACACCCAAGGCTTTAGCAGTGACTCCCAAACCAGTTGGTCTAAGGCACTAGGTGATGAAGCACCCTCGCTAAATATTGTTCTATTTTTGCAGCCTCAAGTAATTACAAAAACCAGTGTTCATTTTTTTTTCTTTATTCACACTTGTATTTTTTTTTATTTTCTTCGTACTAAGGACTTTAGACAAGAGCATTTCAAGTTCTCTTCTACTATTCCAAGTTTCAAGATGCGTGATTGTGCAAATTGTAGGGTATACATTTTCAGAATCTAGACTTAAGCTAGGAATTATTTTTCAAACTTATACTTTAATAAAATATCAATACTTTTCCTTTGTTTCGACTTAGCCCAAAAAGTTAACTCAAAATTTGCTTATTTCTAAATAAACTACAAAAACATATACTTTCTACCGTTAAATTTTAAGGAATGTTATTTTTAGGGTTTTTAATTCACTAAGTCTAAGATCTAGTTGTTCCTAGCCAGTTAACCCATTTGTCAAACTCAAGTGAACTAGCCAAAATTGAATACAATAATTTTTATAATTTTTGAAATTTTTCAATTTTTATGGGTTTTCAAATAAGTATGCAAATGCAAAAATATATACAAATGAATGTGAAGGAAGAAGACGTACCGAGCATACCCCCAAACTTGAACTTGACAGTGTCCTCACTGCCATACTAAACCAAGAGGGTCAAAATACCGGCACTCCCCTGTTTATTTATTTATAATTTTTATATTTTTAATGTTTTGAAATTTTTTTTATAGAAAAGAAAACAAAAAATATATATACATATATACAAAAAGGTCCCTCCAAACTTAAGCTTGGCCTTGCACAAGCCAAAAATTAGCACCAACCATTCAAAAATCTTATCGTGGAAATGGTATAGTTGGTGCAAGAAAATGAGAAGCACGCGAGACCGTGTGGAAAGAAGAATGGTAGAATATGGTCTCGGTGGGGGAGAAGAATGGCGAAAAGAAGAAGGAAGTGGAGTACAATCTTGAGGGTGTAAATTGAGTGAATAAATTAGCGCAATATGTGATGACCGATATGTTATAAGCGATTGCACTAACCTATCAACCCGTCGGGAAATGGGGTCAAATCCCTCAAGATTCGCAAGAAAACATGGATACGCCGAACTTGGTATAGGAGATGAAAGCGTAACGGTCTCTTGTTCGGTCGGAACAATAGGAGAGACGAAAGGGAGTGAATTAGGGATAGTATCTTTCTCACCGTAGTAAACTGTTTCGAACTCGAAAGATTTCATTAATGGTTCGAAACTACTATAAGCAACCGAGTCTGATGGCTCATCTGAAAATGTAAAGGACTCAAACTCGGACGGTGAGTCATCAGCATCGTCCGAAAAAGTGAAACACTCGTAGGTGTTATCGTCTGTGAGAACTGTGTCAGATTCAAAGGAAAAGGTTTCAAGCTCACAGTCTTCAAGCGGGGTCGGAACGATGGGAAGGAGGGAGGGTGATATAACAGTCAAAAGTTCAGGAGGATGAATTGGAAAATCAGAAAAATCAAACAAAAATGATTCAACCTCAATATTATCCTCAATACTCTCCTCAATACTATCCTCAATATTTAACTCATCCATACCATTATCATCAAAATCTAGACGCATATGAGATTCGGGAGAAACATTTAATAACTCAGGATGATGATTTGAATATAAAATTTCAAGCAAATCGACAGGTTCATCATCCGAAATATTCCCGGCGTCTATATCCTCAATCAAGTGAAAATCAATTTCTTTAGACACCTCATCAAAAGCATGGATATCTATCGATTTAGGTTCTAGAGTGGAGGTGTAAAGATCGAAAGAATTAGGTGCGGTTTCACTCGAAAGTGGTTCCTCACAATTTGGCAAATCAAACACTACAAAATCACACAACTCATTTTTATTTTCAACAGGTGAACTATTTAGGGCAATCGATGGAAAACAGGAGTTGTGGGCTTCAATTGGGTAAGGGTAGGTTTGATTTGAAAATCCTCTCTCATTCTCACTCTGTCCAACTGCCACCTCATACAGTGAAAAATTTGGAGCTAGCGGGACACTAGCTACCGGTTCACTAGGTTGCATAAGGGCGGCCACGGACGCTTCCACATTCCTAACCATTTTGTTTGTTGCTGCGATATACGCCTCCAACGCCTCTTCCAAACTAGACTTTGGTGGTAAGGGGGTTTCGGCAAAAGATTCGAAATTGTTTGGATATGTGAAACTCCCAAAAGGCTGTGTAGAAGCAGTGTCTAGTGAGGGTGGGAAGATCGGGTAGGACTGGTAGGAAGTGGGTGATTGGACAGGGGTAGGGTCAACATATGGATAAAAAGGTGAATAATCGTGCGGATCCCTAGAACTAGATGAGTGGAGAGGGGTGAAAGATCGGCTGCGAGATTGAGCAATATGCTCAGCAATGGACATCGGCTTAGGAGTGATAGAAGGACTTGGAAAAGTGGTATCAACATATGGAGGTGGTAAAGGTTGACTTGGTTGACACAAAGTGGGTTGAAAGGTCAAACTGTTTCTCCTAGACTCCTCTATGTGATCTTTCAAAGATTTTTTAGGCATGGAAGGATCGTCTTTAAGTTGACCGAACACATTGACATATGACGCAAAATTAGGTTCGGGATACCAAAGTTCGGCTAATGATTTATTATGTGGGGTACCCATGTTAGAAGAAGAAAGGTGACAAGAAGGAAGGTTGGGTGGTGCAAGGATTTATTTGGGGCTAAAAACTTTTGCAAGTTCTATAAAATATTTGTCCTTTTTATTTTCATTTTTCATTGATTTTTTTCTTTCTCTTTATTTGGAAAAATTTTGTTGCAAAAAGATTTTAGAGAAAAGATATGCAACAGCAAAATATTTTATAGAAAAGATATGCAACAGCAAAATATTACTTGCAATTGGTTATTATTTGAAGCATATTACAAGAATCTTTATTTGGAAAAAATTGTTGCAGAAAGATATTCGAGAAAAGATATGCAACAAAAAAGATTACTTGCAATCAATTTCAATTTTGAGCGGGGCCCAAAAATCCTGCACAAGACTTGTTATATGGAAGAGAATATATTTTTAAAGCACACAAAATCTTGCAGGCATTATTCAGAAAATATTTATCTAGATTTTCAGAGCAAGAAAAGAGGAACTTACAGTGCAATTTTCTCCAGCTGATAACACAGGGGGACCGCGGATCCGCGGTATGAGCGGCTTGGCGCGGCGGAAACGCGGCTTCGGAGCGGGCGCAGATCCCGAGATTTCACCAGAGTGCCGCGGAAGAGCGGCAGAAGGCCGTTTTTGCCGCGGAATCGCGGTCTAGTGGGCGGCTCACGTCTCGAGAATTTTTCAGTTGTTTCGTTTTGAAAATCCCCCTCTATTCTGATCTTCTGATTTCTGTTTCGCTTTCTGGAAATTTCCAGATCCGATTTTGTACCTGCAAAATTTCACACAACAAAGTACCCTTTCCAAAAAATAACAATTGATGTATTTTTATAATTTTTGGGTTTTTTAGATTTTTATGATTTTTTTTTAATTTTGATTAACCCGAAATTGCAAAAAAGAAATAACACGCCATCCCCGGCAACGGCGCCATTTGATTGGTGTGATATAGCGTGCTTGCGCTTTCTAAAAGATAGATCAAAAATATTTGTAACCGCAATCAAGAACGGCGTCGCTTGAAGCTAGCCGGTGAGTACGGGTCGGTCCACAGGGATGTTGTGAATCTCCTATTCGCTCTAACGAGTTAATTCCGAAGAGTGTTCGGATTGATTATTAAATCTAAAAATTGAAGTTGTATGATACTAGGATTAGAAACTTGCTAGGATTAGCTTTAGGGAAAATTTGGTAAACAAAGATCTACATCTCTTTCCATTGCCTTTAATTAAAGATATCATATTAGTGTTATGGTAAATCTTAACAAAGGGGATTAGGATGATTGGGAAGAATGATTCTTTCTCTAGATCCTTGTCCTTCCTTTCTTAATCTTTACCCTAACCTCCATGGAAAACCTTAAAATCCGGGCCTTTAGACTACGGAATCACCGTTACCTCGAGGGTAGAGTGCCGTAGGGAGCGGAATAAGAAGGTATGAATGGAGTTCTAATTTTCATAAAAGATTGGCAAAGAAAAGAGATGAGAGATCTTCGTCTCTCAAATCCTTCCCCATTCCTAACCCTAACAAGCGAGGAAACTACTCACTCATTAGGGAATTGAAGAACATTTATCTAGGGCAGAGAATAAAAATTACCTAGGGCAAGAATTGAAATCTAAACTAGAGCAAGTAATTAAATCTACTTACAGATGCATCTCTCCAATCATCAACGCAGGGTTGTCAGATCTGAATTCATGAATTGAAAAGAAACACCGATGCTCTCCAAAAGAATTCTAAAATTTATTATTAAAAGGAGGCATAAAGTTTACAATGAATTAGAGTCCCTATTTATAAAGAATAGGAAACCCTAGGTTACATCTGAATCGCATGTCTACAATTACAAAAATACCCCCATAAAATCTTTTCAGAGCCGCAAAAACATTATGGTAAAATTTAATCTGTGTACGGGCATAAGACGGCCATGGAACCGCGGCAATGGCGGGCTTGGGCCGCGGTTCCGCGGCCCTTTGGAAGGTTCAGTTGCTGAAAGTTTTGGGCTTTGTTATGGATCACTTTGGGCTTCTGGTTCTTGGGTTCTTTTTCCAATTGGGCTTCTACATTAGCTCCAGATCTTCAGTGAACACTTTGCAATGGATCTTTTAACCGTCTTTCTTTCAAATTTGGATCTTGCGTTGCCTTGTTGGTGGTGAAGCGTTCTTCTGCTGGGCTTTACTAAGATCCTCCTAATTGTTGGTCAAAAGTCCTTCTTTTGTGTCGTCTTTTGTGTTTTTCACTGTTTTCGCGCCAAGAACCTGTAACCTGTAATATGTAGCAGACATGGGTCAAAAGCACCTGTTTTCATTGTAAAATGCATAAGAATGGGGAATACAAAATGCAATATTATGTTATGAACAATGACCTGGCAGCAGCATAAGTGTCAGAGATCGCTTGGGTGAGAGTTGCGAAGCTGCAACTCACAGACAGCGCCAGAATTTGGTGGAAGGCTGAAGAAAGCCGTCTTGCCCAACTGATTGAATGGAAGACTTATCGCGACATGTTTGACGCAAAATACTTTCCCGAGACTGCGCGATTAGACATGGAATAGCAGTTCATCCACATGCAGCAAGGTTCGATGTGGAACAAATCCGTGGATGAGTATGATGCTGAGTTTACCATGCTTAGCAGGTTCGCGGCACACTTGATCCCGACTGCTGAAATCAGGGCACGAAGATTTTAGAAAGGGTTGGACCCAGAGATTCAAGCTGCACTAGCTACAGGGGATTTCCCAACCCATAATCTTGCACTGAAGGCTGGCCAACGATATGAGACAGTGTTGAAGAGGAAAGGCAGACTTCAGACTGCCGGTGTAAAGCGCCCTGCCATCCAGATGGCAGGAGGAGCCTCTTCCATGCCAACTTTTGCACCTAGAACACCGGAAGTAACATTTAACCGGCTAAGTCTAGATTTTTGCTTCTACTGCAAGAAGGATGGACGCCTGGTAAAAGATTGCGGGCATGCAAACGGCCTGTGCTTAGTTTGTGGCGCATCTACTCACGACATTGGAACATGTCCTCATAGACGCAACCCAGTTCCAGCACACATCATCTTTCCGCAGCGGCCAGCTATTCAGGCTCCTGCACCTTTTCTTGCCCTACCTGCTCCACCTTCTCGTGGACCTCCTGCACAGCCTCCTCGTCAGTTCCATCACGCAATGAGGAACATGCCTCAAGAGTAAAGAAACATACCCCAAAGACAGATGAATTTGCCTCCAAATGTACCCCGGCGTCAGACTTTCAATTTAGCGGTCGTAGAAGCTGAAGCTATAGGTCAAGATAACACTGGTAATCCTTCTTCTTTCAAAACCCTTGCATTCTTTCGTTCTTTCAAACATTTTCATGCACTTTTAGAGTTCTTTCACCACCATCAAATTTTCTTGAATCTGTTACAACTTTCTTCTATAAATTTCGAGGACGAAATTTTTATAAGGATGGTAGAATGTAACGACCCCGAATTTTCTATACACAATTTTTCTTCTTAAAGTACGGAAAGGAGTTTGCAAGTCTGAGCACAATTTAAAAGTTATTCTTGTTTAAGAACAGCAAGAAAGCACTTGTAGCTCATTGGTAAAGCCTTGCACTGCTGTGACATAGCCCCTGTGTTCAAATCCCATCAGCCACATATTATTTTTCCTGATTTTTCTTTTAAACTTTTTGGAAGCCTAAAAGTTTACACGTGCACTGCACACAAAACTGAAAAGTCTAGAAAATTAAACAGGTGTAAAATGATATTTATACTGAATAGGACACGTGTGCATAATCCAAACCCCCCCAACTCCTCTGTATGGCCGGCGAGATTTGCCATAGGGCCGGCGATGCCGGGCCATCCATGGGGGATGAAGCCCGTGCTTTGCACACAACACCCTTTGGCCTACCCCACTATCCATGTTCTGTTTGTTTTTTCTGTAATTTAACAGAGAATTAAAATTCATCTTTAATCTTATTTTTAATGCTTTTTAATGCAATCTTTCAATTCCAAAACCCTAATTTCACCCTATAAATACAACCTCATACCCTAGCCCCTCCTCAATCTGAAATATCTAGTCAAAATTATCAAAAATTCTCAAGTCCAAGAAGAGTACAAGAGGAGTTAGCCCAAGGTCAAATTCCGGCGAGAATTAGAGGCGATTTCGGCAACCCCACGACGTCACGAAGGATACGACATCTTCCTCTATCTCTCCTCTCTCCTCCTAGCTTGTAAGTTTTTTCTATTTCCTCTCTCTCTTTGCTAGATTCTCTTTTCAAAACAAAGTATCGGTAAGTGGAGTTATTACTGATGTAAATCTTCTAAACTCTATAATCTCACTTTTCATTTATATATTGTTCAACAAACTTTTACACAATATTTGTAACACTATTATAAAGGTTTAGAAACAACTTTCACTCTAAAACTCCATGTTAATTAACTTTAATTTAGTTTTTACATTTAAATACCATGAAGTTTATATACATTAACCTTTAAACATTTTGCTTAGCATACCTTTAGAAAACTTCACGAGGTAATGACCTACCTCTCACATACACACATATTGACATAGCACGATTTTTTGAGACATAACTTTTATGGCAAAATACGACTTTTCATCAAAATACCATGAACTATATAACCCGGTTTTCTTTGAATTGTATTATCAAAAATTCTTTGTGATTATTCCCCTACAACCCATTTTAGGAACTCGCTATTGGATGGTGCAGATTATCGCACATTCTCAGGCTAGTAGAGCGAGATGCAGACCTCCTCACGAAACATTCGGTCTCGAAAGATTTTTAATATGATTTTTTTAAGAAAAACGAGATTTTCTACTTAATAAATAAAATTAATTTTTAATAATTATATAAATATTATCAAACCATATATTTTTAATATATAATAAAATTCTATGTTTTCTAGAAAATAAAAGAATGAAAAGTTTCATTAAAATACCATCAAGTATCAATACAAGACAAGCTACACTAAAATACAATGAATTATTCAAGCTAAGTTACCATTCACTAATATACCTCACTCTTTAAAATTCACATCCATGGAAACCCTAAAGAACATAAATAATTACTCGAGCTTTATTTTGAAAGTATATAAAATATTTTTCATAAAATCCCCTTGAGATATATAAAATTATATTAAGGACCATAGTAAATATAGGTTTAAGCGGGACCAATTCTTTTGAGCCTCAGGGAGCCGGAGAAAGTGGGTGCTTACCTATTTAAGGTAGATAACTAAAATGGGGTTATCAATGGTAATTGTCTTGGAAAAAACACAAATCCTGCCGTCCATGTGCGGCAGTTACCGATAACACCCAAACCTAATTTAGGATCCAAATCTGTTAAGTGTCTGACTCAATCTGAGTCTCAGTCTAATATGAATCCAATCCAAACATGAATCCAATCATAATTCCAATTCAACCTGAATCCAATTCAATATGAATCCAATATACCAAACATGAATACTTGAACCTGAACCTGAATACCAGATCAAAATCAATATGACTTGACTTGACCGAACCATGGCTATATTTTGACTTCATTACATGACTATTTGATACATCATGAAACTGTTTACATGAACAACTTATACCATGGTCTCGGCAAGTCTGATAACTACAATCTATACAATATACATTACGAGTTTTAATGGGGTAGACTGGTAAGGAATGTGTTAAAAGTGGCACGATGATGGACATTAAAAGACACCTACATGAATATCTTGTGCCGTTGTCCCATGGTTTTTGACGGGGCCTTATACTTACATGTTACCATAGTCCACGGGATAGTTGGACTCCTCTCGTATACACCGATACATTCTGTACCAAACTACAAACAACACGTTAGCATAACAAACAGATAATTTATCAGTTCTATTCTATTTACTTGTCTATTTCATTTTATCTTTTGGGTCTTATCGAGCGCTAGTTCGCTTACGACATTCCTGTTTCTTTCTTTCTTTGGAATGTTCGTCAGGAAGACCCGACTATCAGGAGAATGAGCCTATTCAGGAAGATTTAGAGTAGTTCACAGAGGAGCCAGACTTCTAGGCTTTTACTTGTACTTATTTTCTTTTCAGTTCATATGCCACTGTTTAGGTATCGCTTTCTATCATTGTATATTTCTTTTCGGTTGTACGTAAAGAAAGAATGTAAATAAAAGTTGTTGTTATTACATCTCTTGTTATTCTTGTGTATTCATTTTATATTGTTTATTTATGCTTAACGTGTTTACTTCTGAGTAAATACGTTGCGGCCCGTCACGTCCATTTCTCCGTACACTGGGAAGCGAGGTGTGACACTTGTTCTTCCAACGGTAATATGACCTGAGAAGGTTACTTGAAAACGCCTTGTCCAGCCTCAGAAGGGATTAGAGATACAACAGTCGCGGGGCTACTCGAGCAGCAACCTAAGGGACTGCATATCGAGAAATATATCAGCTGGCGCGACGGTATGATGGACTTAAACCTAGTACCACAAACCTAACGGACCTCTATAAAAAAAGGAGCGTTCCCTTATAAAAAAAATTGGGAGAGATAAGAAAAAAGAAGAGAATTCCCACGTTTTTGTAAGTCGATGTCGCACACCCCATGCACTTGTGGGGAGGCGGAATTTACAAAAAACAACTTTTTCATACTATGCAACACCGACTAAAACTCCAGGATCTTAACAGAAACCTTAACTAGCTATTCTATTAGAAGGTTCTAACTACTATGATAGTATTATACCTGTTAGATCCTTGTCCTTCGGTTCTTCTTCTCCTCCTATCCTTGAGCTCCTCGAAGATCCGGATCGCGCTTAATCGTCGGCCTCCTCGTGTCGAAGATGATCCACCCGAGAGTCTATACCTCAAGCTCCAACCTCTAAACCAAGATAACTAAGATACCTGGTTTGTTAAGCTAGGTAGCTTAAAAGATGTAGAGTGTCTAATGGAGTATTTAATCTCAATAGACCTAATGATTCACAACACATGTGAAGGTTTTAGGTCTTGATGAAGAAGGAGAGAAAAATTGGAGAGAGAAAGCAAATGAGCAAATGAACTAGATCTTGGCAAGTGAAGGATGGCTCACTCATTATCTCACATGAAGCATAGATTATTTTCCAATTGAAAATAGCAACCATGCTTCAATAGTAAACACAAACCAATAAACAAATGTAATGAGCCATGTTTCATCCCATGCCACAAATATCTCCAATTTCCACCTCATTAATCTATTTCCAAAAATAAATAAACCAAATAATGAGGTGTCCCCTTCTAGAAGCATCTCTTGTGAAATTACAAGAATGCCCTCACCGTATATACATACCCCTATTCGTATTCCGAAAAATACGAATACAATGAGATAATAATAATCCAATAATATAATACTAGTATCCGGCTTAAACCAAAACCTACTAATATTATCCGTCCGAACAACATCCGTGTAGCCAATACACGTATATGATCGGAACCCTGCCGTAAAACCATACGGCCTCTACATCGTTTTGCCCGAAGCAGGAAAACCCTCTGTGTGGGACTCTAAAGACTCGACAATATGCTGACAGTGGGTTTAACCATAAGTCCGTCAGCGGTACTAGCTGTATGTAACGGCTACCCAGGTATCTGTCGATAAGAAAACCGATCAGCAAACTCATTCGAACTCCTATTGAGCCTATCTGTGACAATCTCCGTACAGTGCGGTCTGTTCGTCTAAGAGTATCGTATATCAGTCCTAGGGGGTGGTAACCGTCAGACCCCTAATAGCGCAATAAGTCGTGCCGGAGTAGAGCCCAAAACACCCTGAGAAACTACTGGAGTACCTACCAGTAAATCTCGCTTGCCTTGGTCAGGGACTTTGTATAATGGCTTTCCGAACACAGCGCGATATCAACCCCCAATACCGAGAGAGACGAATCCTATCTAACCATTACTACCTACAAGTGTTTCGGGACTGCACCCAACCACTTCCAGTTTGCACGACTCATTTGAGCCATGGTAGGGTTGTGATCTAAGCACAGTGGGAACCCACTCAAGACGAATAATGATATCAAGTCAGCGGACTAACCTGTACTCATGCCACCCGAGAACTGCTACCTGACGATAAGTATAATACCAACCAGCAGTTCCCAACGAGTCCGTCCAGTGTAACTCATAACCTAATGAGCACATGTATACTATCTCCGGTACGATATACCAATGGCTGTGGGACAGACCATCTCCCCTGCTGGGATGAGAAGCTTATACACTAGTCTACTCTGGAGTATCGATGCCCCGTCTCAATAATCCTACGACTAAGGACCTTTATAAGGATGTGCTTATAGACTATTCAGCCCCCACTAGTGTGACTGCCATCACAACGCTGGTATTCAAGCAAAGATCCTAAGAGCTCTACCAATATGTATTAGCGATATACTAAAAGAAACATATACACATATTGAGGTAGAATCAAACCAAATAGCAAACTACCATTTTGAGCAAGACTGTTATTATATCTGTGAATATCCCGAGCTTCCAAAATGTAATATACAATCCATACTATACAATAATGGCCTCTAGAACATATATCACTAACAGTTTTAGGCCTCATGTGTTAAACACGTGAGCGTTTATATGGGCAAATAAACGCTGAAAGAAAACGACTAAAGGCTAAACAGGCCTCACGTGTTAAACACGTGAGCGCTTATATGCAAAACATATAAGCGCTAAATAAACAAAGTAAAACCCCCATTAGGGTCACGTGTTAAACACATGGCAACACCCTTTTGAAACATTAGATTCAGATAGAATCAAACTCTATATATAGAATTAAATTCTATCTTTTGTATGCAAAGCATATAAGTGCTGAGAGTAAATAGCCTATAGACCAAACTGCCCTCACGTGTTAAACACGTGAGCGCTCATATGCAAAGCATATGGGCGCTAAATAAAGCAAGCTGAAACCCACATCAGGATCATAAGTTAAACTCGTGGGAGCGCCTCCCTATATATAATTGAATTCTATTCTTGGAAAAATACCTCTCTCGATCTTTCTAAAAGGAAAAGATATTCTCTCTTAACAGAGAACTGTTAGATCAAAAATCCAATGATGATTAAAAATCACCAAATATAGAATTAAATTCTATTGGGGGAAAATATCTCCCTAATCTTTCTAAATAAGAAGGATATTTTCTGTTAAACAGAAAGTTGTTGAATTAAAGATCTAATAAGATGGGAAAATATTTCCCTATATCTTTCTAAATAAAGAAAGATGTACTCTGTTAAATAGAGAGCCCTTAGATTAAAAATCCGATTGTGATTAAAAATCATTGTTTGACATAATTAAATTCTGTATTTGAGAAATATTTTCCTAATCTTGTTAAAAATAAGAAAATATATTCTGTTAAACAGAAACTCTCTGGATCAAAGATCCAACGGTGGGTAAAATCCCCCGAATAATCTTTGAGGCCAATTAAATCGATTGGTATCTCTCAAGTGAGAGATTTTCTCAAATTAATCAACAATTTACAACCCCTATATAAAAGATCTGAGACTTCAAGTCTAATATAAAGAGAACCCCCCATAACCTTCTGCAAACAAAAGATAGAAGCTGCAACCGAGAATTTAATTCTCTCGCTGAAGAAAGACCCGTTCTCCTTTCAAATCTTAGGTAAAGAAAAAAAAAGAGATTAAAAATATCCATTTTGCCTAGCACAAACAAAAATAAGGGTTTAACCCTTCATAAAAGAACTTAGTTCTTTCTCTGGATCTGAGATCCGCAAGACAAATCTTCCATAAGTTGAGAATTTAATTCTCATCGGGAAGATTCTGTTCTTCAGACTCAAAATCTAGGGAAAAGAACTAGGTAATAAAAAGAAGAAGAAGAAAGAAGAGATGGAAGTTACATTCCGGGAATTTAATTCCTCTAAAAACAGGATTTAACCCTATAAAGAACTTTGTTCTTATAATAAAGAATATAAGAACTTAGTTCTTAAAAACTTGATCCCGGATCTTCAAAACAGAGATTTTGATGATCATCAATGGTCAAAATGCCATTAACAGAAGTTAAAACTTCTCTAGAAAACATCGACAAAAAACAAGATTTGATGCCTCAAGTGCTTCCCACATGAGCGTCCAAAAGATTCCTTTAAATAGAACCCAGCTCCTCGCGTGCTTCCCACGCGAGCGCCCAAAACAAAGGACTCAGCGCCTCATGTGCTTCCCACGTGGGCGCTCAAAATAGAAGGCCCAGCGCCTCACATGAAATACACATGAGCGCTATATAAAAGTGCAGAAGTACTATAAACTTAGTCCAAATGACTAAGTGCTTATCACTGATTGGGCGACGCCTAGAACCCGGCGCCTCACGTAAAACACACATGAGCGCCTAATAAAATAAATGAGGCAGTGCCTCACGTGCCCCTCACGTGAGCGCCATATAAAATGCTTAGCACAGATTGGGCAGTGCCCATGTCTGAGCGTATCATGTGATACACACGTGACCGCCAGAGCCACAAATAAGTGCTTAGCACTTCTGGAAAAAAAAGAAGAAAGCCCAAGACCGAGTAGACCAAGCCCAAATTGGCTAAGTCTCTCAAATTTCTTACAGCTGGGCCCAAATGTTCTGTTGTTGGATCTCGACAAAAATTTGATGATCCTTAAAATATTGCTAAGTTGATCTTAGTCTCAAATAAGACTAATGTATCCTTAGTTAAAATAAATTGAGCCTAAATGCTTATATATTTAAGTTGATCTTAATCTAAAAACAGATTAACGGTCCTTAAATAAAATAAAATATTCTTTGAACTAAAGGATTATATAACCTAAGTTCAAAATCCAAATCTAAAATATACGGATTTGGACTAATCCGCGCCCTACGGGCGACGACATAAAATAGACTCCGTGTACAATCTATGGGCAACCAAAATAAAACAAACATAATACGATACGAAGTGAACTGCTGGAAAAGGAGAAAGTGGTTATCGCAATGCGGTAACGTAATTAACTGCAGAGGCTTGCACTTGCAGGGAAGAGCGTCTCCACAATAAAAAAAAACCCTCACAAATGAGGGGAATCTGATAAAGTCTGCTCCCATGGTCACATCTATCCGGCACGTCAAGCTTGCTAATTTGGCACGGCGTGTCATAAATCAACTTGGTATCTTGGAGAGGTGGGTGGGTATGTCCAAATTACATCTTCCCCCAAATTCAAGATGGACGTCCTCCGCGTCTCAGTCCGGTCCTCAGCGGTAAACAAGAAGTTATCTATATTTCACGTTAGGATACACCTGTGAGGTCCTCTGGACTCGTCTCGACTCGTAGGAAAAAACAACTTTGTGAAACTCCCATGGCTCATGAAAGTGAAAAGCCTTAGGCGACGGGGATATAAACTTATTTCCTAAGCACTGTGACCCTATAAGTAGGTCCAAATTGACTCTTGTATACTATCCACGGGCCACATTCTCCAAAGTCGCATACCGATGAAAAGGAGAAACCGCTTACGAGTCTTCTCGACTCGTAGGGGAAAAATTTCCTTGTGAGATCCTTATGACTCTCAAGAGAAAACGCACTTAGGAGTCCTCATGACTTCTAAGGAGAAAATACACCTACGAGATCCTCTCGACTCGTAGGAAGAAACGTCTTTATGAGACCCTCACGGCTCATAAAGTTGAAAAGCCATAGGCGACAGATCTAAACATGTTTATTAAGCCATCGCTTCCCTACAAGGAGGTCAAAACCGACTCTTGTATACTATCCATTGGACACATTCGTCAAAAGTTGCATATCGATGAAGTGAAGATGCCACTTACAGGTCCCGACGACCCATAAGGAAAAAATACCTGCGTGAGATCCTTACGACTCACGAAGGTGAAAGACACTTAGGAATCCCAATTATTCCCAAAAAGAATATGCACCTATGAGATCCTCAAGACTCATAGGAAGAAAAACTTTCTTGAGGCCCTTACGGCTTATGAAGATGAAAAAAAGCATTAGGCTACAAGGATCCTAAACTTGCCTTCTAAGCCATCAATTCTTTGGCCATGCATTACTTTGCACTATTTCACCCACGTACATACTTACGTGGGCAAAGTAGTGGGGGGCATTTGTTCTAGCCAAAAAAATTTGGCTAAGAGCTATTTGTTCCCTTATAAAAAAAAGGGAAGAGAGGAAAGAGGAAAAGAATTCCTACAGTTTGGCATCACGTATTAAACATGTGAGCGCTTATATGCAAAGCATATAAGCGCTGTACTTGAGTAGTGACCCCTCCGGGGGTCCCGGGTTGCTTTGGCGCGCTAGCTAACGGGGAAGAAAAGCAAATAATAAAAAAGGCCAAACAAGTCTCACATGTTAAACATGTGAGCGCTCATATGCAAAACATATGAACGCTGAACGTAAATAACCAAAGGCCAAATAGGCAACACGTGAGCGCTTATATGCTTTGCATATGAGCGCTGAAAATAAACAGGCTAAAACCCATACTAGGGGTCACGTATTAAACATGTGAGTTTTCTTGCCGTATTCTTTTGAAAGCACTCACATGCAAAGTACATGAGAGCCGGATAAAACTGAATCCTATATAGAATTAAATTTTATTTTTGGGAAATATATTCCCGAATCTTTCTGATATGGAAAGAACTTTTTTTAACAGAGAATCTTGGATTTAAAATCCAATTATGATAAAATATCACCAATTAAACAATCTAATAGAATTAAATTCTATATGGGAAATATTTTCATGATCTTTCTCAAATTAGAAAGATCTTCTCTGTTAAACAGAGGATCCTTGGATTAAATATCCAACGGTGATTATAAAATCGTCCATCGATCATCTAATAAAATAAAATTCTATCTTAGAAAACTATTTTCTTAATTTTATTAAAACAAATAAGAAAACTTCTCTTTTAAACAGAGATCCTTTGGATTAAAAATCTAACGGTGAATAAAATTCACCGGTTGACCTAAAAGATCAATTTGATTGATTATGAAATCAATCATGATCTCTCAATAAGAGATTTCCTCACCAAATTGATTATTTTTATTCTCGTATAAATATGAGTAAAGAGATGAAAAGAAAAAGAAGAAAAAAACGAGAAAAAAAGGGAGACCACCCCATAAGGTTCTGTAAAAATATACATAAGGTTTTCCACGAGTTTCCACAAAACAACAGAGAATTTAATTCTTAATAAAAAAGATCATCTCCCTCCTTAAAACCTTAGGTAAAAAAACACAAAGATCAAAATATCTCCTTTACTTATATAAGGGTTTAACCCTTCTCAAAGAACTTGGTTCTTTCTCTAGATCTGGGATCCGAAAAACAAGTCTCCCACAATTTGAGAATTTAATTCTCATCGGAAAGATCTTGTTATTGAGAATCAAAGATCCAGGGGAGAATATGGATAAAAAGAACATGAAAAAAATGGAGTCCATAATACTCCAGGAACTTAGTTCCTTCAAGTCAACAACTTAGTTCTTAAAGAACCTGATCACAGGTCCTCAAAGTTGTAATCTTGGTGATCATTAATGGTCAAAATACTATTAACAGAGATTTAACCTTTCTGAAAACATGAACAAGAGAATATGGATAAAAGAATATGGAGAAGATGGAGTCTATAATACTCCAGCAACTTAGTTCCTTCAAATCAAGAACTTAATTCTTAAAAAACCCGATCCAAGATCCTCAAAATGGTGATCTTGGTGAATCTCCAAAAATATAGCGCCTCATGTAAAACACACGCGAGCGCCAAAGATCAGCGCCTCACGTGAAAGACACGTGAGCGCCAGAGAAAATTAGTGTATAGCACTATTGTAACGCCTCATGTGAAAAACACGTGAGCACCCAAGGATAGAAGTGCAGCGCCTCACGTGAAAAGCACGTGAGTGCCCAAGGTCAAAAGCATAGCGCCTCACGTGAAACACACATGAGCGCTAGAGAAAATTAGTGCTTAGCATTATTGTAGCGTCCCACGTGAAAAGCACATGAACGCCCAAAACTAAAAGCTGAGTGTCTCATGTGAAACATACATGAGCGCCAGAAGCTCAGCGCCTCATGTGAAACACACATGAGCGCCAGAAAAGATTAGTGCTTAGCACTATTATAGCGCCTCACGTGATATACACGTGAGCGTTATATGCAACTGAGTGCTTAGCACTGCTGTGTGTTACAGAAACCCAATCTTAGCCCAAATTGGCTAAGCATACATTCGTGATATCTAAACTAATATCAAAACTGATCTTAGGCCCATACATGACTAACGATCTCCATCCCATACCTTCTAAATTAATCTTAGTCTCAAATAAGGCTAACGATTCTTAGATGATCCACCATGATCTTTTCCCTCAAATACGGGATTTGGTTTAAGGGTATATCTCTCCACACCTCTGATATATATCGTTTTAATTCCTCAAAGCCTTCAGAGAGGTGGTGGGTCCCGATAACCAACAACTCTTTTACCATCCCAACTCGATGTAAAATTTCATTAAGACGGGGAATGATACATCTCACATTAATGCACTTCCAAATTGATGTGCACACCTCAAATCGGATCGCACCCCAAATTGGGCGCATTCTATGTCACCATCTTCACTCCGTCAAGTAACAAATACACGTGCGCGCAAGATAAATGATGAACCGAAAACTATCGTGTCCCTCCAAATACGACGATAATGGACCAAAATGTCCTTAAACTAATATTCGTCTCAAACATGGTGATAATGGACCGAAATGTCCTTAAACTAACATTCGTCCCCAAAATGGGAATGTTGGACCAAAATGTCCCTAAACTAGAGCGTCGCCCCAAACACGGTGATATTGGACCGTGATGTCCTTAAACTAAAATAATTGAGCCCATATGCTCATTTGTTTCTAAGTTGATCTTAGTCTCAAATATGACTAACGATTCTTAGATCAAACCCAAATATCTTATGAACTGATGGATCTTATTTATATGAGATCCGCGTTTTAAGTTCATTCACGTTGGCAAACCAAGCTACCAACGTGGACCCCGTCAAGCAAATCCTTGACTCAAACCCAAATTTAAAATATACAGATTTGGACTAATTCGCGTCCTACGTGCGATGACATAAATTAGTCTCCGTATACAATCCATGGGCAACCAAAACAAACAAAATACACACGACGCGAAGTGAACTACTGGAGCAGGAGAAAGTGGTTATCGCAATGCGATAACGTAATTAACTGCATGGGCATACGCCTGCAGGGAAGAGCGTCCCCACAATCAAAAACCTTCACAAATGAGGGTGAATCTGATGAAGTCATGCTACAACGGTCGCATCTATCCAAACCTCCAATATATGTTGTCATAAATCAACTTGGAATCTTCGGAGAAGTGGGTGGATATGTATAAATAGCATCGGCCCCCAAATTCAGGCTAGACGTCCTCTGCGTCTCAGTCCGGTCTTCTACACCCAAATTCAGGCTAGACGTCCTCCGCGTCTCAATCCGGTCTTCGGCGGCAAGATAACGTGTCGCACACATGTTAGGTATTGAGTATTAAACAGGAGAAATATTTACTTGCGCATGCAAATCATAATAAGAGCAAGAATCTAATTGTCATGGTTATCTATTTGTTAAGAATCGATGTATGCATTATTGCTTGGTTAAATATATGCTAACTATATTTATAATAGTGTTTTACGATGGTTAATTATTATATACTAAATTGAATCAATTAAACTATATTCAGTTCTACTTTTGCCCAACATTTATGAATTGTAACTATACACGTAATAATGCTAACTAAGTAATCCAAAATACGGGTTTTCTATATGAAACTGTGTATTGGCGACAATATATACGTAGATATAAGTAACTAGCAGGTGTTGGTGTTATTAAATAATAAAATACAAACTTCCTTTATAAAATTGTATATTAATAATAAATTGCATCACTATAAATATATGTATGTAATATAAATAGATATATTTTGGTATGGATAGAGTAGCATGTTGCAAGATAAACTTGCCTCGATCGGTATAAAATAACGACAACACAAAGATATCCACGCCACGAACACCGAACGACGACCACGACGTGAAACACGACGCAATCAAAGTCTCAGCCAGAACTTGGACAATTGCGATGATGGAACCGTGTTAGGGCTGGCTACTCGGCTCTGGAACACCAGAGGCTCAGGGTTCTGGGTTTAAAAGCGAAGGTCACGACGAAGGCGAGGGAGAAATGGTCTTGGTTTGCAGTAGTGGCGACGAGGTAAGATGATGACAGCGGTGATGGGTTCTTGCTCGGGTGAAGGTCTGGGTTTATGAGGAGGTGGTCGGTGCTGGGAGTTAGGGATGGTGATGACGATGACGAAGTAGGCAAGGTGAGGGAATAGTATGCAGGCGTCGGTGACGAGATGACGAAGGAGGTGCGGTGGGTTTTCATGAGGTTAGGGATGGTTGCAGGGAGAAGATGAAGAGGGGGAGAACGACGAGGAGGAGGAAGGAGACGACAAGTAAGAAGAAGGTGACAGCGAAGCAAGGTTGCAGTCGGCAATGGAGGGGTTGGTTTCGGTGAAGGCTGGGCTCGACTAAGTTTTGAGGGGTGAAAACGAGAAAGATGATGGTGGTGGTGGTGGTCGGGGTTCAGGCGAGGACAACGAGGGAGTCAAGAGGAGAAGGAAGGTGTGGGTTCGAATGAAGAGGCGTCGGCAATGAGATCGGGGAAGACGAGGGGGTGAGAGAACGGAGAGAGACAGAGACAGAGAAAGAGATGGGAAGAGAGAGAGAGGGAAAGTTTTGTTTATAAAAAGAATATATAAAGTATATTTATATATATTATAATATAATTATAACTAATAGTATACAGATAGCATCAAACTTTAGCCAATCTCTACCAAAATTTCATTAAAAATATATTTTGGAAAATAATACTTATACGTAATCTTTTAAACCATAACGCAAGAATATAATTTAAATAAATTCATACCCCTAATATAAGATTTAAAAGGATTCGTAAAAATATCTAGATTTAATAAATATTTGGTATTAGACATCTTAAAATTTAAACGTAAAAGATAAAAGCAAAATAAGATTTGGGATGGCAACCATATGATGACAGTTAATGTATATAAATTATCATTAACTTGTGGCTAACAAAAGATATGTGCATATAAACTAGATATATATATATATATATATATATATATATATATGCTTATACTAGATTCTCATGGATTCAGTTTGCGATAAATATTAATAAAATATAACCTAGCACCATAATGGGCTTCACACATGCGGGTCGGGTCGGATACCTACCTCTACCATTTGAATCAATCGCAACACAAAGGATTAAAATAAGTGAAATATAAAGCATGTTTTAAATTACCAATTAATATCATATGACTGCACTAGGGTGTTACATTATACCCAACTACAAAAGAATTTCGTTCTCGAAATTCACGAAACAGGAAAATACAAGAACAGTGAAGATACGGGTCTTAGGAAAGGGGTATGGAAACTTTTGTCGAATTCGTCTTCACGTTCCCAAGTAGATTCTCCATGCGCAATTTCCCCACAAAACAACCACTAGAGGGATCATCATCCTATTCTTGAGAACGTTTTCTCTTCGATCCACAATAACCATCGGTTGCTCCTCATAAGTCAAATCTTCTCTCACTGTCTGTTCCGAGCGATCAAGGACGCGCATCTCATCTCGAACATACTTACGGAGTTGAGATATAAGAAACACGTCATGAACACCCGCCAAGGATGGTGGTAAAGCCAATCGATAAGCTATCTCTCCAACACGCTCAATGATATCGAAAGGCCCCACGAATCGAGAACTAAGCTTGCCTTGAGATTGAATCTGCTCATTAGGCAAGCAAGCGCAAGGAGCAAAGCAAACAGTAGAAGCAGCAGAAGCTGGTGTTATTATGTCTCTCAAATCCCTTTTGATCAGAGAAGCCCTAAAAGGAGGGATTGTTGCCATATGCTCTGAAACATCCCATTCTTTCCCCCGTCGCCCGACATCCTCCCTCCAAAGAATCAAACCTTTTAGGGGTAGAGAAATGAGTCCAGCCTTGATTCCGAGTAAGTGAGATCAGATCACATCAGAGAAGCCTTTCAATAATTGAAAGAAGGCCTTGAAGTAATTACCCTATGCAATGTATCCATGCTTCTCCACTTAAGAGCCCAGGATGGTCAAGATAGAAAGAGAAGAGCTCAGGTTGCTTAAGTCCGGAGTTCGTGATGGGTCAATCCCCTTGCGTCAGTCAAACTAAAGAGAATGAGGCGAACTAAGCACTTGACTCACTTGCTTCTTCGGGTTAGAGAGTGATTCGTTCTAGCAACAGAGTCAATCTCCGCACGAACAGCTATGGCTTGACAGATTTTAGCTCGAGTTGGAGTTGTTGTTTGCGACTCCGCGTCAAGGCTTGCTTGAGTTTCTTACCAAATCGGATTATTCCCCTAGTCGGTGATATCTTCAAGAACACAAGATTGCCATCAGTAAACTCCAAAGGTCTTCTTCCAGTATCAGCCCAACTTTTTTGTCGATCTTATGCCACCTTCATATGATTACGAATAAAGTTAACCTCCTCCACGATTTGCACAATGAGTTCCGGTCCCAACAATATTCTTTCTCCAACGTCGTCCTAATATACTGGCGAGCAACACTTATGACCGTACAATGCTTTGAATAAAGACATCTGTATAGTCTCCTGAAAACTGTTATTGTACGAAAACTCCACTAAATGCAAATGATCCTCTCACGAACCCTTGAAGTTTAACATGCAAGCTCTCAATATATCTTCAAGAGTTTGGATCGTTCTTTCGGACCGTCCATCTATCAGAGGATGATAAGCCATACTAAACTTCAAGCGAGTTCCCAAAGTTTCTTGTAAACTCATCCAAAAATGTGATAGGAACCGGGTGTCACGATCAGAAACAATACTCATCGTTACCCCCATGCAATCTCACAATCTCCTGCATGTACCGCTCTGCCAAAGCCTCCGTCGATTGACCAACTCGAAATGGTATGAAATGAGCTACCTTTGTCAATCGATTGACGATCACCCAAACTGTGTTATTACCCTTTGGACTCTATGGTAAGGCTGTCATAAAATCCATGGTTATATGTTCCCACTTTCATTAAGGAATCGGAAGTGGTTGCAACAAACCAGCTACTCTTTAAGGTTCAGCCTTGACTTGCTGACACACCAAGCACCTCGATACGTAATGAGCAATCTCTCTTTTCATGCCTTCCCACCAAAAGTGTTATCGTAAATCTCTATACATCTTCCTATCACCTGGATGTACTGAATACGTGGAACTATGAGCCTCCTTCATTACTTCTTCACGAACATCTCCTTTAGGTACACACAAACGACTTCCATATCTTAATGAACCATCTTCATGAACCAATAAATCTGTTCGAAGTTCCGCTTCCACTTGTCCCCGAAATTTCTTTAATCTAGGATTGTAAATGCATTATCTGTCCCGAAGAATCTGGTAATACAAACTCTAAATCGAATCTCTTAAAATCTGCTATAATCTCCTTCTGTGCAGTCAACATCCGTATTGCTGGCAACCGACTTAAAACATCGGGTACTACATAAACTTTTCCTGGATGGTAGTTTAGATCAAGATCATAGTCAGACATCAGCTCCAACCATCTACGCTGCCTCATGTTGGGCTCTTTCTGTATGAACACGTACTTTAGGCTCTTATGATCAGTAAACACTTCAACCCTTTCATACAATAAGTAGTGCATCCAAATCTTCAGCGCAAAAATAACTGCTGCTGGCTCCAAGTCATGAGTTGGGTAGTTATTCTCATGAGTCTTCAATTGCCTCGACGCATAGGCTACAACCTTTCCATATTGCATCAAAACATATCCCGAGCCTTTCTCAGATGTTTCGCTGTGAATAACTAATCCTCCATAACCATCTGGTACTGTTAAAATAGAAGCGGTTGTCAATTTTTGTTCCAGCGCTTAAAAAGCTAACACACACTTCTCGGACCAAACAAACGGTACCTCCTTTCGTGTTAGCTTGGTCAAGGGTTCTACTATCCGAACAAAGTTCTCCACAAACCTTCTATAGTATCCAGCATGTTTAAGGAAACTTCTAATCTCCCTCCACATTCTTTGGAATTGGCCAATCATGAACAGCTACAATCTTTTCGGGGTCAACTGCAGTGCCATTTTTGGATACAACATGACCCAAGAACTTCACTTCTTCAAGCCAAAACTCTCACTTGCTCATCTTAGCATATAACCTTTCTTGTCTCAACGTTTGCAGTGTGATTCTTAAGTGCTCTTCTTTGCTCCTCGAATAAACCAGAATATCGTTAATGAATACTGCCATGAACTGATTTAGAAATGGCAAAAAGATCCGGTTCATCAAGTCCATAAATATCGCCGGTGCGTTAGTAACTCCAAATAGCATAAATAAATACTCGTAATACCCATATCGAGTTCTGAACGTCGTCTTGCAAATGTCTTCTGCTCTCACCCGAACTTGGTGATAACGTGATCGCAAATCCCACTTTGAGAATACTCTCGTGCCACTGAGTTGATCGAACAATTTGACTATGCGAGGAATTGGGTACTTATTCTTAATAGTTACCCGATTTAACTCTCGATAGTCGATGCACATCCTCCGTGTGCCATCTTTCTTCTTGACTAGAAGAACTGGAGCTCCCCATGGTGAACCGCTGCTGCGAATCTAGCCCTTCTCTAGTAACTCAGAAACTTATCTTTTTACCTCTTCCAGTTCCACCGGTGCCATAGAATAATAAGCCTTTGAAATTGGCGTTGCTCCTGAAATAAGATCAATCATGAACTTCACATCTCGTTTTAGCAGTAAACCTGAGATGTTCTCGAACACATCCATGAAATCCCAAACTACAACCGGTAATTCCTCCTTGATTACTTCCATGGATGAAAAAACGGCGCTTGTCGGCTTAGCCCTAAATTCGACTGGCCCGATAGAGCTACCTCCCAAGAATACGAACTCCGGATGTCCAGGAATTTGGAAAATCACTTTCTTCGCTCTACAATCAATGTGGGCATGGAAAATGCTAAGAAAATCCATTCCCAAGACAATATCATAATTGCCACTATCTATCACCAAGAAATCCGTGAATAACTCCCGTCCACAAATAACAATCGAAGAACTCTTGCACTCACTACTATATATAATTCTCCCATTCCTAGTGTGTATGTCCTAACAGCTAGATAAGGTCGTGTGTGGGATAGAGTGTGCACTAATAAATTTGGACGACATAAAGCAATGGGATGCACCATAATCGAATAATGCCAATACGGGAAAATCATAAAAAAGTAGGATACCTGAAACAATATCGTCTGAGGCTAGCCTCCTCGGCCGTCAAGGTGAAGACCCGCCCTTGATTAGGCCTTTGCATGATCTGCTTCTGCCCATAAGTCTATTTCTACGGTGGTTTATGAACATCGTCTCTCAATCGTAGTTTCAAAGGGTACGTACTAATGGTATGGTCAGTTGATCCATAAACTAAACAAAGTCCAAGCCTCCTTCGATAATCTTTCTGCGTGTGGCCAGGTAGACGGCAGAAGTCACAAATCACGGTCTTTTTCTGATCTAATATAAAAGGCCTTTTCATAGGTAATGTCCCTCGTTTGTTTACAAGAATGCCTCTACGTCCAGGAACTCTAGTTGGTACATATAGGGTCTTCCGCACGACAACATCTTGCTGCTGAGTACCCTTTACTCTTACTGATAGACTCTGTTGTTCCCTAGCCGCCTTGAGAACTTGAGAGAAGGTGGTCAATCCCAACGATATGATGTGCCTCTGAATCTCTATATTACTCATAAACCGCCTTACCCTATCTGCCTTGTTGGCAACCAAGCGCCCTCAAATCGACTGAGCCGGGTCCACTCAGCCGCATGTGTATCAACGGATCCGCCATTCTGCTTCAAGCTAATGAACTTCTCTTCTATTTCCTTCGTGGAAGATTGCAGAAAGAACTTCTCCAAGAAACTTCGCAAAAAAGTCACCCAGCTGATCGGCTTGGTCAGGCGAGTCTCCTAAACAATCCACCACTCGCGAGCGTAATCTACCAACTGGATGCGTACTACATCCACTCTTTTCTCATCTGGAATATGTGCGGCAAAAAGAAGATTCTCTGAATCTACTAGCCACTGCTCCGCTGGTAATGGATCCTCTAATCCTATAAATATGGTCGGACCGAGCTTCCTGAAATCCTCCACGGTGCCCTCACGCTGTGTTGGTCTGGGAGCTACTGCCCTCTCAGCAGCTGTGATAACAGTCTGTTGGACCGTCTTCAGGCCCACTTGGAAAGCCTCAGCCTTTCGCTGGTTCAATTCTATTTGACGCTTCTGGTTCTCCAGCATACCATATACGACCCCAAGTAAAGAGGCAACATCTGCACACCTCTGGTATGCTAGCAAATCTCTTTCTGCCATGATTCTAAAGCCAAGAACACTGAAGAGGGTTAGCAACGGAAACATGATTAAATAAATAAGAAGTTGATAAACTATAGATTCAAGACCGGCAAGGTAGTAATGTGGAAGGACATGTTCCTAATTCCAGGTTTCCTGGTCAGTGTATTAGGTCCAATACCCAACTACAAATTGAACCAAACCCGACTAATCCTAAAACCTATGCTCTGATACCAACAAAACCTTGTCACGCCCCACTTCCCAAAATACGTAAATACGGTACATAACAAAGCCAACCATGCTACATATGGCGAGAAAAAATCCTTCCATAGTCACATTATGGCTGTCAATTAGATATCAAGTGTTAGTTATATGTATGCCCTAGAGGCCATTACTATACATAGGATGTATATTGTAGTGGATGCTTGGACATATATAGGGAGGACTTTCTTGCTCGACATGATAGTATGCTATCTGGTTGCTCTTTATCTTAACGTGTACACTGATTGTCTCTCTGTTACATGTTGGTAAAGCCCTTAGGATGTGTACTTGACTACCTGGACTATGATACGGATCATACTAGTGGGGACATAGTAGTCCATAAGTACATCCTTCAAGGTCCCTAGTCGTGGGTGTATCGAGACGGGGCATCGATATACCAGAGTAGACTAGCGTATACCTTCTCGACCCATACAGATGGGCGATGGATGATCCCATATCTATTGGTGTTTGACATCAGAGATGATATACGAGTGCTCAGTAGAGACTGGGTACACTGGACGGACTCGCCGAGAACTCCCAGATGGTATTATACCTTACGTCAGATGGCAGTTCTCTGGTGACACTGGTACAGGTTAGTCTGTAGACCCGAGATCGTCATAGAGTCTTGTGTGATTCCCACTGTGCTTTGATTTCCACCTTACCACGTCCAAGAGGGCGTGCAAAACGGTGGTTTTTGGGTACAGTCCCGAATTACATGGGGGCAATGAGCGATAGGAGGGGATTCGTCTCTCCCGGTATAGGGAGTTGACGCGTTGTATTCGATTGGCTATAACCGGAAATCCCTGGCCAGGGTTGCTGAGATTTACTGGTAAGTGTTATCAGTAGTATCTCGAACTGTTATAGACCTCATATCGACACGACTTATCGAGCTACTGGAGTCTGACGTTTACCACCCCTAGGCGAGATATGCGACATATCAGACGATCAGACCGGACTGTACGGTAAGTGTTGCCGGTTGGATTCACAGGAGTGTGAGCGGGCTTGCTCGTCGATCTTATGATCGCTCAATACCCGGGTGGCCGTTACGTTTAGCAGACCGCTTGCGGCTTGTGGGTGCTTGATATGATCATCATCTGCTGCCGGCGTATTGACGAGTCTTTAGAGTCCTACACAGAGGTTTCCTGACTCAAGCGAAACGAAATAGGAGCGCATATGAGATATGTGCAGGACCGAGAATAATACCAGTATGAGCTGGATTCTATTCTCACGATTTATATCATTGGACGGTTATATGAGATATAGCCGGGTTACCGAATCAAGTATTGATTCGATACATTGATACACTTTATATTAGTCGGTTATATGCACTATGACCGGATCATTAAATCAAGTGTTGATTTAATGATTTAATGTATAATTATATATTTGATATATTACTTTGCATTAACTAGTATTGGTTCACTTAAGATGGATTTTCTCACTTGATGTGCACATTGTATATATGATATAGTTTTGTGTACTAGATTGTATCATGTTTGATGATACATGCCAACTTGGGTGTGTGTTTATGTTATACAATGTTTAGGTTAATGGTTAGGTTTTATATTTGTTTTATTTATTCTTTTATTCATTTATTTTTGGAAAGGAAAATGAAATGGTGGCTTGCTTTGTCTTTTGTTGAAGCTTCGTGAAGCTTTGAAGAAGTGACCATTTTGTTTCTTTCCTTTAACATAACCATTCAACTTAACCCTAGTTTATTCTCTACACTCACCCATGGTTACAAAATGATAACCATCACTTGATTTTGTTTTAATTCATTATTCTTTTTCATTCTTCTTCTTCTTGTTCTTCAAGAGAAAAAGAAAACCTTTGCTTGAAAATGATCAAGTGATGATTCCAAGTGAGAAATCAAAATCCAAAGTGAACCCACTTCCTATTTCTTCATCCTCTACCACTTGCCATGTAGTATAGGGTGTTTTCTTCACAAGTTTCATGACTTGGTGAAGTTAGAGCTTGATCTTGAGTTGTCTCGACGTAGATCATCTTCGGCATCGAAGTCGACGACCTAGCCCGATCATTTCTTTGACGAAACCATCGCTAGAGTCCGGGATCCGATGATCGCAGCGGAGGGACATCATCATGGAGCTAAGGAAGTGGAGGACCGGATCTACAAAGGTTGTAGCCCCTTTCACTATCTAGTTAAGTTGTTAACTTGTTGTTTCGCCTATACCTCTAGTTACGATCTTACTTAGGGTTACTTGGCACATAGAAAAAATTTGAATTGGCCATGTTTGATCAGTTGTGGAACCTCATGGGTGTGTCTAGGAACCCTACAGTGGTATCAGAGCCTAGCTAGAGCCTTAGGCGATGAGTAGACGAAGTTAGAAACCCGATCGAACCCGAAACCCTAATCCGCAACCCCTCTCTGTACATTTTTGAAAACAGTGGATTTTTCCAAATTAAAAATATCCAAAAAATACAGCAGGGTTTTCTAGAAGTTACTGTGGAACACGTGCGCGCAACTCGACTAAAGCGCGGCGGAACCGCGGCACGAGCATGGCTCGTGCGGCGGTTCCGCGGCCATAATGTCACATTGTTTTGTGAATTTTGCATAGTAATTCCTATATTTTAGTGCTGTATTTTCTGGGAATTTTTAAATTCTACTCAAGAGTTGAGTTTTCTGGGTTGTATTGGGAATCCGTAGATTCGATCGGATTGTCTAATTTTGTCTATGCGTTTTTCCGGGTAATTTTAGAATATGTTAAAAAGTTCGACCGGATATAAATACCCAATTTTTCCCCTGTCGGGAAATTTCCAAATGTTGGATTTTTCCGTGGTTTAAAGACGTTCTAAGTAGTGCAAGTAACGCGATGGACCCTCTAGAAGACAACAAACCTTAACTCGATTATGTGACCATCTTGAACTGCCCTTTGAACATTCGGGTTTGGGGCAGTACGGCGTGCCACATGTGAGGCGTTGGCTTGACCCTTCTACGGCTGGACCGTTGGTACTGAGGCATGAACTGGATGTTTTTAAACCTATTTCATGTGTTGAGTTGTTTCTAGAAAACTTGGGTGTTTGAATGTTCGATCGGAAAGTTTAACATTTTCTATTTATCTGGAATGGGATACAATACTTGGAATTCACAAGTAGTTATGAGATAACTAATATGAATGTTATAAACATAGCACTTTAGTCTCAATAGATCGGTTGCCACGGGATTTTGATGTGATCAAAAGTCTGTCGCAATCACGTAGCGTACGCGGATACTCGCCGGATAAACTTAATAGACAGCTACATCCCTTAGCCTCGACCAAGTGACTATAGGAGAACCCCGTCGCCGAAAGCATCCGTTCGGGTGCTCGCGGCAGCGGTGTTCCGCCTTGGTGCACTTCGTCGACGGCATCGGGGGTGCGGCTGCCTACTAAAGTTTGCGACGAGCATTCGATCAAAATGTCGGGAATCCTGTTGAATTGCCCGACTTGATATTGAAAAGTGTTTTCGATAATGAGACTAAAATGCGGGGTTTATAAATGTTAGGCATGTGATGTCTAAGGAATTCAGATGGTTAGGCATGCGATGTCTAAAATGGTTGCGGATTCCAACTGTTGTAGTTTTACACTTTCTTTTCTGTGACCGTAAGTGTAATATGTGATATCGCCGGTTTCGTTGCTATATGTCAACGACAATTGGGATACGCATGTTTACTTACGTTGATGACATGTGATGTTATTGTTCCCCTCCGAACGGCGGCCGACGACGCGAAGACGTCTTGCCTGAGGTTCGGGGCAGATGCTATTTGGTTTTATCCGTCCACCTCTCCGAAGATGCCAAGTTGATTTATGGCACCGTGTATCGGAGGTTTAGACGGATGCGGCCGATGTAGCAGACTTCGTCAGATTCCCCCTCGCTTGAGGGGTTTTTGATTGTGGGGACGCTCTTCCCTGCAGGCGCAAGCCCCTGCAGTTAATTACGCTACCGCATCGCGGTAACAACTTTCTCCTTCTCCAGAATTTCACTTCGTGTCGTGTGTGTTTGTTTTGTTTGTGGTTGCCCGTGGATTGTATACGGAGACTGAGTAATGTCGTCGCCCGTAGGACGTGGATTAGTCCAAATCCGTATTTACTTAGATTTGGGTTTGGTGTTTTTAGTTTAAGGATGCATTAGTCGCGTTGCGGCTAAGATCAACTTAAACGTTCGTTAAGGATACGTTAGTCCTGTTTTAGACAAAGATCAACTTAACGTAGTGATCCATTTAATATATGGTCGTCGGGACTCGTCACCTCTCTGATATCGTTGAATGATTACAACGACATGTGTCAGAGGAGCTCGGAGATGTACCCTCGAACCAGAGATGATTTGGAATTTTATAATCCATTTGAATGTTTAAGGATACGTTAGCCGTGTTTGGGGCTAAGATCGACTTAAACGGGATCGTTTAGATCCGGTAAAAGAGCATTTGGAGGCTCTATTGTTCCAGTTTAAGGACGTGGTGGTCCATACTCCAGTTTGGGGACGTGGTGGTCCATTTTCCAGTTTAGGGACGTGGTGGTCTATATTCCAGTTTAGGGACGTGGTGGTCCGATATTAGTTTAAGGACGTTCCGGTCCGATATTAGTTTAAGGACGTTCCGGTCCAACATTCCCATTTTGGGACGAATATTAGTTTAAGGACGTTTCGGTCCAATATTAGTTTAAGAACGTTTCGGTCCATTATTAGTTTAAGGACGTTTCGGTCCACGAGTTTAAGGACCCCGCAGTCCATATTGACGTATGTGGTCGTCGGGACCCGTCACCTCTCTGACGTCGTTGAAGGATTACAACGATAAGCGTCAGAGGAGCTCGGAGATGTACCCTCGAACCGGATATAAATTGATTTAAGAGAAAGTTGTGCTCAGTCAATTTTATTTAAGGATTTACGGCCAAAATTGGGCTAAGTCCAGTTGAGAATATTCAACATTTTTCTTGATCTTTGGCCTATTAGGCCTGTGCTAGGGCTTTGCCCATATTTAATAATGCACTGCATTCTATTCTGGCCTGCTAGGCTTTTGATTTGGGCTCTGTCCCTTTATTTATGATGCAGAGCATCTATTTTGGTTTGGGCTCTGCCCCTTTTTTTTAAAAATAATGCATTGCATTTTATTAGACCTGTTAGGCCTTCTTTAATTGGGCTTGGCCCCTTTTGTAAGCAATGCAGTGCATTTGTCTGGCGCTTTGCGCCAAGTAATGAGCGCAAGCTCATATGGTGATGACACGTGTCATGCTCTGGTGAGCGCAAGCGCAACAGCGCAGTGCGCTGCGCTGTTGCGCTGCTGACACGTGGCGCACTCTGGTGAGTTGCGCCAATTCCATATAGCAAAGCTCTATTTCCAGAGCGCGTAGCGCAAGTTGTTCTGTAGCTGACACGTAGCGCTCTCTTAAGAGCGCAACAGCGCAGTTTGGAAGTGCAAAGCACTAAGAATCTTTTAGATTCAAGAACAGAAGTGCAAAGCACTATTTGATTTCTTGATCTAAATTAGATCAAAGAAAAATAAGTTTTTCTTTTTGCTTGAAGAACCAGAGGTTAATAAAAGTGCAAAGCACTATTTTTATTTTGTTGTTTTCTTGTTTTTTAAAGAACCAGGGATTCATGAGAAGTGCAAAGCACTGTTTATTATGTGAAGAACATTGATCTGTTTTTAAATCAATGATTTATTAAAAAACATTTCTTTTCTCTCGTGAAGGTTTTTACCTTTCTTCACTTTGAGCTTTTCTCAGAATTCTCTCTGTTTGAAGCTCTTGGCTTTTTTCCAAGAAAAAAATGTTCCTCCTTTGAATTGAGGCCTAGGGTCCTTTTTATAGTGCCCATAAATTTGTTAAATTTGTTAAAGAGATCTTTCTCTGAGTGATTTGGGGAATTTTCCCCACCGTTGGATCTTTGATCCAAGGGCTTCTGCTTTGCAGAAGAAAATCTTCTTGTTTTAACAAGAACAGAAAAGATTTCTTAGAATTTAATTCTGTTTGGCGTAGATGCCCCAGCGCGTGACACGTGTCGCGCAGCGCACAACGCAGCGCAACTGCGCTAGCGCATCTGCGCTGACACGTGTCGCACAGCGCAGCGCAACTGTGCTGACACGTGTCGCGCAGCGCACAGCGCAGCGCAACTGCTCGAGCGCATCTGCGCTGACACGTGTCGCGCGGCGCAGTGCATGCACAACTAAAGCGTTGCTTCCTTTAAATAGAGCTTTGCTCTGATTGGGTGCGCTGCCTTGGGCGCTGCGCTGATGCATCTGCGCCTGACACGTGGCGTGTTGCGCAGCGCAAATAAACTGAAGCGTTGCTTCATTTATTAAATTTTAAATTTTCAAAGCAGAGCTTTGCTCTGATTGGGGGAAGATGAAGCGTCGCTTCACTCCCGCCTCGGAATTTGAACAGAGCTTTGCTCTGATTGGGGTAAACAAATGCCCCCCCACCGTTGCGCTTACGTGGCCCCAAACGTGAGCGCAACGGTGGCGGAATTCCAACCGCCGTGACAACTTTTGGAAGTCGAAGAGGCACTTAATGCCTATAAATAGGACCTTTGGTCCCCCACAGATGCTTATCATCTTTCAGATTTTTATTTTCAAAAAAAACTTCAGAGCTTTGCTCTTGCCTTCAAGAACTCTAGAGCTTTGCTCTTCTTTCCAAAGTTTTTAGAAAAACTTTAGGTAAAATTGATTCTTAGATTAAATTAATTTTAATTAATCTTAACCAGTAGAGCTTTGCTCTTATAGATCTTTTGATCTAAAGAGATCCCCATTGGCGTTTCACTAGCAGAGCTTTGCTCATTTTCAAAGTTAGAAACTTTAGGTAAAATTAATATAAATCAAATTGATTTAAATTAACCTCAGTCAAAGAGCTTTGCTCTCACAGATCTTTTGATCTAAAGAGATCCCCATTGGGGTTTCATTGAGCTTTTGTTCATGGGTTTTAATCCCTGAACAGAGCTTTGCTCTCTAGGAATTTAGCCATCTATGTATATTATTTTTTCTTCCATCGCTAATCTTCCTGTGGTATTTCCTTTAGGCATAATGGCGGTGCATCTATACAGTTTGCACGAGTTCATCACCTATGACGATATCCGCGCACAGGGTCGTCAACAAAACCAGGAGTTTACAGACGCTCAATGTGCAGAGGTCATGGGTCGTCTGAACGCAAGCGGTGGTTGGCTGCTACCCCGTCGTTCGGCTCTTTTGAAAGTCGTGCTGGGAGCAATATGGAGAGCACTTCCGGGTCTTCACGAGGCCCTACCGCTCAATGCGCTGGATGATGCCGAAGACAAGGTGCATTCAGTGTACCTGACGGGGCTGATCTCGAAAAAACAGCGGGACAGCCTTATTGACATCCTACATCAAATCTTCCAGCAGACGACGATAGTTGCTGCTTATCGAAGGCCGGGAGGGCTTGCCGAGGATCTTGACACAGAGGAGCGCGAGAGGCTGCGCATAAGAATAATTAGAAAGGCCAGAAGAACTCTGGATGGCCTTACTTTTGAATTCCTCAATCCGTGTCCCGGATCTAAGGTTATACCGTTGTAATAATTTGAATAATGTTTCTTATTCATTGCTTTTGTGATTGTAAGAATTTTTAGCAATATGAATGGAAACCCCTTTTTTTATTTCAGCTTGTCTTATTTCTCGTCCTGAGTCTTCTGCCCATGCATAAATGAATGCGTCTCGAACGCCTGATCAAATGTAAATCGGATGTTCTTTCTGTCATTTTCTTCTTTCTTTTATTGTTAACAGGTTGTCTTAGTAACCATGGTTGACGGATGATTAGAGCGAGTATCCCGACCCTCTCAAGAAATAGCGATGGCTTAGGCCGCAGGTTCAGATCTGCTGCCTAAGACTTTTCAACTCTATAAGCCGTGAGGGTCTCATAGAGACTGTTCTCCCTACGGATCGAGAGGATCTCGTAGGTGGGTTTTCTCCTTAGGAATCGTGAGGATTCCTAAGTGTGGTTTTCTCTTATAAGTCGTAAGGATCCTATAAGAGAATTTTTCCCTCTTACGAGTCGAGAGTACTCGTAAGCGGTTTTTTCCCTCCTTGTCGAAACTCGACCTTGGAGAGTGAGACCCGTGAATAGTATGCAAGAGACCATTTTGGATTGACTTGCAGGGTCCCATTGTTCAGGAAGCAAGTTTTTTAGTCCCTGCTGCCTGAGGCTTCATTTGCATGTTGAGACGAATCGGGAATTTCCCGCGGAGACACTAGTTTCTCTGCGAGCCGACGCGAATCAGGAGGCTCTCGTCAAGGAGTGTTTGTATCCGTGAGTCGAGGAGTTTGCTAGGGATTATTTGTTTCCCAAGCGCCAAGGATTATTTGTTTCCTTGGGGTTTGAAACGAGTCGAGAATTTCCCACGGAGGCACTGATGGCTCTGCGAGTCGACGCGAATCAGGAGGCTCTCGTCAAGGAGTGTTTGTATCCGTGAGTCGAGGAGTTTGCTTGGGATTATTTGTTTCCCAAGCGCCAAGGATTATTTGTTTCCTTGGGGTTTGAAACGAGTCGAGAATTTCCCACGGAGGAACTGGTGGCTCTGCGAGTCGACGCGAATCAGGAGGCTCTCGTCAAGGAGTGTTTGTATCCGTGAGTCGAGGAGTTTGCTAGGGATTATTTGTTTCCCAAGCGCCAAGGATTATTTGTTTCCTTGGGGTTTGAAACGAGTCGAGGATTCCCCACGGAGGCACTGGTGGCTCTGCGAGTCGACGCGTATCAGGAGGCTCTCGTCAAGGAGGGTTTGTATCCGTGAGTCGAGGAGTTTGCTAGGGATTATTTGTTTCCCAAGCGCCAAGGATTATTTGTTTCCTTGGGGTTTGAAACGAGTCGAGGATTCCCCACGGAGGCACTGGTGGCTCTGCGAGTCAACGCGTATCAGGAGGCTCTCGTCAAGGAGTGTTTATATCCGTGAGTCGAGGAGTTTTCTAGGGATTATTTGTTTCCCAAGCGCCAAGGATTATTTGTTTCCTTGGGGTTTGAAACGAGTCGAGGATTCCCCACGGAGGCACTGGTGGCTCTGCGGGTCAACGCGTATCAGGAGGCTCTCGTCAAAGAGTGTTTGTATCCATGAGTCGAGGAGTTTGCTAGGGATTATTTGTTTCCCAAGCGCCAAGGATTATTTGTTTCCTTGGGGTTTGAAACGAGTCAAGGATTCCCCACGGAGGCACTGGTGGCTCTGCGAGTCGACGCGAATCAGGAGGCTCTCGTCAAGGAGTGTTTGTATCCGTGAGTCGAGGAGTTTGCTAGGGATTATTTGTTTCCCAAGCGCCAAGGATTATTTGTTTCCCAAGCGCCAAGGATTATTTGTTTCCTTGGGGTTTGAAACGAGTCGAGGATTTCCCACAGAGGCACCGGTGGCTCTGCGAGTCGACGCGGATCAGGAGGCTCTCGTCAAGGAGTGTTTGTATCCGTGAGTCGAGGAGTTTGCTGGGGATTATTTGTTTCCCTAGCGTTGGGATGAACCGTCAGAATTTGGCTTCGTTTTCTGGAGGATCCAGTTGGGAAAGTATGGTTCCCTCTTTGTTTACGCCCTTGGATTGTATACAGGGATCGATGTGATCTTAACTGTAAGACCAAAGTTTTATCATCATTTTTTTGTTTTATCCCCGCGATACTCTATCATTTCAGCTTTTATATCGCGAGGGTCGCGATTGCCCAATCATTTCGGCTATTTTTCGCGGTGCCCAATCATTTCGGCTATTTATTTTATTTTTACTCGCTGCTTTTTATTGCGAGTTGCCCAATCATTTCGGCTATTTATTTTATTTTTACTCGCTACTTTTTATTGCGAGTTGCCCAATCATTTCGGCTATTTCGCATGCATATATTTTTACTTGCTGCTTTTTATTGCAAGTTGCCCTATCATTTCGGCTATTTTGGATGCATACATTTCTACTTGCTGCTTTTTATTGCAAGTTGCCCTATCATTTCGGCTATTTATTTTATTTTTACTCGCTGCTTTTTATTGCGAGTTGCCCAATCATTTCGGATATTTCGCATGCATACATTTTTACTTGCTGCTTTTTATTGCAAGTTGCCCTATCATTTCGGCTATTTTGCATGCAAACATTTCTACCTGCTGCTTTTTATTGCAAGTTGCCCTATCATTTCGGCTATTTCGTATGCATGTGCGGCCTATTGGCTTTTCGCTGTAAACCGATTTCGGCATCAGCACCGCTACAACTGGGATATTACCAGGAGCGAATCATCATCTGCCTCTGTCAATGCGAACAAAGGTGGCTTAGCGACCAGGGTTAGGGTCCTGTCGACTAAGGCTTTTGACTTCATGAGCCGTAAGGGTCTCACGAAGTTATTTCTCCCTACAAGTCGTGAGGATCTTGTAGGTGTATTTTCTCCTTAGGACTCGTGAGGATTCCTAAGTGTTTGTTTCCTCTGTAAGTCGTAAGGATCCTACAGGAGGGTTTTCTCCTCATAAATTGAGAGGATTTACAAGGGTTGTTTACCATGCGAACATATCCCCAGTCATGGATGAGACTTGGTTAGGGAAATGTTTATTCGCGCCCGTGGATTGTATACAAGGGTCAGTATTGAGCCACTTGTAAGGCAATATCGAAGGTTGGGGGTTGTTTAAGCACAGGTTTAGGTCTCTGTAACTTAAGACTTTCAAATCTTATGAGCCGTGAGGGTCCCATAAGAGAGTTCTCCTTACGAGTCGTGAGGATCTCGCAAGTGTATTTTCTCCTTAGGAATCGTGGGGATCCCTAAGTGTGCTGCTCCCTTGTGAGTCGTAAGGATCTCACGCGGGTGGTTTCTCCTTACAAGGTCGAGGGGACCCTGTAAGTGTCCTTTAACGAGGTTGCGCCCTTTCAGGTTTTCACAAACACTCGCCGGCAGTCCCGCTGTTTTTACTCACGGAGCCCTTTCGGGTTTTCATCCGTACCCATTTTGCTCATGGACATACCGTTTTTTTATTCTTTTTATTTTTATATATTTTTTTACGAGGTCGCGCCCTTTCGGGTTTTCACGAACACTCGCCGGTAGCCCTGCTGTTTTTACTCACGGCGCCCTTTCGGGTTTTCATCCGTGCCCTTTTTTGCTTATGGACATACCGTTTTTATTTATTTTTTTTTTTTATATATATATATATTTTTTTATATCTTGTCAGCCTAAAGATGCTGGGGTAGTAGTTTAAAGACGTTTCGGTCTGCTATTAGTTTAAGGACATTTCGGTCCGTCGTTAGTTTAAGGACGTTTCGGTCCGTCATGGAGAAGGCTGACTACTTTTTATAGAGCTTGAGCTTAGGAAGATAGCGAGCGGACATAGTCGTCGTCATCTATCATTGACCTAGGCTGTGGCTCATTAAGCATAGTATTTCTTTAGGAAACGACCGTTTTTCGGCCTGAAAGGCCTTTCACCGTGCATGTCCATGAGTAGATAGGCCCCACCCTGGTAAACTTTATCTATGATGTACGGCCCTTCATAGTTTGGCTCGAATTTTCCTCGCTTGGCGCGATTGGGGATCATAGGCCTTTTGACCACTAGTACGAGTTCGCCTTGGCGGAATGTCCTCGGTCGGGTCAATCTTTCGTATGAGCGCGTCGTCTTTGCTTTATAAGCTTCCAGATTTTGTTGCGCTATGAGCCGGGTTTCATCAAGGGCGTCTAGCTCCTCAAGCCGAAGGTTAGCGTTTTCTTCGTTCGTCAGCTCATAGTGGACTGCCATTCGTAGAGAGGGTAGCTCTATCTCGAGGGGGAGTACTGCTTCAGTACCGAACACCAACGCGTACGGCGTTGTGTTCGTGGCCGTCTTGAACGTAGTTCGATATGCCCAAAGAGCTTCTTGCAGTCTTTCGTGCCGGTCTTTCTTATTTCGGGACACCGTTTTCTTCATGACCTTTGTCAAAGTCTTGTTGAAGGCCTTAGCTAGACCGTTAGCTCGCGGATTATAAACCGAGGAATATCTCCAGTCTATATTGTGCTGTTGCGCAAAGCGACTGATCTTGTGGCTTCTGTACGCTGGCCCGTTATCGGAGATGATCCGTCGCGGAGTTCCAAACCGATATATGACGTGCGTCTTGAAGAAGTGGAGGATATTTTCCGTCTTCACCTCTCTTAACGGTACTGCTTCTGCCCATTTAGAGAAGTAGTCAGTCGTTGCTAGGATGAAACGATGTCCTCTAGACGATGCTGGTTCAATGGGGCCGACCATATCAGTCCCCCACATTTCGAATGGCCAGCTAGCTACCGTTGGATGTAGTGGATTTGGGTGCTGGTGGATGAAGTCCCCATGGATCTGACACGAGTGACACTGCTTCGCATATTCGAGGCAGTCTTGAATCATCGTGGGCCAGTAGTAGCCCATCCGTTTTATCTTCAACTTCATCTTTGGGCCCGCTTGGTGAGAACCGCAGAGTCCGTCGTGAACTTCTTAGACGACCCTTTTCGCTTCGTCAGGTCCTAAGCATCTCAACCACAGAGAATCAAATGACCTCTTGTACAGAGTATCGTTGACGAAGGCGAATGACAGAGCTCGTTTCATGAGCTGATGTCTTGTGGATGTTTCTTCAGGCATTCGGTGGGACTTAAAGTAGTCTATGAAGACTTCCCTCCAATCCTCGGCCTTTTCCAGGTCTTTTATTTGCAGAGCCATTCGCTCAGTCGTTTCCTTTTCTTCGGATGATTCCGGAGATATTTCTGCTGGGGCAAGAACTCGACGGCTTTGTATCATGATTCTAACGTCGTCGAGGTTCTCGTCAGCCAGTTCTTTAGCAAGTTTAGCCAACGCGTCTGCTTTGCTATTTTCCGCACGCGGTATGTTCTCCAAAGTATAAGAGGGAATTCGGGTCAACAATTGTTGCACCTTTTCACCGTATTTCACCAATTCTGGCTTGCACGTTTGGTAGTCGCCGTTTACTTAACTAACGACAAGTTGAGAATCCCCGTATATGAGGAGGTTTTCAATTCCCATGTCAATGGCGATCTCAAGGCCTGCTATCAGAGCTTCATATTCGGCTTCGTTATTTGTCCTCGGCTCTGTTAGGGAGAACGCGTAGCGCATTATCCCTCCTTGTGGAGTTATAAAGATGAGTCCTACCCCCGATTTGATTATAGGGGTATTTTGTTTGCGCTTTTTCATGGAAGATGCCCCGTCGAAATAAAGCTCCCATCGGATATTATCACCGTCGATCGCATCAAACGCATGTTCGTCTGGAAGATCGCAATTTAAAGGAGAATCGACGGGTATCGGATGCTCAGCAAGGAAGTCGGCGATGGCCTGGCCTTTCACTGCCTTAAGAGGTTGATACGTTATCGAGAACTCCATAAAGAGTAGGGCCCATTTAGCGAGTCGTCCCGTCAATATGGCCTTTGACATCAAGTAATTAAGGGGGTCCACCTTTGAAATGAGACGGACTTCATGCGCCAACGCATAGTGCCTGAGCTTTGTTATCGCAAAGATCAATGCCAGGCAGTGTTTTTCAATGGGGGAGTAATTGCTTTCTGCCCCCAGCAGAACTCGACCTAAGTAGTAGAGTGCTCTCTCTTTCCCTTGATCGTTCTCTTGTGCCCATAATGCGCCTAAAGAACCTTTGAGGGCGGTTGTATAAAGAATGAGAGGCTTTCCCTTAACCGGAGTAGCCAACACCGGTGGGTTCTGCAGGTATTGCTTGATCTCGTCTAGCGCGCTTTGGCATTTTTGATCCCAGACGAATGGGGTTCCCTTCTTCATCAAGTGGCTATAGGGACGGCACTTGCCTGAAAGGTTGGCTATAAATCGCCGTATGTATGCGAGCTTCCCTTGGAGGGATCGCAACTGTTTGAGAGTTCTCGGCGGAGGCATTTCCATGATCGCTTTGATCTTTGACGGATCTATTTCAATACCTCGGTGTCGAACAATGAATCCCAGGAATTTGCCTGAGGAAACTCCGAATGCACACTTGAGCGGGTTCATTTTCAAGTTGTATTGTCGAAGGCGTTGAAATACGGTCTTCAGATGCTCGAGATGTTCCTCGTATGATTTTCTTTTAACCACAAGATCGTCGATATAACATTCGACGATTTCATGTATAAGGTCATCGAAGATCTTCGTCATGGCCCTTTGGTAGGTGGCACCGGCGTTCTTTAAACCGAAGGGCATCACTTTGTAACAGAATATTCCTAAAGGGGTCCTGAAGGCTGTGTGCTTCTGGTCTTCTGGATGCATTTTTATCTGATTATATCCTGACGAACCGTCCATGAAAGAGAAAATCTCATGAATGGACGTATTGTCTATCATCAGTTCGGTGACTGGCACTGGGAAATCGTCCTTCGGACAAGCTTTATTAAGATCCCGGAAGTCTACGCATATACGCACTGTCCCATTTTTCTTCATCACCGGGACGATGTTGGCGATCCACTCCGGATATTGAACCTCCTGGATGAAGCCGGAGTCGATCATCTTTTTGACCTCGGCGTTGATACTCATCTCGAGCTCGAGCCGCATTCTCCTTGGCGCCTGTTTGACTGGCTTGATGTCCGGGGATATCGCCAATCTGTGTACAGCAATTTCTGGATCTAGTCCCGGCATTTCGGAATAGTTCCACGCGAAGCAATCTCTATGCTGTAGAAGCACGTCCTTTAACGCAGCTACCCTTTCTTCAGATAGTAACTCGCTGATGAATGTCGGTCGCGGGTCATTTGCCGTTCCCAACTCAATTTTCTTAAGGTTATCTGCAGTGGTATGGATTCCATCTTCCAGCTCTTTTGGCGCTGGCGGGAATTCTGAGATTATCTCGTCGCTGCTGTTTTCGAAGCACCAAGGGAGCTCATCTATGTCCTCGGGATCTTCTTTTAATATTGTAATCGTGTGACAGGTGCGAATTCGCTTCCAATCCCAATGTGGAACCGGTTCTTCTTTCGTGGCCTCGGGCTCGTGCTTTTGTGGCGGTGCTACCCTCCAGTTGTCGGATAGAGAGAACTTGCCAAGCTGATACTGATCTTCGACCCATTTCTTGAAGGTGAAGCAATCTTCAAGAGGATGACCTATTACTCGATGGTAAGAGCAATAGTCCGGGTGTGAGACTTCGCCAATTTGTTCGGGGTGTTTAGACTCCGGCAGTGTAAGCATTTGATGTTTTAGAGCAAGATCAAGTATCTTCTTCGTCTTGTCCCGAGGAAACGAGTACGCTCGGCCCATTTTCTTCATAAGGGATAGATCAATAACGCTCGACTCCCGTTTGCGTGGCTTCTTAGCCTTTCTTTGTTGCTGTTGAGCGCCTTTTCGGCCTTTCGACTTATTTCTGCTTTTGCGTCGAGCCTTGTTTATAACAGGTTGGCAAGGAGTGGCATTTTCATCTTTCACGACCTGTTGAAGGAGGCGTTGCGTTCTAGCTTTCTCGTAGATGGCCATTTCGCGGTTATGATCGTCCCGGAATTTTTGACCCGCTTCCTTTATAAGCTTGTCCATTTGCTCTTCGAACGATGGACTGGGCACTTTTGCATCTGGAACTTTCACGGGCTCAGGATTAGCGTCCTCCCATTGAGCATCTGCTTCTTCATCGAAGTCATACATGACGTAACAGCTGTTTAGTAGCTCTCGTTTCTTTGACCGAATATATCCGAGTCCTTTCGTCTCCATTCTCCCGTTAGGCAGTTTGCGTTGAGTCCCGGAAACGTTTCAGACTTCATCATAGAACTTGGCTTTTCGAACGGTCTGCTTGAAGGATATCCCCTGGCATTTCAGCAGCTTTTTCAAACCTTCCGTATAATATCTGGGGAGACGGATAGGCTGAAGCCTGTCGAGCGTGGGATCCGCGCCATGCCAGATTTCTTTTTCCACCTTGGTTTCTTCAGAGCGGTAGAACAAAATTGCTTTCTCGCCTGGGAGGGATATAGAACGTTTGCAGCTCTTCTACATTGTAAATATTAAGTGCATCCAGTTCTTTATGGTGTTTAAGCGGTACTATGGCGACTTGTAGACTTTGCTCTTCGTCAGCGGACGTTCGTATTGAAAGACGAGCAGGGAATACAGCATGGACTTCATCTTCCGAGTCGCTGCCAAAGATCAATGTAGGAGCCGATGGTCCCGGCTTGTTGTGTTGGGGCGGACCCGAATAAACTATCTCCTCTTCCTCCTCAGTATCACTGCCGAAGACAGGGATGGTAGCGTTAGCTTTATTCTCTGGTTTGTGACACTTCTCCGTATCTTCGAAATCCGGTAAGAAATATTTGGCATCTTCGTATTTGCGGACCTCGTTGACAGAGAACGGGTTCAGTTCTCCCGTCACGGTATACTCAAAACCATCCTTAAAATACTTCATTCACTGATGTTGTGTAGAAGGGATGATGTTGTACTCGTGTAACCATGGCCGGCCGAGCAAAGCGTTGTAGCATGTCTTGGCGTCTATGACGTGGAACTTAATGTCCGTGACGAGTAGCCCGAATCGTAGCGTCAGTATCACAGACTCAAGAGTTCTTGATGACTGGGAGTCGAACCCGGAGATGGTGATCTTGTCACGAGCAAGGTGCTGGACGCTCATGCAGATTTCTTTCAACACCCGCACGTTGAGGAGATTAACGGAGGATCCATTGTCGATCAGGATTTTGCCTATCTTAATATCGTGGCAGTATCCTGAGACATAGAGGGGGCGATTGTGTTCGCAAGTCCCAAGGAGAAGGTCCTCGTCGCCGAAAGTGACATCGGCCGTGTACACTTCCTCCAATTCATCCTTCATCTTTTCCTCGGCCAGGCATGCTTGGAATTGTTCCGGATCTTGGAGTGCCTTAATCAACGAATCTCTCGCCTCTTTTGATAGTAAAAGGGCGTCAAGAATGCTGAGCTGTGTGTTAGTGTATATGCCCTAGGGGCCATTATTGTATCATACTAGTTTGTATATTACTTAATGGAAGCTTGGGATATTCACATGTATATAACAGTCTTGCTAAACATGGTAGTATGCTACTTGGTTTTTCTATCTTAATATGTGAGTATACGTATTGATAGAGCTCTTAGGATCTTGCTTGACTACCAGCGTTGTGATGGCAGTCACACTAGTGGGGGCTGGGTAGTCTACAAGCACATCCTTATTCAGGTCCCTAGTCGTTGGATTATCGAGACAGAGCATCGATACTCCGGAGTAGACTAGTGTGTACGCTTCTCATCCCAGTTGGGGAGATGGTCTGTCCCACAGCCGTCAGTACGTCGTACTGGAGATAGTATGCAGGTGCTCGTTAGGTTACGGGTACACCGGACAGGACTCACAGGGAACTGTTGGTTGGTTTTATACCAGTCGTCAGTGAACAGTTCCCAGGTGACATGAGTACAGCATAGTCCGCAGACTTGACACTGCTACTTCGCCTCGAGTGTGTCCCACTGTTCTTAGATTGCTACCCTACCACGGCTCAAAGGAGTCGTGCAAACAGGTAGCAGTTGGGTGCAGTCCCGAGCACTTGGAGGCAGTGGCGGTTAGACAGGATCCGTCTCTCCCGGTATTGGGGGTTGATATCGCGCTGTGTCAGAGAGCCATTACGCAAAGTCCCTGGCCAGGGCAAGCGAGATTTGCTGGTAGGTTCCAGTAGTTTCTCAGGGTGTAATGGGCTTCGCTCCGACACGACTTATATCGCTATTAGGGGACTGACGCTTGCCGCCCCCCTAGGCCCGATATGCGATAGTCTTAGACGAACAGACCGGACTGTACGGAGATTGTCACATCAGACTCAGTAGGAGTTCGGATGGGTTTCCTCATCGGCCTTCTTATCGACATCTACCTGGGGACCGTTACGTACAGCTAGTGCCGCTTGCGGTCTGTGGTTAAAACCACTGCCAGCGTAGTAGTCGAGTCTCTAGAGTCCTACGAAGAGAGTTTCCCTACTCCAGGCGAAACGATATAGAGGTCGTATGGTTTTACGACAAGGGTTCGGACGCATACGTGTGTTTACGCACGTACGACTTTCGGACAGTTTTTACTAGTCGGCTTTGGTTTAAGCCAGTTACTAGTATCCGGTTATTGGATTTATACAGTCTAAAGTTTTTCCGTGTTTTCACGGATAGAAGGGGCGTTCTCGTAATTGTGCGAGAAGCTTCTAGAAGATGGTGACTAAGGAGGTTTAGGTGGCATATACATTAAATGAGATTAGTGAGTCATATGGATGATTCATCCAGGTCATTAATGCTTCATAATTGCTTAATGACTCATGGATGTGAATCACCATTAGATATTTATCAAGCATGGTTGTAAATCATTATCTTTTCTTTTCTTGATAAAAATAAAATGCTTGATATATATTATGATAACTCATTTTCTCATTTCATTATTATGTTCATCTTCTCTCTCCTCAAGCTCTCCCTCTTCAAACCCTAATCCTCCCCTCTCATGTGTTGAGTACAAGGATTAGTTAGACTACTTAATCCATAACCCTCTCTCTATTTCATCTAGGTACTTTGATTAGCACTTAAAGATACCTAGTTGCCTCAAGTTTAGAGGCAAAGCTTGGAGTTTAGCTCTCGTGGTGGATCATCTACTACTTGGAGAAGGTCGAGGAGGAGGTGGAGTTCGTAAAGACGAAGGACACGGTTCTTTAGGTATAATCCCTTTACATAGTAGTTGTTAACTTCTATGTTTGTTGTTAGTTATCGTTTAGCTTCGATTCATGCGGTTAGTCGATGTTTAGCATAAAAACAAGATCGTTTTTCATATTTCCGCCTCCCCGCAAGTCGTGGGGTGTTGTACATCGACTTACACTGTGAGGGCGGCTTCCTCAGATGTGCTAAGACGTTGTAATCCACCTTATTCTTCTTCGGCGGGTTGTTGGCGCTTAGCTCCTCCAGAACTTGGTCATCTAAGACGATATCTTCAGAGACCTTTTCTTTCCCTTAATCTTTTCTGTTCAAGGGTCCGAGGTTCTTTTCAGGCAGCGTCCGATTCCGCAGCCGAATATTTTCACAGACCTTCGGCTCTTCTTCTTTTCCCGACGTGGACTCTTTAAAGAGAGGGGCAAGTTCTAGCTCCTCATCAGAATCGCTCCCGAATGTAGGTACTTGTGACCCGCCGGTGTTAACCATGCGACAATCGCCGGTAATTCTTTCAAGCCCTTCGGTCGTATTTCTTTGCTCTCGACGAGTTTTACATTTTTCCCGCTTAAAGCATTGTAGACGAGCAACATATCCTTGCCACCATTTATCGAAAGCTTTGCACTCTTGAGTGGGGTGCGAAACCTTCTGATGATATAAGCAATAGGAGGGGTGCATTTCTATTTCACCAATAATTTTTCCTTCAGAGGATGGTAGCTTCATGCCCATTGATATGGCCTTAGCAAACCTTTTCTTTATCTTGAATTGGCTTTTGCCGGTAGCGAAGGTGTTTTGCTCCAGCGGGATCGTCTCAGCTCTTTCATCAAGTCGCTGGCGCTTGGCCCTTTCAAATATAGCCATCTCGCGTTCTCGATCAGCTTTACTTTTCAGTCGAGCTTCGTTAAGGAACGCGTCAATCATTTCAACTGATAGCTCCGGAATTTTTGATTCGGTATCTGCCCCCAGCGTTTTAGTGCCAGGAGTCTCCTCATTGTTCGCGATCGAATGGGAGATCATATGACAGCTCGCTACATATTCCTCGGATTCATCCGATGAACTTTCTCCCTCATCTTCTTCTTGAAAGACGTGATTGAGGAACTCTTGGAGCGTAATGGGAGTCCGTGCCTTTTGGTTATATTCATCCAGCGCGTCAATTTGCTTTTGTAAGTCCGTGCGCTTGTCGCCAGGCTTCACGGGCTTCTTTGACTTCTTTTTCTTCTTCTTCAAGGATTTTGACGGCTGGTTGCGAGTGCTTGAGCCACCACCATCGATCTTCGGAGTTGGACGTGGCTTCAACATCCCTTCAATGACCTGCGGTTCCAGCGGGTTCTTTCACTTGATCGCTGGACATGTCTGAAGATCGTTTAGCATCCTCTTTGTCTTGGCTGATAATACAACCTCCCAAGGAGCTTCTTCAATGACGGAGCATGTTGCCCCCGGCGTATTCGTCCCCTTAGAGGTGTGGGGCTGCGGGGGATTCACCTTCCATTTGTCAGATAACGCGAACTTGCCCTGTCGGTACTGGTTTTCAAGCCAATTTTTGAAAACGTAGTAGTCTTCGATCGGATGGCCTAGTACTCGATGATAAGGACAGTAGTTGGGCTCGTTGACGTCACTTGGTTGCAACGGACGTTTTGGATCCGGCAGATTTATGAGTCTGTTGCGCAACGCCAGCTCGAATAACCTCCTCGTTTTATCGCGGGGAAAGGAATAAGGACGTCCCATCCTGTCCTCAAGGGGTACGTACGGGCGTATATTATTTTGACGAGCAACCGGCTTCGAGTCGCTCGGTTGTTGTTGAGCATTAGCGACGACGATTGCTTTTCCCTTCCCTTTGTCATTTCGGGAGTCCGGCCTTGGAAGAGGGGGTTTATGGCCCATTTGATCCATTTGCGCTAGTTTGTCAATCAAGGCCTGGAAGGTAGTTGGCTTGAAAAACATCATAAATTGTGAAATGGTCGCTTGCGGATCAAGGGTCCCCACAAACATACCCACCGCGGGAGCTTCTTCAATGCGCTGCTCGCACTTCGACCACAAGTTCCGCCACTGTATAGCGTACTGAACCCACGTCTCGCCTGGCTTTACCCTAGCGTTAATCAGTGCCGTCATCGGGGTACGTTCATTGGCGCTTGCAAAACGTTGAGTAAACAGCAGCTCCATCTCCGCGAAGGTTTTAATAGAGTCGTTCGGGAGCTCAGAGTACCACTCGAACGCCGTATCCGATAAACTTCCAACAAACTGGCGAAGTAAAAGCTTGTCATCACCACCGGTATTGCCGCAGAGTGCCCTGAACTGGGCAACATGCTGATGAGGATTGCCCGTCCCTTTGTAGACATGGAACTTGGGAATCGTATAACCTGGCGGGTACTTGATTTGATCGTACCAACTTGGATATGGCCGCCCAATTTTTACGACCTGGCCGGCTGCTTCGGTCGCATGATGAACCCGTATTTGCTGGGCGATGTACTCATCCAAATCATCTTTGGAGATTGTATCCTCTTTAGCCGTCGATAGAGCTGGTGGAGGATTTGATGTCTCTCCCCTATCGTCTCCAAGGACGATCGGGGGCTCTTCAGCCGGGGGATCTTGCTGTATCATCATCCCTATCATGTCCTGGAAGAGGAGGCCCATACGCTGTATGTTGGCTGCTTGTTCAGCAGCCTCTTTGTCCTTCTTCTCCAATATCCGACGAAGGAATTCGGCATCGGTTTCTTCCTCCTGGCGCTCATCTGAAGACGTTTCAGGATTCTCTTTTGGCCCTGTAAGTGCGGCCATAGCGTTCATCATCTCCTGGAGCTTCTGTTGCTGCTCCTGAGCCTTGGTCACTAACCGTGTAAGCGGTCTATGACCCGTGGATGCACGGCTGTCTTCTTTTCCCGATGCCATGTAAACCGTATGAACTATTATGCCCCCTGTCTTGGGGCGTTTAGGTTCACCATTTTTAACTTTTGCCACTGACGCGGGAATTTTCTCTGGCCTCCTTCTTTTGTGGGCCGTTGAGGTTGAAGGGGCCGTTGCAGTGGGCACCCTAGCGATTGTTGTCCCTTGCTGTTTAATGGGACGGTCCTTGTCTTTTTCCACCTTCGCCTTTTTCTGGCAACAAGAGTGACCTGGGTCAATCACGGAGTCTTGAACCCTTCGCCAAACTTTATAAATTCTTGAAGACAGCCGTTGAGGGTGTTGTTCTTACTTCGTTTCCGGAACTCTCTCCGCAAGCGGAGGAAATCTTTTCAGTGTAGCGGTTGGAGAGTTCTTCCGTACCCTCTTCAGCAGTTCAAAGCTGTTCCCAGTTGGAACAGCAGCGTTGACTTCCACCACTAGAGCCGGTGGAGTTAGCCCTGAGGGGGAGTTGCCCCCTTCTTTTCTCACTCGTTGCCAATGGCGACGTCGAGCATGACGGGCCGTTGGGACTGGCTCGGAGATTGAGACATCTTCTTTTTGCCCCCTGTCTGAATGAGGCGCCACTGGTGTTAACCTCTTAAAGACTGAGGTTGTCATCTGAGGTGTGATATCCAACCTATCGAAGACAGATCCTCAAGCAAGGACAGGAGCAGGAATCGTCAGTCTTGAAAAGACTGACTCTTTGACAGGGGAAGCCGCCTTGACGACTTCTGAAGCAGCAGTCATTGCCTTCCTTAGGACAGCCAATTTAGAGTTCTGATTTAGCCTGGTGAAAACAGAGGCTGTCGGTTTGGTAGCGGGCGACCCGTTGACAGGGGTCGTCGTAGTAGTGAGCCGGTCGAAGACCGACTTCTTGTTCACTTCCGGTCCAGGTATTGGCATAGAGAAGCTTGTAGGTGGGATCATGGTCCCAAAGAATAGGCCAGTGGTAGCCTGGGTCACCTGGTCTACCGGCAGAGCGAGGACGGAAGCCGCTTGGGGTCCATATGCCACACCTCCCGGTGAGGTGGAGCGTCCGTTGCAGTGGCATTTCGAGCAGTTGGTGCAGTTAAATGCCATTGAATCTTGAGTTCTGCGCCAGGAAAAAGACCAAATCTTAGTAACTTGAAATCCGAAGGCAACCATTAACAAACCGCGATTGGTTCGCGAAGACGACACACGAAGTGTGGAGTGGAAAGAGGAAAAGGTCCCACCGGGCGTGCCAGAATCTGTTCCCCTCCGAACGGAGGCCGACGACGCGAAGACGTCTTGCCTGAGGTTCGGGGCAGATGCTATTTGGTTTTATCCGTCCACCTCTCCGAAGATGCCAAGTTGATTTATGGCACCGTGTATCGGAGGTTTAGACGGATGCGGCCGATGTAGCAGACTTCGTCAGATTCCCCCTCGCTTGAGGGGTTTTTGATTGTGGGGACGCTCTTCCCTGCAGGCGCAAGCCCCTGCAGTTAATTACGCTACCGCATCGCGGTAACAACTTTCTCCTTCTCCAGAATTTCACTTCGTGTCGTGTGTGTTTGTTTTGTTTGTGGTTGCCCGTGGATTGTATACGGAGACTGAGTAATGTCGTCGCCCGTAGGACGTGGATTAGTCCAAATCCGTATTTACTTAGATTTGGGTTTGGTGTTTTTAGTTTAAGGATGCATTAGTCGCGTTGCGGCTAAGATCAACTTAAACGTTCGTTAAGGATACGTTAGTCCTGTTTTAGACAAAGATCAACTTAACGTAGTGATCCATTTAATATATGGTCGTCGGGACTCGTCACCTCTCTGATATCGTTGAATGATTACAACGACATGTGTCAGAGGAGCTCGGAGATGTACCCTCGAACCAGAGATGATTTGGAATTTTATAATCCATTTGAATGTTTAAGGATACGTTAGCCGTGTTTGGGGCTAAGATCGACTTAAACGGGATCGTTTAGATCCGGTAAAAGAGCATTTGGAGGCTCTATTGTTCCAGTTTAAAGACGTGGTGGTCCATACTCCAGTTTGGGGACGTGGTGGTCCATTTTCCAGTTTAGGGACGTGGTGGTCTATATTCCAGTTTAGGGACGTGGTGGTCCGATATTAGTTTAAGGACGTTCCGGTCCGATATTAGTTTAAGGACGTTCCGGTCCAACATTCCCATTTTGGGACGAATATTAGTTTAAGGACGTTTCGGTCCAATATTAGTTTAAGAACGTTTCGGTCTATTATTAGTTTAAGGACGTTTCGGTCCACGAGTTTAAGGACCCCGCAGTCCATATTGACGTATGTGGTCGTCGGGACCCGTCACCTCTCTGACGTCGTTGAAGGATTACAACGATAAGCGTCAGAGGAGCTCGGAGATGTACCCTCGAACCGGATATAAATTGATTTAAGAGAAAGTTGTGCTCAGTCAATTTTATTTAAGGATTTACGGCCAAAATTGGGCTAAGTCCAGTTGAGAATATTCAACATTTTTCTTGATCTTTGGCCTATTAGGCCTGTGCTAGGGCTTTGCCCATATTTAATAATGCACTGCATTCTATTCTGGCCTGCTAGGCTTTTGATTTGGGCTCTGTCCCTTTATTTATGATGCAGAGCATCTATTTTGGTTTGGGCTCTGCCCCTTTTTTTTAAAAATAATGCATTGCATTTTATTAGACCTGTTAGGCCTTCTTTAATTGGGCTTGGCCCCTTTTGTAAGCAATGCAGTGCATTTGTCTGGCGCTTTGCGCCAAGTAATGAGCGCAAGCTCATATGGTGATGACACGTGTCATGCTCTGGTGAGCGCAAGCGTAACAGCGCAGTGCGCTGCGCTAGTGCGCTGCGCTGTTGCGCTGCTGACACGTGGCGCGCTCTGGTGAGTTGCGCCAATTCCAGAGAGCAAAGCTCTATTTCCAGAGCGCGTAGCGCAAGTTGTTCTGTAGCTGACACGTGGCGCTCTCTTAAGAGCGCAACAGCGCAGTTTGGAAGTGCAAAGCACTAAGAATCTTTTAGATTCAAGAACAGAAGTGCAAAGCACTAAGAATCTTTTAGATTCAAGAACAGAAGTGCAAAGCACTATTTGATTTCTTGATCTAAATTAGATCAAAGAAAAATAAGTTTTTCTTTTTGCTTGAAGAACCAGAGGTTCATAAAAGTGCAAAGCACTATTTTTATTTTGTTGTTTTCTTGTTTTTTATAGAACCAGGGATTCATGAGAAGTGCAAAGCACTGTTTATTATGTGAAGAACATTGATCTGTTTTTAAATCAATAATTTATTAAAAAAGATTTCTTTTCTCTCGTGAAGGTTTTTACCTTTCTTTTCTTTGAGCTTTTCTCAGAATTCTCTCTCTGTTTGAAGCTCTTGGCTTTTTTCCAAGAAAAAAATGTTCCTCCTTTGAATTGAGGCCTAGGGTCCTTTTTATAGTGCCCATAAATTAGTTAAATTTGTTAAAGAGATCTTTCTCTGAGTGATTTGGGGAATTTTCCCCACCGTTGGATCTTTGATCCAAGGGCTTCTGCTTTGCAGAAGAAAATCTTCTTGTTTTAACAAGAACAGAAAAGATTTCTTAGAATTTAATTCTGTTTGGTGCAGATGCCCCAGCGCGTGACACGTGTCGCGCGGCGCAACTGCGCTGACACGTGTCGCGCGGCGCAACTGCGCTGACACGTGTCGCGCAGCGCACAGCGCAGCGCAACTGCGCGAGCGCATCTGCGCTGACACGTGTCACGCGGCGCAGTGCATGCGCAATTGAAGCGTTGCTTCCTTTAAATAGAGCTTTGCTCTGATTGGGTGCGCTGCCTTGGGCGCTGCGCTGATGCATCTGCGCCTGACACGTGGCGTGTTGCGCAGCGCAAATAAACTGAAGCGTTCCTTCATTTATTAAATTTTAAATTTTCAAAGCAGAGCTTTGCTCTGATTGGGGGAAGATGAAGCGTCGCTTCACTCCCGTCTCGGAATTTGAACAGAGCTTTGCTCTGATTGGGGTAAACAGTTATATGTTGCTGGATATGTTATATTGGATCGTCGTGTTTGAATAGCCGGGGGGTTTTTATGTGAGATGAGTGTTTTTCATTTTCATTCATGTAAAAACTTGTATGTAATATTCTTTTATTGGGGCACTTCCAGGTTGCGGAAGATGTCACCCATTGTATATTATTTACTTTTCCGCACTAGGATAGACCCAAGGAGGAGGGCACAAGTAACCAGGTTCTGAAGTCCAGTGGGAGACCAACTCGAGGAGTTGAGTCCGGGTCTCCTAACTCTAGAATTGATAGGGTTGCTTGCCGCTCTCGTAGGGGTCTAGGGGTGTGGGTTTGGCTATTCATCGCGACCGTGGAATCCGTGTTTTATACTGGCTCGTATTGAAAACACGGACGTCCTAGTATATCCAATATTTCATATGTTTCTTCTGCTGCGATATCTGTGATGTGATCATTTGATATTCTGTGATGGATACTGTATATAGTATATATGATATATTATATAGGCGTTACTTATGTTTTACACCCGTGCTAGCCCTGCCCCGCTCTGCCGTTAGTTACCTAACCTAATGGTGCACGAGGGGACATCGAGACGAATGCGGATGGCATAAGTGTACGTCGTATTTATCTGTGATGTTTAGGTGTATTAAATGATGGGACTTCATTAATGTGATTAATGAAAGAAAAGAAACCTAAAAGATGTTGTGGAATCGAATTTTCAAAAACAGGTAGCTATAGTTCTTGCTCTGCATCGCGGTGTTCCTTGTAGAACATCCTGCACCTTATTCGATAAGGAAAAGGCCGAGATCCCTTCACCGGGAGTGACCCCTTTAGCAATAACTGGCAGATGCTACAACCCTCGGTTTGTCTTTTGATTGCTTCTATAGTTTCTGCTTTGCACAGTGATATATATGATATATCCCGCACCTCATTCGACGAGGAAAGGACCGACGATCCCTTCACCGGGAGTGACTCCTTTAGCAAAACTAGAAAAACCTCAAAAACACTGCATTTTAAAATCATTTGATTCTACAACGATATCAAGTTCATTACGCAATAGGTTTTCAAAAAAACCTGTCGTAGCCCTCCGTCATTTCAGATAAGTAGTAGTTAGTATTCGTGCTGCGTTTGTTGGCCTTTGTCAAGGCGTAGTGTGTGGTAGCTGACTGGTGCTTATCTGCTTATGCATATGATGCAGATTGGGTTAGGGTAGTCGTGCGACCTTGTTGGCCTTTGTCAAGGGTCGTGCGGGTGGATTTAATTCAATCAGAAAATGACAGGTTGAACTTGACTAGCATCCTATGGTTTGTTGGCCTTTGTCAAGGTCATAGGAGGTTAGGGGCAAAATATTATCGGGAATTTCAAGTGTTGAAATTTGCAATGAGATTGCATACCTTCTATGAGATAGTTGGATCCCGATACCCGCTGTGAGTAAGAGTTACTCCTGGGAGAGTTTTACACATTACAATTAGCCGATCAAGTAGGTGTCTAGAAAGGTGTCAACGGGGTTACGCCTCTGGGAAAACGAGGTTTACATTAATTAGGTTCGTGCGAAAGCACGGGGCACCTCCCTCAAAGTACCGACACTGGCCTGGCTGAAAGATTGGCGAACTTGTAGCGTGTAATTAATCCCGGCTAGTCTTTCCTTTTAGAGTTTGAAGGAAGATTTGATAAAAACAGTGGGAGCCATCCTGATTAGATAAAATAATAACCAATCTAATCTTGCAAGAGCGCACGCTGAGTGTTTTCTTCTCTCTCTCTCCAGGTAGCGACCATGTCACGCCTTAATCAAGATAATAAAACGAATATATTGACCGAACCCGCTTGTTATACTGAGCTGGGGAACGTTGGTCCCGCTCCAACTTATAATTGTTATAAAACAGAGCAGGAAATAGGGGAATACCAGGATTCCCATGCCGCCCAAACGAAGAAAGTGCATATGATGCATCTCCTTCGGGTGTGTTCATTACAAAGAATTGTTTCTCTGTATCCTCTACGTTCTGGGTATTTGATACCGGATCAGGATCCCAGATATGTAATCTGTTACATAGGGCTACAGAAAGGTGGAGAACTGAGAACGGGTGATAAGTTTCATGAGACAGAAAACGGTGCAAGTGTTGCAACCAAGTCTGTTGGTCACTGTCACCCTGTATTCCAAATACATTGATTCTGAACGAATGATTATTAGATATCGAACCTGATATACAAAATCATATCAGTCTCTTTATTTGTAAAGAAATGATAAAATTTTGTATTGTTGGATAATGTTTTGAACATTTCCTATATCAAAAGTTGATCGGTTCAGGCACGTTATCTAAAAGCATTGATGTTCTAAATCAAACTACAGTTCTTAGTATACGGAACACACACAAGAGGAAGAGTTCAGAAATGAACGAATCCTTCTTGAGGTATTGTAGACTAGGTCATATCAATGCGACCCGACTAGCTAAGTTGCACAAAGATGCATATTTAAATCTGTTTGAATTTATATCTTGTGAAAACTTGCCGGTCATGTCACAAAGATAAGATGACCACAGCTCTGTTTATTGGAAGCAGAGAAAGAGTTAGTATACTCTTGGGATGATACATGTTGATGTATGAAGGTCCCCTGTCTACACATGCCAAGACCGGTTCTTTATACTTCATTACATTCTCTCATGATCTCTCAAGATTCGGTCATATGTTCCTGTTGAAACATGAGTCCGAACCTTTTGAGATATTCACAGAATATAAGTTAGAAGTAGAGAACCAAAATACGGGTATAAGTATTATGTCCTATGATGAGATCAGGGAGGAGAATACTTGAGCACGGAATTCCTGGATTATTCTAAAGGAGAATGAGATTCTCTCTCAGCATTACTCCTCCGAATACACCACAGCACGTCGGTGTATCGGGGCGGAGCAATAACACCCTATGTGATATAGTGTGCTCTATGATGAGTACTACTGAGTTTCCTATTTCCTTTTAGGGAGTTATGCACTTATGAAGTTGCATACCTACTGAATAGGGTTCCGATCAAATCAGTTGCCTACCACTTCATATATGATATGGAATGGGAAGAGCCCATCTCTTAAGTCAGTTAAGATTTGGGGTTGTCCGGCCTATGTCTAAAAGAAAAATCCGGACAAGCTCGAGGCAAAGTCAGTACTGTAGAAGTTTGTTGGATATCCCAAGCATTCGCAAGGGAATATCTTCTACCTAACCGAGGAACAAAAATGTTTTGTTTCTCAGCATGCCACCTTTGTGAAAGAGAATTTCTTATGAAGAAATTATTGGTCATGAGGTAGAACTGGAAACAGTTCCAGCTATACAAACTGCAGCTGATGATTTGGTAGAACGAAAGGATTCAATAGAAACCAACGAACCTCAGCCTCTCCGCCGATCTAGTAGGGTTCTCACCCACCTGAGAGATACTTCGGTTTCGCTATGACAGTGGGAGCAAGGATTGCATCATGAGATGATGACCCAACTAGTTTCGGGCTGGCCATCAGGAGTAGGACTCTGTAAGAATGGCTGGATGCTTAGCGATCTGAGATGGAATCCTTATACACCAACAAAGTATGGACTTTAGTTGCTTTATCTGAAGGGTTAAATCCCCATCAGGAGAAAGTATATCTTGAGAAGATTACTTGGTGTACATGGAAAAGTTGAGACTTTCAAAACTAGACTCGTTAAAGGTTTGCATCATAGACCAATTGTGGCTAATGATGAAACCTTTTCTGGGGCCTATGCTTAAGTCCATCCAGATCCTACTTGCCACGGCTACATACCATAACTACGATATCTGGCGGTTGGGTGTCATGACTGCTTTTCTAAATAATGATTTAGAAGACAGAGTCTATAAGTACACAGTCAGAGGGCTTCGTAGACAGTGGGAGCAGCGGAAACGTGAGCAAGATGTTTTATGTGATAAAGCAGGCATCGCAGAGTTGGAACGTCTGTTTTGATGTGTTAGTCAAAGAGTTTGACATCATCAAAATGATAGATGAACCTTGTATAAACAAAAGGGTAGTAGGGAGTATGGTGGTGATCCTCGTAGAGTACGTGGATGACATACTCTTGATAAAAAAGAAGTTTCATATGCTACGATCGGTCAATCTCCGCTTATCACAATGATTCTCCATATAGGATCAAAGTGATACCTACTGAATCCTGGGTTTTGGATCTATGAGATAGATCTAATTGGATATTAGGATACTCACTAGTTGTAGTGAGATGGTATCAATTGATCCTGGGGAGAATCACTGGAAAGGTTCCAGGATGATAAAGACGACTGAATGTCAGTCGCAGGCATTGTCTTTACCCTCAGCGCAGGGACGGTATGTTGGAAGAGTTCCAAGCTAGATACCGTGACATACTAGACGATATAAAGGCAAGATACATCGTTACCAAAGATGCTACCAAAGAGGATGTCTGGGTGTATATTAGTTCATGAGATGAACTTCGTTCCTCCCATTGTGTGACAATAGAGTTGTGGCTTATGCCAAGGAATGCCCGTCCCATCAGTGATCCAGACATATTCTAAGGCAGTGTCACCTGATCGAGGAGATGGTTGATCTCCAGGGGATCGAGGTTAGGAGAGTAGACTCAGAGGACAACACGGCGGATCCACTCACGAAAGCCCTTTTCCCAGAGAGAGACTTTTATGGGATGGTTGAGTATGAGATACTGCAACCACTGCTATCAGATGGCCCTAGTGCAAGTGGGAGATTGTTAGTTATATGTATGCCCTAGAGGCCATTACTATACATAGGATGTATATTGTAGTGGATGCTTGGACATATATAGAGAGGACTTTCTTGCTCGACATGATAGTATGCTATCTGGTTGCTCTTTATCTTAACGTGTACATTAATTGTCTCTCTGTTACATGTTGGTAAAGCCCTTAGGATGTGTACTTGACTACCTGGACTATGATGCGGATCATACTAGTGGGGACATGGTAGTCCATAAGTACATCCTTCAAGGTCCTTAGTCGTGGGTGTATCGAGACGGGGCATCGATATACCAGAGTAGACTAGCGTATACCTTCTCGACCCATACAGATGGGCGATGGATGATCCCATATCCATTGGTGTTTGACATCAGAGATGATATACGGGTGCTCAGTAGAGACTGGGTACACTGGACGGACTCGCCGAGAACTCCCAGATGGTATTATACCTTACGTCAGATGGCAGTTCTCTGGTGACACTGGTACAGGTTAGTCTGTAGACCCGAGATCGTCATAGAGTCTTGTGTGATTCCCATTATGCTTTGATTTCCACCTTACCACGTCCAAGAGGGCGTGCAAAACGGTGTTTTTTGGGTACAGTCCCGAATCACATGGAGGCAATGAGCGATAGGAGGGGATTCGTCTCTCCCGGTATAGGAAGTTGATGTTGCGCTGTGTTCGATTGCTATAACCGGAAATCCCTGGCCAGGGTTGCTGAGATTTACTGGTAAGTGTTATCAGTAGTATCTCGAACTGTTATAGACCTCATATCGACACGACTTATCGAGCTACTGGGGTCTGACGTTTACCACCCCTAGGCGAGATATGCGACATATCAGACGATCAGACCGGACTGTACGGTAAGTGTTGCTGGTTGGATTCACAGGAGTGTGAGCGGGCTTGCTCGTCGATCTTCTGATCGCTCAATACCCGGGTGGCCGTTACGTTTAGCAGACCGCTTGCGGCTTGTGGGTGCTTGATATGATCATCATCTGCTGTCGGCGTATTGACGAGTCTTTAGAGTCCTACACAGAGGTTTCCTGGCTCAAGCGAAATGAAATAGGAGCGCATATGAGATATGTGCGGGACCGAGAATAATACCAGTATGAGATACTGGATTCTATTCTCACGATTTGTATCATTGGATGGTTATATGAGATATAGCCGGGTTACCGAATCAAGTATTGATTCGATACATTGATACACTTGATATTAGTCGGTTATATGCACTATGACCGGATCATTAAATCAAGTATTGATTTAATGATTTAATGTATAATTATATATTTGATATATTACTTTGCATTAACTAGTATTGGTTCACTTAAGATGGATTTTCTCACTTGATGTGCACATTGTATATATGATATAGTTTTGTGCACTAGATTGTATCATGTTTGATGATACATTCCAACTTGGGTGTGTGTTTATGTTAAACAATGTTTAGGTTAATGGTTAGGTTTTATATTTGTTTTATTTATTCTTTTATTCATTTATTTTTGGAAAGGAAAATGAAATGGTGGCTTGCTTTGTCTTTTGTTGAAGCTTCATGAAGCTTTGAAGAAGTGACCATTTTGTTTCTTTCCTTTAACATAACCATTCAACTTAACCCTAGTTTATTCTTTACACTCACCCATGGTTACAAAATGATAACCATCACTTGATTTTATTTTAATTCATTATTCTTTTTCATTCTTCTTCTTCTTCTCCTTCAAGAGAAAAAGAAAACATTTGCTTGAAAATGATCAAGTGATGATTCCAAGTGAGAAATCAAAATCCAAAGTGAACCCACTTCCTATTTCTTCATCCTCTACCACTTGCCATGTAGTATAGGGTGTTTTCTTCACAAGTTTCATGACTTGGTGAAGTTGGAGCTTGATCTTGAGTTGCCTCGACGTAGATCATCTTCGGCATCGAAGTCGACGATCTAGCCCGATCATTTCTTCGACGAAACCATCGCTAGAGTCCGGGATCCGATGATCGCAGCGGAGGGACATCATCATGGAGCTAAGGAAGTGGAGGAACGGATCTACAAAGGTTGTAGCCCATTTCACTATCTAGTTAAGTTGTTAACTTGTTGTTTCGCCTATACCTCTAGTTACGATCTTGCTTAGGGTTACTTGGCACATAGAAATTTTTTGAATTGGCCATGTTTGATCAGTTGTGGAACCTCATGGGTGTGCCTAGGAACCCTACATCAAGAACGGTAAATAAAAATCTAACTAACACATGTCCAACTGCATAATAAAATAATAACAAGAAAGTAACAGAAACGAATAAAGATCCAACAAGAAATAATATCCTAACTACGTCATGTTAGTTGTATGTATGCCCTAGAGGCTATTATTGTACATAAGATGTATATTATAGTGGATGCTGGGACATATATAGGGAGGACTTTCTTACTCGACATGATAGTACGCTATCTGGTTGCTCTTTATCTTAACATGTACACTCACTGTCTCTCTGTTACATGTTGATAAAGCCCTTAGGATGTGTACTCAACTTCCAAGATTATGATGCAGATCATACTAGTGGGGCCTGGGGAGTCCATGAGTACATCCTTCAATGTTCCTAGTCGTGGGAATATCGAGACGGGGCATCGATATTCCAAAGTAGACTAACGCATATCTTCTCGACCCATGTGATGGGCGATGGATGATCCCATATCCATTGGTGTTTGACATCAGAGATGGTATACAGTTGCTCAGTGGAGACTGGGTACACTGAACGGACTCGGCGAGAACTCCCAGATGGTATTATACCTCACGTCAGATGGCAGTTCTTTGGTGACAATGGTACAGCTTAGTCTGTCGACCCAAGATCGTCATCGAGTCTTGTGTGTCTGCCACTGTGCTTTGATTTCCACCCTACCATGGCTCTACTGAGTCATGCAAACAGGTGGTTTTTGGGTACAGTCCTGAGTCACATGGAGGCAATGAGCGATAGGAGGGGACTCGTCTCTCCCGGTATTGGGGTTGATGTTGCGCTATGCTCTACTGGCCATAACTGGAAATCCCTGGCCAGTGTTTGTAACACCTGAGTTTGTGTTTAGTGGTAAATTGTGTTTAATGTGGGGTTTTTGGTAAAAAGTTTACCAAAACGGCTTTTAAATATTTTATCTGGTTTTATGAATATTTTACTGGAATTTTATCTCGACTGCACACACATGTGCATGTTAGCTAGGGTTAAGCCTAGGGTTTAACCATGTTTAGACAACCATGGTGGTCTAACCCATTTGGTTAAGTTAATTGGTTTAATTAAGGGTTTTAGTTTTTAAATTTGATTAGGGTAGGGGTTGACTAGTAGGTAGGTGAGAGAGAGAGCGCCATGATGGCTTGTGTATGCTAGCATCTATTGAGAGAGAGAGAGAGAGAGGTGGCTAAGGTAGTGTCACACCCCATTTCATTTCAAAACTTTCTACTTGTTTTTCAAACTCTTTCTCACTCACATCCCTCTCACTCACACCTCTCCCTCACATCTCTCACTCTCACACTTCACCATAAACCAACCACAACACCCCCACAACAACAACAGCTGTTGCAACTACAGCAAACACAAACAAATTTCCAACACCAGCCACAACCAAAACAACTGCAACAGCAACAAAACTGCTGTTGAAAACAGCATCAGCCTGGGCAGCAACACCAACAGCTGTAGAAGCAGTCCAGCAGCAGCAACAGCCCTTCCTCCTTCTTCTTCTCCTCTTCTCCTACATCCTAGGATCCCTTGAGGTATAATCTTGCAACCTAACTTCTTTCTTGAATGGTTATGGTTATGTAGCTGAAATTTAGTGTTATTATGTGAGTTAGTGCTAGTTGTAGGTAAATTGAGTGAGATTTGGCCAAGTGATGGTTTTGAATGTTAGTATAGCCTTATTAGGTGTGTTTGAGACCAGTTAACCCAAGATTTGTTCCAGACTTCACCAATATACCAGATTGTTCGATTTGGTGTCGTTTAGCGTTTAAATTGGATTTTTAAGCCTTTCTAGAATCTTCTTTCAACCCGGGACCCCTAAAATAATTTTGAGTTGGCAGTGAGATGTGCAGGCACCCTGGAACCACCACCCAAAGCCCAACCCCCTGAACCCACTTCCTGGCCGCAGATAAATCCCATCTGGCCGCAATTTGCGGCCAGAGCATGGGTTCTGGGCTCCGTATTTGTTCTGTAGCTTTTTACCCTGTAAACTTGACCCCTGGTATGTCCAATTTTGTCTGATTCCAATCAGGGTAGAATCTGGGTTGATTTTCTTGAGTTGGCGCATGATTTACGACTTGTTTTAGCATGGATTTTGGTATTTGATGATTCGTTTCTGTCGGGTGGCGTTTGAACGCCAACGGCAAGGGATTATGGGCTGTGTTTGCACGCGAGGCTATAGGTTTTTACCTATGGGCGTAGCGTGTACCGTTTTGGTTTCCGACATGGTTTTCATGTGCTTTAGCATTTGTGATATCCTTGTAGGTACCCCATGTGACGTCGAGGCGTTGGAGAAGCAAATGGCGACGTCGGCATCAACACGCATAAGCAAGGTAAGTAGATTTATATCTACGGGGAGAAGTCGGGTGGATGGCGTATAACACCTCCGCAGTTCGTGGTGATGTATACGGATGCGTATACACACCTACAATTATTATATGTTGTTTGGGATTAATGATGATGTTTATGATGGATATTTGGTATATCTTTGCGAAACCCTAGAGTAGTGGTTGCACTACACATACACACACACACACATACATACTTGCATACATCCTTATTTCATATATGCTTATGGGATTCTATTTAGTTATGTGTTCACATGGGTATGGGACTATGTGTTCACATACGGACTTGAGGATGATACTTGGGATTGAGATGATTCGATGATATTTGAGCTGAGATTGTGATATCGGTGATATGGAAGGATTCGTACTTGAGATACGTCCTGATGTTATAGTGGATCTTGGACTACGATACCATATGAATAGTTATACATATAAAATGATCGACATGTGATTGCGTTACGGGATATGATATGATATGCTATGACAAGATATTTATGATAGGTCGCATTAGGCGATGTATACCTCTTTATGATGATTTATGATGATGATATCGGTACGTACGAAACTGTTGATCAGTAGTCGGATCATGATTATATTGATGATATTACTAGTGTACTAGACGTAGGTCAGAACCCCAGATGATGATCTTGATAAAGAGGATACCTGAGGAACAGTGTGATGAATGTGATATTGACCCGTACCCAGATTGGGGATGTCGTACGACGGATTTACGTACGAGCTATATATTGATGTGTGATCCGCACTCTTGACTTGGGAATAACTGATTATAGAGATATAGTATCGGATGTGATATTATCGAGGCGGGATCACCGACTAATATATATATATATATATATATATATATATATATATATATATATATATATATATATATATATATCGACTCAGAGGTTAGGCGGTTTCCCTTATCTTCAGTTGACCTATTAGCTCAGCCTTATAGTGGGTATGGCGGTATGACTCTTATGACATTAGATGCAGTTTAGCTATCATTGTGTTTAGTATTTAGCTCATGCACGTTATTATTATTGTTCCGCATCGCATACTTATTGTGATTCATATTCCATTGTTGATATCATGATGTTAGGATACCAGCACCATTACCGATGATGCGTATGTACCACGTACACTTACTTGTCGGCTCACACACATCTTCATCGGTAATTGCCATGTCACTACACAGTAGTATTATTGCATCAGGATATGACCCTTGTATGTGCATACTATTATTCCATGTTGCATGATATACTGTTATACTTGCACTTCTTTGATATGTCACATACATCATGTTTTCTGATTATACGCATTGAGATATGTTGTTTCTATGATATTTCTGGATTTGGGAACCGTGGGTATTTCAAAAAGATTATGTAATTGTTTTAAAAACCCGGTTACCCTTGATATGATATTTCAGTGCGTCCACCATGTGTTTTCTCGGTGCTGAGAGCGACATGTGAAACCCGATTCAAGGAGGCAGATGAGGCCGATTACGGGTACATGGTGGGCCCGGTGCGGTACCCCGGGGAAAGAAGATCGCAGGAGATGGCGTTGAGCCTGGCAGGGGAGCACTACCGACCGGTGATTTTACCCGACGCGTCGGATATCCGGAGGATACCGTCGTGGTCTTGAGATGGATGGTAGGGGCCAGTCTGGACTGACGGCGCCCTAGATATTGTGATTGAGACTTTGAGATTTTGAGATATTAAGGTACAGAGATTGCGACATAGAGATATCGAGTTATTTGGATACTTGTTTTGTGTCGATGCTAGGCACTGTTTATGATAATTTCATTTATGATACCTCATTTTAAAAATACAGAAATCTCACTAATTTATGAAAGCAGTTTTCTTCAGTACATGCATTCTGTTTCATGCATTCATACATCATCCATATGATACATTGCTACCTGAGACACTGACACGGGCACTTGAGATTTCACTTGGGTTAGATATTTACCCTGGCCATTGTCATAGGCTGCTGGTTATATATTTGAGGATTATATACTATAATCGTATGACCTAGGATTGCGTCATACATGCGATTTCTGTTCGTAGATGTTTTTCTATTCACGAGTTAGCAACTCACCCCCGTTGTGCCCCAGTTTCTTGCAGGTTTGCCGTACAGGTTTCATTACGGCTTTGCTGGCACTACTTCCATTTCCGGGTGATTTGTTAGTAGGTGGGTTTATTTGTATCGTACCCATCATTATACCTTGTATATTATTATTCAGTTGTATCTAGAAGTTCCATCAACCAAATATGTATTTATTTCAGATAGAGACCAGTGATGTTATTCTTTTGACCTTAGAGCCGCGCGTTACATTTCTCTGGGTTTCTGGCTGTTGAGATTCCTTTTCTGTTGTGATCCTCGCCTTTAGGCGTTGTATATTATTGCTTGCATGGTTGTGACCGTCAATTGACGAAGAGCTAGCTCCCGCTTGGGGATGCATTTTTCATTATATGCTTTATCAGGTTTTGTACCCTTTTGGGGTCAGTTTTTACAAAGGAAACTCTGCCGAAATTTTTAAGAAAAGACTTGTGATTTTAAAATGCATATTTCGGCGCATGTTGCAAACTATTTGATTTAAAAATGGTTTTTCCTACACTCTATTACTTTCCTTGGTTTGGATTTCTGGGTTTTCGGCTTACTTAGATTACGTACGCCTCAAGACGTTTCGTAGTCTAAGTGCCGGTCATATTCCGTACTTTCGGGTCGTGACAGGGTTGATGTGATTTTCTGGTAAGTGTTATCAGTAGTTTCACGCTTGTTACGGACCTTACATCGGCATGACTTATCAAGCTACTGGGGTCTGACGTTTACCACCCCTAGGCGAGATATGCGACATATTAGACGAACAGACAGGACTGTACAGTAAGTGTTACTGATTGGATTCGCAGGAGTGTGAGCAGGTTTGCTCGTTGATCTTCTGATCGCTCAATACCCGGGTGGCCATTACGTTTAGCAGACCGCTTGCGGCTTGTGGGTGACTGATATGATCACCACCTATTGTCGGCGTATTGACGAGTCTTTAGAGTCCTACACAGAGGTTTCCTGGCTCAAGCGAAATGAAATAGGAGCGCATATGAGATATGTGCGGGACCGAGAATAATACCAGTATGTGATACTGTATTCTATTCTCGCGATTTGTATCATCGGTCGGTTATATGAAATATAGACGGGTTAACGAATCAAGTGTTGATTCGATATATTGATACACTAGATATTAGTCGGTTATATGCGATATGACCGCATCATTAAATCAAGAGTTGATTTAATGATTTAATGTATAATTATATATTTGATATTTTACTTTACATTAACTAGTATTGGTTCACGTAAGATTATTTTCTCACTTGATATGCACAAAGTGTATATGTGATATATAATTGTGTACATGTTTGTATCATGATTGATGATACATGCAAATATGGGTGGGTGGGTGACATACACCATGCTAATTATAATTTAGGTTTTTATTTATCTTAATTATTCAAAATGGTGACATCTTTTGTCATGGCTTGAAGCTTCATGAAGCTTGAAGCATCTTTGACAAAGTCCACTTATTTTGTCTCAATTAAGATATTTATTAACCAAACCATTATAATAAGCCATGGTTATATCTCTACAATAGTTAGTGGATGATACTTACTCACCCATGATTGCATAATTATCATATAATTCTTTTCTCATTTTTCATTCTTACTTCTTCTTCTTCTTCATCCAAAAGGAAAAGCTTTCTAGATTTTTTTAAGTGGTGAAAACAAGTGAGAAATCAAAATCTAAAGTGAACCCACTTCCTATTTCATCATCCTCTACTACTTACCATTTAGTTTAGGGTGTTCTCTTCACAAAGTTCTTGACCTAGTGATGGGTTAGCTTGAGTTTGAGTCACCTCGGCGTAGATCATCTTCGGCCTCGAAGTATACGAGCAAGCTTGTTCATTTCTCCGGGGAATTCCATACTAGAGTCAAGGACTTCGATGATCGCAGCAAAGGGACGTCAACACGGAGCTTTAGAAGTGAAGGACTGGATCTACAAAGGTTGTATTTTTGTTCACTTCTCTTTGTGATGATAGATTACATGTTTTGTTACCCTATTTTTCTAGCATGATTCTTAATTTGATTGCTTAGCACCCCCTTGAATTTTTGTTGTGGCATTTGTGATACTTGCAAACCCTAGGATAGGTGCTAAGGAATCCCAACATGGTATCAGAGCCTAACTAGAAATTTAGACGATGTTAGATGTAATACGAAACCGAAACAAATCCGTAATACAGTTTCTGAAACCCTGCAGTTCATGCTCTCTGTTGATTTTCAAAAGGTCTCTAAAAATTTTGCAAACAAGTGCAGAGTCATGTATGTGATACCCCTAGTGCACAGAACAGAAACAACACATTTTGCTCGGTTTTCAACCGAGCACTCTTCCCCTAAAACCGAGGAGGCCGGCCCCCTAGGCTCCTATTGGTGTCGTTTTTGTTTTGTGCTCTGGTATGCTCATTTTGGGGTTTCAGGTATTGTTTGCTTGGTCCAAATTTCCATGTGATGTAAATTTTTCTATAGGACCAAAATGGAATGTTTCGTAGTCATATAATTTAATATTGTGATGGTAACCTAGGCTATGTTTAACAGTTCGAACGAAATTCAAACATCGCCACATGACCCCCTCTGAAATTTCCAAGTGTTGAAATTTTTCTAAGTTAATTATATTCAATGTTCGTGCAAGTAACTCTATGGACCCTCTAGAAGAACAAAAACCTTAACTCGATTTTATGCCCTCGGAACCACGACTTAAGCCCTAGGATTCGCCGTAGTTCCGCGGTGTCATAGGTGAGACGTTGGTTTGACCCTTCTACGGCTGGATCATAGGTACTGTGGCACGTTTTGGGTACTTTAACTTCGCTCAAGTGTTGAGCTCATTGGGAGATGAGGGTGTTGTTTGATTCACTCGAAAAGTTTAACATCGTCTAGTATATTGTGATACAATACTTGGAATCAACAACATTTGAATTTTATAAGTCTAGCAATTTAGTCTCATTTGATTGGTTGCCACGGGATTTTGATGTGATCAAAAGTCCGTCGCAATCACTTTGTGTATACGGATACTCGCCGGGTAACATTACTAGACAGCCACACCACATAACCCCGACCAAGTGACTGTAGGAGAACTCCGTTGCCAAAAAGCATCCGTCCGGGTGCTCACGGTCGCGGTGTTCCGCCTAAGTGCACTTCGTCGGCGGTATCGGGGGGTGCGTCCATCTACTGATGTTTCCGACGAGCATTCGATCGGGATGTCGGGAATCTTGTTGAATTCCTGACCGATTATTGGAAAGTGTTTTCAATATCGAGACTAAAATGCGGGGTTTATAATTGTTAGGCATGCGATGTCTAAGGAATTTATGTTGTTAGGCATGAAATCCGTAATATGTGATATTACAGGTTTATGATGTCTAAGGTTGTTGCGGATTCCAACTGTTGTAGTTTTCATTTACTTTTCTGCGACCGTAAGTGTAATATGTGGTGTATCGACGGTTTCGTTGCTATACGTCAACGACAATTGGGATACGCATATTTACTTACGTTGATGGCATATGATGCTATGTGTTGCTGGATGTGTTATATTGGATCGTCGTGTTTGAATAGCCGGGGGTTTTATGTGAGATGAGAGTTTTTCTTTTTCATTCATGTAAAAACTTGTATGTAATATTCTTTTATTGGGGCACTTCCGGGCTAAGGAAGATGTCACCGTTGATGTATATTATTTACTTTTCCGCATTAGGATAGACCCAATGAGGGGAGCACAAGTAACCGGGTTCTAGAGTCCAGTGGGAGACCATCTCGAGGAGTCGAGTCCGGGTCATCTAACTCTAGAATTAGTAGGGTTGCTTGCCGCTCTCGTAGGGGTCATGGGATGTGAGTTTGGCTATTCATCACGACCGTGGAATTCGTGTTTTATACAGGCTCAATATAAAACACGGACATCCTAGTATATCCAATATTTCATATGTTGTTTTCTGCTGCGTTATCTGTGATGTGATCATTTGATATGTTGAGATAGATATTGTATATAGTATATATGATATATTATATAGACGTTGCTTACGTTTTACACCCGCGCTAGCCCTGCCCCGCTCTTCCGTTAGTTACCTAACCTAACGGTGCATAACGGGACATCGAGACGAATGCGGATGGCATAAGCGTACGTTGTATTTATCTGTGATGTTTAGGTAAGTTAAATGATGGGACATTCATTAATGAGATTAATGAAAGAAAATAAACCTAAAAGATGTTGTGGAATCGAATTTCAAAATTAGGTAGCTCTAGTTGTTACTTTGCATAGCGGTGTTCCTTGTAGAATATCCAGCACCTCATTCGACGAGGAAAGAGCCGAGATCCCTTCACCGGGAGTGACCTCTTTAGCAATAACTAGCAGATGCTACAACCCTCGGTTTTGTCTTTTGATTTCTTTTCTAGTTCTTTCTTTGCACAGTAGTATTGTGAATATCCTGCACCTCATTCGACTAGGAAAGTGTCGAGATCCCTTCACCGGGAGTGACCACTTTAGCGGAACTAGCAAAAGCCTCAAAAACACTCCATTTAAAACCATTTGATTCTACAACGATATCAAGTTCAAAACGTTAAAGGTTTTCTTAAAAACCATCCGCAACCCTCCGTCATTTTAGGAAGTAGAGTACTTAGTATTCATGTTGCGTATGTTAATCATAGTCAAGACGCAGTGTACGGTAGCTAAGTGATGTCTTCCTACATAGCATATGATGTGATTAGTTAGGACAGTCATATGATATGTTGATCATAGTCAAGGTCATGTGGGCGGGTCTAATTAATCACGAAATGATGGGTAGAACTTGACTAGTGCTTATGATATGTTGATCATAGTCAAGGTCATAAGTGCTAGGAGTAAAAACCATTATCGGGAGTTTCAAGTGTTGAAACTTGCAATGAGATTGCATACCTTCTATATGATAGTTGGATCCTGATACCCACTGCGAGTAATTTTTACTCCTGAGAGAGTTTTGCACTTTACAATTAGCCGATCAAGTAGGTGTCTAGAAAGGTGTCGACGGGGTTACGCCCCTGGGAAAACGAGGTTTATTTTAATTAGGTCCGTACGAAAGCACGGGGAACCTCCATCAAAGTACCGGCACTGGCCTGGCTGAAAGATTAGCGAACTTGTAGGGTGTAATTAATCCCGGCTAGTCTTTCCTTTTAGGGTTTGAAGGAAGATTTGATAAAAAAAAGTGGGAGCCATCCTGATTAGATAAAATATATAACCAATCTAATTTTGCAAGAGCGTACGCAGAGTGTTTTCTTCTCTCTCTCTCCAGGTAGTGACCATATCACGCCTTAATCAAGATAATAATATGGATGTATTGACCGAACCCGCTTGTTATACTGAGCTGGGGAACGTTGGTCCCGCTCCAACTTATAATTGTTATAAGACCAAGCAGGAATTAGGGGAATACCAGGATTCCCATGCCACCCAAACGAAGAAAATGCATGATGATGCATCTCCTTCGGGTGTGTTCATTACAAAGAACTGTTTCTCAGTATCTTCTACGTCCTGAGTATTTGATACCGGATCAGGATCCCAGATATGTAATCTGTTACATGGGCTACAGATAGGTAGAGAACTGAGAACGGGTGATAAGTTTCAAGAGTTGAAAACGGTGCAATTGTTGCAAGCCAAGAAGTTGGCAGTTATCACCCTGTATTATCGAATACATTGATTCTGAACGAATGTTATTAGATACCGAACCTGATATACAACATCATATCAGTCTCTTTATTTAGTAAAGAAGGATATAATTTTGTATTAATGGATAATGTTTTGAACATTTCCTATATCAAAGTGTTGATCGGTTCAGGCACGTTATCTAAAAGCATATACGTTCTAAATTAAACCATAGTTCTTAACGTACTGAACACACAAAAGAGGAAGAGTTCATAAATGAACGAATCCATCTTGAGGCATTGTAGACTAGGTCATATCAATGCGACCCGACTAGCTAAGTTACATTAAAATGCATATTTAAATCAGTTTGGATTTACATCTTGTGAAACTTGCCAGTCATGTCACAAAGATAAAATGACCATAGCTCCATTTACTTGAAACAGAGAAAGAGTTGGTGAACTCTTGGGACTAATACATGATGATGTATGAAGGTCCCTAGTCTACATATGCCAGGACTGGTTCTTTATACTTCCTTACATTCACTGATGATCTCTTAAGATTCGGACACATGTTCCTGTTGAAACACATGTCTGAAGCTTTTTGAGAAATTCAAAGAAGAAGAGATAAAAGTAGAGAACCAATACAGGAATAAGTATTATGTCCTTTGATGTGATCAGGGAGGAGAATACTTGTGCATGTAATTCTTGGACTATTCTAGTGGAGAATGAGATTCTCTCTCAGCATTACTCCTCCGTATACACCACAGCACAACGGTGTATCGGGGCGGAGCAATCGCACCCTATAAGATATGGTGCGCTCTATGATGAGTACTACTGAGTTACCTGTTTCCTTTGGGGATTATGCACTTGTGAAGCTGCATACCTATTGAATAAGGATTCAATAGTTCCCAACGAACCTCGGCCTCTCCGCCGATCTGGTAAGGTTCCTCATCCGCCTGAGAGATACTTCGGTTTCTCGATGACAGTGAGAGCGAGGATTGCATCATGAGATGATGACCCAACTAGTTTCGAGCAGGCCATCAAGATTGGGAACTCTGTAAGAATGGCTGGATGCTAAGAGATCTGAGATGGAATCTATATACACCAACAAAGTATAGACTTTGGTTGCTATATCTGAAGGGTTAAATCCCCATCAGGAGCAAGTATATCTTGAGAAGATTACTTGGTGTAGATGGAAAAGTTAAGACTTTCAAAGCTAGACTTGTTAAAGGTTCTCGTCATCGACCAGGCATGGATAATGATGAAACCTTTTCTCCAATAGCTATGCTTAAGACCGTCTGGATCCTGCTTGCCACTGCTACATACCATAACTACGATATCTGGCGGTTGGGTGTCATGACTGATTTTCTAAATATAGATTTAGGAGAGAACGTCTATAAGTACACAGCCAGAGGGCTTCGTAGACAGTAGGAGCAACGGAAACGTGTGCAAGTTGCTTTAAAAGTTAAAACAGGCATCGCGGAGTTGGAACATCTGTTTTGATGTGGTAGTCAAAGAGTTTGACTTCATCAAAATGGTAGATGAACCTTGCATATACAAAAAGGTAGTAGAGAGTATGGTGGCATTCCTCGTACTGTACGTGGATGAAATACTCTTGATAGGAAAAGAGTTTCCTATGCTACGCACGGTTAATCTCCTCTTATCACAAGGATTCTCCATATAAGATCAAGGTGATACCTCCTAAATCCTGGGTTTTTGGATCTATGAGATAGATCTAAGTGGATGTTAGGATTCTCACTAAGTGTAGTGAGATAGTATCAATCGATCCTGGGGAGAATCACTAGATAAATTCCAGGGTGATAAGGATGACTGAAGGTCAGTCGCAGGCATTGTCTTTACCCTCAGTGGAAGGGCGGTATGTTGGAAGAGTTCCAAGCTAGATACCGTGGCAAACTAGACGATAAAGGCTGATGACATCGCTATCAAAGATGCTACCAAAGAAGAAGTCTGGGTGTATATTAGTTCATGAGATGAACTAGGTTCCTTCCATTGTGAGACAATGGAGGTGTGGCTTTTAGCCTAGGAACCCCGGTCCCATCAGTGACCCAGACATATTCTAAGGCGGTATCACCTGATCATGGAGATGGTTGATCTCCAAGAGATCGAGGTTAGGAGAGTAGACTTAGAGGTTAACACGGCGGATCCACTCAGTGAGGCCTTTCCTGCGAGAGACTTTTATAGGGTGTTGGGTATGCTATACTACAACAGCTGGCCTTAGTGCAAGTGGGAGATTGTTAGTTGTATGTATGCCCTAGAGGCCATTATTGTACATGAAATGTATATTATAGTGGATGCTGGGACATATATAGGGAGGACTTTCTTGCTCGACATGATAGTACGCTATCTGGTTGCTCTTTATCTTAACATATACACTCACTGTCTCTCTGTTACATGTTGATAAGCCCTTAAGATGTGTACTCGACTTCCAGGATTATGATGCAGATCATACTAGTGGGACCTGGGGAGTCCATGAGTACATCCTTCAATGTTCCTAGTCGTGGGAATATCGAGACGGGGCATCAATATTCTAAAGTAGACTAGCGTATATCTTCTCGACCCATGTGATGGGCGATGGATGATCCCATATCCATTGGTGTTTGACATCAGAGATGGTATACGGGTGCTCAGTGGAGACTGGGTACACTGAACGGACTCGACGAGAACTCCCAGATGGTATTATACCTCACGTCAGATGGCAGTTCTCTGGTGACAATGGTACAGCTTAGTCTGTCGACCCAAGATCGTCATAGAGTCTTGTGTGTCTGTCACTGTGCTTTGATTTCCACCCTACCATGGCACTACTGAGTCGTGCAAACAGGTGGTTTTTGGGTACAGTCCTGAGTCACATGGAGGCAATGAGCGATAGGAGGGGATTCGTCTCTCCCGGTATTAGGGGTTGATGTTGCGCTATGCTCGACTGGCCATAACTGGAAATCCCTGGCCAGGGTTGATGTGATTTTCTGGTAAGTGTTATCAGTAGTTTCACGCTTGTTATGGATCTTACATCGACATGACTTATCAAGCTACTGGGGTCTGACGTTTACCACCCCTAGGAGAGATATGCGACATATTAGACGAACAGACCGGACTGTGCGGTAAGTGTTACTGATTGGATTCACAGGAGTGTGAGCAGGTTTGCAAGTTGATCTTCTGATCGCTCAATACCCGGGTGGCCGTTACGTTTAGCAGACCACTTGCGGCTTGTGGGTGACTAATATGATCACCACCTACTGCCGGCGTATTGACGAGTCTTTAGAGTCCTACACAGAGGTTTTCTGGCTCAAGCGAAACGAAATAGGAGCGCATATAAGATATATGCGGGACCGAGAATAATACAAATATGTGATACTGTATTCTATTCTCGCGATTTGTATCATCGGTCGGTTATATGCGATATAGCCGGGTTACCGAATCAAGTGTAGATTCGATATATTGATACACTAGATATTAGTCGGTTATATGCGATATGACCGGATCATTAAATCAAGTGGTTATTTAATGATTTAATGTATAATTATATATTTGATATATTACTTTACATTAACTAGTATTGGTTCACTTAAGATTATTTTCTCACTTGATGTGCACAAAGTTTATATGTGATATATAATTGTGTACATGTTTGTATCATGATTGATGATACATGCAAACATGGGTGGGAGGGTGATATACACCATGCTAATTATAATTTAGGTTTTTATTTATCTTAATTATTCAAAATGGTGGCATCTTTTGTCATGGCTTGAAGCTTCATGAAGCTTGAAGCATCTTTGACAAAATCCACTTATTTTGTCTCAATTAAGATATTTATTAACCAAACCATTATAATTAGCCACGGTTATGTCTCTACAATAGTTAGTGGATGATACTTACTCACCCATGGTTGCATAATTATCATATAATTCTTTTCTCATTTTTCATTCTTACTTTTTCTTCTTCTTCATCCAAAAGGAAAAGCTTTCTAGGTTTTTTTTAAGTGGTGAAAACAAGTGAGAAATCAAAATCTAAAGTGAACCCACTTCCTATTTCATCATCCTCTACTACTTGCCATTTAGTTTATGGTGTTCTCTTCACGAAGTTCTTGACCTAGTGAAGGATTAGCTTGAGTTTGAGTCACCTCGGCGTAGATCATCTTCGGCCTCGAAGTCTACGAGCAAGCTTGTTCATTTCTCCGGGGAATTCCATACTGGAGTCCGGGACTTCGATGATCGCAGCGAAGGGGCGTCAACACGGAGCTTTAGAAGTGAAGGACCGGATCTATAAAGGTTGTATTTTTGTTCACTTCTCTTTGTGATGATAGATTACATGTTTTGTTACCCTTTTTTTCTAGCATGATTTTTAGTTTGATTGCTTAGCACCCCGTTGAACTTTTGTTGTGGCATTTGTGATGCTTGCAAACCCTAGGCTAGGTGCTAAGGAATCCCAACACGTCCCTTATGGGATCACAAGTTAAACCATTACTAGAAAATAAACTAAACTAAACATTACTAAAATAATCAGCAAAACTCCTCACTGCTCAGCTTGTTTGTCAGAATATTCTCGATCTTCCTGCGACAAGGTTAAATGAATTGGGCCATGCAAAACCCAGACGTCAGTGCGTCATAAATATCATAATAATAATAACTGAGCAATGTACTAAATAGGGTGTTATGTGCAAAATAATGTCTAATTATAAACAAACAATCACAGGTGATATAACGGAAGGCTATAGGTATCTCATGTGTATCCTAAAATTTGTGTTTCTAGGTTATCTATCCTAACGGTATTTGAAACCAATTAATGTAATTCTCATCGTAACTCAATAGTATCCCATGCGTTCCCGAGGCCACGGTCATGATTCTCGGGGCTGAATCCAAGACGTGTCGTTAGGCAGTAAAACGATGTCATGTACAGATGAATGATGTCAGTATCATCATTCCAGAGCCCGAAGCTTATATCAACTGATTAGTCTCTGGAAAGTAGTGAACTGTTGAGTTACAAGTCGGTTTCATTCTTGATTTCCCCTTTCCCCCAGGTTTCGTGTTCAAATCATGTATCAATAGAATGTCCACTTAATACCAACACAGGATCAATCGTGTACGGGTCTTGTCTAGCAAGACAACAAGTCAGATCAATCAGAAAAACAAGTCAATATTGTTGGCATCGGTAACCAATACGAGTAACAGGTATGACAATACAGCTAAGCAATGGTAAGATAACGTGTCGCGCATGTTGGATATAAGTGCCCTCAAGGCAATTATCGTAGTTGCAAGAATGCAATTATTGAATTCGAAGAGGGCCTATACCAAGAACAGTCTTACTCAAGATGATAGTGTGCTATCTGGTTTGTCTTTATCTATCATGTGAATGCGCGATACTAGTATCACGTATCGCAAATACATAAGATAAAGCCTATAGGATCTTTGCTTGACTATCAGGATTATGATAAGGATCATACTAGTGGGGCCTGGTAGTTTATAGGCACGTCCTTAAATGTCCCTAATCATAGGAGTATCGAGACAGGGTATCGGTACTCTAGTTTAGACTAGTGTATACGTTTCATGATCTTGTACGGGGCGATAGTTGATCCCATAGCCATTGGTGTTTGACACTGATGACTGTATACAGGTGCTCATTGGATGAGTTACACTGGAAGGACTCGCCGAGAACTCCTAGATGGTATTATATCAATGTCAGATAGCAGTTCTCTGGTGACATGAGTACAGGGTAGTCCCTAGATCTGAAATCGCCACAGTTTCTCGTTTGTATTCCCACTGTACTTAGATTACTACCCTACCACGGCTCTACTAAGTCGTGCAACTATATTTTAGTTGGGTACAGTCCCGAAGCACTTGGAGGCAGTGAGCGGTCGAAGGAATTCATCACTCCCGGTATTGGGAGTCGATATCGCACTGTGCAGGACACGACTATAGCCAAAAGTCCATGGCCACGGCAGTAGAGATAAACTAGTAAGTGTTACCAGTTGTATTTCTTTGGTTATGAGTCCTCTGTCAGCACGATTTATCGGGTTATTGGGAGTCTCACAGATTCCACTCCCCAAACCCGGTATGTGATACTCTTTGACGAAGAGACCGAACTGTACGGTGACTGTCACTTATAGACTTTGTTGGGTCCGGATGAGTTCGCTCGTCGACCTTCCTTTATCTTGCTCATACTTGGATAGCCGTTATATACAACTAGTGCCACTGACGAGCTTGTGGGTTAACCCGAAAGGGGGTTGAATCTGAAAGTGTTTCAGATTCAATCGGATACATCCGGTATAAACTACTGCCAGCGTATTGACAGGTCTTTAGAGTCCCACAATGAATGTGCCTGCCCGGGAAAAACGCGATGTAACGCACGTATAGGGATACGCACATGAGTTCGATAAAACATGTATATTGGATATACGTGTTCAATCAGACGACTGTTATACTAACCAATTTCAAAGCCGGAATACTAAGTCAAGTGTTGATTTGATAACCGTATTGATGATACGGTTTCTAGTATTATGTATATGATACACACACTCTCTACAGTATATGATACTGAGAAGATATTGATGGCATTTCGTGTATGTGATACATGATATGTACGTGTATAGGATACATGTACCAATACTTATTTAATATATATGTATTTGATATATATATTAATTCCCACCATTATAAATTAAGTATAAATAAATATACAGATAAATATATATATATATATATGTAAATGTATATATATCTTTATATATATATATATATATATATATATATATATATTATCTATTTAATATATTTAATTAAAATGGTGGGGCCCACCCTCTCTCTTATATGTTGACACACACGTGAGAGAGAGTGGGAAAGGGGATAGGTGTCATAGGTAATACATGACATGGTTGAAAAAATAGATGACACATTTCATTTTTTTCTAGCAAGCCATCATAAAATAAAACATCTTCTTCTTCCTCACAACATGAGCTCAAGCTCTCTTGAAAATGGCAAGTGTTGCCATAGTGAGATTTTGTTAAAAGTATAGAGTACCTAGAATTCGCATCACCTTCCTCCACTCCTAGCAAACCTCTGGAGGAAGTCTCTCCGACCGGCAACGGAGTTGGAGCTCGGGCAGTCCGTTTTCAATATGGATCATCTACGGCGAGGCAGTGTGTAGACGCGTTCGAGATCTCACGGAGTTTAGACGGGGTCTTCCGGGATCAGCCGGACACGCTACAAAAGTTGTAGAACCTCTGAACTGTTTCTCTTGCTCTTTATCTTTAGCTAGAAACGAGTGCTTGGACGATTTTGGCATACGATCGATCGCGCTCCTACGGAATTTTTGTTTTCCGACCAGTCCCGTTTCCACTGTGCGCACGTGCGGGGTGCGTCCGTCCTTACAGTGGTATCAGAGCCAACCAAGCACTAGGACCAGCTTTAGCGATATTTTAGTTTTGATCGATAATTTTCCGATTCCGATTTCCTAGTTTAGACCCCTTCTCTGTCCGAATTTCAAAAGTCTTTTAAAAAAAATTTAAACAACTGCAGAATGTTAATTTTGATGTGAAAATGACATGGAGAAAACTGGGGGAATTTGGCCATGTTTGGACCGGTGGTAGCGGTTAATGGCCGGCCAAAATTTTTCATTTTTCCCTCAATTTTCTCTCGGGGCTTAAACTTATAGAAATAGGATTTTTAGTATTGTTTGTTTTTTCCCAGTATTGAGATTTGTTCTCGTATTGCATTGGAAAGTTATCGATCAAAACTGTAACATCGTAGCGTTTCCGTATTCATGATGTTAAAATGTTTAACTCAGTTGATACGATGATACATACTTGTTGATATGTATTTGTGAGTCTATGATATTCTATATTAAGTTTGTTTGGTGTGGATTGGATCGTCACGAAATGAATAGCCCTGTGCGTATTTGGATGTTGCGATATTATATGTTTCATTTCATTCATGGTGTAGCCACATATTCTTTTATTCGGAATGAGTGGTCGACATGTGGCCGTCGTTTCCGCTTATTGTATTATTATTTGTCGGGGCTAGATCAGGTTGCGATTGATGTTACCATTGTATTAATACAGGCATTAGGATTACCCCACGGAGAAGCACACTGGCAGCAGGATTCTAGATTGCAGCGGGTGGCAATCTCAAGGAGCTGAAACCGGGCCACTCGATTTTAGGATTGGCGGGCTACTTGCCGTGCTTGTAGGGGGTTAGGATAGACCCTCGGAGGAGTGCTCTTGTCATCGGATTCGAGAAAGTGCCGGGTGGCCCCATCATGGTAATGCCGGGTTGCCTCGTTTCTCGGGTTAGCGGATGACTTGCCGCACTCGTAAGCGTCTGCTTTTGGCTACACACGGGCTATTCACGCGACCGGGGTATTTCGTGCTTTGTTTGTGGCTTGAAAGAAACGCGGGATTCCTAGGTGATCCGACCATTCCAAACTCTGTGATACAGTTTTTCTCATGCTATAATATGATTATTTGCGTGTGATGGTATATTTATATATGTGATATATATATATATATATATATATATATATATATTAATGCTATATACATTATGCATCCGCGCTAGCCTTGCCCCCGCTCTGTCGTTGGTTAAGTAACCTAACGGTGCATGACGGGACCCCGTGGCGAATGCTGATGACGTATATGTGCATAATATTTTTCCTTTTCATGCTTTTCTGTAATGTTTGTGTAAGGATAATACTAGATAATGAGATAATCTAAATGATGGGATTGTATTAATTGCATTAATACAAAGTAAAATAAACCTATACATTGTAAGAACCAATTTTTTATAAAAGGGGAAATTTTAGTCGATTTTTTTGCTTTGAATTGAGGCATTCGGTTAAGAATGTTTTGCACCTCGGTCGATAAGGAAAGAGCCTTGATCCCGTCACTGGGAGTTCGCTCTTGGGTAAAAGTTTGTGTTACTAAAATTGTTTTTGTAGCCGTATTCTTTTGTTTTGCGGCGTGATATTCGGTTATGAATATCATGCACCTCATTTGATGAGGAAAGAGTCCAGATCCCTTAACGGGGAGTTCACTCTTGATAAAAAGTCTACGCGACTATAAACTTTCAAAACCACTCAGTTCTTATGATGAGATCAAGTTCATTACGTTGATGGTTTTCTTCAAAACTAACCGTAACACTCTGTCATTTCTGGAAGTAGAGTACTTAGTATTCGTACTGCATTTATTGATCTTTAGTCAAGGCGTAGTGTACAGTAGCTAAGTGATGTCTTCATGCTTGCATATGATGCGAATAGCTAGGATATTCGTACGACTTTGTTGATCTTTAGTCATGGGTCGTACGGGTGGGTCTAAATTAATCATGAAATGACGGGCCGAACATGACTAGGACTATTTGATTTGTTGATCTTTAGCCAAGGTCGTAGATTCCTGGGGCGAAAACGATATCGGGAGTCTCAAGTGTTGAAACTTGCAATGAGATTGCATACCTTCTATGGAATGGGGTAATTTGTTGATCTTTAGTCAAGATTACCACACCATGATAGATTGGGTCCAGATTCCTACTATGAGTAATAGTTACTCCCGGGATATTTTCTATACGAAATCCTAGCCAGTTCTCCATTTAGGGTTTGAAAGAGAATTTGACAGAACAGTGGGAGCCGTCCTGATTAGATAAATACACCAATATAATCTAGGTTAGAATGCACGCAGAGTGTTTCTTTTCTCTCTCTCTCTAGCAGCGACCCTGGACGGACCTTAAACTAAGACTCATTAACCATATTGACTGACCCTTTTACCATCGACAGCTTTGGAATGTCTGGATTACCCTAATCCACAACAAATTCATGTATGTTCTCACATATCATACTTCCCCTTCTGCTAATTCCAGAACCCTCTCTATTCGGTACAGAGATCCATATTGTTTAGAAGGTCATCGTATAGTTAGATACGAACTCGACGAAATTGTTTATGTCCGAGGATGGCCACTAGTTCTGAATTAGATGAATTGTCCGTTTGTCAATCCCTCCTACCTTATCTCAAGCTCGAGAGCTCCTTGCATATATGGAGTGTATACCGGTTACGTTTATTGGATAGTCTCCTTCCAATCCCGAAGCTGGTGCTGAAGGAATGGAAAGGAGAAAACCAACTAGCATAAGTTCGGTATACAGGAAGGTAAGATGGAGAGTCATCAAAAGGGGTTGAAGTGAGAAAAGGGAATTGCAACTACTGTCATGAACCTGGGCAATGAAAAAGGCAATACTTTGAATACCCGACTAACCGCACTGAAACATTTTTTTTGATGTTTCAGATTTCCCGTGCGTCTGTGCTTTGAGAAACTATTTCTTAATAAACTCTAACTCCTAGGTATAAAGATACCGGATTAGAATCCCACATCTGTAGGGCGTTACAGATACTGAGAAGGAGTAGAGAATTAAGAATGAACGATTTTTACCCTCGACGTCGGTTTTCGGAGCAATTGTTGCTATTGAGGAAAATTATCAAGTTTTGCCTAAACAGCAAACTTTTGGTTTCTTTTAACCAAAAGAATGTTTTTCAATTAACAGCACACGGAAAATGAGTTAGCGAACTTTAGGGATTTATACATATTGATGTATGTTGTCCAATGTCCATACGGACAAGGGGTTGGTTCTAGGTATTCCATATTGAGAATTTGATTCTCTCTCAGATTGCTCATCCGCGGGTGCGCTCCTAGATGAGTAATGTTGAGTTGCCTTCTTCAATTTTGGGGATGCATTAGAAATAGATGCATATCAATGGATATTGGTTCCACCTAAACAAATGCATCTGTGTCTATATGAGGTATAGGATGGTGTTCATCTTAAAGTTGTTAAGATGTAGGGTTATCCGGTTTGTGTTTAAAACCATAATTCGGAAAAACTCGAGGCACGTATCGGTAATAACAGTCTGTGGATTATCCTAACATTTCGCAAGGGATAGCTTCTACCATTTCAAATTCAAAAATATTTTGTTCTTGAATCGCCACCTCCTTGGTTAAGAAATTTCTTGCAAAAGAAATTAGTGGGAGTATGGTAGAATTGGAAGTAATTCCAAAACCACCAAAAATTACTGAAAGTTTAGTAGAACCTGATGATCTAATTGACCCTGACAAACCATAGCTACTCCGTAGATCTAGTAGGTGACCTCAGTCACCCGAGAGATACTTCGGTGTTCTTGTAGACGGTGACTAGGAGGCTTGCATCATATGATGATGACTCTACTAGTATCAGCAGGCCATAGGAAGTGATGACTTCCGACTGATGGCTGGAAGCCAAGTTATCCAAGTTGGACTCCAGCACTACAACAAATTATAGATTTTGTTGTGTGTGCTGCTCCTAAAATGGGTAAAACCCATAAGAAGTAAGAAGATCTTTCGAGATCGGTGCAAATGGAAAGGTGTTAACCTAATAAGATCAGACTTGTTGTTAACATGTATTCATCAAATACCCGATGTGGATTGTGATGATACTGTTATTTCAAAGTATGTGCTGAAGTCAATACAGATAAAATTTGCCACTGTTGTTTTCATGACTATGATATCTGGTATGAATATGATTAAATTAGATTTAGAAGTGTATGTGTATATAACTCTACCAAAGGATTGTCTTAGTCAATGGGAGCAGCGGATAGTGTGCAAATTGCTTAAGTCTATTTGTAGACTAAAGCAGGCATGGCAAAGGTGGATCATCTGTTTTTGATGCGACGGTCAAAGTGTTTGATTTCATTAAAATAAGAGATGAACCAGATATTTGTAAGAAAGTTGTAGGGAGTACTGTCAGATTCTCCATACTGATGTGGATAACATACTCTTAATATAAAGTGATATTCCTATACTACGATTCGGTCAAACGTTGGTAGTCACTTTTGTTTCTCTTTTTATGGATTATACATATGTCAATGATTCTGGTGACTAGGTCTATAGAGTTAGACCTGGTAGGGGTTTTGGGATTATCCCAATTCAGGTATTATGACACCATTCTAAAATGGTTTAGAATGGAGGACTCCTAGTAAGGTGATGTACCCGCGGATAATGGGGTCACTCTCTCTAAATGATGTCTTTCGGGACTAATGAAGAGAGAGACTCGCATGAATGACATTCAAAATGCTATTGCAGTGAGGTCAATCATGCAATGTTATATACCAGACCAGATATTGCTTTTACACTATGTGTAGTAAGCAAATATTAGTCCAATCTTGGAGAGACATAGAAGTGAAGAGCATATGCGATGTTCTTGGTGTATGGTAACAGCAGACTCTTTCGGGAGGCAATTATCGATTCTAGCTTCCGTAGTAACAAGGATGACAGAGTATCTGTCGTGAGCCATTAGTTTACCCTCTTATGAGGATCAGTGTATTGGAAGAGTTCCAATAGAGATACTGGGGTAGTCAAGGCGCTAGATGCTAATTGTAAATCAACAGAGAATACATCCTATGTATTTGTTTGGATAAATACGTTCATTTGTGAACTAGGTCCCATCAGCTATCCAAACAATATTCGAAGGTAAGTATCGCTCATTTCGGGAGCTAGTTGATCTCCGTGAAGTTGAGATTTAGAGAGATATAGTAAGAAATATATTAGCGGATCCACTCACTGAGGCTATTTCTCGAACACAATTTGTGAAACTATTAGTAGAGAAGTTGGGTATGCAGTAGCACATGATGTCACGCCCCGCTTCCCAAAATACGGGATACGAGGGATGACTAGGCCAGCCATGCTCCTACGATCAGGGAATACTCCGGCCGTAGTCACACTCCGGCTTCTAGTATTACATGGTAGTTAATAAACAGTGCTTGAGTAAAGGAGAAATCATAGTTCACGACTTTATTACATTGCAATTTAAAAGAATTCGAGGTACATTTATTTCACAAAATAAACAACTAACCAGTAACAAATGCTGAAATCAAAGAAAGTAGCGCCGGTGGTGCAGTCTAGATCTCCGCAATCTCGAAAGGTAAGTCCTGCTCCTGGGCTGGATCCACTTCGTCCTCTGAGCATGCACACTCAGGTCGTCAGGGCAACACACATAGCAATAAATATGCATAATAGGCGTGCAGTAGTATTAAACATGGGGAGTACAATGGATAGCAGTACATATATATAATCACATCAACAGAAAATGAATGGTGCACTATGAGTAAGATGTCGGTGAACTAAGCAAATGTATATGTCACTACTTAACGGTCATTAAGTCCATAAAATCAATTGGTGGAGAGGATACTCGTGTTTAACAAAGGTCTCGTGCATGCCCGAGACTACGGTCCACTGTGCCCGGGACATAACCCCCTCAGCCGTGCCGCTAGGCCCACGACCTAAAGTATGTATATGTATATAAGTATCACTGATAGCGAATGATCATCCTCTAATCACTGCACCTCGCTAAATACGAGTTCAATTCCACCTTGATTTCCCCATTTCCCCAGGTTATGGTCTGTATTCACGAATTAGATAAGTTGTGGATAATACGTATCACTGTCGTTTTCAAATACTTTTTCCACTTATCAATATCACTGTCGTATTTTCCACAACTCAATCACTAATCATTAATATACCGACAATGCAAATGATTCACTATGCGGAAGGTATAACTCAAGCATGAGAAAATATGTAGAAATGCACTGAATAGGTATTCATTACACTACAACGTCTAATGCCTTATAACTTGCAAAATTCATGGTAAATCATACGCTTAGAATTGGCAAAAAAAATATAAAGGGAATATGAAGCACACTGTATTGTATAAGCAATGAAATTTATTTCAGGTCAATCGGAGTTCAGGTTAGAGAATTATCATCGTTTGAAGGCAGCGATCGATTTCTGAGATTCCAGTTCCAGAACTGGAAGCCCAACTTCGCATGCAGTTTATCAGTAATTGTGTGCAGATTAAGCTTTTGTCCTAGTTGAATAAAATTTAGTTCTGCCAGTTGAGTATCCAACGCACCAAATTTATTATCAATCGCACCTCTACATCAGAAGTTATGTCCAGATTAAAGTGACAATGTACCGAACCCTTCGGCAGAAACTCCAGAATGCAGTGACATTCTAAAATATAACTTAAATGCCAAACGGCCGTAAAAATGCAGGGGACCGATTTCAGGTGTTAGATAATTAAGTTATCTACGCTACCATATGGGGCTCCGCGCATTTTCATTTTTAAACAAGTGTGTACAGGTACTCAGAATTCGGGTTCCCCCATAGATAGTTTCCCCGGACCGCAGTCCAGAATTTCATCCCCCATCATTTTCAGGGTCGTGGGATTTCATTATTCCAAAACTAAATACACATGGTTATAGGCCATCTCGTTAGGTTCGATACGAGCCCTGGAGCATCATGATTGGAATTATAATCAAATAACTACAAATTTTACAACGTGGGATGTACGTTGATTTTCAGATTTTGCCGTAACCAATCGAAATTTCATTTTACGTTCGGTGCCTTATCAATTTGATGCTGATATCTTAAATGTCATTCGTTAACCTCAATCGGAACTTTTAATAATGAAACTTGGGGATTTTAATGGAATAAACGCATCACGCACTCGGTACGTGTACGGGGATGTTATCTATTCGTTCAACCAAGCATCGTATCACACCCAATTAAACCGTTAAACTACAATTTCTAACTACACCATTACATAGCATGAATTTAACAAGTGAAAGGAGCTTCACTTGCCTGAGACGATCGTGATGACGACAAGGGCTGGCGCGACACGGACACTGTTAGTTGTATGTATTCCCTAGAGGCCAGTATTGTACAGATGATGTATATTATATTGGATGCTTGGACATATATAGAGAGGACTTTCTTGCTCGATATGATAGTATGCTATCTGGTTGCACTTTACTTTAACATGTATACTTGTCTCTTTATACTGTTTTATCGTTACATGTTGGTAAAGCCCTCAGGATGTGTACTTGACTACCTGGACTATGATGCGGATCATACTAGTGGGGACATGGTAGTCCATAAGTACATCCTTCAAGGTCCCTAGTCGTGGGTGTATCGAGACGGGGCATCGATATACCAGAGTAGACTAGCGTATACGCTTCTCGACCCATGAGATGGGCGATGGATGATCCCATATCCATTGGTGTTTGACATCAGAGATGGTATACGGGTGCTCAGTGGAGACTGGGTACACTGGACGGACTAGCCGAGAACTCCCAGATGGTATTATACCTCACGTCAGATGGCAGTTCTCTGGTGACACTTGTGCAGATTAGTCTGTAGACCCGAGATCGTCATAGAGTCTTGTGTGATTCCCACTGTGCTTTGATTTCCACCTTACCACGTCCATGAGGACGTGCAAAACGGTGGTTTTTGGGTACAGTCCCGAGTCACATGGAGGCAATGAGCGATAGGAGGGGTTTCGTCTCTCCCGGTATTGGGGGTTGATGTTGCGCAGTGCTCGATTGGCCGTAACAGGGAAGTCCCTGGCCAGGGCTGATATAGAGATTTACTGGTAAGTGTTACCAGTAGTTTCTCGACCCGTTATGAGCCTCACATCGGCACGACTTATCGGTTATTGGGGTCTGACGTTTACCACCCCTAGACTTGATATGCGACATATCAGACGAGGAGACCGGACTGTACGGGAAGTGTTACCGGCAGGCTTTTACAGGAGTTGGAGCGGGCTTGCTTGCTGATCTTCTGATCGCTCAATACCCGGGTAGCCGTTACGTCCAGCTAGTACCGCTGACGGCTTGTGGGTGCGTGATGTGATCATCACCTACTGCCGGCGTATTGACGAGTCTTTAGAGTCCTACATAGAGGTTTTACTGGCTCAGGCAAAACGAAATAGGAGCGCATATGTGATATGTGCGGGACCGAGAATAATGCGTGTATATGATACCGTATTCTATTCTCGCGACTGGCAGATGCTACAATACTCGGTTTGACTTTTGACTGCTTTTGGAGTTTTTGCTTTGCATAGCGATATATATGATACATTCTGCACCTTATTCGATGAGGAAAGAGCCGAGATCCCTTCACCGGGAGTGACCTCTTTAGCAAAACTAATAAAAGCCTCAAAATCACTCCATTTCAAAATTCACTCGATTCTACAACGATATCAAGTTCATTACGCAATAGGTTTTCAGAAAAACCTGTCGTAGCCCTCCGTCATTTCAGATAAGTTGTATATAGTATTCGTGCTGCATTTGTTGGCTTTCGTCAAGGTGTAGTGTGCGGTAGCTATATACTGCTTGTCTGCTGCATATGATGCGATTGGATTAGGATAGTCGTACGGCTTTGTTGGCTTTCGTCAAGGGTCGTGCGGGTGGGTTTAATTCAATCAAAAAATGTACGGGTTGAACTTGACTAACGGGCTATGGTTTGTTGGCTTTCGTCAAGGTCATAGCACGTTAGGGGCAAAATATTATCAGGAATTTCAAGTGTTGAGATTTGCAATGAGATTGCATACCTTCTATGAGATAGTTGGATCCCGATACACACTGCGAGTAATTGTTACTCCTGGGAGAGTTTTACACAGGACAATTAGCCAATCAAGTAGGTGTCTAGAAAGGTGTCAACGGGGTTACGCCTCTGGGAAAACGAGGTTTACTTTAATTAGGTCCGTGCGAAAGCACGGGGAACCTCCCTCAAAGTACCGACACTAGCCTGGCTGAAAGATTGGCGAAGTTGTAGGGTGTAATTAATCCCAGCTAGTCTTTCCTTTTAGGGTTTGAAGGAAGATTTGATAAAAACAGTGGGAGCCATCCTGATTAGATAAAATAATAAACAATCTGATCTTGCAAGAGCATACGCTAAAGTGTTTTCTTCTCTCTCTCTCCAGGTAGCGACCATATCATGCCTTAATCAAGATAATAATATGGATGTATTGACCGAACCCGCATGTTATACTGTGATGGGGAACGTTGGTTCCGTTCTTTCTTATAAGAGTTATAAGACTGAACTGGATATAGGGGAATACCAGGATTCCCATGCCACCCGAATGAAGAAAGCACATGTTGATGCATTTTCTTCGGGTGTGTTCGTTACAGAGAACTGCTTCTCCATTTGCTCTACGTCCTGGGTATTAGATACCGGGTCAGGATCCCATATATGTAATCAGTTACATGGGCTTAGAAAAGGTAGAGAACTTGGAGAAGGTGATAAAAACATAAGGGTTGGAAATGGTGCAATTGTTGCAGCTAAAACCGTCGGGGAATATCACCTTATATTTCCAACTGGTAATACATTGATTCTGAACGAATGTTATTTCATGCGGAACCTGATATGCAACATTATATCGGTTTCTTTGTTGAGTAAAGAGGGATATAATTTTGTATTACAGGATAATGTTATGAACATTTTCCTAAACCAAAAGTTGGTTGGATCAGGCACGTTGTGCAATGGCATTTATGTTTTAAATCAATCAACAGTTCTGAGCATAACAAACACACACAAGAGGAAGAGTTCAGAACTGAACGAATCCTTCTTGTGGCATTGTAGACTGGGTCACATCAATGCGACACGACTAACTAAGTTGCATAAAGATGGATATTTGAAACCGTTCGAATTTTCATCTTATGACACTTGCCAGTCATGTCTCAAAGGCAAGATGACCAAAACTCCGTTTACGGGACACGGAGAAAGAGTTACCGAACTCTTGGGACTGGTACATAGTGATGTATGCGGTCCCATGTCTACACATGCCAGGGATGGTTCTTCGTACTTCATTACATTCACTGACGATCTCTCAAGATACGGACATGTGTTCTTGATAAGACACAAGTCTGAAGCTTTAGAGAAATTTAGAGAATATAAACAAGAAGTCGAGAACCAAACCAGAAAAAGTATTAAAATCCTACGATCTGATCGAGGAGGTGAATACTTGAGCAATGAATTCCTGGACTTCCTAAAAGAGAATGGGATTCTCTCTCAGCTGACTCCTCCATATACACCACAACACAACGGTGTATCTGAATGGAGGAACCGCACCCTATTAGATATGGTGCGCTCTATGATGAGCACAGCTGAGTTACCTATTTCCTTCTGGGGTATGCGCTAGAAACAGCCATACATCTATTGAATATGGCCCCCACCAAATCTGTGCCTACCACTCCATATGAGATATGGAAAGGGAAGAGACCATGTCTTAACTATGTAAAGATATGGGGTTGTCCAGCCTATGTCAAACGACAAAATCCGGACAAACTCGAGGCACGGTCTGTTCTATGCAAATTTGTAGGATATCCCAAGAATTCTCAAGGGTATATCTTCTACCACACTGAGGAACAAAGGGTGTTTGTTTCTCGGCATGCCACCTTTTTAGAAAAGGAATTTCTTGCAAAAGATATTAGTGGTCATGAGGTAGAACTGGAAGAGGTTCCAGCTACAAAAGCTGCAACAGAAGATCTGGTGGAACCAGAGGATTCGGTAGTTCCCGATGAACCCCAGCCACTCCGCCGATCTAGTAGTGTTCCTCACCCACCTGAAAGATACTACGGTTTTCTCATGGATGGTGGGAGCGAGAATTGCATCATGGTTGATGATGACCCAACTAGCTTCGAGCAGGCTATCACGAGTGGGGACTCAGTGAAATGGCTGGATGCAATGCGGTCCGAGATGGAATCCAGGTACACCAACAAAGTATGGACTTTGGAAGTTGCTCCTGAAGGGGTAAAACCCATTGGGAACAAGTGGATCTTCAAGAAAAAACTTGGTGTAGATGGGAAAGTGGAGACTTTCAAAGCTAGACTTGTTGCAAAAGGTTTTCGTCAAAGACCAGGTGTGGACTATGACGAAACCTTTTCTCCGGTGGCTATGCTTAAATCCATCCGGATCATGCTTGCCATCGCTGCATATCATGACTACGAAATCTGGCAAATGGATGTTAAGACCGTCTTTCTAAACGGTGATTTAGAAGAGTGCGTGTACATGACTCAGCCAGAGGGCTTCGTAGATAGTGGGAGCGGGAAGGTGTGCAAGCTGCTTAAATCTATTTATGGATTAAAGCAAACATCGCGGAGTTGGAACATCTGCTTTGACGTCGTTATCAAAGAGTTTGATTTCGTCAAAAACGTAGATGAACCTTGTATCTACAAGAAGGTGGCAGAGAGTAAGGTTGTCTTCCTCGTATTGTACGTGGACGACATACTCTTGATAGGAAATAACATTCCTATGCTGCAATCGGTCAAGCTCTTCTTATCACAAAGATTCTCAATGAAAGATCTTGGTGATGCCTCCTGCATATTGGGAATTAGGATATATAGAGATAGATCTAAACGGATATTGGGATTGTCCCAATCCAGGTACATTGACACCATACTAAAGAGGTTTAGTATGGAAGAGTCCAGACGTGGGTTTTTACCCACGATCCCAGGGCTCACTCTTTCCAAAGAGATGTCTCCCAAGACTGATTTGGAGAGAGCTCGCATGCAAGGGATACCCTATGCTTCGGCAGTAGGCTCTATCATGTACGCGATGCTATATACCAGACCCGATGTAGCATACTCACTAAGTGTAGTGAGTAGGTATCAAGCTGATCCTGGAGAGAGTCACTGGACAGATGTGAAGAGCATTCTCAAGTACTTGCGAAGGACTAAAGAGATGCTCTTGGTGTATGGTAACGGAGAACTCCAAGTGGAGTCCTTTACCCATTCGAGCTTCCAGAGTGATAAGGACGACTCTAAGTCGCAGTCGGGATTTGTCTTTACCCTTTATGGAGGGGCGGTTAGCTGGAAGAGTTCCAAGCAGGAAACCGTGGCAGACTCGACGATGGAGGCTGAATACATCGCTGCCAACGATGCTGCCAAAGAGGCTGTCTGGATCAAGAAGTTCATTACTGAACTTGGTGTGGTTCCATCCATTGAGCATCCAATACCTTTGTATTGCGATAACAATGGAGCGGTGGCTTTGGCCAAGGAACCCAGGTCCCATTAGCGATCCAGGCATATTCTGAGGCGGTATCACCTGATCCGGGAGATAGTTGATCGCCGGGAGATCGAGGTCAGGAGGGTTGACACGAAGAACAACACTGCGGATCCACTCACGAAGGCCATTCCCCAGATACAGTTTGAGAGACTCTTCGGGATGCTTAGTATGCGATACTACAGCAGCTGGCCCTAGTGCAAGTGGGAGATTGTTAGTTGTATGTATGCCCTAGAGGCCAGTATTGTGCAGATGATGTATATTATATTGGATGCTTGGACATATATAGAGAGGACTTTCTTGCTCGATATGATAGTATGCTATCTGGTTGCACTTTACTTTAACATGTATACTTGTCTCTTTATACTGTTTTATCGTTACATGTTGGTAAAGCCCTAAGGATGTGTACTTGACTACCTGGACTATGATGCGGATCATACTAGTGGGGACATGGTAGTCCATAAGTACATCCTTCAAGGTCCCTAGTCGTGGGTGTATCGAGACGGGGCATCGATATACCAGAGTAGACTAGCGTATACGCTTCTCGACCCATAAGATGGGCGATGGATGATCCCATATCCATTGGTGTTTGACATCAGAGATGGTATACAGGTGCTCAGTGGAGACTGGGTACACTGGACGGACTAGCCGAGAACTCCCAGATGGTATTATACCTCACGTCAGATGGCAGTTCTCTGGTGACACTTGTGCAGGTTAGTCTGTAGACCCGAGATCGTCATAGAGTCTTGTGTGATTCCCACTGTGCTTTGATTTCCACCTTACCACGTCCATGAGGGCGTGCAAAACGGTGGTTTTTGGGTACAGTCCTGAGTCACGTGGAGGCAATGAGCGATAGGAGGGGTTTCGTCTCTCCCGGTATTGGGGGTTGATGTTGCGCAGTGCTCGATTGGCCGTAACAGGGAAGTCCCTGGCCAGGGCTGATATAGAGATTTACTGGTAAGTGTTACCAGTAGTTTCTCGACCCGTTATGAGCCTCACATCGGCATGACTTATCGGTTATTGGGGTCTGACGTTTACCACCCCTAGACTTGATATGCGACATATCAGACGAGGAAACCGGACTGTACGGGAAGTGTTACCGGCAGGCTTTTACAGGAGTTGGAGCGGGCTTGCTTGCTGATCTTCTGATCGCTCAATACCCGGGTAGCCGTTACGTCCAGCTAGTACCGCTGACGGCTTGTGGGTGAGTGATGTGATCATCACCTACTGCCGGCGTATTGACGAGTCTTTAGAGTCCTACATAGAGGTTTTACTGGCTCAGGCAAAACGAAATAGGAGCGCATATGTGATATGTGCGGGACCGAGAATAATGCGTGTATGTGATACCGTATTCTATTCTCGCGACTTTTTGTATCGGTCGGTTATATATGATATGATCGGGTTATCGAATCAAGTGTTGATTCGATAAGTCGATGCGATGAATGTTAGTCGGTTATATGAGATATGACCGGATTATTAAGTCAAGTGTTGATTTAATAATTAAGTATATAATTGTATATTAGATATACTAGTTTACATTTACTAACACTTGTTCACTTTAGGGTTTTTCTCACATGAGCACAACTTTAATGTATATATGATATATATTAAAATTGTGTTTTCTTTTGTTGTATCATGGTTGATGATACACTTGACTTGGGTGTATGAGACATACACCATGCTATTTGTTATGTTGGGTTTTAACATTTAAAAGTAATTACAAAATTAGTGGTAAATTATAAAATGCATGAAGCTTGTGGAAGCTTGTGGATGCATTGACTAAAGTCCACTAAATTTGTTTTTACTTTGGGTTTTAACTTAACCTTAACACTTAGCCATGGTAATGTCTCTACAAGAGTTGGTATATGATACTCACTCACCACGGTTAGCCTTCTCACTTGATCATTATCCTCATTATTTTCTTTTGTTCATCTTCTTCTTCATTGAACAAGAGAAAAAGCTTGCTATGGTTTTGAAAAAAAGAGTGAAACTTTGTGAGAAATAAAATTCTAAAGAGAACCCACTTCCTATTTCTCCATCCTCTACTAGACTAGCACTTTAGTTTAGGGTGTTTACTTCACTAATTCTCAAGTTAGTGAAGTAGAAGCTTGAGTTGGCATCCCCTCGACGTAGATCATCTTCGGCCTCGAAGACTTCAAGCAAGGACGCGCCTTTCGCCTCGTGAAGCCATGCAAGGGTCCGGGAGAACCACGATCGCAGCGAAGGGACTTCAACAAGGAGCTAAAGAAGTGAAGGACCGATCCACAAAGGTTGTATTTCGTCTTCCCTTAGAAGTAAAGTCGTTTGCTTACTTATTGTTTCGCCTAAACTCTAGTATACGATCTTACTTAGGGTTGTTCGGCACATAAAAATTTAATTTTGGCATGGTCGATGCCTTGTAGAGCTTTGTTAGTGTGCCTCGTAACCCTACAGACACGATCATGGCACGAACACGACGGCAGTGAGCTCGACAGTGCGTATGGCGTCGAGGAAGCGAGCTCGGCAGTGCTGGCCTAGGATTGGTGGGTAGGGGAAAGTGAGCAGGTCGCGGGAGAGCTCGGGGCTGCAGGCGGTGAGCTCGGGGGCTGCAGGCGATGAGCTCAGGCGCTGCAGGCGATGAGAGCTGGTGAGCCGTGGATGCCCGGGCTGCTGGGAATCGATGCAGTGGCTCTGGCTCTGGCGAGGTTGGCTGAGGTGACGGTCGAAGCTCGGGCGAGGTACAGGGACGAGGGAGTTGGGTTCGTCGGCGAGATGCGGGGTCGGCACTGATGGTGGTGGGTGCTCGGGTTCGGTGGGTCTTGGAGATGAGGCGAGGGTGTTGGCGGCTGAGGTGCTAGGAGAGAGAAGAGGGAGCGTTGGGGGGCTCGGCGGCGGTGGTGGTCGGAGCTGGGAGGAGTTCGGCGACGTGAGGTAGGGGTTCACTTTGGAGGAGAACGAGGACGAGAGAGAGAGAGAAACAGAGAGGGAGAGAAGCAGAGAGGGAGAGATGAGTGAAGAGAACGGGGAGTGAGGAGGAGACGTTGGAGAGAAGAGGGGTCGTGGCTGTTGGAGATGGCCGGTTCTCAAGCGAGCGCGAGGAGCGGGAAGTCGTGGGGAGAACCATTGGGTCTTGGAGCTGTTGGGGATGAGCTGGTCGCGTGGAGGCAGGCGTGACGAACGCGGAGGCGAGCGGGCGTGGGTGCGGGTCTCGCGGCGCGGCGCGAAGGACGCGGAGGCGTGGGGTGACGCGAGGGAGGAAGGAATTGAGCGGGAAAAATTTAGGACGGGTGGGGAAGAGGAAGGTAACGGGTCGGGTCGGGTGAGGAGGAAAGGAGTTGGGCTGGGGGGATTATTGGTTTAATTCCTTATGTAAGGGAAAGAAAAAGGAAGTGGGCCGGGCCGATTGGGATTTATTATGTGATTTGTTTAGAATTTGTTTTGGTAAGAAAATGAATATGGAGGATGGGCTGGATTGGGGACAGGTGATTTATATATATATGTTTATTAAAAATTTGTTTGGGCTTTGATTTTTAACTGTTTTGGAAATTTAAATGCTAAAAATTTTAAACCACCAGTTTCAGGCAAAATTACAAGGAAAGAGAAAAAAGTTCGGGGGACCTGGGGAAAAGTAGAAAGATTTTATTGATGGGAACGGGGATTTACATCATACCCCCCTTACAAAAATTTCGTCCTCGAAATTTAAAAAGAGACAACGAAACATAGTACTAAACAAAGAGATGGGGAAAACATGCACGGATATCCTCCTCGCGTTCCCAGGTAGACTCTCCTGGAGAACGACCACCTTAAGAAACACGAACCAGTGGAATGCCCCTGTTCTTCAGCACTTTATCCTGACGATCGAGAATAGTGGTAGGCCGCTTCTCGTAGGACAAATCCGTGCCCAAAGCTAATTCCGAATAGTCCATAATATGGCTCTCATCCCGAACATAACGCCGCAACTGTGATACGTGGAAGGTATTGTGCACACCAGCTAGCGATGGAGGCTAGGCAAGTCGATAGGCCACCTCTCCTACTCGCTCTAGCACCTCAAAAGGTCCGATGAAACGGGGACTGAGTTTCCCGCAGCCTCCAAACCTGATAACTCCGCGGGTAGGGGAAATCTTCAGGAATACGTGATCTCCGACTTCAAATTCCAGTGCTCTCCTGCTGGTATCCGCCTAACTCTTCTGTCGATCCTGAGCCGTCTTAATGCGTTGTCTGATCATCTGGACCTTGTCGACTGTCTGAACAATAAGCTCGGGACCCAGTAATCTTCGTTCTCCCACATCATCCCAACAAACTGGGGATCGACACTTTCGCCCGTAAAGTGCTTCGAAAGGAGCCATCTGAATACTAGCCTGGTAACTGTTATTATAAGAAAACTCAACTAGATGCAGATGATCTTCCCAGGAACCCTGAAAATCCAACATGCAGGCTCTCAACATATCCTCGAGCGTCTGAATCGTATGCTCGGATTGTCCGTCCGTCTGCGGGTGATAAGCTGTACTGAACTTGAGGCGGGTACCCAAACTCTCCTGTAAGCTCCTCCAGAAGTGCGAAACGAATCTGGTGTCTCGATCTGACACAATGCTAACAGGGACTCCGTGAAGTCGCACTATCTCATGCATATATCTCTCTGCCAGTGACTCTATCGACTGTCCCACTCGGAAAGGTAAGAAGTGTGCAGCTTTCGTGAGGCGGTCGACGATAACTCAAATGGCGTTGTTGCTTCTAGGGCTCCGTGGTAACGCCGTCACGAAATCCATAGTAATGTGCTCCCACTTCCATTCTGGTAATATATATTTGTTTAGAATTTGTTCAAGTAAAACACTTTTACTGGAGGACGAACCCTATTGCAGAAATGACTTCCATTGTCGCTAATGATCGCTCGGGGGTGCCCAAACCGGGAGAAAATGTTTTCTTTAAGGAACCTAACGACAACCTTGTTGTCGTTAGTCCGGCTGGGCACAGCCTCGACCCATTTAGAGACGTAATCAACAGCTAGAAGGATGTACAAGTTCCCGAAAGAGCTGGGAAACAGCCCCATGAAGTCTATCCCCCAAACATCGAAAATCTCCACAACCAAGATCGGTTGGAGCGGCATCTCGTTCCTCCGGGATATCCGGCCCATGTGTTGGCACCGGGAGCAAGTCTTGCAATAGTCATGAGCGTCTTTGAAGAGTTGTGGCCAGTAGAAACCACATTGCAAGATCTTCTCAGCTGTCTTTCTGGGCCCAAAATGCCCGCCACACGCTTGATTGTGGCAAAATGACAGCACACTCTTGAATTCCTCATCAGGGACACACCGACAAATAATCTGGTCGGGACAGTACTTGAACAAGTAGGGTTCGTCCCAGTAAAAGTGTTTTACTTGGGATAAGAAGCGAAGTCTGTCCTGACTTGACCATTCGGTCGGTAGTAATCCCGTGGCCAAATAGTTCACAATATCTGCGAACCAGGGTTCGCACGATACTGTCAAGAGTTGTTCATCCGAGAAAACGTCGTTGATTGGAATTGGAAGCGAAGGCGAAGAAGGAAGTCGTGAGAGATGGTCGGCAACTACGTTTTCACATCCTCGTTTGTCCTTAATGACAAGGTCAAACTCTTGAAGCAAGAGGATCCAACGTATTAACCCAGATTTGGCATCTTTCTTCGCAAAAAGATGGCGCAGAGCTGAATGGTCTGTGTAGACAATGACTGGAGAGCCGATGAGGTAGGGCCTGAACTTTTCTAAAGCAAATACAACAGCCAAGAATTCCTTCTCAGTTGTTGTATAATTGAGTTGGGCGTCGTTCAGGGTTCGGCTCGCGTAATAGATTACGTGCGGCATCTTGTTGATATGCTGTCCAAGGACAGCACCGATGGCAAAGTCGGATGCATCGCACATAATCTCGAATGGGTGCGTCCAGTCAGGTGAAGAAAGAACGGGAGCAGAAGTGAGTGAGCGTTTCAGTGACTCGAATGCAGTCACACAGCTCGAGTTGAAGTCGAAAGGCGTGTCCTTGGCCAGCAAAAGCGTCAAGGGCCTAGCAATCTTGCTAAAGTCCTTGATAAACCGTCTATAGAAACCGGCATGGCCAAGGAAGGCTCGGATATCTCTGACGCATCGGGGAGGAGGCAGATTGGAAATGACCTCAATCTTTGCTTTGTCAACCTCTATGCCATTTTGCGAGATGATATGTCCTAAGACAATACCTTCACGCACCATGAAGTGGCATTTCTCCCAGTTCAAAGTGAGATTCTTGTCCTTACATCGGGTAAGGACAGCGTCAAGATGCAGCAAACACTCGTCAAAGGAGTCGCCGAAGATGGAGAAGTCATCCATGAAAATCTCCAAAAAATTTTCCACCATGTCCGAGAAAATTCCCATCATACACCGCTGGAAGGTAGCGGGCGCATTGCATAACCCAAAGGGCATTCGTCGATATGCAAACGTGCCGAAAGGACAAGTGAAAGTGGTCTTGTCCTGGTCTTTTTCGGCGATGGGGATTTGATTATAGCCGGAGTAGCCATCAAGAAAGCAGTAATACTCGTGTCCGGCCAATCGTTCGAGCATCTGGTCAATGAAGGGTAGCGGAAAGTGGTCTTTCCGCGTTGCGGCGTTGAGTTTTCTGTAATCAATGCAAACTCGCCACCCAGTTTGGGTGCGAGTAGGGATTAACTCGTTCGCCTCGTTGGTTATGACCGTGATGCCCGACTTCTTGGGGACAACGTGGATGGGGCTAACCCACTGGCTATCAGAGATAGGGTAAATGATACCACTATCTAGACATTTGACGATCTCCTTCTTCACAGCCTCCTTCATGACTGGATTAAGACGTCTTTGTGGATCCCGGGCTGGTTTGGCATCATCCATCAGATGAATGTGATGCTCAACGATGAGGGGACTAATCCCCTTGATGTCCGCCATGGACCAGCCAAAAGCTTGCCTGTTGCTGGGCAAGACCGCGAGAAGGGCTTTCTCTTGCTCTGGAGCTAGAGAAGCCGAAATGATGACAGGGAGGGTCTCGTTCTCACCTAAGTAAGCGTACTTAAGGTGAGACGGCAACGGCTTGAGTTCGAGCGTTGGAGGTGAAACGATGGAAGGCAAGACTGGTGCAAAGGTCTCGAACTCAAAGGACTCCAGCAAAGGTTCAAAGCGAGTGTAGGCAACCAAGTCGGATGGTTCAGGTAACTCATCCGGAAAGTCGAAGGATTCAAACTCGGGTTGTGCGCGACTAAGATCGTTCAAGAACGTGAAACACTCGTATTCGTTATCGGGCACAGAAACAGCAGCAGGTTCGAAGAGAAACGCACTAGTGGCGTCAAGATTATCATGATCAAACAGAAACTCCTCGAATTCACACTCTTCTGGTGTGATCTCCTGGATCGAGCAGACGTCCAGTATATGAGCATTAGATTCGGCGGGCTGATTCCCTAACCTAAAAATGTTGAGTTCAATCGTCATATTTCCAAAAGAGAGGTTCATTGAACCATTGCGACAATTGATCACAGCATTTGAGGTTGCGAGAAATGGGCGACCGAGTATCACCGGAATTTGATTCCGGGGGTTAGCTACAGGCTGTGTATCTAATACAATGAAGTCAACGGGGAATATGAAGTCCCCGACTTTTATCAACACATCCTCTAGCTCACCCCTAGGGTGGGTGATCGATCGGTCGGCCATTTGGAGAGTGCAGTGTGTGGGTTTCAACTCTCCGACGCCTAATTGCTCATATACTGAATATGGAAGCAGGTTAACACTGGCACCAAGATCTAATAGTGCGCGGTTGATGTTCTTATCCCCAATAGTAATTGAAATCGTAGGATAACCAGGGTCCTTCCGTTTTTGTGGTAAAGATTGGGTAAGGGCATCACTCACAGCACTAGCCAAGAAAACTTTCTTGGGTACCTGAGACTTCCTCTTTTTCGTGCACAAGTCCTTTAAGATTTTCGCGTAAAACGGGACTTGTTGGACAGCATCTAAAAGAGGAATGTTAATGTTAACTTGCTTAAATAACTCCAGAATCTTCTTCATTTGTGGATTTTGTTTGTTATACCTCAACCGGTTTGGAAATGGAACATTTTGAAAATTGGTTGAGTCTAAAGATGGAGGAGGAGATTGTGGAGTTGGAACGGATCCCAGAATAGGTGTCTTCGTGGAGTGAGAAGTGGGTCCGTTCAGAGCAGAAGAAGAGGGAGGGGAGCCTGTTGAAGAACGGAGAATAGGCTCAGAAGACGAAGAAGAAGAAGAAGAAGAAGAAGAAGCGGCCGGGGTGTCTTCGTTGATTCGTGCGCCAATGTTGTTTTGCAGCATCCTCCCCGATCTCAGTGTAGTCACGGCACTCACATTATGGTTTTGTTGTTCAAGAGCAACATGTGCATTATGTGGGTGACCGGGATTTGGAAGTGGCTGGGACGGGAGCTTCCCCTTCTCTCGCTCGCTTAAGGCCGCGTTCAGCTGTGCAATCTGGGCCTCGATGCTCTTGATGCTTTGCCCGTGTGCGGCAGTGTGTTGCACTAAAGATTGAATGGAAGACTGGATATTGGCGGTGGACTGAGTCGATTGTTTAACAAACGCCTCCAGACTTCGTTCGAGCGAGGAAACCTTATCGTTGTTCGACAGAACAAAGTTGTTTGGTGGAAAAGAATTGTTCGGTGCAAAATTGTTCGTCTGATTTTGAAAAGGTTGGGGTTGGAAGGGCTGCTGATACTGAGTTTGTTGTTGCGCTTGTTGTTGCGGCGGAGGGGCCCTTTGGAAATTGTTGCCTTGGAATTGATTCTGATTCTGATTCCAGGCGAAATTGGGATGGTTCCTCCAACCGGGATTGTAGGTGGAAGAGTATGGATCATTCCTCGGTCTTTGCTGGAATGCATTAACCTGATCCTGTCCTTGCGATGGTGGATTGTAAGGACACTCTTCGGTCAAGTGAGAAGGATCGGAACAACAAGCGCAGATGGTACGAAGGGGGAGAACAGGGGCAGGAGCAGGAGAAGAAAATTTGCTCTCTATTGCTTCAAGCTTTTTTGTTATTGCAGCCATTTCAGCTCTCATCGCAATAGACACATCAAGCTGGTGAATTCCTACCCTAGACTGACCGGTAAAAGTGGAGGTAGAAGAAGAAGAAGAAGAAGAAGAAGTCGGTCTGGTGCTCTCCCACTGTAGCGTTTGCTCCGCAAGGTCGTCAAAGAACTGCCACGCTTCCTCGTCAAATTTCGATAGGAAGTGGCCCTGACAGATGGTTTCCAGCAACTGCTTCGTTGCTGGGTTCAGTCCTTCGTATAAGGTTTGGCAGAGTTGCCATTTCTCTATACCATGGTGAGGACACTGAACAAGAAGGTCTTTGTATCGGTCAAAGCACTTCCAGAAGGGTTCAGAAGGAAGCTGGGAGAATTGGTTGATTTCATTTCGAATCCTTGCGGTTTTATGATTTGGATAGAATTTTTTTAGAAACGCTTTAACAAACTCGTCCCAGCTGGTGATTGAGTGGGAAGCGGTGCTATACAGCCATTTTTCAGCGAGATCGCATAAAGTGAACGGAATGACCCGTAGACGTATAGCATCGTCCGACAGCTGGGTGGTTTTCATCATGGCACAGACGTTTTGAAATTTGTTGATGAAGATATAGGCATCTTCAGATTCAAGGCCATGAAAACGTGGAAGCATGTTGATGAAATGGGGCTTAATTTCAAAGTTGTCCCCATTGGCCGGAGGAAGAGAAAGGCAGGTGGGAAGTGCAGAACGGGTGGGATAGAAACGATCCTGGAGCGCGATTCGCTGCGGCGCTACAACAGGCGGAGGTGGTGGGATATTGGTCTCCGTAGGAGGTGGAGCCAATCCAGCGGTGGTCAAAGAGATGTTCGGATTAAATCCCGACATCGCGGAAGAAGAGGTTAGTGAAGGTGAAGGTGAAGATGTATGAACAGAATTCCGGTCAACGTCGGAGTTGGCCGGCAAAGGAAGGGGTGAAAGAGGAGTGACGGAGTATCGACTTCGGAGTCGATCGCATAGTCGGTCGCGACTAACGTAACGCGGACTAGACGGGCGCTAATGTCCCGAGTCCAAGCGGACATACACTAACGAGTTTAGTATAGTCAAAACGGAGAAGGTGAGGGTAAGAAAACGTCAATGGAGAAAGGCGATGGGTGGTGGGTGAAAATGGATTTGGCGACAAAAGGCTAGTTTTTATAAAAGTTTTTGATTTTTTTTTTCTTTTTTTTTAGAAAGATTTTTACAGAAGTATGTACGGAAATACGGCTTAAGCAATCACAAACAAGATATGCATAATCACACCTAGATCTAGGGTAACCTAGGTCTACTAGACCTGCTCCTGAACTTGATTGTCGAAGTTAAACAGTGTCGAGAAACAGGCTTAAAAATACACTGATCACGAGGCCAGGTAAGTGCAGAGATAAGGGGAGGTTGTCCAACGCTTTCGCGAAGTTCCTTAATTAAATAACCCTTTCTCTTTCGGCGGTTGCGCCTTTAACACTTTTCTAGACACCCCGTAAACAATATACGGTTAAGCGAGGTTCTAAACACGGTTTATCTTCTCCTAATGAGCGCGAAGTCCTTAGGGCTGAAGTCTAGTATTTTTTAATTTACAATGGACAATGCATATGCTTTAGTGATTTTTGGGGTCCTGGGAAGGGTGATGAAATCCCCACCCAATCTGGATTGGTTTCAAGCCCCTTAAGTCCGTATTAAAGAAATGCAAAACAGTAACAAATCAACTGCAAACAATTTTTATTTTTGCGGCGCAAAGAATCCTGCACAAGAACAGTTTATTGGAAGGGGGAGAAGAATTTGCGAAAGAAGGCTGCAGAAAACACAGTTCAGTGGAGTCCAGAGGAGTGGAGAGAAGAGAGAGACTCACCAGAAAGAAAATGGTACCCTGAACCCTCCAAATGGCCGCGGATCCGCGGCCTAAGCTTGCTTATGCCGTGTTTCCGCGGCTGTTTTGGGGAGTTGGGGCTTCAGTTTTGCTGGGTGGGTTCTGTTGGGTGTCTTCTGCCTTTCTGGATGTGTGGAATTTTTATTTGCTCACTGTATCTGCTCCAGATTTTGACAGTAGACCGTTTGTTCCGTTTTGTCCGTCGCGGTGTAGCCGCGAAATGTGGGTCTATCTTCCCACGTCTTTGGCACTGTACTTGAACTCCGTATTTTCAACGTCCTTGGCGTCGATCTTGAACTTCGTATTTTCCTGCACACTTGCACAAAAACTAATCAAGAATAACAAGATGGTTTCTTTTACAAAGTATATTTTTTTCGTTTTTTTTTTATACTTACAAATTAACCCGAAATTACACAAAGAAATAAACTACCGTCTCCCCGGCAACGGCGCCATTTGATTGGTAGGATAAGTGCGTGTTCAAGTTCTAGTTTAAATACCGCAATCAAGACGGTTTCGCTTGTAGCTAGCCGGTTGAGTACGGGTCGCCCGCAGGGAGATGGGAGTCTTTTTCAAAGTGTTTTAACGAGTTAAGTCCTGTTTTTCAGATTTTGTTATGGTTATCTAAGTGTTAAGTTGATATTTAAAGAGAGCTTGTTAGGGTTAGGATTAGGTTAGTTTGAGTTAGGAGTCTCCACATCTTTCGTTGCCCCTCTTAATATCGGTGTTACGGTAATCGGCAACAACGGGGATTAGCACGACTAGGAAGGACTTTGCGAGTATAAGTAAGGCTTTCCAACGCATAAGTCTTCCTTTTGGTGCTTGTCCGTCCGTTCTTGGCTCTTAGCCATAACCTCCGGTTAATTCAACCACAACCGGTCTCACTACGGAATCACCGCTATCATGTAGGATAGGGTGCCGTAAGGAGCGGATTGTGGTTCAATTAACGGGAGTTGAATTAAGCTGTTGGGCAAGGAAAGAGTGAGAGAGATTTCCTTCTCTCAAACTTCCCTTATCCTACCCTAACAAGTATAAAACTACTCACACTTCATGATAAGGAAAAACAAAACAAAACAAAAGAGGAAGATAGAAAGAAGGAGATTAGAAGAATACGACTAACTATTTGCGACCTCACCTTGGCGAGCATCGAGCGTAAGTATCATGGTCGTATGAATGATAAAGAAAAAGAGAGAAGAAAGAAACAACAAGGAAATAACAACAACTACTTAACGAATTAAAATTACAACAATTAACAAAGTAAAGAGACAAGCATGATAATAAATGGTTCTTCTTTATTCATCACTCTTCACTCAAAAGCTCACTACAAGTTTAATGGAGAAGAGGTGAGAAGAGGAAGAAGAAAAACACTAAACCTAGGCAAAAATGAAAATACAAGAATGGACCCCTTCCTTCACAAAGTTCTGGGCTATTTATAGGCCAAAAAATGAAAACCTAGGGCAACCACCAGAACACCTGTACAATGACCAAAATACCCCCCAAAGCCTATCTTCTTTGGCGCCATAACGGCCGCGGATCCGCGGCCTAGACCCCCCTTTGGCCGCGGATCCGCGGCCCTTTGGAGGAGTTGGGGCTTCTGCTTTTTTGTGCTTCCCTGTTCTTCAGTGTACCTAATTCTGGTACATGTATTTTCTCAATTTGGCTCGACGATTTTTCCAGAATTTCTGTTGAGGGAAAGGTGGACTTTTTGTCAAGATTTTGTCATGATTGCCTCGAGCTCCGCGTAGATCTCTTGGATCTTGTGCTACCATTGAACCTTGTGCATTGATTTGACATTTTGTCTTCCTATTGGTATCTGGCAACATACGGATGAAGGGCGGAGACCGTGTTTTATCTGTGGTTGGCAGGAACCCGGATTTTTGTCGTGTTTTCCATAAATTTCACCGTTTTAGAACCGAGAAACTGTATCCTGCAATTGACTAGCAAACACGGCTCAAGAGTATCTACGGATATGCAATGTGATAAAAATTGGACGGTATGAAAATGTAAAAATCTGATATGAACAGTAACGCCGTCACGAAATCCATAGTAATGTGCTCCCACTTCCATTCTGGTATCGGGAGCGGTTGTAACAATCCTGATGTCCTCTGATGTTCCGCCTTCACCTGCTGGCATACCAAGCACCTGGACACGAACCGCGCAATTTCTCGCTTCATCCCGTTCCACCAAAAATGCTGCTTTAGGTCTCGATACATCTTCGTACCTCCCGGATGCACAAAGTAAGCTGAAGTATGAGCCTCAGTCAGTACCTCTTTACGAACATTCCCCTTGGGTACGCAGAGTCTGCTACCGAATCTCAGAGAACCGTATTCATGTATGATTAAGTCCGTTCTCAGCCCGGCTTCTACCTGTGCTCTGAACTTTTGCAATCGAGGATCATCCGCTTGTGCAGTCTTGATGCGATCCACAAGGGAAGACTGCACCTGTAGTTACCAAAATTGACTGATTGCGCCCGTTGTGACGACTTCAAGCTTGAGTCTCTGAAAGTCCTCAATGATGCTCCTCTGACTGGTCAACATCATGACCGTTGGCTTACGACTGAGAGCATCTGGTACAACATTTACTTTCCCCGGGTGATACTGAAGGTCCAAGTCATAATCCGCCATCAGTTCTAGCCATCGGCGCTGCCTCATGTTTAGTTCTTTCTGAGTGAAGACGTACTTCATACTTTTGTGATCTGTGTACACCTCCACCTTCTCGCCCAATAGATAGTGCCTCCAAATCTTCAACGCAAAAATCACAGCATCTAGCTCCAAGTCATGCGTAGGGTAGTTCCTCTCATGATTTCTCAGCTGTCGAGAAGCGTAAGCAACCACTCGACCGTGCTGCATCAGAACACAGCCTAATCCCTTCCCTGAGGCATCACTGTGTATCACCAAACTACCGGAATCATCTGGTACTGTAAGAATAGGCGCCGTGGTTAACTTCTGCTTCAGTGTGTCAAATGCCTGAGTACACTCCTCTGTCCACGTAAACGGTACATCCTTCCATGCCAGCCTCGTCAACGGTTCAGCGATTCTTGAAAAATCTTGGACGAACCTCCAATAATATCCCGCCAATCCCAGAAAGCTTCTGATCTTGGCCACTGATTTCGGCGTTGGCCAATCTCTGACAGATTCTATCTTTGCCGGGTCTACTGAGATGCCTTCGCCCGAAACAATGTGTCCCAATAACTGAACCTTGTCGGGCCAGAATTCACACTTGCTCAATTTCGCATACATCTTCTCTTCCCGAAGAATTTGTAAAACCGTGCACAAATGCTCGACATGCTCCTCCCGGGTCTTCGAGTAGACTAGTATGTCGTCGATAAATACAACGACAAACGTGTCCAAGTACTTTGTAAACACCATGTTCATCAAGTCCATGAATATTGCTGGAGCATTGGTAACACCGAACGGCATCACAAGGAACTCATAATGTCCGTATCGGGTCCTGAAAGCCGTCTTGCATATATCCTCGGCTGCTACTCTGATTTGATGATATCCAGAACGGAGATCCAACTTCGAAAATACCTTGGCCCCACTTAGCTGATCGAATAATTCGTCGATGCGCAAAATTGGGTACTTGTTCTTTATTGTGACTTTGTTCAGCTCCCGATAGTCTATACACATCCGCAGCGATCCATCCTTATTCTTTACCAACAGAACTGGTGCACCCCACGGTGAAACGCTCGGCCGGATAAATCCCTTCTTCAGGAGTTCTTCAATTTGCTTCTTCAATTCTGCCAACTCCACCGGTGTCATTCTGTACGGGGCCTTAAAAACTGGTACTGTACCTGGAGTCAAATCGATCGAGAATTCCAAGACGCGTGGAGGTGGTAGACCTGGTAAATCTTTAGGAAACACGTCCAGGAAATCCCGAACAATCTCTGGGGCTGGGCTTTCATCGATCTCCATAGCTGTCAACTCTTTTGGCTTGGCTCTATACTTGGTTGGCTCCAAAGATTCGCCCCCGCCTTCGAAGATAAACTCTGGGTGATTAGGAATGCGGAAATTCACATTTCTCGCTCGGCAATCAATTATTGCATGGAATGTACTCATCCAGTCCATCCCGAGAATCGCATCATAACTGCCAGACCCGATTAAAAGGAAATTCGCATAGAATTCCCTGCCGCACACTACCACCGGACATAAGCTACACTCTTGATTGGACATAATAATACCATTACCCGTATGTATCTCCCAACCCTTGGTTAACGGCTTGTGAGGTATAGAGTGTGTGTGGACAAACCGCGTGGAAATGAAAAAATGCGAGGCACCCGAATCAAAAAGAACTCTAGCTGGTACAGAATAAACGAGGATGGTACCTGTAACCATATCTCCAGAAGCCTCTGCCTGCTCGACGGATAGGGTGAAAGCCCGTCCTTGATTCCGACCTGAAATAGTCTGTCTCTGATCGAAGGACCGCTGCTGGGGCACCCGAGGTAGACCCCTTTGGGCTGATGCGCCATACGACGGTCGTTGTTGCTCGAACCCTCCTTGCAGCTCAGATCTCTGTGGACACCCGTTGATCCTGTGCTCGCTGGATCCGCAAATCAGGCACTGCCCCTTAGCTCTGCGGCAATCTCTCTGCATGTGTCCCGGCCTCTGACAATAATCGCAACATAGGGCCCTCCGCTGCGGCTGCTGAGGTGAGAAGGTACGTTTCATCTGTGTGGCACCTGGCCTGTGAACTGGGATGCCTCCACGGGGTGGGATGGTAGGCCGTGTCGGAACTACGTAGGGTCTTCGGTCCATTGATCGTTGGCCCTTGTCCTTCTCTGCTAGTATTTCCTGTACTCGGGCAGCGTTCAAAACTTGGGCGAAAGTTGGTAGGTCGAGCGACGCGATGAGTTGTTGCAGTTCAATATCGAGCCCTTGCTGGAAACGTCTTGCCCTGGCAGATTCGATAGCTACCATGTACGGTACGAAGCGACTCAGCCGATTGAACTCTGCGGCGTAGACATCCACTGAGCGTCCATTTTGCTTCAACATAATAAACTTTTCCTCCATCTCGGCCTTGGCAGTAGCCGGAAAGTAATGATCCAGGAAGCACGTGGAGAACGTGTCCCATCCAATAGGCTTCTCTAGCCGGCTCTCCTCTACGGACCACCACGTGCGGGCCTCGTCTTCTAGTTGAATCTTCACTACGTTCACTCTGTCGTCGTCAGGAATTCGAGCGGCAGTCAAGAGGTTCTCTACGTTGATGAGCCATTGCTCGGCTTCAAGTGGACTAGCTGATCCTGTGAACACTGCTGGATGGAGCCTCCTAAAGTCTGAAACGTTACCAACCCTAGCCTGTGCGATCGGTACAAGCGCGCCCTCAGGGGCGGCGGGAACAGCCGTAGATCTCTCCAGGGCGGTAATTGCGGTCTCCTGTACCGCTTTCAATCCCTCGGTCAGAAGATCGGTTTTCCTCTCTTGGGCTTGGGCCAGGGTCGTCAGTGTGCTAAGGATCTTCTCGGTACGATCGTGGTGACCGGCACCCGAGGAGTTGCCTGAGGAGTCCATATTCCTGAAAGATCAACAAAAATCAGATTCAAGCAAGGCTACACAATGATTCAACGATGATTAGGAAGTGAGGAAGAATGCAATAAGGCATACGGTAAGGGTGCAACTCAATCTAGAGGTCCCTCCGCGGAACCGTAATTTCATCCAAAACCTGACTCTAATACCAACAAAACAATGTCACACCCCGCTTCCTAAAATACGGGATACGAGGGATGACTAGGCCAGCCATGCTCCTACGATCAGGGAATACTCCCGCCGTAGTCACACTCCGGCTTCTAGCATTACATGGTAGTTAATAAACAGTGCTTGAGTAAAGGAGAAATCATAGTTCACGACTTTATTACATTGCAATTTAAAAGAATTCGAGGTACATTTATTTCACAAAATAAACAACTAACCAGTAACAAATGCTGAAATCAAAGAAAGTAGCACTGGTGGTGCAGTCTGGATCTCCGCAATCTCGAAAGGTAAGTCCTGCTCCTGGGTTGGATCCACTTCGTCCTCTAAGCATGCACACTCAGGTCGTCAGGGCGACACACATAGCAATAAATATGTATAATAGGTGTGCAGTAGTATTAAACATGGGGGGTACAATGGATAGCAGTACATATATATAATCACATCAACTGAAAATGAATGGTGCACTATGAGTAAGATGTCGGTGAACTAAGCAAATGTATATGTCACTACTTAACGGTCATTAAGTCCATGAAATCAATTGGTGGAGAGGATACTCGTGTTTAACAAGGGTCTCGTGCATGCCCGAGACTACGGTCCACTGTGCCCGGGACATAACCCTGTCAGCCGTGCCGCTAGGCCCACGACCTAAAGTATGTATATGTATATAAGTATCACTGATAGCGAATGATCATCCTCTAATCACTGTACCTCACTAAATACGAGTTCAATTCCACCTTGATTTCCCCATTTCCCCAGGTTATGGTCTGTATTCACGAATTAGATAAGTTGTGGATAATACGTATCACTGTCGTTTTCAAATACTTTTTCCACTTATCAATATCACTGTCGTATTTGCCACAACTCAATCACTAATCATTAATATACCGACAATGCAAATGATTCACTATGCGGAAGGTATAACTCAAGCATGAGAAAATATGTAGAAATGCACTGAATAGGTATTCGTTACACTACAACGTCTAATGCCTTATAACTTTCAAAATTCATGGTAAATCATACGCTTAGAATTGGCAAAAACAATATAAATGGAGTATGAAGCACACTTTATTGTCTAAGCAATGAAATTTATTTCAGGTCAATCGGAGTTCAGGTTAGAGAATTATCATCGTTTGAAGGCAGCGATCAATTTCTGAGATTCCAGTTCCAGAACTGGAAGCCCAACTTCGAGCGCAGTTTATCAGTAATTGTGTGCAGATTCAGCTTTTGTCCTAGTTGAATAAAATTTAGTTCTGCCAGTTAAGTTTCCAACGCACCAAATTTATTATCAATCGCACCTCTACATCAGAAGTTATGTCCAGATTAAAGTGACAATGTACCGAACCCTTCTGCAGAAACTGCAGAATGCAGTGACATTCTAAAATATAACTTAAATGCCAAACGGCCGTAAAAATGCAGGGGACCGATTTCAGGTGTTAGATAATTAAGTTATCTACGCTACCATATGGGGCTCCGTGCATTTTCATTTTCAAACAAGTGTGTACAGGTACTCAAAATTCGGGTTCCCCCATAGATAGTTTCCCCGGACCGCAGTCCAGAATTTCGTCCCCCATCATTTTCAGGGTTGTGGGATTTCATTATTCTAAAACTAAATACACATGGTTATAGGCCATCTCGTTAGGTTCGATACGAGCCCTGGAGCATCATGATTGGAATTATAATCAAATAACTACAAATTTTACAACGTGGGATGTACGTTGATTTTCAGATTTTGCCGTAACCAATCGGAATTTCATTTTACGTTCGGTGCCTTATCAATTTGATGCCGATATCTTAAATGTCATTCGTTAACCTCAATCGGAACTTTTAATAATGAAACTTGGGGATTTTAATGGAATAAACGCATCACACACTCGGTACGTGTACGGGGATGTTATCTATTCGTTCAACCAAGCATCGTATCACACCCAATTAAACCGTTAAACTACAATTTCTAACTACACCATTACATAGCATGAATTTAACAAGTGAAAGGGGCTTCACTTGCCTGAGACGATCGTGATGACGACAAGGGCTAGCGCGACACGGACACAATCACGGCACGAACACGACGGCAGTGAGCTCGGCAGTGCGTATGGTGTCGAGGAAGCGAGCTCGGCGGTGCTGGCCTAGGATTGGTGGGTAGGGGAAAGTGAGCAGGTCGCGGGAGAGCTCAGGGCTGCAGGAGGTGAGCTCGGGGGCTGCAGGCGATGAGCTCGGGCGATGAGAGCTGGTGAGTCGTGGATGCCCGGGCTGCTGGGAATCGATGCAGTGGCTCTGGCTCTGGCGAGGTTGGCTGAGGCGACGGTCGGAGCTCGGGCGAAGTACAGGGACGAGGGAGTTGGATTCGTTGGAGAGATGCGGGGTCGGCGCTGATGGTGGTGGGTGCTCGGGTTCGGTGGGTCTTGGAGATGAGGCGAGGGTGTTGGCGGCTGAGGTGCTAGGAGAGAGAAGAGGGAGCGTTGGGGGGCTCGGCGGCGGTGGTGGTCGGAGCTGGGAGGAGTTCGGCGACGTGAGGTAGGGGTTCACTTTGGAGGAGAACGAGGATGAGAGAGAGAGAGAAACAGAGAGGGAGAGATTAGTGAAGAGAACGGGGAGTGAGGAGGAGACGTTGGAGAGAAGAGGGGTCGTGGCTGTTGGAGATGGCCGGTTCTCACACGAGCGCGAGGAGCGGGAAGTCGTGGGGAGAACCGTTGGGTCTTGGAGCTGTTGGGGATGAGCTGGTCGCGTGGAGGCAGGCGCGACGAACGCGGAGGCGAGCGGGCGTGGGTGCGGGTCTCGCGGCGCGGCGCGAAGGACGCGGAGGCGTGGGGTGACGCGAGGGAGGAAGGAATTGAGCGGGAAAAATTTAGGACGAGTGGGGAAGAGGAAGGCAACGGGTCGGGTCGGGTGAGGAGGAAAGGAGTTGGGCTGGGGGGATTATTTGTTTAATTCCTTATGTAAGGGAAAGAAAAAGGAAGTGGGCCGGGCCGATTGGGATTTATTATGTGATTTGTTTAGAATTTGTTTTGGTAAGAAAATTAATATGGAGGATGGCCTGGATTGGGGACAGGTGATTTATATATATGTTTATTAAAAAATTGTTTGGGCTTTGATTTTTAACTGTTTTGGAAAATTAAATGCTAAAAATTTTAAACCACCAGTTTCAGGAAAAATTACGAGGAAAGAGAAAAAGTTCGGGGGACCTGGGGAAAAGTAGAAAGATTTTATTGATGGGAACGGAGATTTACACATGAGATGTGTATATGCGATATCGCAATTATTGGCGTTGAGTGCAAGTGGGAGATTGTTGGATATAAGTGCCCTCAAGGCAATTATCATAGTTGCAAGAATGAAATTACTGAATTTGAGAAAGGCCTATACCAAGAACAGTCTTACTCTAGATAATAGTGTGCTATCTGGTTCGTCTTTATGTGTCATGTGAATGCGTAATACTAGTTATCACATATCGCAAATACATGAGATAAAGCACATAGGATCTTTGCTTGACTACCAGGATTATGATAAGGATCATACTAGTGGGGCATGGTAGTTTATAAGCACATCCTTAAATGTCCCTAGTCATAGAAATATCGAGACAGGGCATCGGTACTCCAGTTTAGACTAGTGTATACGTTTCAAGACCTTGTACGGGGCGATGGCTGATCCCATAGCCATTGGTGTTTGACACTGATAATTTTATACAGGTGCTCATTGGATGAGTTATACTGGACGGACTCGTCAAGACTCCTAGATGGTATTATACCAATGTTAGATAGTAGTTCTCTGGTGATATAAGTACAGGGTAGTCCCTAGACCTGAAATCGCCACAGTGTCTCGTGTGTGTTCCCACTGTACTTAGATTACTACCCTACCACGACTCTACTGAGTCGTGCAAACAGGTTTTAGTTGGGTACAGTCGCGAAGCACATGGAGGCAGTGAGCGGTCGAGGGAATTCATCACTCCCGGTATTGGGAGTCGATATCGCACTGTGCAGGACACGACTATAGCCAAAAGTCCGTGGCCACGGCAGTAAAGATAAACTGGTAAGTGTTACCAGTTTATCTCTTTGGTTATGAGTCCTCTGTCAGCACGACTTATCGGGTTATTGGGGGTCTGACAGATTCCACTTCCCAGACCCGGTATGTGATACTCTTTGACTAAAAGACCGGACTGTACGGTGACTGTCACTTATAGACTTTATTGGGTCTGGATGAGTTCGCTTGTCGACCTGCCTTTATTTTTCTCATACTTGGGTAGCCGTTATGTACAGCTAGTGCCACTGACGAGCTTATGGGTTAACTCGAAAGGGGTTGAATCTGAAAGTGTTTCAGATTCAATCGGATACGATCCTGTATAACCTACTGCTAGCGTGTTCACAGGTCTTTAGAGTCCCGCAACGAAAGTGCCTGTCCAGGCAAAACGCGATGTGACATACGTATAGGGATACGCACATGAATTCGATAAAATATGTATATTGGATATACGTGTTCAATCGAACGACTGTTATACTAGCCGGTTTCAAAGCCGGAATACCAAGTCAAGTGTCGACTTGATAACCGTATTGATGATACGATTTCTATTATTGTGTATATAATACACACACTCTCTACAGTATATGATACTGAGAAGATATTGATGGCAGTCTGTATATGTGATACATGATGTGTACGTGTATAGGATACATGTACTAATACTTATTTAATATGTATGTATTTGATATATATATTAATTCCCACTATTATAAATTAAGTATAAATAAATATACAAATATATATATATATGTAAATGTGTGTGTGTGTGTGTATATTAATGTGTGTGTGTGTATAATATATTTAATTAAAATGGTGGGGCCCACCCTCTCTCTTATGTGTTCACACATACATGAGAAAGAGTGGGAAGGGGGATAGGTGTCATAGTTAATACATGACATGGTTGAAAAACTAGATGACACGTTTCATTTTTGTTTCTAACAAGCCATCACAAAATAAAACATTTTCTTCTTCCTCACAACATGAGCTCAAGCTCTCTTGAAAATGGCAAGTGTTGCCATTGTGAGATTTTGTTAAAAGTATAGACTACCCAGAATTCACATCGCCTTTCTCCACGCCTAGAAAGCCTCTGGAGGAAGCCTCTCCGATCGACGACGGAGTTGGAGCTCGGGCAGTCCGTTTTCAACGCGGATCGTCTACGGCGAGGCAGTCGGCGTGCAGACATATTCGGAAGCTCACGAAATTTAGACGGGGTCTTCCAGGATCAGCCAGACACGCTACAAAGGTTGTAGAACCTCTGAACTCTTTCTCTTGCTCTTTATCTTTAGCTAGAAACTAGTGATTGGACGATTTTATCGTACGGTCGATCGTGCTCCTACGGAATTTTTGTTTTCCGATCAGTCCCGCTTCCGCTGCGCGCACGCGTGGGGCGTGCCCATCCTTACAGCGCACATGCCAAGTATTGAGTATTAAACAGGAGAAATATTTACTTGCGCATGCAAATCATAATAAAAGCAGGAATCCAATTGTCATAGTTATCTAGTTGTCAAGAATCGTTGTATGCATTATTGCTTGGTTAAATATATACCTAACTATATTTATAATAGTGTTTTACGATGGTTAATTATTATAAATTAAATTGGATCAATTAAACTATATTCAGTTCTACTTTTTCCCAACATTTATGAATTGTAACTATACACGTAATAATGTTAACTAAGTAATCCAAAATATGGGTTTTCTATATGAAACTATGTATTGGCGACAATATATACGTAGATATAAATAACTAGCAGGTATTAGTGTTATTAAATAATAAAATACAGACTTCCTTTATAAAATTGTATATTAATAATAAATTGCTTCACTATTAACATATGTATGTTATATAAATAGATATATTTTGGTATGGATAGAGTAGCATGTTGCAAGATAAACTTGGCTCCGAACGGTATAAAATAACGACAACACACAGATATCCATGCCACGAACACCAATCGACGACCACGACGTGAAACACGACGCAATCAAAGTCTCGGCCTGAACTTGGACAATTGCGACAATGGAACGGTGTTAGGGCTGGCTGCTTGGTCTGGAACTCCAGAGACTCGGGGTTCTGGGTGTAAAGGAGAAGGTCACGATGAAGGCGAAGGAGAAATGGTCTCGGTTTGTAGTGGTAGCAACGAGGTAAGATGATGACAGCGGTGATGGGTTCTTGGTCGGGTGAAGGTCTGGGTTTGTGAGTAGGTGATTGGTGCTGTGAGTTAGGGATGGTGACGACGACGACGAGATAGGCGAAGTGGAGGAATAGTGTGCAGGCATCGGCGACGAGATGAGGAAGGAGGTGCGGTGGGTTTTCGCGAGGTTATGGATGGTTGTAGGGAAAAGATGAAGAGGGAGAGAACGACGAGGAGGAGGAAGGAGACGACGAGCAAGAAGATGGTGACGGCGAGGCGAGGTTGCAGCCGGCGATGGAAGGGTTGGGTTCGGTGAAGGCTAGGCTCGGTTAAGTTTTGAGGTGTGAAAACGAGAGACATGACGATGATGGTGGTGGTCACGGTTCACGCGAGGACAGTGAGGTTGTCAAGAGGAGAAGGAAGGCGTAGGTTTGAACGAGGAGGCATCGGCGGTGAAATCGGGGAAAACGAGAGGGAGTAAGACGGAGAGAGAACGGAGAGAAAGAGATGGGAAGAGAGGGGGGGAAAGTTTTGCTTATAAAAAGAATATATAAAGTGTTTGTGTGTGTGTGTATAGTAAGTTATAGGTTAAGTTATAAATATATATTATAATATAATTATAACTAATAGTACATAGATAGTATCAAATTTCGGCCAATCTTTACCAAAATTTCATCAAAAATATATTTTGAAAAATAATAGTTTTACGCAATCTTTTAAATCATAACGCAAGAATATAATTTAAATAAATTCTTACCCCTAATATAAGATTTAAAAGGATTCGCAAGAATATCTAGATTTAATAAATATTAGGTATTAGACATATTGAGATTTAAATGTAAAACATAAAAGCAAAATAAGATATGAGATGGTAACCATATGATGACAGTTAATGTATATAAATTATCCTTAATTTGTGGCTGCCAAAAGACACACACACACTACATTCTTTGCGATAAATATTAATAAAATATAACCTAACATCATAATGGGTTTCACACATACGGGTCGGGTCGATAACTATCTCTACCATTTGAATTGATCGCAAAACAAAACAATAAAATAAGAGAAATATAAAAAAAGTTTTAAAATACCAAGTAATATCGTATGACCGTACAAGGGTGTTACAGTGCGTATTTGCCTCACATAAGAAAGTGTTTCACTGGACCATTACCCTAAATCACCATATTAGGAGAAGCAAAACAAAACCCTTGATATCCGTTTTATAAGAAAAACCAACTTTTTAATTTCTCTCTTATTTAATTTGTGCATTTTTTATTTTAATTGCAATTTTATTTAATTTTAAATCAAATCTTTTTTCTAAACTTGTAATTAAAATTAGTTAAACACACATCTCTGTGGATCGACCATCAAGTATTACGATTGCACCACTGTATACTTGCGGTTTAATTTGGAGCACTATAAAAATCCTCATTAGGGCACGAACGTTGTCATGCCCCGCTTCCCAAAATACGGAATACGAGGGGTTGACAAGGTCAGCTGTGCCCCTACGGTCAAGGAAACATCCTGTCGTAATCACACTTCGGCTTCTAGCTTTACGTGGTAATCAGTAATCAATGCACGGGTAATGAGAGATGCAGCCACTAAATCAAAACAGATACAAAAAAAGCTAACCAGATAGAGATCAAGGAAAGATGGCGCTGTCGTCACTGATCTAGATGTCCGCAATATCCTCAAGGTACGACAGGTTCTAATCCGAGCCAAATCCACTTCTCACTCTGAGCATGCACATTCAGGTCGTCAGGACGACAAATATAGCAATAAATATGTATAATAGGCGTGCAGTAGTATTAAACATGGGGAGTACAATGGATTGCAGAACATATATATAATGACATCAACTGAAAATGAATAGTGCACTATGAGTAAGACGTCGGTGAACTAAGCAATGTATATGTCACTACTTAACGATCATTAAGTCTATGAAATCAATTGGTGGAGAGAATACTCGTGTTTAACAAGGGTCTCGTGCATGCCCGAGACTACTGTCCACTGTGCCCGGGACATAACCCTGTCAGCCGTGCCGCTAAGCCCACGACCTAAAGTGTATATATATATATATATATATATATATATATATATATATATATATATATATCACTGATAGCGACTGATCATCCTCTAAATCACTGTACCTCGCTAAATACGAGTTCAATTCCATCTTGATTTCCCCATTCCCTCATGTTATGGTATGTATTCATGAATCAGATAGGTTGTGGATGATGCGTATCACTGTCGTTTTCAAACACTTTTTCCACTTATCAATATCATTATCGTATTTGCCACAACCCAATCACTAATCATTAATATACCGACAATGCAAATGATTCACTATGCGGAAGGTATAACTCAAGCATGAGAAAATATGTAGAAATGAACTGAATGGTATTCGTTATACTATAACGACTAATGCCTTATAACTTGAAAAATTCATGGTAAATCATACGCTCAAAATTGACCAAAACAATATAAAGGGCGTATGAAGCACATTAGATTATCTAAGCAATAAAATTTATTTCAGGTCAATCGGAGTTTAGGTTAAAGAATTATCATCGTTTGAAGGCAGCGATCGATTTCTGAGATTCCAGTTCCAGAACTGGAAGCCCAACTTTGCGCGCAGTTTATCAGTAATTGTGTGCAGATTCAGTTTTTGCCCTAGTTGAATAAAATTTAGTTATGCCAGTTAAGTTTCCAACGCACCAAACAGATTATCAATCGCACCTCTACATCAGAAGTTATGTCCAGATTAAAGTGACAATGTACTGAACATTTCTGCAGAAACTGCAGAACGCACTGACCTTCTAAAATACGATTTATATACGAAACGACCGTAAAAATGCACGGGACCGATTTCAGGTGTTATCTAATTAAGTTATCTACGCTACCATATGGGGATCCGCGTCTTTTCATTTTTAAGCAGGTGTGTACAGGTGCTCAGAATTAAGTTTCCCCCATAGATAGTTTCCCCTGACTGCAGTCCAGAATTTCGTCCCTCATCATTTTTCAGGGTCGTGGGATTTCATTATTCCAAAACTAAATACATAGGGTTATAGGCCATCTCGTTAGGTTCGATACGAGCCCCGGAGCATCATGATTGAAATTATATTCAAATAACTATAAATTTTACAACGTAGTATGTACGTTGATTTTCAGATTTTGACATAACCATTAGGGATTCCATTTTACATTCGGTGCCTTATCGATTTGATGCCGATATCTTAAATATCACTCGTCAACATCAATCGGAACATTTAATAATGAAACTTGGGGATTTTAATGGAATAAACGCATCACGCACTCGGTACGTGTACGGGGATGCTACCTATTCGTTCATACAAGCATCATATCACACTCATTTAAACCGTTAAACTACAATCTCTAACTACACCATTACGTAGCATGAATTTAACAAGTGAAAGGGGCTTCACTTGCCTTTGGCGAAGGTGGCACGGCAGCGACGACGATGGCGGACAACGCGACACGGGCACGATCACGGCACGATCACGACACCACACGCGCACGCGGCTTGGCACAACGTGGCACAGGAACTTGGCGCGGCGTGGCACGGGGACTTGGCGCAGTTGCAGATGCTTGAGGATTCCTCATATCGTCGGTTGGGGGATTTTGGGTTGGAGAGGGATTACGATATTGCGTTCTCGAGCCACGATCGGTTGCTCGATGCGGAATATGAAGCCGGGAGAATAATGGCGGCGTATTCGATACTGTGTAGGATTAAAGCAAAAGGAGGGGTGGTGGATAAAAAGGGCTGTGCAGCTGTTATTAAAAGTCTGAATGAGCAAGGGAACACGGAGCAAGCGGACATTTTGATGGCATCCACTCTTCTTTTAATGGCAACATACTCACAGGATTCATGTATGATTCAATGTATCTATAGATTGAAGATTTGCATAAAACAGTCATATAAGTATAATAAAATAATATCTATCAATTGTTAACTTGTGATTTATATAGTAAATATACCTTTATTTGCGATAGTACTCATCTACAAATTCTTCCCAATTTATGTTTCTCGTTCCTGAAAGCACTGTGATAGCATGCATGCAAGGTATTCCAGTCATCTGCCATCTTCTACAACTGCAATCTTTCTGTTTGATGTTCACAAGCTTTCTGAAGTTTCCATCACTAAGTTCATATTCCCAAACACCAGCTCTAACTACAGTATGCCCTGTGACTTCTCTTGTACTCTTTGTTATGTATTCATTTACCCTTGGCTGTTCAAATGCCCACCGAAACTCAAAGCAGGTTTAAGTGAAGATTCCCGGCATTGGACCCTCCAACTTGTTATTTAAGGTCCCTCATCAGGATCATATGGAGACATGTACTGCCCTGGGAATTCCCGGACATGTTTCCGATGCACAAGCAATAGCATTCAGCTTCCCACACCAAGCAACATCACTTAAATTACGGCAGAGCTCAGGGACGCTCATCTTATGCCGCAGATTCGAAGGCGGCTGGTTGAACCTGATCCTAAACACGGTGTCCGGGGCCGGCGGCGGCCCGTATACGGCGTCCATGGGCAGGAGGGTGTTGGGGTTCTGGGTTGTGGGGTTCTGGGTTCGTTGTCGGTTGCGGGGAATATGGGTTCGGGAAAGAGAGGCGGTGAGGAGTTCGAGGAGAGGAGGCGAGTTCGAGGGGATGAACAGAGGGGGAAGGAACGGGTGATGAGGAGGGTGTTGTGGGAGTCGCGGAGGCGTGGCGAGGAGGAAGGGCAGTTGCGAGGAGTACGGGGTCGCGGAGGCATTGCGCGAGGGAGGCGGGAAAGAGAAGGAGTGGGAGAAGAAGGGAGTGAGGAGAAGAGGGTTACGGGTCGGGTCGGGTAGGTTTAAGTTTGGGTTGAGTGAGATGGGCCATGTGCTAAGAAAAGAATTAGGAAAAATAATAAATAAAGGTTAGGCTTTGGGTTGAGGAAAAGAGTTAGGAAATATTTAATTAAATAAAGGTTTAGTAAATTAATATTAGAAAGTGAAGGAAGTTATTTATAGGAAATATTCTAATAGAAAAATTCTCGGGAAACTTTTATTTATATATACAGGAAATATGTTCAAAGAAAATTGGGTAGTACAAACGCAAAGGGCGCGAGAGCGCAAGGCAGAGGTGCTATTTGACCCAATTCTGATACCATATAAAATATTTAAAAAGATGTAATTTAGAGTTTGAACTTAATTGATTTATATTGAATCTCAAAGATGTATATATACACTTTACATGATAAAGAAACAAGAATAAAATCTTTCCTAACTAACAAAATCAAAAAAGTTATAAAAAGATTTATAATCATGAAACTCTACATGAGTTATGGAAATCTTCGCTAACAGTGGGGGGCTAATTTTCAGCGCTATTAAAATGTATAACCAGCATGGGCAAGTATTTGCAGGGAAAATTATTTTAAGTCCCTTATTTAGACTCGTCTACCATATAACTCAATCTTAATGTCTGTTCCGTCGAAACCTAAGGCTTAATGTTATATTTGTACTCTTGCTATATCCGGTCTAGAATATTTTTCTATTTTGAATTGTAAGCAACCACATGTAATAGATTCCATGTCATTTCTCAAGATTGGCCTAATGCAATATCCAAGTCCCTGATAACAAGGGGACGTACATAATACATAATAGCCTAAATTGCGGAAATGCATACATCAACTTTCATGAGCTAATTTAATTACAAACAAATACCATAAACCATCATCCCCGATTTCAACTAAATACCAAAAACGTTTCTTCCGTTTGCAAATGTTATATTTAACTACCACGTAATCAATATTTGACTTGTTTTCCCCATTTTCCTTATGTTCTTAGGCTGCCCCTAAAATTTTGAGCGGTATAATGGTCCATTAAAACATAAAAGTTAACGCCGTATTGTAGTTATGTCCCAAAAAAAATGTTCATGGTACTTATATTTAACTATTAAAGTTCATGGTATCCTTCGCAACAAACTGGATACATTTGTACAATTTAGCATGCTTAATAAATACTATCATAACCGAAGCGGGATCCCTATTACGAAGAGACAGCTGCACCTAATTTCATCATCCATCATGAATTTTGTTCAATAGGTGACCGGATTAGGTGTAGATGATAATAGCAAGCTTTGGTTAATAAAACTATATTTTTTGGCAGAAATAAAATCATAACTATCAGCGTAATGGATATATCTAGTATCTGGTACAAGCTTTTCATTCATTTTTCATGTCCTTGATCCCCCAAGCATCATAATGTATATGAAATTCTTTAGGGGAATTTACCAAAAACCATGCTAAGGTTTGACCTTTTAGGAGAAATCGCCTAAATGAAAAAACCATCGTGAAATTTGCAATGTAAACGAAAAACCATCTTGCATGGTAGTTTCTTGCTAAAATTATTAAACTATATGGCGATTTTTCGCAAAAACTATCAAACTATAGGGTAGTTTTTGATGAATATCCCAGTTTGACGTATTTAAAAATAAGGGATAGAAATATCATTTTATGATATTTTTAATAACATTGTGGGTTTTCGCTAATAGTGCATATTTGAATATGGATTTTAGTTTAACAAAAAAACACTGATGGTTCTTGTAAAGGGATCAAACCCCGTTATGGTTTTTGGTAAATATCCTGATTTTTGGTAAATATCCTAGTTTTTTATTTGGTACCTTCAAGTCCTATGCTCATGAAACCCAGCAGTTTATAAGGAAACCCAGGGTATATTTTTCACATACTTATGTCTTATTTATTTTGGTTTTAATTCACATCCTTACTATTATAATAAGGAGGTGAAGGCAGGGAAGAGCGATGTTAATTTGTAAAGACCACGTAAACTGGAATTGCTTTGTTAAGACTCATTAATGTGTGTTGACAATGCTATTTTCGATTTATGTAAATCCTTACATTACCTCTCATTAATAAAGCAATTTTCTTTAAGGAAACATGATGATGCTCGATATCGGCGATCTCCCAGATTATGACACGTGGCAGATGACGTGTCCCAGAGCATGCAAGAAAAGGCCGACAGCAGCCAACCAAACCACCTCTATGCTCGTCCTACCGAGCAGACGCTGGCTCGCCCCAGCACGATGGGCCTCCTCGGCCTCACAGCTCGTTCCCGAGCTACCGCAGAAACTAGATACATCGGCTCTCCCGCTCGTCTGCGAGCTCTCCCGCCGAGGTCATCTTCCTCGGTCTCATCGACCGACCAATAGCACCGCTTGCAGGCGTAACCGCCATCCCGCGAATCTCGCCATGCGCGAGATCTCCGTCGGCCACATCCCACGTTCCACGCCACCACGATCCCCCATTAACGAGCTTGTCTCGCCATTAATGGGAGGTCTCGCTCTTCACGCGGGCGAGACGTCGGGAGCGTAACGGCCGGCGTGATTCTCGCGCCTGCTGCGCCTGCTGCCACCACTACTTAAACCCCTCTTTCAGACGGTCACGGTAAGCCAATTCTATTCCACTAAGCCGTTACTCTGCTCGGATCTCTAGACTAACTTGATCGTCGGAGGGTCTGTTCACCCAATCTGAGCAAGGCTCATTTGAATTTTGAAAATTCAAATTTTCTGAAACAACGCTTCAAATTCCGTGCGTTGCGCAATGCGCAAGCGGTCCACAGTGCGACACGTGTCTGCGCAGTTGCGCAAGCGCACCGCTGCGCGACACGTGTCTGCGTAGTTGCGCACGCACTGTTGCGCAAGTGCACCGCTGCGCGACACGTGTCTGCGCAGTTGCGCAAGCACTGTTGCGCAAGCCTTCCACTGCGCGACACGTGTCATTCATTGGGAGTTGCGCAGAAACAGAATGAAAATTTAATGAAATCTTTTCTGTTCTTTCCAAAACCAGAAGATTTTCTTCTGCCTTTGGATCAAAGATCCAGCGGTGGGAAAATTCCCAAAATCATTCAGAAAAGATCTTGTTAACAAATTCAACAAATTTGTGAGCACTATAAATAGGACCCCAGACCTCATTCGATTGGCATCAACTTCGATAATCGACTTCTAGCAAAAAAAGAAAAAGAAAAGAGAACTCTTGGAGATTATTCAAGAACAGAAAAAAAAAAAAAAGGTAAAAACCCTTTTTTAAGAGAAAAATCTCTGAAGAACAAAGGATTTAAAAAAAAAGGGAAATAAATGAAAATAAATAAATAGTGCCTTGCACTTGTTGTGAACCCTTGGTTCTGTGAAATCAGGGAAAACAAGAAGAAAAACTTGTTTTCCTTTGATCCAAATTTAGATCAAAAGTGCTATGCACTTTTGTTCTTAAATCTGAAAAATTCTTGATGTTCTGCACAAATGCAACCCATTATTTAAAAGGGCCTGGCCCAAATCAAATTGCAAAATACTAAAGGGGCAGAGCCCTGTTTGGATTAATTTTCTAGTCGGGCAAAGCCCAAAATAAATAATAAAAAATTGGACTTAACCCAATCCTGGCTGTAAGTCCTTAAATTAAATTGATTGAGCAAAATGGCTCTCCTAAACCAATTCACGACCGGTTCGAGGGTACATCTCCGAACTCCTTTGACATCCCTCGTTGTAATTCTTCAACGACGTCAAAGAGGTGACGGGTCCCAACGACCACACATCCAAATGGACTGCGGGGTCCTTAAACTCGTGGACCGAAACGTCCCTAAACTAATATCGGACCGAGACGTCCCTAAACTGGCGTTGGACCGAAACGTCCCTAAACTAATGACGGACCACTACGTCCTTAAACTGGCGACAGACCGAGATGTCCCTAAACTAATAATGGACCACTACGTCCCTAAACTAGAACAATAGAGCCAATCGCTCTTTCGCCGGATCTAAACGGTCCCGTTTAAGTTGATCTTAGCCCCAAACACGGCTAACGTATCCTTAAACATTCAAATGAACTATAAAACCCCAAATAAACTCTAGTCCTAGGGTACATCTCTGAACTCCTCTAACACTTATCGTTGTGATCCTTCAACGACGTCAGAGAGGTGACGGGTCCCGACGGCCATAAATTAAATAGATCACTACGTCAAGTTGATCTTAGTCCAAAACAGGACTAACGTATCCTTGATGAACGTTTAAGTTGATCTTAGCCGCAACGCGACTAACGTATCCTTAAACTAAAAACACCCAACCCAAATCTAAGTAAATACGGATTTGGATTAATCCACGCCCTACGGGCGACGGCATTACTCAGTCTCCGTATACAATCCACGGGCAACCACAAACAAAACAAACACACACGACACGAAGTGAAATTCTGGAGAAGGAGAAAGTTGTTACCGCGACGCGGTAGCGTAATTAACTGCAGGGGCTTGCGCCTGCAGGGAAGAGTGTCCCCACAATCAAAAACCCATCACCCTGAGGGGGAATCTGACGAAGTCTGCTACATCGGCCGCATCCGTCTAAACCTCCGATACAAGGTGCCATAAATCAACTTGGTATCTTCGGAGAGGTGGACGGATAAAACCAAATAGCATCTACCCCGAATCCCAGCGTCAGGACAACGCGGTCCTGTGCACCGCCTTTCGGAGGGGAACAGGGTCCTCGGTGGTACAACCACCCCGGGACTTCCTTGCAGGTAGCTCGGCATCCACAACCTCAATCCATTGAGATCCACACGCTTCAGGAGCGACAGCCTCCAGATCCAATCTCAGCCATACATCGCAGCCATCCGCAAATCAAATGGGAAGCAACGTCTGAAGGAGATTCCACCCTCCATCAGCTGGAGCCGTCTGTGGGAAACTAGATTCCACAAAAACAAAAGTTCGCCTCCCGATCTCACTCCAATGGCGAGCGATCCTCAAGACGATCCAAGTGCCAACCGCCGCCTCCCTCTCAACGGTGGCACAGACGAGCCTCCTCCGCCGAATGCCATCAACACCCTCGCCGGACGGATAGACCGACTCGCATCCTTCGTGGAGGCGCTGGTCCGCGTCCAAACAGGGGGGCAAAATCCCCAAGTCGCCGCTCCCCCGCCTCGGGATCAGGACCCCTACGGAGGAAGAGAAGACTCGGCCCGCGTCGGCACGGCCGACCGCCGCCTCGCTGCCTCCCACAGCCGTGGATCCCCCGGGCCAGTACGTTCTGCGACCCGCTGGGCGCCCAACAGATCGACACCGAGGTCCGTCGCTAGAGCGCCCCGCCCCGAGATCTTTCGCGCGCCTATCCCTCCTGAGGAAATGTCGGTCAGCTCACCTGTCACCAGGCATGAACGACACACCCTCCCCCGACGGGGCCGCGCAAACGGGGCTCGTCAAGGCAGCTCAAGGGCCACCTCACCCGGGGATTTGAGGAACCTCATTGAGAGAAACCGTGGCCGAGGCTTGACACAGGCCGCCAACGGCAGGGGCTTGGGATTAGAATGCACCGAGTCGTCGGGGTACCATGGCCGGCTCGACGCCCTCGAGAAGAAGATCGAGAGTCTGCATCGAGAAGGTCACCGTTCGAGCGACGGGGTTAAGTATGTCGCCGACTCGCTCACAAAACCATTCACCTAGGAGCTGCTCGCCGTCTACGTCTCTTCCCGCAACAAGCCCCCAAAGGTCTCCCTCTTCGACAGCAAATCTGACCCGAAGGACCACTTGGATGCGTTCACCACGGGAATGAGCTTCCAAGACCACTCCGATGCCGCCCAGTGCCGAGCTTTCCCGGCCACTCTCATCCGTGTCGGGCGAGACTGGTTCCGAGGACTCGAGTCGCACTCGATCTCAACCTTCGACGAGCTGGCCACACAATTCCTCGGCCACTTCGTCAAGAACAGGCGGCAGAAGCGCACAGTCGACCACCTCTTCACGATCAAGAGCGGGGACATGGAGACGTTCAAGGCCTACGTCACCCATTTCTACAACGCCCTTCTCGAGGTCCCAGAGCACCGGGAGGAAACGGTCATCACAGCTCTAAGGTCTGGTCTTAGGAACAAAGAGTAGTTACGCTCTTTTGCACTGGCGCAACCTAAGACCATGGCCGAGGTAAAGGCCTGGACCGAGCGCGAGGACCAGCTCGAGTCCGAGGTGAACGCAAGCCTCCCCCGAACAGATCAAGCCGACCAGAAAAAGAGGCCCAGGGACGAGAGAAGAAGATCAGAACGGAAAAAGCCCTATCCCCCGAAGTTCCAGGAGTACACGACGCTTAATTTCTCCCAGACAGTACTACTTGAGGAGGCCAAGGGCGAAAGGTTCTTCAAGTTCCTCCCGATCCCACGCTCGGCATCAAAGCGAACCCAGGGCCGCTACTGCGGCTTTCATAGGTCGCTGGGCCACTCAACGAAGAGCTGCAAACAACTCCGAGATTACATCGAGGAGCTGATCCGTTCAGGGTACCTCGCGGCGTACCCGAGGGACAAGCGGCAAGCTGACCGCGAGCAGAAGTAGCGTCCCCCTCCAGCCGAGCAGACCATCGGCCAGATTATGGTAGTGTCAGCAGAGCATGCGACTGGTACCCCCGAAGCCCGGTACCCCATGCCGAGCACAGATACCAGCAGACGTATGGGGGGCTCAAGCTGCATGAATAAAAGCATCTACTAGCATGTATTTTCTTTTCAAAGCAATGTACCATCTTCGTAAGATCTTTTGTTTATACAATAAAAGGATTGATAGAGCATTGCAGAAAGAAGGAAAAAAAATCTTATTCATTCAAAAGTTACTGTCGGCTCCTCAGCCGTACACAAAAAAGAAAAATTTATTATTACAACAGCGGGGGAATGGGGTGCAGAGAGCACTGCTCGTGGTACTCTGAGCTTATCTCCTCCAGCCGAGCCCTCGCAGCGTCTACCCTCTGCCTCCGATCCCCCCCCCCCGCAAGCTTCGGCGTCGAGCCTCAACTAGTAGCATTCACGGACGAGCGCTTTCGAGCGGTTTAGCCGGCTCCCGGAGATCAGGCCGAAGCGCCTCAGAGACCTTAGCTTGCCTATGGCCTCATCGAACAACATTTCGGATAAGGGGTTGTAAAGCCCCGGCGACGCCCTCCAGATGGAATATATAAGCAGCTGAAGGAGGGAGGACCGCCGGGGAAGAAATTGGCCGAAGTGGTCCTCGATCCCGCCTATTACTAACTGCACCGTGTCCTCGGTGCAGTACGGGTCATAGAGGTAGACATCCTCGAAGCTTACGATGTCTTCGATGGTGAAAGGGAAGTCCTGCATTTTTGCGTTTCGGTTGCAAGGAAAAGAGTAATCAACAATCCCAAACGGTTTCATCTTATATCCAACGACGCTTGGGAATCCAACAGTCGCCCGTTTCACACGCAACGCAGGCGCCACGCGGCAAGCGTCGCGCCTCCCCATGCGAAACTGAAATGACGAGAATCCGGCGCTTCGCCTTCACAGCGCCCTTACGACACGTGTCTTCGATGCCGTCCCACTCCACGATGCTCACATGGGAAGCTCGGCTTCCCTGGCTAGTAGCTTCCCTACCCACAACGCCAGGGATCAAAGCCCTAACAAGAAGGCAGCCCTGCAGCTATCCTGCTCGGCTATCCTTGGCTGGTAGCTTCCCTACCCACAACACCAGGGATCAAAGCCCTCACAAAGAGGCAGCCCTGCAGCTTCACTGCTCGGTCCTTCTTCATGGAGCAAAGCCCTCACAAGTAGGCAGCCCTGCAGCTACCCTGATCAGCTATCCCTGGCTAGTAGCTTCGCTACCCACAACACCAGGGATCAAAGCCCTCACAAAGAGGCAGCCCTGCAGCTACCCTGCTCGGCTATCCCTGTCCAGTAGCTTCCCTACCTACACAACACCAGGGAACAAAGCCCTCGACAAGAGGCGGTCGGACAGCAACCCTGTTCGGCCATCCTTAAGGACCCAAAAGCCCTCGAAAGAGGCAACCGCTTAGCACAATCATGCTCGGTTATCCCTGGCACACCACCAGGGATCAAAGCCCTCGCCATGAGGCACCGGGCGGCAACCCCGCTCGGGCATCCTTAAGGATCAAAGCCCTCGCCAAGAGGCACCGAGCAGCTACCCTGCTTGGCCATCCTTAGCAGGCCTCTCACGGCCCCTCTCACGCTGAGGATCAAAGCCCTCGCCAAGAGGCACCGAGCAGCTACCTTGCTCGGCCATCCTCAGCAGGCCTCTCACGGCCCCTCTCACGCTGAGGATCAAAGCCCTCGCCAAGAGGCACCGAGCAGCTACCCTGCTCGGCCATCCTCAGCAGGCCTCTTGTTAGTTATATGTATGCCCTAGAGGCCATTACTGTACATTGGATGTATATTGTAGTGGATGCTGGGACATATATAGGTAGTGTTTCCTGATTTAAAATCAAAAAAAAGCTTATGGGAAAAGCTTCAGAAGGAGGGGCCACGTGCTTACACGTGACCAGCAGTCACGTGTTGACACGTGACATATAAAAGCAGTGGAAAAGGGCTCATTGATTCCCTGATCAAGTCAGAGAAAAGGTTTCCTAATCAAGTCAAGAAAAAGGGCTTCAGATGAGGTCACGTGTTGGCACGTGACGCTCAAAGGAGAGGACTCGTGCTACAGTTGAGTCAAGGAAAGGGGCCCCTAACAGGGGGTCACGTGTTCACACGTGACCAATGGTCACGTGTTAACATGTGATGACTAAAACAGCAACCAGAAGACAGCGCAGAAAGAAAGAGGACTCTTCATTCCAAAGAGGGTCACGTGTCTACACGTGACCATGGGTCACGTGGTCACACGTGACCGGCTTTCAAAGCCCATTTTTGACGACAGAATTAAATTCTGAAGGAAATTTGAATCTTTCCAAAGGAAAGTGATTATCTGGGACCAATCAAATTAAAGATTCAGAGATGATTAAATATCATCTATCTATGGAAAATCTCGGGTTTGGAAAGATTTCCCCCTTAAATCTAACCAAAATAACAAAGGAGAATCTCTGAATTTAAAATCCAATGGTGAATAGAATTCACCTAATAATCCAAAGGTCCAGAACGAATGAAGGATGCAAATCAAATATCTCATGAAAGATTTACCAAAAAACTAATTGACTCAGCTGCTTCTCCTATAAATAGGAGCCAAGAGATACAAAAGGGAGAGACATACATACGCAGAAGTAAGAAAAAGGAGAGAGCTCTGATACTTGGAGGAATTCGGATCTTCTGCAAAAGAGAACCCTAGGTAAGAAAGGGAAGGCTTTCTGAGAGAAAGAGAATTTAATTCTCAACAGAGTTTAACTCTGATATATAAAACAGAAGAACTTATTTCTTATCTCTTTGATAGAGGATCTGCAAAGCGCACACCTCCCCTTTAGATTGAGAATTTAATTCTCAATGGGTTGAGATCCTGCCATGCAGATCCAAAACATAGAGAGGGAATGCAAGCATGAGAATTTAATTCTCGCAGAACTATAGGAATTCAATTCCTTTAAAATAAAATTAGGGCTTGACCCTGTATCATGGGAATTTAATTCCTTCAGAACAAAGAGAAACAGGGTTTAACCCTAATTAAGAACCTAGTTCTGTTGAAACAGCGGGAATTTAATTCCCTTAATCATAATTTAACAGAGAATGGGAGTTCAATTCCTTAAAAGCTTTTATTAGGGTTTAACCCCATTCAGTTCTTCACATATATAAGGAATTTAATTCCTACAGAAAATTCAGAGTTCGACTCTTCAAAAGAAACTAGGAATTTAATTCCTTTGAAATTATTGTCAGGGTTCAACCCTACGAGGAATTTAATTCCTGAAAGGGATTAACAGATCTTCTAACAACCACAGAAAAGAAGAGTCACGTGTCACCACGTGACCCCCCCCCCCAAAAGATCTACAGAAAGCCCTTTGAGGCAGTGCCTCACGTGACCCACGTGACCCTCGGCAGAAGCGTTAACATATAAGCATTTGAATACCCGTCACGTGAGGGCACGTGATACTCTGAAAAATGCGATAATCTCAACAGAATCAATGAAGGGAGGGCGCTCTCACGTGTTGCCACGTGACCCCTCTTGCCTTAGTGTTTAACACTAAATCGAAACTCCCGAATCCAGTGTTAAAACAACTGTTGGGCCTTAGTGTTCAACACTAATCAAAAAACTTTACTTGCAGTATTCAACACTGACTACCTTAGTGTTTAACACTAATTTGAGGGCTCAGTTGCCAGTGCTTGATACCGATCTGTTTTAGTGTTTAACACTAATTTGAAAGCCTTGTCGCTGGTGTTTAACACCAATTATCTTCTAGTGTTAAACACTAACTTGTCAACCTCATTCCCAGTGTTCAACACTGATTGCTCTATAGTGTTTAACACTAGGCTTTGGCCCGATTGGCTAAAGGGATAGAGGCAAAGCCTCTCCCTCAATGGACCAACAAGAAGCCAATATTCCAGACCTGACTGGACTTAGCCCAAGCTAGCCATAAGTCCTCAATTCGTGATTAACTGGGCCAGTGGGCTCATAACATAATTAATCAGTCTTAACCCCAAATTAGGCCAGGGACTACTCAAGCCATTCCGGTTCTAGGGTACATCTCTTCACTCCTTTGATACTTGGCATTGTAATCCCTCAATGTCTTCAAAGAGGTGACGGGTCCCGATGACCACTCATGATATGGACTGTGGGGTCCTTAAACCCATGTCTAATGCAATTCCTGGTTACGTGGAACGCGGATAACGTCACTCTTTGACCCCGTGGAAAACGTCCAGAGCGGATCCTGGTCCTCGCAGAGCACGGCAGTGAACCCGTGTGAAGCATCCAGAGCGGAGCCTAGTCCTCGCCTAACGCGGCAGTGAACCCGTGTGAAGCATCTAGTGCAAAATTCCTGGTTACGTGGAACGCGGATAACGTCACTCCTTGACCCCGTGGAAAACGCCCAGAGCGGAGCCTGGTCCTCGCCAAGCACGGCAATGAACCCGTGTGAAGCATCCAGAGCACATACCGGACCGCAATGTCCTTAAACTACCCATGGACCGCAATGTCCTTAAACTAGAACAATAGAGCCCCTATATGCTCTTTTGTCGGATCTAAACGGTCCCGTTTAAGTTGATCTTAGCCTCAAAGATGGCTAACGAATCCTTAAACCTTCAAGCAGACTGGACTACGAATCCCCCCAATTAGCTCTGGCTCGAGGGTACATCTCTGAACCCCTCTGACACCCGTCGTTGTAATCCTTCAACGTCGTCAGAGAGGTGACGGGTCCCGACGGCCACACACATACGATGGACCACTATGTCCCTAAAACTGGAACAATGGAGTCCAAACGCTCCTTTGACGGATCTAAAAGATCCCGTTAAGTTGATCTTAGTCTCAAACTAGACTAATGTATCCTTAACAAATGTTTGAGTTGATCTTAGCCTCAAGCGTGGCTAACGTATCCTCAAACCAAACCCCCAAACCCAAATCTAAGATAACTCAGATTTGGACTAGTCCACGCACTACGGGCGACGACATAACTCAGTCTCCGTAAACGATCCACGGGCAATAAAACATAAAACAAAAACACACGACACGAAGTGACCATCTGGAGAAGGAGAAAGTTGTTACCGCGATGCGGTAGCGTAATTAACTGCAGGGGCTTGCGCCTGCAGGGAAGAGCGTCCCCACAATCAAAAACCCCTCAAACGAGGGGGAATCTGACGAAGTCTGCTACATCGGCCGCATCCGTTTAAACCTTCGAGACATGGTGCCATAAATCAACTTGGCATCCTCGGAGAGGTGGACGGATAGCACCTATTGGCATCTGCCCCGAACCTCAGGCGAGACGTCCCCACGTCCCGCGTGTCTTTCGGAGGGGAACAGATTCTGGCACGCCCGGTGGGACCTTTTCCTCTTTCCACTCCACACTTCGTGTGTCGTGATTCGCGAACCAATCGCGGTTCGCTAATAGTTGCCCTTGGGTTTCAAGATACTAAGAATTGGCGTCTTGCTTATTGCAGAAAGCAAAGGATCGATGGCTTCTACTTCTGCGAAATTCTCCAACTGCTCGAACTGCAATTACGACCAACGCTTTACCTCGCCAGGAGGTATAGCCTATGGGCCCCAAGCTGCTTCGTTGTTCACAATGCCGGTGGACCAGGTGACTCAAGCCACTACCGGATTGTTCTTTGGGACTATACTCCCACCAACAAGCTTCGCGGCGCCGGTGATGACAAAGGAAGCTCTCAAGAAGTCGGTCTTTGACCGTCTTGCCCCTGCCGAGGCTCCTTTCAACGAGTCGCCCAATGTCAACGCCTCGGTCTTCTCTAGATTGGGCCAGAAATCCTGCGAACTCATCACGGGACCTATGATCTCAGAGAAGGCTGCTTCTAAGAAAGCGGCCGCTCCTGCCTCCGAAATCGCCAAGGCGGCTTCTCCAGCCAAGAAGTCGATCTTCACAAGATTAACGGCTTCAGCTCCCGCTCCTGCTGCACAAAGGACATCGGTCTTTGACAGGCTAACACCAGCAGCGACCCCCCACCTACACAGGGGGCAAGACAAAGCCAATCTCACCGCTTTACCAGCACCGTCCGCTCGACGCGCTCGACGTCGTCATTGGCGCCGAATAAGGAAGGCTGGGGGCAACTCCCCCTCCGGATTGACTCCACCAGCCCCGGTGGCAGAAGTTAATGCTGCTGTTCCAACTGGGAACAGCTTCGAGATGCTAAATAAGGTGCGAAGGAATTCCCCTACTGCAGTGCTAAAGAGGTCTCCTCCCTCATTAAAAAAGGTTGTGGAAATAGAATCAGAACAGCCCCGATCTTCTCAACGGCTGTCTTCCAAAATCTATAAGGTTTGGCGGCAGGCCCGAGACTCGATCGTCGATCCAAACTTCTCCCACCAGCACAAGAAGCTAAAAATCCAACCGGAGGCCGGTCATCAGGCTAAACCCCGAAAGGCTATCTGGACGCCCACCTCAACGGCCCCTCAACCTCCATGACTCACAAAAGGAGGAGGCCAGAAAAGATCCCTCACCATGCAACAACAGCTAAAAGCACTGAGCCCAAACGCCCTAAGTCTGGGGGCATGAGGGTGCACACTGTTTATATGGCTTTTGGAAAGGAGGAAAGCCGCACCTCTACGGGCCACCGACCGCTGACCCGATCCGTGACGAAAGCCCAGGAGCAGCAACAAAAGCTTCAGGAAATGATGAATGCTATGGCCGCACTTACCGGGCCAAAAGAAAGCCCAGAAACGTCCTCAGACGCACGCCAGGAGGAAGAAATCTACGCTGAATTTCTTCGCCGGATACTGGAGAAAAAGGACAAAGAGGCTGCTGAACAAGCAGCCAACATACAACGTATGGGCTTTCTTTTCCAAGATATGATAGGCATGATGATCCAGCAGGACTTACCCGCCGAGGATCCCCCAATCGTTCTGGAAGACGACCGGGGAGAAACGTCAAATCCACCACCAGCCCTCTCAACGGCCAAGGAGGAGACAATCTCTAAAGCTGACTTGGCTGACTACATAGCCCAGCAAATCCGGGTCCATCATGCGACTGAGACAGCTGGTCAAGTCGTGAAAACGGGGCGGCCGTATCCAAGCTGATACGACCAAATCAAATACCCGCAAGGCTATACGATACCAAAATTCCACGTATACAAGGGGACCGGCAATCCCCATCAACACGTCGCCCAGTTCCGGGCCCTCTGCGGTAATACCGGCGGTGATGATAAACTGTTACTCCGTCAGTTCGTTGGCAGCTTATCAGAAACAGCGTTCGAATGGTATTCGGAACTCCCGAACGATTCCATCAAAACGTTCGCTGAAATGGAGTTGTTATTCACTCAGTGATTCGCAAGTGCCAGCGAACGCACTCCAATAACTGCTTTGATCAACGCCAGGGTAAAACCAGGCGAAACCTGAGTCCAGTATGCTATACGCTGGCGGAATTTGTGGTCGAGATGCGAGCAACGCATTGAGGAGGCACCCGCAGTGGGCATGTTCGTGGGAACCCTAGACCCCCACGCAACTATTTCCCAGTTCATGATGTTCTTTAAGCCAACCACATTCCAGGCTTTAATCGACAAGTTGGCTCAGATGGACCAGATGGGTCATAGACCACCTCCCCCGAAGTCGGAACCTCGGAATGACAAGGGTAAAGGAAGGGCAACCTTTGTCGCGAATGCCCAACAGCAACCTAACGCCCCGAAACCGGCAGATCAATTGGAAGAAAGACGCCGGTATTATAATGAAAAGATGAAGCGTCCCTACTCGTTCCCACGAGACAAGACGAAACGGTTATTCGAGCTGGCAATACGCAACAGACTTATAAACCTACCAAATCCAAGGCGACCGCCACAACCCACCGAGGTGAATAACCCTAACTATTGCCCTTACCATCAAACGGTAAGTCATCCGATTGAAGATTGCTTCGTCTTCAAAGGATGGATTGAAGATCAATACCTCCAGGGGAAGTTTGTACTGTCCGAAAAGTGGAAGGTGAACCCACCACAACCGCATACTCCTAAGAAAGCAGATACACCCGGGGCAACCTGCTCCTTTATTGAAGAAGCTCCATGGGAGGTCGTACTATCAACTAAAACCAAAAGAATGCTGAGAGACCTTCATGCGTGCCCTGCGATCGAATTGAAGGACCCTCTTGAACCTCAAATTATCGAAGGGATGTTGAAGCCCCGCCCAACTATGAAGACTCGCGATGAGGGCCCAAATACTCACGCCCAGCCGTCAAAAGCTTCGAAGAAAAAGAAGAAGAAATCCAAGAAGCCCGCGAAGCTTGGAGACGAGCGCACGAAATTGCAAAAGCAGATCGACGCGCTGGAAGAATACAATCAAAAGACGCGAACCCCTGTCACACTGCAAGAGTTCCTCAACCACATCTTTCAAGAGGAAGATGATGAAGAGAGCTCATCGGATGAATCCGAAGAGTATGTGGCGAGTTGTAACGTAATCTCCCACTCGTTTACCGATGATGAGAAAACTCCTGACACTAAGAAGCTGGAGGCAGAGCCTGAACCAGAGCGTGCGTGGCCGACAAATGAAATGATCAATGCCTTTCTAGACGAGATTCGGCTAAAGAGTAAAGCGGATCAGGAGCGTGAGATGGCAGCATCAGAAGGAACCAAATGCAGACGACTGAACGGAAGAGTTGAACTACCCTCGCCAGAGCGAATGGCATCCGAAGTAGACAAGAAGATATTCAAGACGAGGAAAAGGTTTGCCAAAGCCATGTCAATGGGGATGAAGTTACCACCCTCGGAAGGAAACACACACGATGGGGTGGAGAGGCATCCTGATTATTGCGCATATCATCGGAAAATCTCACACCCCACAGAGGAGTGCGACGCCTTTAAGATATGGTGGCAAGGATATGTTGCTCGTCGGCAACATTTTAAGCGCATGAAACGCAAGAGCCGTCGGGAACGAAGAAGCACTGTCGACAGGCGCAACAGAACTACCGGCAGCTGTGACATGGTTAACGTCGGGGGGTCACAAGTTCTCACCTTTGGGAGCGACTCTGATGAAGAAATGACTCTGGGCCCTCTCTTTAAAGAATCCGTTTTAGGGAAAGAGGAGGAATCGGAGGCCTGCGAGAACATCCAGCTGCGCAATCGCACACTCCCAGAAAAGAATCTCGGGCCCGTGAGCAGAAAAGATAAGGGAAAGGAAAAGTTCATTGAAGATATCACTTTAGATGACCAAGTCACGAAAGAACTAACTACCAGAGACCCTCCTAAGAAGGGTAAGGTGGACTATAACATCCTCGCGCACTTAAGGAAGCTACCTTCTCAGCTTAGCATCCTTGATGCCCTCGTATTGTCAAAAGAATCGCGAGACTCACTAATTAAGGCGTTGCAAGAACCTGAACAATTCCAAGCCTTCCTCGCCACTGAAAAGATGAAGGATGAACTGGAGGAAGTGCATACAGCCGATATCACTTTCGGTGATGAAGACCTCCTTCTCGGGACGTGCGACCATAACCGTCCCCTATATGTCTCCGGATACTGCCATGATATCAAGATAGGCAAGATCCTGGTGGATAATGGATCCTCCGTCAATCTCCTTAATGTTCGGGTGTTGAAGGAGATCTGCATGAGTGTGCAACATCTCGCTCGTGACAAAATTACTATCTCCGGTTTCGATTCACAATCGTCACGGACTCTCGGATCTGTGATACTAACATTACGCTTTGGACTTCTCGTCACAGACATCAAATTTCATGTCATTGACGCCAAAACCTGCTACAACGCCTTGCTCGGTCGTCCTTGGCTACACGAATACAACATCGTCCCTTCTACACAACATCAGTGTATGAAGTACTTTAAGGATGGTTTCGAGTATACCGTAACAGGAGAGTTAAATCCATTCTCCGTGAACGAAGTCCGCAAATACGAAGATGCGAAATACTTTTTGCCAGACTTCGAAGATACAGAAAGGTGTAGCAACTCGGAGAACAAAGCCGCCGCCACCATCCCTGTTTTCGGGAGCGATACCGAAGAAGAGGAAGAGATAGTTTATGCAGGGCCATCTCAGCGTAACAACCTGGGGACGCCCGCCCCCATGTTGGTCTTCGGAAGTGATTCAGAAGATGAAGTTAATGACGTATTCTCCAATCGGCTGTCAATGCAAGCACCCCCTGGCGATGATCATAGTTTGCAAATCACCATGGTACCGCGAGAACACTACAAGGATCTCGACACGCTTCAAGGTCACAATGTGCAGGACCTGCAAACGTTTTACGTCCCTCCCAGGCGAAGGGGTGAGAAGGTGATCCTATTCTACCGATCCTCAGAGTCGAAAGTGGAGAAAGAGATCTGGCATGGCGCAGATGCTACACCCGACAGGCTCCAACCCATCCGTATGCCCAGATACTATACAAATGGATTAAAGAAGCTATTGAAGCACCAAGGGGTACCCTTAAAACAAACTGTTCGACAGGCTCGGTTCTACAACAGGATTTAGGATGTCCCTGGGACCCAACGCAAATTGCCCAACGGGAAAATGGAAACACTTGGGCTTGGATACGCGAGAACCGGAAAACGAGAGCGGGCCCACAGCAGCTACGCTATATATACCTTTGATGAAGAAGAGGATGCCCTGTCAGGAGATGCCGACCCCTCATCAAAACTAGACCCCGTGATTGAAGCGCCAAGCCCGTCGTTTGAAGAACGAATGGGTAAGCCTATCAGGAAAGTGGGTCAGAAAGCTCGGGAAGACCACAGCCGCGAAATGGCCATCTACGAGAAGGCCAGGACGCAACGTCTATTTCAACAGACTGCAAAAGACAAAGATGTTCATCCTTGTCAACCCATCATGCGAATGGCCCGATGCGGAGACGGAAATAAGTCAAGGAGCGGAAAGAAGAGCCGACAACAACGACGTAGGATTAGAGGGTTACAGGTACTGCGCGGCTCGGATTCGTCCCTCATGGAAAAGACGAGTCGAGCGTACTCCTTCCCCCGAGACAAGACGGAGAAGTTACTCAAGCTCGCTTTAAAACATCAAATGATCGCGCTTCCAGAATCTAGACACCCTGAGCAAGCTAACAAGGCTTCTCGTCTGAGCTATTGCTCTTATCACCGAGCCATAGGACACCCCACTGAAGACTGCTTCACCTTCAAGAACTGGGTCGAGGACCAGTACCAACGGGGCAGATTCGCTTTATCCAATAGCTGGAGGGTAACGCCGCCACGAAAGCACGAGCCCAAGGCCGCAAGAGCAGAACCGGATCCATCTCAGTCTCGGGAGCGGATTCGCACCTGTCATACGATTACGATATTAAAAGAAGAGCCCGAGAACATAGATGACCTTCCCCGATACTTTGAAAACAGCGATGATGAGGTGATCTCAGAATTTCCGCCCACTCCGAAAGAACTGGAAGACGGTATACATACTACTGCAGATAACCTCAGGAAGATTGAGTTGGGATCGGCAGAGGACCCGCGACCGACATTCGTCAGCGAGCTACTCTCTGAAGAAAAGGTGGCCGCGTTAAAGAACGTGCTTCTACAGCATAAAGACTGCTTCGCGTGGAACTACTCCGAGATGCCAGGATTAGATCCGGAAGTTGTTGTGCATAAATTAGCAATATCCCCAGATATCAAGCCAGTCAAGCAGGCGCCAAGAAGGATGCGACTCGAGCTAGAGATGAGCATCAACGCCGAAGTCAAGAAGCTGATCGATTCTGAATTTATTCAAGAAGTTCAATATCCCGACTGGATCGCCAATATCGTCCCGGTAATGAAGAAGAATGGGACGGTACGCATATGCGTGGATTTCAGGGATCTCAATAAAGCCTGTCCAAAGGATGATTTCCCAGTACCGGTAACCGAGCTAATGATAGATAACACGTCCACTCACGAGGTTTTCTCCTTTATGGACGGTTCGTCAGGATACAATCAGATAAAGATGCATCCCGAAGACCAGAAGCACACCGCTTTCCGGACCCCTTTGGGTATATTTTGCTACAGGGTTATGCCCTTTGGTCTAAAGAACGCTGGCGCTACCTATCAAAGGGCCATGACAAAGATCTTCGATGACCTCATACATGACATCGTTGAGTGCTATATCGATGACCTCGTAGTAAAGAGCATGTCATACGAAGAGCATTTAAAGCATCTGGAGAATGTGTTTCAATGCCTCCGGCAATATAATTTGAAAATGAATCCCCTCAAATGCGCGTTTGGAGTCTCCTCGGGCAAATTCCTGGGATTCATCGTTCGACACCGAGGTATTGAAATAGATCCGTCAAAGATTAAAGCGATCATGGAAATGCCTCCGCCAAGAACCCTCAAACAGTTGCAGTCTCTCCAAGGGAAGCTCGCATACATCCGGCGATTTATCGCAAATCTTTCAGGCAAATGCCGCCCCTACAGTCACCTGATGAAGAAGGGAACCCCATTCGTCTGGGATCAAAAATGCCATGGTGCCCTAGACGAGATCAAGCAGTACCTGCAGAACCCGCCGGTATTGGCTGCGCCGGTCAAGGGAAAGCCCCTCATTCTTTATACGACCGTCCTCGAAGGTTCCTTGGGCGCATTATGGGCGCAAGAGAATGATCAGGGGAAAGAAAGAGCACTTTACTACTTAAGTCGAGTTCTACTGGGGGCAGAAAGCAACTACTCTCCCATTGAAAAACATTGCTTGGCCTTAATCTTCGCGGTGACAAAGCTCAGGCACTATGCGTTGGCACATGAAGTCCGTCTTATTTCAAAGGTGGATCCCCTTAAATACTTGATGTCGAAAGCCATATTGACGGGACGACTCGCTAAATGGGCCCTGCTCTTGATGGAGTTCTCGATAACGTATCAACCTCTCAAGGCAGTGAAAGGCCAGGCCATTGCCGATTTCCTCGCTGAGCACCCGATACCGGCCGATTCTCCTCTGAATTGTGATTTGCCGGACGAGCATGCATTTGATGCGATTAGCGGCGGAAGCACCCGATGGGAACTCTATTTCGATGGAGCGTCCTCCGTAAAGAAACAGAAACAAGGTATCCCAATGATCAAATCAGGGATAGGCCTCATCTTTGCAACTCCACAAGGAGGGATAATGCGCTTCGCCTTCTCCTTAACAGAGCCGAGGACAAACAATGAAGCTGAATATGAAGCTCTGATAGCAGGCCTCGAAATCGCCATCGACATGGGAATTGAAGACCTCCTTATATACAGGGATTCTCAGCTAGTTGTTAGTCAAGTAAATGGTGACTACCAAACGTGCAAGCCGGAGTTGGTAAAGTACGGCGAAAAGGTGCAACAACTGTTGGCCCAAATTCCCTCCTATATTTTAGAGAACATACCGCGCGCGGAGAACAGCAAAGCAGACGCGTTGGCCAAACTTGCTAAAGAACTGGCTGACGAGAACCTCGATGATGTCAGAATCGTGGTACAAAGCCGTCGAGTGCTCACCCCGGCAGAAATACCTCCGGAATTATATAAAGAGGGAGCGACTGAGCAGACGACCCTACAAATAAAAGACCAAGAGAAGGCCGAGGACTGGAGGGAAGTCTTCATAGACTACTTTAAGTCCCGCCGAATGCCCAAAGAAGCGTCCTCAAGACATCAGCTCATGAAACGAGCTCTATCTTTCGCTCTCGTCAATGATACTCTATACAAGAGATCGTTTGATTCTCTATGGCTGAGATGCTTAGGATCTGACGAAGCAGAAAGAGTCATTCAGGAAGTTCATGACGGACTTTGCGGTTCTCACCAAGCAGGCCCGAAGATGAAGTTAAAGATTAAACGAATGGGCTACTACTGGCCCACGATGATCCAGGACTGCCTCGAGTATGCGAAGCAATGCCACTCATGCCAGATTCATGGAGACTTCATCCACCAACATCCGAATCCACTACACCCAACGGTGGCCAGCTGGCCATTCGAGATCTGGGGCACTGACATAGTCGGCCCCATTGAGCCAGCATCATCTCGGGGACATCGTTTTATCCTGGCGACAACTGATTACTTCTCCAAATGGGCAGAAGCAGTACCACTGAGGGAAGTGAAGACGGAGAATATCCTCCATTTCTTCAAGACGCACGTCATCTATCGGTTTGGAACCCCACGGCGGATTATCTCCGATAACGGGCCAGCCTACAGAAGCCATAAGATTAGCCGCTTCGCGCAGCAACACAATATAGACTGGAGATATTCTTCAGTTTACAACCCACGAGCTAACGGTCTGGCCGAGGCCTTCAATAAGACCTTGACGAAGATCATAAAAAAGACCGTTTCCCGGAATAAGAGAGACTGGCACGAGAGGCTGCAAGAGGCCCTTTGGGCTTATCGAACTACATTCAAGACAGCCACGAACACAACGCCGTACGCATTGGTATTTGGGACGGAAGCAGTACTCCCCCTCGAGATAGAGTTACCCTCTCTACGAGTAGCAGTTCACCACAAGCTGACGGACGAAGAAAATGCTCACCTTCGGCTTGAGGAGCTTGATGCCCTCGACGAAACCCGACTCATAGCGCAACAACATCTGGAAGCCTACAAAGCAAAGATGACGCGCTCGTACGAAAGATTGACCAGGCCGAGGACATTCCGCCAAGGCGAACTCGTGCTAGTGGTCAAGAGACCTATGATCCCCAATCGTGCCAAACGGGGAAAATTTGAGCCAAACTACGAAGGCCCTTACATCATAGACAAGGTCTACCTGGGTGGAGCCTATCTACTCATGGACATGCACGGTGAAAGGCCTTTCAGGCCAATAAACGGCCGTTTCTTAAAGAAATACTACGCTTAATGAGCCATAGCCTGGGTCAATGATAGATGACGACGACTATGTCCGCTCGCTATCTTCCTAGGCTCAGACTTTACAAGCAGCAGCCGGCCTTCCCGTAACGACGGACCGAAACGTCCTTAAACTAAAGACGGACCGAAACGTCCTTAAACTAAAGACGGACCGAAACGTCCTTAAACTAACGACGGACTGAAACGTCCCTAAAACTACTACCGCAGCATCGTCAGGCTGATGAGATAAGAAAGAAAAAATAAAAAAATATATGAAAAAGAATAAAAGAAAAACGGTATGTCCATAAGCAAAATGTGCACGGATGAAAACCCGACAGGGCTCCGTGAGTAAAAACAGCAGGACTACCGGCGAGTGTTTATGAAAACCCGAAAGGGCGCAACCTCGTTAAAAGACACTTATAGGGTCCTCTCGACCTTGTAAGGAGAAACCACCCGCGTGAGATCCTTACGACTCACAAAGGAGCAACACACTTAGGGACCCTCACGATTCCTAAGGAGAAAATGCACTTACGAGATCCTCACGACTCGTAAGGAGAACTCTCTTATGGGACCCTCACGGCTCATGAGACTTGAAAGTCTTAAGTTATAGAAACCTGTTCCCCTCCGAAGGACGGCCGAGACTGCGATGTCTTGGCGCTGAGATTCGGGGCAGATGCTAATTGGTGCTATCCGTTCACCTCTCCGAAGATGCCAAGTTGATTTATGGCACCATGTATCGAAGGTTTAAACGGATGCGTCCGATGTAGCAGACTTCGTCAGATTCCCCCTCGTTTGAGGGGTTTTTGATTGTGGGGACGCTCTTCCCTGCAGGCGCAAGCCCCTGCAGTTAATTACGCTACCGCATCGCGGTAACAACTTTCTCCTTCTCCAGCTGGTCACTTCGTGTCGTGGGTGTTTGTTTTGTGTTTTGTTGCCCGTGGATTGTTTACGGAGACTGAGTTATGTCGTCGCCCGTAGGGCGTGGACTAGTCCAAATCCGTATTATCTTAGATTTGGGTTTGGGGGTTTGGTTTGAGGATACGTTAGCCATATTTGAGGCTAAGATCAACTCAAACGTTTGTTAAGGATACATTAGTCTAATTTGAGACTAAGATCAACTTAACAGGATCGTTTAGATCCGACAAAAGAGCATTTGGGCTCCATTGTTCCAGTTTAGGGACATAGTGGTCCATTGAATGTATGGTTGTCGGGACCCGTTACCTCTCTGACGACGTTGAAGGATTACAACGACAGGTGTCAAAGGAGTTCCGAGATGTACCCTTGAACCAAAGTTGATTGGAGGGATTCATAGTCCAGTCTGTTTGAAGGTTTAAGGATGCGTTAGCCATATTTGAGGCTAAGATCAACTTAAACGGTTGTTAAGGATGCTTTAGTCCAGTTTGGGACTAAGATCGACTTAACAGGATCGTTTAGATCCGACAAGAAAGCATTTGGGGGCTCTATTGCCCCAGTTTAGGGACATAGTGGTCCATTGCCATTTTAGGGACGTGGTGGTCCAAGTTCCAGTTTAGGGACGTGGTGGTCCGTCGCCAGTTTAGGGACATGGTGGTCCAATCCAGTTTAAGGACATAGTGGTCCAATGGTAGTTTAAGGACGCATAAGTCCATGGGTTTAAGGACCCCACAGTCCATATGGGTGTGTTTAAGGACGCATTAGTCCGTTAGTTTAAGGACGCATAAGTCCGCGGGTTTAAGGACCCCACAGTCCGTATCTTGGTTTAGGGACGCATGAGTCCATGAGTTTAAGGACCCCACAGTCCGTGTTGATGTGTGGTTATCGGGACCCGTTACCTCTCTGAAGACGTTGAAGGATTACAACGACAAATATCAGAGGAGTTCCGAGATGTACCCTTGAACCAATGAATTGGTTGAAAGAGCAGATGTGCTCAGTTCAAGATGATTTGAGGACTTATGGCCAGTTTGGGCTAAGTCCAATTATGTTTGAAATATTGGACCTCTGTTTGTCCATTGAAGGAGAGGCTTTGCCTTTAGAAACTTAGCCAATTGGGCTAAAGCTAGTGTTAAACACTAAAGACCAACAGTGTTGAACACTGGAATTAAGATTAGCAAGTTAGTGTTTAACACTAAAAGATAATCAGTGTTAAACACTAGCAACGGGGCTTTCAAATTAGTGTTAAACACTAAAGCAAATCAGTGTTAAACACTGGTAATCAGAGATTTCAAATTAGTGCTAAACACTAAAGCAAATCAGTGTTAAACACTGGGAACAAAGTCTCCAGATTAGTGTTAAACACTAAGGAGAGAGGGGTCACGTGTGGACACGTGAGAGCGCCCTAAATGCGGAGCCAGATCTCCTTTGTTTTATCCTCAAATCTGTGAATAAGTGTTAAACACTTTTCCTTTTTATTTCGAGCATCACGTGTTGACACGTGATGGGGATTTATGCGCTGATCGTTAGAACGTTTGCTGAGGGGTCACGTGGTAAACACGTGAGAGCGCCCAAAGCCTTCATTTCCATTGATCTTTCTTTCTGGGTTTTGGGAGTCACGTGGGAGCACGTGATGGCATCAAAAAGTGGGGCCAGATCCTCTTTATTTTGTTCTGCAAACAAGTGTTAAACACTTTTAATTTTCATAGCCATCACGTGTGGGCACGTGATGTATAATCATGCCCTGATTTATTAGAACACTTATTAGGGGTCACGTGCTAACACGTGAGAGCGCCCAGAATTGTTTCTGCCTTTGCTTTTGTTCCATATATAATGAGGGTCACGTGGGAACACGTGAGGCATTGCCTCAAAGCTTTCCTCTTCTCATTTTTGGGGATCTGTTCAGGGGTCACGTGGGCACGTGACCTTAGTCTTTTTCATGCACAGAGATCTTTTAAGTCTCTTTATCTTTAAGAATTATATTCTTATTTAGGGTAAAACCCTAATTTTGATTCTGGAGGAATTAAATTCCTATTTTGAAAGAATTAAATTCTTATTTAGGGTAAAACCCTAGTTTTGTTTTAGGAGAATTAAATTCTCAGAACTCAATTCCCCTTCTAAGTTTAGGATCTGCATGGCAGGATCTCGACTCGATGAGAATTAAATTCTCAACTTATGGGGAGATGTGCTCTGTGCAGATCTTCAACCAGAAGAAGAACTAAGTTCTTTTCTTTAAATAAGAGTTAAACTCTTTTGAGAATTAAATTCTCTTTTGAATCCTCTCTTTTCTTGCCTAGGGTTTTTCTTTTGCAGAGAATTAAATTCTTCTTTCTCTGTTTTTTCTTCTCTTGAGAATTAAATTCTCCTCCCTCTGTTTTTCTCTCAAAAAAGTAGATCCCCCATCTTCTTTTCTTGGCTCCTATTTATAGGAGAAGGAAAAGAGTTAATTTGTTTAGCAAATCTCTCACTGGAAAATTTGATTTGATTGTTGAGAGATTTGATTTATATTTATCATTAATCTGGGCCTTTAGATCATTCAGTGAATTTTATTCACCGTGGATTTTAAATCCAAAAGATATTCTATTTGTTATCCTGGTGAGATTTTCAGGGAAATATTTCCTTGTCCAAGGGTTTTCTATAAATTGGTGATTTTTAATCACCCTTGGATTTTTAATCCAACGGTTCCCCATGACCCTTTTCCATTTGGAAAGATTCAGAAACTTTTAGAATTTAATTCTATTAAATTATAATGCTTTTTAAAGCCAGTCACGTGCTGGCACGTGACCTTTGGTCACGTGTGAGCACGTGACCCCCAATTGGGTTCCTTTCTCAGCCGCTTATTTATGTTTCAGTTTTAACCATCACGTGTCAACACGTGACCATTGGTCACGTGTAAGCACGTGATACCTCGTTGAGGTATTTTCTGACTTTTAGAATTAAATTCTATTCATTAGAGGCTTTAAAAGCCCATCACGTGTCTGCACGTGACCCATGGTCACGTGTGAGCACGTGATGCCCCATTGGGGTATTTTCTGAGTTTTTATTGTATCTTTTAACTCCTCCAGCGGGTTCTTAAAAGCCCATCACGTGTGGACACGTAATTCCCCATAACTTTTGATCCCGGATGAATTACGAGGCCCATAATATATCAAATCGAAGGGTTTTTCGAGCCGCTTTTGATACCATCAGAATTTATCTGTTTCTCATTCGGGAGTTTGTCAAAAAACAGCCCGGAAGATACTGGTTCCCATTTTCTTAAGCGCATCGCCGCCATTTGATACCTTGGGCTCTTTTGCGCAGAAATTTTTGGCGGGAACAAAACCTAAACCTGTTCTTAAGCAAATCCTCCACAACCTTCGATATTGCCCGACAAGCGGCTCAAATTGACCCTTGTATACAATCCACGGGCGCGAATAAACATTTCCCCAGCAAAGACCAACCCTTGTAGGTCCTCTCGATCCATAAGGAGAAAGCTCTCTTGTAGGATCCTTACGACTTACAGAGGAACACACGCTTAGGAATCCTCACGATCCCTAAGGAGAAAATACGCCTACAAGATCCTCACGACTTGTAGGGAGAAATACCTTTGTGAGACCCTTACGGCTCATAAAGTCAAAAGCCTTGGTCGACAGGACCCTTAACCCTGTTTGCTGAGCCACCTTTGTTCGTCATCGACAAAGGCAGATGATGATTCGCTTCCGGCAACATTCCAGTTGTGGCGATGCCGATGCCGAAATCGGTGCCTAAAATCCAGGCTCGCCGCGAAAAAGCTAGCAAGCCACACATGCCTACAAAATAGCCGAAATGATGGGGCAACTTGCAATAAAAAGCAGCAAGTAAAAATGAAGGCATGAAAAATAGCCGAAATGATGGGGCAACTCGCAATAAAAAACAGCGAGTGAAAATGAAATAAATAGCCGAAGTAATTGGGCACCGCGAAAAATAGCCGAAATGATGGAGCAATCGCGACCTTCGCGATATAAAAGCTGAAATGATAGAGCATCGCGGAAAAAGAAATGAAATAAAAGTGAAATCCTCGCCCTATAGGTGATGTTACATCTAACCCTGTATACAATCCAGGGGCGCAATCAAAGAAGGGATCATACTCCTCCCCCGAGTTTCATCATAAGGAGAAGCCAAATCTCGACGGTTCACAGATAGCCTAGAGATCATTTCGACGTTCGTCTCGTGGCAGCAGACACAACATCAAGCGAAACGGAACAGCGGCAACCCCAAGTTCCATGGCTCGGCGATACATATCACCAAGAGTCAAACCTCCATCCCGTGAAATGCGGATACAATCAACAAACTTCCTGGTTACGTGGAACGCGGATAATGTCACTCTTTGACCCCGTGGAAAACGTCCAGAGCGGATCCTGGTCCTCGCAGAGCACGGCAGTGAACCCGTGTGAAGCATCCAGAGCGGAGCCTAGTCCTCGCCGAACACGGCAGTGAACCCGTGTGAAGCATCTAGTGCAAACTTCCTGGTTACGTGGAACGTGGATAACGTCACTCTTTGACCCCGTGGAAAACGTCCAGAACGGATCCTGGTCCTCGCAGAACACGGCAGTGAACCCGTGTGAAGCATCCAGAGCGGAGCCTAGTCCTCGCCGAGCACGGCAGTGAACCCGTGTGAAGCATCTAGTGCAAACTTCCTGGTTACGTGGAACGCGGATAACGTCACTCTTTGACCCCGTGGAAAACGTCCAGAGCGGATCCTGGTCCTCGCAGAGCACGGCAGTGAACCCGTGTGAAGCATCCAGAACGGAGCCTAGTCCTCGCCGAACACGGCAGTGAACCCGTGTGAAGCATCTAGTGCAAACTTCCTGGTTACGTGGAACGCGGATAACGTCACTCTTTGACCCCGTGGAAAACGTCCAGAGCGGATCCTGGTCCTCGCAGAGCACGGCAGTGAACCCGTGTGAAGCATCCAGAGCGGAGCCTAGTCCTCGCCGAACACGGCAGTGAACCCGTGTGAAGCATCTAGTGCAAACTTCCTGGTTACGTGGAACGCGGATAACGTCACTCTTTGACCCCGTGGAAAACGTCCAGAGCGGATCCTGGTCCTCGCAGAACACGGCAGTGAACCCGTGTGAAGCATCCAGAGCGGAGCCTAGTCCTCGCCGAGCACGGCAGTGAACCCGTGTGAAGCATCTAGTGCAAACTTCTTGGTTACGTGGAACGTGGATAACGTCACTGTTTGACCCCGTGGAAAACGTCCAGAGCGGATCCTGGTCCTCGCAGAGCACGGCAGTGAACCCGTGTGAAGCATCCAGAGCGGAGCCTAGTCCTCGCCGAACACGGCAGTGAACCCGTGTGAAGCATCTAGTGCAAACTTCCTGGTTACGTGGAACGCGGATAACGTCACTCTTTTGTTGGAGATAGTGCCCTCAGAGTCAATTATTGGATCACAGGCACGTGATTGCAATGATTGAGGGAGGACCTATCCCGGTAGGACAGTCTTACTCAAGATGATAGTATGCTATCTGGTTTACCTTTATCATCGTGTACTGCTTTAGGTGACATGACATGTCGCTATTGCACGTTGATAGAGCCCCTAGGATTCTTGCTTGACTGCCAGCAGTATGAGGGCGATCATATAAGTGAGAGCTGGAGTCTATAAGCGCATCCTTAAAAGGTCCCTAGTCGTAGGAGTTTCGAGACAGGGCATCGATTCTCCAGAGTAGACTAGTGTATACAGTCGAGACCCCGACGAGGGGCGGTGGCCGGTCTCATAAGCCACTGGTGTCAGTTGGTTCACCTAAGATGTATACAGGTGCTCATTGGGTTATGAGTACACCGGACAGGACTCGCCGGGAACAAGCTAGTTGGTCTTATACCTGACGTCAGATAGAAGTTCCCAGGTGACATGTGTACAGGTTAGTTCATCGACCTGGGGATCGTCATTTGTCTCGTGTGAGTTCCCACTGTGCTTTGATTACTACCCTACCACGGCTCAAAGGAGTCGTGCAAACAGGTTTTAGTTGGGTACAGTCCCGAGCCACATGGAGGCAGTGAGCGGATCTTCGGGGGTTCGTCTCTCCCGGTATTGGGGGTGAGGTCGCGCTGTGTCTAGGAGAGCCATTACACGAAGTCCTTGGCCAAGGCAGGAGATTTACTGGTAGGTATTCCAGTAGTATCTCAGGGTGTTCTGGGCTGCACTCCGACACGACTTGTACCGCTTTTGGGGGTCTGACTTTTACCAACCCCCTAGGCCCGACATGCGATGCTCATAGACGAACGGACCGGACTGTACGGATATTGTCACTGACAGGCTCAGTAGGGTGTCAGGATGAGTTCACTCATCGACGTCCCTTTTAGTCAATAGCTGGTGGCCCGTCACGTATTGGCTTATACCTCTGACGTGCTAGTGGTTAAATCCACAGCCATAGTATTGACGAGTCTTTAGAGTCCACCACACTTTCAGTTACTCAGCTTTCGGGCGAAACGCTGTAGAGGCCGTATGGAGATATGGCAGGGTCCGATCAGATACGTGCGGTATTGCACGGATCAGGATCGGACAGTTTTTGTACTAGTGGCCGTATAGTTATATGGCAGGGTTCGATCTGATACGTGCGGTATTGCACGGATCAGGATCGAACGGATTTTACTAGCCGGCTTTGGTTTAAGCCGGTACTAGTTTAGTACAGTGTAGATTTTGTCTCATTGGATTTGTATCCGGTCAGAATACAGATGCGGGTGTGTATGCACAGTATCGGGGTTTTTCCTGTAATTTATTACGGGACCAGTTTTCTGGAGTTGCCAGTTTGCATTCCGTTCCGGCCGGTTTTCCTTTGTTCTTTCCCGGCCGGACTTTTCCGATGGAGGGGGTTATTTGCAATTGTGCAAATAACATGTTGTGGAGGGGGTTTCTTGAAATTGTATTCATTATGATATCTTTCATCCATCACTTGCATTAAATGTGATTAGAAAGGGTATGGTTTGGATGTTCATTTGTTATGATAATGTTTTTGGATATGGTCACCCTTGCTTTCTACTACCATCACCTCCCTCTTATGATATATCTTGTTTTCCTCCACCATTTCAAGCATGATTTGGCCGGCCACATTTTGGAGAGAGGAGAGAAAATGAGAGCTTTGATTTTGGTGGTTTGGCAAATTTCATACATCTCATTTTTGATACAAGGAAAAATGAAAGCACCATTTTTCATACCATTCATTCCTCCATCTTCAAAAGGCAACCAATACCCCAAAGTGAGACATGCACTCTACACTACATTCTATAGCAAGTCTTGGGCATGTCGACTTGCCAGCTTCATGCCCGAGTTGCCTCGGTATAGAGGCGGGAGCCCGTAAAAGATGCAGGCGACGTGGTGCCCTTCCGGCGAGGAGGCGACGACCGTAGATCCCGCGAGGAGATCGGAGTGGAGATGAAGACCGGAGGACTCGGATCAGTCGGTACATCTCTTCCCTTTCTTGTTAGTAGCTTAGACTTGTTAATGGTTACGATCCGGGTGTTTAGTGCGCGGTGGTGCCGGTTTGCTAAGTCCGCAAAAATTAAAGTTTATCACCGTTTCCGCGTTTGGCCGTCGGATTGACGCCCGGGGCGCCGCCGTGCACTTACAGTGGTATCAGAGCCTCGCCATTAACTTCGTCTAGCTTCGTTTGATGTGTTTTTCAGTTCCGATCGACCAAAATTCCGAAAACCCTATTTGAGTTCACATCAGTTTTCTGTTAAGATTTTTTGGTGTCTAAAAATTTTTCAGGTGGTCTCAGATTGATGTGCAGGGAGTTCTAAGAACTCTGGGAAAATTCGAGACAGTGATCCCTCAACTAGAGCGCGGAACCGCGGCATAAACCACCTTGTTGCCGCGGTTCAGCCGCAGGTTGGTGGGCTCGCTACTTCGAAGTTTTCCAGTGGGCTTCTGGGCTTATTTTAGGGGTTTTGGAATATTAAAATTGGGCCCAGGTTTTCTGTGAGTGCTACAGTATTGATTGGGGGCCCACTTGTTAATTTTTGATCGATCGGATATTTTAAACACATTATTTCACAGTATTTACATTATATCTGCGACCGTGAATGTCACTTGATCGGTAAATCCGGTCTAACTGCTATAGCCCGGTTAGACGGATTTGCGAACGTGACTTTCACGTTGATGTTCTATGTATTTGCTGTGATGTTGCGGATCGGTCGTGGGGATAGCCTGGATGCAATGCTAGTACAGTGTTGGTGTATTATGTACATTTGATATTGCGGGGCGAGCGCCCGACATGTGGACTGCCGTCACTGCCTGATTGTATTATTCTTTTGGGGCACGACCTAGTTGCGGTCGATGTACCCGGTGTATGTATATTTTACTTTCTGTACTAGGATTACCCCGCGGTGGGGTGCACGGATGGCCGGGTTCTAGAGGGCAACAAGCCCGCATCTCATGGCATTGGGACGGAGGGGGCTTCGCTCTAGAATTGGCGGGCTATTCGCCGCACTCGTAGGGGGTACAGGTTGACCCAGGAGGGGTGCCCAAGTTGCCGGATTCCGTGAAGTGCTGGGTGGTCCATTCACGGAGCTGAAGGGGGCTGCCTCGCTTCAGGTTTTGGCGGGTAACTTGCCGCGCCCGTAGGGGTCTAGGATTTCATTGCACAGGCTATCCACACGACCAGGGGAACGTCGGGTTTTCAGTAGTGGCTCTGTGAAACCCGGGGATCCCAGATATCTGTATTGTTCTGTGATGTTGTACATTTTCTGTGATGTTGCATTTCTTATCACGCCTTGAGCGAATATAATATATTGGTATATATATTAGTAGATGTTGTATATGTTTTTCATCCGCGCTAGTCCAGTCCCCGCTCTGCCGTTAGTAAGCTAACCTAACGGGTGATGACGGGACCCAGTGGCGAATGCGGATGGCATATACGTACGTCAGTATATTTTCGTTCTTTCTGGTGTGATCAATTGATGGGACTGTATTGATTCGGATCAATGCAAGTTAAAACAAACCTATTCTGATGTTGTTGGAACACTTTTCAAAAGGCTGTTATTGCAAGGACGTTCACTTTTGTTTTGCATCGCGGTATTCATTTGGAATATCCTGCTCCTCAGTCGACGAGGCAAGGGCCGAGATCCCTTCACCGGGAGTGACCCCTTGGACAGAAGTTTGCGTCAGGGCATTAACTTCACTATAGCCGATTACTTTTGCTTTGCACCGTGGTATTCAGTTGGAATATCCTGCACCTCATTCTACGGGGAAAGAGCCGAGATCCCTTCACCGGGAGTGACCTCTTTAGTAAAAGTTTTCGTCACTATATTTTCTAAAAGCTATCCGTTCCTTCAACGATATCAAGTTCATTACGTTAAAGGTTTTCGCCAGAAACCATTCGTAGCCCTCCGTCGTTTCAGACGGGTAGCACGTAGTATTCATGCTATGTTTGTTGACCTTCGTCAAGGCATAGTGCATGGTAGCTGCTTGTTGCCTTTCTGCTGCATAGATAGATGTGTTGGTTTGGGACAGTCGTATAGCCTTGTTGACCTTCGTCAAGGGCTTGTACGGGTGGGTTCAAATTAACCTGGACAATGACGGGTGGAACTTGACATGTGACTTATGATTTGTTGACCTTCGTCAAGGTCATAAGAGCATGGGGCAGAAATCACATCGGGAGTTTCAAAAGAACTGAAACTTTCCAGATATGCGCATACCTTCTGGAGTGTGATACCGTGAGCGGATTCCGTCACGTTGTCATACGATGATAGTTGGATCCCGATTCCCACTGATGAGTTGGTTTACTCCTCGGGTGACCCCGACTAATTCTTCTTTCAGGTTTGGAGGAGAATTTGAGGTACAGTGGGAGGTTTCCAGATTAGATAAAGTGATAACCATTCTGATCTAGGTTAGAGTGCACGCTGAGTGTTTCTTTTCTCTCTCTCTCTGGCAGCGACCATTGACCCGACCCAAGACTATGACTCAGTGACCAAGTTGACCGAACCTTCTTAACACTAGCTTTTGGATTGTCAGAGTTGCAGACCTCATTGCCACTCATACTTTTACCCTTTTCTCCAGGACACCCCGTATTACTGCGAACGTCCACTTCCATTGGACAAAACCATCGTATGGTTAGATACGAACTCGAAGGGATTCGAGGATGGTTTCTGGTTCTGGAGAAAACGAATAGGATTATTCAGTTGTCTTTTCTTTTCACCTTCTCTCAGGTTGCGAGTACTCCTTGGTTTAGGAGTAGTACACCTATTACGCAAATTGGATAGTCTTCTTCCAAACCATAGGCTGGTGCCGACCGGTAGGGAATGAAGAAAACCAGTTAGCCTAAACGGTGTACAGAAGGTATTAAGTTCAGACAAAGAAAGGGTTTAGTAAGAGGGCAAAGTAAATTGCGACTGATATTCACGACCAAACCAAGTATTTCTTCGCCAATCCTAAATCACCTTTGTATTTCTCCAAGACACTCCGTATCACTACGAAGATCCACAGTTTATTGGATACTCCATCGTATGGTTATATACGAACTCGAAAGGAACTTGTTCCAGCTCGGGGATGGATTCTGGTCCAAGAGAAATAGGAATAAGGTTTATTCGGTTGTCTTTTATCTTCACCTTCTCTCGCATTGCGAGTGCTCCTAGGATTAGGACAGTACACCCATTATGCTTATTGGATAGTCTTCTTCCAAACTATAGGCTGGTGCCGAACGGTAGGGAAGGAAGAAAACCAATTGGCCTAAAGGGGTGTGCAGAAGGTAATGACTAAAGACATATAAAGGGATTTGGAGAGGTGGCAAAGAATTATACGGTTATAGTTATGAATCTGGATAATGGAAGAGGCATTACTAAGAATACCGGGATACCCCATCGAAACATTTCAATGTTTCAGTTCAACTGTGTACTGTTAAAAGAAAACTGATTTCCCGATTGGACACTTGCTCCAGGGTATGTATTTACCAGGTTTGATTCTCACATCTGTATGGTTTTACAGATGATGAGTGGGAGTAGGTTATTGGGAATTGGGTGGTCATCCTCATTATATCGGGATTCGTTGTAATCGGTGATATTTGAGGAAATCACCTGGGCTGTTTGCCGGTCGGCAAATATTTGGTTTTGAATATCCGCTTTTATGCACCAATCTCAAATTGATATATCTGTACGTCTATTTTCATAGAGTGAGATATACCTTTTGATATTATGTCGATGACATTTACCTATATCAGTGGATGGTTAGGTAAGGAGCATTAAACAGCGGTGTAATTCTTCTTAACCATAAGTACAGTTTTCAACCTACAACACACAGTGATAGAGTTGTTAGACTCAACGGACTTATACAGAGTATTGTATGTTGTCCAGTGTCCATAAGGACAGAGGGGTTGGTCCTCATACTATATTCTGTTTACTTTTAACTTCTCTAGTTCTTAGACATGTGTTTCGTAGAAACACAAGGTCTAAGTTTTGAGGAGTTATAGGTATTTGAATAGAGTAGAGAACCTGGTGTAGCAAGTATCGGGATTCTTCAAAGTGATCGAAGATGTAGATACTTGTGTATGGTATTCAGTTGATAGTAGTGATAAAGAGAAATTGCTTCTCTTTCAGGTTACTCATAATTGGAAGCATTCCTAAGTTGAGTAACGCTGATCGGCCTCTCTCCATTTAGTTAACATGCACTGGAGACAGCTGCATGATTTGAATCTGGTTAAATTAAATCAGTGCCTCTGGTTCTATATTGGATATAGAACAGTTCATATCTTAACGTTGTTAAGGTACGGGGAGTTGTCCGGCTTATGATTAAAACCAGACATTGGACAACACTAGGCACGTTTCTGTAATGGCTGTTTGTGGGTTGACCCAGGCTATGACGAGGGTTGATTTTCTACCATCTGACAGATCAATAGAAATATTGTTCTAGACTCGCCACAGTTTTATTAAAAATGAATTTTTTCAAAAACAGTAGTGGGAGTATGGTAGAACTGGAAGTGATTCCAGAACCGCAAACGATTACTGAAGATTTGATAAGGAACCTAAAGATTCAATCTGATTTGACATTCCATTGGCCACTCCGCAGATAAGGTGGGTAACTTCAGGCACCCGAGAGGTACTCCGGTAGCCTCAAGGACAGTGACAGGGAAGTTCTTGTTTACCCACACTCGCCATTGTTGTTGTTCCAGGCTACGAGACCCGGCAGGAAGATGAGTATAGCGTCGTTCTAAACTAGTTTTAGAAGTGCACGTCTATATGACTCTGGCAGAGGGTTGTCGTAGTCAGTTGGAGCAGCGGAAGCATTGGTGGACATCAGGCTCATGTCCATTTATAGACTAAAGCAGATGTAGCGGAGATAGATCATCTATTTCTGATGTGACAGTCATAGGTTTGACGTCATCAGAATAGGGGATGGATCTGTTGAGAAGGTAGTAGGAAAGGAAACTCCTATACTACGATCGGTTATACTTTGGTCGTCACACAGTGGTTTCTCCACATGGGACTTGGACATAATATCTGACATACTGGTTACTAGATCTATGGTTTTAGATCTAGATTTGGGTGGTTTCCCAATCTGGGTACTTAGACAGCATTCTAAGAGTATTTAGAATGGACGACTCCTGGCATGGTAGTGTACCTGCAGGTGATGGAGTCACCCTCTCTAAAGGTGTCTTATAGACTAAAGTAGAGAGGGATGTGCATGATTGGCAGATCACTTGCTTAGGCAATTGAGTCAATCATGAGAGGTCAAGTACCACACCAGATGTTGTTCTTGCACTAGATGCAATAAGTTGACATTGATCCAATCCTGGAGATACAGTCGGAAGTAGTTTTAGAACATAAGTAGATGTTCTAGGGATATGATAACGGCTGCCTCCTTTAGGAGACGGTTATCACTCCAGGCTTCCAAGGTGACATGGACGACAAGGAGGTTGTCAGAGTTATAGTTTTCCTTCTGACGAAGGGCAGTATTTTGGACAGGTGGTCCAAGGCAATACTGAGGGTGGCATGGCGCAGGATACTGATTAAGTTCAGTTGACGATACAGTCTAAGAAGTTTGGATTTGGAGTTCATTTATGAGCTCGGTCCCATCAGACATCCAGACATTCTAAGACAGGTATTGCTCATTTCGGGAGATGGTTTTCTCCGCGAACTTGAGATATAGAGAGACATAGAAAGAAACATCAAGGCGGATCCACTCACTGAGGCTATTCCTCGAACGCAATAGTTTCACAAACGGTTTTTGGTGAGACTGACTAGTAGAGGAGTTGGGTGTTCGGTATCACACGGGCTGTGAGTATGCGACATCGCAATAATTAGCCTTGAGTGCAAGTGGGAGATTGTTAGAGATAGTGCCCTCAGAGTCAATTATTGGATCACAAGCACGTGATTGCAATGATTGAGGGAGGACCTATCCCGGTAGGACAGTCTTACTCAAGATGATAGTATGCTATCTGGTTTACCTTTATCATCGTGTACTGCTTTAGGTGACATGACATGTCGCTATTGCACGTTGATAGAGCCCCTAGGATTCTTGCTTGACTGCCAGCAGTATGAGGGCGATCATATAAGTGAGAGCTGGAGTCTATAAGCGCATCCTTAAAAGGTCCCTAGTCGTAGGAGTTTCGAGACAGGGCATCGATTCTCCAGAGTAGACTAGTGTATACAGTCGAGACCCCGACGAGGGGCGGTGGCCGGTCTCACAAGCCACTGGTGTCAGTTGGTTCACCTAAGATGTATACAGGTGCTCATTGGGTTATGAGTACACCGGACAGGACTCGCCGGGAACATGCTAGTTGGTCTTATACCTGACGTCAGATAGCAGTTCCTAGGTGACATGTGTACAGGTTAGTTCATCGACCTGGGGATCGTCATTTGTCTCGTGTGAGTTCCCACTGTGCTTTGATTACTACCCTACCACGGCTCAAAGGAGTCGTGCAAACAGGTTTTAGTTGGGTACAGTCCCGAGCCACATGGAGGCAGTGAGCGGATCTTCGGGGGTTCGTCTCTCCCGGTATTGGGGGTGAGGTCGCGCTGTGTCTAGGAGAGCCATTACACGAAGTCCTTGGCCAAGGCAGGAGATTTACTGGTAGGTATTCCAGTAGTATCTCAGGGTGTTCTGGGCTGCACTCCGACACGACTTGTACCGCTTTTGGGGGTCTGACTTTTACCAACCCCCTAGGCCCGACATGCGATGCTCATAGACGAACGGACCGGACTGTACGGATATTGTCACTGACAGGCTCAGTAGGGTGTCAGGATGAGTTCACTCATCGACGTCCCTTTTAGTCAATAGCTGGTGGCCCGTCACGTATTGGCTTATACCTCTGACGTGCTAGTGGTTAAATCCACAGCCATAGTATTGACGAGTCTTTAGAGTCCACCACACTTTCAGTTACTCAGCTTTCGGGCGAAACGCTGTAGAGGCCGTATGGAGATATGGCAGGGTCCGATCAGATACGTGCGGTATTGCACGGATCAGGATCGGACAGTTTTTGTACTAGTGGCCGTATAGTTATATGGCAGGGTTCGATCTGATACATGCGGTATTGCACGGATCAGGATCGAACGGATTTTACTAGCCGGCTTTGGTTTAAGCCGGTACTAGTTTAGTACAGTGTAGATTTTATCTCATTGCATTTGTATCCGGTCAGAATACAGATGCGGGTGTGTATGCACAGTATCGGGGTTTTTCCTGTAATTTATTACGGGACCAGTTTTCTGGAGTTGCCAGTTTGCATTCCGTTCCGGCCGGTTTTCCTTTGTTCTTTCCCGGCCGGACTTTTCCGATGGAGGGGGTTATTTGCAATTGTGCAAATAACATGTTGTGGAGGGGGTTTCTTGAAATTGTATTCATTATGATATCTTTCATCCATCACTTGCATTAAATGTGATTAGAAAGGGTATGGTTTGGATGTTCATTTGTTATGATAATGTTTTTGGATATGGTCACCCTTGCTTTCTACTACCATCACCTCCCTCTTATGATATATCTTGTTTTCCTCCACCATTTCAAGCATGATTTGGCCGGCCACATTTTGGAGAGAGGAGAGAAAATGAGAGCTTTGATTTTGGTGGTTTGGCAAATTTCATACATCTCATTTTTGATACAAGGAAAAATGAAAGCACCATTTTTCATACCATTCATTCCTCCATCTTCAAAAGGCAACCAATACCCCAAAGTGAGACATGCACTCTACACTACATTCTATAGCAAGTCTTGGGCATGTCGACTTGCCAGCTTCATGCCCGAGTTGCCTCGGTATAGAGGCGGGAGCCCGTAAAAGATGCAGGCGACGTGGTGCCCTTCCGGCGAGGAGGCGACGACCGTAGATCCCGCGAGGAGATCGGAGTGGAGATGAAGACCGGAGGACTCGGATCAGTCGGTACATCTCTTCCCTTTCTTGTTAGTAGCTTAGACTTGTTAATGGTTACGATCCGGGTGTTTAGTGCGCGGTGGTGCCGGTTTGCTAAGTCCGCAAAAATTAAAGTTTATCACCGTTTCCGCGTTTGGCCGTCGGATTGACGCCCGGGGCGCCGCCGTGCACTTACATCTTTGACCCCGTGGAAAACGTTCAGAGCGGATCCTGGTCCTCGCAGAACACGGCAGTGAACCCGTGTGAAGCATCCAGAGCGGAGCCTAGTCCTCGCCGAGCACGGCAGTGAACCCGTGTGAAGCATCTAGTGCAAACTTCCTGGTTACGTGGAACGCGGATAACGTCACTCTTTGACCCCGTGGAAAACGTCCAGAGCGGATCCTGGTCCTCGCAGAGCACGGCAGTGAACCCGTGTGAAGCATCCAGAGCGGAGCCTAGTCCTCGCCGAACACGGCAGTGAACCCGTGTGAAGCATCTAGTGCAAACTTCCTGGTTACGTAGAACGCGGATAACGTCACTCTTTGACCCCGTGGAAAACGTCCAGAGCGGATCCTGGTCCTCGCAGAACACGGCAGTGAACCCGTGTGAAGCATCCAGAGCGGAGCCTAGTCCTCGCCGAGCACGGCAGTGAACCCGTGTGAAGCATCTAGTGCAAACTTCCTGGTTACGTGGAACGCGGATAATGTCACTCTTTGACCCCGTGGAAAGCGTCCAGAGCGTATCCTGGTCCTCGCAGAGCACGGCAGTGAACCCGTGTGAAGCATCCAGAGCGGAGCCTAGTCCTCGCAGAGCACGGCAGTGAACCCGTGTGAAGCATCTAGTGCAAACTTCCTGGTTACGTGGAACGCGGATAACGTCACTCTTTGACCCCGTGGAAAACGTCCAGAGCGGATCCTGGTCCTCGCAGAACACGGCAGTGAACCCGTGTGAAGCATCCAGAGCGGAGCCTAGTCCTCGCAGAGCACGGCAGTGAACCCGTGTGAAGCATCTAGTGCAAACTTCCTGGTTACGTGGAACGCGGATAACGTCACTCTTTGACCCCGTGGAAAACGTCCATAGCGGATCCTGGTCCTCGCAGAGCACGGCAGTGAACCCGTGTGAAGCATCCAGAGCGGAGCCTAGTCCTCGCCGAGCACGGCAGTGAACCCGTGTGAAGCATCTAGTGCAAACTTCCTGGTTATGTGGAACGCGGATAACGTCACTCTTTGACCCCGCGGAAAACGCCCAGAGCGGAGCCTGGTCCTCGCCAAGCACGGCAGTGAACCCGTGTGAAGCATCCAGAGCAAATACCGGACTGTGGAGTCCTTAAAATCCACGGACTATGACGTCCTTAACCTCGACCGCGATGTCTTAAAACTAACGATCAACCACCCCTATCCCTTACAGATTTTTGCCTCGGTTTAAGGGTACATCTCTTCACTCCTTTGATGCCTGGCGTTGTTATTCCTCAACGTCTTCAAAGAGGTGACGGGTCCCTGCAACCAAACATCGGACTGTGGAGTCCCTAAATCCACGGACTATGAGGTCCTTAACCTTGACCGTGATGTCTTAAAACTAACATCGGACTGTGGAGTCCCTAAATCCATGGACTATGAGGTCCTTAACCTTGACCGTGATGTCTTAAAACTAACAGCGGACTGTGGAGTCCTTAAATCCACGGACTATGAGGTCCTTAACCTTGACCGCGACGTCTTTAAACTACAATATCTGGAGAAACCCCTGACTCCGTAAAACACGGACAAGGGTAACCGCATCCAGCACTTACAAGTCCTCACGACCGGGAGGAAAACTCTTTATGAGACCCTCGTGGCTCGTAAAATGCAGAAGTCTTAGGAAGCAGATCTTAACCCTGAATCCTGAGCCATCACTGTCCTGCAAGGAGATCAAGATAGAATATCCGCAGAACGCATTCAATAAAAAGAGGACACACCATTGAAAGGAAAATTGTATCTTTTATTCATAAGCCAAAATGGATACAAAGCGCGATTCATGAAAGAAACAAAAAGAAAGATACTCTCATGAGTATGTACAAAAAAAAAAAAAAGATACAAGTCCTCAAGCCGGCGGGCGATGCAGTAATTTTACCAGCTCATCATTCTGTTGCTGAGCCACGGCTTCATGACGCAAGATCTCCAGAAGACGAGCCTCCGCCTGAGCTTGCTGAGCCTGATGCGAAGCAAGCCGAGCTTCGAGCTCTTGCTCGGTGGCCTTATGAGCTTCGACCCTCTCACGAGTGAACGTGACAGCTTTGTCGAGAGCCACCACCTCTTTGATGAACTCCTGAAGCAACCGTCAGAGTTCATACACTTGGTTGGCCTTGGTGATAAGGGTAGTGCGAAGCTCGCTCAGCGCCTTGGAAGCTAGCTCCCTCTCCGAAAATTTATGGCTGAGCCTTTTTCTCGCATAACGATATGTTCGCTACGTGGCCACGTAAGCTCGCTTTCGTGACCGCGGCCTTGCAAACATGACATTTACAAGACCGTATAAATGGGCTTCCAGCCGACGGGAATAGTCGATCTAAAACGCGCTCATGTCACCTGACGTGAAAGGCAACAAGAAGGATTTCCGACATATTTCAAGCATGCGTTCGCAATCATATGAGTATTCAAAAAAAATATAGTGATAGCATTTGCAATTGCATGAACATTCATGATGCCAAAAAAAAAGAGGTCTGATGTGCAGGAAAGTGATGATAGCATTTGCAATTAAAGAAAGTTCTCATGAGAAGAATCCAAAGTTTATTTATGCAAACGGAAGCATACATACTAGTACCAAGCCTACATCGAAGTGCTGCATAAAGCGTAAAAAAAAAAGGAGAGACTAACAAAAAAAAAATGTTCTACGCTAACGAAAAAGGTCACCAAACATGGGATCAACGGCACAGGGGTTAACGAAGCAAAGGACAAAATTCTCCATCTCTCTCTCTGCTTTCTCCCGCACATCAAAGCGACGGTTCTCACGAGGAGTCGCTCCCCATCGATTGGCGCCGTGTTCGTCCGCGAAAGCAGACATAATAGCTCGCCGGGCCTTGATCTGGCCCAGCAGATGAATCGAGCAATCCTTCAAAGCCTGAGTAATCAGGCACGCTTCATGAAAGCCCTCGAGCTTCTCTTCCGCCGCATCAAGCATCGCCAGGGTCATCTCTGCTGGGTGAGGAGGGATGTCGGCAAGCACGGTCGTGAGAATCATCTGGAGCCAGAGGGAACCCATCGGGAGGGTAGACCCTCTACGGATCGAGAGATCGTGCATGGCCGAGTCACATTCGTTGTCAGAAAGGAGAGGGTCCACCAACCGAGCAGCAAAGCGGGGGATCATCTCCTCAAGAGGAACTTCCCACGGCTGTCGACGAGCATGAGGGCGATTACAAGCCATGGCACTCGTTTCTCCCTCAAGAAAAAAGATATATATATGATATGAATCTCTCTGTGAAAGGAAAAGAAGGCTATAGCCTCATATATAATGAAATGCATTAAGTGCTGTGCGCGGAAAATCTTGCATGGTGAAATTATTTCCAAGGCCTAAAAAAGGAAAGGCACCGAAAATCAAGGAGATGGAACTATTTCCAAGGCCCTTTTTCTGCACCTAACATCGTGCGCTGAAAATATGGCATGAGGAAAATCTTGTGAACAGCCACATCAAGGGATCCCACGTGTAGAACACGTGAGGCCTAAACCTGATGTGCATTTAAAAGGAAAATATGGAGTGGTACCCTGCATGTTAAAAAGCACAAACAACAATAGTAACAAAATAATAAAATCTCAGAGAAAAAGCATGCAAACATACAAGGACACAACAAAACTTATCATCCAGACTTCAAGAAGGCGATACAAAATAAAAAGAAAAACTTTTACAATGGTAAGGCTTCAGACGCGGGGCATGGGTTGAGAAACTCGAAATTAACTTTATTCAAGATCTTCCAAGCATTTCGAACCTCCCGAGTATGCTTTCTCTCACGGTCACAAGCATCGGGGTCCCCGCGGATGTCCTCTACCCTTCGGTAGGCGCCCAGTATGGCTGATTGCTGAAAAATCTGATGAAGGAGATCAATGAGATTATCCCGCCTTCTCTTTGAGATCAAGCCCATAAGGTACACCGAATGCACCTTATCCTCGGCAGTGTCCAAGGCCCCGAGCGGTATGCCGGCGCAAAAGAGAGGAAGTGCCTCCCGGATCGCCAGCACGATCAGCCTCAGAAGAGAAGAGCGACGGGGGAGTAGCCTATGGTTGTACTCGTCGAAGCGGCTCATGATCTCGGCACACTGAGCATCGGTGAACTCCTGGTTCTGACTGCGGCCCAGCGCACGAATATTCCCATAGGAAATGATCTCGTTAAGACTATACAGATGGGCGTCCATGATACCTGAAATAAAAGTCACGAGAATCATTACAAAACCCCCATTGCATTAATGGCAGGAAGAACAACCTAGGGCCAAGAGACCCCAGGAAGCCTCCGCGTGAAGAAACTGAGTTCTTCATTGGAATTAAATTCCTTATTAAGAAAATGGAATTAAATTCCCAGAAATATTTTTGGATGGAATTAAATTCCATGGGGTCAAAACGCCATCATTGTTTCCCCGAAGATCATCTAAACCCTAAGAGATCTACGGTTTGAAGATTAAGCGGTTTTCATGTTCTTATGGAAAATATGAAGGAGAAAAGGTAAAAACCCTTGTTTTGGATCTAAAATCCGGAGAAATGTGAAGGTCCATCGTCGTCCAAGAACATTACCTGAGAAGAAGGGATCCGTCAACAGAGTTAAACTCTAGGAAATGTTCAAGACAGAGAACTAAGCTCTGGAAGCGAGAATTAAATTCTCAAAGAGGAAGTTCTCAGAAAAGAAGATGAGCAAAGTGAAGGCTCCTATGAAGAGACAGCGGTATTTATAGAAGACAATGGAAACGTTTCATCTCCCCGGATCCCTAGAGGAATCCAACGGTCGCAAGAGGTGACAGCGTTGCACTCACGTGCAGACACGTGAGAACAACGCTGTGGGGGCATTTGTTTCCTGATTTAAAATCAAAAAAAAGCTTATGGGAAAAGCTTCAGAAGGAGGGGCCACGTGCTTACACGTGACCAGCAGTCACGTGTTGACACGTGACATATAAAAGCAGTGGAAAAGGGCTCATTGATTCCCTGATCAAGTCAGAGAAAAGGTTCCCTAATCAAGTCAAGAAAAAGGGCTTCAGATGAGGTCACGTGTTGGCACGTGACGCTCAAAGGAGAGGACTCGTGCTACAGTTGAGTCAAGGAAAGGGGCCCCTAACAGGGGGTCACGTGTTCACACGTGACTAATGGTCACGTGTTAACACGTGATGACTAAAACAGCAACCAGAAGACAGCGCAGAAAGAAAGAGGACTCTTCATTCCAAAGAGGGTCACGTGTCTACACGTGACCATGGGTCACGTGGTCACACGTGACCGGCTTTCAAAGCCCATTTTTGACGACAGAATTAAATTCTGAAGGAAATTTGAATCTTTCCAAAGGAAAGTGATTATCTGGGACCAATCAAATTAAAGATTCAGAGATGATTAAATATCATCTATCTATGGAAAATCTCGGGTTTGGAAAGATTTCCCCCTTAAATCTAACCAAAATAACAAAGGAGAATCTCTGGATTTAAAATCCAATGGTGAATAGAATTCACCTAATAATCCAAAGGTCCAGAACGAATGAAGGATGCAAATCAAATATCTCATGAAAGATTTACCAAAAAACTAATTGACTCAGCTGCTTCTCCTATAAATAGGAGCCAAGAGATACAAAAGGGAGAGACATACATACGCAGAGGTAAGAAAAAGGAGAGAGCTCTGATACTTGGAGGAATTCGGATCTTCTACAAAAGAGAACCCTAGGTAAGAAAGGGAAGGCTTTCTGAGAGAAAGAGAATTTAATTCTCAACAGAGTTTAACTCTGATATATAAAACAGAAGAACTTATTTCTTCTCTCTTTGATAGAGGATCTGCAAAGCGCGCACCTCCCCTTTAGATTGAGAATTTAATTCTCAATGGGTTGAGATCCTGCCATGCAGATCCAAAACATAGAGAGGGAATGCAAGCATGAGAATTTAATTCTCGCAGAACTATAGGAATTCAATTCCTTTAAAATAAAATTAGGGCTTGACCCTGTATCATGGGAATTTAATTCCTTCAGAACAAAGAGAAACAGGGTTTAACCCTAATTAAGAACCTAGTTCTGTTGAAACAGCGGGAATTTAATTCCCTTAATCATAATTTAACAGAGAATGAGAGTTCAATTCCTTAAAAGCTTTTATTAGGGTTTAACCCCATTCAGTTCTTCACATATATAAGGAATTTAATTCCTACAGAAAATTCAGAGTTCGACTCTTCAAAAGAAACTAGGAATTTAATTCCTTTGAAATTATTGTCAGGGTTCAACCCTATGAGAAATTTAATTCCTGAAAGGGATTAACAGATCTTCTAACAACCACAGAAAAGAAGAGTCACGTGTCACCACGTGACCCCCCCCCCAAAAGATCTACAGAAAGCCCTTTGAGGCAGTGCCTCACGTGACCCACGTGACCCTCGGCAGAAGCGTTAACATATAAGCATTTGAATACCCGTCACGTGAGGGCACGTGATACTCTGAAAAATGCGATAATCTCAACAGAATCAATGAAGGGAGGGCGCCCTCACGTGTTGCCACGTGACCCCTCTTGCCTTAGTGTTTAACACTAAATCGAAACTCCCGAATCCAGTGTTAAAACAACTGTTGGGCCTTAGTGTTCAACACTAATCAAAAAACTTTACTTGCAGTGTTCAACACTGACTACCTTAGTGTTTAACACTAATTTGAGGGCTCAGTTGCCAGTGCTTGATACCGATCTGTTTTAGTGTTTAACACTAATTTGAAAGCCTTGTCGCTGGTGTTTAACACCAATTATCTTCTAGTGTTAAACACTAACTTGTCAACCTCATTCCCAGTGTTCAACACTGATTGCTCTATAGTGTTTAACCTAGGCTTTGGCCCGATTGGCTAAAGGGATAGAGGCAAAGCCTCTCCCTCAATGGACCAACAAGAAGCCAATATTCCAGACCTCACTGGACTTAGCCCAAGCTGGCCATAAGTCCTCAATTCGTGATTAACTGGGCCAGTGGGCTCATAACATAATTAATCAGTCTTGACCCCAAATTGGGCCAGGGACTACTCAAGCCATTCCGGTTCTAGGGTACATCTCTTCACTCCTTTGATACTTGGCATTGTAATCCCTCAATGTCTTCAAAGAGGTGACGGGTCCCGATGACCACTCATGATATGGACTGTGGGGTCCTTAAACCCATGTCTAATGCAAAATTCCTGGTTACGTGGAACGCGGATAACGTCACTCTTTGACCCCGTGGAAAACGTCCAGAGCGGATCCTGGTCCTCACAGAGCACGGCAGTGAACCCGTGTGAAGCATCCAGAGCGGAGCCTAGTCTTCGCCTAACGCGGCAGTGAACCCGTGTGAAGCATCTAGTGCAAAATTCCTGGTTACGTGGAACGCGGATAACGTCACTCCTTGACCCCGTGGAAAACGCCCAGAGCGGAGCCTGGTCCTCGCCAAGCACGGCAATGAACCCGTGTGAAGCATCCAAAGCACATACCGGACCGCAATGTCCTTAAACTACCCATGGACCGCAATGTCCTTAAACTACCCATGGACCGCAATGTCCTTAAACTAGAACAATAGAGCCCCTATATGCTCTTTTGTCGGATCTAAACGGTCCGGTTTAAGTTGATCTTAGCCTCAAAGATGGCTAACGAATCCTTAAACCTTCAAGCAGACTGGACTACGAATCCCCCCAATTAGCTCTGGCTCGAGGGTACATCTCTGAACCCCTCTGACACCCGTCGTTGTAATCCTTCAACGTCGTCAGAGAGGTGACGGGTCCCGACGGCCACACACATACGATGGACCACTATGTCCCTAAAACTGGAACAATGGAGTCCAAACGCTCCTTTGACGGATCTAAACGATCCCGTTAAGTTGATCTTAGTCTCAAACTAGACTAATGTATCCTTAACAAATGTTTGAGTTGATCTTAGCCTCAAGCGTGGCTAACGTATCCTCAAACCAAACCCCCAAACCCAAATCTAAGATAACTCGGATTTGGACTAGTCCACACCCTACGGGCGACGACATAACTCAGTCTCCGTAAACGATCCACGGGCAATAAAACATAAAACAAAAACACACGACACGAAGTGACCATCTGGAGAAGGAGAAAGTTGTTACAGCGATGCGGTAGCGTAATTAACTGCAGGGGCTTGCGCCTGCAGGGAAGAGCGTCCCCACAATCAAAAACCCCTCAAACGATGGGGAATCTGACGAAGTCTGCTACATCGGCCGCATCCGTTTAAACCTTCGAGACATGGTGCCATAAATCAACTTGGCATCCTCGGAGAGGTGGACGGATAGCACCTATTGGCATCTGCCCCGAACCTCAGGCGAGACGTCCCCACGTCCCGCGTGTCTTTTGGAGGGGAACAGGTAGGACTTTCTTGCTCGACATGATAGTACGCTATCTGGTTGCTCTTTATCTTAACGTGTATACTTTCTGTCTCTCTGTTACATGTTGATAAAGCCCTTAGGATGTGTACTCGACTTCCAGGACTGTGATGCAGATCATACTAGTGGGGCCTGGATAGTCCATGAGTACATCCTTGAAATGTTCCTAGTCGAGGGAATATCGAGACGGGGCATCGATATTCCAGAGTAGACTAGCGCATATCTTCTCGACCCATGCGATGGGCAATGGATGATCCCATATCCATTGGTGTTTGACATCGAAGATGGTATACGGGTGCTCAGTGGAGACTGGGTACACTGAACGGACTCGCCGAGAACTCCCAGATGGTATTATACCTCACGTCAGATGGCAGTTCTCTGGTGACACTGGTACAGCTTAGTCTGTTGACCCGAGATCGTCATAGAGTCTTGTGTGTCTCCCACTGTGCTTTGATTTCTACCCTAACACGGCTCTACTGAGTTGTGCAAACAGGTGGTTTTTGGGTACAGTCCCGATTCACATGGAGGCAATGAGCGATATGAGGGGATTCGTCTCTCCCGGTATTGGGGGTTGATGTTGTGCTATGCTCGACTGGCCATAACAGGAAATCCCTGGCCAGGGTTGCAGTGATATACTGGTAAGAGTTATCAGTAGTTTCACGAATGTTATGGACCTCAAGTCGGCATGACTTATCGAGCTACTGGGGTCTGACGTTTACCACCCCTAGGCGAGATATGCGACATATCAGACGAACAGACCGGACTGTACGGTAAGTGTTACTGGTTGGATTCACTGGAGTGTGAGCGGGCTTGCTCGTCGATCTTCAGATCGCTCAATACCCGGGTGGCCGTTACGTTTAGCAGACCGCTTGCGGCTTGTGGGTGCTTGATATGATCATCATCTGCTGCCGGCGTATTGACGAGTCTTTAGAGTCCTACACAGAGGTTTCCTGGCTCAAGCGAAACGAAATAGGAGCGCATATGAGATATGTGCGGGACCGAGAATAATGCGTGTATATGATACCGTATTACATTCTCGCGATCAATGTGTCGAATGGTTATATGCGATATAACCTAGTTATCGATTCAAGCGTTGATTCGATAAGCCGATACATAGTATACTAGTCGGTTGTATGCGACATGACCGGATCATTGAATCAAGTGTTGATTTAATGATTTAATGCATAATTATATATTTGATATATTACTTTGCATTAACTAGTATTGGTTTACTTTAAATGGATTTTCTCGCTCGGGTGTGCACATTGTATATTTGATATAGTTTTGTGCACATGATTGTATCATGTTTGATGATGCATACTTACTTGGTTTGTGTAAAGAATTAAACCATGGTTGTTTAAATGGTTAGGGTTTTGGTTTTCCTTATTCATTTATTTATCTTTTTCATTTATTCTTTTTGGAAATAAATTAATTGGCATAAGATGATAATGGTGGCTTAGTTTGTTTTTTAGTTGAACATTAATGAAACTTTGACTAAGTCATCATTCTTATCTCTTGCTTAACCCTAACCATTTGAACTAACTCTAGTTGATTCTCTACACTTAACTATGGTGAAGAATATGATAAGAATGAGTTCTTTTTCAATTATCTAAAATACTTATGATATTCTTCATCTTCTTCTTCTTCTTGACTTCTAGAAAAAGCTTGAAAGCTTTAATGGAAAAGTGAGAAAAAGAGTGAGAAATCCAATTCTAAAGTGAACCCACTTCCTATTTCTTCATCCTCTACCTCTTGCCAAGTTGTATTGGGTGTTTCCTTCACAAGTTTTCAAGGCTTGGTGAAGTTGGAACTTGTTCTTGTGATACCTTGACGTAGATCATCTTCGGCATTGAACCGACGATCAAGCCCGTCCATTCTTCGATGAAGCCGATGCTAGAGTTCGGGATTCGTTTTGGACAGCGGAGGGAGCTCATCGCGGAGCTGTGGAGGTGGAGCACCGGATCTACAAAGGTTGTATTTCCGTTATCTAGTAGTTAACTGTTAACTAGTTTACTTCTTCGCCTAGATATCTAGTAAACGATCCGTATTAGGGTTTGTAGGCACCCGTAAAATTTGATTTGTGCATGTTTGATCACTTGTGAGACTACACTAGAGTGCCTAGGAACCCTACAGTGATTTCAGAGCCTAGCTAGAGCCTTAGGCGAAGTCCCGACGGAATCAGAAGTCCGATCGACCCAAAACCCGACTTGAAAATTGCTCTCTGGACTTTTCTGTAAAATGTGGATTTTTCGAAATTAAAAATATCCAGAAAATCCAGCAGGGAATTCTAAGAATTACGATGCAAAAATTTTTTATTGATACCATTATTGCGCGGCGGAACCGCGGCAGAAGTCTGGCTTCTGCGGCGGTTCCGCGGTCACGTGACATGATTGGACTTTAAACTTGGCACAGTAATTCTTGTTTTATGGTGCTGGTTTTCCTGGGATTATTTTAATATTTATTCCAAAGTTTTATTTTCTGGCTTGTATTGGGAACTCTGTATATTCGATCGGACTGTCTAATTTTGTCGGTGTGGCTTTCCGGGTAATTTTGGAATATGTTAAAAAGTTCGGCCGGATATAAATACCCACTTTTTCCCCTGCCGGGAAATTTCCAATTGTTGGATTTTTCCATAGTTTAACGACGTTCTAAGTAGTGCAAGTAACGCGATGGACCCTCTAGAAGACAACAAACCTTAACTCGATTATGTGACCGTCTTGAACTGCCCTTTGAACCTTCGGGTTTGGGGCGGTACGGCGTGCCATATGTGAGGCGTTGGCTTGACCCTTCTACGGCTGGACCGTTGGTACTGAGGCACGAACTGAATGTCGTTAGACTTATTTCATGTGTTGAGCTGTATCGGGAAAACTTGGGTGTTCGATTGTTCGATCGAAAAGTTTAGCATTTTCTATTTATCCGGAATGTGATACAATAATTGGAATTCACAAATTGTTATGAGATAACGGAATGAATATTATAAACGTAGCAGTTTAGTCTCACTTGATCGGTTGCCACGGAATTTTGATGTGATCAAAAGTCCGTCGCAATCACGTAGCGTACGCGGATACTCGCCGGGTAAACTTAATAGACAGCCTCACTCCAAAGCCCCGACCAAGTGACTGTAGGAGAACCCCGTCGCCGAAAGCATCCGTTCGGGTGCTCGCGGTAGCGGTGTTCCGCCTTGGTGCACTTCGTCGACGGTATCAGGGGTGCGGCCGCCTACTAAAGTTTGCGACGAACATTCGATCAGTTTTTCGGGAATCTTGTTGAATTGCCCGACTTGATATTGAAAAGAGTTTTCGATAATGAGACTAAAATACGGGGTTTATAATTGTTAGACATGCGATGTCTAAAGAATTCATTTGGCCAGGCATGCGATGTCTGAGGTGGTTGCGGATTCCAACTGTTGTAGTTTTGCACTTTCTTTTCTGTAACCGTAAGTGTAATATGTGATGTCGCCGGTTTCATTGCTATATGTCAACGACAATTGGGATGCGCATATTTACTTACGTTGATGACATGTGATGTTATGTGTTGCTGGATATGTTATATTGGATCGTCGTATTTGAATAGCCGGGGGTTTTATGTGAGATGAGTGTTTTTCATTTTCATTCATGTAAAAACTTGTATGTAATATTCTTTTATTGGGGCACTTCCAGGCTGCGGAAGTTGTCACCGTTGATGTATATTATTTACTTTTCTGCACTAGGATAGACCCAAGGAGGGGAGCATAAGTAACCGGGTTCTGGGGTCCAGTGGGAGACCAACTCGAGGAGTCGAGTCCGGGTCTCCTAACCCTAGAATTGGTAGGGTTGCTTGCCGCTCTCATAGGGGTCTAGGGGTGTGGGATTGGCTATTCATCACGACCGTGGAATCCGTGTTTTATACTGGCTCGTATTGAAAACACGGATGTCCTAGTATATCCAATATTTCATATGATTCTTCTGCTGTGCTTTATCTGTGATGTGATCATGCGATGTTCTGTGACAGGTATTATATATAGTATATATGATATATTATATAGACGTTGCTTATGTTTTACACCCGCGCTAGCCCTGCCCCGCTCTGCCGTTAGTTACCTAACCTAACGGTGCACGAGGGGACATCGAGGCGAATGCGGATGGCATAAGTGTACGTTGTGATGTTTAGGTAATTTAAATGATGGGATATTCATTAATGAGATTAATGAAAGAAAATAAACCTAATTGATGTTGTGGAATCGAATTTCAAAATAATACAGGTAGCTACAGTTCTTGCTTTGCATCGCGGTGTTCATTATAGAACATCCTGCACCTTATTCGATAAGGAAAGGACCGAGATCCCTTCACAGGGAGTGACTCCTTTAGCAACAACTGGCAGATGCTACAACCCTCGGTTTGTCATTTGATCGCTTCTATAGTTTACGCTTTGCACAGTGATATATGTGATATATCCCGCACCTCATTCGACGAGGAAAGGGCCGACGATCCCTTCACCGGGAGTGACCCCTTTAGCAAAACTAGAAAAGCTTCAAAAACTTTCCATTTAAAAACCATTTGATTCCGCAACGAGATCAAGTTCAAAGCATTAAAGGTTTTCACAAAAATCAGCCGCAACCCTCCGTCATTTTAGGAAGTAGAGTACTTAGTATTCGTGCTGTGTTTGTTGACCATAGTCAAGGCACAGTGTACGGTATCTAAGTGATGTCTTCCTACACCGCATATGATGCGATTAGTTAGGACAGTCGCGTGACTTTGTTGACCTTAGTTAAGGGTCATGTGGGTGGGTCTAATTAATCACGAAATGACGGGTAGAACTTGACTAGTACTTATGATTTGTTGACCATAGTTAAGGTCATAGGTGCTAGGGGTAAAAAACCTTTATCGGGAGTTTCAAGTGTTGAAACTTGCAATGAGATTGCATACCTTCTATATGATAGTTGGATCCCGATACCCACTGCAAGTAATTGTTACTCCTGGGAGAGTTTTGCACTTTACAATTAGCCGATCAAGTAGGTGTCTAGAAAGGTGTCAACGGGGTTACGCCTCTGGGAAAACGAGGTTTACTGTAATTAGATCCGTGCGAAAGCAGGAGGAACCTCCCTCAAAGTACCGACACTGGCCTGGCTGAAAGATTGGCGAACTTGTAGAGTGTAATTAATCCCGGCTAGTCTTTCCTTTTAGGGTTTGAAGGAAGATTTGATAAAAACAGTGGGAGCCATCCTGATTAGATAAAATATATAACCAATCTGATCTTGCAAGAGCGTACGCATAGTGTTTTCTTTTCTCTCTCTCCAGGTAGCGACCATATCACGCCTTAGTCAAGATAATAATACGGATAATTGACCGAACCCACTTGTTATACTGAGTTGGGGAACGTTGGTCCCGCTCCAACTTATAATTGTTATAAGACAGAGCAGGAAATAGGCGAATACCAGGATTCCAATGCCGCCCAAACGAAGAAAGTGCATATGATGCATCTTCTTCGGGTGTGTTTGTTAAACAGAACTGTTTCTCAGTATCCTCTGTATCTTGGGTATATGATACCGGATCAGGATCCCAGATATGTAATATGTTACATAGGGCTACAAAAAGGTAGAAAAACTGAGAACGGGTGATAAGTTTCATGAGACAGAAACCGGGGCAAGTGTTGCAGCCAAGTCTGTTGGTCACTGTCACCCTGTATTACCAATACATTGATTCTGAACAAATGCTATTAGATACCGAACCTGATATACAAAATCATATCAGTCTCTTTATTAGTAAAGAAATGATATAATTTTGTATTGATGGATAATGTTTTGAACATTTCCTATATCAAAAGTTGATCGGTTCAGGCACGTTATCTAAAAGCATTGACGTTCTAAATCAAACTACAGTTCCTTGTATACTGAACACACACAAGAGGAAGAGTTCAGAAATGAACGAATCCTTCTTGAGGCATTGTAGACTAGGTCACATCAATGCGACCCGACTGGCTGAAGTTACATTTTAGATGCATATTTAAATCAGTTTGAATTTACATCTTGTGAAACTTGCCAGTCATGTCACAAAGATTAGATGACCATAGCTCTGTTTATTAGAAACAGAGAAAGAGTTAGTAAACTCTTGGGACTGATACATGATGATATATGTAAAGTCTCCTGTCTACACATGCCAGGACTGGTTCTTTATACTTCATTATATTCTCTGATAATCTCTCAAGATTCAGTCATATATTCCTGTTGAAACATAAGTCCGAACCTTTTGAGATATTCACAGAATATAAATTAGAAGTAGAGAACCAAAATACGGGTATAAGTATTATGTCCTATAATAAGATCAGGGAGGAGAATACTTGTGCATAGAATTCCTGGACTATTCAAAAGGAGAATGAGATTCTCTCTCAGTGTTACTCCTCTGAATACACCACAGCACAACGGTGTATCAGGGCGGAGCAATTGCACAATATTAGATATGGTGTGCTCTATGATGAGTATTACTGAGTTACCTATTTCCTTTTGGAGTTATGCACTTGAGAAGCTGCATACCTATTGAATTAGGTTTGAATCAAATCAATGCCTACCACTCCATATGAGATATGGTATGGGAAGAACCCATCTCTTAAGCGAGTTAAGATTTGGGGTTGTCCGGCCTATGTCAAAAGCAAAATCAGGACAAGATCGAGGCAGGATCAGTTCTGTAGAACTGGAAAGGTTCCAGCTATACAAAACTGCAGTTGATGATTTGACAGAACCAAAGGATTCTATAGTTCCCGACGAACCTCAGCCTCTCCGCCGATCTAGTAGAGTTCCTCATCCGCCTGAGAGATACCTCGGTTTCTCGATGACAGTGGGAGCGAGGAATGCATCATAAGATGATGACCCAACTAGTTTCGAGCAGGCCATCGAGAGTAGGGACTCTGTAAGAATGGCTGGATGCTTAGCGATCTGAGATGGAATCCATATACACCAGCAAAGTATGGACTTTGGTTGCTATATCTGAAGGGTTAAATCCCCATCAGGAGCAAGTATATCTTGAGAAGATTACTTGGTGTAGATGGAAAAGTTGAGACTTTCAAAGCTAGGCTTATTAAAGGTTTTAGTCATCAACCAGGCATGGATAATGATGAAACATTTTCCAAGTGACTATGCTTAAGTCCATCCAGATCCTACTTGCCACGGCTACATACCATGACTGCGATATCTGGTGGTTGGGTGCCCTGACTGCTTTTCTAAATACTGATTTAGAAGAGAACGTCTATAAGAACACAGCCAGAGGTCTTCGTAAACAGTGGGAGCAGCGGAAACGTGTGCAAGTTGCTTTACATAATGAAGCAGGCATCGCGGAGTTGGAACGTCTGTTTTGATATGATAGTCAAAGTGCTTGACTTCATCAAAATGGTAGACGAACCTTGTATATACAAAAGGGTAGTAGAGAGTAAGGTGGTCATCTTCGTATTGTACGTAGACAACATACTCTTGATAGGAAAAGAGTTTCCTATACTACGATCGATCAATCTCCTATTATCACTAGGATTCCCCAAACAGGATCAAAGTGATACCTCCTAAATCCTGAGTTTTCATCTATGAGATAGATGTAATTGGATGCTAGGATTCTCACTAGATGTAGTGAGATGGTATCAATCGATCCTGGGGTGAATCACTGGAAGAGTTCCAGGGTGATAAAGACGACTGAATATCAGTCACAGGCATTGTCTTTACCCTTGGTAAAGGGACGATATGTTGGAAGAGTTCCAAGCTAGATACCGTGGCAAACTAGACGATAAAGGCTGGTAACATCGCTATTGAAGATACTACCAAAGAGGAAGTTTGGGTGTATATTGGTTCATAAGATGAACTAGGTTCCTGCCATTGTATAACAATGGAAGTGTGGCTTTGGCCCTGGAACCCTGGTCCCATCAGTGACCCAGACAAATTCTGAGGCAGCATCACCGGATCATGGAGATAGTTGATCTCCAGGGTGATCGAGGTTAGGAGACAAGACTCAGAGGACAACACGGCGGATCCACTCACGAAGGCCTTTTCCCAGAGAGAGACTCATATGGGATGGTTGAGTATTAGATACTGCGACCACTGCTACAGATGGCCCTAGTGCAAGTGGGAGATTGTTAGTTATATGTATGCCCTAGAGGCCATTACTGTACATTGGATGTATATTGTAGTGGATGCTGGGACATATATAGGTAGGACTTTCTTGCTCGACATGATAGTACGCTATCTGGTTGCTCTTTATCTTAACGTGTATACTTTCTGTCTCTCTGTTACATGTTGATAAAGCCCTTAGGATGTGTACTCGACTTCCAGGACTGTGATGCAGATCATACTAGTGGGGCCTGGATAGTCCATGAGTACTTCCTTGAAATGTTCCTAGTCGAGGGAATATCGAGACGGGGCATCGATATTCCAGAGTAGACTAGCGCATATCTTCTCGACCCATGCGATGGGCAATGGATGATCCCATATCTATTGGTGTTTGACATCGAAGATGGTATGCGGGTGCTCAGTGGAGACTGGGTACACTGAACGGACTCGCCGAGAACTCCCAGATGGTATTATACCTCACGTCAGATGGCAGTTCTCTGGTGACACTGGTACAGCTTAGTCTGTTGACCCGAGATCTTCATAGAGTCTTGTGTGTCTCCCACTGTGCTTTGATTTCCACCCTAACACGGCTCTACTGAGTTGTGCAAACAGGTGGTTTTTGGGTACAGTCCCGATTCACATGGAGGCAATGAGCGATAGGAGGGGATTCGTCTCTCCCGGTATTGGGGGTTGATGTTGTACTATGCTCGACTGGCCATAACAGGAAATCCCTGGCCAGGGTTGCAGTGATATACTGGTAAGAGTTATCAGTAGTTTCACGAATGTTATGGACCTCAAGTCGGCATGACTTATCGAGCTACTGGGGTCTGACGTTTACCACCCCTAGGCGAGATATGCGACATATCAGACGAACAGACCGGACTGTACGGTAAGTGTTACTGGTTGGATTCACTGGAGTGTGAGCGGGCTTGCTCGTCGATCTTCAGATCGCTCAATACCCGGGTGGCCGTTACGTTTAGCAGACCGCTTGCGGCTTGTGGGTGCTTGATATGATCATCATCTACTGCCGGCGTATTGACGAGTCTTTAGAGTCCTACACAGAGGTTTCCTGGCTCAAGCGAAACGAAATAGGAGCGCATATGAGATATGTGCGGGACCGAGAATAATGCGTGTATGTGATACCGTATTACATTCTCGCGATCAATGTGTCGAATGGTTATATGCGATATAACCTAGTTATCGATTCAAGCGTTGATTCGATAAGCCAATACATTGTATACTAGTCGGTTGTATGCGACATGACCGGATCATTGAATCAAGTGTTGATTTAATGATTTAATGCATAATTATATATTTGATATATTACTTTGCATTAACTAGTATTGGTTTACTTTAAATGGATTTTCTCGCTCGGGTGTGCACATTGTATATTTGATATAGTTTTGTGCACATGATTGTATCATGTTTGATGATGCATACTTACTTGGTTTGTGTAAAGAATTAAACCATGGTTGTTTAAATGGTTAGGGTTTTGGTTTTCCTTATTCATTTATTTATCTTTTTCATTTATTCTTTTTGGAAATAAATTAATTGGCATAAGATGATAATGGTGGCTTAGTTTGTTTTTTAGTTGAACATTAATGAAACTTTGACTAAGTCATCATTCTTATCTCTTGCTTAACCCTAACCATTTGAACTAACTCTAGTTGATTCTCTACACTTAACTATGGTGAAGAATATGATAAGAATGAGTTCTTTTTCAATTATCTAAAATACTTATGATATTCTTCATCTTCTTCTTCTTCTTCACTTCTAGAAAAAGCTTGAAAGCTTTAATGGCAAAGTGAGAAAAAGAGTGAGAAATCCAATTCTAAAGTGAACCCACTTCCTATTTCTTCATCCTCTACCTCTTGCCAAGTTGTATTGGGTGTTTCCTTCACAAGTTTTCAAGGCTTGGTGAAGTTGGAGCTTGTTCTTGTGATACCTCGACGTAGATCATCTTCGGCATTGAACCGACGATCAAGCCCGCCCATTCTTCGATGAAGCCGATGCTAGAGTTCGGGATTCGTTTTGGACAGCGGAGGGAGCTCATCGCGGAGCCGTGGAGGTGGAGCACCGGATCTACAAAGGTTGTATTTCCGTTATCTAGTAGTTAACTGTTAACTAGTTTACTTCTTCGCCTAGATATCTAGTAAACGATCCGTATTAGGGTTTGTAGGCACCCGTAAAATTTGATTTGTGCATGTTTGATCACTTGAGAGACTACACTAGAGTGCCTAGGAACCCTACACCTCTCACGGCCCCTCTCACGCTGAGGATCAAAGCCCTCGCCAAGAGGCACCGAGCAGCTACCCTGCTCGGCCATCCTCAGCAGGCCTCTCACGGCTCCTCTCACGCTGAGGATCAAAGCCCTCGCCAAGAGGCACCGAGCAGCTACCCTGCTCGGCCCTCCTCAGTAGGCCTCTCACGGCCCCTCTCACACTGAGGATCAAAGCCCTCGCCAAGAGGCGCCAAGCAGCTACCCTGCTCGGCCATCCTCAGCAGGCCTCTCACGGCCCCTCTCACGCTGAGGATCAAAGCCCTCTCCAGGAGGCACCGAGCAGCTACCCTGCTCGGTAATATCCTCAGTTGGCCAATTACGGCCCCTCCAACAACTATGGAATGTGAACTCAACAAGAGGTATCCAATCTATCAACATCTTAGTGATTTACACTTCAACTTCGGGGCCATGGAGATACCGTCTTACCGCCTGCCTTAGAACACTGGCCAAGATAGCAGACTCAAGTCGACGTGTAATTGCCAGACAAAGAGATGACACAACAGAAAGGCAGTCCCACGCAGATACAAGTGTTCACACAATAAGAAGAAAAATACGCGTGCAAACATGACTGCAAGAAAAATACCTTTATTCACAAAATTAAAGCTTTTGCAAGGTATTGTGGGCTCCCCAGCCTTACAAGACGCCCGGAGGCCTACAAAACTCCCGAGGAAACAAATAAAAAGAAGAAGGAAAAAAAAGACGAAGGGCCTCAGGCCTTAGAGCCGGGCGCATCCCCGGGAAGCCCAGCGCCCGCCGCAGGGGCCTCCGCGTTTCCCTCACCGGGTATCACCTCCTCGGCCTCGCCCCCATGGTCCTTCCCCTGCTCCTCGTCCCCGCGAGGATATTCGGCTCGGAGATCCTTATCGGCGAACTCCGGCATCCAAGCCTTGACGGCATCAAGGGCCTTATGCTAGATGGCAGTAGTGGCCGAGACTAGGACGGTGTAAAATTCTTCCGATTTCTGGAAGTTCTCCACCGCCTTCGCAGCCAAGAAGTCGGCCCGTTTCGCCGCCTCTACCGCCGCCCCCAGCTCCTTCCGGAGGGTGCCCACCGACTTCTTCATGGTGCCGACGAGCGCCGTGGAGTCTTAGAGCTTGGCCTCGGCAGCCTGGGCGACTTCACAGAGCCTGGCAGCCTCCTGCTTCGCCGCCGCCACTTCCTGCTTCACGGCCGCCGCCTCCTGCTTCGCGGCCGCTATCTCCTGCTTCCCGACCCCACCTCGGCCTCGAGAGCGGCGACCCTCGCCGTCTCCACTTCCAGCGCCCGCCTCAGCGAGGAGGACTCGCCCGAGGCACGGACCGCCGGGCCTATCTCCTCCTCTTCCATCCGGATAGCTAGAGCGACGTGGTGGAAGACCTGGGAAAACAAGAAAGGGGTCAGAAAGAAGAAGGATCACCAAGTCTCACGAAAGATGAAATGAGCAAAGTACGAGGACTAACCTGCACGGCCTCTTGGGCGATGGACGCCAGTTGCCCCTTCAGACTTCCCCCAGGGACCCTGCCCCCAGACGACCTCTCCATGTCGTGCAGAAGGATGTCGGCGACGGAGAGTCCCGAGGGCACCTCAAAGAGGAGCTCCCCATCGTCCACTAAGATCGGGGAGGCCGGGTCCCGCGGGGCTGCATGGGGGAGCCTCTTGAGAGCCGGCGGCGGCGGACTGGTCTCCGCCTCCGAGGCCGGGGCTTCCTGCCCTCTAGCCCTCTTTCGGGTCGGCGCCCTGCTGGACTCCGGGGCCCGATCCGCGCTCGAGCGCTGGTGCTGGACGGCTGCCGGAGGAGCCGGGGTCGGCGGCTGAAGAGCTGGCCCCTCCAGCCCTCGACCCCTTCTTCGGCTTGCGCATATGTAACAACCGAGTCCAATTATACCAATTCCAGTTACCGTATATGTATGGTGTGTGGTGTTGTTTCATTTATCTTGCTTGACAGTTGCCAGTTATAGTTTACACCGACATGTCTTATTCTGCATATAACAATTTAAGTCATCTAAAATTAAATTAAAAATACTTGTCATGGCCTGCTCGATACCCTAACCCTGTGGTAGCATCCTTGCATCGTGTTCTCGTCCCGTTCAGTGAAACGGACGTGTTTGGACGTCTACGCGCACGCGCGTGCGTCCGTTCTTAGGGGTATGCTTTTTAATTATAAAATCCTTCATTTTAATTTTTGGAACCTGCCAATAATTTTCTTTTTCGAATTCAAATTTTTGGACCCAACCCAGGCGCAATTCTGAAATACTTTGTATTTCCGCCAAATCCTTTTTTTTAAAATTCATTAAATCAGTTAAACGATTTTTCTACAGCTCAGAAAATTTTGCCCACAACGAAGTATCTTCAGAAAATATTATACAACCTTCTTCCTAAAACAAATCCTTTTAAACTATTTCCCAGCCAACCAAATTTCTTTTTCACTGGGCCCCACACTTTACTTTCCTCCACTAAATCTTTCTCTTTTTCTTCCTTTATTGGCCACGAGCCAATCGCAGCCCTCACTTTCCTTCACCGGGCCCCACATTCTCTCTCCCTCTCTCCTTTCCCCTTCTCTTTCTCTCTCTCTCCCTCCCTCTCTCTCTCTTTCTCTCTCCTCTCGCACCCTTTCTCACAGCTCTCGCGAATACTGTAGGTTTCTCGACTCTGGTCACCGCTTGGGGATCTGGTCACCTCCCTTCACGTTTTCCCTTCTTCCTCTTTAAAATAAACCCCGTGTCTCCTTCTTTTAAACCCATCGCAGAAAAACCCTAGCCGCCTCTGCCTCGTCGCCATCTCCATCTCTTCTTCTTCTTCTCAACCTCCTCCTCCTCGTCTTCATCTTCTTTCTCTTTTCTCTCTCCCCTGCACACACCCATAACCTACCCGGCAACCTCAGCCCCTCGCTTCGCCGCCGACTCCCTCATCTCGCCGTCACCACCTTCCTTTCCCTCTCTTCCTTTTCTCTGTTCATTCCCGAGCACCAAACCCTGCAACATAACCCTAACGCAACCCTAGCCGAGCCTTTCCCTGCAACTTGGAATTTGTCGCCTTGTCGTGATCTCGCCGGCGATCCTTGCCGACGACTACCCACCTTGGCTAGCACAGCCGTCTCCCAAATCCAGTAGCAACCTTCTTCTTCTTCTTCTTCTTTCTCTTCCTCCTCTTTCTCTTCTTTTCACCTGAGGTTTTTTTTCTTCTCTGCTAAATATTTTGGATCCTCTGTAGATCTTGCCGGAACTCCGTCGACGCCATCGACCCCCGCGACCCCTCTGCAGATCAGGATAAGCATCTTCCCTCCTTGCTCCTCTTCTTTTCTTCCATTTCGATTCTTGACAAAGCTTGTGTTTACTGTTTTGAGATTGCCGGAATCTGACCGTGCCGACGACGATCCGGCGAGGAACTCCGACCCGTGTGTTTCCACTGTTCGTCGTTCGGACTCATTCCGTGAACCGTGCGCGTATCGCGATTTTTCCCCGCCGACGCGTAACGTTCCGTTTTTCGTTTCGCGACCCGTCGAGGCAAGTTAATCTTGGTACATGCTACTTTAAACTACTACTTATGCTATTTAAAGTTCTATATATCCCTTGATTGCACGTTACACCTGCAGCTTATATTTAATGCTATAATATTTCCTTGTAACAGTTTTCCGTTATATCATTTTGTTTCATCGCATGAAACATGCCTTGCTGCATTTAGTTCTACTATACATAGTACCCACAATCATAACTAAATCACATAACAATTATTATATAGTCCACAGTACCCTTTTATGTTTTATACCCTGTTGGATACCCGTGTGATTCTTTAACCGGTTTAGTTTAAATTGCATCTTTTGAACCTATTATACAGGTTGGTGCATTTCTAGATTACGTAGTGCATGTTAACATGATTCTAACAACCATATTTGTATACTGTAAATGAGTAATGATGACCGTGCATCCATATAATGTAATGTGTACCTATTTGCTTACCATATTATCTGATCTAGTGTATTGTTTTGATAGTATTCATGCTGGTTCATTTATAATCTTGTTTATGTAAGTCTGATTATGAGTACCCACATGACATCTTGTGCTCCCGACATGACCTGATGCACTGCCTACTTGATATTACATGGTACCGTACACTCCTGACATGACATGACACCTTTATACATTACCTGGCTTGACCTGATGTACCATGGCTTGACCCGTTACCTGATCTAGTGTCTAATGCCAACAAACTTGACATGTAGTCCTCACGGACCGTTCCTGTTGTCTATCCAGACAAACCTGCTCTTACCTGATCCTGTATTGGCATTAGTTCTTGATTACCGAATACTTGACTTGGACATACACAACTTGGGGGGTATGGGGAAATCAGTATTGTAACCAAACGTAACTCAAAGGGCTATCCTATTGGTTGTCGTTTTTCCGGGCGTTACGGAATACCCATTGTTTGCCGTTTTTCCGGGCGTTACGGAATACCCATTGTTTGTCGTTTTTCCGGGCGTTACGGAATACCTATTGTTTGTCGTTTTTCCAGGCGTTACGGAATACCTATTGTTTGCCGTCTTTCCGGACGTTACGGAATAACTACCGACGAGTTACGATGAGGATTACATTACTTGGTTTCAAAGACCTTAGAGTAGAAAACCCAATAGAACAGTTTAGTTACTCACTGCACAATACCCTGCACTGCCTGATTTATATTACTGTTACACCTGCTTTTCATTCATGTTTATAATTGCATTGCCTGTGACTCTGTTCATATTTTATCACTTGTTGACATGACGCGCTGACGTCTGGGTTTTGCATGGCCCAGATTCCGTACCCTTGCTGTAGCCCGAGCAGGAGTACTTCAGCCAGCAGGCTGAGCAGTGAGGTTTCTGTATTAGTTAGTTCTTTTATTTCCTGCATTTTATTCCTGATGTGAGCCCGCATTATGGGACATACATTCCAGTTATTTGTATTGGATCTTTTGCTTCCGCACTTTTATTATTATTGACTCATGTTATCTTGGCTTACGGACATGTATTAGATAGTTACATTTTGTTCTTGGTATCTCTACAGCCGTAATGTGACTGTGGACGGATACTTCCTACCCACAAGTAGCATGGCTGGCTATGTCACGTGCCTAATTTAGTGTACTCTGGGAAGCGGGGCGTGGCATGGTTTCTTTGGTATCAGAGCCATAGGTTAGTCGGGTTGATTCTTTTGTAGTTGGGTATTGTACCCAATACACGAATCAGAATACCCGTGTTTAGGAAACATGTCCTGCCACCTTGCCGTTTACCGTTCTTGAATCAAGTCCTTCCTGATTAAATCTTTTACGATGTGCAGACTTCCTTTGCATATCGAATCGAAACCTAATTCCTTGTTATCTCTAGGACTTAGGCGACTTGGGTGGAGTTATGTAATTGTAGCTATGATACCGCGGCATAGTTACAATGCGGTACTCTATTTAAGTAACTCGGAGTTCTAGTCTTGATCTACATTTTGAATCTATTATCATGTTAATCTTGGGTGTTTTGATTTTAGGAGTATGGCAGACAAGAATCTGAAGACGTACCAAAGGCGTGTTGACGAAGTCGCCATGCTTGGAATGATACGGGGAATGCTGGAGAACCAAAAGCCACAGACCGAGCTGATTCAGCAGCAAGCTGAATCTTTTCAGGAAGGTTTGTGGACCGTTCAGCAGTCCATGAGCAATATTGTGGCCAGACCAGTGGATCGTGTGGGTACCGTGGCGGATTTCAGGAGACTGGGTCCGTTTGTCTTCACTGGCCTAGATGAGCCTTTGCCAGCGGAACAGTGGCTGGTTGATATGGAGAATCTACTTGTTGCGGCACAGATCCCAGAGGATAAGAGGGTGGAGGTGGTACGCATCTAGCTGGTAGACTACGCCCGTGAATGGTGGCTTGTGGAAGAGACCCACTTGCCCAAACCGATCAGTTGGGCGGATTTCTCGAAGAGTTTCTTGGAGAAGTTCTTCCCGCGGACTGCACGGAAGGAAATGGAGGAAAGGTTCGTCAATTTGAAGCAGAACGGCGCACCTGTAGATGTGCATGCAGCTGAGTGGACGCGGCTCGGTAGATTCGCGGGACCTTTGGTTGCCTGCAGTGCTGATAGGGCAAGAAGGTTCATGCGCAGTTTGGATGTGGACATCCAGAGGCAGATTGCCTCCCTGGGTTTGACCACTTTCTCACAAGTACTTACAGCAGCCCGAGAGCAGCAGAGTCTATCTATGAAGACCGGGGGTACATCGCAGCCTGCAGTTACAGCACGGAAGCCGGCATTTGCACCAAATCGAGCACATGGACGCAAAGGTATTCCGGTGGACAGGCGTGGCGTTGTACCAATGAAGAAGCCAGTTTTGCCCGAGCAAAGGGGAAGGGTGTTGTGCGATTACTGCCAACGACCGGGTCATTATCGAAGAGATTGTCGTAAGAGGCTTGGACCGTGTCTTATTTGCAGATCAGCAGATCACACCATTGATACTTTTCCATCAAAGTTAAGGTTGAAGGAAGATACTCAGAAGCCACCGCAGAGACAGTTTCAGGAGCAGAAGCTGATAACTCAGGGACCCAATCAAGCTCGAGCCTTTACCCTGACGGCTGAAGAGGCTAAAGCCCCAGAGGAAGTCGTTTCAGGTACCTTACTTGTTCATGGTTTTCTCGCATTAGCGTCTTTCAATTCTAGTGCATCCCATTGATTTATGTCGTCCAAGTTTATTACTATACACTCGAAGAATTGCACGACCCTGTTTAGTTTTGGGACATACACATTGGGAATGGGAAAATCATAACTAATAGAAGGTGTAAGGACTATTCTGTTGTTGTTGGCGGACGGGAGTTAATTGCAGATTCCTTAGTGGTTGTTACCGGCAGTTGTGAAGTCGTCTTGGGAATGGATTTCTCGGCGCTTTCCACGCTCACATTGAGCGTAGAGTAAAGAAAGAGAATTTCCAGATTCCCGGACATCCAGAGGTTGTCTAGAGAAAGAAATTCTGTCGGGCCAGTTAAGTTTAGGACTAGGCCGACAAATAGTATTCTTCGATGGAAGTGGTTAAAGAGGAAGCACCAGCTGTCGTTCGAGATTTCATGGGCGTGTTCGAAGACATACCTGGATTACCTCCGAAGCGAGACATAGAGTTCGCAATTGATCTTATTCCTGGTGCATCGCCAGATTCTAGAGCGTTTATCCAATGGCACCAGTGGAGTTGGAAGAAGTTGGGAAGCAGGTTACTGAATCACTTGAGAAGGAATGGAATCGAAGCAGTAACTCGCCTTGGGAAGCTCCAGTTCTTCTAGTAAAGAAGAAGGATGGCACAAGGAGGATGTGCATCAACTATCGAGATTTAAACCGGGTGACTATTAAGAACAAGTACCCGATCCCTCGCATTGGCGAATTGTTAGAACAGCTTAGTGGCGCAAGGGTATTCTCGAAGCTGGATTTGCGGTCCAGATATCATCAGGTCCGAGTTAAACCAGAGGATATTTGCAAGACTGTGTTCCGAACTCGGTATGGACATTACGAGTATTAGTGATGCCCTTCGGAGTAAAGAATGCACCGGCGATATTTATGGACTTGATGAGCCGAATCCTTCCACCATTCTTGGACCAAAGTTATAGTGGTATTTATTGAAGAGCATGCAGAATATTTGGTGATCGCACTGCGGACAGTGAGGCAAGGAAGATTGTACGCAAAGTTGAGCAAGTGCGAGTTTTGGCTTGAAGTAGGGAAGTTTTAGGGCATATCGTAGCTGGAGATGGAATCGCCGGAAGATTGCAGCAGTTCAGGATTGGCCGATTCCGGAGTATGTTGTAGAGATCAGAAGTTTCCTTGGACTTGCCGGGTATTACAGATATTCATGAAGAACTCATGAAGGAGGTGCAGTTCAGCATGTTCCGTACATCCAGGAGACACGAAGATGTACCGAGATTTGCGACAGCATTTCTGGTGGGAAGGATGGAAACACGAGATTGCTCATTTGGCAGCAGAGCGCTTAGTGTGTCAGCAAGTTGAGGCTGAACACCAAAGGGTTGCTGGTTGATTGCAACCATTTCCGACTCCTCAGTGGAAGTGGGAGCATATGACCATGGATTTCGTGACGACTTACCACGGAGTTCAAAGGGCAACATTGCAGTATGGGTGATTGTTGATCGTTTGACCAAGGCAGCTCATTTTATTCCTTTTCGGATTGGTCAATCAACAGAAACTTTGGCGGAGCGGTACATGCAGGAGATTGTAAGATTGCATGGAGTACCGGTGAGCATCGTGTCCGATCGGGACACTCGGTTCTTATCACACTTCTGGAGGAGTTTACAGGAAAGTTTGGGGACTCGATTGAAGTTTAGCACAGCTTATCACCCTCAAACTGATGATCAGTCGGAGAGAACAATCCAAACTCTTGAAGATATGTTGAGAGCATGCATGTTGGACTTCAAGGGTTCTTGGGAGGATCATCTACATTTGGTGGAGTTTTCTTACTACAACAGTTTCCAGGCAACTATTCAGATGGCTCCATTTGAAGCTTTGTATGGTCTCAAGTGTCGTTCACCTGTTTGTTGGGACGACGTCGGTGAACGAAGATTGTTGGGACCAGATTTGGTTGTGCAGATAGTTGAGAAAGTTAACACTATCAGAAATCATATGAAAGCAGCACAAGACCGACAGAAGAGTTGGGCATATACGTCGAGGAGACCTCTAGAGTTCGCCGTGGGTGATTTGGTATTCTTGAAGATATCACCGACTAGAAGGGCGATTCGTTTTGAAAGTCGAGGAAAACTCGGTCCTCGATTCGTTGGACCCTTTGAGATCATGGAGAGTGTTGGTGAGGTAGCGTACCGTTTGGCGTTACCGCAGTCCTTGGCGAATGTGCACGATGTGTTTCACGTATCTCAACTCCGTAAGTATGTTCGGGATGAAACGCATGTATTGGATCATTCGGAGCTGACTGTACGAGAAGACTTGACTTTTGAGGAGCGACCAATTACGATTGTGGATCGAAGGGAAAAGGTTCTTAAGAACAAGGTTATCCCTCTCGTACTTGTTTCTTGGTGTAATCCCTCACATGGAGAGTTAACTTGGGAACGAGAAGATGAAATCCGACAGAAGTTTCCCATCTTTTCTTGTAGGTTTGTTGGTTGTGTATCCCTTTTGTGTTCTTGGAATTTCGAGGATGAAATTCTTTTTGTAGTTGGGTATAATGTAACAACCGAGTCCAGTTATACCAATTCCAGTTACCGTATATGTATGGTGTGTGGTGTTGTTTCATTTATCTTGCTTGACTGTTACCGTAAAACGATCCCAATCTCTCCCAAGTCCTACCGGCGAGACCATATTCAAAGTCCCATCGGCGATGAAGATTCAAAAAAAAGGGTATGTCCACAAGCAAAGGCACGGATGAAAACCCGAAAGGGCTCCGTGAGTAAAAACAGCAGGATTGCCGGCGAGTTTGTGAAAACCCGAAAGGGCGCAAACTCGTGAAAAAGAGATAAAATGCACTCGCAAAGTCCTCTCGACTTTGTAAAGAGAAAATTCCCGTGTGAGATCCTTACGACTCACAAAAGAGAAACACACTTGGGAGTCCCCACGACTCCTAAGGAGAAAATACACTTACGGGATCCTTATGACTCGTAGGGAGAAAATGCTTTTATGGGACCCTTATGGCTCATAAAATTGAAAAGTCTTAGGTGATAGGGACCTAAAACCTGTCTCCTGAGCCATCGCTTCTTAATAAGCAAATGCAAATAATGATTCGCTCCTGGTACCATATTCCAGTGTAGCGATACTGATTCCAAACAAAAACCAAAATCCCCAAATCCTCTCATGGCAAATGATGATTCGCTTCTGGTACCATAGTGTAGCGATGCTGATGTCAACCCAAATCAAATCAAACCAATAACCACTGCGGCGGAATCATTCTTCGTCTCAGAATATACCCCGTATCGAAATCATGCTTCGCCTCGGTATACCCGCCTTCCCTGTCGGAATTATGCTTCGGCTCGGAAAAAACTAGCGACCTCCCTGTAGAAATTATGTTTCACCTCAGAATCAAGTCGACTAACAAGCCTTGCGTCGAAATCATGCTTCGTCTCAGAGTGTACCCCGCGTCGAAATCAAGCTTCACCTCGGTGTATCCGCCTTCCCTGTCAAAATTATGCTTCGGCTCGGAATCAACCAGCGACCTCCTCATCGGAATTAAGCTCCGCCTCGGAATCAAGTCGACCAACAAGCTCTGCGTCGGAATCATGCTTCGTCTCAGAGTGTATCCCGTGTCGAAATCATGCTTCGCCTCGGCGTATCTGCCTTCCCTGTCGAAATTATGCTTCGTCTCGGAATCACGTCAGCCAATAAGTTCTACGTCGGAATCATGCTTCGTCTCAGAATGTACCCCGTGTCGAAATCATGCTTCGCCTCAGAGTATCTTCCTTCCCTATCGGAATTATGCTTCACCTGGGAATCAACCTCTGCATCGAAATTATGCTTCGGTCAGAATGTCTGCCGCCCGTCGGAATTATGCTCCGACCCCTTTGGAATCATGCTCCGCTCGTCGGAATTATGCTCCGCCCCTTTGGAATCATGCTCCGCTCATCGGAATTATGCTCTGATCCCTGGAATTATGCTCCGCTCTTCGGAATGATGCTCCGATCCTCGGAATTATGCTCCGATCCCCGAAGTTATGCTCATCGGAATCATGCTCCAATCCCTGTAATCATGCCTCTACTCTTCGGAATTATGCTCTGATCCTCGGAATTAAGCTTCGACTCTTCGGAATGATACTCCGACCCTGGAATTATGCTCCGCAGATCGGAATGATACTCCGATCCCTGGGAATCATGCTCCCCGAAGGATGCTCCGCCCCCGGAATGATGTTCCACCTCGAAGTCTAGCTTCGAGATCCATCAATTTCATGCACACAACTCATATGCGCGGTGTGTATTTAGTGATGGGGGGCACTTTGTTGGGGTCAAAATTTGCACCCCAGTTGACCGGGTCAAAGTCAAGGTCAACCCCAAGTAAGCGGGCCCATGCCCAAGCAAGTGGGCCCATGCCCTAGTCGAGCCCCGCGACCGGCCTCCCCATGCCAAAATAAAAATTATGTAGCAAATAATTTTGATGTAATTTTTTTGTGTGCATGGATATAAGCAAAATGGGCATAAAGCCAAATTTTTGTAAAGCCCATGGCTTATGTGCAAAAAGAAATAGCACATGAGATATGGGATGGGAAAAATGCCATTTTGTAAAGCCCAATGGGCTATATGTAAATGTGTAAGCCTATATAAGGCAACATGATGATGAATAAAGGATATACCTTTCATTCCCTAAAAAAATCTAGGGTTCTTGTGCCTCCTTCTCCTTCCTCAAAGTTCTAAACCTTCTTCTTTCTTTTGAATTAAATCAAGAGTTTTACTCTTCCTTTTCCAAAACTAAATAGCTTTTCACCACAAAACCCACAAAGGGGAACTCAGATATCCCATCAGATCTCAAAAATAAGAGATTTTTAAAATACCATACTTCTTATATTTCAAGATCCAGCCGACAGAAGAGGAGGAAGGAGACCCATCTCCAAAAATCCCATTTTGGGGAAGATCTAGGGCTTAAGGGAGAAATCCCTTCATCAGCTCCAAAAATATCTTAGGAGTTTAACTCTAAAAATCAAATTAGGAGCACGGCTCCCAGTGCAGGGACCAAGTCCTTTTTGCTGCTGGCGCACAGCGCCCGCGTGCCAGGCATGTGGGGTACTGGCTCTCTGGCGCACAGCGCCCACGTGCCAGGCACGTGGTGCGCTGGCGCTCTGGCGCACAGCGCCCGTATGCCTGGCACGTGGGGCGCTGGCGCCTTCTCCCACACATCCTTTGGATGCCCTTTCCCTTTATACACACACTCTCTCTCTACAACACTGTCCCCCGTTAGAAAAAATTTCTAACGGGGCGCTGCCCCGCATCCCGCAAGGGGGCTGCTAGACCCTTGACCCCCAACCCGCTATCCGGATAGCGGGACCCCCGTAAAAACTCTACGGGGCCTCCGATATATCCAAAACCCCTTCAAAACACAACACTGCACATTGAGTTCGCATGACCAGTTTAACCCGTCAATCGGAGGTTCTCTCGCTCCAAATGCGAGGGGTAATTAACGGCAGCTTAGTCCGCGGCTACCGGAAATTCGGATCCCCACAATCAATAAACCCCTGCTTACCCTAGGCAGGGGGAATCTGTACTGCGCCTGACAAGCGCACGCGTATTCCCATCTCAATGTGGTGACGAAAAACACCCTACAGTATACTCTTGGGACTTATACATGAAAATGTATGTTGTCTAGTGTCCTTCGAGATAAGGGGTTAGTACTCTTACTTCATTCAATTTTACCTATGAGTTCTCTGGTTTTAGACACGCATCCGTTGTAATGCAAGCTCCAAAGATTTTGAGAAGTTTGTAGGTATAAGAATAAATTAGAGAACCATACGTTGGAAGTATCAGGATTCTTCGAGATGATCGAAGATGTAAATATTTATGCTAAATATTCCATCATAGTAATACTGAGAACTTGATTCTCTCGCAGGTTGCTCATCCATGGGTGTGCTCCTTGATGAGCAATGTTGTATTGGCATTTTTCCATTAGGTGATATGCACTAGAAACAGCTGCATGACTTTTGAATCTGGTTCCAACTAAATTGGTGTCTTGATTCTATATGGACATAGAATGGTTACATATCTTGAGATTGTTAAGATATGAAGTTATCCCTTTTCTGTTTAAAAGTAGAATCCGGACAAACTTAAGACACATTTCGGTAATGACGATTTGTGGATTATCCCAAACATTCGCTAGAATTTTGTCTCTACCATTTTCAAGATCAACAGTTACATTGTTCTTAACTCGCCACCTTTTTTTATAAAAGAAATCTTTTTGCAAAAGAAACTAGTGGGAGTATGGTAGAATCGGAAGTGATTCCAGAACCACAAACGGTTACCGAAAATTTAGTAGAACCTAATCATTCAATTGGACTTGACAAATCATTAGCCACTCCACAGATTAAGTAGGTAACCTCAGCCACCCGAGAGGTATTTCGATTTTCTCGTAGAAGGTGATGGGGAGGTCAGCATCATGGTGATGATGACCCTACTTGTTATCAGAATGTCATAAGAAGTGGTAACTTCCAGGTGACCAGATACTTCATATCCAAGATACTCCACGCACTTCAGCAAATTATGGATTTTAGACTTTACTGGGTGCTTCTGAAGGGGTGAAGCCCATTGAAGCAAGTAGATCTTTCAGGATCTGTGCAGGTGAAAAGGTACTAATCTAATACGGCTAGACTTGTTGTAAAGAGTTTTCATCAAATACCTGTTGTGGGTTGTGATAAGAATTTTACTTCAGTGTCTATACTTAAGACCATACGGATATGGCTTGACACTGTTGTTCCCTCTACTTGTTATTAGCAGGTTATAGGAATGGTAACTTCCAGGTGACCAGATACTTCATATCCAAGATGGAGTCCACGCACTTCAGCAAATTATGGATTTTAGACTTTACTGGGTGCTCCTGAAGGGGTGAAGCCCATTAGGAGCAAGTAGATCTTTCGGGATCTGTGCAGATGGAAATGTACTAATCTAATAAAGCTAGATTTGTTATAAAGAGTTTTCATCAAATACCCGTTGTGGATTGTGATGTGACTTTTACTTCAGTATTTATGCTGAAGTCCATATGGATATGATTTGGCGTTGATGCAGTTCATGGCTATGATATCTGGTAGGTGGATAACTATAACGTCTTTCCAAATGGGAATTTAAAATTGTATATGTATATGACTCTGCCAGAGGGTTATCGTAGTCAGTGGGAGCAGCGGAAGGTGTGCAAGTTACTTATGTCTATTCGTAGATTGAAGCATGGATAGCAGAGACGGATCATCTGTTTTGATATGACAGTCAAGGTGATTGACTTCATCAAAACAATGGATGAATCTAGTAAGAAAGATGTAGGGAATACTGTCCTGGCATTTGGATAACATACTCCAGATAGGAAGTGATGTTCCTATACTACAATCGGTCAGACTTTGTTTGTCACACGGTGTTTCTCCACGTTGGATATGGATAATATATCAGGAATTCTGGTGACTAGATCTAGATTTAGGAAGTTTCCCAAATCGGCTACTTGGACAACATTCTAAAAGTATTTTAGAATGGACGACTCCTGGTGTGGTAGTGTACCCGCAGGTGATGGAGTCACCCTCTTTAGAGATATCTTTTAAACTGATGAGGAAAGGGACTGGCATGAAATACATATCATTTGCTTAGACAATTGAGTCAATCATGCAATGTCTTATACAAAAATTAGATAGATAATGTATCAGGGATTCTGGTTTTAGATTTAGATTCGGGAAGTTTCCCAATCAGGTACTTGGACAGCATTCTAAAAGCATTTTAGAATGGATGACTCCTGACATGGTGGTATACCCGTAGGTGATGGAGTTACCCTCTCTAAAAAGGATGTCTTCTAGACTAATGAGGAGAGGGGCTAGCATAAATGACATATCATTTGCTTAGGCAATTGAGTCAATCATGCAAATGTCTTGTACAACACAGATATTGCTTTTGTACTAGCTGCAATAAACATATATTAATCCAATCCTGAAGAAACAAAGGGAAGCTATTATGAATATAAGAAGATGTTCTTGGTATAAAGTAACGGCAGCCTCCTCTGGAAGGCGGTTATCGGTTCAGGCTTCCAAGGTGAACTGGATGACAGAGATGCTATCAGAGTTATGAGTTTAGCCTCTTCTGAGGACCAGTATATTGGATAGTGTTCCAATAGGGATACCGAGATAATCATGGTGCAGGATGCTGATTATGACTCAAAAGAGGATACAGCCCAAGAAGTTTGTTGAATGGAGTTGTTCATTTATGAACTTGGTCCCATCAAATATCCAGACAAGTTCTTGAGGCGGCGTATCGCTCATTTTGGGAGATTGTTGATCTCCGCAAAGTTGATATATAGAGAGATGAAGTTGGAACATTATAGCGGATTCAATCACTAAGGCTATTTCTCGAACAAATTAAGTTTCACAAACATGATTTATGAAAATGATTAATAGAGAAGTTGGGTATTCGGTAGCACACGAGCTGTGGGTACGCGATATCGCAATAATCGGCCTTAAGTGCAAGTGGGAGATTGTTGGATATATTGCCCTCAAAGAAATTATTATGATCTCAAGTAGACGATTATGATAATTGAGGAAGGACCTATACAAGTATAACAGTCTTACTCGAGATGACAGTATGCTATCTATTTTGTCTTCATCATTGATGAAGCCCGTAGGATTGTTGCTTGACAACCAGTATTATGATGGCGATCATATATGTGGAAGCTGGGTTGTCTATAAACACATTCAAATGTCCCTAGTGGTGGGAGTATCGAGACTGGGCATCGATATTCCGGAGTAGACTAGTGTATACGTTTCTAGATCCCGACGAGGGCCGGTGGCCAATCTCATAAGCCATTGGTGTTGTGTCACCTAAGATAGTATACATATGCTCACTGAAGGTGAATACACCGGACGGACTCGCCGAGAACTTCTAGATGGTATTATATCTATCGTCAGATGGAAGTTCTCAGGTGGCATGAGTACATGTTAGTCCTTTGGCCTGAAATCGTCATTTGTCTCGTATGAGTTCCCACTGTAATTTGATTACTACCCTACCACGGCTCAAAAGAGTCGTGCAAACAGGTTTTAGTTGGGTACAGTCCCGAGCCATATGGAGGCAGTGGTCGATTGTCAAGGATTTGTCTCTCCTGATATTAGGAGTCGGTGTCGCGCTGTGTTCAGTTGGCTATCACCAGAAATACATGGCCACGGTAGATGAGATTTACTGATAGTTGATCAGTAGTATCTCTTTTGGTGATGAGCTTGACTCAAACACTTATAGGGTTAGTAGGGATCTGACGTTATCTACCCCCTAGACCCGATATGTGATGCTGTTTGAAGAAGAGACCGGACTGTACGGAGATTGTCATATTCAGGATCAGTAGGGTAAGAACGTACTTGATTGTCAATCTCCCTTTCGGCAAGTACCTGGATAGCCGTTGCGTACAGCTAGCGCCGCTGACGTACTTGAGGTTAAACCTACTGCCAGTATATTGTCGAGTCTTTAGAGTCCCACACAAAGAGTTTTTCCGGTTCAGACGACAGATGTAAGAACCATACGTTGGTATGTTCTGGGGTCTGATTAAATACGTGTACGGGATATACAGACTTTAATCGGACAGTTGATAATATTAGCTGGCTTAGGATTAAGCCGGATTATTAAATCAGGTTTTGATTTAATAATTTATGCGTGTATTTTGATACATATATTTTAGTATTATTGTTCACTATTTATTTTTCTTTGGTTCTATCCGTATTTTTATACGGATACGCGTATATGTAGCAATATATATAACAGGTGAAGTATTCCGTATTTATAAGGGAATGCTTTTAGAAGAAGAACGCCTCATATTTGTTTTTCTTTTTAGAAAAACAAATGAGAAAATGAGGTGGAGATGAGGTGGCATGAGCATGTACAGAGGTATGGCTTGGTGTGATCATTTATGGTCATTTATTGGTTCGTTATTGAACCATGGTTATATTCATGAAGCCATTATTTTCTACACTTTGGATTGATTCATTCCTTTTTTCCTAAGGATGCTTCATGGTTGCAAGAACACTTAGCCATCTTCTCCTCATCTCCTTCTCCTTCTTGCTCTCCCTTGAGTAAGGAGTTAGAGAGAAATTTTTAGTGAAAAATTCCTATATCACCCACAATCTATCCTTTACAAGTTTGAATTGTCGGTCGGAGCCTCTTCCAGTTTCTCGGGTGGATCTTCTTCGGCGAGGGTGGTTGACTTTCAAGCACGATCCCGACGGCTACAAGTTTGGAGGGGTCTTCCACAATTGGGTGGACACGCGTCGAAGGTTATAATTTATGCACCTTTGTATTTCTAGTTTGCTAGTTTAAGGTTTTGGATCGATTTCTTAGGTTACAGATGTTTGGTGCTCGCAAAAAGTTTTTGTTTTCGCTTCCATCTTGGTCGCGGCTTTCGCGGTGCGGACACCGAACCCCAACATAAACAAGCAGAGAGGGAGCCGACTATCGAGTAGGGGAACCGATAGTCGCCAGGGGACACGATAAAGTAGAGGGTTGAACATAAATATGAATTTTGTTTGTCCCAATATGTATGCATCTTGTGTTTTATTTCCTCTCTGTAATAAATCACTTGAAAGAAAAATAGAAAATAGTATTTATTCTATTTTCTATATTTTATGTTTGTAAAAATAGAGTTTTAAGTTTATTTTGATTTGATGGAATATAGGATGTTAGCCTATATTTTGTTTGCAAGGAGAATGAAGTTTTCTTTACTTCCTAAATTTGGTGGAATCATGAATTTATTGTTTACGTTCCTAGATTTTTAAAGAATCATAGCATTAGCCATATTCTTGGGATTTTATGTTCATACCGGTTGTATCAAATGAATGGGAGAATCATGGGTTTAGCCACGTTCTCAGTCATTTGAAGTTGCGATCTTGTTGAAGAAGGAAACCCAAGTTCATCTCGTATTCTTGGTTCCAAGTAACTTTTATAGAGAGGGAGAATGAAAGAAAAGAGTTTCTAGAAATAAGAGAGCCGGTCTCCTATTCTTATCTTTTCTCTCTCTCTCGATCTTCTTATTCTTCTTGCTCTAGTTTTATGAAAATCTATTCTTTTCTTATGTTCTTCTTTATATGTTAATTTTTATGTCCAAAAGGGAGTATTTATATCCCTCTTAGCCATGGGGAATGGTTTATTAACCATCCCTAAATTTCAGGATAAGTGGAAAGGGGAATAACTCCCCATCCACGGATTCGGTTGCCCTAAATAGGCACCCGAGCCAGCTTCAATCGGGCAACCAGGTGCCATTCGATAATGAGCACCCGGTAGCGGCAGCCGGCGGAAGAGGCTCCCGGCAGGGGCAGCTGATCTCCGCTCTTTTAATTTCCTTTCATATTTCTTTTAATTTCTTTGAAATGTTTCATTGGGAGTCCTTTTCTACCTTCAACTTGTGGAAAAACCCACCATTTGCTTTAAAATAATTTGAGTGAAGGGAGTTTTCTGTTGCACAAGAAAAAGTGAAGGTGGTTTCATGCAAATAAAAAGTAAAAGGATAACAAACATGACCTGTGTCAAAGGCTTCAAAGTTTCCCTCCCTACTTCTCCTCCACCCTCTCCTCTCCTCCATCCACTTCCTCATCAATTCCAACCCCATACACAGTTCACAAAACCACCCTCAACTTCCCCCCAAAATTCAAGCTCCACCACTAACCAGTCCTCCCCATCTCCTATAACACCAATCTTCATCATTCTTTCCTTCCTCAATCTCGCAGCCTTGGGCTCTCCAGGGTGGCCCGTCCTTTCTCTCCGCCACACAATGGAGGCCTTCGGCAGCTCCCTCGTCCTCTTCTCTCTCATCCTGTCCTACGCCGCTATCTCCGTCTATGCTCTCTCTGATGCCGAGGCGGCCTCCATAGCCCGCCGCCAGCTGCACGCCCTATCCACCCACGACGGTGACCTCCCCGAAAACTTCGAGTTCAGCGTCAGCATCGACCTCACCTTCGAGAGCCCCCGTCTGAAGCGCGCCTACATTGCCCTCAAGGCATGGAAGGACGCCATGTACTCCGACCCCAACAACTTCACCGCCAACTGGGCCGGCCCCGACGTCTGCTCGTACAACGGCGTGTTCTGCGCGGACGCACTTGATAACTCAAACTTACAGGTAGGGTTGAAACAAAATAAACTATGCTTTTAAAACAGTAGCAGAGCAGCTCGCGTTCATATGTTAAAAGCGGATGTATCTATAAAAGCCTCTTATTATTGTTTTATTGCAAATTTGATTTGGTTCAATTATTTTAAGTTTAGCAATTAATACGGTGCATATATAAATAATTTCTCGATCGAATAACAGGTCGTAGCAGGCGTCGACTTGAACGGTGGGGATATCGCTGGGTATTTGCCAGCTGAGCTCGGGTTGCTGACCGACGTCGCATTGTTGCACATCAACTCTAACAGGTTCTGCGGTATCATCCCGAAATCTCTGTCGAAGCTCACATTGTTGTATGAGTTTGACGCCAGCAACAACAGGTTTGTCGGAGGGTTCCCTAAGGTTGTTCTAGGGATGCCGAGCCTGAAATTCTTAGACCTCAGGTTCAATGACTTCGAAGGGTCGTTGCCCTCGGAGTTGTTCGACAAGGATTTGGACGCGTTGTTCCTAAACGACAACCGGTTCAGCTCTCCGCTTCCGGAAAACTTTGGAAACTCGCCTGTTTCGGTGGTGGTCCTTGCTAACAACCAGCTGGGTGGTTGCATTCCGAATAGCATAGGGGAAATGGGGAACACTTTGAATGAGATTGTGATGGCGAACAATGGGCTTGTTGGGTGCTTGCCTTCTGAGATTGGGCAATTGGGGAATGTAACAATCTTTGATGTGGGTTCCAACTCTTTGACTGGGGTGTTGCCTAGGAGCCTGAGTGGGTTGAAGAGCGTGGAGTTCTTTGATGTGGGGAGCAATAGTTTGACTGGTGGGGTCGGGGACTTTTTGTGTAATTTGTCCAAGTTGAGCAATTTCACATTCTCATTCAATTACTTCAATGTGGAGGCCAAGGAGTGCCTGCCCAATGCTAGGGCAGGTGTGGCATTTGATGATAGGAGCAATTGTTTGCCGGATAGGCCGGGGCAGAAGTCCGGCCAGATGTGCTCATCGGTGGTGAACCGGCCAGTCGATTGTGGTAAGGGAAAGTGCGGCGGCGGCGGCGGCGGGTCGATTCCTGAATCTGCGACCCCAAGTCCAAAACCACATCATAAGCCGTCTCATAGAACGCCGAGCCCGAAGCCTGCGCCTAAGCCGGTGACACCGAGCCCGAAGCCACAACCGCATGAAGGATCATCGCCTGTGTCACCGGTACGACAACCTCCACCGACGCCGACTCCAGCCAGCATGCCACGGCCACCATCTCCGACAGTGAGTCCACCACCAGTGCCTCACAAGGAATCTCCTGTGGTGAATGTACGACCACCGCCTCCTCCGGGCCTGTCACCTCCGCCAATGGCACTGATTCAATCGCCTCCCTTACCTACCCGTTCACCTCCACCACCTGTACAGGCACCAATAGCTGCACCAATGTCAGCCCCAGTATTCGCACCAGTGCCTGCACCACCGACTAAACCAGTACCAACGCCAGTATATCCTTCACCAGAGACCACATCGGCTTCTCCGGCTGCAACTCCGGTACATACACCAAAATCCGCACCTATACCTGCACCAAAGGCCGCACCGGTAGTAGCACCAGTCGCGGCGCCTGTTCCTTCACCAAAGGCCGCGCTGGAACCTGAACCGGCTACAACACCAGTACCTGCACCAAAATACGCACCAACACCTGCACCCAAGGCTGCACCGGTTTCAACACCCGTTTCTTCACCCAACACTGCACCGGTACCTTCATCGAATGCTTCACCAGTTCCTGCACCCAACGCCGCACCGGTACCTTCACCGGTTGCAACTTCACCAACTGCACCGACTGCAACGCCGACTCTTTCACCAAAGGCCGCACCGATACCTGCACCGAAGGCCACATCGACATCTACACCGGTTGCAACGCCAGTACCTGCACCAAAGACCGCACCGGTACATGCACCTGTTGCAGCACCAATATATGCACCAGCATCCACGCCAACAGCGACACCAGTTGCAACACCTGTACCCGCACCGATGGCAACACCTGTACCCGCACCACAAGCAGCACCGGTACATGCACCAGTGACGGCACCAGTATCTACACCAGTACCTACATCATTTGTGGCTCCAGTGCCAGCACCGGCACATGCACCAATCTCGGCACCCGTACCAGCGCCAACATACACCCCAGCACCCGCATCAGTACCAGCACCGCCATTGAAACCTGAACCAAAGGTTTCTCCGGTTGTACGTTCATCGCCACCTCCGCCATCGGTCCAATCTCCACCTCCGGCTTTCTCACTACCACCACCATCTCCAACAGAGTCACCACCTGTTCCACCTCCAACCAGGTCATCACCACCACCGGCAGTCAGCTCTCCTCCTCCGCCAGTGCGCTCGCTACCACCACCATCTCCAGAGCAGTCACCATCTCTTCCACCTCCAACCAGGTCATCACCACCACCAGCATTCAGCTCCCCTCCTTCGCTAACGCGCTCGCCACCATCTCCGGTGCAGTCACCACCACTTCCACCTCAAACTAGGTCATCACCACCACCAGCAGTCAGCACTCCTCCTCCACCGGCGCGATCACCACCGCCGCCACTGGACTCTCCCCTGCCGCCGCCAGTAAGGTCACCTCCTCCACCAGCGAATTCTCCTCCGTCTCGGGTCTTCTCACCACCACCTCTAGTGAACTCGCCGCCACCACAAAGGAGCTCACCCACACAACATGCAAAATCTCCTCCTCCGTCCTCCGACGATGATTTTGTCCTCCCACCAACCATCGGAGGTAGCTATGCATCGCCGCCGCCGCCTTTCTACCCAGGGTATTAAGGTGATGCTCAACTTCGATTGTCGAGCTTTTGTCAGCAAGAGGAGCCAAACTTATCCATCCATCACCCATTCATCATCGGCAGAAAAAGAACAGTATATATGTGAAATCTTGAGATTTATGTAAAGAGAAGGGAAATGTATTAATATTGCAAGGGTTTATCCCCAACTTCTCTCTCAATCTGAATCTCTTTTTTCCTTTGTAATTTACTGCCTCTAAAAAATTTATCATAAATTCTTAATTGCTGCGTTAGTTATAGTTATATATACAGAAAGAGAGAATAATGGAGAAAAGAGACCTTTGGCGTGGAAAAAATACACCCTCCACCAATTTTTTCGACGATCGGCCCCCATCATCTTCATCGTTATCATCTAAGATGTGGGTACACCAAATTTCATGTGATTCTACAACTTTTTCGCCGTTGTATGGTTGTATGTGTGTATGTGTTTATATATATATATATATATATATATATATATATATATATGAGATTAATGGAGGAAAAGGCCATAGGAGGTCCTCTTATGGCGTGGAAAAAATACAACCTCCACCATTTTTTCCGATGATCGGCACCCATCATCATCATCGTTATCATCTAAGATGTGCGTACACCAAATTTCATGTGATTCCACAACTTTTTCACCGTTGATTTAGTGGGTTCAAAATTAATGATTTACCGACGATACAACTTTTTACATTGCTAAATCAACGATGCAAAAGTTGTAGAATCACATGAAATTTGGTGTACCCACATCTTAGATGATAACGATGGAGACCGATCGTCGAAAAAATTGGTGGAGGTTGTATTTTTTCCAAGCCATAGGAGGAAATCCCCTCCTATGGTCTTTTTTCTCCATTATATATATATATATATATATATATATATATATATATATATATATATATATATATATATATATGAGAATAATCGAAAACAGAGAGGATTTTTCGTTAAGTGGCGTATAATATTTACATCCTCCATAAGTGGCTTATAATATTTACATTCTCCATAAATTTTTTCGACGATCGGTATCTATCATCTTCATCTTTATCATGTAAGAAGTCGATACACCAAATTTCATGTGATTCCACAATTTTTTCATCGTTGAATTATCTATGTACAAAGTTCTATTGTCGGTAAACTGTTAATTTTTGGTAAATTGTTAATTTTGCAATCACGAAATCAACGGTGCTAAATGATGGAATCACATGAAATTTGGTGTATACACATCTTATATAATAAAGATGATGATGATAGATGCCGATCGTCCAAAAAAATCATCGAGGATGTATATTTTTGACGTCACATAAAAAAATTCCCTCTCATAGCACCTTTTCTCCTCTCTCTCTCTCCCCCTCACCTCTCTCTCTTTATATATGCGCGTGTGTGAGAGAGATCTGAAATGAAATTCAGAAAACTCACGGCATCGATCACACATGTATTTGATTTGCAAAAAGCTGTTTCTTGGCATAGAGACATTATCAAACGGACATTTAAGTATTAAATTGTATCTATTATAATATTTTAATGCAAAGAGGAAAGAAGAAACGTGGCGGTTATAATTTCAACTAAAAAGGAAACGGCAAAGAAAAAAAAAATTATTCTGACAATGGGCATCATTTAGACTTTATAGAATAAAATATTCCATTGCCTGAAAAATAAATAATTTAAATAACTATCCCAGCTCTGGGAAGAAAAGGGATTCAAATAAATAAAGATTATTAAAGCAATATTAATACTTATAATCTCTACTGTGCTATACAATATATTTTACATATGTTCACATGCATCAAAGCAAAAAGTTAGTAAATATTTAATGATAATATAGATTATTCTTAGAAACCCATTTTTACCGCTCTCAGGTGCGGAAGTGCGGATGATAAACGATGAGAGTTGTGGTATGTTTATGACAGCCAACGTAGAAATTTGTCACGTTATATGTCATGAACCACAATAAGAATATAGATTATTCTTAGAGATGTTAGCAAATCGTGTTATTGTGCTTATGCAAATAAGTCTTTGGAGGAGGTATACCATGAAGTTTGGTTAGGTTTAAGTTAAGACACTGTTAACCGTGGTAGGCATACAAACTCGGTTTTGTAAAATTAATGTTTTGCAAATTTTAGAATTGCTTGGCAACATAGTATAGAAACGAAGATTAAAATGAAGTTTTAAATAAAAATCAGCTTGAAACTTTGCGAAACTTCATCTGTTTTCTTCTTCATTTTAGCTCTTTTTTTAGACTTTAGATAATTAAGTTTTGAGCCGTTGAAATCTTTTGAGCCCAGGGTTTGACAAAATATATTTTGGTTGCCAAGCTTGCTAGCCTGCAATGTTTGGAGTCTAGTATAAAAACTTCAAGAATCCAAGGTTTAGTAAACCGCAGCCCCAATATGACCTAAACGATCATCAACACGCCGGCATGATATTACATAAATATTTTTGGATAAATTATCAAAAACCCTCATGTAATTTTTCCCGCTGTAAAAGAACCCTGGCCTCGATACGAAGGTCAAAATCCTACGGAAATTTCTCATGCAACTACCAGATATCATAGGCAAGTGGTTTCTTAACAACTAAAATCCTTTTGAGGAAGGTTTTAACCGCTGCTTCCGGGGTTTTGATTGCAAGGAAAAAGTGCTTTTTGTTTATTTACAATTTACCCAAATATTTTTCAAGAGAAAATGAAATGGCAACAAAAACTAACCATAACTGCCACCTGTGGACCTCAACAACACACCTCAATCTACCAATGGTGGAAAAAAGGAATCCTCCACCATTGGTATTTCTGTGCACTCTCCAAAACGTCTAAAACACAAGGAGAGAGAAAACCCCATTTGCTTGGACTCTCTCTCTCTCTCTCTCTCTCTCAATAATGGCCTCCTTCATTAATCTCCCTTGTTATGGGGTTTGGCTGAAACCCTCCTCTTCTTCATTGCCCAAATTGGGCACTTCCAATGAGATCCAAATGGCTTCTTTTGGTTTCAAAATTAGGCAAAGTAACAAGAGTGGTAGTGGAGCTATGGCTGCCGTTTGCCGCGCAGCGCCCGTGGTGCTTCGCGGTCTCGATGCTGATGATTTTAGGCATCCTCTTGATAAACAGGTGATATAAGTTTGTGCCCATCACTTGTTTGTGAGAATTCCTAACTGAATCGTTGTTTCTTATATAAATATCACTTTTGGTGAAATTTTTGGGGGTCTTGTTTCACCTTGCTATTTGTTCATGTGGTAGAATTTATTTAGTAAATTATATGGTTGGTTTGTCATTTCAAGCTACTACCAATTTCCAATTTGAATTTTGATTGCACAAGGCTCTGTAATAATACCCCAAAAAGGAGAAAGGAAATTTTTTTCTCAATCTTTACTATAAGCTGAAGTTTTGGTGTATTGACAAAGGATTTTAAGATGGTACCATGCCCACGCATGTTCAACTCCATCCGGGTGCGCACACAAGATGGTTTTTGGGCCCAGAAATAGGGTGCTCAATTACTGGGGCATGTTAGAATATAAAAATATTATCCCAAACCATCACCATGATATTGGAGTTAAGTAGGTTATATTGTAAGATATTTTTATATTATATGGCATGATTGACAATCTAAACGCATCTCATGTTCATGAGTTTAGAGAAACCAACCTTAAGCCATGATTGTAACCTGAATTCCAATTAACTTTCTTTCCTACTCCAATGCCTTAGAGCATCCTTAATGGAAAAGGAACACAAACTTTATATCGCAAATTTTGTCATCTCATTCATTATTGTGTAGGCAAGGGACTCTTATTTTATAACTCCTTCCATCAAGGAGTTATTGTAGTTTTCATAACTACCTTTAAGTTTCATGAGAATATCCACGTAAAACTATAGGTGGTTTTCCATGATATAATCATCATAGTTATCTGTATGCTCATATATTATATATTAATAGGATATGTAGAGTCACATGATGGCATTAAATCTTACATTTATTGCAATTTGCAAGCTTCTTTGTTTTTAATGGTTTCTTCGCTAGGAATGTGGCACCACGGTCAGAGGGTTAACTTAATAGTATAGGCAAGTATATATTTTCCCCATCTTTTATGTTTGAGCTTCCGCGGCCTCATTTTGATTTGGGAATTTTTATGATGATGAATTGAATTTAGCTCTTCTTTTCCTTGTCCCTTGATTTGCTTCTGATACAGAACACGCTTCTCTTGAGGACAATTCCAGGGTTGAATGAACTCGGTAAAGCTTTATTAGGTAAGTGGATATTGTTTGTTCATCTAACCTATCAGTTTATCCTTTAGACATCTGGTATATAGATGTAATACTATGTTTTCATTTTTTCCTGCAAACGTCAGCTAAAAATGTCAATTCTGTAATCCAAAAAAGGGGGGAAAAGAGAGGAAGAAAAGACTTTCTAGTGTATATAGTAAATAGAGCACACAAATTGCTTGTTTGCCCACAATTAAACATGCACACATCATGTTTTTATTCGAAACACCTCTATTCACATGAGCAATGGAAAAGGCTGTAATGGATCCTACCTTGACTTTTCACTTTTACTCCTCCATCAAGTTCTCTCTAGTCTTTCCATGTGTAATCGGGCAAGTGCGGTTTTGCCTGTCTTTGTAAAGAAAAGAAAGTAAATATTTGAGATTTTTGGCTTAGAACATGCATCAGTAATGTTAGAGTTAGACATAGTTAATTTTCTTTTGATCTTAACAAACTATGTATGCTTGAATACTTGTTTAACTAATATATGTATATTATCGCAAGAGTTGTCCGTGGACTTTTTTATGTGTATATTATTATTTATATTCGTTTTCCTTCAATTTTATTTTATGAAAGTTTATAGAGTCAGTTCGTTGTTGTAGGACCGGTTGCTGAGCAAGTAATGCTGCTGGAAAACATAGGAACATCTGTACTTGTATCTGAAAATCAGGTTTGTTGATTTTTTTTCCCCAACTAAAAGAAATTTTACCTTTTTGGTCGATATTTTGTTTGCAAGGTGTTGAACATGGTATTGTAATTGTGGTGTGTAAACTCTGAGGACTGAAACCCATTGTTGATTTTTATACTTATTATTTTATAGCTTATTGACCAAAATCTACTATACTCTATTACAGCTGTCTGATCTTTATCAATCATTGGTTGAGGCCGCAAAAGTATTAAACATCGATGCTCCAGATCTATATGTCCGTCAAAATCCCGTTCCTAATGCATACACTTTGGCTATTAGTGGTAGAAAACCATTCATCGTCGTGCATACGAGTCTTGTTGAGCTTCTGACCCGAAAAGAGTTGCAAGTAAGAATTCCTTTTACTAAAATTTATGGATTTTATATATTGATCTTTATTTCAAATGGAAGGCCTTGTGAACTGTGATACCCACAACATCATATTTTGGAGCTAGTGATTGTTTGTTTGAATAAACATGCACATGGGGATCTTTGTATCTATAGTTTAAATACAGATGAAAACATCAATTTTGTAAGAAAGAATTCTTCATCACTCAACATCATCGTAAGGTCATTTATTTAATAGTGTTAATTGCACAAACCCCTCAGTTTATCATGTAAAATAGCAGTTATACCCCTCAAGTGATTTATCAAAGTAAACACCCCCTCTGTCTATCAAAGAAAACCTTCACATTCTACTCTAAACAACGATAACAAGTTCTAAAGTTAAATTAAACGTTCATTTGATTTGTTTCAAGTAGAATTTGAGTGTTGTTTGGGGTTTTAGTCTATCCGCAGGGAGGCTCCTATCCTAATAAATCATTTGAGAGCATATAAGAGCTCTACAAGGGGATCTCTACAATTATTTACGGGGTAAACTATGTGGAATTGACTGTCGTCATTTGGTAAAACATGTTTGTAATGCTACCAAAAAATTTTTGCAGACTTAATCTTAAAAGGTCATTCAATTATCTATCTTAGTATTTTTTCCATTCATTATATTTGATGATATTTTCCCGGATTTATTAGACTTAAATCTCTTGATTAGGCTGTTTTGGCTCATGAATTGGGTCACTTGAAATGTGACCATGGGGTATGGCTTACATTTGCAAACATTCTCACGCTCGGAGCTTACAGTGTACCCGGTAGGCCTGTGCATCGTTTTACTCAAATTTGAAATAACTTTGATTTTCTTTTCATATATATATGAAAAGAAAATCAAAGCTTTTTCAAATTTGAGTAAAACGATATATATATGAGAATAATGGAGGAAAGAGGCCCTAGGAGGCTTTTTGCGTTAGGCGGCGCCACAAATCACGTCCTCCACCATTTTATTCGACGATCGGCACCGGCCATCTTGATCTTCATTATGTAATATGTTGATACACCAAATTTCATGTGATTCCAACACCTTTTCACTGTTGATTTAGTGGGTGCAAAATTAGCGGTTTACTGACAATAGAACTTTTTACATTGTTAAATCAATGGTGAAATGGTGTTGTAATCATATGAAATTTGTTGTATCGACAAATTCGAGGATGGAGAACAAGTTAGAAGGTGTCGATCGTCGAATAAAATTGTGGAGGACATACCTTTTGCCGCCATCTAACGCAAAAAGCCTCCTAGGGCCTCTTTCCTCCATTATATATATATATATAAGGCTGAAGAAATAATTGATAGCTTTAAATTTATCAGGATTGGGTGGGATAATTGCTCAAAATTTGGAAGAACAACTGTATCGTTGGATTCGAGCTGCTGAACTTACTTGTGATAGAGCAGCGCTCCTTGTTGCTCAGGATCCCAAGGTAAGTTAACAATAGTCAAGTTTCACAGCGTAGAAAAATTATTATGTCAAATCTATCATGTTTTCGTATTGAGAATGATGATGTAGGCATTATACAAGTATATCACAGACAAATTAATTTTTTTTTGCACTGTTTTTATTTGTTGTTTATTGATTTTATTTGCCATAATATATAAAGTGTTCGCATTTTCTATATTTTCTGCTCCCTATCCAAGATAATGACTTTTGTTAGCCAAGATTACCCAATTAGTTGTAGATGCTAAAGGAACGCCGTTCCTTAAATTAAATCTCAATTACAATTCAAATATTTTTAATTATTTCCTCCATATCAACCAGCAAAATGCGCAACTCATTTGGATAATTTGAATTTGAAAGCTTGTTTGTTTATGCTGCAAAGGATGGAGTTCATGATTATTGCCACAGACATTCAACCAAGTTTCCAACATTTCTTAATAATTAATAATTTATTTTTCTTGTGTTCCATCAAGAGGTGGTCATGTCTGTTCTGATGAAACTTGCTGGAGGTTGCCCTTCTCTCTCTGACCAATTAAATGTTGATGCGTTCTTGGAGCAAGCTCGCTCATACGACAAGGCTTCTTCAAGTCCAGTTGGATGGTACATCAGGTAAATAAATAATCCTAATTTGGTACTAAACATGGGCTAAATTACACTAAAATACCCTTGTGCCTTATAGTTTTCTTACACTAGACTTCCTTAAACTTTGGTGCTGATTACGTATTTTTTCCACCCTTTCTTAAGGGGGATTCTGAAAAAAAAAAAATTAAGTATTCTACTGAAAAACGTCATGGATAAAGTTGGTTTAGCGTAATTTGCTCTGACTTCTATAACATCAGAGAGATCGTGTCTTAATTATCTAATGTCTCTTCTACTGCATCCAAACCTCAAAGTTATGGTGAGAGAAGAACAATATTTTTTTATAGGCTAAATTTCAACTTGCTACCATGAACTATAGGCACTTTCCCCAAATGATACAATGAAAACTTTCAAAATGATGGATTGATACCATGAACTTTTAAAAATATCAAAATACCCTCGACGGTGTTAACGGAAAATTACCAAAATACCCCTCCTTTTTTTTGCAAACACAGTCTTTTTTACTACATGAGAGGGGTATTTTGGTAATTTTATATTTTTCCGTCAACGCCGTTGGGGGTATTTTGATACTTTTGAAAATTCATGATATCAATCCATCATTTTGAAAGTCCATGGTATCGTTTGGGAAAAGTGCCTATAGTTCATGGTAGTTGAAATTTTGCTTTTTTTTATATAACAATAGTCTCATGCAAGTTAATTGCCCTATTTAACCGACCGAATTTCCTTTTGGGCTTTTGTGCAGCTGTGTTTCCTTTTCTTTTTGCCAATTTGTGGTTGAAATGGCGTGTACATAGAGATTTGAACCTGGTTGGTTTCATCTATAAATTTGATGCAACTTTTCATATGGTTTCAGGAATGCTCAAACCAGGCAATTATCCCACCCACTTCCTGTAATGCGCGCTCGTGAGATCGATGATTGGTCGAGGAGCCCAGAGTACAAGTCACTGATGAAACGAGCGATACAGCTTGAAGCTGATCGCATAGTATGACATGAGAGAGGATTACAGTTTTATTCCAATACATGATTAAAAGGAGATCTCTTTGCAACTTATATCAAGCAAAAAATGTGCAAAATGTGCAGATTATATTTCTTAAAAATGTGCATAACCTGCTTTATCTAATTGTCCCTTCTTTTTCTTTTTTCTTTTATTTTGGTGAACAGGAGTGATGATTTACTGCGATAGAAGTGATGCATACACAAATACATAGAGCAAAAAGGAAATAACCAAAGACAGAAAGAAAAAAGGATACAATGTGCCGATGTAATATATCATCTTGTGTATTTAGAAAGAATAAGCATATACATATTCGACAGTTTGGGTATTTACATATATGTGATTATGATAGCATTTGAAACTTAACTTGATACTACTCAAAATCGATCCGTTCCCTCTTATTGTTCTTTTTTCCTTCTGCTATTACAATTCGTAGTCTGGTTAGATTTGAATCCAATTAAAGCTGAATACCATCTTAAGGTTTCTATCATTAGCCCGCAGCACCAAAAACTAAAAAATTATGAATTATTGTTATTTTTATATTCAAACATATATAAGTTTGGCCCCTTCTTTGTTTGGCATTTGGCTGCTTCGATGGGATCGTCACTTGTAAAAATAAATTAAACTTTGCATTTTCAAACTATTAAAACAAACAAATTCCTCAATGGCTTCTGGCTACCGTCCGTCAACTGCAATGCATATCTTTACACAGTTCCTCCTCAACAATCTTTTCTATTGCACAATTAGCCCTTTGCATATTCCATTTCTTTAATTCATACAAGGTAAACATCTCATTGATATTTGATGCTAGTGTATTGTAAGTGAACGCTCATATGATAATACACAACGGGCGTTGGCATTCCACCTAATATCTAACGTTGAACATTGCTACTGAATGGTAGACATCAAAAAGAAAATCGAGTTACAAGTGTTTTTAATTGCAAAACTGGATTTTATGTAACCATGGAGACCAGAATGCACTTCAGCGAGGGGGGAAAAACATACATAACACTCTATATATAATCAGTGTTCAAGAAAATTATCCATCTCAGACCAGACCAGTGAGATGCGGGGTGAGATTTCACAATCCACTTTACCACCACAAAAAGAGGCTAGCACGTGCATTTTGCACATGCTTTGCGGTCATTTTAATCAAAGTAAACCCCAAATCATAAATAAGAAATCGTGCGGTATCATCAGGTACAGTGGACCTGAAAGGCAGAGAAAGAGATGGAAATATCCGGCCAGCATCGGAAAGCTTGCCTTAATTTCCCCTATTGCATCACCAAATTGTTCGCAATTAATATTTTTTCAGGGTCGTAACTGTAAAAATCACACTACCGATATTTCCCATCTAGAACCTCCCTAAATTTCAACGACCTCCTCCCCCTCGTTCCTCTCACCCCCCCGCCCCCCCCCCCCCCCCCCTCAAACCCTAACCCTAACCCTAACCCTAAATGGAATCCTCTGCCCTCTCCCGTATCGGCCTCGCCGTGATGGGGCAGAACCTGGCCCTGAACGTCGCCGTCAAGGGCTTCCCCATCTCCGTCTACAACCGCACCGCCTCCAAGGTCGACGAGACTGTCCAGCGCGCCCATACGGAGGGCGATCTCCCCCTCTTCGGCCACAAGAGCCCCATGGACTTCGTCCTCTCGATCTGTCCACCTCGATCCATCATCATCCTCGTCAAAGCTGGGGCCGCAGTGGATCAGACGATCGAGACTCTGTCGAAGTTCATGGATCCTGGGGATTCCAACATCGACGGCGGCAACGAGTGGTACGAGAACACTGAGAGGAGGATCAGGGAGGCTCAGGCCAAGGGGCTGCTGTATCTTGGGATGGGGGTTTCTGGCGGCGAAGACGGGGCCAGATGTGGCCCTTCTTTGATGTCCGGTGGCTCAATTCAGTCCTATAACAATGTCATCGATATATTGTCCAAGGTCGCTGTTCAGGTACAAATTTTTTTTATTCTTATATTTCGCAAATGGTGGAATTGGATTGAATTGTAGTTACTTGAGCAATCACAGATACAAATGGGTCTAAACGAGCAGTAGTGGAGAAATTTTAAAAATGTGTTGGTTAGTTAATTGACATAGCTCACTGGAAGAATATGATGATGCTGTGTAGGAAATTTCTCCTATCGAGCAATTAGACAACCCTTGATAAAAGTCTATGAATCTCTTGGTTATCATGAGAAGTTTTGTGTAGTTTGGTCTGAGATTGCTGTCCATGCAGCCATGCACGTTATGCCAAAAATTTCATGAGATGTTAGTTGTGCCCAATTTTTTTACCACTAATCTTCGTCTCTGTCTGTGTCTGTTGGATATAAGACTTTGTCGGACAAGCGGACAACTCTCTAGAATTGATTGAATTCGGCAATGTAGTAACCCAACATTTGAATGTATATTTGCCCTGTTGACGAAGATTCTGTTTTGTTCTTTCTCTGCCATCATAACATTTCCTTAAGCAATAATCGAAAACATAGAAGTGATGACAAGTTTATCCCAAACCCTGATAAAATTGAACCTTCATCCAGATGTTTTGGGTCCTATGCACAAATTTTTTCCAACTTTACTCCTATGTGAAATTAATTACCATCTTAGTAAAGTAAATAGCTTCCAAGGCATGAAGCCCATTTGACCTCTCCATAACATAAAACTAGTTTGGGCATAGAACACCATCATTTCTTTTCCACCTTTGCAAAACCGCTCTGTCCCAAAATACGATTTGTAAACTTAATCCACAAACAAAGGATGGAACATGAGGATTATACTTGAGGCCATCGATGCTAGTTTAACCCCTCCCAGCTTGCTTCGTTGTCAGGTTGTGCAGGATCCATTACATTAGTTTTGGTACCGCGGTACTGGAATTGACCAAAAAACTTGTTCAGTTTTAGATTTTCCCCCACGGTATAGACTTGCAAGTTGTTTCTTCTAAGAAACCATGACAGCTAGGTGTATGCCGAATATCAATGAATGTTCTTGTTTTTGATTGAGAAATCATATGCTAGAATGCTTCGTATGTTATATTGAATTAGAATACTTTATATAGTTTATGGTTTCGTTTTCAAAAGTTTTAAATTGGTACGGCTGGTAGTCTCATAAGTGGTTTCTTGTCTTAACCATGGCGGCTAGCTGTTTGCGGAATATCAATGAATGTTCTCTTATCATCCCTAAACTAGCGCTCGAGCAGCTGTTTCTAATTACATTAAATGACTTAATCGAGGAATCATATTCTAGTATGCTTCATATACTATTTTGATTTTTGAATTGAATAACTTTATATGATTTATGGTTTCAATTTTCTAAAGTTTTTTGTTGGTATTGCTATCAAAATAGGAATGTCACTTCTTGGTATTAAAGGCAAGCTTCACCTTGTTATTATAAGATAGCAAAACTCACACTGTATCTTTACAGTCCAAGATTGCCAAATGCATGTGTCCAACCATGCGGACCCTGCATTGCATATTTATTCTCCGTTCGCGAATATAGCAAGTTAAAATCTCAACCATTTGGTTATGAACATCATGAATTGACATTCCTTATGCATAAATTATGCATATCTAATAGCAAAACCTAAATAGACATCTAATTCTTTGTTTTAGTTGTTGTTATGGTCTGTTATTCTTTGCGATTTTCGAGCATCATGAGTTTCAAGGATTATTATTTCTTCAACATTCAGCTGGTTGTCAAATTTCATTCTCTTGTAACTGGCGTAATTTTCTGTATGCATCTCTTTTGTTCTTTTCACGCTCCAACTTATATTTTAGATCTAATATCTATTCTCAGAATTTCCTGACTTGTACTCCTAAGTTACATCAAACCAGTTGCTTCTGGACTACAATTTTGCCCGACTTATTTGACATGAAATATCCCCGACTTATTTAGCATATCCTAGGTGACACCATTGATCGTGTCAATAATCACGGTATTCTTGAGTTCTTGAAATAAAATTTAGTACCAAGCTAGTATTTTTTATTGCATTTCTTTTCTTCTGCAATTTATGTGGACTATGGATGATTTTCTTAATGTGTTTGCTAAATATTACCGAATTGTTGTATTCTATCTTGTTTTCTGAGTGATTTTTTTTATCACTTTCTGCTTGCTTATGCTGTATGCATTGAACTAAAATTAGCACTGCTTATTTCGTGATACTACTATATTCTCGATGATAATTTTTGTGAATTCTATCATGTAATGAATATTGTCATATTGACGGTCAATAGATGTATATTATCGAACAAATATGAATGTTATATGGTGTTACTGATATTTTGTTCTCTTTATAATGGCTCTTTTTTGGTTCGTGTGAGCTAGAAATTATTTAGCCCATTTGCCTTTTTCTGATTTTGAAGTTTTGACATTTATAGAAAAAAGAAACATCATGAATTGCAGTCATCATCATTGTAGGTATCAAGTTCTGCTTCCATGTTTTATGTAAGGATTGCAAGTGCTGAACTTGTGAGCTTCTATGTTCAGGTCGACGATGGCCCATGTGTAACCTACATAGGCGGGGGCGGATCTGGAAACTTTGTGAAAATGGTCCACAACGGCATTGAATATGGCTACATGCAACTCATCTCCGAAGCCTACGGCGTCTAAAATGCCGTCGGTGGACTTTCAAACCAAGAACTTGCCGAAATTTTTGCAGAGTGGAACCAAGGAGAGCTTGAAAGCTTCCTAATCGAAATCACAGCCGATATTTTCAAAGTAAAGGACGAACACAGCAATGGCGAGCTAGTTGATAAAATATTGGACAAAACTAGAATGAAGGGTACAGGAAAATGGACAGTCCAACAAGCTGCCGAGCTTTCAATAGCCGCTCCAACAATCATTTCTTCTCTTGATTGTTGCTATTTAAGTGGTTTGAAAGATGAGAGAGAAAATGCCGCAAAAATTTTATATCAAGCAGGGATTGAAACACCGAAATTAAGATCGGTGGATAAAAAACGTTTAATTGATGATGTGAGGCAGGTGCTGTACGCTTCTAAGATATGTAGTTATGCTTGATGAGCTTGTTGAGGGCGAAGGGCGAAGAGAAGGGTTGGAATTTGAATTTGGGGGAGCTTGCCAGGATTTGGAAGGACGGGTGCATTATAAGAGCCAGGTATTATTGAAAATATAATTGCTAAAATATATAACAAGTTGGAAACATAAAGTGAGAAATAGAAATAGGGTAAATTACACTATAACACCCTTAACTATCGCGGATTCTCAGTAAACAAAGTTCTTTTATTACAGTAAAATCCCTTAAACTTTGGTTTTAAATGAAAATTTTCACAAACCCCCCCACCCCCCCACCCCCGCTCAAAAGTAGCACTTTGGAGGAGCCTACTGTAATAGAAAAACTTTGCTTACTGAGAATCCGCGAAGAAGATATATCGCGGACTTTGGCAGAGCCTAGTGCCCTAAGAAAATATATCGTGGAATTTGGATGATCAGCCTATGCCGACGTGCCCCTTAGCTGGGAATACTCTCTTCTGCCGGGTATTCCTCGTCACAGATGTCAAGGGGAGGGACCATGAATCACTGGCCAGTACCCAAAACAACATAATTGAATCTTACGATTTGTATAGTAAAATATATTATGAAAAATGAATTTTAATATGTATTAGCTATGACAAATAGAACACCAGCGAACTAAGGTTATAATTTCTCAAAGACCAACCAATATGATATAATGAAATTTTTTGGATAATTTATTCTTCTGTAAAAAAAATCCAACAGGTTCCTCGATAGGATCAAGACGGCGTACGAGCGCAACCGGGCCCTTTCAAATCTGATTGTGGACCCCGAGTTTGCTAAAGAGATAGTGCAGAGACAGATGGCGTGGAGAAGAGCCGTGGGTCTTGCCATCGAGTCCGGGATCAGTATGCCCGGAATTTGTGCCAGCCTGTCGTATTTTGATACGTATTGTAGGGCTAGGCTTCCCGCAAATTTGGTGCAGGCACAGAGATTTATTCAGAGCCTACACATACTAGAGGGTGGATTGGCCTGGGTCGTTCCATACTGAATGGACCAAGCTTGCCAGGCAGAGCAAGGCGGGGGCGCTCAATTGAGGCGATGAGGTAATTAATTTAAAAATTGGTGATTAGTTATGTTATTTTTTATTGTGGTCTTCAATAATTGGTGCCTATGAACATATTGTGGCATCTTTGTCATGAGATGCAATTTTTTTGGTCATATTTGATTTTTCTGCCTGTTATCTTTTGAATGCTACCCATGAAATGCTATGAATCTTTCTCAAAGGCCATATAATTATGTTGAGATATCTCTTGCGCTTAGAAATTTTTATGGTAAGATATATGCTAATGTCCTCTTCTCCTGTTGATTAGAAGATGTTAATTGCTTATATTATCCTGTCGATTTCAGACTTTGAGACTGCTCAAGGACTAAAATGTCCTCCCTCTAATATAACCAACTGGTTTGAATTTCAGAATCTAATGCTTATTCAAAGTTTAGACTGTATAAATCAGGGTTCAGCATTCTCTTTTTGTTGTTTTTTATGCTTATTTACTGAGAATTCCCCTCATGTATGGGCCTCATGTTTTGGGCCTGTGACAGAAAACTGCCACTGCCTTTCAAAATGATAAAAAAAACTACCATGAATTAACGGTCAATATTTGCCAACGTTATTGTTCATATCAAATGACCATTTTATTATTTTCATAATTAATTTAGTAATTATTAATTATTTTATTAATAATTTTAAATAATTATTAGATGTTAATTTGGGAAAATTAACCATGGTGGTTGTGGAGGAGGTCAGTGGTCATGGCTGGCGGGTGGAGGAAGTTGCTGGCAGCGAAGGGAGGGCATCGGAAAAGAAAATGATGAGAGAAGAGGAAAAAGATGATGGAGTTGTGATGGTGATGATGATGGAGTCGATGATGAGGGGAAGAAGGTGGCAGGGGGTTGGGGGAGGGAGATGATGATGAAGGTTGTAACAATGAAGAAGGTGATGATGATAGAGGAGAGATAGAGGCGGGCCAGAGCTGGGATGCGCTGGAGGTGTTGGGGATGGAGGATGAAGGAGGAAGAGGAGAAGGGTTAGGGTTATGGTTTTATTTTTTGTTTTTTGTTTTAAAGGGTAATTTTGGGTTTTTAAATATTTTTTGCTGATGTTGCAACTTAGATGACATGGCGGCGATGAGGTACAGTTAGTGTTGATGTGGCTCCGTTAAGTTCAATTCTATGTTATTTTGAAAAGTATTGATAGTTTTCTGTCATGGATCCAAATCCGATGGAAGTTTTGTAGATGTGCCTTTTTGTTTTATGTCATTATTGGTATAAAGCCCAAGCCGTTGTTATGCATTCAAGATGCAAGTTGTTAGTTGTAACACCAATATTCTTTCTTTGTCGGTCTTACAGCTAACCCAAGGTGATGGAGGTCCTTTTCGGGTCTCCGTCAGATGTTGTCTTCCGTCGATCTCCCGGTGGATCTTGGAGGTGATCTCCTGTTGCGTGTCGGTCTCAATGGGTTTTGAGGAAATTGGTGATTTGAGGAGTTTAGCGTCGAGTACCTGCAAGGAAGTCCCGGGGTGGTTTGGTACCACCGAGGACCCTCCGACGATCAAGTTAGCACGAGATCCGAGCAGAGTAATGGCTAAGTGGAGTAAAAATGGCTTACTTGACCCCTCTGTGATGGGGGTTTATATAGTGGCGGCAGCACGCAGCAGCAGGCGTGAGAATCTCGTCGGCAGTTACGCTCCCGACGTCACGCCCATGTAAAGAGCGGATCGCCCGTTAATGGGGATCGTGATGGCGTGGAACATGGGATGTTGCTGGCGGAGAATCTGCGCATGGCGAGATTTGCGGAGCGGCGGTTACGTCTGCGAGTGGTGGAGTTGGTCGGTCGGAGGACCGAGGAAGATGGCCTCGGCTGGGGAGCTCGGGGATGAGCGAGAGGACCGAGGAGTCTTGGTCCTGTGGCAGCTCGGGACGAGCCGAGAGGCCGAGGAGGCCAATTTTCAGGGGGCTCTGAGGAGAGTCAGCTTGTGCTTGCAGGTCGGGTACAGGGGTGGCCTGGTCGACCCCCGTGGGCCCTTTCTTCTGAGTTCTGGGACACGCCATCTGTCACGTGTCCTGATTTTGGAGATCGCCAATATTGAGCATCATCATTAGCCCCATACTCTTGTCCCGACTAGCTAGCGGGTCGGGTCAGGAGAGTGGACTGCCGGACCGCCCGGGGTGAGCTCCCTCCTAAGGTTTCGTCGGGATGCGTCCCTGGGCTGTCGGCTGTCTTTTCTGCCAGCGAATCAGGGCGAGATCTGTGCATTTAAGGAAGGTGCGCCGGTTCATGCATTCTGCCACTGAAGCGACGGTCCACGTGTCAAGCGTCGGTTGGCCGACGCGACGTGTGCAGACCTGCGGCGTCTGATGGGGTGCGGTCCAGTATGGGAACGACAAGTGGAGCAATCGGTGTCGTTGGACGCGAGGAGGTGTTTTGGCGGGAGATGAAGGGCGCCCTTGGATGAGGGCGATTGCGGAGACAAATAGGGGTGGGGCCCACTCCAGGGTCCCTACTCCTTCATATTTCCTCGCTATAAGCCCTGGTTGCTCGGCGCTCGTCTCCTTTCTTCTGCTTTCGTTTCCCGAGGATTCATCTTCTTCAGGTTAGATGTCTTCTTTCGGAGAATTTGTAGATGTCGTAGGAGTAGATTCTAGGGACCCTTTAGTTGAGCCTGAGTCTTCTCGAGGAGTAGGGATCGGACCCTCTTCTCGGGATCGTGCGGCGGGGGCAGCCCCCAGGGGGAAGGCGGTAGATGTTGTCCCCGGCGCCTCGTGTTGGGTGAGGCATGAGGACGAGCTCGCTAATGCTCGGGCTCGCTTCCACATCCCCTCACGTTGTACGCTTCGTCTGGTCAAGAAGGGAGAGAGGGCAGACCAAGTACGGGGTAGGGAGATCACCCTGTACTTGGAAGCTTTTTGGGGTGGAATGCGCCTGCTCTTCTCTCCCGAGATTGTCGAAGCGCTGAACTTCTTCGGGTTAGCCTCTGGCCAGTTAGTGCCGAACTCATGGAGGATTCTCCTCGGGTTCCTGATCCGCCTGAAGTTACAGGCGGTTCCTTTCAGCTTCTCCCTCCTTGATTCTTTTTTCATTTTCAAAAATCATCCTAGGGGTCGAGCGGGCGACCCGAGGTGGGTCTACCTCTCTTTTAGAAAGCGACAGGGGAGTGCCGCCGGGACAGGGGTTGTGGCTCTGCCTTCTTCCATTCACGACTGGAAGAAGTTCTTCGTTTCCCCACCCGAGGGCGAGGACTGGCCCGTACCCACCAGGTGGTCGAGGGAAAAATGCTTGCCGGGGAACCAGTCCAATGACCCCGTCGCGGTGAGAGTGGCGTCGTGGGAGCCCATCCCCCGATTCGACGTGCTGCTGTCTGAGAGGGTCCTGAGTTGGGCCGGGCTCAGCCCCGTTGAGTTCGTCGGTAAGTTAGGCTTGCTTTTTGGCTTGTATATTGCTTGTGTTGCTGACTTCTTTATATTTGGTTTTGTGTAGGACCCATGGATATGGACGAGCTTCGAGCCTCCATGGGCCAGCCGAGGAAGGTCACGAAGGCTGGAGGCGCCAGCTCTTCCCGCTCGAAGCCCGCCCCGGCTCCTTCTCCGGTGGTCGCGACCCATGAGCGTTCGGGGGCGGATCCCGCCCCGGGGCCTAGCAAAGCGTCGAGCCGGAAGTGGGCTCGGATTCTGGAGGACCCGGTCTTGGAGGAGGAGATCGGCTCTCCATTGGAGCCGCTCAAGAGGGGTTCCCGGAGGTCTTCCCGGGGCTCGCCCTCGCCGATCATGGTGGAGGGGGGGCCTCCAGTTCGCGGTGCCCTCGGGGCTATCCGTCGCGGATAGCCTGCTACACGAAATAGAGAAATCGGCGGGGGGTAGGGTCCCCCGGGGGACCTTCAGGGCCCAGATGGCGTCCATCGCCCAGGAGTCCGTGCAGATAAGTGTTTGGTTTTTTGTGAGATTCAGTGCCTCCTTCGTCTTTCTGATCTCTTTCCTATTTTTCAGGTTCTCCAGCACGTTGCCCTCGCCTTGCGCATGGAGGCCGAGGTGATAGCCCGGGCGATGAAGGCTGCGGGCCAGCTTGCCTCGTTGGAAGAGAGCTCCAAGCGGGAGCTGGAGGCGGTGATGGCGAGGGTTGCCGCCTTGGAGGGCGAGGTGGAGGCCGGGAAACGGGAGGTTGCCCGGTACCGGCGAGGCCGCTGTAGCTGCCGAGGTTAAGTTTGAGGACGCTCAGGTGCTCGCCGGCAACCTGAAGAAGACGGTGAAGACCTTCCGAAAGGAGCTGGGGGCGGCGGCCGAGACGGCGAAGTCGGACGACCTCTCGGTTGCGAAGGCGGTTGAGGGCTACAAGAAGTCGAAGGACTTCTATGATGATCTGGCCGTGGCCACAACCCGTATCTGGCACGAGGCCCTCGACGCCGTTAAGGCCCGGATGCCGGAGTTCACCGACGAAGAGCTCCGGGCCGTATACCCCCTCGCGGACGCCGATGAGCAGGGGGAAGAGATTCCTGACGAGGAGGTGGCCGAGGACCCTGCTCGTCTCGTGGTGGATGTCGAGGACCCCGAGGTCGCGCCTGGCCCCGAGGCCTAAAGCCCCCGTCTTCCTCCTCCTTTTATTTTGTCGCTTCTGGAATTTTTTGTAAGTCGATATACAACACCCCAGTACTTGTGGGGAGGCGGAATTTTCAAAAACGAACTTGTTTAGTGAACAAACATCGACTAACCGCTTGAATCGAAGCTAAACGATAACTAACTACAAACATATAGTTTCTATACTACTATGTTCAAGGATTATACCTAACGAATCGTGTCCGTCGTCTTTGTGAACTCCTCCTCCTCCTCGGCCTTCTCGAAGTAGTAGACGATCCACCCGAGAGCTTTACTCCAAGCTTAGCCTTTAAACTTGAGGCAACTAAACTTCTTTAAGTGCTAATCAAAGAAGCTAGGTGTAATATAGAGAGGGTTATGGATTAATTAGTCTTACTAATCCTTGTACTCAACTCATGAGAGGGGAGGATTAGTCTTTGAAGAGGGAGAGCTTGAGGAGAGAGAAGATGATAAAGATAATGATATGAGAATAGTGAGAGAAGATGATATATATCAAGCATATTGTTTTTATCAAGAAAAGAATAAATCACAATTTAACGACCATGCTTGATAATATCTAGTGATGATTCATTATAATGACAAAAGACATGTATGAATCATCTAGGTGACTCACTAATCACAATCATTCTATATGCCACCTTAACCTCCTTAGTCACCACCTTCTAAAAGCTTCTCGCACAATTACGAGAACGCCCCTCCTTTCCGCAAAAATACGGAAAAACTTTAGACTGTGTAAATCCAATAACCGGATACCAGTAACTGGCTTAAACTAAAGCCGACTGGTAAAAACTGTTCGAAAGTCGTACGTGCGTAAACACACGTATGCGTCCGAACCCTTGTCGTAAAACCATACGACCTCTATATCGTTTCGCCTGGAGTAGGGAAACTCTCTGTGTGGGACTCTAGAGACTCGACTACTACGCTGGCAGTGGGTTTAACCACAGACCGCAAGCGGCACTAGCTGTACGTAACGGTCCCCAGGTAGATGTCGATAAGAAGGCCGATGAGGGAACCCATCCGAACTCCTACTGAGTCTGATGTGACAATCTCCATACAGTCCGGTCCGTTCGTCCAAGACTATCGCATATCGTGCCTAGGGGGCGGCAAGCGTTAGTCCCCTAATAGCGGTATAAGTCGTGTCGGAGGGAAGCCCATTACACCCTGAGAAACTACTGGAACCTACCAGCAAATCTCGCTTGCCCTGGCCAGGGACTTTGCGTAATGGCTCTCTGACACAGCGCGATATCAACTCCCAATACCGGGAGAGACGAATCCTGTCTAACCGCCACTGCCTCCAAGTGCTCGGGACTGCACCCAACTGCTACCTGTTTGCACGACTCCTTTGAGCCGTGGTAGGGTAGTAATCTAAGAACAGTGGGACACACTCGAGGCGAAGTAGCAGTGTCAAGTCTGCGGACTATGCTGTACTCATGTCACCTGGGAACTGTTCACTGACGACTGGTATAAAACCAACCAACAGTTCCCTGTGAGTCCTGTCCGGTGTACCCGTAACCTAACGAGCACCTGCATACTATCTCCAGTACGACGTACTGACGGCTGTGGGACAGACCATCTCCCCAACTGGGATGAGAAGCGTACACACTAGTCTACTCCGGAGTATCGATGCCCTGTCTCGATAATCCAACGACTAGGGACCTGAATAAGGATGTGCTTGTAGACTACCCAGCCCCCACTAGTGTGATTGCCATCACAACGCTGGTAGTCAAGCAAGATCCTAAGAGCTCTATCAATACGTATACTCACATATTAAGATAGAAAAACCAAATAGCATACTACTATGTTTAGCAAGACTGTTATATACATGTGAATATCCCAAGCTTCCATTAAGTAATATACAAACTAGTATGATACAGTAATGGCCTTCTAGGGCATAAACACTAACAATCTCCCACTTGCACTAGGGCCATGTACTGGCGTATCGAAGACCGAGGATCTCGAGTAGCCTCTCGAACTGAATCTGAGGTAGGGCCTTAGTGAATGGATCAGCAATGTTATCCTCCGTATTTACTCTCTTTACCTCGATCTCCCGGCGATCTACGATCTCCCTGATCAGGTGATACCGCCTTAAGATGTGTCTGGACTTCTGATGGGACCTGGGTTCCTTCGCTAAAGCTATAGCGCCGTTGTTGTCGCAATACAGAGGTATTGGACCAACACTGGTAGGAACCACCTGAAGTTCTGTGAGGAACTTCTTCATCCAGACAGCTTCTTTTGCGGCATCGCAAGCAGCTATGTACTCCGCTTCCATCGTTGAGTCAGCAACGGTGTCCTGCTTGGAACTCTTCCAACAGACCGCCCCTCCATTGAGGGTAAAGACATAACCCGACATGGACTTGGAGTCATCCTTGTCACTCTGGAAGCCGGAATCAGCATAGGCCTCCATCTTGAGGTCCTTTCCGCCGTAAACCAAGAACATCTCCTTAGTCCTTCTTAGGTACTTGAGAATGTTCTTTACTGCTATCCAGTGATTCTCCCCTGGGTTTGCCTGATACCGGCTTACAACGCTCAATGCGTATGCTACATCTGGTCTGGTACATAACATCGCATACATTATAGAGCCTACCGCAGAAGCGTAGGGTATAATCGATATGCGTTCCCTTTCCAAATCGGTCTTGGGAGACATCTCTTTGGAGAGGGTGATTCCGTGACAAGCCGGTAGGTTACCGCGCTTTGAATCTTCCATACTGAATCTTTTCAATATGGTGTCTATGTACCTGGACTGTGAAAGTCCCAACATCCTCTTTGATCTATCACGATAGATCTGGATCCCCAGAATGTAGGTGGCATCACCCAGGTCCTTCATGGAGAATTTCTGTGACAAGAATCTTTTGACTGACTGTAGCATAGGAATATCATTTCCTATTAGGAGAATGTCATCCACATACAAGACGAGGAATACAACAACTCTCCCTACAATCTTACTGTATATGCATGGTTCATCTGGATTTTTGATAAAGTCGAATTCTTTGACAGTATCATCAAAACAGATGTTCCAACTCCGCGATGCCTGCTTTAGTCCATAAATGGATTTAAGCAGCTTGCATACTTTACCGCTGCTCCCACTCTGAATGAATCCCTCTGGCTGATCCATATAGACGCTCTCTTCTAAATTTCCATTTAGAAATGCCGTCTTTACGTCCATCTGCCAGATTTCATAATCGTGGAAGGCAGCAATAGCAAGAAGGACCCGAATGGATTTCAGCATAGCCACAGGAGAAAAGGTTTCGTCATAGTCCAAACCAGGTCTTTGACGGAAACCCTTTGCAACAAGTCTAGCCTTATAGGTTTCAACCTGTCCATCTACACCAATCTTCTTTCTGAAGATCCACTTGCATCCTACGGGTTTCACCCCATCTGGAGCAGTGTCCAAAGTCCATACTTTGTTAGTGTACATGGACTCCATTTCGGTCCGCATTGCATCCAGCCATTTTACCGAGTCACCGCTCTGAATGGTTTGCTGGAAGCTAGTAGGGTCGTCATTATCAATGACGCAATCTTCTCTATCCCCGTCTATGAGAAAACCGTAGTATCTCTCGGGCGGATGAGACTGCCTACTACTTCTACGGATAGGCGCTGGTATGTCCCTTTCTTCTGAAACTTCTTGTTCCACCAAACTTTCAGTAACAGTTTGTGGTTCTGGAATTTCTTCCAGTTCTACTGCGCTCCCACTCTTCTGATTTTCTAAAAATTCAGTTTCTAGGAAGCGGGCATGACGAGAAACAAAAACCTTTTGTTCCTCTGCGTAGTAGAAGCAATATCCCATGGAATTCTTTGGATATCCCACAAACTTACACTCTACTGAGCGTGCCTCGAGCTTGTCCGGATGCTGCTTTTTTACAAAAGCTGGACATCCCCATGTCTTCAGGTACTGAAGATAGGGTTTCTTCCCACTCCACATCTGATATGGCGTGGTAGGCACAGTCTTGGTTGGAACCTTGTTCAAAAGATATGCTGCTGATTCTAGCGCATAACCCCAGAATGATCGCGGTAACTCAGTCTTACTCATCATGGAACGAACCATATCTAATAGGGTTCGATTCCTCCATTCCGATACACCGTTGTGTTGTGGTGTGTATGGGGGAGTAAGTTGAGAGAGAATTCCTTTCTCTTTTAAGTAACCCAGGAACTCGGCACTTAAGTATTCACCACCTCGATCAGATCTCAGTGTCTTAATACTTTTGCCTGTTTGGTTTTCCACTTCATTCTTGTATTCTTGGAATTTCTCAAAGGCCTCGGATTTATGCTTCATCAAGAAGATATGTCCATACCTAGAGAAATCATCCGTAAAAGTAATGAAGTAGGAATAACCACCTCGCGCATTTGTAGACATCGGACCGCACACGTCACTGTGTACGAGTCCTAAGAGCTCGCTCGCTCTTACTCCGTGTCCAGTAAACGGAGTCTTTATCATCTTTCCCATGAGACAAGATTCACAAGTGGCATAAGATTGATATTCGAACGGATTCAAATATCCTTCTTTATGTAACTTCGTTAACCATGTTTCATTGATGTGACCTAGTCTACAATGCCATAAGAAAGCCTGATTTACTTCTGGAGACTTTCTTTTAAGTGTGTTCTGGACATTGAAAACCTGAGCTTGATTCAATACGTATATACCGTCATCTAATGTACCGGACCCAATCAGAACTTGATTTAGGTGGATGTGAACTACATCGCTTACGAATGTAAAGTCATATCCCTCTCTTGAAAGTGAGGACACTGATATGATATTACAAGTCAAACTAGGTACATACAGACAGTTACGTAGAATCAATATCTGCCCACTTGTCAAACCTAGGCGATATTCTCCCACGGATTCAGCATCCACGCTCATTCCGTTTGCAACTCTGAGAGACAAATCACCTATCCTTATAACTTTACGGTTTCTCAAAGCATGTAACGAATTACAGATATGAGATCCTGCTCCGGTATCTAGTACCCAGGAAGTAGAGTTAATTGACAAACAGTTCTCAATTACAAACACACTTGAGGCTGAAGCCACAACATGCTTCGTATCCTGGCTACTGGCTTCCAAAGCCCTGCAATCCTTCTGCCAATGTCCATTCCCATAACAATAGGAATATCCCTCTTTACCTATACCAAGTCCCGAAACTTTTTCTCTTCCCTTTCCTCCTACTTTGCTGACACCGTATATCGGCTTTGTAGAGGTCTTCTTCTTTTCACCCTTTGCTTTCGCCTTGGATGAAGAAGAAGAAGGTCCCCTATTAAGCAGAGCTTGTGTCTCCCTGGTTTCTTTCAGGGTGAAAGTAGAGGGTAGGGACTGTGGAAATAAGTCAGTATATGACATGTTTCCCAACGTGGTCTCCAGGTCCTTGAGCTCATCAATACAGCTAGTCATCGTAAGGACGTCGTCCCTTACAGATGACCCGTCAGCCGACCTCGCTTGAATAAATTCGTTCGAGGCCTCATATCCTGCGATATGAGATTGCTCTCCATATAAATCTTTGTTATGGAGAAAGATGGAAACAGAGTCCATCTTCTCGTGCTGCTTCTGGTATATACCATCAACTGAAGCCAACACGAGGCACTTGGCTTTCGCTTTATTCTTTTCCTTTGTCTGATGGATATCCATATCCGCGACGGTGGAAACTGGACCTGGGACGGTGGGATCTTGAGTAGTAATAGGGTGGTCCAGCTTGTCATAGGCAATGGTCATCTGGACAGACCTTTGCCAGTCATATAAGTTAGATTCAGTCAACTTGTTATCTAGATGTAACCTAGTCATGGTCACAAGGTCGCTGCAATGAGAGAGAGAGAAGAAAACACTTTAGCATGATGCTCTTGCAAGTTTAGATTGTTTTTTAATTTATCTAAACTGGATGGCTCCCACTGTTTTTCGAATCCTTCCTCAAACCATAAAAGAAGAATTAGCCAGGACTATTCTCACTGTACAATACTTGCTTAACCGTTCAGCCAGGCCAGTGTCGATACTTCGAGGGAGGTTTTCCAACGCTTTCGCGAAGTTCCTTAATTAAATAACCTCTTTTCTCTGGGGGCGTAACCCCGCTGACATCTTTCTGGACACCTACTAGGTTTATAACATTGATCGTTAAGTGACGAATATCCTGATAAGTAGCATATACTCACAGTAGGATCGGGATCCAAATATCATCGTATAATAATGTTGAAGGAATCCTACCAACATTCATCAAACTACAAATGGTATGCATCTCTTTGCAAATTTCAGTTTCTTTAGAAATTCCCGATATATATTTTTGCCCCATGTTCTTATGACCTTGACGAAAGCCAACAAATCATAAAACACATGTCAAGTTCTGCCCATCATTATCTTGTTAATTTGAACCCACCCGTATATACCCTTGACGAAAGCCAACAAGGTTATACGACTGTCCCAAACCAACTCATCTATCTATGCAACAGATGAATACCCCGGCAGCTACCAAACACTATGCCTTGACGAAAGCCAACAAGCATAGCTTGAATACTACTGACCATCCATAAGAAATGACGGAGGGCTACGACTGGTTTTGGCGAAACCGTGAACGTAGTGAACTTGATATAACCGAAGGAACCTGATAGCTTTTAAAAAGAGTGGTTAAAACTCCGCATTTAAAAATATCTGTTTTTAAAATTAACCAAGTGGTTTCTTTTAAATTGTTCCAACGATTAAAACTTTGGTTTATTTTCTTTGTATTATAGATAATGCGTCCCATCATTAACCTATCATTGCAGAGAACAACGAAAATATGACGTCCTCTTATGCCATCCGCATTCGCCACTGGGTCCCGTCATTACTCGTTAGGTTACTTAACTAACGACAGAGCGGGGACTGGGCTAGCGCGGGTGTAAAACATAAGTGACGTCTAAAATAGCTATCATAAATATAGATATTTTACATTCGTCTGACGCAATGATATTCATTCCAGATCACAGATAAACTTAATTGGATTTGCAAGCAATCCGTGTTTGTTTTGAGCCTGCAACAAAAGACGGATTACACAGTTGTGATGAATAGCCATTACCCCACCCACGACCCCTACGGGTGCGGCAAACTACCCGCCCGGCAGTTTGTGCACCCCACCTTGGGTCTGTCCTAGGAGCAAAAACAGTAAAATGAAATAATACAACGGTGGCTACAACCGCAACCTGGATGTGCCCCGCAAAATAATATTACAACAAATTACATTTACATCAAATGAATTAAATAATAACCCATCACTTAACCCCGGCTAAACATCACAACAGTCCAACACAGTTCATATGCACAAACAGATAAAATCCATTTCAGAAATGTGCAACCCCCAGCCAACTGACATACTAGCAGTTAGGGAAGGTTTACGAACACATTATACAAACACAGATACAATCCAACAAGCAAATACTGTATAATTTCGATCGATTAAACACTTTTAATCTTACTCCAATACTGCTCTGTAAACTTGAAACCTGAGCAAAATTAAAAAATACCAGAAAATCCCAAATATCACAGAGAACCATCACAAGAAAAATGGGTCCCTGAATCGTCAACTCGGCGGCGGAAGCGCGGCGGATCGGTGCTATCCGCCGCGGTTCCGCGGCGCCGTAGGCGATTCAGGGGACCAAATTTTTTGTGTGTTCTTCTAATGTCATTTTAAGCTTTCTGAACATCCCTGAAAAATTTTTGGACTTCATTTAAAAATCGACAGAAACTGATATTTTCGGGCTTTTCCGGTTTCGTTTTTTCCGTTCGAAATTCACACAAATTTGCAAGTAAGTTATTTATTGTTTAGCGAGGCTCTGATACCACTGTAAGTCGATGTACAACACCCCAGTACTTGTGGGGAGGCGGAATTTTCAAAAACGAACTTGTTTAGTGAACAAACATCGACTAACCGCTTGAATCGAAGCTAAACGATAACTAACTACAAACATATAGTTTCTATGCTACTATGTTCAAGGATTATACCTAACGAATCGTGTCCTTCGTCTTTGTGAACTCCTCCTCCTCCTCGGCCTTCTCGAAGTAGTAGACGATCCACCCGAGAGCTTTACTCCAAGCTTAGCCTCTAAACTTGAGGCAACTAAACTTCTTTAAGTGCTAATCAAAGAAGCTAGGTGTAATATAGAGAGGGTTATGGATTAATTAGTCTTACTAATCCTTGTACTCAACTCATGAGAGGGGAGGATTAGTCTTTGAAGAGGGAGAGCTTGAGGAGAGAGAAGATGATAAAGATAATGATATGAGAATAGTGAGAGAAGATGATATATATCAAGCATATTGTTTTTATCAAGAAAAGAATAAATCACAATTTAACAACCATGCTTGATAATATCTAGTGATGATTCATTATAATGACAAAAGACATGTATGAATCATCTAGGTGACTCACTAATCACAATCATTCTATATGCCACCTTAACCTCCTTAGTCACCACCTTCTAGAAGCTTCTCGCACAATTACGAGAACGCCCCTCCTTTCCGCAAAAATACGGAAAAACTTTAGACTGTGTAAATCCAATAACCGGATACCAGTAACTGGCTTAAACCAAAGCCGACTGGTAAAAACTGTCCGAAAGTCGTACGTGCGTAAACATACGTATGCGTCCGAACCCTTGTCGTAAAACCATACGACCTCTATATCGTTTCGCCTGGAGTAGGGAAACTCTCTGTGTGGGACTCTAGAGACTCGACTACTACGCTGGCAGTGGGTTTAACCACAGACCGCAAGCGGCACTAGCTGTGCGTAACGGTCCCCAGGTAGATGTCGATAAGAAGGCCGATGAGGGAACCCATCCGAACTCCTACTGAGTCTGATGTGACAATCTCCATACAGTCCGGTCCGTTCGTCCAAGACTATCGCATATCGTGCCTAGGGGGCGGCAAGCGTCAGTCCCCTAATAGCGGTATAAGTCGTGTCGGAGGGAAGCCCATTACACCCTGAGAAACTACTGGAACCTACCAGCAAATCTCGCTTGCCCTGGCCAGGGACTTTGCGTAATGGCTCTCTGACACAGCGCGATATCAACTCCCAATACCGGGAGAGACGAATCCTGTCTAACCGCCACTGCCTCCAAGTGCTCGGGACTGCACCCAACTGCTACCTGTTTGCACGACTCCTTTGAGCCGTGGTAGGGTAGTAATCTAAGAACAGTGGGACACACTCGAGGCGAAGTAGCAGTGTCAAGTCTGCGGACTATGCTGTACTCATGTCACCTGGGAACTGTTCACCGACGACTGGTATAAAACCAACCAACAGTTCCTTATGAGTCCTGTCCGGTGTACCCGTAACCTAACGAGCACCTGCATACTATCTCCAGTACGACGTACTGACGGCTGTGGGACAGACCATCTCCCCAACTGGGATGAGAAGCGTACACACTAGTCTACTCCGGAGTATCGATGCCCTGTCTCGATAATCCAACGACTAGGGACCTGAATAAGGATGTGCTTGTAGACTACCCAGCCCCCACTAATGTGATTGCCATCACAACGCTGGTAGTCAAGCAAGATCCTAAGAGCTCTATCAATACGTATACTCACATATTAAGATAGAAAAACCAAGTAGCATACTACTATGTTTAGCAAGACTGTTATATACATGTGAATATCTCAAGCTTCCATTAAGTAATATACAAACTAGTATGATACAGTAATGGCCTTCTAGGGCATAAACACTAACATTTTTGTAAGCCTCCGGGCAGTTTGTAAGGCTGGGGAGCCCAAAATACCCTTTGTAAAGATTTTGCCTTTGGTAATAAAACTTTTTTCTTTGGTTTCATCGGTTTGCACTTTATCTTCTGTTTGTGAAGAATGCTCGTAAAACATCTCTGCTTGCACTGTTGAGCTTCCATGTCAGGTCGGCTATCTGTCTAGCGATCGTTCGTCGAGTTGATTTCGATCACTTGCCAAGCGTGCCAAGCGCTGCTGAGAAGGAGGCATCTCCATGGCCCAGAAGTCGAGGGGGGATCGCTCAGACTTGGATAGACCTGATGCCCCTTGTTGGGGCCTCGGATCCTCTGCATGTGATGGGCAGAGGGATGTCCGGCGTATTTGTGCCGAGCATGAATGGGCTCAGAGGCCTCGTTATGAGGGCTACAAACCCGCAGCGTTTGTTGGGCATGAACGAGCCGGGAAGCTGCTCGGTTGCCTCTTGGCTAGGGCATTTGATTTCTGGCTTTGCAAGCAACGACCACCAGCTGGGGATGGCCGAACGAAGGTCGGGCTCGACTGCCTCTGGGAGGACTTTTTGATCCTTAGCATTGGAGGGGTTGTAAGAAACCCACTAAAGATGACCGGGCAGTGAAGCTGCGCGGTTGCCTCTTGGCGAGGGTTTTGATCCCTGGCGTTGCGAGTAGGGAAGCTTACGGCCAGGGATAGCCGAGCAGGGAAGCTGCTCAGCTGCCTCTACGGAGGACTTTGATCCTTAGCGTTGGAGGGGCTGTAAGAAGCCCACTAAGGATGACCGGGCAGCGAAGCTGCGCGGTTGCCTCTTGGCGAGGGCTTTGATCTCTGGCGTCGTGGTTAGGCAACTACCAGCCTGGGATGATCGAGCGGGGTAGCCGCTCGGATGCCTCTTGCGAGGGCTTTGATCCCTGGCGTCATGGGTAGGGAGCTACCAGCCGGAGATGACCAAGCAGGGTAGCCGCTCGGTTGCCTCTTGCAAGGGCTTTGATCCTTCAGGACGGGGACCGAACAGGGTTACTGCCCAGTGCCTCTTGGCGAGGACTTTGATCCCTGTCGGTTGTGGTAGGAAGCTACCAGCCGGGGATAGCCGAGCAAGGGCTCGACTGCCTCTGGGAGGACTTTGGTTCTTAGCGTGGGAGGGGCTGTATGAAGCCTACCAAGGACCCTTGGCCGGGCAGGGTTACTGCCCGGTGCCTCTTGACGAGGGCTTTTATCCTGAAGGATAGCCGAGCGAGGGTCGGGCTCGACTGCCTCTGGGAGGGCTTTTGATCCCTGTAAGTCGTGGTAGGAAGCTACCAGCCGGGGATAGCCGAGCAGGGTAGCTACTGAGCTGCCTCTAAGGAGGACTTTGATCCTTAGCGTTGGAGGGGCCGTAGGAGGCCTGCTAAGGATAGCCGGGCAGTGAAGCTGCGTGGTTGCCTCTTGGCGAGGGCTTTGATCCTTAGCGTTGGAGGGGCCGTAGGAGGCCTACTAAGGATAACCGGGCAGTGAAGCTGCACGGTTGCCTTTTGGCGAGGGCTTTGATCCCTGGCGTTGCGAGTAGGGGAGCTACCGGCCAAGGATAGCCGAGCAAGGTAGCTGCTGAGCTGCCTCTAAGGAGGACTTGGATCCTTAGCGTTGGAGAGGCCGTATGAGGCCTGCTAAGGATATCCGGGCAGTGAAGCTGCGCGGTTGCCTTTTGGCGAGGGCTTTGATCCCTGACGTTGTGAGTAGGGGAGCTACCGGCCAGGGATAGCCGAGCAGGGAAGCTGCTCGGCTGCCTCTACGGAAGACTTTGATCCTTAGCGTTGGAGGGGCCTTAAGAGGCCTGCTAAGGATAACCGGGCAATGAAGCTGCGTGGTTGCCTCTTGGCGAGGGCTTTGATCCCTGGCGTTGCGAGTGGGCAAGCTACCGGCCAAGGATAACCGAGCAGGGTAGCTGCTCGGCTGATTCTTCATGAGGTTTCGCCCGGCCATCCAGTTGCAGGTATGGGGAATAGGAACGGTCACGGCGAATGTGTGCGTAGCATGCGCATTGAATGTGGGGGGAGGCGAAGCGCCAGGGTCGCGTCGTTTCGATTCCGCCAGAGAAGGCTCGATGAACGCCGCGTGGCAGTGACTTTTTGGGCGAAAGCGGGCGACTGTTGAGTTCCGTTGGGGCGCAGTGGGCTATATAAGGCTGAAGGAGCACTGGTCCTTCCTTTTTTCGTAAACAGATCGTTGAGAATGCAAGACTTCCCCTTTACCATCCCCGATATCATCCACTTCGAAGACGTATACCTCTATGACCAGAACTGCACCGAGGACACGATGCAATTGGTCTATGGGAGTATCGAAGACCACTTCGGCCGGCTGCTCCCCCGACGCTCCTCCCTGCTGCAGCTGCCGATGTACTCCATCTGGAGGGCGTCATCGAGGCTTTACAACCCCTTGTCCAAGCAGCTCTATGACGAGGCTGTGGGCAAGCTGTGGTTTCTGAGGCGCTTCGGCCTGATCTCCGCGAATCGGCTGGCTCGCTTAGTGGCGCTCGTCCGTGAGTGCTACGAACTGAGGCTCGGGGCCAACGCGCGCGCTGGGGAATCGAGGGCTGAGGTTGGATCTCGCGAGGCCTCGGCTGGCGGAGATCTTTACCGAGTACCATGAGCAGTGCTCTCTGCACCCCCTTCCCCCGTTGCTGTAATTTTCTTTTTCTTTTGTATGTATGGCTGAGGAGCCCATAATACCTTTTGAAAAAATGAGACATTTCCTTCTTTTTCGCAATGTTCCATTGATCTTTATTAAATTAACAACAGACCCTAGGAAGAGTTTACATTGCCCTAAAAGAAAAGTACATGCTAATAGATGACCTTATTAGCGTGGCCCGAGCTTCCCGGAGGCTTGTTAGTCTCCGTGCTCGGCACCGGGTACGGGGCTCCCTGAGCGCCGGACTGGCCATCTGCCGAAACGAGCATGATCTGGCCGATGGTCAGCTCGGCGGGAGGGGGACGTTGCTCCTGCTCGCGGTCGGCCTGCCGTTTGTCCCTCAAGTAGGCGGCGAGGTGCCCCGATCGGATGAGCTCCTCGATGTAGTCCCAGAGTTGCTTACAATCCTCCGTGGCGTGGCCCAGCGTCCGGTGGAAGGCGCAGTAAGGGCCCCGGGTTCGCTTCGAGGCCTGACGCGGGATTGAAGGGAACTTGAAGAACCTCTCGCCCTAGGCCTCCTCTAGTAACACTGCGATGGAGATGTTGAGCGGGGTGTACTCCTGGAACTTCGAGTGATAAGGCTGCTGACACTCCGTCCTCTCTTCCCGAGCCCTCTTCTTCTGGTCGGACCGTTCTGCTCGGGGGGGGGGGGGTTCGCGTTCACCTCGGACTCCAGCTGAACCTCACGCTCGGTCCACGCCTTGACCTCGGCCATGGTCTTAGGCTGTGCCAACGCAAAGGAGCGCAACCACTCCTTGTGCATGAGACCGGATCTGAGCGCCGTGATGACGGTCTCGTCCCGGTGCTCGGGGACCTCGAGGAGGGCGTTGTAGAAGCGGGTGATGTAAGCCTTGAACGTCTCCTTGTCCCCGCTCTTAATTGTGAAGAGGTAGTCGACCGTGCGTTTCTGCCGACGGTTCCTAACGAAGTGGCTGAGGAACTGAGTAGCCAGCTCGTCAAAGGTCGAGATTGAGCGAGGCTCGAGTACTCAGAACCAGTCCCGACCAGAGAGGATGAGGGTGGCTGGGAAGGCCCTGCACTGGGCGGCGTCGGAATGGTCCTGGAAGCTCACCCCCGCGGTGAAAGCATCCAAATGGTCTTTCGGGTCGGTTTTCCCGTCGAACAGAGAGACCTTCGGGGGATTGTTACGCGAGGAGACGTGACAGCGAGCAGTCCCTCGGTAAACGGCTTGGTGAGCGATTCGGCGGCGTACTTAGCCCCGTCGCCCGAGAGGTGACCTTCCCGGCGCATTCCTTCGATCTTCTTTTCGAGGGCGTCGAGTTGGCCGTGGTACCCGAGGATTCGGCGCCTTGTGATCCCTGGCCTCTGTTATGGGAGACCTGCGTCTGGGCGCGGCCCCGGTTCCTCTCGATGAGGTTCCTCAGATCCTCGGGCGAGGTGGCCCTCGAGCCGTCGTGGCGAGCCCCTTCTGTGCGACCCCGTCGAGGGAGGGGGTGTCGATCATGCCTGTGGGCGGGCGAGGTGACCGACATCTCCTCAGGTGGTCAGGGTCGCGAGGAGGCTCGAGGCAAGGCCCTCTGGCGGCGGATCTTGGCGTGGAGCCGTGGGGTGCCCAGCGGGCCTCAGGGAGTATCGGCCCGTGAGATCTGTGGCCAGGGGTCGTAGCCTGCCGGTGGTCAGCCGTGCCGACGAGGGCAGAGCCTTCTGGAGGCGGAGGAGCGGCGATCTGGGGCCCTGGCCCGGCCGTTTAGACGCGGACGAGTGCCTCCACGAGGGACTGTAGCCGATCTATTCGGCTGACGAGGGCGTTGATGATGGTCGTCGGGGGAGGTTCATCCGCGCCTCCGGTGAGGGGGAGGAGGCGGCTGGTACCTAGATCTTCAGGGTGGTCGCTTGCCATGTGGATGGAGATCGGAAGGCCAACTTTGTTTTTTGTGGAGTTTAGTTTCCCACAGAAGGCGCCAACTGATGGAGGTCCTTTTCGGGTCTCCGTCGGATGTTGTCTTCCGTCGATCTCCTGGTGGATCTTGGAGGTGATCTCCTGTTGCGTGTGGGTCTCAATAGGTTTTGAGGAGATTGGTGATTTGAGAAGTTTAGCGCCGAGTACCTGCAAGGAAGTCCCGGGGTGGTTTGGTACCACCGAGGACTCTCCGACGACCAAGTTAGCATGAGATCCGAGCAGAGTAACGGCTAAGTGGAGTAAAAATGGTTTACTTGACCCCTCTGTGATTGGGGTTTATATAGTGGCGGCAGCACGCAGCAGCAGGCGCGAGAATCTCGCCGGCAGTTACGCTCCCGACGTCACGCCAGCGTAAAGAGCGCATCGTCCATTAATGGGGATCATGATGGCGTGGAACGTGGGATGTTGCCGGCGGAGAATCTGCGCATGGCGAGATTTGCGGAGCGGCGGTTACGCCTGTGAGTGGTGGAGTTGGTCGGTCGGAGGACCGAAGAAGATGGCCTCGGCTGGGGAGCTCGGGGACGAGCGAGAGGGCCGAGGACTCGTGGTCCTGTAGCAGCTCGGGGCGAGCTGAGAGGCCGAGGAGGCCAATTTTCAGGGGGCTCTGAGGAGAGCCAGCTTGTGCTTGCAGGTCGGGTACAGGGGTGGCCTGGTCGACCCTCGTGGGCCCTTTCTTCTGAGTTCTGGGACACGTCATCTGCCACGTGTCCTGATCTTGGAGATCGCCTATATTGAGCATCATCACAAGGGTTTGTTTGGTTGCTTGAAAATAGAGGTGCATGCAACATTTGTTGCACCAGAAAAAAATGAAAAAAAACTCGACTTCCTATTTTTTTTTAACGCAGCGAAGCCCACCGGCCCCATATGCTCTCTTTTCGGAGCATCCCATGTGCCCTTTTTCAAAGCATTAAATGGGAGATCCTGGGTTCAATCCCTGGTCTCTCTCCATAAACTTCTATTGCCCGTCACTGGGCCATGTGCCATGCACCAATTTCCTATTTTTGATCAACTACAAACTATGTAGGAATTGAAAATGGAGTCTTAAGAACTTGCAACACCTCTGTTGTCTCCATTGATATAATGCAAACTTCAAAGGTAAAGGTGTAGCCAAGTCATTTAATTGATGATCCATCTTTTTCCAGAAAAGTCGATAAAAGTTGAGAAAAATCCTTATAAAAATTATCTCATATAAACATAGCTGCTACATCAACTTTTTAAAATTTGAAACCTCCCTCTTTTCCTCTTCTGCTTATTTTCCAAAGTTATGTGTATCATTAAATGCTTTTATATAGAATTTGAATGAACTCTTTTTGAATTCAATCGTTCTATTTCATTGTTTCTTTCCTTCTCTCAAGCATAATAGAGCTGTCCTATTCTACTGTTACGAGGAGACGTAATATTTTCCTCCCGGTTTTCTAGTTGTTGCATGGTTTTATTCAACGGTTTAAAAATAGGATGATGTCATCACCGTATTATGTGGGATGCTTTTACTAACTGCATGATTTGCTTCCAACTGTTGAGTTATTACAAATCCAACTGTGATAATATAGGAGAAGAAAAAAAAATAAAATATATATATATATATATAGATAGAGAGAGAGAGAGAAAGAGAGGAGTGTTCCATAACAAACCGATCCGCGTTTTTTAAAAACGGGAACCCCCGGTCTATGACATTTTAATGATCTCATCTGTTCAAATTGATCATCCTGCCTTCAAATATATGTGTATGAAAAATGAAGGGATTTAAAGACCTCTAACCTATACATCAGATAATGTATATGTTGCATTATCGAAAGATGTTCGTTTTTGCATCCATCGATGCATAGGCTGCATAGGCTAGATGTCTTTAAATCTCTCGATTTTTCATACACATATATTTGAGGGTAGGGTGATCAACTTGAACGAATTGGATCATTAAAATATGTCGTAGATCGGGAGTTCCTGTTTTTTAAAAAACGCGGACCGGTTTGCAATGGATCACTTTTATATATATATATATATATATATATAGAGAGAGAGAGAGAGAGAGAGAGAGAGAGAGAAAATGGGGTAATGGAGGAAAAGTGGCGTAAGAGGGAATTTCCTTCTATGGCGTTGAAAAAATACACGTTTCATGATTTTTTTGACAGTTAGCATCTATCACCTTTATATATATCATCTAAGATGTAGATACACCAAATTTCTTCATTATTCTTGTATATATATAGAAAGTTGATACTATGAGGTCGTACCTCATTGCTTATTTTAAGACCAAACTTTCTAGCATACAACCTGCCGTGTTTTTTTATCAATCCGTACCGTTCACTTTGATCTACATGTTTTAGATATGTCGTGTATAAAATTTTACGAGATTTGGAAACTTTAAACACATTCATCAAGTGTACCAAAAATTCATTGGCTTTTCGCTGAATGAAAAATGCAATCTCTTGATGGCGGTGTTAGAGATCTCCAAATATTGTATACAACTTATCTAAAACATATAGATCAAAATGAACGGTACGAAACAGTGAAAAACACGTTGGGTTGGGTTATGTGTTAGAAATTTTGGGCCCAAACTAAGATATGTGGTTCGACCTCATAGAATCAGCTAGCTCGCTCGCTCTCTCTCTCTCTCTCTCTCTCTCTCTCTCTATATATATATATATATATATATATATAAAAGAGGCCTTAGAATTTCGTTAGGTAGAGTTGAAAAACTACACAATCCACCATTTTATTCGACGATCGGCACCCATCATCATTATCTTTATCATCTAAGATGTCCATCATCATTATCTTTATCATCTAAGATGTCGATGCACCAAATTTCATGTGATTCTACAACTTTTTCACCGTTGATTTAGTAATGTAAAAAGTTATATTCTCGGTAAACTGTTAATTTTGCACACACTAAATCAACGGTGAAAATATGTCGGATTCATATGAAATTTGGTATATACACATCTTTATAGATAAGGATGAGACCGGTGTGTGCCGATCGACGAAAAAAATATAAGAAGATAGACTTATTTCGCCGCCATAGGAGAAAATCCTTTCGTAGACCTTTGCCCTCCATTACTCTCTCTCTCTCTCTCTCTCTATATATATATATATATATATATAAGAATAATGGAGGAAAGAGGCCATAGGAAGAAATTTCCTCCTACGGCGTCGAAAAAACACACCCTCCATCGTGTTTTCCGACGATCGGAATACATCATCTTCATTGTTATCATCTAAGATGTGGGTACACTAAATTTCATGTGATTCCACAACTTTTTCACCGTTGAATTAAGTGGGTTCAAAATTAACGGTTTACCGACAATAGCACTTTTAACATTGCAATGTAAAATGTTCTATTGTCGGTAAACCGTTAATTTTGAACCCACTAATTCAATGGTGAAAAAGTTGTAGAATCACATGAAATTTGGTGTACCCATATTTTAGATGATAACGATGAAGATGGTGGATGCCGATCGTCGGAAAAAATAAGTGAGGGTGTATTTTTTTGACGCCATAGGAGAAAATTCCCTTGTATATATATATGGGGAGAGAGAGAATAATGGAGGAACGATGCCATATGAGGGAATTTCCTCCTATTGCATCGAAAAAATACCCCCTCCCTCATTTTTTTCGACGATCAGCACCCACCATCTTCATCGTTATCATCTAAGATATGGGTACACCAAATTTCATGTGATTCTACAACTTTTTCATCGTTAATTTAGCAATGTAAAAAGTTCTATTGTCGGTAAACCGTTAATTTTAAACCCACTAAATCAACGGTGAAAAAGTTGTAGAATCACATGAAATTTGGTGTACCCACATCTTTAGATGATAACGATGAAGATGATGGGTGCCGATCGTCGGAAAAAATGAGTGAGGAGGTATTTTTTCGACGCCATGGGAAGAAATTCCCTCCTATGGTCTCTTTCCTCCATTATTCTCATATATATATGAGGTTTTTCCTCCTATGGTGTCGAAAAAGTACGTCCTAACTCATTTTTTCCGGCGATCGACATTCATCATCTTCATCGTTATCATCTAAGATATGGGTACACCAAATTTCATGCGATTCTACAATCTTTTCACCGTTGATTTAGCAATGTAAAAGTTATGTTATCGGTAAACCGTTAATTTTGAACCCACTAAATCAATGTTGAAAAGGTTGTAGAATCGCATGAAATTTGGTGTACTCACATCTTAGATGATAACGATGAAGATGATGTGCCGAATGTCGGAAAAAATAAGAAAGGGATGCTTTTTCGACGTCATAAAAGGAACTTCCCTTCTATGGCATCTTTCCTCCATTATTCTCTCTCTCTCTCTCTCTATATATTATCCAAGCATATGAAGTAGATACGGACATGGATGTCTGCAAACAGATATATGAAGATGTATATATATTATCCAAGCATATGAAGTAGATACGGACATGGATGTCTGCAAACAGATATATGAAGGTGTATCATTGTAAGTTTATTTTTGAGTTAATGATATTTGTTGAAGCCATACATCCATTTTATTTTATATATTTTTAGTGTTTTGGCACGTGCACGTGATTATATTAAAAAATAGGGAAAATTGTCAGAAAACCTCATAGAAAATTTTTCGGTTGTCAAAAAATGCTTTGCTTGCGGTATTTATATAGTTGATTGTTTTATCTAGTTATTATGCGATATCTATTCAATCCTTGTAATGACTTATTTAGATATAGCATTGCAACTATACAAATGCTGCATGAAATTTTTTCAGGATTTTTGACAACCGCTTCAAAGCCAAAGGGATTTTGCCGGCAGGGAAACTGTTTGGCGGGTTTTTGGCAATTTTCCAGAAAAAATATCAAAAATATAAATGGATCTGTTAATTTTGTAATTGATGTATATCCATCGATTACTTTAATTTATTAATATATTATATCTTTTAATTTTGTAATAAGCCGATTGAAGACAAATTTAATTAAATATGCTATGAGGGTTTGACTTTTTGTTAACTATAATGTTCTCTATAAAAAATATTCCTTAGACTATTTTTAAGGAACTTACCGTTATTGATTTTATAGGATTTTCATAACAAAAATGTCGATCACTTGAAATTGCTGGTGGTTTATATTTATTCTCGAAATCTCGTCACATCATCAATTTTACCATATGTGATTTTCTCAACCATGTTATCTTTTTTTTTTCTTTTCAAATCTTGTGTTGTAATCTAATTCCCTAAATGCAAAATTTTTAAATAAAACTAATGCCAACTTATAAAAGCTTTAACATGAGTTGCAAAGATTGTATATGTTATACAAAAATATAAACAAATTTAAGAAATATATATGTATAGAAAAGGAAATATGCATGACTTAATTCACACCGTTCACACATTTCCTCTTTGATGCAAGATGGTTCTAATTGCAACTAGAAGTTCGATCAAATAAGTAGAAGACAAGAGAAATAATGTGGTAAGAACTGTATGTATTCCTTTGTGGCTGTAGACTGTAGTAACTCGAAAGAAAATATGTATACTGGTTTGACCAATTTTTCTGCAATCGAAAATGTTCTAAGAAAATAAGAAGTAATAGATAATTCATATTTTCCAACGGAATATCATGCTTTGAGAATACTATATATCTTAATAGAACAATCGAGTGATATGGAAGTCTGTTTGATCTTACTTTTATTCCCTTATCTTTTCAAGACAATGATCAATGAATGACGTTCTGCTATAGTTTTGTAAATGTAGGAAATTGCTATAGTGACAATATATATGTAATCGAAATCTGCAATAAAATTATAGTTAATGGTGGGATAAGCATACATGTAATCAAAGGATTCATATGATCCATTAGAAGAATTTATATGGAACAAAAACTTATTTTGTTTTTGTCCTTGTCTAATTGAATAAAAGAAAAAAAAATTGAAGGAAGAAAAGAAAAAAATTGTAATTTGTTGAAGATTTGATGACACATGTTGCCTAATTAAGCAAGGTAAAAAGGGTGGAGAAGGGTACTTATTAGTACATGTGCTAAGTCATCACATGATGTCCATGTACTTTTGTGTGTATATTATTTTAGCACCCGACACAAGTTTTCTTGTTTTGGGTCCACTCACGTGCCCTACATCTTGATTCACAAGAATCCAAAGGTCCATAAACCCCCCAATATTTATATATAAAGACTTTATTTTTTATATATGATCTAAATATCATTACATAAGCTATATTATTAAACTAGAATTTATGCACTCGTTGCACATGTTGGTTTAAAAAATTTAAGAGCGGAAAGAAAGAGAAACGTGGATGGTTTTAGAGTTTTATTTATCTTTTAAAAAAATTGGAAAATATGATATGTAAAATTCTAGATAAACAATTAATTGTTTTTTAGGAGAGATAGTGTGTGTGTGTGTGTGTGTGTGTGAGAGAGAGATGACATGGAAGGTTCTAGATAAACAATTAATTGTTTTTTAGGATTTAAGAGAGAGAGAGAGATGACGTGAAGGGCTTGAGAGGCGAGAGAGATGATGTGGAAGGCTTGAGTGGTGATAATTTTTCTCATTTTTTATATTTTTCTTGAAAAAAGGAGAAGGGTAGACCTCTACCCATGGGTATTTGCATTATATATAGAAGATCTCTGTAGTTTTGTGGAAATTTGAAAGGCTTAAATACTCAAAATAGTGGTGACTTGACGAAAATACCCTTGACCATCTTTGAATGCTATTTTTGCTTTGTTGGGGTATTTTGGTCTTGTCATGTGATTTTTGAATGGAAAAGCTAACGGGCAGCCGAGTGAAGAGTGCAAAGTGGAGTTTTGATCTGCCGCTTCTGGCCCATTCGTGAAGGATTTTCCTTGGCAATTAAGCCAATTTGAAAATTCCACCCAAGGATTAGATTTTGTATAGTAAGCTCCATCATGATGGGTGGGCCTATGTAATGAAGAGTGGGAGCACAGGCCTTAATGAGCCCATCGCTTTCGCTTCTCCTTTCTATTGGGCAAACTTCCAATTCCTTCAAACAAAAACAGTACAAATAATTTAAGAGCGCAGTACCAAAGCTAGTTGTAACAAGAACATGTCCTCTTTTATATATGTATCTCTGTGTGTGTGTGGGGAAAAGAGACACACAAACCTAACTCCACAACAAAAGCATTGGCACCATACTCGTCAGAGTCAGTTGCGTAGTGGGTGAGATCCAAATCTCATCTACTCACCTCGTCTCATCTTAGGTTAAAACATTTAGAGTCGAAAGAAAAGGTAAAATTTTATTTACAAGAGCAAAATTTTAATAAAAGGTCAAATTTTATTTTCAAAAGCAATACAAGAGCCAAAGATGGTGTAACAGAAATCCAGGAACCATATCCTTTTAGCTGGTTGCATGGGCATCTTAAAATAAACCAACCAGGTTAATCGCTTTGTTTTTCTTCGTAATTTCGTAACAAATTTTCTGAGATATGCCCTTAATGTTTTTAATTTAAATAATCAGATACTTCAAATTGAAATCTAAAATTGATTATGTTGGTTTAAAGTTTTCCGACTGATTTAGATAAAATGATCTTTTTATCACGTTCGTTGAAAGTTTTGTTGAGCGGCTTAGAATTCTCTCTTCGGTTATGAGATTAAGGTTAGAAATGCGGCAATAGTCATCTACCGCTCACGTAAACTCTAGATTTATTAGATAGGTTTCTCGGCAGAAGAAAGAATACTATTTTTCTTCAATTTATTTGAATGGACAAAAGCAATAATTTATTCTAGGAACAGATGAAGAATTGAAATTACTGTAGAAAGAGACGAGCTTTATTGGATTCCTTGTATGCTATTATTAAATTGCTGTAATATTCCTTATTATTATAACCCAAAACTTTTGGATGGTGGTATCATAATTAAATCATTTTACAAGAAAAAATATTCAAAAAAGAGAAAAAGTTATTGCCCTATACTTTATCTTAAGCTTGCCTATATCGTCAATAGAAAACACAAAATAAGATCCAAGACATCTCTCTCACACCTCCCCCCATCTTCCTAAAAAAGACAAAAGAACAACCATTCTCTCATATCTTCTTAATAAATTTTAATTACAAAACATAATTTTTGTTTTCCAAGTATGAGTTACTAGCCCAATCATTAAACTATGAAAGTAAATAACACGGAACAACAATGCAATCTTGTTAATAAAAGGAAAAAAAAATCATCTTAAAACCTAGGAATAATTTTACCAAACCCCATCCATCTTTTCGGGTTTTGAGATAACCCCATTGAACTTTAAAAATGCTATAAAACCTTATTGAAGGATATTTTCGCAAGAAAAATTGAAAAGTATTTTGTCAAAAAATATCATATTCTATTCATTTTCAGTTTATTCAATCTATATGTAAGGCATTTTGGGGTTATGCGGTCTAATTATGGCTTGCACGAGTTAATCAAACTAACGATTTCATACAATATTGATAGTTCGGTCGGGGTTTTATAGCATTTTTTAAGTTCAACAGGGTTATCTCTAAAACGCCAAAAAATGGATGTGTTTTAGTAAAATCCACCCTAAAAACTATAGATATTTTTACAAAAATTCATTGTCAATACAAGAAATTTATACACGATTGCGATGTATGTGATGTATGTGTACGTTGTTTAAAATATACACACGTGCAAAATAATCATGATCCAATTCTACGGTGAGCTGTTTCACACATGAACTGAATTGTTTTTTTCTTACATAGGAACCCGGAAAATTAGCTATTTCCGAAAACAGCCTCCAAAAATTACTAATTATAATAACCACCGCCGAAGATTCCCAATTAACTCAAAATTACCTTCCGTTTCTTTCACCAATGAGTTAGGATTGATATCGGTTAAACGGACACTTGATTGTCTAAACAAGCCGCATCGTCAACATCTTTCTGTACCCACAATATCCCATGCAAAACCCTACACTCCATACTCAATCCAACTTTATTTTTCTCAGCATCTCCACGACGAGTCCATAACAGCTTCACGCCTCTTGCACCCCATTAGAATTTAGAGGGATAAAACCGACTTTTACGATGCCGTCGGGGTTGATTTTACGGACAGGGGTCTATTTAGTTATAATTTAGAGACTCTGGGGATTGTTTTGTGCAACGTCAAATCTTTTGGGGTCCTATTTAGGAAAAATACCACTATTTCATTTTTACAAACAGGAAAGTTTTAAAAAATATTATGTGGAGTAAAAAGAAGGAAAATTTGCATAATAAATGCACGTGGAGATGGGTCAAGTAAGCTTAGGCCCAAAGCAAAGGCCAAATTGGAACTTAGGTCCACTGCGTAGGATAGAGTAAAGGAATAGCCCCTCAAAAGAAACGAAAGGTTTTTAAATAAATAAAATAAAATAAAATAAAGTTTTTCAATTCACCGCAGGAGACTCTCACTCACGCTTTCTATCGTCTCCGTCTCCACATCACACAAATAATACTAGTATACATTATTAATACGTGGGTCAAATACATCTTAGTTTTGGTCATGATATTCGTTTTATTTTACTCACTCTGGAGGTTAATTATCTCGCTGAATATTTTGCATGTGTTGCACGTGTATATATATTAGAAAGACATGAAAACATATGTAAAATGATTTTTAAAGAGTTTTGATGAAAATAGTAATATTTTGAAGGGCCTTTGAACAATTATTCTTGAAATTTTTTGATGATTTGAACAATCGATTAAAATTTATAGTGTATAAAATACAATTTGGGGTGTGTGTGTCATATATAAACTCTCCAATTTGCATGTCTTTATCCTTTATTCTATCTTTTTATAGATCGTTATATCTTCTTCCTTTTTCTCATTCTTTCTCATTCGCATCTCTAAAATGAAGGAAAACATGTCAATTCCTTTTATAAATTTTTTATATTCTCCGCTTCTTGTTGTTGAAAAGATTGAAATCCCTTCTATCCTTTTTCTCAAAATCGCTTGGCTAAACATCTTCATGCATCATAATAAGTCATCGTGCTTAAATGATTAACCAACACATTACGGTCTGTGGAAGATTAGATTAAAACACCAAAGACATACAAAATGAGTGTTTTTATCAACTGAACTAAGCTAAGCCGATGAGTTTGTTCATATTCGCCACCAATTCTCATCTCATATTCTCTTTTGATCCTTTCGTTTAAATTTCTTTTAGAAATTAAAAAAAAGGAATTGAGAGTAAAAAATGATATATTAAGGGCTAATTTGAACTATGGGATGGGCTCCTTTTAAATCATTTAGAAATAAGTTTATTTTTAGTTTCAGTTAGAGATTGAGGCGTTTTTCAATAATATTCCCTTTCTTTCTCACTTTCGAACAAATTATATTCAGAATAATTTTCCTTTTCTTTTTACTTTTCAAAAAATTATATTTATAGCATCTAATAATACAAAGTGCCAAAAGATCCCAACTGTCTCCCATATCAATAAAACATACACTGATAATTCCATCATAAATACCCAACTGCAATCCTAACCACTCATTCACTATCTTTTGCTATCTGCACGCTTCTAATCCTAACAATTTCATCTCACAAGGTCAAATTGGGTCTTAATTTGCAAAATGAGGATCAAAAAAAGAAAAGAAAAAGGTGATCATTAAATTAGTCAAAATTGCAAGACAAACAAAAGAAAAAAGCTAAATTCTACAAACGCCCCTCTCATTTTCCTAATTTACAACACGGCCCCCTCGGCACCCGGCTCGACATTAAGCCACCGGTCCATGGGTGTGCACTCAGCCTTGTGTACATACTTCCAATGGAGAGCTTGACAAGCCCTAGAACAATAGTTCACACTCCCACATACCGAACATCTGCGAAATTCATGTCGTCTTGTTTCGGGCCGCCCACAACCAGAATTCGAGCACAGCCGAAGCCCGTCGCAGCCCGAATCCGACCCGAACCGGTTCAGCCCGAACCATTCTACCAAAAACCGGTTCGCTGGGTGGACCTCAGGAACCGGTATGTTGCATCCAAAGTCGCTAAGCAACATGGTATCAGAGCCAGATCCACATGTAGAACCAGAAACCTTATCCAGGCCGACGACCGCGACCAGCTCACGGGCGTTGGCCTGGAGCAGGAACCGGCGTCCCTCAGTGACGTTCTGGCGGACGCCGTACCCGTCCTGGAGGCAGTGGCCGAGCTCGCGGAGGGCGTCCACATGGCCCAGGAAGGCCGCCCGGGCGCACAGGGCGACGCCGGCGCGGAGGTCCTTATCGTTCTTGCAGCCACCGCTGCCGTTAAATTGGATGATGGAGAGGGAATACAAGGCCGCGGCGTGGGACCCGATGGCGGCTTTCGCCATCAGGGAGGCGCCGCCGCTCCTGTTTTGCAGGCAGTAGAATTTTATCTGCAAAACATAAAATATATATGATGTTCAGATACTCGTTTTTCGCTAAACTAAAAAAAAAGGTTTCTAAATTACATAATGCTAGATATAGTTTCATAGAAAAGCATCTTAAAAAATAGATGGATTGGAACTGACTAAAAATTAAGCAAACAAAAAGATAGAATTTCTAGGTTTTCACCAAACTACCATGAGCTTTCATCATTTTACAGTAAACTACCATAACTTTTCTCGCTAAAGTTTGAATTCTCACCATTCCAATAACATAAGAAGCTTCTAAATTGCCAGCATCAACACATCTCCTCAGGAACCTATGAGCCTCTTCGCACCAATTCTTGGCTCGAATCGCCAGAGATTTCTTCGAGGCCTTCGACAACACCATCAGATTCAGCCCCAACCCATTAAACCTCTTGCATCTGCTCCAAATCAATACCCAATTCACAAAAATCAGTAATTTTGAATGAAAGAAAAAATAGAAATCAAAACTTTTTTGCAGAAAACCCCTTACGTAATAAGAATATTGACGAGATCGGAAGGCGAAGACGCCGAGGCGCTGAGCTTGCAGAGGATGCAAGTCACCAGGTCGTCCGGCAGGCCGTCGAAGAGATCGGCGGCGGAAGGCTGCTCCGCCGGCGGCGGCCGCGACCGTTTCCGCCGGCAGCTCTCCCTCAAAGGCTCCATCTTTCGTTTAACGGGCTCGGGCTCGGGCTCGGGCTCGGGCTCCGGATACCGCAACCCGCTTCGGGTCTGCATGGCGTGGATTTAATTTGGATCCGATAAGGGATTTTGTTATTGTGAGAGGAGAAAAGATTGAGCATTTGGGACAGGAGAGATTGGGGGATATAAATACTGGAGCTCGTCTGGGAAATGACGCTTCTGCCCTCGGAGCGTTGCGGTCAAAGGGCGTTGACCGCGGCTGCTTTCGGATACGGAGCTGCTTTTGGTAAAAATGCGTTTGTTTTTGGACTGGATGTGCAAAGCTGAGAGTGGGTGTTGTTTTTGCAGAATGGACCCTGAAAATATTGGTTTTTGTGGATTCGGATGGAGCAAGTTTAGGTTGTTGTTGGGGTGGTTAGAATTTTAAGGGGTGGGAAGTTAAAAAACGGTTACTAATCTGTTTTAGTTTTACCGAGCAAAAATGAAAGATAGGAAAGGAAAAAATAGGAAATGCCCAAGTCAAGACTACCTCTTGTTTTTAGGGTATATTCACGGAATTCCGAACCTGTATAAGACATTATAATGGTTAAGGACGAGACTAAAAGCAATAAGAGAAATGATATGAAAAACGTCAGAGATCTACAGATCGGGCGAGAGGAAAAGTGCAGATCCGAACTCCATCGCAAGTAGCGTGATGGGTTGAGAGTTTTCAAAGCGGCTAAATGATAAGAATACAAAATTAGTCTTTTATAATTATACTGTTTAGGATGTTTAAGATGGTGGAGTTTGTGTGAGATTTCATGTTTAGAATTAACTATAAATATAGAATATGAATCAATTCATCTTCATTTTTTCCTTATTTGAATGTACAAGAATTGTTTGAGCTCGACATGTCGGAAAGCACGAGAGAATATTCATTCGCTAATATCATTACCAATATTCGATATTGGGTTATTCATAGCATTACTTAACTTGCTTATTCATTATGGATTGGTTATACGCCAGTACATATCAAATAACACTGTATTCGAAAGCCTTCTGCCGAGTGCTAAAAAAGACGACAGGAGATTCTATTAATAATAGGCCGTTTTGATCCCTTGGAACAGTGATGACTGCAAAATGTCCGACTCATCTGTCAAACCTTAAAACTTGTTATTGGTTTCATTTTTTTGAAATCCATGTATGTTAATTAACTACTCTTTTGGATTCATGAATGCAGTTTTCGAGTTTTATTTTCAGTGTTTTGCAACCATAAATCCCTTTCCAGAGATTCAAAGTCCAATTTTGATATTTAAAATGTAATACTCAAAAAACCTTCTCAATTCAACTTAATTTATAGGCTAATTTACTACTTGTTACCATGAATTATCGGCACTTTTCTAAATAATACTATGAACTTTTAAAATGATGGATTGATACAATGAATTATCAGAGTATCAAAACATCTTCCTCCCTAAAGGTGTTAAAAGAAAATTACATGATCATAATATCCTTCTCATATAATAAAAAAAAAAACAATATTCGAAAAAATGGGGAGGGATGTTATGGTCATTTTATAATTGTCCGTTAACGCCGTTAGGGTGGTGGTTTGATACTCTGGAAGTTTATGGTATCAATCCATCATTATTATATGAGAGGGGTATTATGGTCATACTGTAATTTTCTTTTAACGCCGTCGGGGAAATGTTTTGATACTCTGATAATTCATGATATCAATCCATCATTTTAAAAGTTCATGGCATTATTTAGAAAAAGTGCATATATTTCATGGTAGGGAAAGTGCAATCGCCAAAGCCGGCTATTCGGAAAGCAAGGAGGTCTTTCTCTGATCCTATATCCGCTACCGGCTCTGCTCAAAGCCGGGAGCTCATCTCAAGCAGTAATTTAGCGTGATTTAATTATATACAATTTCTATATATTATATTTCATAAGAGTCTAAGACCTTCTATGAGTTGTGAGACACATATTCAATCTATGTGGCTCAAATTTCTCACATTATTAATAATACGTGTCTTGATTAATTAACTCCTTAATGATGAGCTGAATGTTGGCTTTAGTCGTGGTTTGAGGTGAGTTAGCGCCAAAATTAAAATGACGCTATTTGATGCCATGGGGTGCCGGCATGGTGTCACCTGCACCAAGTTAAATATGGGTTGGTTGTCACATCAAAACTAAATTTCTTTTCATATAAGAGTATTAGTTGCATGAAACCATGCCATGAAAAGATTCTTTACGTCTTTTGCTTCTGTTTATTTATTTATTTTTTGTGTAGACAGAAATAAACACAGGTGCTTTTCATTAAACAAAAGTTTAAACTAAAACAGCCTAAAACATTCCATACTGGGAGCAAACACCTGCATGATGGTATCCAACACAAGGAACCCCCTTTGTCCAAAACAGAGAACACATAAGCCACACTCTTGCTACACAAAAGCCATAGGATGCCCGCCTTTAAGGTTAACTATTATAGTTCATGGACTACTCATCCATGTCTCTTTTGTTGACCTATGAGTCTCATTCTCTTTAGTTTTGATTATTTTACAAAAACCATAATTCAAAAATATTATATATTACTAACCATGCCAGATAAATTAAAATATTAAAGACCTGGATTTATTCAAGTAAGAAAACAATCGACACCGCAGCTGGCACCACAACAGTAATATCGAAAGACTGTGAAGATAAAAATGCAAGTTCAAAAGAAATATTGAAAAAGCCGAACATCAGACGTATTCAAGACTTTTCTTTGAGTTTAGAGTTGATCTTATTGGTAAGAATCTCTTTTCCAATCCTAATTCTTTATACTAGATATCTCTCTATTTATAAAGATATCTAACCTTTTAATTAGAGTTTCAAAACATAGCAAATCTTTTGAAAAAAAATATTTTAAACATCCTTGAGGATATCTGTAGCTGAAATATTAGACTTCAAACGTTCCCTAGGACATCTCCCTAAACGTCTATAGCAGTTATAGCCTCTTTTCAAATTTCGTATTTCGGTTTGAATTTCAAATTTCCAACGGTTATAAACTGACAATAACGGTCCTAACTTTTAGGAGTGGTTATTCTAATTGTTCTAACCGTCCATTTTTCAAATTCTATATAAAAGACATATTTTCAAGAGTTATAATATCTCACAAATTTAAATTTTTTAATCTTTTCGTGAAAACTTTGTCTTTCTCGTTCTTAAATTATTACTACTCATTTAGAAAGAAGAGACCTTTCAGGGCTGTAGAATTTCCTAATCATTAGAAACGAAAAATCTCTAGTTGTTGAAGTTTTGTTTAAATTTGTCTTAATCCTTTTTGAAAACTTCTTCAATCGTTCTTAAATTTTTAATAATCTTTTGAGAGATGGGATCTGTCAGGGCCTTAGAAATTTCTAACCATTATAAAAGAAAGATCCCTAATTTTCGAAAAAGTTTCGTTTTAAGTTTTTTAATCTTTTGAAAACTTACTTGAATCGTTCTTAAACGTTTTTAATCTTCAAAATATAATCCATTATCTTCTTGATTTGAAACTTGATTTATCTATTGAGATCATTAGAATTGTAAAGTTGGTATTGTATAGATTTGTAAAAATTTTATTTGTAAGATCTAGTGAACGTAATGAAGTATGAGAAACCATTCCTGACATGTGTACACTACTACAAATAAGGGTTGCCCCTACGGATATATCCGTAGGGGCGAAAAAATACCCCTTAGGTGCAAAGGCCGCAGGTGCAAGTTGAAGCCCTGAACTTGCCCCTACGGGCAAATTCTTGCCCCTACGGATTTCTGTGTAGGTCCTGTTGCCCCTACGGAGTAGGCCGTAGGGTAAAAAAAGTTATATTATTTACGGTTTTTTTTTAATATATTACATGTACCTACGGATATAGCCGTAGGGCCAAGTACTACCCCCTACGGATATCTACGTAGGTACCTATCCGTAGGGGCGAAGCAATGGCCCCTACGGATATGTCCGTAGGGGCACTCCCAACCTCCTGGTACTGAAATCAGGAGGGAAATATCAGTTACTGCTGATATTTTGCCCCTACGGTTTAATCCGTAGGGGCAACATGTGTACCTACGGATTAATCCGTAGGTACATATTATCTGTATTTTCTTTAAAAAAATGGGCTGCTTGATTTTTTCCCGCCCTGTGCACAATAATATATACATCGATCAAATATAAAATTAATCATCACACAACATATATCGCAGTATTCATAATCACATCTCACGCATATATATAATATACAAAAGAAACCCAAAAACTGAATATGAAATAAATATAAACCAATATCAATATCGTTTCAAAATGTAGTACAATGTGTATGATATAAATAAATACATGTTTCAAAAAATAAGAACCAAAAAATCTACCCTAGTTCGGTCCAGCTCCACCTCTGAATAACGATAGAATAACGCGCGCCTGCTTCTCGGTCAATAAACTCTGCAATTCGGCGCGAGCGGGAGTCTGAGCGGCTTGTGGAGCTGGCGATGTGGTCTGCGCAGCCGCCGTCGAGGTAGTCGCTTGCGGAGCCGCGGCTGCGGGAGTCTGAGCGGGCGGTGGAGCTATAGGAGCTGTCTGCGGAACCGCAGCCGATGTAGTGGCTTGCGGAGCCGCAGCCGAAGGAAATGCATGTGGAGGCTCGGCCGATGTACCCTGTCGCGTCTGGACCTAACGTGTGTAATAAGCGTGTAAGAACTGTGTATTATTCGAATTCGTACCATTATTAAGTTATTTCGAAACCCCGTTTGGATATCTAGTTTGTTGTTTATTTTAATTACATCTGTATGTATGATTAATCAAACTTAAGTCTAAAACCAAATAAGCTCAAGCTACGTACTAATTATGGATATGTTGATATCTATATAATATGACATGATATTTTACTATAAAGTAGTATACATACCAGCATCTCCTTCAACTCCTGAACGGTGGCCCTCAAGCTCTCCAGTTCCTGATGGACACGTCGGTCACTGGAGACGGAGGAAGTAACCGCCGGGGTGGAGTCCAACCTCATATGGGCCCTGCTAGGGCCCAGTCCCCGGCCTCTCTCCCAACCTCCGTGGTGCCCTCCGTGTGCGGCATCCAGAACTGGGGTCAGCAGCCTCGGATCGCTCTATCCGGTAAAATCGATCCCCGATGCCTGGGCCTGCTCAACCATCCGCTCCTACACCGACATTAAGCAGTAAAGTATAAGTATAAAATTTAAACTTGAACCTTCCAAAACTAAAATTTCAAATTTGGGTAGAAAAAATATTAACACTTACGCAGTACTCCTGGGTAGCGACGTCGGGATATCGAAGCTCGCCCGTGGCGGGATCTGTCGAGGTGCCGTGGACGACAAGATATGCGGACAGCACGCTCGGTGTACCACCTGACGCCACGGTCCGAGATGTCTGCAATATTAGAAAGTAACTCTTAATATTAGAAATATTAGAAAATAACTCTTAATATTGTAGAATATCACAAAGGTCGGTCTATTGTAATTTACCGATAACTCCATGGCTCGAGTAATGTTCCTCGAGCCACCTGTGTAAGTGGGGCGACCTCTCTTCGCCGACTTCCTGTTCTCTGTATTCTGAGCGGCCTGTTTCTGCACAACGCATTAACATTTAGTTTTCTAATTAAGAAACACAAAGAAATAAATTATATCATAAATAATGAATTACATTTAAAATACATACCTGTTTGCGTTGGGAGTCGAAATAAGCGCACAATAGAGGCCATGTCTCTACGTCGACTCTCGCAATCGCCGGAGTAGATAGGAGGGCCGCTCTCTCTGCCTCGGGGGTCTCCATCCACAGGGAGTAGCAGTCGGCCTTCAGCTCATTCCTGTTGTATCGGACCTTGGCCTGCATGTTCTTCATCAGGCCATTGTACAGAGCATGAAGGCCGAGCACCCTCCCCGGGTGATCAGGGTCGGCTACAGGCTAAAAATCGTAATCCAACTGAAAATACAAAAAAAACATTGTTATTAGATTGCAAGTGTTAATAATAAATATATTGGATAGATCAAATGAAAATATATATTAATACATACCCGAGCCTGATCAAAGAAGAGGGCGAATGAGCGCTGGCGTTGCTCGCCCCACTCAACGTGAAGTGGATAGTTCTTCACGAGCCGGCTCTCGTCCCCCAAATACCGGCCGAACCTCTCGGCATGAGGACCGGTATAGCGATAGTCAAGGGTAAAAAAAGGGGGAATGCTGCCTCCTCCTAGCTCTGTCAGGCCTCAGCCTATGGGATTGATTCGGGCCTCGAGTCCCCCTCTGGGGATGGGGAGGCCCTGCGTCTGCACGAAATATCAAGACAATCAATAATAAGACAAAGTTGTATTAAGAAATCAAAGTTAAACGAAAATTCAAGTGTGATATATACCTCCGGTGACTATCGCACGAGCCTGGGCCCAGGCAGCAGCAGGAGCTGGACGATAGTTCCTCCGGTGAGGAACAACCGGGGTCCCGGACCCGGACGCATCCCCTCCAACTAGAAAATAAATATCGACGCTAAATTTCCATGAAGTTCATATTTATTCTATAGAGCATATGTAAAATGAATAAATATTTTAAATTTATTCATACTAACCTGCAGACGATGCGGAGGGTATGAAAGCGGCAGGAGTGGCCCCTGCGGAAGATGTGGACGGACCACCTATAATTAAACTGTAACATCTTCAAAAATATAAAATATTAATTTTGGGAATTTTTATAATTTAATATTATTTTATTGATTATTTTAATATTAAATGCAAATAAATAGAAAAAATGTTAGAAAAATTATGAAAAATTCTAGAAAATTCAAAAATGGGTTAATTATTGAAATTATGACATTTTTAAGTTGTTGTGATCATTTTGACACTAATTTAGTGCTAATCGCGATTAAAATCGCTAATCGGGTTTTTTGGTAATTTTGTGCAAAACTTGCACATATCACATTTTCTACACTTGTACACTTTTCTTGCCAAGGTTTTTCATTTGGGATCACTATTCTTGTGAGAAGGTTTGGTTTTAAAAGAAAAGAAAAGAAAAAGAGAAAAGGTAATGATGAGAGTAGATGAGAGAGAGACATGGGGTACCATTGACCAAACCCTTAGCCATTTTCATCATTTCTCTCCCTCTCCCTTTGCTTTGCTGCTGCTGCCTCTTCCTCCCCCTTTCCTCCACCTTCAACTCCCCACTTCATCTCATAAAACACCCCAAAACATCATACTCACTTCATTAAAAATGTGCGAAATCCCTAGATCTACACATGGAGCTAAAGAAGCATGGATTTGGCCACTAGAGGGCAACTCAAGAATTTTCTTGAGTTGCTAATGAAGGAAATTTCTGAACCATTTGCTTAATTATAGCCTTTTCTATAACCCCATGTCAAGATTTTATCGATATTGTGGATTTTAGTGGAATTGAGAGAAACCTAGTTAGGGTTTGAGTGAATTGGTGTTGCATTATGAAATTGGGCTCAGTATTGATCTTACCAACACCCTAGTGTTTGAATTGGAACCCCAAACCTGAAGCAAACACCAGAATACGGATCTTAGAAAACTATATCGGGGAAAACCTGGAATCTGCCACTGTTAAATGGAATCTGCTAACACCCCGAGACCCCATAAATAAAATTGAGTGGAAATTGAGATGTGCAGGCAACATAGAGGCAACACCCAAAACCCTAGCCCCTAACTCTTCTTGCCGGCCGCCAAAACCTCATTTCTGGCCGCAATTTGCGGCCAGACCAGAGAGGAATCTCCTCGTTTTGCGTGCCTGGCCCCATTTCATCAATTCTTGGCCCTGGGTACTTCTAGTTTTGACAGATTCTGTCTTGGGTGAAATCTGGGACATATATCCTATGTTGTCGTTTTGGATTCGTGTTTCCGTATTCCGTATTTTTGGATTCTGAAATGGTGGAATGTGTTTTGCCTCGACTATTGTCGTTTATACGACGATATAGAGGATTATGGATGGTTTTGAAGGCGTGCCATAGGTTCTCACCTATAGGCCCCCTTATCGTATCGTTTTGGAGTTTATGCGCCGTTTTAGATTGGATTTGGTTTTAATGCGCATATACGATATTTTGATGTGTAGGTACCCATGAAGACTTCGGACGACAAGCAAATGTATGGTGACGTCCGCAATTGGTGATGCAAGGTGAGTAGATTATATCTACGGGGGAAAGTCGGGTGGATGGCGTATAGCACCCCCGCAGTCCGTAGATAGCTTATTATGTAGTATTGTGATATTAGGTGTATTTGGATATGTAGGGTTAGAAGTGACTAGTGTAGTTCATAGTCGCGAACCCTAGGATAGAATTACACCTATACATATACCCTTGCTTTTCACATGTACTTACACTGTGGTTGATGATATGTGACGACTTTAGAGATGAGTCGATGATGTGGGCTTGGTGCCCTGAGATCGGTATCTTGATGCGATTCATATGTGGGAGATGACTAGTGATTCTTGCGGGCTTGGGATGGTGTTTACCCCCGCATGCATACTTTACCGATGTTACCGTTTGTACTAGATATAGAGTAGTACACCCAGACTATATGATCTGATGATGGTGATATTTGTTATGTGATGAGACAGTGAGATGTTGACCCCTACCCAGCTTTTGGAGAATGCCGTACGATGATTTACCGTACGAGCCGATATTGATGATAGATCCGCACTCATAGCTAGAGGATATCTTACGATATGACATTGAGGCGGGATCACCGACTATATATCTACATATATACTTAGACTCAGTTTTAGGTGGCTTCCACACCTACCCCTCCTGATTGACAGGATACTTAGATGTAGTTGCATAGTAGATACTTCACTGTGCTGCTGATTACTAGATTTCCGCATATTCATGTTATTCGCATTGCTGGCATATGTTCATTACCATGTTATTATCATGCTGTTAGGACACCAGCACCATTATCGATGATGCGTATGTTTCACGTACACTACTTGCCGGCTCACACACTTCATCATCGATAATTGCCATGTCACTACACAGTAGTACTATTACATTCGGGATATGATGCTTCCTTCGACATATGCGCATTCCTATTTCATGTTGCATGATTTCCGATATGATTACTCTCTTTACATGTCGCATATATCATGGATTGATTGCATAGTACATCGCATTGGATTTACTGCTGGATGTTGGATTTTCATGTGATTTCTGGTTTTTGAGGACCGTGGGGTTATTTAAGAAAAGAGGCACTTTATGAAAACCCGGTACCTCATGATATGATATTTCGGTGCGTCCACCACGCGTTTTCTCGGTGCTGAGACGTGTGCTTGAAACCCGATTCGAGGAGGTGATGTACCGTTTGCGGGTTCGTGGTGGGCCCGGTATGGTTCCCCTCGGCAAGATGATCGATGGGTTATGCCGATTGAGCCTGGAGGCGGGCGAGTACCTACCGGTGATTTTACCTGAGCTCGGCGGATATCCGGGGGATACCGCCTGGAGCCGAGAGATGGGCATACTGCCGGGGCCGACGGGCCGATATCCGCAGACGGAGCCCAGAGATGGACATGGGTTGACTCATACTGCCGGGGCCGAGGGCCGATATCCGCAGACGGAGCCCCATATGGATGAGGATTTACGTGTCGGTGTTTGGCACGGGTTTCATGATGAGTTTTCCATGATTTTGGTTATATCCTCACATTGCATATATGATGCTTGCTGTCAGTGGGTGACAGGTGGACGGGTTCCACATATATACAGACTTGGTTCATATACAGACTGGATTTACATTTATCTTACACCAATATTAGTGGTATGGGACGCTAATATATGTGTATTGATATTATTGATATTTCTTCATTGATACCTCATGCAGACATACCTTACACTGATGACATGTTGTTACCTGAGTACCTGGCACTATATACATGATTAGATGTTACCTTGCCACCCTATTACACTCAGATGTACTCTTGTGGATATTTTACTGATCGTTGACTTAGGATTATGTCTTGCATTCGATTTATCCTTGTAGATGTTTCTATTCACGAGTTGGCAACTCACCCCCGTTGTGCCACAGTTCTTGCAGGTTCTGCCGTACAGGTTCTATTGCGGCATTTCTGGCACACTACCTTCTTGCGGGTGACTTGCTTTTGGTAGGTGGATTCCTTTGTATCAAGAATCCCCAGTTTGTATTTATTTTATTCATTGTATCTAGAAATTGTCCATCAACCAAATCTTGTATATTCTTTCAGACTCAGAGACAGTGTTGTATTATTCGACCTTAGAGTCGCGCTTAGTAGTATTGCGGTTTTCTTGCTACTTTTGAGCTTTCTTTTGATTTTGATCCTCGCCACTTGGCGTTGTATATTATCATATCATTGCGTGGTTGTGACCGTCGATTGACGAAGAGCTAGCTCCCGCTTGGGGATGCCTTTATCTTTTTTTATATTGTTATTCATGTTGTACCCCATTCGGGGCCAGTTTTACAAGAGAAACTCTGCCGAAATTTTTAGAAAAGACTTATTGTTTCCAAAACGTACTTTCGGCTTAGTTATTTAAAAACCTTGATTTCAAACCTGCATTTCTTCACTTCTTTAAACCATTTTTCTTTACTTATTCTTCAAAATGGTTTTAGATTTCTGGGCTTTTGGCTTACTTGGATCAGATGGAGTCCTATAGGCTTCATATGGTTCAAGTGCCAGTCACGTGCTCTTTCGGGTCGTGACATAAACAATTAAAAATAGATTATATAAGTAATTGCAAAAAGAATGTGTAGATCAATAATATAACGTTCTAAATCAATATGCATGCACTATAGGATATATAAACATACCCGCAGGTGCGGTGGTGTCACCACCTACAGCTAGACAATAATAAAAATTGCTAGGTAAGAGCAAAAGGAATGTGTGTATTTATGATATAGCATTCTAAATCAATATACATACACCATATGATATATAAACATACCTGGAGGAGCGGGGGTGGCCTCTGTCCCAGATGTGAACGCATCACCAACAACTAGACAATCAAACATTGACAATATAAGTAATTTTGACATAAATATGCATGAATATCTGTAATATTACATTCAAAATGGATATGCGTGCAGTATACCTGGATATGTGGCAAAATCCACACGGAAGGAGGCATCCGAAGGGGTCTCCGATCTGGGTGCAAGACCGGCCCTCTGAAGCTCTCTACGGAGCTCTCCGGGCGGCAGAACCGCTCTGCCTCTGCCGCGGCTAGAGCTCCTGCCGCCCCTCGCTGCTCCCAACATCGTCATCAAATCTAGATAAACGGTTCGTGGACGCATTAGACAATCATTAAAAATATTGACTATATATGTATAGAGCGTAAAATGTGAAGTAATAATATAACATTACTGATAACCTTTTTCGTTTCGTGGGCGCATTATACATATCTACTTGGATTTCATCGTCGATGTCATTTCTAACCCACGTAACTTCATGATCGGTCGAAGACAACCCGTCCTTCGCAACAGACGGTCGGAGCACTTTAAGCCTTCTCTCTTCTTCGTCCTCATCGCTGTCCTCGTATTCTGGGACATCGTAGACATCTCTGGGTTTCCATCGGCATACAACACTCCACCCCGGATGCTTCAAACACTGTGAGTAGTATACTTGGAACGCTTGGTTCGGAAAGATAAACGGATCGTCCTGACCGTAAAATCGAAGTGTGTTCACACTGGTCAATCCATATTCATCTTTCCAAGTCCCAAGACTGCTTCTCCACCTGTCCGTATCGGTTCGCGGATCGTACCAAGTACACTGGAATATATAAAAGGGTTCTGATCGTCCGGGATAGTGGATGCCGAGTATACAATTTAAGTACCCATAGTAAATCACACCGTCCGATCCTACCGTCGCAATCCCACTATTCTGAGTGGTTCTAGATGTTTCTATGTCCTTAACTTAGAATTTGTATCCAAGGACACCAAATCCTTTGTAATATGCAACTTCCATACTAGGAAATTGAGCTAAACATCTTGAATCACTCTCAAATGATGCAGACAAGTTCGGATCGTGGATCTAACAAAACAAATTTTACGACAAATACATAACGATACAAGTTTAGATTAAAACTGATAGCAATAAAATGTTATTCGAATAACTTACATGATCTGTGACCCAATCACAAAAATTATCCTGATGGTATTTTTCCAAACGTTCTTCGTTCCAATTAGGATGCCCCTCACGTACCTCGTTAAAATGAATTCTGTTTTCGACAAATAATTGTGACATTAATATTATATCATTTCATACACACACAAACACAGATATAACAATTAATCCAAAAGAACTTACTCTCTAATTTGTTCAAGACATGCGCAATTAAGCAAGATAAACCGGTATATCTTGTTGATAAACATAGTGTCTACCCTCTTATACTCGGCTTTACCATATGGCCCGTCTTGAATTCTTCGTGGTCGGTTAAGCCTTGTCTCAATGTTCTCGTCCAGATAGCGGGAACAAAATGTGGTTGCTTCATCAAGAAGATAACCTTGCATGATAGAACCCTCTGGTCGATTTTTATTGCGTATATACTTCTTAAGAGTGTAGAGGTACCTAATGAGAATATATTGAATAAATAAATATGGGCATACAGGACAACAATAAATTTATAAATTGCGCGAAACGAAAAATTACACGTACCTCTCGACGGGATACATCCATCGATATTATACCGGTCCGGCTAATTTCGCCTCAGTTGCAAGATGAACCGTCTAGTGTATTATGATTTCGAAGAATGACGGTGGGAAAATACGCTCAAACTTGCAAAGTATCAACGCAATAGAATTTTCTAGTTTATCCAGTGTCACAACCTCCAGTGTTTTAGCACACAACTCCTTGAAAAAACAACATAGGTCGTTGATTACTAGACCAACCGAGTCGGGGAGAGAAGTCCTGAGGGCTAAGGGAAGAAGGTGCTCCAAGATAACATGGTGATCATGACTTTTCAGCCCATCGATCTTGCCCTTCACAATTTTTATTTTCTTGCTGAATGATCCTGAGAAACCTGTGGGGACTTTCAAATCATGCAATACCTGCAGGAATCTTTTCTTCTCCGGTTGTGACATATGATAAGCGGCATTGGGAAGTACAAACTTGTCCGGTTTACCCGCTACCGGTCTAGGGTGCAATTCACTTCTTATTCCCCACTCTTGTCTTGTAGATCCATCCGAGCATTCATGTTGTCTTTAGATTTTCCGTCTTTACAAAGAAGCAAGTTAAGTATGTGCTCTGATACTCCATTCTCTATATGCATGACGTCCAGACAATGACGCACTGAATTTGTAGACCAGTACGGAAGCTCGAAGAAAATGCTTAACTTGTTCCAATATGGTGGTTTGACCCGTTTCGTCGGATCCATCCCGAAGGTCACGTTATTGTAACCATCCCATTTAGCAGCCACGTCCTCTCCGGACAATGGGGATGGAGGTCCAAGAAGCTCCTGATGACCATCAAAGTGAACCGTGTCTAACCTATAGGGGTGGTCTGGAGGCAGGAAACGTTGATGGCCGCAATAACAAACCTTCCTGCTAAAATTCAAGAATTTCGATGTTATGTGTTCTTGGCAATGAGGACATGCTTTGTGAGCATGTACGGACCAACCTGATAGCATTCCATACGCAGGAAAGTCATTAATTGTCCACATTAAAGCCGCACGCAGTATGAAGGTTGTCTTTGTGTTTGCATCATATGTCTCTACACCATCAACGAACAAAGATTTCAACTCCTCGATCAGAGGTCGGAGATAGACGTCGATATTGTTCCCCGGTGAGTTTGGTCCGTCGATAAGAAGAGGCATCATAAAGTATGATTGGTCCATAGCCAACCAAGACGACAGATTATAAATTATCATTACAACGGGCCATGTGCTGTGACTTCCAGCCATATAGTTGAATGGGCAGAAGCCATCAGTAGCCAGTCCGAGCCGGACATTGCAAGGATCGCTACTGAATATTGCATGCCTCCTATCGAAATCCTTCCATGCCGGTGAATCTCTTGGATGGCTCATTTTTCCATCTTCACTTGGAGGAGCACGGTGATGCCAAATCATTGCCTCGGCTGTTTTCTTGCACCTGAATAGACTCTGTGTTATGGGAAAGTATCGTGCTATCTTCACAGGTATATCAGGCTTCTTATCAGAATCTTTCGGCTTATACCTGGCCTCTCCGCATGTTGGACACTCTTTCAAATCTGAATTCTCTTTCCGGTACAACACGCAATTTTTAGGACATGCTTGAATCTTCTCGCACTTTAGACCCAAATCAGACATCATCTTCTGGGCTTCGTACCAGCTGTCGGGCACATTATTTCCCGGAGGCATAGAATCTTTCAAGAACGAAAGAAGCATTGTGAATGACTTGTTGCTCCATCCATTTAGACACTTAATCTGGAAAAGTTGGACGAACCATGAGAGAGTGGAATACTTCGCATTCTCATAAATTGGTTTCCTAGCAGCATTCATGAGATTTTCATATTTATCCGCACGAGGTCCTTGACCAGAAGGAATGTCATCTTCGGTACGAATAAATTCACCTAGGGCAGCCTCTACCATATCCTCCATTTCTTCTGATGGAAATAAATTACCGCCTTCTCCTTCTGCAGCATTACCGAATTCTTCTTCTCCTGCCGCATTATCGTGTTCTACTTCTTCTGCCGCAGTACTGCATTCTTCTCCTTCCCCGTGATATTTTCAAGTTGTATAAAGTCTAGTAAACCCATGTTTTACAATATGAAGCTCTGCCAATTCTACCTTCTGCCAGTACTTATTGCCACATCTATCGCACGGACAGAGAATCTTCTCTATTACAATCTTATTATGTGCGCGTGCAAATTCAAGGAAAGCAGCAACTCCTGCGACAAACTTAGGTTGCATACGTTGTTTCCAATCCACATACATCCAGTCCTTAGCTCTGGCGTACTCATGGGCCATGTTAGACTGTATAACATATAAATTGTAGGTTATGCTTACTATATTGAGAAATATAAGAACGGGATAGTTATTGACAAAGGAGAAAATCCGTGTATATGCATTAGACTTAAGCTCCTACGGAGAACGTATCTCCTTTTAATATTATTAAATGTTCTTATGTAGTGCGCACGTGCATTGCACGTGGTGCGCGCATAGTGGGCATACGTGCGTTGCACGTAGCGCACATGGCGCTTGCGCATATGCGCATTATGCGGAGGAGCAGGCTCCTAACTTGGAGAACTAAGCTCCTTTTAATATTATTGAATATTCTCATGTGGTGCGCACGTGCATTGCACGTGGTGCGCACATGGCGGGCACACGTGCGTTGCACGTAGCGCACATGGCGCTTGCGTGTATGCGCATTATGGGGAGGAGCATGCTCCTATCTTGGAGAACTAAGCTCCTATGGAGAACTAAGCTCCTTTTAATATTATTAAATATTCTTATGTGGTGCGCACGTGCATTGCACGTGGTGCGCGCATGGCGGACACATGTGCGTTGCACGTAGTGAACGTGGCGCTTGCGCATATGCGCATTATGGGGAGGAGCATGCTCCTATCTTGGAGAACTAAGCTCCTATGGAGAACTAAGCTCCTTTGAGAATTGAGCATTAAAGAACTAAGATGCATTAGACTTGAGATTGAGATACATACCTACAACATAGAAAAGAAATCAATAAATAAGATGAATATAATATAAATTTAAGTTGAAAGAATATATATCCTCCATTCAAATGCAATTAAGTCTCGATGATACTGAAGATGTTACTAGAAAAACATCTTCTGCCAACATTCATGTGTGAAGGGGTGTGTGTGGGAAAATTAGGTACACGGTGTCAGAAAAAACATTTTCTGCTTTTTCCTAAATACACGACTCATCCTTTCTATTATTTGTTACTTGTTGTTCTTGGTATCAGACTGCAGGACAAATCGTTAGAAATGCATATCGTAGAGCATATCAAAGCCCTCCAATCTCATTAGACAACATTAGAAAATACTAACATTGCAACACAAACGACAAGAACCCAACAATTCAAACCTGATCAAATTATAAAGTAAATATTTGATCTTCAAAATTGCGTTCCAAGATCAACCAGATAGCTAATACCTAACCCTAAATTCACCCTTCACCTAAGAACCAGCAACAAAACAAAACAATTCAAAGAAAAAAGCTTAGACCCTGAAATCCAAAACCCCAACCCCAACCCCAACCCCAACCCCAACAGCAACCCCTTGCCAAACCCCAACCCCAACCGCAGCCCGAGCTCCAGCCCCAGCCCCAGCCCCAGCCCCAACCCTAACGCTAACCGCAGCCCGAGCCCCAACCCCGACCACAGCCCTAGCTGCAGCCCGAGCCCCAGCCCCAACCCTAGCCCGAGCCCGAGCCCGAGCCCAAGCCCCAGCCCTAGCCCGAGCCCGAGCCCCAATCAAGAAGTGTTCAGGGACATACAACCCCAACCCCAACCCCAACCGCTACCCCCTGTCGAACCCCAACCCCAACCGTAACAGCAGCCCCCCAGCCCCACCCCTAACCCTAACGCTAACCCCAACCGATGCCTACCCAAACCATGAACCATAGACCTAAAACAATCAAAAATTTGTTTAATTAAGATTTCCTAACCTGTGCAGGCGGTGGCGACGACGAATCGGTGGTGACGACGAATCGGCCGTGGGTTGAAGAAGCAGGCGATGGCGACGACGAACGGAGATGAGGAAGAAGCAGGCGGTGGCGACGACGATTCGGACAGCGCTGGCGATGACGACACTGGTGACGACGAGAACGGCGATCGGCGGGAACGTCGAGGGTTTGGGGATTTGGGTTCGCGCACAACTGTGATCGATAAAGGGAATAAGAAATAATCAGCGTAGGGATCGATCACTTAAATCCCTATTTAGATGCCCCTACGGATATACCCGTAGGTGCTTGGTTTGCGGCTCCGTAGGGGCAAACAACACTTTAAGATTTAATAATTTTTAAATAAATATGGAAGGACCGTAGGGGCAACCGTTTGGACCTACGGATTAATCTGTAGGGCCAAACTTTATCTTCCCCTACGGATGTTGTTATCCGTAGGGGCAACCCCTTATTTTACTAGTGGTAAATATAGGACCACATACATCACTATGCATCAGTCCCAAGAGTTCAGTAGATCTTTCTCTGTGTCTAATAAACGGAGTTTTGGTCATCTTTCCTTTGAGACATGATCGACAAGTTTCATAAGATGTAAATTCGAACGGATTCAAATATCCATCTTTATGCTACTTATCCAGTCTGGTCGCACTGATATAACCAAGTCTACAGTGCCACAAGAAAGCTTCGTTCATTTCTGAACTTTTTTCTCTTGTATGTGTTTTGTATATTTAGAACTGTATTTTGATTTAGAACGTATATACTATTACACAACGTACCAAACCCAGTCAACACTTGATTTAGGAAAATGTTTATAAATTTTTTCTCTAATGCAAAGTTATATCCATCTAATAAAGAAACGGATATTATATTGCACATCATCGATGTCACGAAATAACAGTCGTTCAAAATCAATGTATTACCATTTGGGAATACTAGGTGATATTCGCCGACTGCTTCGACAGCAACAATTGCTCTATTCTCTACTATGAGAGACATATCACTCTTTTCCAGTTCTCTACTTCTCTTTAACCTTTATAACAGATTACAAATGTGGGATCCTGATCCGGTATCCAATACCCAGGACGTAGAGCATACTGAGAAACAGTTCTCAATAACTAACGCACCCGAAGAAGATGCATCAAAATGATCTTTCTTCTTTCGGGTTACGTGGAAATCCTTGCATTTCCCTATCCCTTTCTCAGACTTATGACAGTTGTCATAAGATCAAGCGGAACCAACGTTTCCCAACCTAGTATAATAAGCGGGTTCGGTCAATACATCTATATTATTATCTTGATTAAGGCATGACATTGTCTCTACCTGAAGAGAGAGAGAGAAGAAAACACTTTAGTGTGCGCTCTTACACGATTAGAATTGTTATTATCTTATCTAATCAGGATGGCTCTGTTGGATATATATGTCCTAGAGGCCAGTATTGTATATGTATACATATGGATACTAGGGATATGTATGTACATGACAATCTTGCTCAGTTTTATAGTTTATTATTTGACTTGACTTTGTTAAGATATGTGTATTTATTTCTATTGTTATTATATCTAGCTTGCACATATTGGTTAAGACTCGATACGGTAGTATACTATTATGGTTTGTCTTTATCTTAACATGGCATATGTCATATTAGTTATTACATATTGCGGTTACATGTTGATAAAGCCCGCAAGATCTTTCTTGACTACCTGCGTTGTGATGTCGATCACACTTGTGGGAGCAGGGTAGTCCATAAGCATATCCTTAAATGGTCCCTAGTCGCGTGAGTATCGAGACTGGGCATTGATACTCCAGAGTAGACTAGTGTATACGTTTTTAGCCCCGTCGGGGGATGGTTGATCCCACAGCCATTGGTCTGATGCACCTAAGATCGTATACAGGTGCTCACTGGGGGTGAGTACACTAGACGGACTCGCCGAGAACTTCCAGATGGTACTATACCTATCGTCAGATGGAAGTTCTCAGGTGACATGTGTACAAATTAGCCTTTGGACCAGAGATCGGCATTTGTCTCGTGTGTGTTCCCACTGAGTTTTGATCACTACCCTACCACGGCTCTACAGATTCGTGCAAACAGGTTTTGGTTGGGTTCAGTCCCGAGCCACATGGAGGCAGTGAGCGATTATTGGGGATTCGTCTCTCCTAGTATTGGGAGTTGATATCGCACAGTGTTCGATTGGTCAGGACCATAAGACCTTGGCCAAGGCAGTTGGGATTTACTGATAGGTTGATCAGTAGTTTCCCGGATTGGTCTTGAGCCACATCGACACGACTTATCAGGTTATTAGGGTCTGACGTTCACCACCCCCTAGACCCGATATGCGATACTCTTTAACGAAGAGACCGGACTGTGCGGATATTGTCACAGATAGGCTCAGTAGGAGTTCGGACGAGTTTGCTCGTCGGCCTTCCTTTCGACAGGTACCTGGGTAGCCGTTACGTACAGCTAGTGCCGCTAACGTGGTTGTGGTTAAACCCACTGTCGGAGTACGGTCGAGTGTTTAGAGTCCCACACAGAGGGTTTCCCAGTTTCGGGCGAAACAAGTAGAGGTCGTATGGTTTTATGACAGGGTTCGATCATATACGTGCACTTGTGCGCGTGTGGTGTTCGAGCAGACAATACTAGTGGGCTTTGGTTTAAGCCGGATCCTAGTATTTGATTATTGGATTAGCTTCGTCTCATTGTATTTGTATTTCTCGGAACACGGATGCGGGTATGTATATACGGTTGAGAGGAACAGAGAAGGAGACACCTCATTAGGGTTTTGACCATTAACTTGATTAAAACCATAATGAGACGGAGGAAATTATTTACTAATCTTTATTAGAGATAATTGTGTCATGGTTAATTGGTTTGACCATTTGACTTGTTGACCATTGTTGACTTAGATATTTTTGTTGAGCACAAGATATTTTGCTTAGCATTAATTGTGACATGATAATGGTCAAATCAAATGAACCATCACAATTATCTTAATAAAACTTATTATTCTTTTTTCTCATATGAGAGCTCTCTTCATTATTCTTATTCTCATTCTCTTTCATGGTTCTTTCCTTCTTCCCCCCTCAAACCCTAATGTCTCATGTGTTGAGAATCAAGGGCTTGTGAGACTAAGCCACTAAAATCACACTCTACCCACTCTAGTCTATTTAGATTAGCAAGCTAAGTATTCTAGTTGCCTCAAGTTAGAGGTTTAGCTCAAGGTTGGAGCTCTCGGGTGGATCATCGTTGACACAAGGAGGCTGGAGCTCAAGCACGATCCATACTTCCAACGAGGAGCTTGAGGAGAGAATCGAAGACCCGAAGGACTTCTTTCCGTTAGGTATATTTTCTATCATAGTAGATAGAACCCTAACTAGATAACTAGGTTTATGGTAAAGATCCGGTTTAGTGTTATTCTAGCGCCAAGTTTTGTATCGCTATAAAATTTTTGTTCCGCATTTGGCCACTAGAGTTGGCCGGGGCGCTAGTGTAACCCTTCATGGTATCAGAGCCAGCCCATAAACCTTAGACTAGCAATTTTAAACAATGTTAAAACAACGAAACCGAAACAACTTCGTAACATCAAAACCCAAACTGCAGTTTCTATTGATTTTAAAAAGGTTTCAAAATTTTTTTTAAACAATTGCAGAGTGGTTTTTACACCGTGAGATGAACACTGACCAAAACCGACACAATTCCAGCACTTTTTGGCCGTCCAGAACCCACAAAAAACCGGCCTCCTCGATTTTCTTTTGGAGATTTGTGTCGTGCTTTGGTCTGTGTTCTCATCCAGTGAAGTTTGGTTTTCTGGTGTTGTTTGTTTATTGCCCAAGTTTGATTCTCTGTTGTTTTCTTTACGGGGCAATTTGGAGTGTTTCGAACTCGTTAAATTTAACACTGTTTAATAGCTTACAGTACTTTCACTTTTATCTACGACCGTGAATGTCACTTGATCGGTAAACTCGTCTGATTGCTATATGTTCTTTTAGACGGGTTTGCGAACGTGACATTCGCGTTGATGTTTTGTACTTGTGCTGTGATTGTGGTTGGATAGTCGTGATGGATAGCAAGTGGTGCAATGTTAGTGGTACAGTTTATAGTCATTTGTATATTTGTTATTGCGGGACGAGCGTCCGACATGTGGACTGCCGTCTTTGCCGGGTTGTATATTATTTTGGGGCACGACCGGGTTGAGGTCGATGTCACCATTTGTACATATTATTTTCTTTTTCTGTACTAGGATTACCCCACGGTGGAGTGCACGGATAGCCGGGTTCTAGAAGGCAACAAGCCCGCATCTTATGGCGTTAAGACAGAGGGGGCTTCATTCTAGAATTGGTGAGCTATTTGCCGCACTCGTAGGGGGTATAGATTGACCCACGGAGGGGTGCCCAATTTACCAGATTCCGTAAAGTGCTGGGTGGCCCATTCACTTTGTTGAAGGGGGCTGCCTCATTTCTTAGATTGGCGGGTAACTTGCCGCACTCGTAGGGGTCCAGGTTTTCATTGCACAGGCTATCCACATGACCGGGAATGTCGGGTTTTATTTGCAGCTCAAATGAAACCCAAGACTCCAAGATTATCCACCTTTCTGTATTGTTGGCTGAGATTCTGTGATGTTGCTTATTATCATGCCTGGGTAAAATGTTATATATACTTATATATATACTAGTAGATGTTGTATATGTTTTGCACCCGCGCTAGTCCAGCCCCCGCTCTGTCGTTAGTTAAGTAACCTAATGGGTGATGACGGGGCCCAGTTGTAACATTTTCAAAAGTATAAAATATTAATTTTGGGAATTTTTATAATTTAATATTATTTTATTGATTATTTTAATATTAAATGCAAATAAATAGGAAAAATGTTAGAAAAATTATGAAAAATTTTGGAAAATTATAAAATAGGGTAAATTAGTGAATTATGACATTTTTAAGTTTTTGTGATTAGTTTGACACTAATTTAGTGCTAATCGCAATTAAAATCGCTAATCGGGTTTTCTGGCAATTTTGAACAAAACATGCACACCCTATTTTTCCTACACTTGTGCACTTTCTACCATGGTTTCTCATTTTGGGTTTACTATTTAAGTGAGAAGGATTTGTTTTAGGAGAAAAAGAAAAGGAAAAGAAAAGAATAGAATTAAGAATGGAGTTGGTGAGAGAGGGTATGGGCATCTTTGACAAACCCTTAGCCATTGTTTTCCCTTCATTTTTCCCTCCCACTTCTTCCCCTTGCTGCTGCTGCCTCTTCCTCATCATTCTCCCCCTCTTCAATCCCTCTTTTCATCTCTAAAACAACACCAAAACCTCATGTCCGTTTCATTAAAAATGTGCACGAGCTCGAGATCTACAAGATGGACTAAGAAAGCATGGATTTGGCCACTAGGGGGCAACTCAAGAAAGTTCTTGAGTTGCCAATTGAGGTAATTTCTGAACCATTGTCTTAGTTTTAGAATTTCCTATACCCCTATGCAAGTTTTGAATCGATATCGGGTGAATTGTGGACTTGGTGAAAAACCTAGTTAGGGTTTGAGAGAAACTTTAGTTGTAATGTGAAATTGAGCTCAGTAGAGGACTTGTAACCACCCTAGTGCATGACTTGGAACCCAAAACCTGAAGCTAGAACCAGAAATACGGATTTTAGAAACCGATATCGGGGAAATTATGGAATCTGTGAGGGTTAATTCGAATCTGCTATCACCCGAGACACCCTAAAATAAAATTGAGTGGACAGTGGTATGTGCAGGCACCCAGGAAGCTAACCCCAAGACCCTAGCCCCCAACTCCCTTTCCCGGCCGCCAATTCTTCCCTTTTGGCCGCCAATTGCTGCCTGGGTCCCACCTTTTTGTCTCGTTTTCGTCCTGTAGCTCCTACATTGTTAGTTTAGGCCCCTGGTATTTATAGATTTGTATAAAGTGACCTGGGGTAAAATCTGGGACATATTTCATGAGTTGCTGTTTTGGACTTTAGTTTCCGTATTCCGTATTTTCATTTCTGCATTGGTGTGTTTCGTTTTACCTCGACTATTTGGCGTTTATATGACGATATAGAGGATTTGTTGATGGTTTTGAAGGCGTGCCATAGGTTTTCACCTATAGGCCCCCTTATCGTATCGTTTTGGATTTCATGCGCCGTTTTAGCTTGGATTTGGTTTTAATGCGCATACACGATATTTGATGTGTAGGTACCCATGAAGACTTCGGGACGACGAGCACATGCATGGTGACGTCCGTAATGATGATGCAAGGTGAGTAGATTATATCTACAGGGGGAAGTCGGGTGGATGGCGTATAGCACCCCCGCAGTCCGTAGTTAGTATACTATATATAGTGGTTATATGATAGTTATAGTGTGTTGTAGCTTTGTGATAGGAGCGTTATGGATAGTGTAGGGTAGAAGTGACTAGTGTAGTTCATAGTCGCGAACCCTAGGGTAGAATTACACCCACACACACACACCCTTGCATATTACTTGTACTTACACGGTGTTTGATGATATGGAATGACTTTGGAGATGAGTCGATGATGTGGGCTTGATGACGTGAGATCGGTGATTGGATACGATTCATATGTGGGATATGACTTGTGATTTCTTGCGGGCTTGGGATATGTGTTTACCCCCGCATGCATACTTCACTGATGGTATCGTTGGTGCTAGACATAGAGTAGTACCCCAGGCTATGTGATCTGATGATAGTGATACCTGTTATGTGATGAGATAGTGAGATGTTGACCCGTACCCAGCTATTGGGATGCCGTACGATGAATACCGTACGAGCCGATATTGATGATAGATCCGCACTCATAACTCGAGGATATCTTATGATATGACATTGAGGCGAGATCACCGACTATATACCTTTATATATGTATCGACTCAGATTTAGGCGGTTTCCATACCCCTCCAGGCTTGCATGATACTTAGATCAGTAGTTGCATAGTAGATGTTAGATTAGACCAGAGTCATACCTATTTCAAACTAACGAATCGGGAATATTGAAAGATAGGAAAAAGGGGAATTCTACGGATATTTTCAAATGTGTTGTGTCTATTTTCTAAACACCGTAGCCCTTGTTTTACCAAAGACCCCGATTCGTCTTATTTCAAAAGGCAAGGTTGCATGATATAGCTTTTGAGTTAGATTCTTCACTATTGCGTTGATTATTCGATTGCACCTGTTCATACTGTTTGCATGGCATCACTTATGCTTATTGTTATATTACCATCATGCTGTTAGGACACCAGCACCATTATCGATGATGCGTATGTTCCACGTACACTGATTGCCGACTCACACACTTCATCATCGATAATTGCTATGTCACTACACTGTAGTACTGCTGCATTCATGGTATGATTTCCGCATGGCATACTGTACACATAGACCTGTACACAAACGTATATGATTTTGACTTGATATTCATACCTGATACATATGTCACACCTGATCATCATATTGTAGCTCATTTATATGTGACATGACTTGATACTCACATTGATGCTTATATCACACCTGATCATCATATTGTAGCTCATTTATATGTGACATGACTTGATACTCACATTGATGCTTATATCACACCTGATCATCATATTGTAGCTCATTTATATGTGACATGACTTGATACTCACATTGATGCTTATATCACACCTGATCATTATATTATAGCTCATTTATATGTGACATGACTTGATACTCACATTGATGTTATATCACACCTGATCATTATATTGTAGCTCATTTATATGTGACATGACTTGATACTCACATTGATGTTATATCACACCTGATCATTATATTGTAGCTCATTTATATGTGACATGACTTGATACTCACATTGATGCTATATCACACCTGATCATTATATTGTAGCTCATCTATATGTGACTTGACATGATATTTATGTTTGACGCACATATCATATTAGATTAGTGACTTACATTCTGGTTTGGATTATATGTGATTTCTGGATTTGGGAACTGTGGCTATTTCAAATATGTAATCATTTAAAAACCCGGTTCCCTTGATATGATATTTCGGTTCGTCCACCATGTGTTTTCTCGGTGCTAGAGTGATATATAAAAACCCGAATCGAGGAGGCGGTTGAGGCCGATTACGGGTACATGGTGGACCCGGTATGGTACCCCGGGACGAGAACGGTTTCGCTGTGTGATAGATGGTGAGCCCGGCAGAGGGACTACTACCTACCGGTGATTGTACTTGAGCTCGGCGGATATCTGGAGGATTCCGACCGGAGCCCAGAGATGGATATGGGCTGACCCGTACTGCCGGGGCCGAGGGCCGATACCGCAGACGGAGCCCAGAGATGGACATGGGTTGACTCGTACTGCCGGGGCCGAGGGCCGATACCGCAGACGGAGCCCCATATGGATGAGGATTTACGTGTCGATGCTTGGCACGGGTTTCATGATGTTTTACCATGATATTGTTTATATCCTCATATTGCATACATGATGCTTATTGTCATTGGGTGACGGGTGGACGGTTCCACGTATATACAGACATAGATCATATACAGATATGGATCATATACAGACATGGATCATATACAGACATGGATCATATACAGATTGGATTTACACTTATCATATTTCATTTGTATATATAACAGGGTATGAGGGCGCTGTTATATATACCCTTACACCAATATTAGTGGTATGGGACGCTAATATATGTGTATTGATATCACTTGATACTTCATCATATTTACTTCATACAGCATACCTTACATTCATGACATGTTATTACCTGAGTACTTGGCACCACACACATATTTAGATGTTACCTTGCCACCTTATCACACTCAGATGTACTCTTGTGGATTATATTACTGATTGTTGACTTAGGTTTATGTCTTGCATTCGGTTTCTGCTTGTAGATATTTCTATTCACGAGTTGGCAACTCACCCCCGTTGTGCCACAGTTCTTGCAGGTTCTGCCGTACAGGTTCTATTGCGGCATTTCTGGCACATTACTTTCTTGCGGGTGATTTGCTTTGGTAGGTGGATTCTTTCGTATCAAGAATCACCATTGTATTTATTTATTTCATTGTATCTAGAAATTGTCCATCAACCAAAACTTGTATATTCTTTCAGACTTAGAGACAGTGTTGTATTATTCGACCTAGAGTCGCGCTTAGTAGTATTGCGGTTTCTTGTTGCTTGAGCTTTCTTTTGGGTGTGATCCTCGCCACTTGGCGTTGTATATTATTGTTGCATGTGTGGTTGTGACCGTCTATTGACGAAGAGCTAGCTCCCGCTTGGGGATGCCTTTATCATTGCATATATATATTGTTATCTTTGTTGTGCCCTATTCGGGGCCAGTTTTACAAAAGAAACTCTGCCGAAATTTTTAGAAAAGACTGTACTGTTTTAAAATGCACATTCGGCTTAGTTATTTAAAAACATTGATTTTCAAACATGTAGTTCTTTACTTATTCTTAAAAAGGGTTTTAGATTTCTGGGTTTTCGGCTTACTTAGTCGCGTTACGCCTGTAGACGTTACGTGGTTAAGTGCCGGTCACGGGCCAAACTTTGGGTCGTGACAAAGTTGGTATCAGAGCGCTAGGTTGACCTTGGTTCGAGTCTAAGTTTGACTATGTGGAGCCTAGGGCGTCTATATATATACGGAACTTAGGCTTGACCTTACGGAACTTAGACTTGGTCGAGGGGGTATTAGACCCGAACTTTCTTCGCGTAGGATGACCCTTGGTTGATGGAATAGGTGACTAAAGTAGAGTGACGTACCGTTGGTATGTTCCGCGGCATACTTACGACACGCCACTCCGCTTAAGGAACCTTAGGATGTGCATACTTTTGAGATCAGTGATTCTCTTTATATCCAGGATTATACATCCATTTGAGATCCCCGATTCTATTAGTTCATGATCATATCTTCATTGATGCTGTTCCTTCCTATGATCATGTATCCACTTTGGATCTGTTGTTTCTTTCTTGCCATTGATGTGCTCTCTTTGATACTCGATCGAGGTTCCTGTCACCATGTTTGAGCGCAGTTTGGGCTGCTGCTAGGGTTACGGCCGGTGTGAGCTCATTTGGTACGAGGGCCGACCATTGTGTTTTCTGGTGACATGGGAACGTCTCGAGTTAGTATTGGTGATTGTGACCTCTAGTGGAGGCGAGTGCTTGGATTTGCACCGGATGATCGGGCCATTGTTAGAGCTGCCTGTTGTGAGAGGACTGTTGATGTACATCATACCTCAGAGATTGTGATGTCGCCTACCGTGCAGACAGATGGACCAGCTGTTGCTGAGATCGACAGGATGTTGCTTTCGGAGCATACGAGCTGAGATTGCCGGAACTTTCAGGCAGATATGCGACAGATGATAGCTAGTCTACCCGGTTCGAGAGACGAAGGTGATTCGTCCGATTTTGCGTCAGAGCGGGCTCAAATGAGTTGAAGATTTCCAGTGTGGAGAGTCTTACTCAGATCTAGAGCAGATCGACTCAGAGATGACCGCTTATGTGTTGCCTTTCCTGGAGGATTGAGGCATTGTTCGGCGTACAGGCGTATGAACCAGTTGCTGCTGCAAATGATGAGATATCGCCCAGATGATTGGAGCTGTTGCAGCGTGAGCATATACTCAGAGAGATGATAGCGAGTCGCTAGTCACCTGAGGATGAATGACTAGGACATGTGGTTCGTTCGTTACCGACGCGAGGTCATCAGATAGATCGTTTCCAGCTAGAGACGATTTCACGCAGGTTCGTTGAGAGTCGATTGAGACGATCGAATGTCAGGAGCCCATTTTCCAAGTTTAAAGTATACGGAAAGACATGCAGGTGATTCTATGGACCCTCTAGAAGAATGAAACCCTAACTTGACTTAATGACCGTGTGACAGCCTTTGAACCTTAGGGTTTACGGCGGTTCCGCGACGCCATTAGTGAGGCTTGGGTTTGCCCTTCTACGGCTGGACCACCGACGCTGTGGCATGTACTCGATACTATTAAACTGTACCCGAGATGTGAGCTCTTGGGGGATTATGAGGATCTGACGAGTCGATCGGATGGGTCGACATCTTTCGGATATCGTGATGGGTTACTGCTTGGGAGACTCCAGATGCGAGCGTAGCCGTCGGAGCGCAGTTCGTGTAGCCACGATGAGTTATGTCCGAATCAGTCGACATTTGAGCAGAGTGAAGAAAAGGGTTCGTACGAGATTTCGACGAGATGACGTCCCACTCCGCCGACATCAGAGATGTGTTATGCACCCCGAGGTGTGGTATATGGATATATCTTCCAGAAAGAAGCGCGATGAGTATGCAGCCATTCCGGAATAAGAATTAGCTTCAGCATTGGATGATGACTTCCGGGCAATTCGGCAGGTATGAGATTTGAGAAAGGAGCCTCGACAGGACCTTTCTGGAGTACGATACGAGAAGACCTAGACCCGGGAGTGGTCGTACTGCGCACACCCAGCAGGACAGAGTTCGGCATTGTCGACGAGGTAGTTGACCAGGTTCGGATAAAGGAACTTACCCAGATGAGTTGCGAATTGATTAAGGGCGGACGAGTGACGAGTATCCCTCCGATGGTTGGGACGTGTTCCCGAGGATCTTTTCGGCCTGACATCTTCTACAGAATGATGAAGCTACAGAGTACGCGATTTCGAGTCCGTGCGAGAGACTTCAGATTGGCTGTGGCCGAGAACAGTGCAGTGCAAGGTGGCTTGGCGTGACGTCATAGTGGACGATGATAGAGACATGTGGAACAAGGTGTTCGTGTGAGACGCTGACGAGCTGTCATTACTTCCCATCGAGACTAGAGACCAGATATGCTTACCGAGACGTGGGATGTGACCAATTTCCGAGAAAATGTTGTGCTGAGGACACAGATGTCTATCAAGCGAGAAGAGATAGTACAAGAGAGCCAGCCTCTGTACAGATCGGCATAGGCATGATTGGAAGAGACCTTGAGCAGGATTCCTTCCAGGACATTGCTGCAATGATGTTTGCACCCAGGATCAGATGTGTGACGTGCATTCAGAGAGCCAGAGGCCGACGCCAGTGATATGCTGCCTTACGAGTGGTCGTGAGGTTTGACCGAGAGGTGACCAGAGAAGTGCCAGAACGGAATCGTTCCCGTTAGCACATCTGACAGGGCCGATGAGCCGATTGACTGTGAGATTGGTAACCTACAGAGAAGATATGAACCAGAGTCAAAGGACGCCAGACCGTGAGCAAGAAGCAAGTAGATATCCTGCGCTGCTAGCAGTGGATTGCACCGACTCCTTCTCGACCTTGAAGGAGGAACTACCGACGACGGTATTTTATGATTTGTGATTTTGTGATTCGATTATCACGTATCCGTCATTTTGGATTTCGGTATTTTGGGCGTTCTGTTTGCATGATTTAGATTTGATGACTGAGTTTTATGATATTGGTTTCATGCACCCACTGGATATTTATATTTTTTTGCGCTGAGTTATTACATTTGAGATATTGATTGAGATTTCATGCCTATCGTATTCAGTGATTTGATTTGCACTTCCAGCGTAGTTTTCATGCATCTTTAGTGTTTTGATATACGATTTTGGTGCACGCCAGATGCACTAAATCGGAATTCTTCGTGCATTTCATATGCACCTGATTTTCTATCAGGCACACACGTTGCCTACGACAGATGTTTCGTGCACACCCGTTGCACCTAGATGTAGTTTCTACACCTGTTTGACACATATATGGATTTGATTTCCTTGCGCACCAGACGCATAGGATATTCTTATATATGCATTTTGGGGATTGATTTCTAGTAGAGTAGTACATTTTTATGATATTCTCTATGTGTTGATGTTTTCGGAGCCCCGACAAATGGATTACTACTGAAATTGTTTTAGTAGTGGGGGTTTAAATTTAAATTGTAACATTTTCAAAAGTATAAAATATTAATTTTGGGAATTTTTATAATTTAATATTATTTTATTGATTATTTTAATATTAAATGCAAATAAATAGGAAAAATGTTAGAAAAATTATGAAAAATTTTGGAAAATTATAAAATAGGGTAAATTAGTGAATTATGACATTTTTAAGTTTTTGTGATTAGTTTGACACTAATTTAGTGCTAATCACAATTAAAATCGCTAATCGGGTTTTCTGGCAATTTTGAACAAAACATGCACACCCTATTTTTCCTACACTTGTGCACTTTCTACCATGGTTTCTCATTTTGGGTTTACTATTTAAGTGAGAAGGATTTGTTTTAGGAGAAAAAGAAAAGGAAAAGAAAAGAATAGAATTAAGAATGGAGTTGGTGAGAGAGGGTATGGGCATCTTTGACAAACCCTTAGCCATTGTTTTCCCTTCATTTTTCCCTCCCACTTCTTCCCCTTGCTGCTGCTGCCTCTTCCTCATCATTCTCCCCCTCTTCAATCCCTCTTTTCATCTTTAAAACAACACCAAAACCTCATGTCCGTTTCATTAAAAATGTTCACGAGCTCGAGATCTACAAGATGGACTAAGAAAGCATGGATTTGGCCACTAGGGGGCAACTCAAGAAAGTTCTTGAGTTGCCAATTGAGATAATTTCTGAACCATTGTCTTAGTTTTAGCATTTCCTATACCCCTATGCAAGTTTTGAATCGATATCGGGTGAATTGTGGACTTGGTGAAAAATCTAGTTAGGGTTTGAGAGAAACTTTAGTTGTAATGTGAAATTGAGCTCAGTAGAGGACTTGTAACCATCCTAGTGCATGACTTGGAACCCAAAACCTGAAGCTAGAACCAGAAATACGGATTTTAGAAACCGATATCGGGGAAATTATGGAATCTGTGAGGGTTAATTCGAATCTGCTATCACCCGAGACACCCTAAAATAAAATTGAGTGGACAGTGGTATGTGCAGGCACCCAGGAAGCTAACCCCAAGACCCTAGCCCCCAACTCCCTTTCCCGGCCGCCAATTCTTCCCTTTTGGCCGCCAATTGCGGCCTGGGTCCCACCTTTTTGTCTCGTTTTCGTCCTGTAGCTCCTACATTGTTAGTTTAGGCCCCTGGTATTTATAGATTTGTATAAAGTGACCTGGGGTAAAATCTGGGACATATTTCATGAGTTGCTGTTTTGGACTTTAGTTTCCGTATTCCGTATTTTCATTTCTGCATTGGTGTGTTTCGTTTTACCTCGACTATTTGGCGTTTATATGACGATATAGAGGATTTGTTGATGGTTTTGAAGGCGTGCCATAGGTTTTCACCTATAGGCCCCCTTATCGTATCGTTTTGGATTTCATGCGTCGTTTTAGCTTGGATTTGGTTTTAATGCGCATACACGATATTTGATGTGTAGGTACCCATGAAGACTTCGGGACGACGAGCACATGCATGGTGACGTCCGTAATGATGATGCAAGGTGAGTAGATTATATCTACAGGGGGAAGTCGGGTGGATGGCGTATAGCACCCCCGCAGTCCGTAGTTAGTATACTATATATAGTGGTTATATGATAGTTATAGTGTGTTGTAGCTTTGTGATAGGAGCGTTATGGATAGTGTAGGGTAGAAGTGACTAGTGTAGTTCATAGTCGCGAACCCTAGGGTAGAATTACACCTACACACACACACCCTTGCATATTACTTGTACTTACACGGTGTTTGATGATATGGAATGACTTTGGAGATGAGTCGATGATGTGGGCTTGATGACGTGAGATCGGTGATTGGATACGATTCATATGTGGGATATGACTTATGATTTCTTGCGGGCTTGGGATATGTGTTTACCCCCGCATGCATACTTCACTGATGGTATCGTTGGTGCTAGACATAGAGTAGTACCCCAGGCTATGTGATCTGATGATAGTGATACCTGTTATGTGATGAGATAGTGAGATGTTGACCCGTACCCAGCTATTGGGATGCCGTACGATGATTACCGTACGAGCCGATATTGATGATAGATCCGCACTCATAACTCGAGGATATCTTATGATATGACATTGAGGCGAGATCACCGACTATATACCTTTATATATGTATCGACTCAGATTTAGGCGGTTTCCATACCCCTCCAGGCTTGCATGATACTTAGATCAGTAGTTGCATAGTAGATGTTAGATTAGACCAGAGTCATACCTATTTCAAACTAACGAATCGGGAATATTGAAAGATAGGAAAAAGGGGAATTCTACGGATATTTTCAAATGTGTTGTGTCTATTTTCTAAACACCGTAGCCCTTGTTTTACCAAAGACCCCGATTCGTCTTATTTCAAAAGGCAAGGTTGCATGATATAGCTTTTGAGTTAGATTCTTCACTATTGCGTTGATTATTCGATTGCACCTGTTCATACTGTTTGCATGGCATCACTTGTGCTTATTGTTATATTACCATCATGCTGTTAGGACACCAGCACCATTATCGATGATGCGTATGTTCCACGTACACTGATTGCCGACTCACACACTTCATCATCGATAATTGCTATGTCACTACACTGTAGTACTGCTGCATTCATGGTATGATTTCCGCATGGCATACTGTACACATAGACCTGTACACAAACGTATATGATTTTGACTTGATATTCATACCTGATACATATGTCACACCTGATCATCATATTGTAGCTCATTTATATGTGACATGACTTGATACTCACATTGATGCTTATATCACACCTGATCATCATATTGTAGCTCATTTATATGTGACATGACTTGATACTCACATTGATGCTTATATCACACCTGATCATCATATTGTAGCTCATTTATATGTGACATGACTTGATACTCACATTGATGCTTATATCACACCTGATCATTATATTGTAGCTCATTTATATGTGACATGACTTGATACTCACATTGATGTTATATCACACCTGATCATTATATTGTAGCTCATTTATATGTGACATGACTTGATACTCACATTGATGTTATATCACACCTGATCATTATATTGTAGCTCATTTATATGTGACATGACTTGATACTCACATTGATGCTATATCACACCTGATCATTATATTGTAGCTCATCTATATGTGACTTGACATGATATTTATGTTTGACGCACATATCATATCAGATTAGTGACTTACATTCTGGTTTGGATTATATGTGATTTCTGGATTTGGGAACTGTGGCTATTTCAAATATGTAATCATTTAAAAACCCGGTTCCCTTGATATGATATTTCGGTTCGTCCACCATGTGTTTTCTCGGTGCTAGAGTGATATATAAAAACCCGAATCGAGGAGGCGGTTGAGGCCGATTACGGGTACATGGTGGACCCGGTATGGTACCCCGGGGCGAGAACGGTTTCGCTGTGTGATAGACGGTGAGCCCGGCAGAGGGACTACTACCTACCGGTGATTGTACTTGAGCTCGGCGGATATCTGGAGGATTCCGACCGGAGCCCAGAGATGGATATGGGCTGACCCGTACTGCCGGGGCCGAGGGCCGATACCGCAGACGGAGCCCAGAGATGGACATGGGTTGACTCGTACTGCCGGGGCCGAGGGCCGATACCGCAGACGGAGCCCCATATGGATGAGGATTTACGTGTCGATGCTTGGCACGGGTTTCATGATGTTTTACCATGATATTGTTTATATCTTCATATTGCATACTTGATGCTTATTGTCATTGGGTGACGGGTGGACGGGTTCCACGTATATACAGACATAGATCATATACAGATATGGATCATATACAGACATGGATCATATACAGACATGGATCATATACAGACTGGATTTACACTTATCATATTTCATTTGTATATATAACAGGGTATGAGGGCGCTGTTATATATACCCTTACACCAATATTAGTGGTATGGGACGCTAATATATGTGTATTGATATCACTTGATACTTCATCATATTTACTTCATACAGCATACCTTACATTCATGACATGTTATTACCTGAGTACTTGGCACCACACACATATTTAGATGTTACCTTGCCACCTTATCACACTCAGATGTACTCTTGTGGATTATATTACTGATTGTTGACTTAGGTTTATGTCTTGCATTCGGTTTCTGCTTGTAGATATTTCTATTCACGAGTTGGCAACTCACCCCCGTTGTGCCACAGTTCTTGCAGGTTCTGCCGTACAGGTTCTATTGCGGCATTTCTGGCACACTACTTTCTTGCGGGTGATTTGCTTTGGTAGGTGGATTCTTTCGTATCAAGAATCACCATTGTATTTATTTATTTCATTGTATCTAGAAATTGTCCATCAACCAAAACTTGTATATTCTTTCAGACTTAGAGACAGTGTTGTATTATTCGACCTAGAGTCGCGCTTAGTAGTATTGCGGTTTCTTGTTGCTTGATCTTTTGGGTGTGATCCTCGCCACTTGGCGTTGTATATTATTGTTGCATGTGTGGTTGTGACCGTCTATTGACGAAGAGCTAGCTCCCGCTTGGGGATGCCTTTATCATTGCATATATATATTGTTATCTTTGTTGTGCCCTATTCGGGGCCAGTTTTACAAAAGAAACTCTGCCGAAATTTTTAGAAAAGACTGTACTGTTTTAAAATGCACATTCGGCTTAGTTATTTAAAAACATTGATTTTCAAACATGTAGTTCTTTACTTATTCTTAAAAAGGGTTTTAGATTTCTGGGTTTTCGGCTTACTTAGTCGCGTTACGCCTGTAGACGTTACGTGGTTAAGTGCCGGTCACGGGCCAAACTTTGGGTCGTGACACCAGTGGCGAATGCGGATGGCATATACGTACATTGTATTTTCGTTCTTTTCTGGTGTGATAGGATTAAAATGATGGGACCGTATTGATTTTGATTAATGCAAGAAAATAAACCTAAAAGATGTTGGAACAGATTTTGAAAAACTGACATTACATACGTTCTCTTTTTGCACAGTGGTATTCGGTTATGAATATCCAGCACCTCACTCGACAAGGCAAGGGCCGAGATCCCTTCATCGGGAGTGACCCCTTGAGCAAAAGTTTGCGTTAACGTAATAACTTCACTATAGTCGATTATTTTTTCTTTGCATCGTGGTATTCGGTTTGGAATATCCTGCGCCTCATTCGACGAGGAAAGAGCCGAGATCCCTTCACAGGGAGTGACCTCTTTAGCAAATGTTTTCGCCACTATATATATTTGTAAAACCACTCAGGTTACTTCAACGATATCAAGTTCATTAGGTTAACGGGTTTTTTCGCCAAAAACCCAGTCGTAGCCCTCCGTCATTTCAGATTGGAATTGCTTAGTATTCGTGCTACACATTTCGATTTTTAGTCGAGGCATAGTGTTCGGTCGCTATGCAATGCTTTTCTGTTGCATATGCGAATGGTTAGGACAGTCGTGCGATCATTTTGATCTTTAGTCAAGGCTCGTACGGGTAGGTCTAATGCAATCAAGATAATGATGGGCAAAACTTGGCTTGGACTTTTTGACATTTTGATCTTTAGTCAAGGTCACTTAGGTCCTAGGGGCAAAAACCATATCGGGAGTTTCAAATATACAGGAAACTTGTAGATTCAGCATACCTTCTGGAATGTGGTGACTAGAGTGGATTCCATCTAGTGCATCACACAATGATAGTTAGATCATGATCCTACCGATGAGTAGAATTACTCTTGGGAGATTATTTCACTTAACAATCAATGCTATAAACCAAGTAGGTGTCTAGAACGGTGTTAGCGGGGCTACGCCTGCAGGAAAAAGAGATTATGTAATTAAGGAACTTCACGAAAGCATTGGAAAACCTCCCTTGAAGTACCGACACCAGCTTGGCTGAAAGGTTAAGCAAGTATTGTGACGTGCAATTAATCCCAACTAATTCTTCTTTTTAGGTTTGAAGAAGAATTCGAGGAAATAGTGGGAGCCATCCTGGTTAGATAAATTAATAAACCAATCTAATCTTGCAAGAGCGCACGCTGAGTATTTCTTTTCTCTCTCTCCAGGTAGCAACCATTTCACGTCCTAATCAAGATAATAAAATGTATTGCTTGACCGATCCGAATTCTTATTCGGGGTTGGGGAATGTTGATTTGGCTCTAACCTATAACAGCAGTCATAAGTATGAGCAGAGGAAAGAGGAGAACATGAATTCCTTGATAGCCTCATCCAAGAAGAAGCATACTATTACGTCTTCTTAAGGTGCTTTTGTTATTGAGAACTATTTTTCGGTCAATCCTACCTCCTGGGTACTAGATACCGGCTCAGAATCTCCTGTAATTTATTGCAGGGACTGAGGAAAAGTAGGATAGTTGGACCAGGTGATATGTCCCTCAGAGTAGGGAATGGAGCACAGGTTGATGCTTCTGCCGTCGGTGAATATCACCTAGTATTGCCAAGAGGCAACACTATGATTTTGAACAATTGCTACTATGTACCTTCCATGGTTTGCAACATAATATCAATTTCTTTACTTGATAAAGATGGATATAAGTTTGTTCTTGATAGAAATATCATGAACATTTACCTTAATCGGGTAATGGTTGCAGAAGGTATACTGTGTAATGGTATCTATGTTCTTAATCAGAACACGGTTCTCAATATACAAAGCACACGCAAGAGGAAGAGTTCAGATGTGAACGAATTCTACTTGTGGCATTGTAGACTTGGTCATATCGGAGAGAAAAGACCGGGTAAGTTGCATAAAGATGGACTTTTGGATACGTTCGAATTTTCATCTTATGAAACTTGTCAATCTTGTATCAAAGGAAAGATGACCAAATCTCCGTTCACTGGACACGGAGAAAGAGCAACAGAGCTCTTGGGACTCATACACAGTGATGTATGTGGTCCAATGTCTATACATGCAAGGGGTGGGTTTTCGTACTTCATCACATTCACCGACGATCTCTCTAGGTTCGGATATGTGTATCTTATGAAACACAAACCTGAAGATTTTGAGAAATTCAAAGAATTCAGAAATGAAGTAGAGAACCAGACTGGCAAAAGTATCAAGATCCTCCGATCTGATAGAAGATGGGAGTATTTAAGCACGGAATTCCAAGATTACCTAAAAGAGAATGGAATTCTCGCTCAGCTTACTCCTCCGTATACGCCACAGCACAACGGTGTATCGGAGCGGAGGAACCGCACCCTATTGGATATCGTTCGCTCCATGATGAGTAATGCCGAGTTACTTCTTTCATTCTGGGGATTTGTGCTTGAATCAACAGTTTACCTATTGAATCAGGTTCCGTATAAATCTGTGCCTAAGACTCCATATGAAGTATGGAGTGGAAAGAAACCATGTCTTAAATTCATTGAGATATGAGGTTGTCCAGCCTATGTAAAAACACAGAAGCCGGACAAACTAGAGGCACGATCAGTTTTATGTAAGTTATAGAATATCCAAAACATTCAATGGGATATCTGTTCTACCACACCGAGGAACAGAAGGTGTTAGTTACTCACCAAGCCACTTTTTTAGAGTGGCAATTTCTTGCAAAAGAAACAAGTGGGAGCGCGGTAGAACTGGAAGAAATTCCAGAGGGACAAACTATAACTGAAGATTTTATAGAACCAGAGAATTCAATAATCTCAGACGAACCTCAGCCACTCCGCAGATCTGGTAGGATTTCTCATCCGTCCGAGAGATACTACGGTTTTCTTATAGACGGGGATCGAGAGGATTGCATCTTGGAAGAAGATGACCCTACCAGTTACAGGAAGGCCATTATCAATAGAGACTCTGATAAATGGCTGGATGCTATGCGATCCGAAATAGAGTCCATGTACACCAATAAAGTGTGGACCTTGGATATTGCTCCACCTGGGGTAAAACCTGTTGGATGCAAATGGATATATAAAAGGAAACTTGGTGTAGATGGGAAGGTGGAAACCTATAAGGCTAGACTCGTTGCAAAAGGTTTTCGTCAAAAACCAGGTGTGGACTATGACGAACCTTTTTCTCCAGTGGCTATGCTCAAATCAATTCGGATCCTACTTGCTATTGCTGCCTTCTATGACTATGAAATTTGGCAGATGGACGTAAAAACGGCTCTTCTAAACAGCAGTTTGGAAGAGTGCGTTTATATGGATCAGCCGGAAGGTTTCGTAGACAGCGGGAACAGCGGGAAGGTGTGCAACTTGCTTAAATCCATTTATGGATTAAAGCAGGCATCGTGGAGCTGGAACATCTGTTTTGATGAAACAGTCAAGGAATTTAACTTCATCAAGAATGAAGATGAACTTTGTATTTATAAGAAGATTGTAGGACGAACTGTCGTGTTCCTAGTCTTGTACGTGGACGACATTCTTTTGATAGGAAATGACATTTTTATGCTACAATCGGTCAAGCTATTCTTATCACAAAGGTTCTCCATGAAAGACCCAGGTGATGCCTCGTACATTCTGGGGATCAAGATCTATAGAGATAGATCTAAAAGATTATTGGGACTTTCACAGTCCAGGTACATAGAGACCGTACTAAAGAGATTTAGTATGGAAGATTCCAAGTGCGGTAACATACCCGCATTGCACGGAATCACCCTCTCCAAGGAGATGTCTCCCAAGACTGACGAGGAGAGGGTTCGCATGAGCACTATACCCTACGCTTCGGCGGTAGGATCTATAATGTATGCGATACTATCTACAAGACCAGATGTAGCTTACGCGCTAAGCGTGGTGAGCCGGTATCAGCCAGACCCAGGTGAGAACCACTGGACGGCAGTGAAGAACATTCTCAAGTACCTAAGAAGAACTAAAGAGATGTTCCTGGTTTACGGTAATGGAGACCTCATGGTCAAGTCCTTTACCGACTCAAGCTTCCAGAGTGACAAGGATGACATCAAGTCTGTCTTGGGTTTTGTGTTTACCCTCAACGGAGGGGCGGTGTGTTGGAGGAATTCCAAACAGGACACCGTGCAGACTCGACGATGGAGGCTGAATGTCACGACCCAAAATTGGCCCGTGACGGCCCTAATACTACTCAACGCCTAAAGACGCAACGTAGTAAAAGAAAGCCAAACCCAGAAATCTAAACCATGAAAATACGGAAAAAATAATATAAGATTTTGAAACATTTGAAATCGCAACCCAAATTCTTTAAAAGTCCCACTTTCTTTCCTTAAAATTTTGGCAACACCCATTTTGTGTAAAAACTAGCCCAAAGACGGAAAACAATCACATCATAAATATACGACGCCGAAGCGAAGAAATAAGAGACAATAGAGAGAAAGCTGTATGTAAAAGACAACAAATCCATAAATAATATACAAATACGTCCTCACCAAGTCTCTAAGTCCACAATACAATAGTAGATGGAGAGTACAAAATACAACGAATGTACAATATGAAATACAGATAATCATCTAACCCACCTAAGCAAAAAGGTACTGGGAGCTGATGCGGTATCTGTAGCAAAAGATGATAGCTGGATAGCTGAATAGAGAAATAGCCTGCCTCGACTACTCTGGGGAACAACCTGAAACACCTGTGGCACAACGGGGGTGAGTTGCCAACTCGTGAATAGTAGATAACATATGCAGGTAATCGCAGGAATGTACGTACAGTATGAATCTAAGATATGCGATTACAGTAATAACATGTCATGCAAATGCTGAATAAAGGGAAGTACACTAGCAGGTACAATCAATATGTGAAGCAATAGTAACATGACGGTAATATGCAATAACTATGCAAAAAGGATATGAGAATATAGATATGCAACTATCATAAGGGTACACTAACAGGTACTACCACTATATGAATCTGTGCATAAAAATAGGTAAGGGTGAGGTATAGGGTGGAATATGTCATTTCCACGGAAACCTGACATCGTGGTAGGATCACAATCCATCAAGACACTCACGTCCCAAATCGTCAAATCGGCCCCCAAACTGGGCTCTCACATCATACAGGTCTCACATCACCTCAAAGTACAATATCGAAAAGCTCTCCTATATCTCGAATGTACAGATTAACCATATCTTTCATATCCAATATCCAATCTCAATGAATCACCTATATCCCAAGTCGAATCTCAAGTAAGTTTCTAACATCCTAAAGGTATATATACATTTGCAGAAATAAATATGATGGGGGCAATACACATATATTAGCGTCCCACGCCACTAATATTGGTGTAAGGGTATATATAACAACGGCTAAATCCCCTGTTATATATACAAAGGTATTAAAAGAACTATCATGAAAACAATGTGCCAAGCATCGACACAGAAATCCTCGTATATCGGGCTCCGTCAGTCCGGATCGGCCCACGGGGTCCGTCTGCGGTGTCGGCCCTCGGCCCCGACAGTACAGATCATCCCGCATCCATCTCTCGACTCTGGCCAGTATCCTCCGGACAACTGCCAGGTCCAACCAATCACCGGTAGGTACTCGCCCGCCTCCAGGCTCAATCGGAAAACCCATCGATCTTCTTGCCGAGAGGAACCATACCGGGCCCCACCATGTACTCTCATACGGCAACCACACCTCGTATGGAGTATATAATCAGCACCGATAAAACTCATGGTGGACGCGCAAATATCATATCAAGAAAACCGGGTTGTTCAATGTATGCATAATTTCATGAACTCCCGCGGTTCCCAAATCCCGAAAACATCATATAAAATCTAAATAAACAATGCGATATATCTGAATGCGAGCATGTAAACAAAAGTATATAGCTGAACCAGATGTATGCAAAATCAATAAGGTACATCCAAGTATAGGTATCTACCTATAAGAACTGATGTCGTATACCCCCCTGGGTATAAGAAGAATATGAGTAAGATATCCCCCGGTATAAGTAAAATATCTAAAAGGTATACCTGTAGCTGTATCGCAAGGTGTAAATGTACCTATCACTAAAGGTATGATACACTATAGGTATACCGGTAAGCTAGATGTCATGTGTGGTAAGCAATAGTAGTTATAAGGGGTAGTGTGTGACATGGCAATTATTGACGGTGTGTGTGTAGCATACAATTCGTGCTCGTGCAACATGAACCGTCAATAATGTGTGCAGTGTCCTACAGCTGCTAGTCACAGTATAACTATATCAAGGAAATAAAGTAAAGGCGCCATTCTACAATGACGTAGAATGCGCGACAGGTATTGAATCCTAGCCCAGACGCATAACGCCATGCGGGCGATTCCCCTGTAGATGTTAAATCTACTCACCTACACTCCACGCTAGGTGAATCCTACCATCTGCTCCCCGCTGTAGCCGTGTCCGTAGTTCCTGCCTGCAAACCTGCAAATACGACAGGAAAATCATATATAAGCCAAATATTCCGCGAAACGCGATATCGAACCAAAACGAGAAACTCGCGTCGCGAACTAAACGCGCGTGCACGATACGCTGAATCGTGTGTGTACGCGTCTAAAACCATCGCGACACGCCGCGATACGCTGGATCACAGAACCCACTCACGTATCGCGCGTATCGCGCAAACACAACGGACACCAAAAACGATATATGACCCCAGATTTTCCTACAGGTAAGATATCACAAAACTAGACATGCCAAAAACCTAGACAACACAGCAGGAAACCCTACACAAAACCCCAACACCCCAGTCCCCTTCTGGGCCGCAATTGGCGGCCAAAATGAATAAATTGGCGGCCAGAGTTGGGAGTTAGGGGGTCGTGCTCTGGTGGTGGTGTCTAGACCTAGGTATCATGTCCCAGTCTTCTCAATTTCACTCTGTAAGGTCCGGGTCCAAAGCAGCTCTCAGATGTCACAATTATCGCTTTAAAACACCAATTTTGCAAAAAAAGAAAAACCTATGGTATTTTAGTGTAATCTGGCTATTTCTCAGTTTAAGTGGCCCTATAAACTCTTAATTAAACTAAGGTAGCTAACACAATCAACAATTTCCCAAATTTCCACTTAAACACCATAATCTAGCACTAAATTAGCTAATTTTAACACTAATCGAGCTAATTAACACACAAGCTACACAAACAAGCAATATGGTTCAGAAAATATACCCTATGCAACCCTAGGAAGCAGGTGAAGAAGTGTGTGGAGCTGCTGCTGCTACAGTTGCTGCCTGCTGTTGCTGATGCTGTTGATGCTGCTGCTGATGGTGCTGCTTGCTGCTGCTTCTGCTACTTGCTGCTGCTGCTGAAGCTTCAGGTGAGTGTGTGTGTGTGGGTTTGAGAGTGAAGGAATGAGAGCAATGAAGGAAATGAGAGTAATGAGGGAAAATAATTCAAACCCCCCCTTCTCACTCTCTCTCACCTCATTAAATGAGGCATGGCAAAGGCCATGATGCCCCATGCCCTCTCTCTCTCCTAAAGTCAACCAATAAACATTCCATTTTAAATTCATTTTTCAATTTAAAATAACAATCATAACTCTAAACTAAACACAAAACTAACTTAAGACAAATGGTTAAACCACAATTAACACCCTAGTTTACATGCACAAGTGTGTGCAAGCCTAACAAAATTCTAATAAAATACACATTAAATAGGATAAAATATTTAAAACTTAATTTGGTAACTTTTTGTTAAAAACTATCTATAAAAATATAATTAGCTACAAAACACCTTCTAAGGTGTTACAATGAATACATTGCTGCAAGCGATGCCGCAAAAGAAGCGGTCTGGATGAAGAAGTTCATAGCTGAACTTCAGGTAGTTCCGTCCATTGTTGATCCAATACCTGTGTATTGTGATAACAATGGGGCTATAGCTTTAGCGAAGGAACCATGGTCCCATCAGAAATCCAGGCACATCTTAAGACGGTATCACCTGATCAGGGAGATCGTAGATCGCCAGGAGATCGAGGTCCGGAGTGGATTCGAAAGAGAACACGGCGGATCCATTTACAAAGGCCCTACCTTAAGCACAGTTCGAGCGACTTTTTGAGATGTTGGGTATGCAGTATGCCAGCAGCTGGCCTTAGTGCAGACGTTGGGTATTCGGTATGCCAATCACCGGCCTTTAGGGCAAGTGGGAGATTGTTGGATATTCATGCCCTAGAGGCCAGTATTGTATATGTATACATATGGATGCTAGGGATATATATGTACACGACAATCTTGCTCAGTTTTATAGTATATTATTTGACTTTTCTTTGTCAGGATATGTGTATTTATTTCTATTATTTTTATATCTAGCTTGCACATATTGATAAAGACTCGATACGGTAGTATACTATTATGGTTGTCTTTATCTTAACATGTCAGATGTCATACTAGTTATTACATATTGCGGTTACATGTTGATAAATCCCGTAGGATCTTGCTTGACTACCTACATTGTGATGGCGATCACACTTGTGGGAGCAGGGTAGTCCATAAGCACATCCTTAAATGGTCCCTAGTCGCGTGAGTATCGAGACTGGGCATTGATACTCCAGAGTAGACTAGTGTATACGTTTTTAGCCTCGTCGGGGGATGGTTGGTCCCGCAGCCATTGGTCTGATGCACCTAAGATCGTATACAGGTGCTCACTGGGGGTGAGTACACTGGACGGACTCGCCGAGAACTTCCAGATGGTATTATACCTATCGTCATATGGAAGTTCTCAGGTGACATGTGTACAGGTTAGTCTTTGGACCTGAGATCGGCATTTGTCTCGTGTGTGTTCCCACTGAGTTTTGATCACTACCCTACTATGTCTCTACAGATTCGTACAAACAGGTTTTGGTTGGGTTCAGTCCCGAGCCACATGGAGGCAGCGAGCGATTGTTGGGGATTCATCTCTCCTGGTATTGGGAGTTGATATCGTACAGTGATCGATTGGTCAGGACCATAAGACCTTGGCCAAGGCAGTTGGGATTTACTGATAGGTTGATCAGTAGTTTCCCGGATTGGTCCTGAGCCATATCAGCATGACTTATTAGGTTATTAGGGTCTGACATTCACCACCCCCTAGACCCGGTATGCGATACTCTTTGACGAAGAGACCGGACTGTGCGGATATTGTCACAGACAGGCTCAGTAGGAGTTCGGACGAGTTTGCTCGTCGGCCTTCCTTTCGACAGGTATCTGGGTAGCCGTTACGTACAGCTAGTGCCGCTGACGTGCTTGTGGTTAAACCCACTGCCAGAGTACTGTCGAGTGTTTAGAGTCCCACACAGAGGGTTTCCCAGCTTCGGGCGAAACAAGTAGAGGTCGTATGGTTTTACGACAGGGTTCGATCACATACGTGCACTTGTGCGCGTGTGGTGTTCGAGCGAACAATACTAGTGGGCTTTGATTTAAGCCGGATACTAGTATTTGATTATTGGATTAGCTTCGTCTCATTATATTCTTGTTTCTCGGAACACGGATGCGAGTATGCATATACGGTTGAGAGGAACAGAGAAGGAGACACCTCATTAGGGTTTTGACCATTGACTTGATTAAAACCATAATGAGATGGAGGAAATTGTTTACTAATCTTTATTAGAGATAATTATGTCATGGTTAATTGGTTTGACCATTTGACTTGTTGATCATTGTTGACTTAGATATTTTTGTTGAGCACAAGATATAATGTTTAGCATTAATTATGACATGATAATGGTCAAATCAAATGAACCATCACAATTATCTTAATAAAACTTATTATTCTTTTTTCTCATATGAGAGCTCTCTTCATTATTCTTATTCTCATTCTCTTTTATGGTTCTCTCCTTCTTCCTCTCTCAAACCATAATGTCTCATGTGTTGAGAATTAAGGGCTTGTGAGACTAAGCCACTAAAATCACACTCTACTCACTGTAGTCTACTTAGATTAGTAAGCTAAGTATTCTAGTTGCCTTAAGTTAGAGGTTTAGCTCAAGGTTGGAGCTCTCGGGTGGATCATCGTTGACACAAGGAGGCCGGAGTTCAAGCACGATCCACACTTCCAACGAGGAGCTTGAGGAGAGGATCGAAGACCCGAAGGACTTGTTTCCGTTAGTTATATTTTCTATCATAGTAGATAGAACCCTAACTAGCTAACTGGGTTTATGGTAAAGATCCGGTTTAGTGTTATTCTAGCGCCAAGTTTTGTATCGCTATAAATTTTTTGTTCCGCATTTGGCCACTGGAGTTGGCCGGGGCGCTAGTGTAACCCTGCAGGCTCCCACTGTTTTTATCACATCTTCCTTCAAACTCTAAAAGGTAAGATTAGCCGGGATTAATTACACCCTACAAGTTCGCTAGTCGGTCATCCAGGCAGGTGTTGGTACTCCGAGGGAGTCTTTCCGTGCTTTCGCATGGAACTAATTAAATAACCTCGTTTCCGCAGGGGCATAACCTCGTTAACACCTTTCTTAGACACCTACTGGATTAGCTAATAGTAAAGTAGAAAACTCTCCCATGGGTAACACTTACTCGCAGTGGGTATTGGGATCCAACTATCTCATATAAAGGGTATGCAATCTCATTGCAAATTTCAACACTTGAATTTCCCGATATCTGTTTTTACCCATAACGACCTATGACCTTGATGGAGGTCAACAAACCATAGGCCGCTAGTTAAGTTCAACCCGTCATTTCTTGATCGATTAGAATCCACCCACACAAACCCTAGACGGAGGTCAACAAGGCTGTGCGACCGCCCCTACCGATCGCATCAATATGCTGCAGATAAATATTAACCAGCTACCGTACACTGTGCCTTGACGGAGGTCAACAAATACAGCACGAATACTAAATACTATGTATTTGAAATGACGGAGGGCTACGACTTGTTTTGAAGAAAACATTTAACGTAATGAACTTGATATCGTTGTAGAATCTAGTGATTTGAAAAGGAGTGGTTTAAGCTCCGCTTTAAAATCGAGTAGTTTTCAAAATAAACTGAGTGGGTTGTAGCATATGCTAGTTTGCTAAAAAGGTCATTCCCGGTGAAGGGATCTTGGCTCTTTCCTCATCGAATGAGGTGCTGGATTTTCATAATGGAATACCGCTATGCAAAGCAAGAACTAGATCTACCTTTTTGAAAAATTTGATTCTATAATATATTTGTCACGCCTCGCTTCCCGGTGTTCGGAGAAGGGGACGTGGTGAGGCCGCGACGTATTTACTCAAAAGTAAACACGTTAAGCGTAAATAAACAATATAAATGAATACACAAGAATAACAAGAGATATAATAAGAACACCAACTTTTATTAACATTCTTTCTTTATATACAACTGAAAAGAAAAGTACAATAATAGAAAGCGATGTCTAAATAGTCCCATATGAACTGAAAAGAAAATAAGTACAAGTAAAAGCCTAGAAGTCTGACTCCTCTGTGAACTGCTCCAAATTGACCTGACTGGGCTCGGTCTCCTGAGAGTCGGGTTCTCCTGACGAACATTCCAAAGAAAGAAGAGACAGGAATGTTGTCAGCGAACTAGCGCTTGGTAAATCCCAAAAGATAGAATGGAATAGATAAGTAAAGAGAATAGAACTGGTAAATTATCTGTTTGTTATGCTAACATAGTTGTTTGTAGCTTGGTACAGAATGTATCAGTGTATACGAGAGGAGTCCAACTTGCTCCGTGAGCTATGGTAATCGGAAGTACAAGGCCCCATCAAAACCTACGAGATAACGGCACGGATGTTCATGTAGGTGTCTTTTAGTGACCATCTCGTTCCACTTCTAATACATTCCGTACCAGTCTACCTCGTTAAACCCCGTAATGTATATTATATAGATTGTAGTTATCAGACTTGCCGAGACCATGGTATAAGTTGTTCATGTAAACAGTTTCAGGATGTATCAAGTAGTCATGTAGTCAAGTCAAGATATAGCCATAGTTCGGTCAAGTCAAGTTGCATGTTGATTTTGTTCTGGTATTCAGGTTCAGGTTCAAGTAGTCATGTTTGATATATTGGATTCATGTTGAATTGGATTCAGATTGATTTGGACTCAGACTTGAGTCAGACACTTAGAACTGATTTGGATCCTGAATTAGGTTTTGGAATTATCGGTAACTGCTGCACATGAACGGCAGGATTTATGTCTTTTTCTAGGACAATTACCATTGATAACTCCGTTTTAGCTTTTCTACCTTAAATAGGCAAACACCCACTTTCTCCGGCTCTCTAAGGCTCAAGAGAATTGGTCCCGCTTAAACCTAAATTTACTAGGGTCCTTAATATAATTTTATATATCTCGAGGGGGTTTTATGAAAAATATTTTATATACTTTCAAAATAAATCTCGAGTAATTATTTATGTTCTTTAGGGTTTCCATGGATGTGAATTTTAAAGAGTGAGGTATATTAGTGAATAGTAACTTAACTTGAATAGTTCACGGTATTTTAGTGTAACTTGTCTTGTATTGATACTTGATGGTATTTTAATGAAACCTGTCATTCTTTTAATTTCTAGAAAACATGAAATTTTATTATATATTAAAAATATATGGTTTGATAATATTTATATAATTATTAAAAATTAATTTTATTTATTAAGTAGAAAATCTCGTTTTTCTTAAAAATCGTATTAAAATTCTTTCTAGATCGTATGCTCCGTGAGGAGGTCTGCATCTCGCTCTACTAGTCCCGAGGATGTGTAATAATCTGCACCATCCAATACCGGGTTCCCCAAAATGGATTGTAGAGGTATAATTGCAAAGAGTTTAATAATACAATTCAAAGAAAACAGTTTTTTTTATAGTTCAAGGTATTTTGATTAAAAGTCGTATTTTGCCACAAAAGTTATGTCTCAAGAGAATCGTTCTATGTCAATATGTGTGTATGTGAGAGGTAGGTCATTACCTCATGAAGTTTTCTAAAGGCATGCTAAGCAAAAGTTGAAAAGATAATGTATATAAACTTCATGGTATTTAAATGTAAAAGCTTGGTTAAAGTTATTTTACATGGAGTTTTAGAGTGAAAATTGTTTCTAAATGTTAGTTTAATAATTATAAAGTATGATGTAATAATATTCATGAAGAACATATAAGAAAAAGTGGATTTTATAATATTTTAAAGGAGGTATCGGTATAAACTCCACTTCCAACATGTTTTGTGAAAAGAGACTTTTTAAGATGAAAGAGTAGAATAAGAAATGAGACTTACTTGCTATAAGGAAAGAGGGAAACTAAAAGAACATGTGGAAGCTTTTATGGCATAGTGGGGTCGCCGGAATTGCTTCTAATCCTCGCCGGAAGCTGGTCTTGGACTAATTCCACTTCTACTCCATCCGTACTTAGAAAATTTTGATATTTTTGACTAGAATTTTCAGAATGAGGAGGGGCTAGGGTATGGGGTTGTATTTATAGGGTGAAATTTAGGTTTTGGAATTGAAAGATTGAATTAAAAAGCATTAAAAATTTGATTAATGGGTGAAATTGATGTCTCTGTTACTTTGTAGAGAAAATAAACAGAACATGGGTAATAGGGTAGGCCAAAGGGTTTAGTGTGAAAAACACGGGGCTTTTCCTCTATGGATATCCTGGCGTCGCCGGCTATATGCAAGATATCGCCGGTCCAAGTCATGAGATGGGTCTTGGGATTTGTGCCACGTGTCTTCGGCAGTGTACAAAACATTTTACACATGTTTATTTTTTCCGTCTTTTCATTTTTACGTGTATTGCACGTGTAAACTTTTGGGCTTCCAAGAAATTTAAAAGAAAAATCAGTAAAAATAATATGTAGCTGATGGGATTCAAACACTGGGCTACGTCACAGCAGTGCAAACCTTTACCAATGAGCTACAAGTTATTCATTGCTGTTCTTAAAAAAATTAAATTTATAACTTGTACTCAGGCTTGCAAACTCCATTCTGTACATTAACTTGAAAATTTTCGTACAGTAAAATTAGAGTCGTTACAATTTTTTAGGTTTCTTTTCTTTTCATTAATCTTATTAATGCCTCCCCATCATTTACGTTTCCTAAAAATCGCAGAAGAAACGAAAATAAAACACACATATATACCATCCGCATTCGCCACAGGGACCCGGGTCTTCACCGTAAGTTTACTTAACTTACGGCAAGGCGGGGTCAGGACTATCGCGGATGCAAAACATATATAGTGTCTACTAGTATATCATATATATAAGTAGCATTCGTCTCATGCAGTTATATGATCACATCACATCACAGAAACAACATAAGCAAATATATGAAATATAGGATATACTGGGAGATCCGTGTTTTAGATTAAGCCAGTAATGAAAAACACGGATTCCACGGTCGTGATGAATAGCCAAGCCCACACCCCTAGACCCCTACGAGAGAGGAAAGTAACCCTGCCAATTCTAGAGTTAGACGACCGGTCTCGACTCCTCGAGATGGCCTCCCATTAGACTCTAGAACCCGGTTACTTGTGCTCCCTGTCTTGGGTCTATCCTAATGCAGAAAAGTAAATAATATACATCAAATGGAGACAACAACCTCAACCCCGAAGTATCCCAAGAAAAGAATATTACATACAAATATTTACATGAATGAAAATTGAAAAACTCTCATCTCACGTAAAACCCCCGGCTATTCTATCACGACGATCCAATATAACATATCAAAAGCAACACAATAACATCACATGTCATCAACGTAAGTAAATATATGTATCCCTAATGTTGTTGTCGTATAGCAACAAGATCAGGGACACTGTCACATATTACACTTACGGTCCCAGAAAAGAAATGAAAACTTCAATAATTAGAATCTGTATCATCTTTAGACATCATAAATCCGGATTATCATATATTCCGAATTTTATGCCTAACCCTATAAACCTTGCATTTAAGTCTCGAATTCAAAACACTTTTTAAAAATTAAGTCGGGTAATTCAACAAGATTCCCGATTAAATGATCGAATGCTCGTCGAGAACTTTAGTAGATGGCCGCACACCCGATGCCGTCAATGAAGTGCACTTGGGCGGAACACCGTGGCCGTGAGCACCCGAGTGGATGCTTTTGGCCATGGGGTTTTCCTATAGTCACTTGGTCGGGGCTATGGGGCGTGATTGTCTACTAGTGTCTCCTGATGAGTATTCGCGTACGATACGAGATTGCGACGGAGTTTCGATCCAAATCCAAACTCCGTGGTAATCCATCATTTTAGACTAAAATGCGAGATTTACATCTCGTTAACTAGTTTTTGCAAAACTAATCTATGTGGATTCCTAAAATTGTATCACATATCAAAAGCAATATAGACAATATTAAACATTTCGATCGATATTTCAAACACCACCAATTCACGGAGACCTCAACCACTTGAGTCATTAAAAATTTCCAGGAAACAAAAAATGACAACATGAAGCAGCAGAAGAAGAACTAACTCATCAAGTCGGGGGCGGAACCGCGGCCAAGACATGGTCTAGGCGGCAGTTCCGCCTCCACTTAGAAGAATTAAGTCCTCGTTTTTCTTGAGCCTCCATAGTTTTACCTGCATGATTTTCTGAGAATTTTTAATATCAAAAATCTCAACGTGTAAAAAAATTGACAGAAACTACCAATTTCAGGATCTAAAATATCGATCGAACACTTTAACGTCGTCTAGACTTTGTCTAAGTCTCTAGCTTGGCTCTAATACCATGAAAGTATGTCTTAGCACCTCTACTAGGTTTCAATGATTATCAAGTATGCAAATTAAAAAAATCTAGAGTGCTAAGTATACTAAACAAGAATCGAACTAGAGAATTAGGATTTCAAAGTAAGCAAGTAATGTTCTAAACTAAGTGATGGGAAACTACAACCTTTGTAGTCTAGTCCTTCACTTCTAAAGCTCCGAGTTGAAGTCCCAAGAACTCTTCTTCGGGCTCCACTTGAAGAAAGGATCGAGCTTGCTTGTTGTCTTTGTTGCCGAAGATGATCTACGTTGAAGTCTCTCTCACTTAAGCTCACACTTCACTAATCAAGGTATTAGTGAAGTTAACAACCTAAACTAATGGGCTAGATTACTGTAGGTTGATGAAGTAAGAGATTTTATCACTAATTTTTTTTTCTCTTTTCTTTTTCTCAACTCAAGAAAATCTCAGAGAGGAGTTCAAGAAGGAGATGAACTTGGATGAGTTTTGAATCATGTCTCAAGTGATAAGAATGATATGAGAATGATAAATATAAATGAATAAAAACAAAAGAGAAGAGGTGAGTCATGGCTTCTCAATCTTTCTACACACCATAACTCATTTCTCTCTTTGTTTAATTCATATATATTGATCATTATCTTCTCATCCTCACTTTTTTTGTGATTCTTATACATCCTAGTCCCATGTATCATCTACCATGACGCATTATGCATATCATGGCTTGTTCTCTTTTATCATTTTATACTAAAGAGCTTTAAAAACTTTATAAGAGAAGGGCTTGTAGGGTTCTTCGGATTGGGTAGTTTAAAAGATGTTTTTTTTATATAAAAATATTCTTTTTATCTTCTTAATTAATTAATACTAGAGGAATAACGATGAGTGTGGATTAGAGTGCTAAGAGGGGTACTAAGGATTCCCTCTATTTACCCTTGTCCCTCCATTGATCGTTATTACACTAAAGCTTTTAATCAAAGCAATCTTAACTAAACTTAAATCGAGATCACAACTTTCATGAATTAAGAGTGCGCTCAAATAAGAGGGTTAAAGTTCCTTTGATTAAAGTTTATAAGGAATTAAAAATGATAAAGAGAATTGAAGGTAAATATCTATCAAATAAACTACCCACTCCTCAAAACCCTGACAAGCGAGAAAATTATTCGCTCATTAAATAAAAAAGAAATGAGAAAAGGGTTGAGAAATATATTATAAAGATAGCTTTTAAGATCTCTTACAAAAAATAAGAAGTTTCTTTTGTTAGTATCATCGCTTCAAAATCGACGGGAAAGAAGGAGGAAGAAGATGAAATCCAAAAAAAAAAAAATTCAATTTAACTAATAAAATTGGATGCGAAAAAATAAATTGCAGAAAAGTAAAGAGATAAGAAATAAAAATTACTCTGCCATTTATTAATAAAAATTTGCATTACAGAATTAATTGGCTAAATAAAAAGTGCTAAAAAAACTAAAAACCCTAGATGATCTTTCTTCATTACTGCTCGGTCCTTTATAAGGCTCTGGAACTTAAAACCATAGATGTCATCTCGATGTATGTGAAAAGACGATCATGCCCATGAAAAGTTTATCAAACGGCTACGATTTAACCGCGAACCGCCGCCTATTGCTTAGTATGGCCGCTGAACCGCCGCCGTTTGGTGAGATTGCGTCTCCAAATTTCTTCCTCTTTCTTCTCTCAATTTTAGGGGATCTTTTCGACGATAAAATCCTGAAAATATTGTTTTATTTTTATAGTTGCGAGAATCATCAATTTGCTCCTAAATTTGATAACTTGATTTAATTTGGATCTCCTACTCATATTTGTTGTCTTGAACTGATTTATTATTTTAATACCTGCACAATATCTCAAATCAAATTATTAGTAGCATATATTTTATTTGAGATAATATTCTAACAATTCAATCACAAATAAATTACTTAATGGTTAAGAAATTCAAGAATATTTGATATGATATGGTATGCACATCTTAAAAATAATGCTTAAGAATTACATGGGTATTTTATTTAAATATGATATGCATATATTACACCCAATTATATTAATTATAAGTTAAGAAATATATGACAAAATCTTTTTACACATAAACCCGTATATGTTCTTAAATTATAAATAACACATTTAGTAATTAATAAAAATAGGGAAAATGACCGTTAAAATGTGCAATAAATATGACTGATCAAATATCCCCAAACTTATCTTTTGATCTTCTCAAGCAAACTGTTTTATTTTAAAAGAAAAAAAATCTAGTACACTTTCGTATGCAACACGATTGTACTTAGCTCGTGCAACAAGCTTTTAAACCTCTAAATGTCCCTAGTAGAAGGAGTGTTGTCTCCTGAGCGTTTTCAGCGGATTACATCCACAAAATCTCAATAATTTAGAAAATAAAGAAAAGGAAACTAAAATTACATGCAAAGATAAGAACATATAAAAGAAAAACTTGAAAATAGGAGTTTCGAACTACACTACATTTTTAGTTGTCATGAGCCCTATTTTAATGGTCTTGAAAAGATACTGGAAATCACATCCTCCCCCAATAAAATATCGTCTTTAGTCTTCCTCCCTACCTCTCCTCCAAACATCGATCATATACCCTTACGTGTGTGTAAAATTCATCCCTATACTTGGAGAATTCAATTCAAGCTATCATAACCTTTGTCCATATTCCTTAGTACTTTTTAGTTTGGGATGTTTTATATGGATTTTCTTACATATTATTCATGCGACCGTTAATACTTCTTGAGGCACTAACTAACCGATTACTGAATGTGCTCACTTATTAAGGCGTACTTAGCAATATCCTAATTTTGCAACACCTAAGGCTTAGCAGTGACCCCCAAACCAGTTGGTCTAAGACACTAGATGATAAGCCACCCTTTCTGTATTTATTTTATATGCTGCCTAAAGTAATTAAAAAACCAGAGTTCATTTTTCTTTTAAATTTTATTTTATGCACCATTTATACTTTTTTGATTTTGTTTTTTATACTAGGTTTTCAGGAAAGAGTATTTCAAGGTATCCTCTACTGTCTCAAGTTTCAAGATGTGTGTAAGTGTGTATAGTAGGGTATCAATATTCAGAAGTTTAGACTCAAGAATAGGGGCTATCTTTCAGACTTATTTCTATCCGCAGACTAGTAATTTTTTCATCTTACTAACCCTTAGGATAACAGTTCATGACTACGTATTACCAGTTTCATTCTAAAATATCTAATTTTCTTGCATTTCTTAAGTCTCTTCCTCTCTTTCATATGCAATTTTTACTTTCTAAATCTTCTAGTTTTTTTTATATTTTTATATTTTTATATTTTTAATGTAGTACAAAATTATATGTGAATAAATACAAATATCCCCCAAACCTATTTGCAGCAGTGTCCCCACTGATACTGTTGTTCGAGCTAAAAAACCTGGAGACTTGGATGGAGAATGATAGGGTCAATAATTAGTCAAATGGAAAGCCTCTCCCAAACTTGTTCTTAGCACGCACATATTATTTATGGAACTACTAATATACACACCCCATTTTTACTTAAAACAGTGTTGCCATTGTTTGTGGTTGGAAAACTAAAGCATGGAGGAGAGGCCGAGGAAAGTTAGTCGTGATAAATCGGCTCCTGCAAGAACAGGTGCTCCTCCGATGGGTCAGCGGAAAAGTTCGTTTTTAATATATGTCCATTTACTTTGAAAAAGGAATCGTCTTTAGGACTTTTTACATCCACTTCACCGTACGAGTATACATACCGCACCACAAAAGGTCCCATCCAACGAGATCTCAGCTTACCCGGATGAATATGGAGACGGGTATCATAAAGAAGGATTTGTTGTCCTAGTGTGAATATTTTTCGCAAAAGGTATTTGTCGTGAAACACATTTGTCCGGTTCTTTATTATTACCGCGTTATCGTAGGCTTCATCACGAAGCTCGTTCAGCTCATTTAATTGCAGTTTCCGATAGATGTCAGATTGGTCAAGATCGAAATTAAGCTCTTTAATTGCCCATATCGCTCTATATTCGATCTCGATAGGGAGGTGGCAAGCCTTCCTAAACACAAGCCGATAAGGAGACATGCCAAGATCGGTCTTATATGCAGTACGAAATGCCTAAAGAGCATCAGTCAATTTAGAGGACTAATCTTTACGGCCGTTTTATCCAAAATTTGCTTAATCTGTCGATTGGAGATCTCGGCTTGCCCGCTCATTTGATTTGATGTGAAAAAGTGAGTTTTTATGTCTCCTAAATACCACAATCAATTATGGTGTCGCAAATAGCTAGCCAATAGTGAGTACAGGTTGTCCACTGGAAAATGGTAAATTATTTATCTTGTTTTAGACGAGTTAATAGAAGAAATGTTGGATTTTTATCGTTTATATTAAAGAGATTTGAAAACTTTATATAAGAAAGGCTTGTACGGTTCATCGGATTGGGTAGTTTAAAAGATGGGTTTTTTTACATAAAATATTCATTTTATCTTCTTAGTTAATTAATACTACAGGAATAATGATGAATGTGGATTAGGGTGCTAAGAGGAGTACTAGGGATTTCCTCTATTAACCCTTGTCTATCCATTGATCGCTATTATACTAAAACCTTCGATCAAAGCAACCTAAACTAAACTCAAATCGAGGTAGCAACTTTCAGGTATTGAGGGTGCCCCCAAATAAGAAGGTTAAGGTTCCCTTTCACTACTACAAATAAGGGTTGCCCCTACGGATACATGCGTAGGGGCGACAAAATACCCCGTAGGTGCAAAGGCCGCAAGTGCAAGTTGAGGCCCTGAACTTGCCCCTACGGGCAAATTCTTGCCCCTACGGATTTATGTGTAGGTCCGGTTGCCCCTACGGACTACGCCGTAGGGTAAATTTTTTTTATATTATTTACGGTTTTTTAATATATTAAATGTACCTACGGACATGTCCGTAGGTCCAAGTTATACCCCCTACGGATAGCTGCGTAGGTACCTATCCGTAGGGGCATAATATCAGGAATCCTGATATTTTGCCCCTACGGAGAACTCCATAGGGGATAGGCAGTGGCCCCTACGGACATATCCGTAGGGGCACTCCCAACCCTTCGGTACTGAGATCAGGGAGCAAATGTCAGTTACTGCTGATATTTGGCCCCTACGGATATATCCGTAGGGGCAACATGTGTGCCTACGGCTTAATCCGTAGGTACATATTGTCTGTATTTTTTTTTTAAAAATGGGCTGCTTGATTTTTTCCCGCCCCGTGCACAATAATATATACATCAATCAAATCATATATTGCAGTATTCATAATCACATCTCACGCATATATATAATATACAAAAGAAACCCAAAAACTGAATATGATATAAATACAAACCAATATCAATATCGTTTCAAAATATAGTACAATGTGTATGATATAAATAAATACATGTTTCAAAAAATAAGAACAAAAAATCTACCCTAGCTCGGTCCAGCTCCACTTCTGAATAACGATAGAATAACGCGCGCCTGCTCCTCGGTCAATAAATTCTGTAATTCGTCGCGAGTGGGAGTCTGAGCGGCATGTGGAGCTGGCGATGTGGTCTGCGCAGCCGCCGTCGAGGTAGTCGCTTGCGGAACCGCGGCTGCGGGAGTCTGAGTGGGCGGTGGAGCTACAGGAGCTGTCTGCGGAACCGCAGCCGATGTTGTGGCTTGCGGAGCCGCAGCCGAAGGAGATGCATGTGGAGGCTCGGCCGATCTACCCTGTCGCGTCTGGACATAACGTGTGTAAGAAGCGTATAAGAACGGTGTATTATTCGAATTCGTATCATTATTAAGTTATTTCGAAACCCTGTTTGGATATCTAGTTTGGAAAAGCGTTGTTTATTTTAATTACATATGTATGCATGATTAATCAAACTTAAGTCTAAAGTCAAATAAGCTCAAGCTACGTACTAATTATGGATATGTTGATATGTATATAATATGAAATGATATTTTACTATAAAGTAGTATACATACCAGCATCTCCTTCAACTCCTGAACGGTGGCCCTCAAGCTATCCAGTTCCTGATGGACATGCCGGTCACTGGAGACGGAGGAAGTAACCGCCGGGGTGGAGTCCAACCTCATATGGGCCCTGTTAGGGCCCAATCCCCGGCCTCTCTCCCAACCTCCGTGGTGCCCTCCGTGTGCGGCGTCCAGAACTGGGGTCAGCAGCCTTGGATCATTCTGTCCGGTAAAATCGATCCCCGAGGCCTGGGCCTGCTCAACCACCCGCTCCTACACCCACATTAAGCAGTAAAGTATAAGTATAAAATTTAAACTTGAACCTTCCAAAACTAAAATTTCAAATTTGGGTAGAAAAAATATTAACACTTACGCAGTACTCCTGGGTAGCGACGTCGGGATATCGAAGCTCGCCCGTGGCGGGATCTGTCGAGGTGTCGTGGACGGCAAGATATGCGGACAGCACGCTCGGTGTACCACCTGACGCCACGGTCCGAGATGTCTGCAATATTAGAAAGTAACTCTTAATATTAGAAATATTAGAGAATAACTCTTAATATTTCAGAATATTAGAGAATAACTCTTAATTTACCGATAACTCCATGGCTCGAGTAATGTTCCTCGAGCCACCTGTGTAAGTGGGGCGACCCCTCTTCGCCGACTTCCTATTCTCCGTATTCTGAGCGGCCTGTTTCTGCACAACGCATTAACATTTAGTTTTCTAATTAAGAAACACAAAGAAATAAATTATATCATAAATAATGAATTAAATTTAAAATACATACCTGTTTGCGTTGGGAGTCGAAATAAGCGCACAATAGAGGCCATGTCTCTACGTCGACTCTCGCAAACGCCGGAGTAGATAGGAGGGCCGCTCTCTCTGCCTCGGGGGTCGCCATCCACAGGGAGTAGCAGTCGGCCTTCAGCTCATTCCTGTTGTATCGGACCTTGTCCTGCATGTTCTTCATCAAGCCATTGTACAGAGCATGAAGGTCGAGCACCCTCTCCGGGTGATCAGGGTCGGGTACAGGCTGAAAATCGTAATCCAACTGAAAATACAAAAAAAAACATTGTTGTTAGATTGCAAGTGTTAATAATAAATATATTGGATAGATAAAATGAAAATATATATTAATACATACCCGAGCCTGATCAAAGAAGAGGGAGAATGAGCGCTGGTGCTGCTCGCCCCACTCAACGTGAAGTGGATAGTTCTTCACGATCCGGCTCTCGTCCCCCAAATACCGGCCGAACCTCTCGGCATGAGGACCGGTATAGCGATAGTCAAGGGTAAAAAATAGGGGGAATGCTGCCTCCCCCCTAGCTCTATCAGGCCTCAGCCTATGGGACTGATTCGGGCCTCGAGTCCCCCTCTGGGGATGGAGAGGCCCTGCGTCTGCACGAAATATCAATACAATCAATAATAAGACAAAGTTGTATTAAGAAATCAAGGTTAAACAAAAATTCAAGTGTGATATATACCTCCGGTGACTAGCGCACGAGCCTGGGCCCGAGCAGCAGCACGAGCGGGACGATAGTTCCTCCAGTGAGGAACAACCGGGGTCCTGGACCCGGACGCATTCCCTCCAACTATAAAATAAACATCGACGCTAAATTTCCATGAAGTTCATATTTATTCTATAGAGCATATGTAAAATGAATAAATATTTTAAATTTATTCATACTAACCTACAGACGATGCGGAGGGTATGGAAGCGGCAGGAGTGGCCCCTATGGAAGGTGTGGACGCACCACCTATAATTAGACAATTAAAAATAGATTATATAAGTAATTGCAAAAAGAATGTGTAGATCAATAATATAACGTTCTAAATCAATATGCATGCACTATAGGATATATAAACATACCCGCAGGTGCGGTGGTGTCACCACCTACAGCTAGACAATAATAAAAATTGCTAAGTAAGAGCAAAAGGAATGTGTGTATTTATGATATAGCATTCTAAATCAATATACATACACTATATGATATATAAACATACCTGGAGGAGCGGGGGTGGCCTCTGTCCCATATGTGGATGCATCACCAACAACTAGACAATCAAACATTGACAATATAAGTAATTTTGACATAAACATGCATGAATATCTGTAATTTACATTCAAAATGGATATGCGTGCAGTATACCTGGAGGTGTGGCCAAATCAACACGGAAGGAGGCATCCGAAGGGGTCTCCGATCTGGGTGCAAGACCGGCCCTCTGAAGCTCCCTACGGAGCTCTCTGGGCGGCAGAACCGCTCTGCCTCTGCCTCTGCTTCTTCCGCGGCTGCGGCTGGAGCTCCTGCCGCCCCTCGCTGCTCCCGACATCGTCATCAAATCTAGATAAACGGTTCGTGGACGCATTAGAAAATCATTAAAAGTATTGACTATATATGATCTAGAGCGTAAAATGTGAAGTAATAATATAACATTACTGATAACCTTTTTCGTTTCGTGGGCGCATCATACATATCTACTTGGATTTCATCGTCGATGTCATTTCTAACCCACGTAACTTCATGATCGGTCGAAGACAACCCGTCCTTCGCAACAGACGGTCGGAGCACTTTAAGCCTTCTCTCTTCTTCGTCCTCATCGCTGTCCTCGTATTCTGGGACATCGTAGACATCTCTAGGTTTCCATCGGCATACAACACTCCACCCCGGATGCTTCAAACACTGTGAGTAGTATACTTGGAACGCTTGGTTCGGAAAGATAAACGGATCGTCCTGACCATAAAATCGAAGTGTGTTCACACTGGTCAATCCATATTCATCTTTCCAAGTCCCAAGACTGCTTCTCCACCTGTCCGTATCGGTTCGCGGATCGTACCAAGTACACTGGAATATATAAAAGGGTTCTGATCGTCCGGGATAGTGGATGCCGAGTATACAATTTAAGTACCCATAGTAAATCACACCGTCCGATCCATCGCAATCCCACTATTCTGAGTGGTTCTAGATGTTTCTATGTCCTTAACTTCGAATTTGTATCCAAGGACACCAAATCCTTTGTAATATGCAACCTCCATACTAGGAAATTGAGCTAAACATCTTGAATCACTCTCAAATGATGCAGACAAGTTCGGATCGTGGATCTAACAAAACAAATTTTACGACAAAATACATAACGATACAAGTTTAGATTAAAACTGATAGCAATAAAATGTTATTCGAATAACTTACATGATCTGTGACCCAAGCACAAAAATTATCCTGATGGTATTTTTCCAAACGTTCTTCGTTCCAATGAGGATGCCCCTCACGTACCTCGTTAAAATGAGTTCTGTTTTCGACAAGTAATTGTGACATTAATATTATGTCATTTCATACACACACAAACACAGATATAACAATTAATCCAAAAGAACTTACTCTCTAATTTGTTCAAGATATGCGCAATTAAGCAAGATAAACCGGTATATCTTGTTGATAAACATAGTGTCTACCCTCTTATACTCGGCTTTACCATATGGCCCGTCTTGAATTCTTCGTGGTCGGTTAAGCCTTGTCTCAATGTTCTCGTCCAGATAGTGGGAACAAAATGTGGTTGCTTCATCAAGAAGATAACCTTGCATGATAGAACCCTCTGGTCGATTTTTATTGCGTATATACTTCTTAAGAGTGTAGAGGTACCTAATGAGAATATGTTGAATAAATAAATACGGGCATACATGACAACAATAAATTTATAAATTGCACGAAACGAAAAATTACACGTACCTCTCGACGGGATACATCCATCGATATTGTACTGGTCCGGCTAACTTCGCCTCAGTTGCAAGATGAACCGTCAAGTGTATTATGATATCGAAAAATGACGGTGGGAAAATATGCTCAAACTTGCAAAGTATCAACGCAATAGAATTTTCTAGTTTATCCAGCGTCGCAACATCCAGTGTTTTAGCACACAACTCCCTGAAAAAACAACATAGGTCGTTGATTACTAGACCAACCGAGTCGGGGAGAGAAGTCCTGAGGGCTAATGGAAGAAGGTGCTCCACGATAACATGGTGATCATGACCTTTCAGCCCATCGATCTTGCCCTTCACAATTTTTATTTTCTTGCTGAATCATCCTGAGAAACCTGTGGGGACTTTCAAATCATGCAACACCTGCAGGAATCTTTTCTTCTCCGGTTGTGACATATGATAAACGGCATTGGAAAGTACAAACTTGCCCGGTTTACCCGCTACCGGTCTAGGGTGCAATTCACTTCTTATTCCCCACTCTTGTAGATCCATCCGAGCATTCATGTTGTCTTTCGATTTCCCGTCTTTACACAGAAGCAAGTTAAGTATGTGCTCTGATACTCCATTCTCTATATGCATGACGTCCAGACAATGACGCACTGAATTTGTAGACCAGTACGGAAGCTCGAAGAAAATGCTTAACTTGTTCCAATATTGTGGTTTGACCTGTTTCGTCGGATCCATCCCGAAGGTCACGTTATTATAGCCATCCCATTTAGCAGCCACGTCCTCTCCGGATAATGGGGATAGAGGTCTAAGAAGCTCCTGATGACCATCAAAGTGAACCGTGTCTAACCTATAGGGGTGGTCTGGAGGCAGAAAACGTCGATGGCCGCAATAACAAACCTTCCTGCTAAAATTCAAAAATTTTGATGTTGTGTGTTCATGGGAATGAGGACATGCTTTGTGACCATGTACGGACCAACCTGATAGCATTCCATACGCAGAAAAGTCATTAATTGTCCACATTAAAGCCACACGCAGTATGAAGGTTGTCTTTGTGTTTGAATCATATGTCTCTACACCATCAATGAACAAAGTTTTCAGCTCCTCGATCAGAGGTCGGAGATAGACGTCGATATTGTTCCCCGGTGAGTTTGGTCCGTCGATAAGAAGAGGCATCATAAAGTATGATTGGTCCATAGCCAACCAAGGCGACAGATTATAAATTATCATTACAACGGGCCATGTGCTGTGACTTCCAGCCATATAGTTGAATGGGCAGAAGCCATCGGTAGCCAGTCCGAGCCGGACATTGCGAGGATCGCTACTGAATATTGCGTGCCTCCTATCGAAATCCTTCCATGCCGGTGAATCTCTTGGATGGCTCATTTTTCCATTTTCGCTTGGAGGAGCACGGTGATGCCAAATCATTGCCTCGGCTGTTTTCTTGCACCTGAATAGCCTCTGTAGCCTCTGTGTTATGGGAAAATATCGTGCTATCTTCACAGGTATATCAGGCTTCTTATCAGAATCTTTCGGCTTATACCTGGCCTCTCCGCATGTTGGACACTCTTTCAAATCTGAATTCTCTTTCCGGTACAACACGCAATTTTTAGGACATGCTTGAATCTTCTCGCACTTTAGACCCAAATCAGACATCATTTTCTGGGCTTCGTACCAGCTTTCGGGCACATTATTTCCCGGAGGCATAGAATCTTTCAAGAACAAAAGAAGCATTGTGAATGACTTGTTGCTCCATCCATTTAGGCACTTTATCTGGAAAAGTTGGACGAATCATGAGAGGGTGGAATACTTCGCATTCTCATAAATTGGTTTCCTAGCATCATTCATGAAATTTTCATATTTATCCGCACGCGGTCCTTGACCGGAAGGAATGCCATTTTCGGTACGAATAGATTCACCTAGGGCAGCCTCTACCATATCCTCCATTTCTTCTGATGGAAATAAATTTCTGTCTCCTGCCGTATTACCGAATTCTTCTTCTCCTGCTGCATTATTGTGTTCTCCTTCTTCTTCTACCGCAGTACTGCATTCTTCTCCTTCCCCGTGATATTTCCAACTTGAATAAAGTCTAGTAAACCCATGTTTTACAATATGAAGCTCTGCCAGTTCTACCTTCTGCCAGTAATTATTGCCACATCTATCGCACGGACAGAGAATCTTCTCTATTATGATCTTATTATGTGCGCGTGCAAATTCAAGGAAAGCAGCAACTCCTGCGACAAACTTAGGTTGCATACGCTGTTTCCAATCCACATACATCCAGTCCTTAACTCTGACGTACTCATGGGCCATGTTAGACTGAATAACATATAAATTGTAGGTTATGCTGACTATATTGAGAAATATAAGAACGAGATAGTTACTGACAAAGGAGAAAATCCGTGTATATGCTTTGTGTGTGCGTTTGTCGTTGAAAAGAATAAATTATCGCACGTTATGTTAACCGATAGACGGGGACTAAGTGGCGCTTTTAGTTTCATATATGAGTATCGATGGGAATATGAAGGTTTCATATTATCATATATTGGTTTTAACCCGAACATCTCGAATCGCTCTCTAATTATGCGTTTGTATGTATGTGTTCCGGCTGTCGGGGGTAGGCTTCTATCCCATTTAGAATGTATAGAGCGAACGCCCATCACTTGTGTTTTCAACCGTTTCGAGTAAATTTCGGCAGCACCTCCCCGCTGTTCTCCGAGTACACTGTAATAGAATAGATAATCATTTCGAAGCTGTGAAATAACGTTGAAATGAACATCTAATCTATCTTTGTACACGGAGAACCAGCGGAAAGGTACCGACGAAATATCTCGAAACGGATGAAAACACAAGTGAATGAAGGCGTTTGCTTTATACATTCTTAACTTGTCCACACGGGACAAATCTATGGGTTACCATACGATTGAATTTTCTCGTCGCGTAGAGTATACGACGGTTGTTAGTATCGAGCTATACTGTCCGATATTTAACAACCTTCGTATAGTTCTAGGTCACGATGAGCATCGCACGTATGTTAACCGATAGACGGGGACTAAGTGGCGCTTTTAGTTTCATATACGAGTATCGATGGGAATATGAAGGTTTCATATTATCATCGAGTATCATATATTGGTTTTAACCCGAACATCTCGAATCGCTCTCTAATTATGCGTTTGTTGTGTATTCTTGTTGTATGTATGTGTTCCGGCTGTCGGGGGTAGGCTTCTATCCCATTAAGAATGTATAGAGCGAACGCCCATCACTTGTGCTTTCAACCGTTTCGAGTAAATTTCGGCAGCACCTCCCCGCTGTTCTCCGAGTACACTGTAATAAAATAGATAATCATTTCAAAGCTGTGAAACAACGTTGAAATGAACATCTAATCTATCTTTGTACACGGAGAACCAGCGAAAAGGTACCGACGAAATATCTCGAAACGGATGAAAACACAAGTGAATGAAGGCGTTTGCTTTATACATTCTTAACTTGTCCACACAGGACAAATCTATGGGTTACCATACGATTGAATTTTCTCGTCGCGTAGACGATACGACGGTTGTTAGTATCGAGCTATACTGTCCGATATTTAACAACCTTCGTATAGTTCTAGGTCACGACGAGCATCGCACGTATGTTAACCGATAGACGGGGACTAAGTGGCGCTTTTAGTTTCATATATGAGTATCGATGGGAATATGAAGATTTCATATTATCATCGAGTATCATATATTGGTTTTAACCTGAATATCTCGAGTCGCTCTCTAATTATGCGTTTGTTGTGCATTCGTGTTGTATGTGTAACATGATTTTAAACCATTGAGATCAAGATTGATAGAACTGATCATCCTACATTGCAATAGCATTCATCAACCAAAAACTATTATTGCAATGGTATTCATCTATAACAATCAACAATTAAACCTACAAATGTAGGATACTGATATCATAAAGCGTTATACGCAACATTGATAGAACTGATAAATAAAAAAACGAAACACAAACCGTATCAAGATTTAACAACTTTGATTATGTCATATACGCGGGCCGATATTTTCATATTAGCCAATAGGCAAAAATAGATTGCGGTCTGGATATGGCATATTGGCAGATGTTACCTATATGCATACATGCATGTTGTCTCCCCATTTTTTCATAAATCAAACCATCTACATACATCAAACTAGTCCATGCCACCAATCGGAAACTCCACTATGTCTTTGAATTATTATTTTTCCAAATAGCATTGAGCTCCTATTGACATTGTCCCATCCAACAAATTTGTTGTGCTTGCCTCGACCTTCATCTAGCTTTCACATGACATACACATTATATGAGTAATATAGTTATAAATTATGGTATTTTGTTGTCATCAATCCACCTAACCCTAACCCCAAGTTGCTCTCTGAAAGCACATAGAACCATCCCCCCTAGTCAAGCATAGCTTTTTCTGTGCAATTGTTCTCATTCTTAATTTCTCACATTCATTACTCTCTCATTTTCTTGTCAACAAATTTGTTGTGCAATTGTTCTCATTCTTAATTTCTCACATTCATTACTCTTTCATTTTCTTGTTTTTTTCCAACTCCCCACCACTTAACCCCAACCCAGCCCCAGCCCCAGCCCCCAGCCCCAGCCCAGCCCCAACCTAACCCTAACCCCAGCGCGGCCAGCTAAACCCCAACACCAACCCTAAGGCAAACCCTAACCCCAGCCCCACCCCAGCAGCAGCCGAACCCCAACCCTAACCCTACCCCGACCCCTGCCCAACCCCAACTCGCGCGCGCAACCCCAGACCCAGCCACGAACCCTAAGCCCAAAATAATCCAAAAATTCTTTAATTTACCTCGAGATTTACTCACCTGAACGGCTGCTGCTGGGGCTGGGGCGACGACCTGAACGGCGGTGGCGACGACCTGAACCGCGGTAGCGACGAGAACTGCGGTGGCGACGAAACCGGCGGTGGCGACGAGGAGAACGACGGTGGCGACGACGGCGTGGCGATTTGGGGATTTTTTTCGCGCGTGATCTCGAGAGAGAGAGAAAGTGAGCGTAGGCGATCGATCTGGGGTTTTGTTAAATCGATATTTACTTGCCCCTACGGATATACCCGTAGGTCCTTTGTTTGCGGCTCCGTAGGGGCAAACACCAAATTAAGAATTAATATTTTTATTCTTGGACGTCTATGCCCGTAGGGGCAACCTTTTAGCCCTACGGATTAATCCGTAGGGCCAAGTTAAATCTGCCCCTACGGATTCCAATATCCGTAGGGACAACCCCCTATTTTACTAGTGTTTGATTAAAGTTTATAAAGAATTAAAAATAATAAAGTGAATTGAAGGTAAATATTCATCAAATAAACTACCCACTCCTCAAAACCATAACAAGCGAGAAAATTATTCGCTCATTAAATCAAAAAGAAAAGAGAAAAGGGTTGAAAAATATATTATAAAGCTAGCTTTTAAGATCTCATACAAAAATCAAGGAGTTTCTTTCGTTAGCATCATCGCTTCAAAATCGATGAGAAAGAAAGAGGAAGAAGATGAAATCCAAAAAAACCAATTCAATTTAACTAATAAAATTATATGCGAAGAAATAAATTGCGGAAAAGTAATGAGATAAGAAATAAAAATTACTCTACCTTTTATTAATAAAAATTTGCATTACAGAATTTAATTGGCTAAAAGAAAAGTGTTAAAAAAACTAAAAACTCTAGATGATCGTACTTCATTTCTGCTCGATCTTTTATATAGGTTCTGAAACTTAAAACCCTAGATTATATCTCGATATATGTGAAAAAACGATCATACCTATAAAAAAGTTTATCAAAAGGCCATGATTTGACCGCGGAACCGCCGCATATTGCTTAGTATGGCCGCCGAACCGCCGCCGTTTGGTGAGATCGTGTCTCCAAATTTCTTCCTCTTTCTTCTCTCGATTTTAGGAGATCTTTTCGACGATAAAATCCTGAAAATATTGTTTTTATTTTGAAGTTGCGAGAATCTTTAATTGGGATCTAAATTTGACAGATTTGATTTGCTAACTTGATTTAATTTGGATCTTCTACTCATGTTTATAGCCTTTAACTGATTTGTTATTTTAATACCTGCACAATATCTCAAATCAAATCATTAGTAGTATTTATTTTATTTGAGATAATATTTCAACAATTCATTCACAAACAAATTACTTAATGGTTAAGAAATTTAAGGATATTTGATATGATATGATATGCACATCTTAATAATAATGATTAAGAATCACATGGATATTTTATTTAAATATGGTATGCATATATTACACCCAATTATATTAATTATAAGTTAAGAAATATATGACAAAATCTTTTTACACATAAAACCACATATGTTCTTAAATTAGAAATAACACATTTATTAATTAATAAAAATAGGGAAAATGACCGTAAAAATGTGCAATAAATATGATTGATCAATGCCACTCGAGAACTTTTATCTGACGATAGATATAATACCATCTAGAAGTTCTCGGCGAGTCCGTCCAGTGTACTTATCTCTAGTGATCACATGTAAACTATCTTAGGTGACATAACACCAATGGCTTGTGAGACCGGCCTCCACCCCTCGTTGGGGTCTCGAAACGTATACACTAGTCTACTCTAGAATATCGATGCCCAGTCTTGATACTCCCTTGACTTGGGATATTTAAGGATGTGCTTATAGACAATCCAGCTCTCACGTATATGATCGCCATCATAATGCTGGCAGTCAAGAAAGAATCCTACTGTCACGATCCGAAGGTAAGGAATGTGACTGGCACTTAAATTACGAAACGTCTCAAGGCGTACGTAATCTAAGTAATCCAAAGCCCAGAAAAACAAAACCATTTAAAGAAATAGAGTGAAGGAAAACTTGTTTTAAAGCAAGTGGTTTTAACAAAATAAGTGGCATTAAACATTTAAAAGCAATATCATATTTTCCTGAAAATTTCGGCAAAGTCTCATTCGTAAATACTGGCCCCCCAAATGGGTACAACATATGAAAATACATATAAATGATGAAATAAGGTATCCCCAAGCGGAATCACAACCACATGCAATATGTATATCAAAAGTGCGAAATAAGTATCTAAAAGCAAGAAATGAGAAACACCACGTTGGCTCAAGTGAGTATCGACACCAACATCACAAATACAAGCCCCACGAGTATCACCATCTAGTCAAATATATAAGGGTAGATGGAGTATACTAGATTCAAATAATATACATGATGGGATAAAATATACTCGCAACCCACCTACGGGCAAGCTGCAAGTCAAAGCAAAATAAGCAAAATAAGAAAGTGCGCCCGCCGCTACTGTGCTGACGGGCCGGACATGTAAGATACCGTGGCACAAAGGGGGTGAGTTGCTAACTCGTGAGTAATAAATAACATCTAATACGGCTATCGTAAGTATGCATGCAAATGCGTCACAACCTACATATATCAATATGATACGATGTACTAGCATGAATGCAACACGAATGCATAATCAACACGAAACCTGAACATGTATGGTATGAGAAAATCTTTATTTTTAGCTTAGAAAAACCTTTTGTATGATAAAAACTGGAATATCATTAGTGAAATCAACAGAAAATCCGTGTCAAGCATCGACACAAAATCCTCAATATCCCGGGCTCCGTCAGTCCATATCGGCCCATATCATCATATCACGACCACGGTCGGTATCCTACAGATATCCGCCGCGCCAAATTATCTCGGGCTCCGTCAGTCCGGATCGGCCTATATCATCATATCATGACCATGGTCGGTATCCTATAGATATCCATCGCGCCAGACTATCTCGGGCTCCGTCAGTCCGGATCGGCCTATTTCATCATATCCGAGAAAAACCGCAACTTGTAATTTAAAAGATAATAAGTTTATAAAATTCTTACGGTTTCCCCCAAAAATCCAGAAATCTCATAAATATTGAAATCCCCAAGAAGAATCACAATATATAAACGTGGTGGTAATAATGGATGTCCAAGATATCAATAACATGTAATGTGATGTGTGGCTAGAAAACTATGTATGAACGATGATACGATGAGGCAGATGACTTACAATCTACATATAATACATGATGCAATGCACCGGTATTGATTTTACGCAAGTGCTATAGTGTTCGTGACATAGCAATTACCAAAGGCGTGTGTGTACGCATGAATAGTGCACGTGCGGCATGAACCAATGGTAATGGTGCGAGTGTCCTAATGAATAACATCGTAATTAAGAATATGAATATGCCATGACATGGATGATTTGAGACTACGCATATAGATGCAAGAACTACTCATCATTCCTAATTATCGGGCGCCTCGCGCCATTCAGACGATCCCTCCATAGATGTGTACATCTACTCACCGGGACGCCTCGACTAATATGACCCGATTTCAGCTCTTCCATTTCCGCGCCACATCCGACGCCTCTGCACTCGATCCTAGAAACGTACACAAAAAATAAGAGAATAAATATATAAATAGTCGTGGACACAACAATACAAGTCAACCACGCGCACTAACTAAACGTGCACTCACTTGGTGCACAAAACGCGCTCGCGACAACGCCACAAACCATAACTAGGATCGCTTTACGTGGCAAAACCCAAACCAAAAACTCAATCGCACCAATCGCGTGTTCACAACACACTAAATACATTAGGAAATAGGTTGTAAACCATCAAAACCTCAAACTTAATTCAAATCGATTTATTCCAAAAAACCTAGCAAGCAACTATTAACCGTTTTAATACTAATCTAGATGTTTTAGCAATTCTAATAGCCACACAGTTCACTTAATAACCTAATTAGGTCACACCAATATTTACTAAAATATAATCTCACCTCTTTACATTAATCCTAAAAATCTAGTTTGCAAAATTATATAATTTGGACAATTTTAAAGTAACAATTAGCAAACTAGCAACTAGCTTAGATTCTGCATGTCTTAAGATGTGAGACTACACATCACAACCATAATCAAATGATCAAAACCCTAACTGGATCCAAACCCTTTTCTTTACAAACTAATTCCTATAATTAGAACCACATTTAAACTTAATTAATTTAGATTAAAGTAATTATCTAACCAATCAACCATAGGGTTAAGATTTTATACCTCACAATTTTAGATCCCATTTGCAAACATAGCCTCCAAAATGGTTCTCTTGCTCCTAGATCCATGCTAGATTGGCCAAGGAAAAAAGGGTAAAGGTTTGATTAGAAATTAGTGAGGTTTTTTTTTATTGATTTTTGAGGCATTTCATGAAGAATTTTGAAGTGAAATGAGAAGGAGAAGATGGGGGATGGCTGCTGGAAATTGGCAGATCCAAATGGGGAAGGAAAGTGAGGAAGTGGCCAAGTCAAAGCTCACCATGCCACAATAAAAAAAAGAGACCATACCTCTTTATCATTCTTTCTCAATTTAATATTTCATTTTCTTCTTTTAGTGAGGATATGAAGTGAGGAATTAGGGGATTGGGGGCTGCCTAAGCTCGGCCAGGATGGGGGTGTGGGTGTGTGGGTGGGTGGGGGGGGGAGATTTCCAAGTAAAGAAAACTCATAACTCAAGCCAACATGCCCATGCTTATATTCTTTATTATTTCCTTTTTAATTTTATTTTCTAATCCATTTTATCCTAGAACCAACTAGAACCTTGGAGATAATTTACAAAGAAAGGATATGTAGTAAACTTGGTATTAAGTTGTCATGGTTCACTAAAGTATAATTAACCCACTCCAATTTGTAAATATCACCAATTAAATGTATTAGTGAAAGCTTATAATAATATTTAAAATAATTAATTAAGGAAAATATTTTAGTAAACTAGCAAACTTATAAGTGACTAAATAAATACCAGTACTAGCCATTACATATCTAAAATATGTATAATTAAGTCTATATTGAAAAATAATTATATCTTGGTTTTTACGGAAAACACCATTTATTTTATCGATTATCGGAAAATTCCCCTAAACGATTTTCAAAACATTACAGTCTTCCCCCTTAAAGAATTCTGTCCCCGAAATTAGAATCTAACTACGCGTACTCTCGAAGAGACTCTCTCTCTCATCTCGTCCTCGGCTTCTACGTGATCTCTTCACCGCTCGGGACATGCCAAAGAACCATTACGGTCGGTACGACCTCGGACCTCGGTTTCTTCACCCTGCCGATCTAGAATGACTATCGACTACTCTTGTGAAAGAAAAATCGCACTCCAGCCGAATCGTTTGGTACCGAAATGCGTGAGAGAGGTCATGAAGGTACTTGCGGAGTATCGATACATGAAACACGGGGTGAACATCTGGAAAGCTGGGTGGAAGAGCCAAACAATAAACAACTACGCCGACACACTCGAAAATCTCGAAAGGGACCCACATATCTGGGACTAAGCTTCCCTTTTTCTTTCCGAATCTCGACACGCCCTTCATCGGAGAAACCTTCAAGAAAACATGATCTACAACGACGAACTCAAGTCTGCGCCGACGTCAGTCTGCATAAGATTTCTGCCTGCTCTGGGCCGCTCTCATCCTATTCCAAATCAACTGAATCTTTTCAGTCATCTCTTACACAATCTATGGTCCTAAAATACTGCTCTAACAGAGCTCTGTCCAACAAACGGGCGATCAACATCTCCTCCCATATAACGCCTCGAAGGGTGCCATCTGAATCGTCTCCTGGAAGCTGTTATTATAGGAAAACTCTATCAACATACGTCTGAGCATACTGAATGATCCGAAAGGGGTCTTCACTGGCAGAAAGTGAGCTGCTTTCGTCAATCGGTTTACGATCACTCAATTAGAGCCATACTCTCAACTAGTCCTAGGTAGAACCACAATACAATCCATAGAAATCCTCTCCCATTTCCACTCTAGAATGGGCAAAGGTTGCAATTCTTTTGCTGGCCTCTGATACTCAACCTTGACTTTGCTGACAAGTCAGCATCTCGAAACAAAATCTGTAACATCTCTCTTCACCCCTCCACACCAGTAGACTTCTCTCAAATCATAATACATCAGATGAACACTATATACTAACTGATGTGCCTCCTCTAAGATCCCGCGTCTCAGTCCCTCGGAATCTGGCACACATGGTCGAGTTCTAAATCATACTACCCTCTGATCATCAATCACGAACTCTGAATCTCTGCCGTGTCGAACCTGCTCTAAGATCTCTGACAAACAAACTTCATCGGACTATACCTCACGGATATGCTCAAATAACTGTGGATATGCACGGACATGGACAAGTTGTCCCTTGGTCGACGTAAACTCGAACTGTATTCGGCTGTCATATAGCATCTGCCAATCTGCCGTCGACTGTCTCTGAACTGTGCTCAACAAGAAAAACTATCTTCGGGCCTCCGACTCAAAGCATCTGCCACAACGTTCTAATTTTATCGGATGTTCAAATAACCGTGGATGCGTACGGACACGGACAAGTTGTCCCCCGGTCGACGTAAACTCGAACTGTACTCGGCTGTCATATAGCATCTGCTAATCTACCGTCGACTATCTCTGAACTGTGCTAAAAAGAAAAACTACGTCCGGGCCTCCGACTCAGAGCATCTGCCACAACGTTCGCCTTGCCTGGATGATAAGGAATCTCGCAGTCATAGTCTTTCACTAGCTCCATCCATCTGTGCTGTCCCAAATTTATAGGTCTCGCTGCTGAAAGATATACTTTAAGCTTCTTGTGGTCCGTAAATATCTAGCACGACTCGTCGTATAAGTAGTGTCTCCAAACCTTAAGTGTAAAAACCACCGCAACTATCTCTAAGTCATGAGTGGAATAATTCTGTTCATGCTTCTTCATCTTCTCAGAAGCATCGCAATAACCAACAAAACCGCCTGATCCTAAAGGCAAAAATAATACTGGCGCCGTAATCAAACGAGTCTTCAACTGCTGAAAGCTCTGCTCGCATGCTTCGGTCCAAAGAAAAAGGAACTCCCTACCGGGTCATCCCGGTCAACGTTGCCGCTATTTGCGAAAAATCCTGTACGAAATATCAATAGCATCCGTCCAAACCTAAAATGTTGCAAACCTCCATCACTGGTACAGGTCTGGGCCAGTGCTGAACGGCCTCGATCCTCTTCGGTTCCATACTTACCATCTCTCGTTACTACGTGACCCAAGAAGTCAATATCATCCAACCAGAAAACACACTTGGATAATTTAGTGAATAGATGGTGCTCCCTTAAAGTCTGCAACGAAATCTTCAATTACTGCCCAGGCCCCACTCGGCTCCAAAAGTGTACTAAAATGTCCTCAATGAATATGATGATAGACTGACCAAGAAACAGCTTGAAAATGCGGTTCATCCAATCCATAAATGCTGCTGGGGCATTGGTGAGTCCGAACGACATCATCCAAAAACTCATAATGCCCGTGACGTGTGTGAAAAGCAGTCTTCGGAATATCGTCCTCTCGAACCCGCAACTAATGGTAATCTGATCGCAAGTCAATTTTCGAGAAATGTCCCGCACCCTGGAGCTAATCAAATAAATCATCGATGCAAGGTAGGGGATATCTATCCCGCACAGTAACCCGATTTAACTGACGATAATCAATGCATCAACACAACTGCTGTCTTTCTTCTTGACGAACAGGACAGGAGCTCCCCAAGTAACGCACTTGGAAGAACAAGCCCTTTATCCAACAAATCTTGCAACTGATCCTTCAGTTCTGTAAGCTCCGCCGGGTCCATCCGATATGGCGGTATAGAAAAAGGCTCCGTGCCGAAAATCAAGTCAAAGCAGAACTCAATATCGCGCTCTAGCGACAAGCCAAGAAATTCGTCAGGAAAACATCTTGAAAATCCCTCACAATCGGAACCTGGTCCAACTGGACCTCTGTGGCTCTAACATCACAAACATACGCTAAGAATTCCTGACATCCTTTTCTCAAAAGCTGACTAGCGCAAAGAGAAGAATTCATATCGGGAAGGGTGGCGCTAAGGTCTTCCTGAACAACAAGAACTGGCTCACCTAGAAAACTAAATCTGACCGCCTCCTCACGGCAGTCCATGGACGCATAACACATGGCTAACCGATCCATGCCCAGAAAAACTTCGAAGTCAAACACATTGAGAAGCATCAAATTGACAGAAAAATCCCTATCTTCGATACGAACAAAACAAACACGAAAGAGAAACACATAGAGCTATAAAAGACTAGCATATGGAAGAAATCACAACAAGCGGATGATTTAGCAAGGGCTACTTTCAGCTAGACTTCGATACAATTTATGTGGATACCATTTCAAACAACACCAGAAAGAAATACGCATCGGAAGGAAACACCGAAAGAATAACTGTTACAATGGTGTCTATCTAACCGCCTTGAGCAGCTGGTATACCGGTACAAATCTGCTTTGATCCAAAAACGACCGAAATCTCAGAAATGCGCTCCTCTAGCAGTAAGGCTGCATCCATCACGGCTGCATAAGTGTCAAAGTGCTGGGCACCAATAGCAAGAAATAACTGCATATCCAATCTCCACACGAACCTCTTTATCCATTTCTCTTCAGTGTCCACCATGTAAGGAGCATATCGGACCGCTGAGTGAACTGGATGTCGTACTCGGACACTGTCATCCATGAAGTTTTATGCAAAAGCTCGAAACTACGAGCTCGGGCATCTCGAACGCTCTCCGAAAGGAAACAATCAAGAAATATAGCTATGAACGCATCCCAAGTCATAGGAAGTAGATCTGCAGCTCGGCCTCTCTCAACTGAATCGCACCACGTCTGAGCAAGACCTATCTAGACGAAAACTCACAAGCTCAATCCATAACTCGTCAGAACATCTCTGTTAACGACAATTCCTAGCCATCCTGTCAAGGATTGTCTACGGATCCTTCCCTGCATCTGTGCTTGTAAAAACTAGAGGCTTCAGCCTCAAAAACTCCTATAAGGATACGGAAAAAATCTTGGTAACAACAGAAACAGCCGCCTAAGCAGCAGGTACAATCACAGTCCCTGCAGCAGGAGGGACATCATCGGCTCTCGGAGCTCGGCTAAACACCACTAACAATCCAACCATCTATCACAAGTCCTGAATACTTGACTCCAGCCTAACTATCCTTCCTGGAGAAGGCGGATCACTCTATCCTTGAGGGGTCGGCATACCGCCTTGATCGGTCCTCGTCTCAAATGAGTCTATTCTAATCTCATCCCTGGCGGCAGTCCTCTGGCCCTTGTAGTCTCCGGCGGCATAGTGGCTGGAACAAGAAACATGATTGATAGTAATATTGCGATCGAATCAAAGGATTTCCGGAATGAAGGAAGGCAGTACGAGCAAATATATATCCTAAGGTCACTTAGGCGGAGTACCGTATCGTAAGTATGCCGCGGAACATAAACACTCTACGTCACTCTGCTTAAGTTGCCTACTCCATCTACTAAAAGTCATCCTACACTCAGAAAGGTAAAACCTATCGATCTGATACCAACTTTGTCATGACCCAAAGGTACGGAACGTGACTGGAACTTAAATTACGAAACGTCTCAAGGCGTACGTAATCTAAGTAAGCCAAAGCCCAGAAAATCAAAACAATTTAAAGAAGTAGTGAGAAGTAAAACTTGTTTTAAAGCAAGTGGTTTTAACAAAATAAGTGGCATTAAACATTTAAAAGCAATATCAGATTTTCCCAAAAATTTCGGCAGAGTCTCCTTTGTAAATACTGGCCCCCAAATGGGTACAACACATGAAAATACATATAAATAATGAAATAAGGCATCCCCAAGCGGGATCTACTCTTCGCTAATGGCGGAATCACAAATACATGCAATATGTATATCAAAAGTGCGAAATAAGCATCTAAAAGCAAGAAATGAGAAACACCACGTCGGCTCAAGTGAGCATCGACACCAACATCACAAATACAAGTCCGACGAGTCTCACTGTCTAGTCAAATATACAAGGGTAGATGGAGTATAATTGATACAAATAATATACATGATGGGATAAAATATCCTCGCAACCCACCTACGAGCAAGCCACAAGTCAAAGCAAAATAAGAAAAATAAGGAAGTGTGCCCGCCGCTACTGTGCTGACGGGTCGGACCTGCAAGATACTGTGGCACAACGGGGGTGAGTTGCCAACTCGTGAGTAATAAATAACATCTAATACAGTTATCGTAAGCATACACGCAAATGCGTCACAATCTACATATATCAATATGATACAATGTACTAGCATGAATGCAACATGAATGCATAATCAACACGAAACCTGAACATGTCTGGTATGAGAAAATCTTTATTTTTAGCTTAGAAAAAACTTTTGTATAATAAAAACTGGAATATCATCAATGAAATCAACAGAAAATACGTGTCAAGCATCGACACAAAATCCTCAATATCCCGGGCTCCGTCGGTCCGTATCGGCCAATATCATCATATCACGACCACGGTCGGTATCCTACAGTTATCCGCCGCGCCAAACTATCTCGGGCTCCGTCAGTCCGGATCGGCCTATATCATCATATCATGACCACGGTCGGTATCCTATAGATATCCATCGCGCCAGACTATCTCGGGCTCCGTCAGTCCGGATCGGCCTATTTCATCATATCCGAGAAAAACCGCAACTTGTAATTTAAAAGATAATAAGTTTATAAAATTCTTGCGGTTTCCCCCAAAAATCCAGAAATCTCATAAATATTGAAATCCTCAAGAAGAATCACAATATATAAACGTGGTGGTAATAATGGATGTCCAAGATATCAATAACATGTAATGCGATGTGTGGCTAGAAAACTATGTATGAACGATGATGCGATGAGGCAGATGACTTACAATCTACATATAATATATGATGCAATGCACTGATATTGATTTTACGTAAGTGCTATAGTGTTCGTGACATAGCAATTACCAAAGGCGTGTGTGTACGCATGAAAAGTGCACGTGCGGCATGAACCAATGGTAATGGTGCAAGTGTCCTAATGAATAACATCGTAATTAAGATTAAGAATATGCTATGACATGGATGATTTGAGACTACGCATATAGATGCAAGAACTACTCATCATTCCTAATTATCGGGCGCCTCGCGCCATTCAGACGATCCCCCCATAGATGTGTAGATCTACTCACCGGGACGTCTCGGCTAATATGATCCGATTTCAGCTCTGCCATTTCCGCGCCACATCCGACGCCTCTGCACCCGATCCTAGAAACGTACACAAAGAAATAAGAGAATAAATATATAAATAGTCGCGGACACAAAAATACAAGTCAACCACGCGCACTAACTAAACGCGCACGCACTTGGTGCACAAAATGCGCTCGCGACAACGCCATAAACCACAACCTGGGTCGCTATACGTGGCAAACCCCAAACAAAAAATCCAATCGCACCAATCATGCGTTCACAACACACTAAATACATTAGGAAATAGGTTGTAAACTATCAAAACCTCAAACTTAATTCAAATCGATTTATTCCAAAAACCTAATAAGCAACCATTAACCGTTTTAATACTAATCTAGATGTTTTAGCAATTCTAACGGCCACGTAGCTCACTTAATAACCTAATTAGGTCACACCAATATTTACTAAAATTTAATCTCACCTCTTTACATTAATTCTAAAAATCTAGTTTGCAAAATTATATAATTTGGACAATTTTAAAGTAACAATTAGCAAATTAGCAATTAACTTAGATTTTCGCATGTCTTAAGATGTGAGACAACACATCACAACCATAATCAAATGATCAAAACCCTAACTTGATCCAAACCCTTTTCTTTACAAACTAATTTCTACAATTAGAACCATATTTAAACTTAATTAATTTAGATTAAAGTAATTATCCAACCAATCAACCATAGGGTTAGGATTTTATACCTCACAATTTTAGATCCCACTTGCAAACTTAGCCTCCAAAATGGTTCTCTTGCTCTTAGATCCATGCTAGATTGGCTAAGGAAAAAATGGGTAAAGGTTTGATTAGGAATTATCGAGGTTTTTGCATTGATTTTTGAGGCATTTCATGAAGAATTTTGAAGTGAAATGAGAAGGAGAAGATGGGGGATGGCTGCTGGAAATTGGCCGAGCCAAATGGGGAATGAAAGTGAGGAAGTGGCCAAGTCAAAGCTCACCATGCCACAATAAAAAAAAAGAAACCATACCTCTTTATCATTCTTTCTCATTTTAATATTTGATTTTCTTCTTTTAGTAAGGAAGTGAAATGGGGAATTGGGGGATTGGGGGCTGCCTAGGCTTGGCCAGGATGGGGTGTCGGTGTGTGTGTGTGTGGGGGGGGGGGATTTCCAAGTAAAGAAAACCCATAACTCAAGTCAACATGCCTATGCTTCTATTCTTTATTATTTCATTTTTAATTTTATTTTCTAATCCATTTTATTCTAGAACCAACTAGAACCTTGGAGATAATTTACAAAGAAAGGATGTGTGGTAAACTTGGTATTAAGTTGTCACGGTTCATTAAAGTATAATTAACCCACTCCAATATATAATTATCACTAATTAAATGTATTAGTGAAAGCTTATAATAATATTTAAAATAATTAATTAAGGAAAATATTTTAGTAAACCAGCAAATTTATAAGTGACTAAATAAATACCAATACTAGCCATTACATATGTAAAATAGTTATAATTAAGTCTATATTGAAAAATAATTATATCTTGGTTTTTACGGAAAACACCATTTATTTTACCGATTATCGGAAAATTCGCCTAAACGATTTTCAAAATGTTACACTTACGGCCTTCACCATTATGTATTAGCGTCACGTGATAACAAGTAAAACATGTACACATCAATGATAAAGACAAACCAGATAGTATACTATCATTTCAAGTAAAATTGTTTTACCTGTATAGGTCCTCCCTTAATTATCATAATCGCATGCATGCAATTACAATAATTGCCTTGAGAGCACTATATCCAACACCAGAGCTGACCCCATGCCAAGAAAAAATAGATTATGTGATAAACAAGTTCAATGTAATTTCTTTTTATATGAATAAATGTAATAGGTAAAGCCCAAAGTTTCAATGAAAGTATAAACGCTATATAAAATTAACCATATGATGAAGTATTGGACAGTTTTTCCTCCCTAAAAATTCTATTTTTTGAGCTGCCTTTTTTATTTATTTCCTTCATGTTTTCTTCTTCTCTTTCTTTGAAGAAAAATTGAAAATAAAAACTTTGATGATTTAAGTGGCTTGTTTATATTTCTTTCGAAAGCATCAAAGGTTTCCTTATCTTTTCTCCTCTACTGTTCATTAAAAGTCTATGAAATAAAGAAGAAGCACATAGGGAATCTCATCTCAAGAAGCCCGTTGCAACAAGATCAAGAAAAGAGAAGCTCGAAAAGGGAGCGGAGCCCCTCCTTTTCTTTTGTTCGAAGATCCACGTTCAAAACTTTGCATATTCAATAAAAATTTGTTCTTTTTAAGACCCAAGTTGGTAATGGAGGAGGGTAACCCCATCAAAGGGAAAGTTTCCGGGCTTTTTCCTTGTGGAAACTCTCAGGAATGCAAACCACGGTTCTTATTTCCCTTTGTAATGAGGATTTCGGTATGTATTTCCACTCTTTGGTGGGTACGGAATTTTCTATATTTCACCGTGTGTACGATAAAATCGATAAATTTGGTGGTCATGCAGCCAAAATTTTGCTGAGATCGGCTCACCTTTGTTAATAAAACTTGGAATAAAATGGATAAAATATTTGAAGGTTAGAAGAAAACCTTTTTTAACCGCTTTGGATATCTTGAATGGACACGTGACTATTTTGGTGACTCCTCTGGATCCCCACTCCTTTTCCGAAAAAATATAAAATAAAAAAATAATTTCAGGGACCCCCCCCCCGAAGCAGGCGGTCCCCGCGGTCATGGAAACCTCCGCCATCCCTGAAGGGAAGGCGGAGACACATGCTTCTGTGGGCCCCCTCCTCATTAGTGGGGGGCACGCCACTATGGAGCCTCCCAAATAAGGAGGCTCCCGCTCCTCATTAGGGGGGGGGGGAGGAGGGAAGGTCCCCACCTGCAGGGACCTCCCCCACGTGAGTGGGAAGTTCGCACTTGGCGGGAGCTTCCTTCCCCATAATAATAATTTTTTGAAAAAAAATCACATAAACATAAAAGTAAATGAAACTAAAATAATTTATATACACATAAGTAAATCAAAACCACACAAACATAGAAATAAAAATAAAAATAAAATGTTCAGAATAAAAGAAAAATAAAATGAACACGTCTTCACATTTATTTTCAAATACAAATATTCCGTATTGAGTTTGCATGATTCGCACGACCCTTTAATTAGAGATTCTCTCTTTTGACAACGAGGGGTAATTAGCGGCAGCTTAGTCCGTGGCTTCCAGAAAATAAGATCCCAGTAATCAATAAACCCCAGCCTTCCCTAGACAGGAGGATATGTACAGCGCCTGACAAGCAAGTGCATTCCTCTCTCAATAGGGTGGTGAAAAATACTATACAAATTCTGGCACGATGTAACGGCTCTGTTTTAATGTAAATTTTTTTTTTTAAAGTTAATGTACTGAATGGAGTATTTGCAATCCTAAATATACTTTAAGTATTTTTTTTTTGGAAAAAAAAACAAAAAAGCACCTGTAGCTCATTGGTAAAGCCTTGCACTGCTGTGACATAGCCCCTGTGTTCGAATCCCATCAGCCACATATTATTTTTAATTATTTATCTCTTAAATTTTTTGGAAGCCCAAAAGTTTACACGTGTAATATACGTAAAAATGAAAAATCACTGAAAACAAACATGTGGAATATGTTATATGAACAGACCCCGACACGTGGCACAAATCCCACACCCTAGCTCAACCAAACGACCGGCGAGATGGGCATAAAGGCCGGCGCCGCCGGGCCCAACCGTCTGGAATGCCTCCATATTTTGAATCCTAGTCGTTTGGCCTACCCCCACTACTACTCTTATGTTTGTTTTTCTTGAAATTAAACATAGAATTAAAAATGTGCATTAATCCATGTTTAAATGCATTTTTAATTTCTTTCTTCAATCCTCAAAATCCTAATTTCTCCTATAAATACCACATCACATCCTTAGCCCTCTCTATCCTGAAATCTATTATCAAAATTCTCAAATTTTTCCAAGTCAAAGAAGTGTACAAGTGGAGTTAGCCTAAGGTCAAGTTCTGGCGACGATTCAAGAAGATTCCGGCGACCCCGAGACTCTACGGAGCTCTCAAATCCTTTCTATACCTCCCCTCTCTCATTCCAACTCGTAAGTCCCCTCTACTCTCTTCTTACAACCTCTCAAAACATCTTCTTTTCAATGATGTCGGTAAGTGGAGTTATACCTACATTCATTTCTAAAACTTCTTAAACTAACAATTTTCTTAAGAACAAGTGATCTAAATCATTGTACTTTGTTTGTTAAAAATTAAACAATAATTAGAAGCAAGTTTCAATTCAAAACTCCATATAAACCACTTTTATTGCACTTTTACGTTTAAATACCACAAACTTTACATATGACATCTTTTATCATATTTTCTTGTACTGCCTTTAGGAAAATCTCACGAGATAATGACCTATTTCTCACAACACACATCTTGACATAGCACGATTTCCTTTTAACAATATCTTTGGGACAAATACGACTTTATATTAAAATACCATAAACTATTAAACCGTATTCTTTAAATTTGTATTATTTACATTCCTTGCAATTAAGCTTCTACAACCCATTTTGGGGAACCCAATTAGGATGGTGCGAGTTATCGCACATCCTTGGGACTAGTAGAGCGAGATACAGACCTCCTCAAGGAACATCCGATTTCGATGGAATTTTTAATGAATTTTTTTAAAGAATAACGTGATTTTCTATTAATAAATAAATTTTATTTTTAATAATTATATATAAATATTATGAAATCATCTATTTGAAATATATAATAAATTCCACGTTCTTTCCAAACAAAAGAAAAGAATCATAAGTTTCATGAAAATACCATCAAGAATCCAAACAAATCAAATTTACACAAGAATGTCATATATTATTCAAGCTAGGTATTTATTCTCTAGAATAACTCACTTTTAAAATTTATATCCATGAGAACCATAAATACGATAAATAAATACTTGATGATTATTTTGAAATTATACTAAAACTATTTTTCATAAAACCCTCATAAGTTATATTAATTTACACTAAGCACCCTAGTAAATATAGGTTTAAGCGGGACCAATTCTCTTGAGCCTCAAGGAGCTAGAGAAAATGAGTGCTTGCCTATTTAAGGTAGAAAACTAAAATGGGGTTATCAATGGTAATTGGTTTGGAAAAAGTCATAAATCCTGCCGTCCATGTGCAGCAGTTACCGATAACTCCAAAATTTAGAATTCAATTCTATTTAAGTGCCTGACTCAGAAAAATTCTCAGTCTAATCTGAATGCAATTCAAACCTACATACAATTCAAATATAACTCCAATACAACATGAATCCATATATACTAGAACTTGAACATGAATACTAGAATACTATCAAATATCAACATGACTTGATTGGACCGGACCGATCAATGGATATATATTTACTTGACTACATGAATATCCGTTTATACCCTTATTCATTTACATGAACAATTTATACCATAGTTTCGGCAAGTCTAATACAAAAAATCATTACAATCAATACAATATGCATTATGGGGTTTTTAAGGGGTAGACTGGTACGGAATGTGTTAAAAATGGCACGATGATTGTCACTATAATACACCTAACCTGAACATCCGTTGCCGTTGTCCCGTGGGTTTTGACGGGGCCTTGTACTCTATATACCTTTGTTCACGAAGCAAGTTGGACTCCTCTCGTATACACTGGAACATTTTGTACCAAGCTACCAATAACTACGTTAACATAGCAAACATAACCATATATATTTTACCAGTTCTATTCTCTGTCTATTCTTCTTTATCTTTTGGGACTTACCGAGCGATTGTTCGCTGACGACATTCTTTTTCTCTTTTTTCTTTGGAATGTTGTCAGGAGGACCGACTCTCTGGAGATCGAGCCCAGCCAGGACGATTTGGAGTCTGTTCATTGAGGACCTAGAGCTCTAGTTCACTTGTATATACTTTTACTTTCAGTTCATGCTATTGTTTAGGCATTGCTTTCCAGTATTGTATTTACTTTCCAGTGTATTGTGAAGAATGTTTAATCAATTAAAAGTTGATGTTGATAATATATTTTGTCATTTCTTGTGTAAATTTATTATATTGCTTATTTACGCTTAGCGTGTTTACTTCTGAGTAAATACATCGCGTCCCTGCCACGTCTTCTTACCCGTACTCTGGGAAGCGGGGCGTGACAGGTTTTGTTGACGGCCCATGCAGGTTAGTTCTGCATGAAGTCATACCATGCACGGTAAATTCTGCATGGAAATCTAAGCAATATATCACAAGAATTATAAGAATCAGCAACTAAACGTTCTTTTCATTTCATATTCTTTGAATCTATCCTAACTCTATTTTTCTTTCAAGGTTATGGATTCCCCGAACAACACATGCACCAACATGAACGGCAACACCACACCACCAACTCATCCACTTACACCTACTGTAGCATCTCCTATTAACGAGCAGACGGTATTGCTCGAGGCGATCAAGAGCCTCTTAGAGGGACAACAGCAACAGACTGCTATCCTAATGAACCGCTCTGAAGCTGAGGCACTTGGAGTGAAACAATTCCGGGCATTGCACCTTAAACAATTCTCTGGGAAAGAGAGCCCTTTGGAAGCAGTGGAATGGGCTCAGTTGATCGAAGACGATCTGGCAGCAGCATAAGTGCCAGAGATCGCTTGGGTAAGGGTTGCAAAGCTGCAACTAACGGATAATTCCAGGGTATGGTGGAAGGCGAAAGAAAGCCGCCTTGCCCAGCCGATTGAATAGAGGATTTTTCGCGAGATTTTCGACGCGAAATATTTTCCCAAGACTGCCCGTTTTAATATGGAGCAGCAATTTATCCACTTGCAACAAGGCTCTATGTGGAGCAAATCTGTGGATGAGTATGATGCTGAGTTCACCATCTTGAGCAGGTAAGATATGTCTTAAATATTTGAATTTCTAATATCACATACTACACGGATAACATAAGACCATAACAGGTTTGCGGCCCATCTCATACTGACTGCTGAGATCAGGACCAGACGATTTCAGTAAGGGTTGGACCCTGAGATCCAAGCCGCATTAGCTACAGGGGATTTCCCAACCTATGTTTTGGCTTTGAAGGCTGCCTGTCGATATGAGGCAGTGGTGAAGAAGAAGGGCAGACCTCAATTTGCCGGTGTGAAGTTCCCTGCTACTCAGATAGCAGGATGAGCTTCTTCCAGGCCACCATTTGTACCCAGGAGACCGGGAGTATCTTTTAACCGGCCCAGTCCAGATTTCTGCTTCTATTGCAAAAGAAATGGACACCTGGTGAAAGATTGCATGCGTGCAAATCGTCTATGCTTAGTCCGTGGCTCATCTACACACGATATTGGATCTTTTCCTTATAGATTCAATCCAAACCTTGCATCCAGACTAGCAATTACCTATCCGCAGCGGCCAGCTATTTAGGCATATGCTCCTCGACTTGCTCTCCTAGCTCCACCTCCTCATGGACCTACTACACCTCCTCCTCGTAAGTTCCATCATCCACAAAGGAACCTACCTTAAGGACAGAGGAACGAACAGAGGAATGCTCCCCAAGAAAAGATGAATGTTCCTAGGTGACAGGCTTTCATAATGACTGTGGAAGAAGCTGAAGCCACTGGCCAAGTCATCACTGGTAACTCCCTTTCTTTCAAACTTTCTTTCAATCTTTATACATATTAAAGTACCTTTTCCTATACCTAAACAAATTCCACACAACTTAGGTACAATCTTAGTAGCCTCACTTCCTGCACTAGCACTCTTTGATACTGGAGTATCACATTGCTTTATGTCGTAACGGTTCGTACGAACTCATGCGATTCTAATTAAACCGCTCGTATCCAGCTGGAATGTCAGTTCAGGAAATGGCATTCTAAAAGAAACTTTGGGATACGACCTGTGTCCAGTGGTCGTCTACAGCAGAGAATTTTATACTGACTTCAAGGTGATGGACATACCAAACTTCGATGTAGTCTTGGGTATGGATTGGCTAGGAACTTCTTACGCTACCATCGACTGTCGTCAAAGGAGGGTAGTGTTCAAGATTCCAGACCATCCGGTCTTTTATTTTTAGAGTGGAGACCGTACACTAGAGCCTAGCACATACAAAGCTAAACCAGAGAAAGCCGTGGTTGCAACACTACAAGCAGAGGAAGAATCGAAGCCAGAGGTAGTTTGAGAGTTCGACGATGTATTTCCTAAAGACATATCAGGTTTGCCTCCCGATCGAGCTCTTGAATTCAGTATTGACTTAGTACCTGGTGCACAACTGGTAATCAAAGCACCGTATCGGTTAAGTCCAGAAGGATTGAAGGAGATCCGTACTCAGCTGGACAAACTTCTGCAGAAAGGATGGAATAGTCCCAGTACTTCAAGTTGGGGATCTCCAATTTTTCTTGTGAAGAAAAATGAAGGTTCATAGAGAATGTGCATTGACTACCGAGGTTTGAACGAAGTCACGATAAAGAACAAGTATCCACTACCGCGAATCGATGATCTATTCGATCAGCCAAGTGGGTCTTGCATTTTCTCAAAATAAGATCTTCGTTCGAATTATCATCAGGTGAAGGTCAAAGAGTCTGATATTTCGGAGATGGAATTCAAGACTCGCTATGGTCATTATGAGTTTCTTGTGATGCCATTTGGAGTGACCAATGCACCAGCCATATTCATGAATCTGATGAACCAAGTTTTCCGAGAGTACCTAGACAGGTTCGTTGTCATATTCATCGACGACATCCTGGTATATTCTAAGAGTCTCAAAGAACATGCTGACATTTGAGGATTGTCCTGGATACTTTGCGACAACATCAACTCTATGCCTAGTACAGCAAGTGCGGGTTTTGGCTAAATCAAGTCGGATTTCTCGGACATATCGTTTCAAGTGAAAGAATCTCTGTGGATCCAGCTAAAGTATCAGTAGTAAGCGAATGGCCGACACCAAAGACAGTGAAGGACATTCGAAGTTTCTTAGGATTAGCGGGATACTATCGAAGATTTATAGAAGGCTTTTCGAAAATTGCAACACCCCCGATCAGGCTCACACGTAAAAATGAAGCATTCGTGTGGTCAGAAGCATGTGAACAAGCTTTTGTAGAACTCAATTCAAGATTGACATCATCGCCTATTCTCATAATACCGGACCAATTAGGAGGTTTTGTTATGCATTGCGATGCATCCGGTGAAGGATTAGGATGTGTTCTACACCTGCATGGAAAAGTTGTAGCTTATGCTTCAAGACAGTTGAAGATTCATGAGCGCAATTATCCAACGCATGACTTAGAGTTGGCAGCTGTTATATTTGCACTGAAGACTTGGCGTCAATATCTTCTTGGAGAACGGATAGATATATACACAGACCACAAAAGTATGAAATATGTGTTTACACAGAAAGAGATGAATATGCGGCAGAGAAGATGGCTAAAACTTATAGCGGACTTCGACATCAACCTACAATATCATCCAGGGAAGGTGAATGTAGTTTCTGAAGCATTTAGTCGCCCACCACTATCAATGAATCTCACCTCACAGTGGAAGCTTCAGCAAGATTTACACAAGATGGAGATTGAAGTGGTTATGCCAGGTAATACTTCAGAGTTGAAGAATTTACAAGTTCAATCTACTATTGTCAATTAGATCAAAACAGCTCAAGTAAGCGATGCCAAGTTGCAAAAGATCAGAGAACAAGTAGAAAATGGACTTAGAACAGACTTCATCATCCATGAAGACGGATCTTTGAGATACGAAAGCAGATTGCGTGTACCACAAGGTCCTGTTTGGGAAAAGTTGATGAAAGAAGCTCACAACTCTCCATACTCAGTATACCCTGGTGGTACAAAGATATACAAAGATCTATGTCAACATTACTTGTGGCATGGAATGAAACGTGAAGTATCCAGAAGCGTAGACAAATGCTTGGTGTGTCAGCAAGTAAAAGCTGAACATCATAGGACTGCTGGTTTACTTCAACCGTTACCTATCCCAGAATGGAAGTGGCAACACATCGCCATGGTCTTCATGACTGTACTTCCTTGCAGCACGAAAGGTAACGATGCAGTATAGGTTATTGTGGATCGACTCATAAAGTCGGCTCACTTCATCCCATTTCGAGTTGGCCAATCTACCGAGCACTAGTAAAGAAGTATATGGAAGTAAGACTGAATCTAAGTAAGATTTAACTCTTCATAGTGTACTATTTCTAATACCCATGAACTCATGCAGGAGATCATGAGATTACATGGAGTACCGGTTTGCATTGTCTTCGATCGTGACACCAGATTCCGATCGCAATTTTGGCAGAGTCTGCAAGCTAGCTTGGGAATGAGTCTGAACTTCAGCACAGCTTATCATCCACAAACAGATGGTCAGTCTGAGCGAATGATTCAGATCCTTGAAGATATGCTAAGAGCGTGTATGTTAGACTTCGGAGGATCATGGGAAGATCACCTACATCTTGTGGAGTTTTCATACAACAACAGCTACCAGGCGAGTATTAGTATGGCACCGTTTGTAGCTCTTTATAGAAGGAAGTATTGTTTACTATTAAGTTGGGACGACATCGGTGATAGGGAACTCCTTGGACCAGAGATGATCATAGCAACTGTGGATGTAGTTCGCATGATTAGGAAAAGAATGCGCACAGTCTAAGGCAAACAGAAGCACTGGGCTAATGCAAAGTGCCGACACTTAGAGTTCCAACCGGGAGATCATGTATTCTTAAAGATCTCTCCAAACCGTGGAGTGATTCTCTTTGGAAAGAGGGGTAAGCTCAGTCCAGGATTTATTGGACCGTTTGATATACTCGAACGAGTTGGAGAAGTGGCATATCGTTTGACACTTCACCCTCATTGGATGGAGTGCACAATGTATTCCACATATCGTAGCTTCGAAGATATGTGAGCGACCCCAGCCATATCCTTGATTACTCCGAGCTCACTGTACATACAAACTTATCTTGTGAGCAGCAACCCGTTGAAATCCTGGACAGAAAAGTAAAGTCACTTAGAAACAAGGAAGTAAACTTGGTCTGAGTGATGTGGAGAAAAGATTCACTAGGAGAATCAACATGGGAACGTGAGGAAGACATGCGTGCAAGATACCCTTATCTGTTTGTAAATTAGTCCTTAGATATTTGTAAATTTCGAGGACGAAATTTTTATAAGGAGGGTAGAATGTAACGACTCTGTTTTAATGTACAAATTTTTTTAAAGTTAATGTACTGAATGGAGTATTTGCAAGCCTGAGTATACTTTAAGTATTATTTTGTTTGAAAAACAACAAGAAAGCACTTGTAGCTCGTTGGTAAAGACTTGCACTGCTATGACATAGCCCCTGTGTTTAAATCCCATCAGCCACATATTATTTTTAATGATTTTTCTTTTAAACTTTTTGGAAGCCTAAAAGTTTACACGTGTAATACACGTAAAAATGAAAAATCACTGAAAACAAACATGTGGAATATGTTATATGAACAGACCCCGACACGTGGCACAAATCCCACACCCCACTACAACCAAACGACCGGCGAGATAGGCACGTGTCGGGGTTGAAGTCCACGCGACTCTACTAGGCTCATCTTCGAGTTAAACGAATCTCTTTCGTGATCTTCGCGCCAAAGACAATCCACCCGAAGTTCCTCTAGCCCAAACTAACTTTACACTAAATATTTTAGTGTAGCAAACACACCATACCAAATTGCTAGTTTGGTGTGGGATCGTGAAGTAGGGGATGTTAAAAACTCACAAGACTGTGTTCAAGTTTCATGATTCACATCTCATGTAAGGTTTGAAACTTGAACCATGGCAATTGAGGAAGAAGATGAAGCTAAAGAGCAACCATGAGAGCAACACAAGAAAAAAAATGGCTAAGTGTTGAAAATGAAACTAGAATGAATAGAAACTCTTGACCCCTACTCATTCAAGCATGGAATTTTGCAATATAAAATTGCAACCATGGTTGAATATTGAGTCAAGATGAATAAACTATGAATAAAGCCCATACTTGCAACCATGATCTCATTTTCCACCTCTTTTTCTATTTTTCTCAAAAATAGAAATCATGCCATACTTCATTATATATATATATATATCATATATGTTAATATATATATATATATATATATATATTATGAAGAATAATTAGTGAACTAATGATATTAGTTAAGATATAATTATATCACATATAATGTATATCACATTATTAAATCAACACTTGATTTAATAATCCGGTTATATCACATATGACCGACTAATACCATATATCTATATATCACATTATCAAATCAACACTTGATTCGACAATCTGGTTATATTACATATAACCGAACCAATAACAGATAACTGCCAGATTACAATACGGTATCACATACACACATATCATATAATCGGGCCTACACACATATCGTATATGTGTCCTTCGTTTCGATTGAACTAGGAAACTTCTGTATGGGACTTTAAAGACCCGCCAATACGCCAGCAGTAGGTGATGATCACATCAATCACCTACAAGCCGTCAGTGGTGCTAGCTGGACGTAACGGCTACCTGGGTATTGAGCGATATGAAGATCAACAAGTAAGCTCATCCATACTCTCCATGAAGCCTATCAGTAACACTACCGTACAGTCCGGTCTCTTCGTCTGATATGTCGCATATCATGTCTAGGGGTGGTAAACACCAGGCCCCAGTAATGTGATAAGTCATGCCGATGTCTGGCCTATAACGGTTTAAGAAACTACTGATAACTCTTATCAGTAAATCTCAGCAGTAGCCTTGTCTAGGGACTTCTAGTTATAGCCAATCGAGCATAGCGCAACATCAACCCCCAATACCGGGAAAGACGAAACCCCTCCTATCACTCTTTACCTCCATGTGACTCGGGACTGTACCCAAAATCCACCTGTTTGCATGACTCCTTTGAGCCGTGGTAGGGAGGAAATCAAAGCACAGTAGGAGACACACAAGACTCTATGAAGATCTCGGGTCTACAGACTAACCTGTACCAGTGTCACCAGAGCACTGCTATCTCACGATAGGTATACTACCACATAGGATTCCTCGGCGAATCCTATTCAGTGTACCCATTCTCCAATGAGCACATGTGTATAATGTTTGATGTCACACACCAATGGTTGTGGGATCAACCATCGCCCTCTAAGGAAGAAGAAACATACACACTAGTCTACTCTGAAATATCTATGCCATGGTCTCAATATTCCCACTAATAGGAACTGATTAAAGGATGTACTTGTAGACCACCGTGGTCCCACTAGTATGATCTCATCATAATCCTGATAGTCAAGTACATATCCTAAGGGTTTTATCAACATGTGAGGGCAAGACAGTAAAGAATACCAGTCAACATGTTAAGATAAAGAGTAACCGGATAGCATACTATCATGTCGAGTAAGAAAGTCATATATATATATGTCCAAGCATCCACTATAATATACATCAGATGTACAATAATGGCCTCTAGGGCATACGTATTCCTATCAATCTCCCACTTGCACTAAGGCCAGTTGTTGTAGTATCTCATACCCAACGTCCCAAAAGAGTCTCGAATAACATATGGGGGATGGCATCAGTGAGTGGATCCGCTGTGTTATCCTCTGTGTCAACTCTCCTAACCTCAATCTCCCTGATCAGGTGATACTGTCTAAGAATATGTCTGGATCGCTGACGGGACCGGGGTTCCTAGGCCAAAACCACAGCTCCATTGTCATCACAATACACAGGTATTGGATGCCCAATGGTAGGAACCTAGTTCATCCCATGAACTCTATTCATCCAGACAACCACTTTGGCAGCATCGCTGGTAGCGATGTAATTAGCCTCTATCAACGAGTCTTCTATGGTATATAGCTTAGAATCGTTCCAACATACCGTCCCTCCACTGAGGGAGGGTGAAGACAAAACCCGAGACTGACTTTCAGTCATCCTTATCACTCTAGAAGCTCGAATCGGTAAAGGACTCCATCTGGAGTTCACCGTTACCATACACCAAGAATATCTCTTTAGTCCTTCTCAAGCACATAAGAATGTTCTTCAGCTGTCTAGTGGTTTTCCCAATGATCTTTTTGATACTTATTCACTACACCTAGTGAGTAAGTTACATCTGGTCTGGTACATAACATCGCATACATGATTGACCCTTCTGCCAAAGCATAGGGTATCTCTTGTATGCGAGCCCTCTCCAAATCAGTCTCGAGAGACATCTCTTTGGAGAGAGTGATTCCTGAACAAGCGGGAACATTACAACACTTAGAATCATCCATACTAAACCCCTTTAGCATGGTGTCTATGTACCTGGATTGGGACAATCCCAAATTCATTTAGATCTATCTCTATAGATCTATATCCCCAGATAGGAGACATCGGTTAGATCTTTCATAGAGAACCTGTGTGATAAGGGGTGCTTGACTGAGTGTAGCATAGGAACACCCTTTCCTATCAAGAGTATGTCATCCGCATACAATACGAGGAAGACAACCATACTCTCTACAACCTTCTTATTTAAACATGGTTCATCTACCTTTTGTTGAAGTCAAACTCTTTGACAGCTTCATTAAAACAGATGTTCCATCTCCGCGATGCCTGCTTTAACCCGTATATGGATTTAAGAAGCTTGCACATGCTTCTGCTGCTCCCACTGTCTACGAAGCCCTCTGACAGTGTCATATACACGCTTTCTTCTAAATCACCATTTAGAAAAGCGGTTTTGACATGTAGTCTGCCAGATTTCATAGTCATGGTATGCAGCAATGACAAATAAGATCCTGATGGACTTAAGCATAGCTTTGAAAGTCTCAACTTTTCCATCTACACTAAATTATCTTTCTCAAAGATCCTCTTTCTCCCGATGGGTTTTACACTTTCAGGAGCAACATCCAAAGTCAATACTTTGTTGGTGTACATGGATTCCATCTCAGATCATATAGCATCCAGCCATTTCACATAGTCTCCACTTGTGATGGCGTGCTCGAAAACTAGTTGGGTCTTCATCTCCATGATGCAATCCTCGCTCCCAACGTCTATAAGAAAACCGTAGTATCTCTCAGGTGAATGAGGAACCCAACTAGATCTGCAGAGTGGCTGCGGTTTGTCGGGGACTATTGAATCCTCCGATTCCACCAAATCGTCAGTTATAGTTTGTGTTTGCTGGAACTACTTCTAGTTCTACCTTATGCCCACTAATTTCTTCGACAAGAAATTCCTTTTCTAAAAAGGTGGCATGTCGAGAAACAAAACATCTTTTGTTCCTCGGTATGGTAGAAGATATACCCTCGCGAATGGTTGGGATATCCGACAAACTTGCACAGAACTGACCTTGCCTCGAGCTTGTCCGGATTTTGCTTTTCAACATAGGCCGGACAACCCCATATCTTAACTCGTTTACGAGATGGTCTTTTCCCATTTCATATCTCATATGGAGTGGTAGGCAATGGATTTGATCGGAACTCTATTCAATAGGTATGCATCTTCTCAAGTGCATTTCTCTGAAAGGAAATAGGCAACTCAGCAGTACTCATCATAGAGCGCACCATATCTCACAGGGTGCGATTCCTCCATCCTGATATACCGCTGTGCTATGGTGTATATGGAGGAGTAAACTGAGAGAGAATCTCATTCTCTTTTGAATAGTCTCGGAATTCAGTGCTCCATTATTCTTCTCCCCGATCATATCAAAGTATTTGAATACCTTTACCCATCTGGTTTTCATCTTCGTACTTATATTCCTTGAAATTCTCAAAAAATTTATATTTGTGTTTCAACAAGAACACATGTCCGTATATTGAGAGAACATCGATGAATGTAATAAAGTATGTGGAACCATCCCTAGCATGTGTAGACATAGGACCGCATACATCACCATGTATCTGTCCAAGAGTTCAGTAGCTCTTTCTCCGTTTCCAGTAAACGGAGATTTGGTCACCTTGGTCTTTGAGACATGACTGGCAAGTTTCATAAGATGTTAATTCGAACGGATTCAAATATGCATCCTTATGGAACTTTAGCTAGTCTTGTTTCATCGATATGACATAGTCTACAATACCATAAGAAAACTTCGTTCATTTCTGAACTGTTCCTCTTGTGTGTGTTTTGTACGTTAGAACTGTGTTTTGATTCAGAACGTGTACACTGTTATACAATGTACCTTACCTAATCAACATTTGATTTAGGAAAATATTCACAATATTATTAGTACGAAATAACAGTCGCTAAGAATCAATGTATTACCTGTTGGTAACACCAGGTGATATTTGCCAACTGCTTTGGCTGTAACAATTGCACCATCTCTACTACTTAGAGACATATCACCCTATCCCAGTTCTCTACCTTAATACCCCATGTAACAAATTACATGTGTGGGATCTTGATCCGGTATTCCATACCCAGGACGTAGAGTAAACCGAGAAATAGTTCTTGGTAACGAACACACCCGAAGACAATGCATCAACATGCTTTTTCTTCGTTTGGGTTGCGTGGGAATCTGAATATTCCCCTATTCCTTGCTCAGACTTATGAAAATCATAAGGTAGAGCGGAACCTAGCCCAGTATAATAAGTATGTTCGGTCAATACATCCATATTATTCTTGATTAAGGCATTTCATTGGTCATTACCAGGAGAGAGAGAAGAATAATCACTTTGCGTGCGTTCTTTACAAGATTAGATTGGTTATTATCTTATCTAATCACGATGGCTCCCACTGCTTTTATCAAATCTTCCTTTAAACCCTAAAAGGTAAGATTAGCCGGGATTAATTACACCCTACAAGTCACTAATCGTTCGGTCAGTCCAGTGTTGGTACTTTGAGGGAGGATCCCCGTGCTTTCGCACGAACCTAATTAAAATAAACCTCGTTTTCCCAGAGGAATAACCCCATTGACATCTTTCTAGAGACCTACTTGATTGGCTAATTGTAAAGTGCAAAATTCTCCCAGGAGTAATTCTTACTCGCAGTGGGTATCAGGATCCAACTATCATATAGAAGGTATGCAATCTCATTGCAAATTTCAACACTTGAAATTCCCGAAAATGTTTTTACCCCTAGCCACTTATGACCTTGACAAGGTCAAGAAACCATAAGCGCTAGTCAAGTTCTACTCGTCATTTCTTGATTGAATTAAACCTACCCGCACGACCCTTTACAAGGTCAACAAGGCCACACGACTACCATAACCTAATCGCATCTCATGCTGGCAGATAAGCACTAATCAGCTACCGCACACTACGCCTTGACAAGGTCAACAAATGCAGCATGAATACTAAATAGTACTTATCTGAAATGACGGAGGGTTACACAAGTTTTTAAGAAAACCATGAGCGTAATGAACTTGATATCGTTGTAGAATCTAGTGATTTTGAAAAGGAGTGTTTTTGAGGATTTTGCTAGTTTCTCTAAAGAGGTCACTCCCGATGAAGGGATCTTGACTCTTTCCTCATCGAATGAGGTGCTGGATATTCATGAATACATCTATGCAAAGCAGGAACTAGAGAAGCAATCAAAAAACAAAACCGAGTGGGTTGTAGCATTTGCTAGTTTCACTAAAGAGTTCACTCCCGGTGAAGGGATCTCGGCTCTTTCCTCATCGAATGAGGTGCTGGATATTCATCAAGGAATACCACTATGCAAAGCAAAAACTAGATCCACCCTTTTTGAAAATTTGATTCTACAACATCTTTTGGTTTCTTTTTGTTCATTAATCACATTAATGAAGTCCCATCAATTAATGTTTGTTAAACATTATAGAAAAATGAAACGAAAATATAACGTACGCTTTTGCCATCCGCATTCGCCATGGGGCCCCGTCATATACCGTTAGGTTGCTTAATTACCGACAGAGCAGGGGTTGGACTAGCACGGATGTAAAACATAAGCAACGTTTATTATATATCATATATATAATATTATATTCGTCTCACATAGTTATATCATCAACATCACAGAATCAAGCAGCAGAAGCAACATATGAAATATTGGATATACTAGGATGTCCTTGTTTTAAATTTAGCCAATAATGTAAAACACGGATTCCACAGTCATGATGAATAGCCAAATCCACATCCCTAGACCCCTACGAGAGTGGCAAGTAACCCTGCCAATTCTAGAGTTAGGAGACCCGGTCTCAACTACTTGAGATGGTCTCCCACTGGACTCTAGAACCCGGTTACTTGTGCTTCCCGCCTTGGGCCTATCCTAATACGGAAAAGTAAATAATATACTACAGTGGTGACATCATCCTAAACCTGGAAGTGCCCCAATAAAAGAATATTACATACAGATTTTACATGAATGAAAATAAAAACCCTCATCTCACATAAAACCCCTCGGCTATTCTTTCACGACGATCCAATAAATCATATCAACAACAACACATGATATCACATATCATCAACGTAAGCAAATATGCGTATCCCTAAAACTTGTTGACATATAGTAACGAGATCGGGATACCCCACAGTTTACACTTATGGTCGCAGAAAAGAAAACAGAAAACTACAATAATTAGAATCTGTAATATCCTTAGACATCATAAACCCGGAATATCTCATATTCCGGATTTCATGCCTAACTTATAAAACTTACATTTTAGTCTCAAATTGGAAACTCTTTTCAATTGGTTGTCGGATAATTCAACAAGATTCCCGGATTAGTGATCATGTACAATACGCAATTGCGACGGAATTTTGATCCGAATCAAAACTTCGTGGTAATCGATCAATTTAGACTAAACGGTTAGCTTTACAACATAATAACTAGTTTTCATAAAACTAATCAATACGGATTCTAATAATTGTATCACCCACATCACAAAACTTGTAAAGAAACCGCGACATTAGAATTCCGCACACAATTAGCAAACTAAACCAATTTTCCAACACTTGAAAAATCTAGTGAGCTAATGTTCCAAAACCGATCGTTTAGAGCTAATCCGGGAGTCGAAACGAACTCGAAACCCGTCTGAATCTTCACGGGGGCGAAGACCCAAGATAAACTATCGAATAGGAGGTCTAGAGGGGGTACCCTACCCCCGAGTCCACCACGAGGTGGCCAGGGGGTAAGGCAGACCCGAAACTGCCTATAGTAGGGTAGTTTTGGGTCCCCACCGCTAAGACCACCTTGTGGTGGTCTTGGGGAGTGGTCCCAGTGTAAGTGTACGGCAGTGCCCCGGCCGTCAGAACGAGGCCAAAATGCGGAAACAAAAACTTTTCTTTAAACTAGAAACCGGCCCTACCGCGGACTGTAAAACCCGGATCGGGCCATTAACCTAATGCTAGCTAACTTTAGAAAGGGTAGAAAGCTATACCGAGCGATCCATGTCCTTCGGTCTTCGGCCTCCATCCCGATCTCCTCGCGGAATCTCCTGTCTTCATCTCCTCGTCGGAAAGGGCACCACATCGCCGGGTTCTTTTACGGGCTCCCACCTCTGGACCGAGGCAACTCGAGCATGAAGTTGGCGAGCCGACGTGTCCAAGAATGCTGTAGACTCTGTGTAGAATGTTATGCCTCAAGGGGTTGTATTAAGTTGCCATTTGGAAGTGGAGAAGGAGATGCAAGCTTTTTTTATGAACTATGGGATTTTGTGCAAAGCAAAAAGGATCAAAATCTCACTCCAAATTTTTTGGACAGCCCCCACCAAGAATGGCCGGCCATGACAAATGAAAGGGGAGAGAGGGAGTGGATTAATAATGCAAGGAAAGAGAATGATTATAATCATCAAGAAAGTCACACCTGTAGGGTTCCGAGGCACACACATGAGGTCCCACAACAAATCAAACATGCCAAAATCAAAATTTTTCTATGTGCCAAAGAACCCTAATGCAAGATCGTAACTAGAGGTAAGGCGAAACATGCAAGTTAACAACTTAACTAGAAAGTGAAAGTGACTACAACCTTTGTAGATCTGGTCCTCCACCTTTTTAGCTCCGTGATGACGTCTCTCCACTGCGATCATCAGATCCCGGACTCTCGCGATGGTTTCGTCGGAGAAATGATCGGGCTAGGTCGTCGACTTCGATGCCGAAGATGATCTACGTCGAGGCAACTCAAGATCAAGCTCCATCTTCACTTGGTCATAGAACTTGTGAAGATAACACACTCTACTACATGGCAAGTGGTAGAGGATGAAGAAATAGGAAGTGGGTTCACTTTGGATTTGGATTTCTCACTCTTTTGATCATTGCACCATTGAGGTAGCAAAGTTTCTTCTTCTTGAAGAAGAAGAAGAAGAAGAAGAAAAAGAATATGATGAGAATGATAAAATCAATTGATTAATAATAAAAAATCAAGTGATCTTATCATATAGAAACCATGGGTTAGTGTAACTAGTGTAGAGACTAAACTAGGGTTTAGGTGAATGGTTAGGGTTAAGGAAAAAACAAAATGGTAGATAAAGCTAAGAAGCTTCATGAAGTTTAAGCAAGAAACAAAGTTAGCCACCATTTCATTTTTGCCAAAAGGAATAAAGAAAATAAATAAAATGAATAAATGAATAATTTAAAACCCTAACCATTAACCTAAACATGATGTATAGCATACACTCACCCAAGTTTGCATGTATCATCAAACATGATACAAACTAGTGCACAAAACTATATCATATATACAATGTGCACAAACAAGTGAGAAAAATAATCTTAAGTGAACCGATACTAGTTAATGTAAAGTAATATATCAAATATATAATTATACATTAAATCATTAAATCAATACCTGATTTAACGATCCGGTCATATCGCATATGACCGACTAATATCCAATGTATCGACTTATCGAATCAATCCTCGATTCGATAACTAGGTTATATCGCATACAACCAATCGATACATTTATCGCGAGAATAGAATACAATATCACATACACGCATTATTCTCGGTCCCGCACATATCTCATATGCGCTCCTATTTCGTTTCGCTTGAGCCAGGAAACCTCTATGTAGGACTCTAAAGACTCGTCAATATACCGGCAGCAGGTGATGATCATATCAAACACCCACAAGTCGCAAGCGATCTGCTAAACGTAACGGCCACCCGGGTATTGAGCGATCAGAAGATCAACGAGCAAGCCCGCTCACACTCCTATGAATCCAACCAGCAACACTTACCGTACAGTCCGGTCTGTTCGTCTGATATATCGCATATCTCGCCTAGGGGTAGTAAACGTCAGACCCCAGTAGCTTGATAAGTCATGCCGATGTAAGGTCCATAACAAGCACGAAACTACTGATAACACTTACCAGTAAATCAGTGCAACCCTGGCCAGGGATTTCCAGTTATGGCCAATCGAGCATAGCACAACATTAACCCCCAATACCGGGAGAGACGAATCCCCCTATCGCTCATTGCCTCCATGTGAATCGGGAATGTCCCAAAAACCACCTATTTGCACGACTCAGTAGAGCCATGGTAGGGTGGAAATCAAAGCACTGTGGGAGACACACAAGACTCTATGACGATCTCGGGTCAACAGACTAAGCTGTACCAGTGTCACCAGAGAACTGCCATCTGACGTGAGGTATAATACCATCTGGGAGTTCTCGGAGAGTCCGTTCAGTATACCCAGTCACCACTGAGCACCCGTATACTATTTCTGATGTCAAACACCAATGGATATGGGATCATCCATCGCCCATCACATGGGTCGAGAGGATATACGCTAGTCTACTCTGGAATATCGATGCCCCGTCTCGATATTCCCACGACTAGGAACATTGAAGGATGTACTCATGGACTACCCAGGCCCCACTAGTATGAACTACATCATAGTCCTGGAAGTCGAGCACACATCCTAAGGGCTTTATCAACATGTAATAGAGAGACTGCAAGTATACATGTTAAGATAAAGAGCAACTAGATAGCGTACTATCATGTCGAGCAAGAAAGTCATACCTATATATGTCCCAGCATCCACTACAATATACATCCTATGTAAAGTAATGGCCTCTAGGGCATACATATAACTAACAATCTCTCACTTGCACTAGGGCCATCTGTAGCAGTGGTTGCAGTATCTAATACTCAACCATCCTATAAAAAGTCTCTCTCTGGGAAAAAGCCTTTGTGAGTGGATCCGCCGTGTTGTCCTCTGAGTCTACTCTCCTAACCTCGATCACCCTGGAGATTAACTATCTCCATGATCAGGTGATGCTGCCTCAGAATATGTCTGGGTCACTGATGGGATCGGGGTTCCTGGGCCAAAGCCATACTTCCATTGTCACACAATGGTAGGAACCTAGTTCATCTTATGAACCAATATACACCCAAACTGCCTCTTTGGTAGTATCTTTGATAGCGATGTTACCAGCCTTTATCGTCTAGTCTGCCACGGTATCTCGCTTGGAACTCTTCCAACATACCGTCCCTCCACAAAGGGTAAAGACAATGCCTGTGACTGACATTCAGTCGTCCTTATCACCCTGGAACCTTTCCAGTGATTCTTCCCAGGATCAACTGATACCATCTCACTAAACCTAGTGAGAAGCCTAACATCCATTTAGATCTATCTCATAGATCCAAATCCAAGGATTTAGGAGGTATCACCTTTATCCTATTTGGAGAATCTTTGTGATAAGAGGAGATTGACCGAGCGTAGCATAGGAAACTGTTTTCCTATTTCGAGTATGTTATCCACGTACTCTACGAGTATCACCACCTTTACTCTCTACTACCTTTTTGTATATACAAGGTTCATCTACCATTTTGATGAAGTCAAACTCTTTGACTATCACATCAAAATAGACGTTCCAACTCCGCGATGTCTGCTTTAATCCTGCAAAGCACCTTGTACACGTTTTCGCTGCTCCCACTGTCTATGAAGCCCTCTGGCTGTGTACTTATAGACGCTCTCTTCTAAATCAGTATTTAGAAAACCAGTCATGACACCCAACCACCAGATATTGTAGTCATGGTATGTAGCAATGTTAAGTAGGATCCGGATGGACTTAAGCATAGCTACTGGAAAAAGGTTTCATCATTATCCACGCCTGGTCGATGATGAAAACCATTAACAAGTCTAGCTTTGAAATTCTCAACTTTTCCATCTACACCAAGTAATCTTCTCAAGATATACTTTCTCCTGATGGGGATTTAACCCTTCAGATATAGCAACCAAAGTCCATACTTTGTTGGTGTACATGGATTCCATCTCAGATCGCGAAGCATCCAGCCATTCTTACAGAGTCTCACTCCTGATGGCCAGCTCGAAACTAGTTGGGTCATCATCTCATGATGCATTCCTCGCTCCCACTGTCATCGAGAAATCGAAGTATCTCTCAGGCAGGTGAGGAACCCTGCTAGATCGGCGGAGAGGCTGAGGTTTGTTGGGGACTATAGAATCCTTTGGTTCTGTCAAATCATCAGCTGTAGTTTGTATAACTGGAACTCCTTCCAGTTCTACAGAACTGACCTTGCCTCAATCTTGTCCGGATTTTGCTTTTGACATAGGCCGGACAATCCCAAATCTTAATTTACTTAAGAGATAGGCTCTTCTCATACCATATCTTATATGGAGTGGTAGGCAGTGATCTGATTTGAACCTAATTCAAATAGGTATGCAGCTTCTCAAGTGCATAACCCTCAAAAGGAAATAGGTAACTCAGCAGTACTCATCATAGAGCGCACCGTATCTAATATGGTGCGATTGCTCCTCCCCGATACACCTTTGTCCTGTGGTGTATACAGAGGAGTAACACTGAGAGAGAATCTCATTCTCCTTTAGAATAGTCCTTGAATTCCATGCTCAAGTATTCTCTTCCCTGATCCCATCATAGGACATAATACTTATACCCGGTTTTTGGTTCTCTATTTATAACTTATATTCTGTGAATATCTCAAAAGGTTCGGACTTGTGTTTCAACAGGAACATATGTCTGAATCTTGAGAGATTATCAGAGAATGTAATGAAATACAAAGAACCGGTCTTGGCATGTGTAGACAGGGGATCTACATACATCAACATGTATCGTCCCAAGAGTTCACTAACTCTTTCTCTGTTTCCAGTAAACAGAGCTATGGTCATCTAATCTTTGTGACATGACTGGCAAGTTTCACAAGATGTAAATTCAAACTGATTTAAATATGCATCTAGAATGTAACTTAAGCTAGTCAGGTCGCATTGATATGACCTAGTCTACAATGCCTCAAGAAGGATTCGTTCATTTCTGAACTTTTCCTCTTGTGTGTGTTCCGTATACTAAGAACTGTAGTTTGATTTAGAACATCAATGCTTTTAGATAACGTGCCTGAACCGATCAACTTTTGAAATAGGAAATGTTTAAACATTATCCAACAATACAAAATTTTATCATTTCTTTACTAATAAAGAGACTGATATGATTTTGTATATCAGGTTCGGTATCTAATAGCATTTGTTCAAAATCAATGTATTGGTAATACAGGGTGACAGTGACCAACAGACTTGGCTGCAACACTTGCCCCGTTTTCTGTCTCATGAAACTTATCACCCGTTCTCAGTTCTCTGCCTTTCTGTAGCCCTATGTAACTGATTACATATCTGGGATCCTGATCCGGTATCTAATACCTAGGACGTAGAGGACACTGAGAAACAGTTCTTTATAATAAACACACCCGAAGGAGATGCATCATATGCACTTTCTTCGTTTGGGCGGCATAGGAATTCTGGTATTTCCTTATTTCCTGCTCTGTCTTATAACAATTATAAGTTGGAGCGGGACCAACGTTCCCCAGCTCAGTATAACAAGCGGGTTCAGTCAATACATCCATATTATTATCTTGATTAAGGCGTGATATGGTTTCTACCTGGAGAGAGAGAGAAAAGAAAACACTCTGCGTGCGCTCTTGCAAGATTAGATTGGTTATATATTTTATCTAATCAGGATGGCTCCCACTGTTTTTATCAAATTTTCCTTCAAACCTTAAAAGGAAAGACTAGCCGGGATTAATTACACTCTACAAGTTCACCAATCTTTCAGCCAGGCCAGTGTCGGTACATTGAGGGAGGTTCCCCGTGCTTTCGCACGGACCTAATTACAGTAAACCTCGTTTTCCCAGAGGCGTAACCCCATTGACACCTTTCTAGACACCTACTTGATCGGCTAATTGCAAAGTGCAAAACTCTCCCAGGAGTAACAATTACTCGCAGTGGGTATCGGGATCAAACTATCATATAGAAAGTATGCAATCTCATTGCAAATTTCAACACTTGAAACTCCCGATGAAGGTTTTTACCCCTAGCACCTATGACCTTGGCTAAGGTCAACAAATTATAAGTACTAGTCAAGTTCTACCCATCATTTCGTGATTAATTAGACCCACCCACATGACCCTTGGCTAAGGTCAACAAAGCCACATGACTGTCCTAACTAATCGCATCATATGCGGTGTAGGAAGACATCACTTAGCTACCGTATACTGTGCCTTGACTATGGTCAACAAACACAGCACGAATACTAAGTACTCTACTTCCTAAAATGATGGAGGGTTGCGAATGGTTTTTATGAAAACCTTTAACGCTTTGAACTTGATCTCGTTGTGGAATCAAATGGTTTTTAAATGGAGTGTTTTTGATGCTTTTCTAGTTTTGCTAAAGGGGTCACTCCCGGTGAAGGGATCGTCGGCCCTTTCCTCATCGAATAAGGTGCAGGATATATCACATATACCGCTGTGCAAAGCAAAAACTATAGAAGCAATCAAAAGACATACCGAGGGTTGTAGCATCTGCCAGTTATTGCTAAAGGGGTCACTCCCGGTGAAGAGATCTCGGCCCTTTCCTTATCGAATAAGGTGCAGGATGTTCTACAAGGAACACCGCGATGCAAAGCAAGAACTGTAGATACCTATTTTTAAGAAATTCGATTCCACAACATCTTTTAGGTTTATTTTCTTTTATTAATCTCATTAACGAATGTCCCATCATTTAAGTCCACCTAAACATCACAGATAAATATAACGTACGCTTATGCCATCCGCATTCGCCTCGATGTCCCGTCTGCACCGTTAGGATAGGTAACTAACGGCAGAGCAGGGCAGGGCTAGCGCGGGTGTAAAACATAAGCAACGTCTATATAATATATCATATATACTATATGCAATATCTATCTAAACATATCACATGATCACATCACAGATAACTCAGCAGAAAATATCATATGAAATATTGGATATACTAGGACGTCCGTGTCTTATTTTGAGCCTGAATAAAACACGGATTCCACGGTCGTGATGAATAGCCAATCCCACACCCCTAGACCCCTACGAGAGCGACAAGCAACCCTACCAATTCTAAGGTTAGGAGACCCGGACTCGACTCCTTGAGATGGTCTCCCACTGGACCCTAGAACCCGGTTACTTGTGCTCCCCTCCTTGGGTCTATCCTAATGCGGAAAAGTAAATAATATACAAATGGTGACATCATCCGCAACCTGGAAGTGCCCCAATAAAAGAATATTACATACAAGTTTTTAAATGAATGAAAATGAAAAACACTCATCTCACATAAAAACCCCCGGCTATTCAAACACGACGATCCAATATAACATATCCAGCAACACATAACATCACATGTCATCAACGTAAGTAAATATGCCCATCCCAATTTTCATTGACATATAGCAACGGAACCGGCGATATCACATATTACACTTACGGTCGCAGAAAAGAAAGTGTAAAACTACAACAGTTGGAATCCGCAACCTGCTTAGATATTGCATGCCTAACCAAATGAATTCCTTAGACATCGCATGCCTAACAATTATAAACCCCACATTTTAGTCTCATTATCGAAAACACTTTTCAATATGAAGTCGGGCAATTCAACAAGATTCCCGATATCCAGAACGAATGCTCGTCGCAAACTTTAGTAGACGGCCGCACCCCCGATACCGTCGACGAAGTGCACTAAGGCGGAACACTGCTGCCGCAAGCACCCGAACGGATACTTTCGGCGACGGGGTTCTCCTACAGTCACTTGGCCGGGGCTATGGGGCGTAGCTGTCTATTAAGTTTACCCGGCGAGTATCCGCGTATCCAACGTGATTGCGACGGACTTTTGATCACATCAAAATTCCGTGGCAACCGATCAAGTGAGACTAAAGTGCTATGTTTATAACATTCATTCAGTTATCTCATAACTACTTGTGGATTCAAAATATTGTATCACATTCTAGAAAAATAGAAAATGTTAAACTTTCCGATCGAACAATCAAATACCCAAGTTTTCCCGAATGGTTTTCAACACTTGAAATAAGTTTAAAAATATCCATTTCATGCCACAGTACCAACAGTCCAGCCGTAGAAGGGTCAAGCAACGCCTCACATGTGGCACGCCGTACTGCCCCAAACCCTCTCAAAGGGCAGTTCAAGACGGTCACATAATCGAGTTAAGGTTTGTTGTCTTCTAGAGGATCCATCGCGTTACTTGCACTACTCAAAATGTTCTCAAACTACGGAAAAGTCCAACAGTTGGAAATTTCCCGGCAGGGGAAAAATTGGGTATTTATATCCGGTCGAACTTTTTAACATGTTCTAAAATTACCCGGAAAAACACATAGACAAAATTAGACAATCCGATCGAATTTACGAACTCCCAATACAACCCAGAAAACTCAACTCTTGAGTATAAAATAAAAATAACCAGAAGATACAGCACTAACGGATAGGAATTACTGTGCAATTTGCAAAAGTAATGTGACTGTATGGCCGCGGAACCGCCGCACGAGCCATGCTCGTGCCGCGTTTCCGCGGCGCTTTAGTGGAATCAGGCGCACGTGTTGCACAGTATTTCTTAGAAAACCCTGCTGATTTTTCTGCATATTTTTAATTCACAAAAATCCCCGATTTCAAAAAATGTACAGAGAATGGTTTTTGATTAGGGTTTCGGGTTCGATCGGACTTCTAACATCGTCTACACTTCGCCTAAAGCTCTAGCTAGGCTCTGATACCACTTTAGGGTTCCTAGGCACACACATGAGGTCCCACAACAGATCAAACATGCCAAAATCAAAAATTTTCTATGTGCCAAAGAACCCTAATGCAAGATCGTAACTAGAGGTAAGGCGAAACATGCAAGTTAACAACTTAATTAGAAAGTGAAAGTGACTACAACCTTTGTAGATCCGGTCCTCCACCTTTTTAGCTCCGTGATGACGTCCCTCCACCGCGATCATCGGATCCCGGAATCTCGCGATGGTTTCGTCGGAGAAATGATCGGGCCAGGTCGTCGACTTCGATGTCGAAGATGATCTACGTCGAGACAACTCAAGATCAAGCTCCATCTTCACTTGGTCATAGAACTTATGAAGATAACACACTTTACTACATGGCAAGTGGTAGAGGATGAAGAAATAGAAAGTGGGTTCACTTTGGATTTGGATTTCTCACTCTTTTGATCATTGCACCATTGGAGGTAGCAAGGTTTCTTCTTCTTGAAGAAGAAGAAGAAGAAGAAGAAAAAGAATATGATGAGAATGATAAAATCAATTGATTAATAATAATAAATCAAGTGATCTTATCATATAGCAACCATGGTTTAGTGTAACTAGTGTAGAGACTAAACTAGGGTTTAGGTGAATGGTTAGGGTTAAGGAAAAAACAAAATGGTAGATTAAGCTAAGAAGCTTCATGAAGCTTAAGCAAGAAACAAAGTTAGCCACCATTTCATTTTTGCCAAAAGGAATAAAGAAAATAAATAAAATGAATAAGTGAATAATTTAAAACCCTAACCATTAACCTAAACATGATGTATAACATACACTCACCCAAGTTTGCATGTATCATCAAACATGATACAAACTAGTGCACAAAACTATATCATATATACAATGTGCACAAACAAGTGAGAAAAATAATCTTAAGTGAACCAATACTAGTTAATGTAAAGTAATATATCAAATATATAATTATACATTAAATCATTAAATCAACACTTGATTTAACAATCCGGTCATATCGCATATGACCGACTAATATCCAATGTATCGACTTATCGAATCAATCCTCGATTCGATAACTAGGTTATATCGCATACAACCAATCGATACATTCATCGCGAGAATAGAATACGGTATCACATACACGCATTATTCTCGGTCCCGCACATATCTCATATGCGCTCCTATTTCGTTTCGCTTGAGCCAGGAAACCTTTGTGTAGGAATCTAAAGACTCGTCAATACACCGGCAGCAGGTGATGATCATATCAAACACCCACAAGTCGCAAGCGGTCTGCTAAACGTAACGGCCACCCGGGTATTGAGCGATCAAAAGATCAACGAGCAAGTCCGCTCACACTCCTGTGAATCCAACCAGCAACACTTACCGTACAGTCCGGTCTGTTCGTCTGATATGTCGCATATCTCGCCTAGGGGTGGTAAACGTCAGACCCCAGTAGCTTGATAAGTCATGCCGATGTAAGGTCCATTACAAGCACGAAACTACTGATAACACTTACCAGTAAATCAGTGCAACCCTGGCCAGGGATTTCCAGTTATGGCCAGTCGAGCATAGCACAACATCAACCCCTAATACCGGGAGAGACGAATACCCTCCTATCGCTCATTGCCTCCATGTGAATCGGGACTGAACCCAAAAACCACCTGTTTGCACGACTCAGTAGAGCCGTGGTAGGGTGGAAATCAAAGCACAGTGGGAGACACACAAGACTCTGTGACGCTCTCGGGTCAACAGACTAAGCTGTACCAGTGTCACCAGAGAACTGCCATCTGACGTGAGGTATAATACCATCTAAGAGTTCTCGGCGAGTCCGTTCAGTGTACCCAGTCACCACTGAGCACCCGTATACCATCTCTGATATCAAACACCAATGGATATGGGATCTTCCATCGCCCATCACATGGGTTGAGAGGATATACGCTAGTCTACTCTGGAATATCGATGCCCCGTCTCGATATGCCCACGACTAGGAATATTGAAGGATGTACTCATGGACTACCCAGGCCCCACTAGTATGAACTACATCATAGTCCTGGAAGTCGAGCACACATCCTAAGGGCTTTATCAACATGTAATAGAAAGACTGCAAGTATACATGTTAAGATAAAAAGCAACCAGATAGCGTACTATCATGTCGAGCAAGAAAGTCATACCTATATATGTCCCAGCATCCACTACAATATACATCCTATGTACAGTAATGGCCTCTAGGGCATACATATAACTAACAACACCCTTTACCTAATCATATCCCATCTCCAAAAAGTCAAGCAATGATGAACAAAAGAAGTCAAGGAATGGTAGAACCATCATGATACAACTACTTACAAAAACCACCCTCCACTTTGCTAATTTGCACATTTGCAAATAAGCCCCTCCACACCAATTTTCAGCCAAATAAAGAAACAAAGGAAAATGGCCGAAACGGAAAGCAAACTGGCAACTTCAAAAAAAACTGATCCCGTAATAAATTACAGGAAACCCCCACGACTGTATATACATACCCGCATTTGTATTCCGACCGAATACAAATGCAATGAGACAAAATCTACACTGTACAATACTAGGATCCGGCTTAAACCAAAGCCCGCTAGTATTATCCGTCCGATCATGATCCGTGAAATACCGCACGTATATGATCGAACCCTGCCATATATCCATACGGCCTCTACAGCGTTTCGCCCGAAACTTGAGAAACTGTCTGTGGGGGACTCTAAAGACTCGTCAATACTTTGGCTGTGGATTTAACCACTAGCACGTCAGAGGTATTAGCCATACGTAACGGGCTACCAGGTATTGACCAAAAGGGACGTCGATGAGCGAACTCATCCTGACACCCTACTGAGCCTGTCAGTGACAATATCCTTACAGTCCGGTCCGTTCTTCTATGAGTATCGCATGGCGGGCCTAGGGGGTTGGTAAAAGTCAGACCCCCAAAAGCGGTACAAGTCGTGTCGGAGTGTAGCCTAGAACACCCTGAGATACTACTGGAATACCTACCAGTACATCTCCTGCCTTTGCCAAGGACTTTGTGTAATGGCTCTCCTAGACAAAGCGCGACCTCACCCCCAATACCGGGAGAGACGAACCCCTGCAGATCCGCTCACTACCTCCATATGGTTCGGGACTGTACCCAAATAAAACCTGTTTGCACGATTCCTTTGAGCCGTGGTAGGGTAGTAATCAAAGTACAGTGGGAACTCACACGAGACAAATGACGATCTCAGGTCGATGAACTAACCTGTACACATGTCACCAGGGAACTGCTATCCGACGTCAGGTATAAAACCAACTAGCATGTTCCCGGCGAGTCCTGTCCGGTGTACTCATAACCCAATGAGCACCTGTATACATCTTAGGTGAACCAACTGACACCAGTGGCTTGTGAGACCGGCCACTGCCCGTCGGGGTCTCGACTGTATACACTAGTCTACTCTGGAGTGTTGATGCCCTGTCTCGAAAACTCCCACGACTAGGGACATTTTAAGGATGTGCTTATAGACCCCAGCTCCCACGTATATGATCGCATACTGCTGGCTGTCAAGCAAGAATCCTAAGGGCTCTATCAACGCGCAATAGTGACCTGTAAGGTCACCTAAAGCAGTACACGATGATAAAGATAAACCAGATAGCATACTATCATCTTGAGTAAGACCGTCCTACCGGCATAGGTCCTCCCTCAATCATTGCAATCACGTGCCTGTGATCCAATAATTGACTCTGAGGGCACTATCTCCAACAATCTCCCACTTGCACTCAAGGCTAATTAATGCGATGTCGCATACTCACAGCCCGCGTGATACCGAACACCCAACTCCTCTACTAATCAGTCACACAAAACCCGTTTGCGAAACTAATGCGTTCGAGGAATAGCCTCAGTGAGTGGATCCGCTATGATATTTCTTTCTATGTCTCTCTTTATCTCAAGTTCGCGGAGAAAGCCATCTCCCGAAATGAGCAATACATGTCTTAGAATGTGTCTGGATATCTGATGGGACCTAGCTCATAAATGAACTCCAAATCCAAACTTCTTAGACTGTATCGTCAACTGAACTTAATCAGTATCCTGCGCCATGCCTCCCTCAGTATCCCCTTGGACCACCTGTCCAAAATACTGCCCCTCGTCAGACGGAAAACTATAACTCTGACAGTCACTCTGTCATCTAGGTCACCTTGGAAGCCTGGAATGATAACTGTCTCCCGAAGGAGGATGTCATTATCATATCCCTAGAACATTCACTTATGTTCTAAAACTGCTTCTGAATGTTTCTCCAGGATTGGATCAATATCTACTTACTGCATATCGTGCAATAACAATATCTGGTGTGGTACTTGACATCTCATGATTGACTCAATTGCCTGAGCAAGTGATCTGCCAATCATGCACATCCCTCTCCCCTTTAGTCTGTAAGACACCTTTAGAGAGGGTGACTCCATCACCTGCAGGTACACTACCGTGCCAGGAGTCGTCCATTCTAAAACACTTTTAGAACGCTGTCTAAGTACCCAGATTGGGAAACTACCCAAATCTAGATCAAAAACCATAGATCTAGTTACCAGAATATCTGATATAATATCCAAGTCCCATGTGGAGAAACCACTGTGTGACAACCAAAGTATAACCGATCGTAGTATAGGAACTTCACTTCCTACTCTGTGTATGTCATCCAAATACCAGGACATCACACCCTACTACCTTCTTAACAGATCCATCCTCTATTCTGATGAAGTCAAACCTATGACTGTCACATCAGAAATAGATGGTCTATCTCCGCTATATCTGCTTTAGTCTATAAATAGACATAAGCCACTTGTCCACCAATGCTTCCGCTGCTCCCACTGACTACGACAACCCTCTGGCAGAATCATATACACGTGCACTTCTAAAGCCAGTTCAGAACGACGCTATATTCATCTTCCCGCCGGGTCTCATAGTCTGGAACAACAGTAGTGTCAAGTCTGGATAAACAAGGACCTCCCTTTCACCGTCCTTGAGTCTACCGGAGTACCTCTCAGGTGCCTGAGGTTACCCACCATATCTGCGGAGTGGCCAATGGAATGTCAAACCAGATTGAATCTTTAGGTTCTTATCAAATTTTCAGTAATCGTTTACGGTTCTGAAATCACTTCCAGTTCTACCATACTCCCACTTCTGTTTTCTGAAAAAATCCATTTTACTTAAAACTGTGGTGAGTCTAGAACAATATTACTATTGATCTTCCAGATGGTAGAAAGTTAACCCTCGTCATAGCCTGGGTCAACCCACAAACAGCCATTACAGAAACGTGCCTTGAGTTATCCAGAATCTGGTTTTAAGCATAAGCCGAACAACTCCCCGTACCTTAACATCGTTAAGATATGAACTGTTCTATATCCAATATAGAAACAGAGGCACTGATTTAATTGGAACCAGATTCAAATCATGCAGCTGTCTCCAGTGCATGTCAACTAAATGGAAGGAGGCCTATCAGCGTTACTCAACTTAGGAATCCTATCCAGATATGAGTAACCTGAAAGAGAAGCAAGTTCTCATAATCATTACTATCGATTGAATACCATACACAAGTATCTACATCTTCGATCACCTTGAACTGATACTTGCAATACCTGGTTCTCTACTTTATTCATATACCTATAACTTCTCAAAACTTGGACCTTGTGTTTCTATGAAACACTTGTCTAAAAACTAGAGAAGTCATAAGTAAACCGAATATAGTACGAGGACCAACCCCTCTGTCCTAATGGACACTGGACAACATACAACACTCTGTATAAGTCCCCTGAGTCTAATAACTCATTCGCTGTGTGTCGTAAGTTGAAAACTGTACTTATGGTTAAGAAGAATTACACCGCTGTTTAATGCTCCTTACCTAACCATCAACTGATATAGGTAAATGTTATGGACATAATTTTAAAAAGTTATATCCCACTCTATAAAAATAGAAGTACAGATATATCAATTTGAAATTGGTGCATTACAACGGATATTCAAAACCAAATATTTGCCGTCCGGCAAACAACCCTGGTGATTTCCTCAAATATCACCAATTACAACGAATCCCGATATAATGAGGATGATCACCCAATTCCCAACGACTTACTCCTACTCATCATCTGTAAAATCATACAGATGTGAGAATCATACCCGGTAAATACATACCCTGGAGCAAGAGCTAATTGGGAAATCAGTTTTCTTTTAACAGTACACAGTGAAACTGAAACATTGAAATGTTTCGTAGGGGTATCCGGGTATTCCTAGTAATTCCTCTTCCATTATCAGATTCACAACTGAAACCGTATATTTCTTTTCTATCTCTTCAAATCCCTTCATATGTCTTTAGTCGTTTACCTTCTGTAGACCTTCTTAGGCTAAATGGTTTTCTTCCTTCCCTACCTTTCGGCACCAGCCTATGGTTTGGAAGAAGACTATCCAATAAGAATAATGGGTGTACTGTCCTAATCCTAGGAGCACTCGCAACGCAAGAGAAGTTAAAGATAAAAGACAACTGAATAAACTTTATTCCTATTTCTCCTGAACCAGAATCCATCCCCGAACTGGAACAAGTTCCTTCGAGTTCGTATATATCCATACGATGGAGTATCCAATAAACTGTGGATCTTCGTAGTGATACGGAGTGTTCTGGAGAAATACAAAGGTGATGTGGGAGTGGCGATGAAATACTTGGTTTAGTCGTGAACATCAGTCGCAATTTACTTTGCCCTTTTACTAATCCCTTTATTTGTCTTTACTTAATACCTTTTGTACACCATCGTTAGGCTAATTGGTTTTCTTCATTCCCCACCGTTCGGCACCAGCCTATGGTTTGGAAGAAGACTATCCAATAAGCATAATAGGTGTACTGTCCTAATCCAAGGAGCACTCGCAACCTGAGAGAAGGTAAAAGGAAAAGACAACTGAATAGTCCTATTCTTTTTCTCCAGAATCGGAAACCATCCTCGAATAAATTCCTTCGAGTTTGTATATAACCGTACGATGGTTTTATCCAATGGAAGTGGATGTTCATAGTAATACGGGGTGTCCTGGAGAAAAGGGTAAAAGTAGGAGTGGCAATGAGGTTTGCAACTCTGACAATCCAAAAGCCAGTGTTTTAAGAAGGTTCGGTCAATTTTGGTCACTGAGTCATAGTCAAGGGTCGGGTCATGGTCGCTGCCAAAGAGAGAGAGAAAAGAAATACTCAGCGTGCACTCTAACCTAGATCAGAATGGTTGTCGCTTTATCTAATCAGGAAACCTCCCACTGTAACGTCGAATTCTCCTCCAAACCTAAAAGAAGAATTAGTCGGGATCACCCGAGGAGTAAACCAACTCATCAGTGGGAATCGGGATCCAACTATCATCGCATGATAACGTGACGGAATCCACTCACGTTATCACACTCCAGAAGGTATGCGCATGCCTGGCAAGTTTCAGTTTCTTTAGAAACTCCCGATGTGATTTTTACCCTATGCTCTTATGACCTTGGCGAAGGTCAACAAATCATAAGTCACATGTCAAGTTCTATCCGTCATTTTCCAGGTTAATTTGAACCCACCCGTACCTACCCTTGACTTTGGCTAACAAGGCAGTACGACTGTCCCAAACCAACGCATCTATCTATGCAGCAGAAAGGTAACAAGCAGCTACCATACACTATGCCTTGACGAAGGCCAACAAACATAGCATGAATATTACGTGCTACCCGTCTGAAATGAAGGAGGGCTACGAATGGTTTTTGGCGAAAAACCTTTAACGTAATGAACTTGATATCGTTGAAGGAACCAGATAGCTTTTTATAAAAATATAGTGACGAAAACCTTTGCTAAAGAGGTCACTCCCGGTGAAGGGATCTCGGCTCTTTCCCCTTAGAATGAGGTGCAGGATATTCCAACTGAATACCATGATGCAAAGCAAAAGTAATCGGCTATAGTGAAGTTATTACCCTGACGCAAACTTCTGTCCAAGGGGTCACTCCCGGTGAAGGGATCTCGGCCCTTGCCTCGTCGACTGAGGTGCTGGATATTCATAACCGAATACCACTGTGCAAAACAAAAGAGAACGTCCTTGCAATAACATCTTTTTGAAAAATGTTCCAACAACATCAGAATAGGTTTGTTTAGCTTGCATTGATCCGAATCAATGCAGTCCCATCAATTGATCACACCAATAAAGAACGAAAATACGATGTACGTATATGCCACTCGCATTCGCCACTGGATCCCGTCATCACCCGTTAGGTTACTTAACTAACGACAGAGCGGGGACTGGACTAGCGCAGGTGCAAAACATATACAACATCTACTAGTATATATATCAATATATAATAATCGCTCAAGGTGTGATAAAATGCAACATCACAGAAAGTAATAAGCATCACAGAACGATACAGATATCTGGGATCCCCGGGTTTCATAGAGCCGCTACTGAAACCCGACGTTCCCCTGGTCGTGTGGATAGCATGTGCAATGAAATCCTAGACCCCTACGGGCGCGGCAAGTTACCCGCCAAAACCCGAAGCGAGGCAGCCCCTTCAGCAACGTGAATGGACCACCCAGCACTTCACGGAATCCGGTAACTTGGGCACCCCTCCTTGGGTTAACCTGTACCCCCTACGAGTGAGGCGAATAACCCGCCAATTCTAGAGTGAAGCCCCCTCCGTCTCAAAGCCATGAGATGCGGGCCCGTTGCCCTCTAGAACCCGGCTATCCGTGCACCCCTCCGCGGGGTAATCCTAGTACAGAAAGTAAAATATACAACAGGTACATTGATTGTTATAAAATCTTGTTGTGTAATAAATCGAATCAAATAGTCCCCGGCAACGGCGCCATTTGATTGAACTAGTTTTCTGTGATTGTAATAAATCGAATCAAATAGTAAAGAAATCACAACCAAAAATTATTTGACCGCAATCAACTACGGTGTCGGATTGTAGTTAGTATGTGAGTGCGGATCGTCCACAGGGAAAGTGTAATCGTTCGTCTTTTGAATTAGATGAATTGAAACATTAAAGAAAGAAAACAACAATTCAAGATTTGTATTTGAAGTTCAAGAATTAGAAAAAACAAGATCCAATAACAAGAAAAGATAGAATCAAGAATTGATAGTTTGTTGATTTTTCCAAACCAAATCTCAAGAATCGAAATGAGGCTCGTAGGAATCGATCGGATCTATAGATGTGATGTAATCTTACAATTACGTATTCTTATCCTTCGATGAATTGATACTAGATCGATGATCATCGATGAGAATTAGGGATTTCTTGTGAAACTAGGGTTTCATCTTATCCTTGTTCTTTCGTCGATGTCATTCACATTCTAGCCTCTAGTAAATTCAAGAAACAATCGTAGATCCCTAATTTCGAGCGATCACAATCAAGAAAGCATCACTACGAAACTAGGTCATTGATTCTTGAACTTGCTAGGGTTTACAAAACTCATAGGACTTAAAAATAGTATTAGAATTTGTTACATCATCATTCTACAATCGTCTCGACTCCTTAACGAGCGGAGTTTTACTCAAACATCACAATAAGAACAACAATTACAAATTGAGATCTAATCATGATGCAAGAATTAAAAGAAAGCAAGATTAAAGAAATTCACCTTTTATTTATATCAACAATTTAGTTACATTCGCTCAAGATCTACAAGAGGAAGAACTTGATCGTCGACTTGGCTTCGCTCGTCTCCGTGGATCGCGGATCGGCTTGGATCACTTGCCCGATTGAAGATCGGCTCGGCTCCTAAAAGGTTGAAGGCTTCTCACTTGATTTGGTACTCAAGATCTTGGATTTGGAGTGGAATTAGGGTTAGGGTTTCTCACAAGCCTTGTCACTAGACTTGTGGAAGAAGATGAAGAAAGAGGATGATGAGAGAAAACTAACTAATGATTATTAAAGAACTAATGGTCCTAATGATGAACAACCTTAACCCTTAGATTTAGGCTCCTATTTATAGATAACTAACCCTAGATCTAGGATTTCAAATTCTAACTTTCCCTCCTAAAGTTTGTTGAGGAAATTCAAATTTCCCTCCAAAAGTTAGTTAGGAGAGAAGGTTCTAGATGAGGATTAGTTAGGAGGAGCTTCTAGAAGAGGATTAGTTTAGGAGCTTAATTAGGATTAGCCTTCTTAATCTCCTTTGTTGATCTGGCAGTAGGTTCGAGAGAGTTCTGGAGTTTGAAGTATCAAAATGAACTGTGGGACCAGAGATAGAGATTATGCCCAAAAAATTGACAGCTGACGTGGCAGAACCGCCGCGCTTGCGCGGCTCAAGCCTGCTCCTGCCGCGGAAGGGCGGCATCTTTGGGGCTTTAGAGCTTGGGCTTTCTGGAGATTGTTGGGCCTGCGTTGTGGGCCTTTGTTTGATATATATATTTGTATAATTCCTTCTGCATTGATACCAGATCTGAAATGATTGAATTGGCTTAATGTTTGATCAGCTTCTTTTGATTTTTTTCCATATTTTCCTGCACATACTCAAGACAAGTGTTGCGTAAATACAGAAATGATGCGATGCCATGAAATGCGGTTAATTTCCTTTAAAGTGTCGGTTTAAAAGTCTAGTACATGCAATCTCATATTTTGTGACAGATTTGCTAATATGTAGAATATGAATGCCGAACACTTCTAAGTGTATGCAAATGTTAAGGAAATTACCGGCTAAAATATACAATATTTTCGACTGATCATACATCGACCTCAGCCCAGTCGTGCCCCAAAAGAATAATATACAAACAGGCAGTGACGGCAGTCCACATGTCGGACACTCGCCCCACAATATCAAATGTACATATACAACCAAACTGTACTAATATTGCATCCAGGCTATCCACCACGATAAATCCGCAACATCACAGCACAACACAGAATATCAACGTGAATGTCACGTTCGCAAATTCGTCTAAAAGGGCTATAGCAGTTAGACAGGATTTACCGATCAAATGACATTCACGGTGGCAGATATAATGTAAATACTGTGAACTAACATGTTTAAAATTTTCGATCGACTAAATTTCCGAAGTGGGCCCTAAGTACAATACTCAGTACACAAAATAAATCTGGGCCCAAACAGAATATACCAAAAACCCCAATTCCAATACAGAGACCTACCGAATACAAATGCAATGAGACAAAATCTACACTGTACAATACTAGGATCCGGCTTAAACCAAAGCCCGCTAGTATTATCCGTCCGATCATGATCCGTGCAATACCGCACGTATATGATCGAACCCTGCCATATATCCATACGGCCTCTACAGCGTTTCGCCCGAAACCTGAGAAACTGTCTGTGGGGGACTCTAACGACTCGTCAATACTTTGGCTGTGGATTTAACCACTAGCACGTCAGAGGTATTAGCCATACGTAACGGGCTACCAGGTATTGACCAAAAAGGACGTCGATGAGCGAACTCATCCTGACACCCTACTGAGCCTGTCAGTGACAATATCCGTACAGTCCGGTCCGTTCGTATATGAGTATCGCATGGCGGGCCTAGGGGATTGGTAAAAGTCAGACCCCTAAAAGCGGCACAAGTCATGTCGGAGTGTAGCCCAGAACACCCTGAGATACTACTGGAATACCTACCAGTAAATCTCCTTCTTTGGCCAAGGACTTCGTGTAATGGCTCTCCTAGACACAGCGCGACCTCACCCCCAATACCGGGAGAGATGAACCCCTGCAGATCCGCTCACTGCCTCCATGTGGCTCGGGACTGTACCCAACTAAAACCTGTTTGCACGACTCCTTTGAGCCGTGGTAGGGTAGTAATCAAAGTACAGTGGGAACTCACACGAAACAAATGACGATATCAGGTCAATGAACTAACCTGTACACATGTCACCAGGGAACTGCTATCTGACGTCAGGTATAAAACCAACTAGCATATTCCCGACGAGTCCTGTCCGGTGTACTCATAACCCAATGAGCACCTGTATACATCTTAGGTGAACCAACTAACACCAGTGGCTTGTGAGACCGTCCACCGCCCTTCATCGGGGTCTCGACTGTATACACTAGTCTATTCTGGAGTGTCGATGCCCTGTCTCGAAAACTCCCACGACTAGGGACCTTTTAATGATGTGCTTATAGACCCCAGCTCCCACGTATATGATCGCCATCATACTGCTGGCCGTCAAGCAAGAATCCTAAGGGCTCTATCAACGCGCAATAGTGACCTGTAAGGTCACCTAAAGCAGTACATGATGATAAAGATAAACCAGATAGCATACTATCATCTTGAGTAAGATTGTCCTACTGGCATAGGTCCTCCCTCAATCATTGCAATCACATGCCTGTGATCCAATAATTGACTCTGAGGGCACTATCTCCAACACCTAGCCGTTCGGTCCCACCCGGGGTGTCCCCGGGGTGCGTACGCTCCATCCCGTGGCTTCTCGGTTCAAACCGTAAGCCCGCAGGGTGTGCAAACAACTCAAAACATCAATTTTGAAACTGTTTTGTCGGCAGTTTTTGCGCGACAAAAACGACGGATTTCTAACGTGGCTACAAGTTAACCTAATGTTCTTGCTTGGCTCTGATACCATGAAAGTCGACCTTAGCACCAACATGAGATTCTAGAGGTATCAAGCATACCAAATTCAAATTTTATTTGGTGCTATGTTAGACTAACAAGTTCTTTACAAGATTAATTAGGGTTTGCCTTTGTGATGTGATAAAACCAAGAGAAAAAAGAGCATACAACCTTTGTAGTTCGAGTCCTTCTCTTCTAAAGATCCGAGTTGAAGTCTACGCTACTCTACTAAGCTCCTCTTCGAGTTGAACGAACCTCCTTCATGATCTTCGCGCCAAAGACGATCCACCCGATGTTCCTCTAGCCTAAGCTAACTCTATACTAAACTTTTTTAGTGTAGCAAACACACCACACCAAATTGCTAGTTTGGTGTGGGAAGGTAAAGTAGGGGATGTTAAAAGCTCACAAGATTGTGTTCAAGTTTCATAATTCATATCTTATGTGAGGGTTGAAACTTGAACCATGGCAATTGAAGAAGAAGATGAAGCTAAAGAGCAACCATGGGAGAAACTCAAGAAAAAATGGCTAAGTGTTGAGAATGAGACTAGAATGAATGGAAACTCTTGACTCCCACTCATTCAAGCTTGGAATTTTGCAATATAAAATTGCAACCATGCTTGAATAGTGAGTCAAGATGAATAAACTATGAATAAAGCCCATGCTTGCAACCATGCTATCATTTTCCACCTCTTTTTCTATTTTTCTCAAAAATAGAAATCATGCCATGCTTCATTATATATATATATATATATTAATATATATATTATGAAGAATAATTAGTGAGCTAATGATATTAGTTAAGATATAATTATATCACATATAATGTATATCACATTATTAAATCAACACTTGATTTAATAATCCTGTTATATCACATATGACCGACTAATATCATATATATGTATATCACATTATCAAATCAACACTTGATTAGACAATCTGGTTATATCACATATAACCGAACCGATAACAGATAACTGCCAGATTATAATACGGTATCACATACACGTATTTAATCGGGCCCACACACATATCACATATGTGTCCTTCTTCGTTTCCCTTGAACTAGGAAACTTCTGTATGGGACTCTAAAGACTCGTCAATACGCCAGCAGTAGGTGATGATCACATCAATCACCAACAAGACGTCAGCGGTACTAGTTGGACGTAACGGCTACCCGGGTATTGAGCGATATGAAGATTAACAAGTAAGCTCGTCCATACTCTCCATGAAGCCTATCAGTAACACTACCGTACAGTCTGGTCTCTTCGTCTGATATGTCACATATCATGTCTAGGGGTGGTAAACGTCAAGCCCCAGTAACGTGATAAGTCATGCCGATGTCTGGCCTATAACGGTTTGAGAAACTACTGATAACTCTTATCAGTAAATCTCAGCAGCAGCCCTGGCCAGGGACTTTCAGTTATAGCCAATCGAGTATAGTGCAACATCAACCCCCAATACTGGGAGAGACGAAACCCCTCCTATCACTCATTGCCTCCATGTGACTCGGGACTGTACCCAAAATCCACCTGTTTGCATGACTCTTTTGAGCCGTGGTAGGGAGGAAATCAAAGCACAGTAGGAGCCACACAAGACTCTATGATGATCTCGGGTCTACAGACTAACCTGTACTAGTGTCACCAGAGGACTGCTATCTCACGGTATGTATACTACCACATAGGAGTCCTCGGGGAGTCCTATTCGGTGTACCCATTCTCCAATGAGCACCTGTGTACAATGTTTGATGTCATACACCAATGGTTGTGGGATCAACCATCGCCCTCTAAGGGACAAGAAACGTACACACTAGTCTACTATGGAATATCGATACCCTGGTCTCGATATTCCCACGACTAGGAACTGATTAAAGGATATACTTGTAGACCACCCTGGCCCTATTAGTATGATCGCATCATAATTCTGGTAGTCAAGTACATATCCTAAGGGCTTTATTAACATGTGAGAGTAAGACAAAAAAAATACTAGTCAACATGTTAAAATAAAGAGTAACCAAATAGCAAACTATCATGTCGAGTAAGAAAGTCCTCTATATATATGTCCAAGCATCCACTATAATATACATCACATGTACAATAATGGCCTCTAGAGCATACATATTCCTAACAAAATCTCACGATGTAATGACCTACCTCTCACAACATGCATCTTGACATAGCACAATTTCCTTTTAACAATATCTTTGGGACAAATACGACTTTACTTTAAAATACCATAAACTATTAAAAACCGTATTCTTTATATTTGTATTATTTACATTCCTTGCAATTAAGCCTCTACAACCCATTTTGAGGAACCCGATCGGGATGGTGTGGCTTATCGCATATACTCGGGACTAGCAGAGCGAGATGCAGACCTCCTCACGGAGCATCCGATCTCGATGGAATTTTTAATGCAATTTTTTTTAAGAATAACGTGATTTTCTATTAATAAATAAATTTTATTTTTAATAATTATATATAAATATTATCAAATCATCTATTTTAAATATATAATAAATTCCACGTTCTTTCCAAACAAAAGAAAAGAATCACAAGTTTTATGAAAATACCATCAAGAATCCAAACAAGTCAAATTTACACAAAAATACCATATATTATTAAAGCTAGTTATTTATTCACTAGAAAACCTCACTTTTAAAATTTACATCCATGAAAACTATAAATCTGATAAATAAATACTTGAGAATTATTTTGAAATTATACTAAAACTATTTTTATAAAACCCCTTCAAGTCATATTAATTTACATTAAGGACCCTAATATATATAGGTTTAAGCGGGACCAATTCTCTTGAGCCTCAGGGAGCTGGAGAAGGTGGGTGCTTGCCTATTTAAGGTAGAAAACTAAAATGGGGTTATCAATGGTAATTGGCTTGGAAAAAGTCACAAATCCTGCCGTCCATGTGCAGCAGTTACCAATAACTCCAAAATTTAATTTAGGAATCCAATTCTGTTTAAGTGCCTGACTCAAACAGAGTCTCAGTCTAATCTGAATACAATTCCAACCTACATACAATTCAAATATAACTCCAACACAACATGAATCCATATATACTGGAACTTGAACATGAATACTAGAATACTATCAAATATCAACTTGACTCAACTGGACCGAACCATAGATATATATTGACTTGACTACATGACTATCCGTTTACACCCTTATCCGTTTACATGAACAATTTATACCATAGTTTCGGCAAGTCTTATACAATAAATACAATATGCATTACGGGGTTTTTAAGGGGTAGACTGGTACGGAATGTGTTAAAAGTGGCACGATAATGGTCACTATAATACACCTAACCTGAACATCCATTGCCGTTGTCCCGTGGGTTTTGACGGGGCCTTGTACTCCATATACTTTAGTCCACGGAGCAAGTTGGACTCCTTTCGTATACACTGGCACATTCTATACCAAGCTATAAACAACTACATTAACATAACAAACATAACCATATATACTTTACCTTTTCTATTCTCTGTCTATTCTTCTTTATATTTTGGGACTTATCGAGCGATTGTTCGCTGACGACATTCATTTTCTCTTCTTTCTTTAGAATGTTGTCAGGAGGACCGACTCTCTGGAGATCGAGCCCAACCAGGACGATTTGAAGCAGTTCATTGAGGACCCAGAGCTCTAGATCACTTGTATATACTTTTACTTTCAGTTCATGCCATTGTTTAGGCATTGCTTTTCAGTATTGTATTTACTTTCCAGTGTATTATAAAGAATGTTTAATCAATAAAAAGTTGTTGTTGATTATATCTTTTGTCATTTCTTATGTACATTTATTATATTGCTTATTTACGCTTAGCGTGTTTACTTCTGAGAAAATACGCCGCATTCCTGCCACGTCTCCTAACCCGTACTCTGGGAAGCGGGACATGACACACAACCGGTGGGTCCTTATCTCTCCTCCCATATTTCAGGTCCAACAATTATGCGAACTCATTTTATATATACATCGTTATTGTACTGAAATCAAGTTTCTTTATGCAGGTTAACAATTTTCAACAGCAATCCCAAATTCAACAATGGTTTCTCCAGCAACAAAACCGCTTCACATTCATACTCCATAAAGTTTTTTTTCCGAAATGACATTAAATTAAAATTTCTCAGATTTTCAAGTTATGCCCGAAATGACATTAAAATAAAATTTCTCAAATTTTCAAGTTTTGTCCAAAATGACACGTACGTAATGACTTTAAACTAATTAATCTCAAATTTGTGGGAAAACTAAATTCTTCCGTCTAATTAAATGTTAAACTAAGCTCTTTCGTCTAAGCAAACATTAAACTCAATTCTTCCGTCTATGCAGACATTAAACTAAGCTCTCCTTCTAAGCAGACGTTAAACTAAGCTCTTTTGTCAAAGCAGATATTAAACTATGCTCTCCCGTCTAAGCAGACGTTAAACGAAGCCCCTGCGTCTAAGCAGACATTAAACTAAGCCCCTCCGTCTAAGCAGACGTTAAACTAAGCCCCTCCGTCTAAGCAGACGTTAAACCAAGCTCTCCCGTCTAAACAGACGTTAAACCAAGCTCCTCAGTCCAAGCTGGCGTTAAACTCTCCCGTTTAAGATGACATTAAGCATTCCGTTGAATCGAATCGACTGGAAAATGAATAAAGACGACAGCTTTGTTCCCGAAACAAAGCACAAGTCAGCGTTTGGATGGCTTTCTATCATCCCATCTGAGGGAATAGTAGTTAACTCACAGAGGGCAATAAGACATCCTAGGCCAGCCCAGGTGAGGTCTATGATGACTGCAAATGCAAGTGTTCTCTCTAGACTGTTTATCAGTCGGCTCAAAATGACCGTCAAGAAAGCAGATATCCGCCAAACCCTTAAAACCGAAGTGTTGAAACAAAAACATCTCAAATATGGAGCCAAAAAAGGTTTAAAATTCATGCTAGAATGGAGTTCGTCAGATTCCACGAACATGGCTACCTCAGGACAAAAGCAAAATAAGCCGTAAAAATATCATTGTTTGACGGCACTGTAGGGTGTTTTTTGTCACCTCATTGAGATGGGAATATACGCGCTCTTGTCAGGCGTACTACAGATTCTCCCTTACCTAGGGTAGGCGGGCGTTTATTGTTTGTGGGAACCCGAATCTCCGGCAGCCGCGGACTAAGCTGCCGTTAATTACCCCTCCCCTTTGGAGTGAAGGAACCTCCGATTGATTGGTCAAATTGGTCATGTGAACTCAATGTACAATGTGTGTGTGTTGTGTTTTGAAAGGGGTTTTTGGATATCTCACGGGGCTCGCAGAGTTTACGGGGGTCCCGCTAGAAAAATTTTCCTAACGGGGTGGGGGTCAAGGGGGCTAGCATTCCCTAGGGGGATGCGGGGCAACGACCCGTTAGAAAAATTTTCCTATCGGGGGATGTGTTTCTGGTGTGGAGTGCACGGAAAAAGTGGGGTAGGGAGTGTCTTAAAGACGCGTGCATGGCACGTGGGCGCTGGGCGCCCGCGGGTCACGTGCCCGGCGCGTGGGCGCTTGGCGCCCGCGGGTCACGTGCTCAGTCCTTGGGCGCTTGGCGCCCGCGGGTCAAATCCCCGGTCCGTGGGCGCTTGGCGCCCACGGATCACGTGCTCGGCGCGTGGGAGCTTGGTGCCCGCGGGTCACGTGCCAGGTGCGTCAGCGCTTGGCGTGCGCAACACGCGACAGCTGGGCGCTTGCGGGTCACGTGTGCGGTACACGACCGCCGGGCGCTACGGGTCACGTGTGCGGCACGTGACCGCCGGGCGCCTGCGGGTCACGTGTACGGCATGCGACCGCTGGGCGCCCGTGGGTCACTTGCACGGGACGCGACCGCTGGAAACACCAGCGGAAAAGAGGCTTAGTCCCTGGGTTAGGAGTTGAACTCCTAAGGGGCTTTGGAGTTGAACTACTAACAGGGATTATGTATAGATTTGGAGTTAAACTCCAATAGATCTTGAATGGAGTTAAACTCCTAGAAATCTTTGGATCTTCTTTTGAGCCTCAGATCCTCCCGGAATGGGATTTTTATAGATGGGTGTCCTTCTTTTTCCTCTCTGTTGGCTGGATCTTGGGGGAAAAAGAGGAGGCGAGACTTAAAATTTCCTCTTTTAGGGATTTGATGGCAGATCCGAGTTCCCCTTCAAGGGTTTTATGGTTAAAAGTTAATTATTTTTGGAAAAGGAAGAGTTAAACTCTTGATTTAATTCAAAATAAAAGAAGAAGGTTTAGAACCTTGAGGAAGGCGGAGGAGGTACAAACCCTAGAAATTTAGAATGGAAAAGTTTTCATAGATATTTTCATCATGTTTGCCTTTATAGGCTACACACTTTACATGTAGCCCCTTGGGTTTTGCCAAATGACGCTTATGCTACCCCATGCCTTATATGCTTGTTTCTTTTTGCATATAAGTTATGGAGTTTACAAAATTTTGGCTTTCTGCCCATTTACATACATTTATTTCTATAAAAAAAAGAATTACATTAAAACTAATTTATGGCTTCATTCCTTTTGTCATGGGGCCGGTCCCTTCCATGCTCGGTTCTGACCTGGGCTTGGGCCCACTTGGCTTGGGGTTGACTCTGATTTTGACTTGGTCAACCGGGGTGTAAATTTTGACCCCAACAGGCATGCTAGCGACTATTCATGTCTCGACTGCTGACGCTATATAGACGAAGGCCGAAATCCTCCAGAAGCAAACGAATCAATCGTCTATTTCAAGAAAGGACTCGAGTCTACGAAAGCCTTCGTGTGACGTATGCTTGTCCACAAGAAGCAGAAATTGCTAGGGCTTCTTCCAAGAAAGTCTAAAGTCGGACGAAAAAATCGAGTGAAGCCTGCAGTTTGGACTGTCAATTTTGCGCGCTCATTTAAACTCTATGTCATTAAACTGGGAGATAAAAAAGCCAAAATGATGGGGCAACTCCCAATAAAAATCAGTGAGTAAAAATAAATATAAATAGCCGAAATGATGGGGTAACCGCAAATAAATAGCCAAAATTATAAGGCAAATGCAATCTTCGCAATAAAATAAAAAGCTGAAATGATAGAACAATCACAGTAAAAAAAAGTCCATCTGAAAGAGAGCAAATGCTCCCTAAATATCTGTTGCCCAGCAACAAGTCTTCAAATTGACTACCGTATACGCTCCATGGGCTACTCGCAATAAATTTGCATCCAAAATGTCATCCATTGGCAAACCAAGCTACCAATGAGGAAAAGACCTACTCATGTGTCCACACAATACATGAGGAAGATGACACTTACGAGATCTTCTCAACTCATAAGAAAAATACACTTTTGTGGGATCCTTATGAATCACAAATGGAAATCACACTTAGGAATCCTCATGACTCATAAGTAAAAAATACACTTACGAGATCCTTTCGACTCGTAGGGTGAAAATATTTTTATGAGGTCCTTACGGCTCATAAAATTGAAAAACCTTAGGTGACAAGGACCTAAACATGTCTACTAAGCCATCGCTATCCAACGAGCAACGGTAAATGATGAGTCACTCCTGACACTATGCTTTAGTATTAGCGTGCTGATGTCGAACCAAATTCAAATCCCCAAATCCTCTAACGAAAAATGATGAGTCGCTCCAGACGTTATGTTTCACTGTTAGCATGCTGATGCCAAACCAAAACCCAGATATCAAGTTCCCCTAAAGCACATGATGAATTGCTCCTGGCACACATGCTCCAGTGTTAGCAACGCTAATGCTAGCCTAGGGTCCAATTTTCGACCCCTAAGTCATTAGATTGGGATTTAAAAAAAAGGTTAGTTCACAAGTGAAAGGGGAACAACTGAAAACCTGAAAAGGATTCATGAGTAAAAACAGTGAGATTACCCGCGAGCTTGTGAAAACCCACAAGGACACAAACTCATTAAAATAAAAAACTCGACAAGTGCTTTCGGGCTCAGAAGTCCTGCCAAACAGGACAAGATCAGACAAGTAAAATTAAATTCCCACCCGGCAATACTTCTAAGCTCGAAAGTCCTGCCGGACAAATAGGAAACTTCTAAAATAAATCGAAGTCAAGTCAACCAACTTCCTTCCATGACGGAATCATGCTTCATTCCGGAATCAATCTCTGCGTCGAAACCATGCTTCATCTTAGAATGTCTACCTCTGCGTCAGAACCATACTCTATCAAAGAATATATGCCCCGCATCGGAATCATCTTTGCCTCGGAGTATTCGCCTTCTGCGATAGAATTATGCTTCACCTCGGAACCAATCTCTGCGTTGGAATCATACTTTGCCTCAGAATATATGCCTCGTGTCGAAATCATGCTTCGTTTCAAAATATCCGCTCCCATGTCGGAATTATGCTTCACCACGGAGCCAACCGGCGTCGGAATCATGCTTCGTCTCGGAATACGTATTCCCATTGTCAAAATTATGCTCCGCTCCTCAGAATCACGCTCCACCTCAAAATTATGCACTGCATCTGAAATTATGCTCCCTCTGTAAGTCTACCTCCGCGTTGGAATCATTCTCTACCTCGGAAAATCAAGCCCGAGTCGAAATCATGCCCCGCCTCATAAAATGAAGACCCGCATCGGAATCATGCTCCGCCTCGGAAAATCAGCCCCTCGTCGAAATCATGCTCCGCCTCAGAAAATCAGCCTATTGTCGGAATCATACTCTGCCTCAGAAATTCTGCTCCCATGCCAAAATTATGCTCCGACTTGGAAAGTCTGCCTCCTCATCGAAATGATTCCCCACCTCGAAAAGTCTGCACCGCGTTAGAATCATGCTCCTCCTCGGAACGTCTGCCAACGTCGGAATAATGCTTCACCTCGGAAAATCAAGCCTCATGTTGGAATATTGCTCCACTTCAGAAAATCAAACCTCCACGTCGGAATTAAGCTTCGTCTCAAAAAGTTAAACTCTGTGTCGGAATCAAGCTCCATCTCAAAATCAACCTCGTGCATCGGAATCATGCTTCGCCTTAGGACCAAACCAACCATTTACCCCCCATCGGAATCAAGCTCTGTCGCGAAATATATGCACCCACATCGGAATCATGCTCTGCCTCTGGACATCGACCTCTATGTCACTAAAATGAAACTAAGTCAACCTATCCATGAAAGAAAATCCATCAATTTCATGCACACGACCCATACACGTGGTGTGCATTCATTTATGGAAGGTATTTTGTTGGGGTCAAAATTTACACTCCTTTACCCAAGAATGTAAAGTCAGAAATTTAAAGGGTCAAAGTCAGTGTCCAAGTGGACCCGAGTCAAGTTCGACCCAATCAAAACCGGCCCCATGCCAAGAAAAAAAAGATTATGCGATTAACAAGTTCAATGTAATTTCTTCTTTAATGAATAAATGTAATAGGAAAAAAGCCAATTGGTAAAGAACAAAGGCCCAATGAAAATGTAAAGGCTATATAAAGCCAACATATGATGCAATAAAGGACAATTTTTCCTCCCTAAAAAATTCTAGGGTTTGAGCCGTCTTTTTTTTTTTATCTCCCTCACGTTTTCTTCTTCTCTTTCTCTGAAGAAAAAAATTGAAAATAAATTTTTTGATGATTTAAGTGACTTGTTTATATTTCATTTGAAAGCATCAAAGATTTCCTTATCTTTTCTCCTCCACTGTTCATTAAAAATTCAAGAAATAAAGAAGAATCACAGAGGGGATCTGTTTATCGCCGAAAAACCGGTGTGAGACGTTGGGAGAACGACTTGCCTGAATTTGGGGGCAAATGTTATGGAACATATCCATCCACCTCTCCGAAAATACCAAGTTGATTTATGACACTGTATATCGGAGGTTTGTATGGATACGACCGTTCTAATTGAACTTTCAGATTTCCCTTCATGGATGAATGGTTTATTGATTGTGAAGACGCTTTTTCCTGCAGGCGCAATCCCCTGCAGTTAATTACGTTATCACAAAGCGATAACAAATTTCTACACTCCATATTTATTCCTTTGTGTCATTTTCGGTTTTTTATTTTGGGTTTCCCTTGAATTGTATACGGAGACTACTATATGTCGTTACCCGTAGGGAACAGATTAGTCTATGTTTAGTTGAAAATATTGCACTTTGGTATGCTTATTTTCCTTACATTTCTTAAATATTTAAAGGTGTTTATTATAAATATAGATCATATTTGGATTTATCTGCAAAAAACTAGTTACCATATATTTATATATTATAATTAACATTATGAAGGAAAATATAGGCATTTTATATTTATATAATATTTTGGCAATTGAAAATATGCATATCATATCAAATATTCTAATCACAATTCTTAAAAGATATAATATCATACAAATGGTTAGAATAATATACATAATATTTTAGTAATTAAAACATGCATAGCGTATCAAATATTCTTAATCATTTTTCTTAAAAATTTATTACCATATAAAGTGAATAGTATATTAAATATTCTTAATCAGTTTCTTAAAGATGTATTACCATATAAAGTAATTAAGATACTCTCTTTAATTTAATAAATATTACTAACATTATTCATGGAGATTTTGGGCAGATTTAGCTCAGATCAAGAGATCAAGATATTCAAAATGACAGGATCAAAAATCCGCCAATAAAATCATAAGATCTGAAAACTTGGAAAGTGGATCTTTATGGCAAGTCTAAACCTATGAGATCTACGATTTCTAATTTGAAGGCTATATAAAGGACCGATGGCTAAAATTAAAACTCATCACCTTTACCACAAAGCAAATCACCGTCAAAAAATAAGTGATCCACGACAGGTCCGCGATTCGACGTGATAGGGCGACGTGAAAATCGATGGAGCATCTACTTCCTACGGGGTAGAGATCGAGAGCAACTTCTTCCTCTTGTAATCTAAATTCGTAGAATTTGTACTTGTGAAGTTGATTAATAATGGTAGATCATTTTGTTTAATTATTTATTTTCTGTATTATTTCTGCATTATGATTTCTTTAACTATCCTTTCTTCTTCTATTCCCAACATGAGCGAGTAATTCTCCGCTTGTTAGGGTTCGTAGGATTAGGCTAGATCAATGGATGATTAAAATCTTTTAACTCTTTTTACGTCCTATAAAATTTATAAACTTTATCAAAAGAATTGTTAATATCCTAATCGGGCGCGCTATTAATTCATTGGTAGTCACGACCGCGATTTGAGATTAGATTAACAATTATTTTGGTAAAGGCTAGACATGAACGGGGATCCATGTAAAGATAGGGGTTAAGAGTGGGAACCCTATTCCCTCCGAAAACCCTAAATCTGCATGCATCACCATCGATCTAGTTTTAAATCTATTAAAAGATAAAAGGAGTAATTTTTAATTAATCATCCATAACTACTAAATTTTAACAAACCCTACAAGCATTTTTCTTATATAATTTACATCCGTAATTAATTTAGATCTCAAATAAACTATTCTCCTTTCTTTTTTTTATTTTATTCAACTCGTCTAATGAAGGATTAAAAGTTCCACGCATCCCTACGGACGACCCGTACTCATCTCGGCTAGCTACAAGCAACACCGTTATTGATTGCGGTTATTCTACAAACACTTTTTCACATCAATCAAATGACGCTGTTGCCGGGGATATGTGCGTAATTTTCTTTTCTTACTATTCGTGTTGAAATTCGATCTATATCATAAAATAAACAAAATTGCAAATTGTGTATTTAACGATTATTGTGTGAATTTTGCAAGAAGATCCGGAGTCACAGATTTGAGGAAATAGAGATTCAGAGACAATTCATCAAGATCCAGAGGTAAAAGAGAGGCCACATAGCAAAAATCTTCAAAAGATCCTTCAGATTGGCGGCAGAAACACGGCATAAAGAGCAGATTGGCGGTGGATCCGCAGTTCATTTGGGGATCTAAGGCTGCAAACTTCTCTAGTATCTATTCTATATCTTTCTCTCTCCTCTGAAAAATCCAATAATATATTTTTCTGCAGGTTTCTTTGCAAATTTCGCCGCAAAAAAAAATCTTTTTGCTTGTTTTGTTTTGCGGTTTGTTTTTGCATATTTTTAATACGGACTTTAAGGGGCAAGACCAAAAATCAGATTAGGTGGGGATTTCATCACCCTTCCTAGGCCCCACAAATCACAAAACGAGCATCTGCGTTACCCTACATTAATTAAAAAAATATCTAGACTAAGACTCTAAGGACCGTCGCGCTCAATTAGGACAGAGGAAGGTCGTGGGTAATCTATCGCTTATCCGCATTACTTGCATGGTGTCTAAGACAAGTGTGCCTAAGGCAAGTGGTTACTTAATTATGCCCGCTATTTTCGGTGATTCGTATAGAGGATACCTCCTACTTACCTGACACTTACGTGGCCATAAGAGTGGTAAAGAGGTGGTAGAGGATTGATCCTGTAGCTTGTCCTTTGGAAGTCTAGGAGCGGTCTAGTGACTTGACCTAGGCGAACTTAGTTCTAGGGTTGATTGTGTATTTGTGATTTGTCTTAAGTCCGACACATTTCAAAACAAACCAATTTTTAAATAACACACACGCTGCCACTTGCGCTAAACCCGCTTAGTGCATGCTCGGTTGGACATGGGATTCTAGTGCTCGTCTTGTCCTCGTTTCGGCTATCGACTCCGAAGTCGGAGCTTCTTTATCTTCTTTTTCCCCTCCACCAACGACATCTCCCGATATGGACGGATCTCCATCGGGATTGAACGATACCACTCTGCCACCACCCGCAGGTGTGCAGAACCCACCGCACATCTCTCTCCAAGAGAGATGCTATCCTATACGTGGTCCCCTTTCTACTTGTCTATCCATTCCACCAGCCAACGAGGATAATTTTGAAATTAAACTCCACTTCATCAACCTGTTACCCAAATTTCATGGGCTCGCATCTGAAGACGTGTACGTTTTTATCACCAAATTCGAAAACGTATGCGCAATGATGGGTACATCACAACTTTCTGTGGATGCTATGCGCTTGCGTCTTCTCCCTTTCACCTTGTGCGACTTAGCAGAAAAATGACTTTATAACACTGCCGCACACTCTATTACCAATTGGGATGAATTCGTGATAGAATTCCTTAAGAAATTTTACCCCAATCATAAGACCGCCTGTGTTCGGAGAGAAATCAACCAGTTTACCCAGCTTCCCAATGAACCATTTTGGAAATGCTTTGAACGGTTCAAGGATCTTCTTGTCCAATGTCCTCATCACGGAATAAAGAGATGGGATTTTGCCGAATTATATATGAGGGCATTAATCCAGCAACAAAGTAGATGCTTGAAACCCTGTGTCAATGCAATTTCATGTCCAAAGACGATGGTGAACCGTGGAAATACCTGGAAGATCTTACTGAAAACACTTTGCAATGGGAAAGCGTTAGACCACCTTCATCTGGGGGAGGTATCCATCAGCTCGATATTTCCATCGCAGTAAAAGCCGAAATGGCAGCGATACAAAAGAAACTCGACGCTATAGAGAACAAATTCTCATCAGTCTCCCTAAACCAGGTTACGCTTCCCAAAACCATATGCGGTTGCTGTTCCGACCCATTACATTTGACGGAAGAATGTCCTATGAATGCACCGTTTCAAGGTCAAGAACACACCAATGCTACTTTTCAGCAGCGACCTAGAAACGATCCTTATTCTTCCACATACAATCAGGGGTGGAGGAATCATCCTAACTTTGCTTGGAACCAAAACCAAACTAAAAATCAAAACCAGTTCCAAAGAAATTACCAAAGACCTCCTCCACAGCAACAACAATCACCACAATAGAGTTAGCACCCCTTTCAATCACCAAATTTTCAAAATCCGGTCAACAATTCTGTACCTTCTAATAATTCTTTCCATACGACCGGTACCGATAACTCCTCTTCACTCGCACAAACTTTGGATTTGTTTATGAAACATTCCATCCAAATGTCGGCTGATATGAGGTCTTCTATTGATACCATAAAAAAAGACTCCGCCTCCCACGGTGAGAGTATTAAATCAACAGAAGCCCAAATTGCACGGTTACACTCCGAAATGAGTGCTAGAGAGAAAGGGAAACTTCTGTCTCAACCCCTACCGAATCCTGACCACTCACAAAGTTATAATGTGAGTGTAGTTACCACGTTAAGATCGGGAAGAGTGCTAGATAACCAAGTGGGTGAACATGTTGATGACGTTGGTGATATTATTGATACCCCGGCTTCTACTTCTTCCCCTAATTTGTCTTGTCTCCTACCTTCTTCCGAGCCTATTCTCTATGTTCCCCAAGGCTCGAACCCTCAGCCCACTTCCTCGAATGTATCTAAAACGACCCCTACTTCAATTTTGGGATCCATTCCATCCCCACAATCTTCTTCAATGTTGGATCCAACCCTTATTGATAAAGTACCTTATCCAAACAGGTTAATGGTCAACAGACCAAGACCACAAATGGAGAAGATTGTGGAAATTTTTAAGCAAGTTAACATAAACATTCCTCTCCTAGATGCTATTCAAAAAGTTCCGTCTTATGCGAAAATCTTAAAGGACTTGTGCACTAGGAAGAGAAAAGTTCAAGTACCTAAAAAAGTTTTCCTTGCGAGTAATGTAAGCACTGCTTTTACACAACAACTACCCAAAAAACGAAAGGACCCTGGAAGTCCTACAATTTCTATTTCTATCGGGGGTAAAAATATAAATCGTGCTCTACTCGATTTAGGTGCTAGTGTTAACTTGTTTCCGTATTCTGTTTATGAGCAATTAGGGATTGGAGAGTTAAAACCCGCGCATTGCACTTTTCAGATGGCCGATCGATCTATCACCCAACCTAGGGGTGAGCTAGAGGATGTGTTAATCAAAGTCAGGGAATTTATATTTCCTGGGGAATTTATATTTCGTATGGACTTTATCGTTATAGATACACAACCTGTAGCAAACCCACAAAACCAAATTCCGGTGATTTTAGGTCGACCTTTTCTTGCGACTTCCAATGCAATAATCAATTGTCGAAATGGCTCTATGACCCTATCCTTCGGGAAGATGTCAATTGAGCTTAACATTTACAAGTTGGGAAGTGAACCCTTCGAACCCTATGCTCATGTGTGTTCTGTTGAAACAATAGATTTTGACAGTAGCGAAATTGAAGAGCTTCACGATATTGATCTCGACTCCGCTATTACGTTGTTGTCCGAGTCAACATCTAACGCTAAATATGAACCTTTTATGGAGTTCGAGTATCATCCCATTCTTTTCGATGGGATTATTATCCGGGATATCGATGAAAGTTTTGAAGAAGTCTTCGCCGAAGAACTCGCATTCTTAGAAGACATGGGCGTTGTGATGAATCAACCCCAACTCAAAGAAGTTGAACCGCAACATCTTCTTCTTATCAAGAATGAGAATGCGAGTAATCCATCATTATTGTTTCGTCTCTACAAACCAAGACGTAAACCTTTTCCATTACACATCTTATCTCCTCCCCACTTCTTCACGTCAATAGACGACATGTTCTTCCACCAACCTTGGTGCTTCATCGATAAATTTTTGAATAGTTGGTGTTGACTTCTTGTAAGGCTTTACTTTGACCAATAATTTTAACCCCTCCTCATAATTTTAAATGCTCAATACTGTTTCCCCCAATCAGAGCAAAGCTCTGCTTTGAAAATTTAAAATTTAATAAATGAAGCAACGCTTCAGATTATTTGCACTGCGCAACACGCCACGTGTCAGGCGCAGACGCATCAGCGCAGCGCCCAAGGCAGCGCACCCAATCAGAGCAAAGCTCTGTTTTAAACAAAATTAAATGAAGCAACGCTTCAGCTGCGTAAGCACTGCGCTGCGCGATACGTGTCAGCGCAGATGCGCTGGCGCAGTTGCGCTGCGCTTTGCGCTGCGCGACACGTGTCAGCGCAGATGCGCTGGCGCAGTTGCGCTGCGCGACACGTGTCGGCGCAGTTGCGCTGCGCTGTGCGCTGCGCGACACGTGTCAGCGCAGATGCGCTGGCGCAGTTGCGCTGCGCTGTGCGCTGCGCGACACGTGTCACGCGCTGGGGCATTTGCGCCAAACAGAAATAAATTCTAAGAAATCTTTTCTGTTCTTGTTAAAACAAGAAGATCTTCTTCTGCAAAGCAGAAGCCCTTGGATCAAAGATCCAACGGTGGGGAAAATTCCCCAAATCACTCAGAGAAAGATCTCTTTAACAAATTTAACTAATTTATGGGCACTATAAAAAGGACCCCAGACCTCAATTAAAAATCATCAACATCTTTCTAAAAAAAAGAGAGAGAAAGAGGACTCTGAAGAACTCCTCAAGAACAAAAAAGGTAAAAAACCTTTGAAAGAAGAGAAAATTCTCTTATAAACAAGATCATTGATCTTTAAATATAACTAAATAAAATGAATAAATAAAATAAAAATAGTGCTTTGCACTTTTTCATGAACCTTTGGTTCTTTAAGATAAGAAAAAAACTTATCTTTTCCTTTGATCTAAATTAGATCAAGAAATCCAACAGTGCTCTGCACTTCTGTTCTTGAATCTAAAAGATTCTTAGTGCTTTGCATTTCCAAACTGTGCTGTTGTGTCCTTGAGAGAGCGCCACGTGTCAGCTACAGAACAATTTGCGCTATGCGCTCTTAAAATAGAGCTTTGCTCTCTGGAATTGGCGCAACTCACCAGAGCGCGCCACGTGTCAGTAGCGCAACAGCGCAGCGCACTGCGCTATTGCGCTTGCGCTCACCAGAGCGCGCCATGTGTCAGTAGCGCACTAGCGCAGCGCACTGCGCTATTGCGCTTGCGCTCACCAGAGCGCAACATGTGTCAGCCATAGAACCACTTGCGCTACGCGCTCTTGAAACATAGCTCTGCTCTATAGAATTAGCGCAACTCACCAGAGCGCGCCACGTGTCTGCAGCGCAACAGCGCAGCGCACTGCGCTCTTGCGCTTGCGCTCACCAGAGCGTGACACGTGTCACCACCATATGAGTTTGCGCTCAATACTTAGCGCAAAGCGCCTGACAAGCCACGTGGGGTACTGTCAGAGTATCTAATGCTCTGCATTGTTAAAAAAAAGGACAGAGCCCAATTAAAAGGCCTAACAGGCCTAATAAAAAAAATGCTATGCATTTTAAAAGGGGGGCAAAGCCCAAACAAAAAAATAGATGCTCTGAATCATTTATCAAAGGGCAAAGCCCAACCAAAACAAGAATAATGCAGTGCATTACTAAAAAGGGGTGAAGCCCCAGCACCAGCCAAAGACAAAAAATGTTGAAACTGGACTTAGCCCAATTTTGGCCATAAGTCCTTAAATTAAATTGACTGAGCAAGATTGCTCTTTTAAATCAATTTACTACCGGTTCGAGGGTACATCTCCGAACTCCTCTGACACCTGTCGTTGTAATCCTTCAATGACTTCAGAGAGGTGACGGGTCCCAACGACCACATATTATATGGACTGCGGGGTCCTTAAACTCGCGGACCGAAACGTCCTTAAACTAATATTGGACCGAGACGTCCTTAAACTAATATCGGACCGAGACGTCCCTAAACTAATAATGGATCCCTACGTCCCTAAACTGGAATATGGACCACCACGTCCCTAAACTGGCGATGGACCACCACGTCCCTAAACTGGAACACAGACCACCACGTCTCTAAACTGGAGCATAGACCACCACGTCCTTAAACTGGAATATGGACCACCATGCCCCTAAACTGGAACATGGACCACCATGTCCCTAAACTGGAACAATAGAGCCCAAACGCTCTTTTGTCAGATCTAAACGATCCCGTTAAGTTGATCTTAGTCTCAAATTGGACTAACGTATCCTTAACAAACGATTAAGTTGATCTTAGCCTCAAATATGGCTAACGTGTCCTTAGATCAAACCTTCAAACAAACATTAGTCCCAAATTGGACTATAGATCTCTCAACCAACTTTGGTTCAAGGGTACATCTCTGAACTCCTCTGATATTTGTCGTTGTAATCCTTTAACGTCGTCAGAGAGGTGACGGGTCCTGACAACCACACATTAATACGGACTGTGGGGTCCTTAAACTCATGGACTTATGCGTCCTTAAACCAATATCCGCCCCCAAAATGGGAATGTAGGACCACTATGTCCCTAAACTGGAACAATAGAGCCCAAACGCTCTTTTGTCGGATCTAAACGATCCCGTTAAGTTGATCTTAGTCTCAAACCGGACTAACGTATTCTTAACGAACGTTTAAGTTGATCTTAGCCGCAACGCGACTAATGCATCCTTAAACTAAAAACACCAAACCCAAATCTAAGTAAATACGGATTTGGACTAATCCATGTCTTACGGGCGACGGCATTACTCAGTCTCCGTATACAATCCACGGGCAACCACGAACAAAACAAACACACACGACACGAAGTGAAATTCTGGAGAAGGAGAAAGTTGTTACCGCGATGCGGTAGCGTAATTAACTGCAGGGGCTTGCGCCTGCCGGGAAGAGCGTCCCCACAATAAAAAACCTCTCAAGCGAGGGGGAATCTGACGAAGTCTGCTACATCGGCCGCATCCGTCTAAACCTCCGATATACAGTGCCATAAATCAACTTGGCATCTTCGGAGAGGCAGACAGATAAGACCAAATAGCATCTGCCCCGAATCTCAGGCCAGACGCGAAGTCTGCGCCGCCGTTCGGAGGGGAACAGATTCTGGCACGCCCGGTGGGACCTTTTCCTCTTTCCACTCCACACTTTGTGTGTCGTGTTCGCGAACAAATTGTGGTTTGCTGTGGTTGTCCGTGGATTCAAGATACTAAGATTTGGTTTCTTGCTCCGTACAGAAAATAGAAGATCAATGGCTTCAAACTGCACTACCTGCAACTGCAACTCTCGCTTCGTTCCTGCTAGAGGAGTGACTTATGGGCCCCGAGCGGCCTCCCTTTTCAAAATTCCAGTGGAGCAGGTAACTCAAGTCACCACTGGACTATTCTTTGGGACCATGCTCCCACCGGTGAGCTTCAATGCCCCAATGAAGTTGCAAGGAGCCCTAAAGAAGTCGGTCTTTGATCGACCTACCACTGTCGCGGCCCCTCTCAACGGGTCGTCCAACTCCACTGCCACAGTTTTTAACAGGCTAGGTCAGAGCTCCAACAGGCTCATGAAGAAGCCTGCCATACCAGAAGGTGTTATCCCGAAGCGGATAGCCATTCCAACTCCCGTTCCTGGCAAAATCACCAAGATTGCTTCCCATGTTCAGAAGTCCGCTTCTGACAAGTTGGCCGTCCCCGTTCAACGGACGTCGATCTTTAAAAAGCTGGTACCAGTATATTCTGACCAACACAGGGGGCATGAGGAGGTCACCCCTATCGCTAATACATATTGATAGAGCTCTTAGGATATTTTGCTTGACTACCAGGGTTGTGATGGCAGTCACACTAGTGGGGGCTGGGTAGTTTACAAGCACATCCTTATATAGGTCTCTAGTTATAGGATTATCGAGACAAGGCATCGATACTCCAGAGTAGACTAGTGTATACGCTTCTCATCCCAGCAGAGGAGATGGTTTGTCCCACAGCCATTGGTATGTCATATTGGAGATAGTATGCAGGTGCTCATTAGGTTATGAGTTACACTGGACGGTCTCGTGGGGAAATAATGGTTGGTATTATACATATCATCATATAGCAGTTTCCAGGTGACATGAGTACAGCATAGTCCGTTGACTTGACACTGCTGCTTCGCATCGAGTGTGTTCCTACTGTTCTTAGATTACTACCCTACCATGGATCTATTGAGTCGTGCAAACAGGTAGTAGTTGGGTGCAGTCCTGAAGCACTTAGAGGCAGTGGCGGTTAGATTGGATTCGTCTCTCCCGATATTGGGGGTTGATATCGCACTGTGTTCGGGAAGTCACTACACAAAGTCCCTGGCCAGGACAAGTGAGATTTACTGGTAGATACTCCAGTAGTTTCTCAGGGTGTTTTGGACTCTCCCCCGGCATGCTTTATTGCACTATTAGGGGTCTGACATTTACCGCCCCTCTAGGCCCGATATGCGATACTCTTAGATGAATAGACCGGACTGTACGGAGATTGTCACAGACAGGCTCAGTAGGAGATCGGATGAGTTATACTCATCGGCTTTCTTATCGACATCTACCTGGGGACCGTTACATACAGCTAGCGCCGCTTGCGGCTTATGGTTAAACCCACTGCCAGCGTAGTGTCAAGGTTTTAGAGTCTAACACAGAGGGTTTCCCTACATCGGGCAAAACGTATAGAGGTCGTATGATTTTACGGCAGGGTTTGATCACGTGCGTGTACTTGTGCACACATGATGATTCGGACGGAAAATACTGGTGGGCTTTGGTTTATGCCGGATCCTAGTACTGTACTGATGGATTGTCTTCGTCTGCTGTATTTGTATTTTTCGGAATATGGATACGGGTATGTATATACGGACGAGGGATGTTTTTGTAATTTCTACAAAAATTGATTTTGAAGATGACATGAAAAAATTGTATTATTCATTTTGGTTTAAATTATTAATACATTTATGTAAAAGGAAATGAAGTGGATATTGCATGAATTAGGACATGGGTGCTTAGGACACATGGTGCTCATTCTATCCATGAGTCATTCTTTAGTAAATTGAACCCCTTTTGATAATTGATATGAGCTTTATCTAATGAATGATCAAGAGAGTTCAGTTTAGAAAAAGATAAGAGAAGCCATCTCCTTTTTCAAGCTCTAGCTCACTAGATTTTTCTTTAGCCATCTTCTAATCCCTCAAACCATAGAACACTCATGTGTTGAGTAACCTAGGGAAAAAGAAGACTCCTCAATCCATCTACACTCTTTACACACCCTAGGTCATTTAGTGTAGCATACTACTTGACTTAGTTTCTTCGGTTGTTGAAGAAGGAGCCCGGTACACAAGCTCTCGGGTGGATCATCTTCGATCTAAAAAAGCTGACGAGGAGACGACATCTGCACCACTCCAAGGAGCTCGCACAGGTGAGGAGGACAGCGAGGAGAAGAAGGACCGGTTACGTGAGGTATAACTTCTGTTCATGTAGTGTATACTTCATTTACTTTGTGCTAGTTTAGGTTTAGATACGATCTTGGTGGTTCGTCGATACTACGAAGTATATAATTTTCTTATTTCATATTTTTCACCTCCCCGCGATCCCGTGGGGTGCGTAGCATAGACTTACAATGGTATCAGAGCCAACTAAACCTATTCTAGCTTATTAGCAAGTATTAGAACTTCAATCGTCGGAAAAACCGGAAAACTAAACACTGAAAACCCTACTTTCTGTCGAATTTTAAAACTGTCTGGAAAATTATTTCTGTACCATGAAAAATAATTGCATGGTTTTCTAAGATAACACAAGAAAAATGCGCCACTGAATCGCCAAGACGGCCTCGGAACCGCCGCATAATGGACCGTTCTGCGGCAGTCGTGACCGAGTCAAGGCCGATTCAACTCATCTTTTTTCTGTTATTTCTTAATTTTGGTGTTTTCTTTTCTGGAATATTTGGTTTCTACCCAGCATGTTTTTGAATGCTGGTTTGCATTAGGGGTGGTTACGAAAAATATGTTTCGATCGAATTTCTATTATACTTGGCTAATTGGTCCTTCTGTAATGTTATATGTGTTTTTAAATCTCAGCTAATTGCTATATGTCGATTAGTCTGGGATTGCACATATCTGTTGGTTTGTGTATATGAATTTTGTTAGATCGTCAGTGATGAATAGCCGGGGATGTGAGATGGGTATTTTTATCTTTCATTCAATGTAAATTGAAATTTGATGTAATATTATTTTTCTGGGCACATTCGGGTTGAGGTTGTAGCCGCCGTTGTATTGTTTTCTTTTTTACTGTTTTCTGCTCCTAAGATAGTCCCAAGGTGGGGTGCACAAACTACCGGGTTCTTTGAAGTGTCGAGTGGCCTACTCACTTTGCGGAGGGGGGTTGCTTCACTTCTGGAATTTGGCGGGTAGTTTGCCGCACCCATAGGGGTCTGGGATAGGGTTTGGCTATTAATCATGACCGTGGAATCCTTCTTTCGTTACAGGCTTAAACGAAATGCGGAATTCCTAATATATCCAACATATTCATCCGTGATCTGGAATTCCTATTTTTGCGTCAGACGAATGCTATTATTATATATGTTATATAATAGACCCTACTTATGTTTTGCATCCACGCTAGTCCAGCCCCCGCTCTGGCGTTAGTTAAGTAACCTAACGGTGTTAGACGGGCCCAGTAGCGAATGCGAATGGCATAAGTGGACGTTGTATTTTCTTCTTTTTCTGTAATGATAGGTGTAATTGATGGGACTGCATTAGATTAATGCAAAGCAAATAACCAAAGTTGAATCGTTGGAACAATTTTTAAAACCACTCGGTTTTTTTTCAAGACAGCAAACTTTTAAATGCAGAGATTAAACCACTCCTTTTAAAAGCTATCAGGTTCCTTCGATTATATCAAGTTCACTACGTTTTCGGTTTCGCCAAAACCATTCGTAGCCCTCCGTCATTTCAGTTGCATATTCAGTAGTATTCAAGCTATGTATTTTGACCTTCGCCAAGACATAGTGATTGGTAGCTGCTGGATATTCATCTGTAGCATAGACAGACGTGTTGGTTTGGGACAGTCGTACTACTATTTTGGCCTTCGTCAAGGGTATGCACGGGTGGGTTCAAATTAACTTGGATAATGATGGGTAGAACTTGACATGTGACTTATGATATGTTGGCCTTCATCAAGGTCATAAGAGCATGGGGCAAAAATCCATATCGGGAGTTTCTAAAGAAATTGAAACTTGCTAATGTTGCATACCATTCGGAGTGTGATAATTTTGGTAGGATTCCTTCAGCTTTATCACACGATGATATTTGGATCCCGATCCTACTGTGAGTATATGCTACACCTCGGGAGATTTTTCACTAAACGATCAATGCTATAAACTAAGTATGTGTCTAGAACGGTGTTAGCGGGGCTACGCCTCCAAGGAAAAGAGGTTATATAATTAAGGAACTTCGCGAAAGCGTTGGAAAACCTCCCTCGAAGTACTAACACCAGCTTGGCTGAAAGGTTAAGCAAGAATTGTACGGTGAGATTAATCCTGACTAATTCTTCTTTTATGGTTTGAAGAGGGATTCGAGAAACAGTGTTAGCCATCCTGTTTAGATAAACTAAAAACCAATCTAAACATGCATAAGGATTATGCTAAAGTGTTTCTTTTCTCTCTCCTAATTGCAGCGACCAAAAGATGACAGGCCTTAAGTTACTTCTAGAGAAAAACATATTGACCGGGCCAAACTATAAAGATTGGCTCAGGAATGTCCAGATGACCCTCACGAATAACAAATTGGGCTATCTGCTTACTACCAAATCCCCCGCCATCCCGGGTCTAGCTTCCAGTGTCGCGGAAAAGGAATCCATAAGACCTGGAAATAGACAGTGCGAAGGCCAACTGCCTCGTGTTGGCCTCTATGGACAATGAGCACCAAAGGCAACATGAGAAGATGGACCTTGCTTCCATCTTCCCCCATTCAAAAGAGTTATATGGAGAGCAATCTCGTATCGCAAGATACGAGACCTCAAAGAAATTGTTTCAGGCGAGGTTGTCCATCGGGTCATCTATTGGGGACCACGTCCTTAAAAATGTGTTAGTTATATGTATGCCCTAGAGGCCATTACTGTACATACGATGTATATTGTAATGGATGCTTGGACATATATAGGGAGGACTTTCTTGCTCGACATGATAGTATGCTATCTGGTTGTACTTTATCTTAACATGTACTCTGATTGTCTCTATCTTACATATTGATAAAGCCCTTAGGATATGTACTCGACTACTGGGACTATGATGAGATCATACTAGTGGGGCCACGGTAGTCGACGAGTACATCCTATAACTGTTCCTAGTCGAGGGTGTATCGAGACAGGGCATCGATACACCAGAGTAGACTAGCGTATACGCATCTTGACCCATATGATGGGCGATGGATGATCCCATATCCATCGGTGTTTGACATCAAGGATGGTGTACGGGTGCTCAGTGGAGACTGGGTACACTAGACGGACTCGCCGAGAACTCCCAGATGGTATTATACCTCACGTCAGATGGCAGTTCTCCGGTGACACTGGTACAGAGTAGTCTGTTGACCCGAGATCGTCATAGAGTCTTGTGTGATTCCCACCGTGCTTTGATTTCCATCATACCACGTCCAAGAGGGCGTGCAAAAAGGTGGCTTTTGGGTACAGTCCCGAATCACATGGAGGCAATGAGCGATAGGAGGGGATTCGTCTCTCCCGGTATAGGGAGTTGATGTTGTGCTGTGTTCGATTGGCTATAACCGAAAATTCCTGGCCAGGGTTGCTGAGATTTACTGGTAAGTGTTATCAGTAGTTTCTCGAACTGTTATAGACCTCATATCGACACGACTTATCGAGCTACTGGGGTCTGACGTTTACCACCCCTAGGCGAGATATGCAACATATCAGACGACGAGACCGGACTGTACGGGAGTGTTACTGTTTGGATTCACAGGAGAAGTTATAGGCTTGCTTGTTGATCTTCTGAGCGCTCGATACCTGGGTAGCTGTTACGTTTAGCTGACCGCTTGCAGCTTGTGGGTGTTTGATATGATCATCACCTACTGCCGGCGTATTGACGATTCTTTAGAGTCCTACACAGAGGTTTCTTGGCTCAGGCAAAACGGAGTAGGAGCACATATGTGATATGTGCGGGACCGAGGATAATGCGATATGTGATACCGTATTATATTCTCGCGATATTTGATATCAGCCGGGTCATCGGAATAAGTGTTGATTCGATGAATCGGTACGGATAAATATTAGTCGGTTACATGTGATATAGCCGGATTGTCGGATCAAGTGTTGATTCGATAATTTAATGTATAATAATATATATGATATATTAAATTACATTAACTAATATTAGCTCACTAAAAGATTCTTTTTCTCACTCGGGTAATACATTGATATATATGCGATATATGTTAATTGTATTATTTTATTTTGTTACGATAAATATTATATATGTGATATATAATATTGTAACATGATATGATAACTAATGCACCATGTTTAGTGGAGTTTAAACATGATTAGGGTTTGGATTAGGGTTAAGCTTTCTAGATGATTCTAGAAGGTTTTGGTTTTGTTTTGTGAAAGATATTTTCAAGTGACTCATGCTTTAACCCAACCCAAACCCTAACCCTAGTTAATTCTCTACATGAGTTTAGTTGACCATGGTTGCATTATTCATCATTATCTCCTTTGCATTATTCATCACAAAAGGATTCAATAATGTTCATCATCTTCTTCCTTCTTCTTCTTTGCTTACAAAGCTTTCTTGCTTTGATATTTGTGATGAAAATATGTGAGAAAAAGATAAATAAAAAGAGCAAAAATCCTACTTCATCATCCTCATCTTCCCTTGCCATTTAGATGAGGGTGTTCACATTATTTCATGAGTGTTAGCTTGTGTTAACGAAACTTCAAGGTAGATCATCTTTGTATCGAAGATCGGAAGCAAAGGTTGCATCTTTCTCTTCGTGGAACCTCTCGAGAGTCTGGAACCCGATGATCGCAGCGAAGGGACCACAACACGGAGCATATGAAGTGAAGAACCGGATCTGCAAAGGTTGTAATCCCTCTCACTTAGTGTTAAAGTTGTTAACATGTTAGTTTTCGTCTAATCTCTAGTTTAAAGATCCGTATTCGGGTTGTTCGGCACGGCTAATTTTTTAATCGGGCATGGTTGATGCCTCGTAGTCCCTTGTGCGTGTGAATAGCAACCCTACAGTGGTATCAGAGCCAAGCTAGAGCTTTAGGCGAAGTCTAGACGAATTTTAAAGTCCGATCGAACGCCGAAACCCCGACACGGAACCCTCTCTGTACATTTTTCAAAAATGTGGTTTTTTCTGAATTAAAAATTCTCAGAAAATTAAGCAGGAAAAACTAAGAATTACTGTGAAGTACGGACCTCTAACTCGAAAATTTGACCGCGGAACCGCGGCGAAACCATGGATTTTTCGGCGGTTCCGCGGCCAAAATTTGGACTTAGTCCCTGAAATTTCATGTAATTATTTTTAGGCCCTTTCTTGTTAATTTTTTCTGGTAATATTTTAATTCCACTCAAGTGTTGATTTTTCAAGGGTTGTATTGGGGAATCGTTGATTCGATCGGATAATTTAACTTTGTTTAGTTTGTCCGGATAATTTTTAGAAACTGTTAAAAAGTTCGAACGGATATCAATAACTCACTTTTTCCCTGTCGGAAAATTTTTCAAAAGTTGGATTTTTTCTCGTGTTTAAGAACGTTCTAAGTCGTGCAAGTAACGCGGTGGACCATCTAGAAGACAACAAACCTTAACTCGATTATGTGACTGTCTTGAACTGCTTTTTGAACCTTAGGGTTTGGGGCAGTACGGCGTGCCACATGTGAGGCGTTGGCTTGACCCTTCTACGGCTGGACGATTGGGACTGTGGCATGTGATGGATGTTTTTTAAACTGATTTCAAGTGTTGAGATATATTGGGGAAATCTTGGGTGTTTGATTGTTCGATCGGAAAGTTTAACATTTTCTGTTTTATCTGGAATGTGATACAATATTTGGAATCCACAGGTAGTTATTAGATAACTAATTTGAATATTATAAACATAGCAGTTTAGTCTCAAATGATCGGTTGCCACGGAATTTTGATATGATCAAAAGTCCGTCGCAATCACGTAGCGTACGCGGATACTCGCCGGGTAAACTTAATAGACAGCTACGCCCCATAGCCCCGACCAAGTGACTGTAGGAGAACCCCGTCGCCGAAAGCATCCGTTCGGGTGCTCGCGGCAGCGGTGTTCTGCCTTAGTGCACTTCGTCGACGGCATCTGGGGGTGCGGCCGTCTACTAAAGTTTGCGACGAGCATTCGATCAGGTTGTCGGGAATCTTGTTGAATTGTCCGACTTGATATTGAAAAGAGTTTTCGATAATGAGACTAAAATGCGGGGTTTATAATTGTTAGGCATGCGATGTCTAAGGAATTCATTTGGTTAGGCATGCGATGTCTAAGGAGGTTGCGGATTCCAACTGTTGTAGTTTTACACTTTCTTTTCTGTGACCGTAAGCGTAGTATGTAGTGTATCGCCGGCTTCATTGCTATACATCAACGACAATCGGGATACGCATACTTGCTTACGTTGATGATATGAGATATTATGTGTTGCTGTGATATGTTATATTGGATCGTCGCGTTTTGAATAGCTGGGGGTTTTATGTGAGATGAGAGTTTTTCTTTTTCATTCATGTAAAATTCATTTGTATGTAATATTCTTTTATTGGGGCACTTCCAGGTTGCGGAAGATGTCACCGTTGTATATTGTTTACTTTTCCGCATTAGGTAGACCCAAGGAGGGGAGCACAAGTAACCGGGTTCTAGGGTCCAGTGGGGACCATCTCGAGGAGTCGGGACCGGGTCTCCTAACCCTAGAATTGGCTGTGTTGCTTGCCGCTCTCGTAGGGGTCTAGGGATGTGGGTTTGGCTATTCATCGTGACCGTGGAATCCGTGTTTTATACAGGCTCGTATTGAAAACACGGACGTCCTAGTATATCCAATATTTCATATATGTTCTTCTGCTGCACTGTTCTGTGATGAGATCATATTACTGCCCGAGATGAATGTTTATATTATATATATGAGATATATGTTATATTGCAGATTTCGTTTCAAATGAGATGCTTGTGAAGCATAATAAAATGGGACTTCATTAATAAGATTAATGAAATAAAAGAAACCTAAGATGTTGTAGAAACTTGTTTATAAAAACTGGTAGCTCTAGTTGTTACTTTGCATAGCGGTGTTCCTTGTAGAACATCCAGCACCTTATTCGATAAGGAAAGGACCGAGATCCCTTCATCGGGAGTGACTCCTTTAGCAATAACTGGCAGATGCTGTAAGTCTACGTTAGCGCCCCGGCAGTCTACAGACGCCAAAATGCGGAACAAAAACTTTTAACTGGCGCTATCGTATACTTTAACCCAGATCTGCCATTATTGCTAAACTAACAAACTGTAAAGAGTGTAGAATGGTTATACCGAACGATCCGAGTCCTTCGTTCTTCAACCATCATCCCACGCTCCGTTGCGGCTGCTCCGATCTCGTCGATCTCCGATCTCCTCGTCGAGGTGGCACCACATGATCGGTTCTTTAAACGGGCTCCCGCCTCTGACTCGAGGCAACTCGATCGTCAAGTTTGCTAAAAGAGACGACCAAGATTGATATAGAGAATGAGTAGATGACTTTGTCTCACTTCGTCCAAATCCGTGGACGATCGGTTAATGAAGTTGCCGAGGGAATTGGGTGATGGAATGAAATGAACTGTGAATTCCATACACCCCAAATCTATTATAATCTTTTCACAAATGAAAACTAAAAAACCATAAGAGAGAGAGGAGGGGGCCGGCCTTATAAAGAGAGGGGGGTGACCGTAGGAGAGGGGGGGTAAACACATCATGAAGCTTATCATGTATGAAAAGATCTTAATCAAAACAAAAAGCATTAAGGTTAAAGCATGACTCACAAACCTAGTCATCATGCATTAATTAACCCTTAAATGCAACCAATGAAAACTCAACACCAATAATCCTAGTCACCTCATCTAGAATCTTCTAGAAGAATCCACACTCATCTCAAGAAAAGATAAACCCGTCTTTAACCAAATGTTAAAAGACGGCTGATAGAAAACTGGAAACTGGCAACTTCCAAAAGTGATCCTGAAACGAATTTCAGGACAACCCCGAAACTGTATAAATATACCCGCATTTGTATTACGACCGAATACAAATGCAACTGAGACAAAGATATTATACCTACTCAATATAATACTCGGATCCGGCTTAAACCAAAGCCGACCAGTATTATCTGCCCGAAAACTGACACGTGCGTAAACGCACGTGCATTTTCCGAACCCTGCCATAAAACCATACGGCCTCTACAACGTTTCGCCCGAACTTGGGAAACTGTCTGTGGGGGACTCTAATGACTCGTCAGCACCCTGGCAGTGGGTTTAACCATAAACCGTCAGCGGCACTAGCAATGCGTAACGGCTGCCCATGGACTGACCTCAAGGGATGCCGATGAGCGCACTCATCCGGAAAACCCTACTGAGCCTAACAGTGACAATGTATATACAGTCCGGTCCGTTCGTCAATGAGTATCGCATATCTGCCTAGGGGGCTAGTAACGTCAGACCCCTAATAGCAGTATAAGTCGTGTCGGAGTGAAGCCCAATTACACCCTGAGATACTACTGGAGTACCTACCAGTAAATCTCCTGCCATGGCCATGGACTTTGTGTAATGGCTCTCCTAGACACAGCACGACCTCGCCCCCAATACCGGGAGAGACGAATCCCCTGCCGATCCGCTCACGTGCCTCCATATGGCTCGGGACTGTACCCAAAAACTACCTGTTTGCACGACTCCTTTGAGCCGTGGTAGGGTAGAAATCAAAGCACAGTGGGAACTCACACGAGACAAATGACGACCTCAGGTCGATGAACTAACCTGTACACATGTCACCAGGGAACTGCTATCTGACGATAGGTATAGTACTAACTAGCAGATTCCCGGTGAGTCCTGTCCGGTGTACTCATAACCCAATGAGCACCTGTATACATCTTAGGTGATCCAACTGACACTAGTGGCTTGTGAGACCGGCCACCGCCCCTCGTCGGGGTCTCGACTGTACACACTAGTCTACTCCGGAGTATCGATGCCCTGTCTCGAAACTCTCACGACTAGGGACTACAATTAAGGATATGCATATAAACTACCCAACTCTCACATATATGATCACCATCATACTGTTGGTAGTAAAGAAAGATCCTAAGGGCTCTATCAAAGTGTAACATGCAATCAGTCACCTGAACATGTACACGACTGATAAAGGCAAACCAGATAGCATACTATCATCTCGAGTAAGACTGTGCTACCGGGATAGGTCCTCCGCAATCATTGCAATCACGTACCTGCGATCCAATAATTGACTATGAGGGCACTATCTCCAACAGATGCTACAAACTCGGTTTGTCTTTTGATTGCTTTTATACTTCTTGCTTTGCATAGTGATATTTGTGAAATATCCTGCACCTTATTCGATAAGGAAAGGGCCGACGATCCCTTCACCGGGAGTGACCCCTTTAGCAAAACTAGAAAAGCCTCAAAAACACTCCATTTAAAATCACTCGATTCTACAACGATATAAAGTTCATTACGCAAAGGGTTTTCTTAAAAACCTGTCGTAGCCCTCCGTCATTTCAGATAAGTAATAGTTAGTATTCGTGCTGCGTTTGTTGACTCAGTCAAGGTGTAGTGTGCGGTAGCTGATTAGTGCTTATCTGCAAAGCATATGATGCGATTGGATTAGGGTAGTCGTGCGGCCTTGTTGACTCAGTCAAGGGTCGTGCGGGTGGGTTTAATTCAATCAAGAAATGAACGGGTTGAACTTGACTAGCGGACTATGTGTAGTTTGGCCTTCGTCAAGGTCATAGGACGCTAGGGGTAAAATATTATTGGGAATTTCAAGTGTTGAAATTTGCAATGAGATTGCATACCTTCTATGAGATAGTTGGATCCCGATACCCGCTGCGAGTAAGAGTTACTCCTGGGAGAGTTTTACACATTACAATTAGCCGATCAAGTAGGTGTATAGAAAGGTGTCAACGGGGTTACGCCTCTGGGAAAATGAGGTTTACTTTAATTAGGTTCGTACGAAAGCACGGGGGACCTCCCTCAAAGTACCAACACTGGCCTGGCTGAAAGATTGGCGAACTTGTAGCGTGTAATTAATCCTGGCTAGTCTTTCCTTTTAGGGTTTGAAGGAAGATTTGACTAAAACAGTTGGAGACATCCTGATTAGATATATTAGATAACCAATCTAATCTTGCAAAAGCATACGCTGAGTGTTTTCTTCTCTCTCTCTTCAGCTAGCGACCATATCACGCCTTAATCAAGATAATAATACGGATATATTGACCGAACCCGCTTGTTATACTGAGCTGGGGAACGTTGGTCCCGCTCCAACTTATAATTGTTATAAGACAGAGCAGGAAATTGGGGAATACCAGATTTCCCGTGCCGCCCAAACGAAGAAAGTGCATATTGATGCATCATCTTCGGGTGTGTTCATTACAGAGAACTGTTTCTCAGTATCCTTTACGTCCTGGGTATGTGATACCAGATCAGGATCCCGCATATAAGATCTGTTACATGGACTACAGATAGGCAGAGAACTGAGAACGGGTGATAAGTTTCATGAGATAGAAAACGGTGCAAGTGTTGCAGCCAAGTCTGTTGGTAACTGTTACCCTGTATTACCAGAATACATTGATTCTGAACAAATGTTATTAGATACCGAACCTGATATACAAAATCATATCAGTCTCTTTATTAGTAAAGAAAGGATATAATTCTGTATTGTTGGATAATGATTTGAACATTTCCTATATCAAGAGTTGATCGGTTCATGCACGTTATCTAAAAGCATTGTCGTTCTAAATCAAACTACAGTTCTTAGTATACGGAACACACACAAGAGGAAGAGTTCAGAAATGAACGAATCCTTCTTGAGGTATTGTAGACTATGTCATATCAATGCGACCCGACTAGCTAAGTTACATATAGATGCATATTTAAATTAGTTTGAATTTACATCTTGTGAAACTTGCCGGTCATGTCACAAAGATAAGATGACCACAACTCTGTTTATTGGAAACAGAGAAAGAGTTAGTGAACTCTTGGGATTGATACATGTTGATGTATGTAAGGTCCCCTGTCTATACATACCAAGATCGGTTCTTTCTACTTCATTACATTCTCTGATAATCTCTCAAGATTCAGACATATGTTTCTGTTGAAACACAGGTCCGAAGCTTTTGAGATATTCACAGAATATAAATTAGAAGTAGAGAACCAAAAATGGGTATAAGTATTATGTCCTTTGATGTGATCAAGGAGGAGAATACTTGAGTACGGAATTCCTGGACTATTCTAAAGGAGAATGGGATTCTCTCTCAGCATTACTCCTCCGTATACACCACAGCACGTCGGTGTATCGGGGCGGAGCAATAGCACCCTATTTGTTATGGTGTGCTCTATGATGAGTACTACTGAGTTTCCTATTTCCTTTTGGGAGTTATGCACTTGAGAAGCTGCATACCTATTGAATAGGGTTCAAATCAAATTAGTTGCCTACTACTTCATATGTGATATGGAAAGGGAAGAGCCCATATCTTAAGTTGGTTAAGATTTGGGTTGTCCGGCCTATGTCTAAAAGCAAAATCCGGACAAGCTCGAGGCAAGGTCTGTTATGTACAACTGGAAAGGTTCCAGCTATCCAAAATGCAGCTGATGATTTGGTAGAACCAAAGGATTCAATAGTTTCTAACGAACCTCAGCCTCTCCGCCGATCTAGTAGGGTTCCTCACCCACCTGAGAGATACTTCGGTTTCTCTATGACATTGGGAGCAAGGATTGCATCATGAGATGATGACCCAACTAGTTTCGAGCTGGCCATCAGGAGTGGGACTCTGTAAGAATGGCTGGATGCTTATCGATCTGAGATGGAATCCTTATACACCAACAAAGTATGGACTTTGGTTGCTTTATCTGAAGGGTTAAATCCCCATAAGGAGCGAGTATATCTTGAGAAGATTACTTGGTGTACATGGAAAAGTTGAGACTTTCAAAGCTATGCTTAAGTCCATCCAGATCCTACTTGCCACTGCTACATTCCATGACTACGATATCTGGTGGTTGGGTGTCATGACTGCTTTTCTAAATGATGTTTTAGAAGAGAGCTTCTATAAGTACACAGCTAGAGGGCTTCGTAGACAGTGGGAGCAGCGGAAACGTGTGCAAGATGTTTTATATGATAAAACAGGCATCGCGGAGTTGGAACATCTGTTTTGATGTGGTAGTCAAAGAGTTTGACTTCATCAAAATGGTAGATGAACCTTGTATATACAAAAAGGTAGTAAAGAGTATGGTGGTGATCCTCGTAGAGTACGTGGATGACATACTCTTGATAGGGAAGGAGTTTCCTATGCTACGCTCGGTCAATCTCCACTTATCACAAGGATTCTCCATATAGGATCGAAGTTGATACCTCCTAAATCCTGGGTTTTGGATCTATGAGATAGATCTAATTGGATGTTAGGATACTCACTAGTAATAGTGAGATGGTATCAATCGATCCTGGGGAGAATCACTGGAAAGGTTCCAGGGTGATAAGGACGACAGAATGTCAGTCGCAGGCATTGTCTTTACCCTCAGTGGAGGGACGGTATGTTGGAAGAGTTCCAAGCTAGATACCGTGACTTACTGGACGATTAAAGGCAAGATACATCGTTACCAAGTATGCTACCAAAGAGGCAGTCTGGATATATATAAGTTCATGAGATGAACTTCGTTCCTACCATTGTGTGACAATGGAGTTGTGGCTTTAGCCAAGGAACTACCGTCCTATCAGAAATCCAGATATAATTCTTAGGCAGTATCACCTGATCATGGAGATGGTTGATCTCCAGGGAGATCGAGGTTAGGAGAGCAGACACAGAGGACGACAGCGCGGATCCATTCACAAAAGGCCTTTTTCCCAGTAGAGACTTTTATAGGATGGTTGAGTATGAGATACTTCAACCGCAGCTAATTGTTGGGTATGCGATACCATAACAGATGGCCCTGGTGCAAGTGGGAGATTGTTAGTTATATGTATGCCCTAGAGGCCATTACTGTACATACGATGTATATTGTAATGGATGCTTGGACATATATAGGGAGGACTTTTTTGCTCGACATGATAGTATGCTATCTGGTTGTACTTTATCTTAACATGTACTCTGATTGTCTCTATCTTACATATTGATAAAGCCCTTAGGATATGTACTCGACTACTGGGACTATGATGAGATCATACTAGTGGGGCCACGGTAGTCGACGAGTACATCCTATAACTGTTCCTAGTCGAGGGTGTATCGAGACAGGGCATCGATACACCAGAGTAGACTAGCGTATACGCATCTTGACCCATATGATGGGCGATGGATGATCCCATATCCATCGGTGTTTGACATCAAGGATGGTGTACGGGTGCTCAGTGGAGACTGGGTACACTCGACGGACTCGCCGAGAACTCCCAGATGGTATTATACCTCACGTCAGATGGCAGTTCTCCGGTGACACTGGTACAGAGTAGTCTGTTGACCCGAGATCGTCATAGAGTCTTGTGTGATTCCCACCGTGCTTTGATTTCCATCATACCACGTCCAAGAGGGCATGCAAAAAGGTGGCTTTTGGGTACAGTCCCGAATCACATGGAGGCAATGAGCGATAGGAGGGGATTCGTCTCTCCCGGTATAGGGAGTTGATGTTGTGCTGTGTTCGATTGGCTATAACCGGAAATCCCTGGCCAGGGTTGCTGAGATTTACTGGTAAGTGTTATCAGTAGTTTCTCGAACTGTTATAGACCTCATATCGACACGACTTATCGAGCTACTGGGGTCTGACGTTTACCACCCCTAGGCGAGATATGCAACATATCAGACGACGAGACCGGACTGTACGGGAGTGTTACTGTTTGGATTCACAGGAGAAGTTACAGGCTTGCTTGTTGATCTTCTGAGCGCTCGATACCTGGGTAGCTGTTACGTTTAGCTGACCGCTTGCAGCTTATGGGTGTTTGATATGATCATCACCTACTGCCGGCGTATTGACGATTCTTTAGAGTCCTACACAGAGGTTTCTTGGCTCAGGCAAAACGGAGTAGGAGCACATATGTGATTTGTGCGGGACCGAGGATAATGCGATATGTGATACCGTATTATATTCTCGCGATATTTGATATCAGCCGGGTCATCGGATCAAGTGTTGATTCGATGAATCGGTACGGATAAATATTAGTCGGTTACATGCGATATAGCCGGATTGTCGGATCAAGTGTTGATTCGATAATTTAATGTATAATAATATATATGATATATTAAATTACATTAACTAATATTAGCTCACTAAAAGATTCTTTTTCTCACTCGGGTAATACATTGATATATATGCGATATATGTTAATTGTATTATTTTATTTTGTTACGATAAATATTATATATGTGATATATAATATTGTAACATGATATGATAACTAATGCACCATGTTTAGTGGAGTTTAAACATGATTAGGGTTTGGATTAGGGTTAAGCTTTCTAGATGATTCTAGAAGGTTTTGGTTTTGTTTTGTGAAAGATATTTTCAAGTGACTCATGCTTTAACCCAACCCAAACCCTAACCCTAGTTAATTCTCTACATGAGTTTAGTTGACCATGGTTGCATTATTCATCATTATCTTCTTTTCATTATTCATCACAAAAGGATTCAATAATGTTCATCATCCTCTTCCTTCTTCTTCTTTGCTTACAAAGCTTTCTTGCTTTGATATTTGTGATGAAAATATGTGAGAAAAAGATAAATAAAGAGAGCAAAAATCCTACTTCATCATCCTCATCTTCCCTTTCCATTTAGATGAGGGTGTTCACATCATTTCATGAGTGTTAGCTTATGTTAACGAAATTTCAAGGTAGATCATCTTTGTATCGAAGATCGGATGCAAAGGTTGCATCTTTCTCTTCGTGGAACCTCTCGAGAGTCCGGAACCCGATGATCGCAGCGAAGGGACCACAACACGAAGCATATGAAGTGAAGGACCGGATCTACAAAGGTTGTAATCCCTCTCACTTAGTGTTAAAGTTGTTAACATGTTAGTTTTCGCCTAATCTCTAGTTTAAAGATCCGTATTCGGGTTGTTCGGCACGGCTAATTTTTTAATCGGGCATGGTTGATGCCTCGTAGACCCTTGTGCGCGTGCCTAGCAACCCTACAAAATGATCAACTTGATAGAAGATCTCGCGGACCTCGGGACCATGTTGGAGAATGAGTTATACACTGACTTAATTCTACAGTCCCTCCTATCTACCTATGCCCAGTTTATCCTGAATTTCAACATTCAGGGTAAAGAAGTATCACTTCCTGAGCTCCCCAACATGTTGAAGAGCGCTGAGAGCACCTTGCAGAAGGCTTGGGAGACACCCGCTCTATTTGCGCCGGTGTTCGGCACCGAAGTAGTGCTCCCATTGGAAATCAAACTCTCTTCTCTAAGAATGGCGGTCAAACACGAGCTTACTGATGAAGAAAATGCTCATCTCTGGCTGAAAGAACTCGACGCTCTCAACGAAACCCGTCTGGTAGCACAACAAAGCTTAGAAGCCCACCGAGCAAGGATGACCCAATCATATGAAAGACTGATCAGACCGAGAACGTTTCTTAAAGGCGAACCCGAGGTGGTCATCAAAAGACTGATGATTTCCAGCCGTGCAAAACTTGGATAGTTTGAGCCGAATTATTAAGGCCCGTATATCATAGAGCAAGTATATCAAGGTGGAGCTTACATGCTGATAGACATGCATGGCGAAAGACCTTTTCGACCAATAAACGGTCGATTCTTGAAGAAATACTAAGCTTGAAGGGTCCGACTTAGGTCAATAGCAGATGACGACGCTTATGTCCGCTCCCTGTCTTCCTAATTCAAGAATCTAAAAATCCCACCGGGCGTGCCGGAATCTGTTTACCCCTGAAAACTAGTCAGACGAATTAGGATAAAATGACTTGCCTGAATTTTGGGGCAGATGCTATTTTGACCTATCTATCCACCACTCTGAAGATACCAAGGGATTATGGCACTGTATATCGGAGGTTTGGATGGATAAGACCGTTGTAACTGACTTCGGATTCTCTCTCATTGATAAGAGGTTTATTGATTATGGGGATGCATTTTTCTTACAGGCACAAGCCGCTGTAGTTAATTACGTTATCGCAAAATGATAACAACTTTCTGCACTCTAGATTCTTTGCTTCGAGTGTTCATGTGTTTGACTGTCGATATTGCAAACAACTTTATTTGCTTTTGTACTTTTCACGCCCGTGGATTGTAAACGGTTAGTTGTATGATCCAGACCGTAGAGCACGAAAAGCCTTGCTTTCGTTATTGTTGGTTTTTGGGTGAAGCATTTGCTTCATGATTTTGTTTTGTAGAAATGTTGTTCCACGAGGATTGGCTCATCGCAAATCGTTGCTTATTTATGGGTAGGAGCTTGATAAGGCATTGTTTGTCTCTTGGAGTTTTGATATGGGAAGATAGGAAGAGGATATAGGCGTCGTTAACTATCATTGACCCAGATCCTAACTCATAAGAGGCTTGCAGATGTTTTCTTTATAGGGGCCCATATTGGTAGCTGGGTTTGCCAACGTGGTTGAACTTATTTCCATTCTCACACTGTGAGGTCCATAAGCTTTTCTGACCTTTGTAGGAAAGTAACTTTGACTTTGGATAGCCCGTGGATTGTATTCGTCAGTCAATTTGGAAACCGGCCGTACGACAAAATGCCAGTTTAGGGACATAACGGTCCACGTTGGTGGCTGGTTTGCCAACGTAGGTGAACTTATTTTCATTCTCATAGTATGAGGTCTATAAGTTCTTTTCATATTGGTGTCTTAGTTATCCAACTCATGTTTTGATCAAGTATAGCATGTTTATGCCCATATTGGTATCTTGATTTGCCAATGGGGATGAACCTAGGATTCATTTATCACATTAGTAGGGTCCATCGGTTCACATAAGATTGTAGGCTCTATTTAAGAATCGTTAGTCTTATTTGAGAACTAAGATCAACTTAAATACCATGGTCATATTTTGAGAACATATTCTATTTTGATCCTTGGATTGCATACAAAGCATAGGCTTCCATACTTAGTTTATTTTCTAAGTCTTCAGGCTATAGCCTGGTATCATGTGCGCTTGCACACTTGGGATGCACAGGCATCAGCCCACGCGTGTAGCATAGGGTGCCCATGCCTTTGCATAGTTCCCAATGGAACTTTACTTTATTTGAAGTCAGTGCATGCGCACGTGTTTTGCACGTGTAGACAGAACATCTCTGTTGATCATATGATCATTAGTGAAACCTAAGCTTCCATACTTAGCCGTATTGCTAAGTCTTCAAGCTTTACCTAAGACTTCATGTGCGCATGCGCATTATGGATGCGCATGGCATCAGTGCATGTGCATAGCATGGGGTGCGCATGCATTTATGCAATTCTTGATAGAGCTTGATTTCATGAGTGCGTGCACACATGTTTTTTATGTGTATGCAGAGCATCTCCTTCATAAGAAAGCGTCTCTGGCTTGGACGCACATGTGAGCGCATCACATCTCCTTCATGAGAAAGTGTCTCTGGCTTGGACGCATGCATTCTTCACATGAGTGCAGCACATAGTGCGCACTCATTTTATGAAGAACTTCGCTTCTGTTGCTTGGTAAATCTTGGGGTGCGCTTGCGCTTTGATGGTGCGCGCACAATTCGTAAAAGTTATCTTTCAAGAAAGCTTTCGCTTTGATAAAGCCTTTGTTTCGGGTCTTGGAGATAGGAGATTGTTGGTTGTCGAGATCCAACCACCTCTCTGAAGACACTGAGTGATTACAGCGCTATATATCAAAGGTGTGGAGGAATGTACCCTAAAACATGCTCTGTTATCAAGAGGATGGAGATTCATCCAGAGATCTTTTATCTTGTTTTAAGGGCTTTAGCTCTTTTGAAGCATAGGCTTCAGAAAGAAGAAGAAGAGATATTTTTCTCTTCTCTTTTAAGGTCGCCACCTCTCTCTAGGAGAATCAATCCCACCCTTTCTCATTTCCTACTGCTCCTATTTATAGAAGAGGAAAGATTAAGGTAAATCTTTTATTTGAAGATTTAAGGGATTCAAGTCAATCGAAGTGCATATCACACTATTGGATTTTTGGCCCTAGGATCTTTCTATTTAGAAAGATCCTAACAGAGCCTTGGCTCTACTCTGAATCGTTGCGCTTAGAGATATTTGGCCTTGATGCACGTGCATCGCACGTGCATGCATAGAGAGCATCACTTGCACACTTTCATAGGGTGTGCCTATGGAGGAAAGCTTAATCTTTCAAGTGAAGCATATGCTTCAATATAGTGAAGTCTGGGTTTGAAAGGGAGGATGAAAGAGGGATTTTAGTCGTTATGACCCACCACCTCTCCAAAGACACTAAGGGATTATAGTGCCGTACATCAAAGGTGTGGAGGAATATACCCTTAAAGCAGTCTCATTCATCAGGAAGGAGAACATGTTGGAGCAGTACGCTCTGAGATGCCGGAAAGGCTTGTTTACGCTTGGTACACGTGTGTCGCACGTGGTGCACATGGCACCGGCGCTCATGCACTGCATATAGTGCACATGTCACCATTGGCACTTGCACATTATAGGGGGAACGTATTCCTGACGAAAGCAATGGCTTTCAAAGAAGCACTAGCTTCTTTAAGGACGAATTCTCCTCTTTTTGAGAAGTATCCTCTCTTATTTATAGGAGGATGGTAGAGACGAGATCTCTTTTGTCGTACGTGCATATGGTAACATATCAAATCGAACTGACCAAACGTGCATAACACGTTTACTCATAACTTTTGATTCCAAAAGAGTTATGAAGCCCGTAATATATCAAATCGAAAGAATTTTCGAGACGTTTTCGATGCCATCAGAATTTTCTAATCCTCATTCAGAAGTTTAGCAAAATTAATCCCAGAGAAAACAGATGTGCATTTCTTAAGCGTATTGCTGCCATTTGATGCTTTGGGCCCTTTTACACCTAAATTTTAAGTGAGAACATGATCTCATCTCAAGAAGCCCGTTGCAACAAGATCAAGAAAAAAGAAGCCATAAAAGGGAGCGAAGCCCCTCCTTTTCTTTTATTTGAAGATCTACATTCAAAACTCTGCATATTCAACAAAAAAATGTTCTTTTTGGGACCCAAGTCGGAAACAGAAGAGAGTGACCCATCAAAAGGAAAGTTTTCGGGCTTTTCCTTTGGGCAAACCCTCGGGAATACGAACTTCAGTTCGTATTTCTCTTTGAAATGCGGATTTCGGCCCGTATTCTCACTTTTTGGTGGGTATGGAATTTTACGTATTTCTCCGTGCGCACGATAAAATCGACAAATATGGTGGTCATGCAGGCAAAATTTTTATCGGCTCACCTTTGTTAATAAAACTTGAAATAAAATGAATATAATATTTGAAAGTTAAAATAAAACCTTTTTAGCAGCTTCAGATATTTCGAATGGATACGTGACTATTTTTGGTGACCCCCTTTTGGGTCCCCCCTCCTTCACCAAAAATATATATAAAATAAAAAATAAAATAAAATAATTTCGGGGACCGCCCCCCGAAGCGGGAGGTCCCTGCACTCCGGGAACCCTTTTCCATCCCAAAAAGGAAGGCGGAGAAGCATTCCTCTGTGGCCCCCCTCCTCATTAGTGGGAGGCGCCACTATGGATCTTCTTAAATAGGGAGGCTTCCGCTTCTTTGGAACCTCCCGCAAGCAGCAGGCTCCCGCTCTTTCACCATGTAGGAGGAAGGCCCTCACTTACGGGGACCTCCCCCCTTGTAGGGGGAAGGTCCCCACTTGCGGGAGCTTTCTCCCCAACTAATAATAATTTTTTATAAAAGAATCACATAAACATAAAAAATGAAACTATATATATATAAGTAAATCAAAATCACACAAACATAAAAATAAAAACAAAATGATGAGAATAAAAGAAAAATGAAATGAATGCGCCTTCACATTTATTTTCAAATACAAATATACCGTATTGAATTTGCATGATTCGCACGACCCTTTAATCGGAGATTCATTCATTTCAATGCGAAGAGTAATTAACGATAGCTTGGCCCGCGGCTGCCGGAGATTAGGATCCACACAATCAATAAACCTAACCTACTCTAGGAAGGGGGGTATGTGCAACATCATACAAACGAGCGCATTCCTATCTCAATAGTTGGTGAAAAACACTCTACAACTGTCATACCCCCAATAACACAATAAGTCACTACAAAACTCATGACCATATGAGATACAACTAATAACCCCTTATCAGTTTATCTCCACAGCCTTGTCCAGAAACTTCTGGTTATTGTTATATCTTATATAGTAAGACATCAACTTCCTATACTGGGAGAGACGAATATCATCTTGATACCTCACTACCTCCTTGTGCTTTAGGACTATACCCAACGAAAACCTGTATGCATGACTCCGTAGAACCGTGGTTGGGTAGAAGTCAAAGTATAGTTGAAGCACACATAATGTACTATGACGATCTCAAGTCAAAAAACTACATGTACCATTGTCACCAGAGAATTGTTATTTGACAATTAGGTATAATACCATTTAGGAGTTCTCGGCGAGTCCATTCAGTGTATCCATTCTCCAATGATCACCTGCATACAATCTTTGGTGTCAAACACCAATGACTGTGGGACCAGCCATCCTCATCCTCAGGGTCAAGAAACAAATACACTAGTCTGCTATGGAGTGCCGATGTCCTGCCTCAACACTCCTACAACTAGGAACACTTTAAGAATGTACTTAATAACTAACCAGGCCCTACTATTATGATCTTAATCATAATACTGGTTGTCCCGCAACAATCTAAGGATTTTATCATCATGTATTAGCGATACGTAATAACAATTAAAACGTATACACATAAATAATAAAGCAAACCATATAGCATGTTATGATTTCAAGCAAGATTGTTTTAGCTATATAAGTCCTTGTACAATTACAATAACCGCCTTCACGACACCTATATCTAATAGGGTCAGCCTCAAGTAATATGCCAAAGACTTTGACCAAATGCTCTAAATACCTCCGTGATCAAGAATGAATGGGGAAGTTTTTAACCCTTAGCCAAACTACGATTTGAATGATACCATGTATTTGTAAATTGTACCCTCCCTGGACTTTCGTCTTTCTCATGCATCACATCCTCATGAAAAAGATGATGTCTTTCTATCTTACCGCTATCAACCCCGCCTCTATGAGACTCTATAGACCCAGATCTAGATCGAGTCTTTCGGGTCGAAGGTCGATTCCTTACATGACACTGTATGAGACACTATAGACCCATATTCCCCTCCTCGATCAGATCGAAGGATCTTGATACTTTTTCCTATTTGGTTCTCTACTTCGCTCTTATATTCTTTGAATTTCTCAAAAGTTTCAGATTTGTATTTCATCAGAAATACATATCCGTACCTGGAGTGACCATCAGTGAATGTAATGAAGTACGAGAACACACCCCTTGCATGTATATATATTGGACTATATACATCACTATGTATGAGTCCTAAGAGCTCTGTAGCTCTCTCTCCATGTGCCGTAAACAGAGTTTTGGTCATCTTTCCTTTGAGACGGGACTGGCAAGTTTCATAAGATGAAAATTCGAACGAATTCAGAAATCCATCCTTATGCAATTTGGCCAGTCTTTTCTCATTGATATGACCAAGTCTACAATGCCATGAGTAGGTTTCGTTCGTATCTGAACTCTTCCCCTTGTGTGTATTTTGTAAATTGAAAACTGTGTTTTGATTAAGAATATAGATACCATTGCATAATGTACCTTATGCAACCAATACCTGATTGAGATAAATGTTCACAATATTTCTATCTAGAACAAAATTATATCCATTTTTATTTAGTAAAGTAACTGATATAATATTGCAGAGCATAGAAGGTGCATGGTACCAATTGTTCAAAATTATAGTGTTGCCACTTGGCAACACAAGGTGATATTCGCCGACGGCAGCAGTATCAACTTATGCTCCGTTCCCTCCTCTGATGGACATATCATCCGGCCTAACCATTTTATTTTTTCTCAGTCCTTGTAAAAAATTACAGATATGAGATCCTGATCCGGTATATAGTAAGCAGGAGGTAGGGTTGACCAAAAAACGGTTTTCAATAACAAATACAACCGAAGAAGATGCATTAGAATGCTTCTCCTTCGCTAGAGTCATATGGTATTCCTTATTTTCCTCTTTCCCTTGCCCATACTCATGACAGTTGTCACAAATTAGAGCCGAACCATCGTTCCCCATCCCAGTTTAATAAACCGGTTTAGTCAAGTCAAACATTTTATTATCTTGATTAGGGCGTGACATGGTTGCTACCTGGAGAAAGAGAAAAGAAACACTCAGCGTGTGCTCTTACTAGATTAGATTGGTTATTAGTTTATCTAATCAGGATGGCTCCCACTGTTTCCTCGATTTCTCTGCCAAACCTTAAAAGGAGAACTAGTCAGGTTCATTTACACCTTACAAGTTCGCTAACCGTTTAGCCAGTTGGGTGTTGGTACTCCGAGAGAGGTTACCCGTGCTCTCGCACTAACCTAATTAAAATAAACCTCGTTTCTGTAGAGGCGTTACCCCGTTAACACTTTTCTGGACACCTAATAGGTTAGCTAATTATGAGGTGAAAAATATCTCCCAAGAATAATCCTACTCATCAGTGGGATCCGGACCTAACTATCATCGCGTGATAACCTAGATGAAGGCCACTCTAGTTACCACACTCTAGAAAGTATGCAACCCTAGCAAGTTTCCTGTATGTTTAAAACTCCCGATATGGTTTTTGCCACCAGCGACCTATGACCTTGACAAGGTCAACAAATCATAAATCGCTAGTCAAGTTCAACCGTCATTATCTTGATTACCCTAGACCCACCCGCATAAGCCCTTGACAAGGTCAATATGGCTATGTGACTGTCCTGGTTAATCGCATCGTATACTACAAACAAGCAACACTCAGCTACCGTACACTATGCCTTAACATGGTCAACAAATGCAGCACGAATACTAAACACTACTCATAGGAAATGACGGAAGGCTACGGCTGGTTTTGAGCGAAAAAACATTTAACGTAATGAACTCGATATCATTGAAGGAACCGAGCAGCTTTGAAAAGGGGTGGTTTAGGCTCTACTTTAGAAAACTAGTGGTTTTGAAGAAAATCGAGTAATCTATAGTAACATAAACATTTGCTCAAGAGATCACTCCCCGTGAAGGGATCTAGGCTCTTGCCTCCTCGAATGAGGTGCGGGATATTCCAGAACGAATACCTCTATGCAAAGCGAAAGAATATAACTATAGCTTTTCGAAAACTGGTTCTGACAACATCATTTTACGTTTATTATCTTTCACTAATCAAAGTTAATGCGGTCCTATCAATTAATTCATATCATACCAGAAAAAAACGAAAATAGAATGTACATATATATCATCTGCATTCGCCATGGGGCCCCGTCATGCATCGTTAGGTTACTTAACTAATGGCAGAGCGGAAGCAGGGCTACCGCGTATACAAAATATATACAACATTTATTTATTTATATATATAACCATTTGTCGCAGGCATGATATAAGCAACATCACAGAGAAACGATAAGCTATATGGAATAGAGGATAATCTAGGAGCCCCGCGTTTCATTTGAGCCGCAAATGAAACTCGACATTGCCCGGTCATGTGGATAGCCTATACAATGCAGAACCAAGACCTCTATGAGCATGGAAAGTTACCCGCCAATTCCAGAAGTGAGGCAACCAGTATTCTTGGTCATAAGTGGGCTACACGGCATTTCACGGAATCCGGTAACTTGATCAATCCACCGTGGGCCATCCTAAAACCCCTACAAGTGCGGCAAATAGCCCGCTAATTCAAGAGCTTGGTGGCTCGAACTCACCACTGCGAGATGACCACCTAGCACACTCTAGAACCCATCCATTCGAGCACTTCTCCATAGGTTTATCCTGGTACAGAAATGAAATAATATACAATGGTGATATCGACCTCAACCCGGCCGTGTCCCAATAAAAGAATATACAAACAGGCAGAAATGGAAGTCCATATATCGGACGCTCACCCCGCAATAATGAATATACAAATGAACTCAAAACTGTACAATGAGTATCGCATAAAGGTTATCCAACACGACAATCCGTCCAAATCATCACAGAGATAAACATCGCAATAACCAGATGCGTGCAACCCCTACTAAACGGCGTATAGCGATTATAAGATGTTCATAACACATATAAGCATCACATGAGCATGTAACGATTTCCATGACATTATAATTCCATGCAAAATTAGCAAACACATCCGATTTTCCAAAACTGAAAATTTAGTGTACTAAAGTCCCCAAAATCCCTTGTTTTAAGCCAATCCGGGAGTCGAAATGAACTTGAAACTCACCTGAATCTTTGCAGGAGAAAAATATCCAAAATTAATTGTCTCTCAAAAGTCCTAGGGGGTATCCACTTCTCGAAGCCACCACGAGGCGGCCAAGATGGGAGGGCAGACTCGAGCCTACCCTTTTAGGGTAGGTCTTCGGTCCCCACCCTCCAAGGCCATCTCATGGTGGTTTCGGGGGTTGGGACCGACCTTTTTCCACCTGGGGCGATCCTCGGGGTACCCACTCAACACACCGCGGCTTCTTAGTCCAAACCGTGAGCCCGCGGGGAGTGCAAACGTCTTAAAATTTTAAATTTTGGGACTGTTTTTGTCTGCAGTGTTTGCGTGACGAAAACAGCAAAATTTAAACGTAGTGACAAGCTAGTTAAGTCTTATGGAGTGGCTCTGATACCATATTAGTTAGTTGTTCTCACTCTATAATGAAAATAGAGAGGCAAAATGCACAAAAATCAAATTTTGAGCAAGCATAACCAACAAAACCCAAGTGATCAAATCATAACCCTAAACTAGCAACTAGAAGAAGCTTATCTACAATAAAAGAAAGTTATACTAAAGAGATTCGTGTCCTTCAGTCTTCAAAACTCTTCCTTCTTATGCTCCTTGTGGTCCTATATCAAACTTGCTTAAGGGCCTTCTTAATCCTAGATGATCCACCCGAGAGTTTGTAGTCCAAACTAGGCTTCACTAAAATCTTATGAAGCAACTTAATAACCTAGTTTTTTAATCTAGATTATAAAGATGATGTAGAGATTGTTAATGGAGTTTATCTATCTCTAAAATCTCATGATTCTCAACATATGATAGGGTTGAGGTTGAAGAAGATGATGAGAGAGAGAGGAAAGAGAAATATTTCATGAAAATAAAATCAAAAGTGTGAAAAATATAATAACCATTTTGTTTTTGTGAAAAGAATTTCACAATTAAAATGGATACCATACTTGAATAGTAATGCCAAATTAATATATAATTCATTTGCCTATTTCTCTCTACACTCTTCATGCCACCTTGCATGCTACATCATTTCATTTTTTCCAATAAATAAAGAAACCTAAATGAGGTGTCCATCCTTTAAAAGCCAATAGTAATGACAAATGAATATATAATTCATTTGCCTATTTCTCTCTACACTCTTCATGCCACCTTGCATGCTACCTCATTTCATATTTTTCAATAAATATAGAAACCTAAATGAGGTGTCCATCTTTTAGAAGCTATTCTTGTATAAATACAAGAATACCAAAACGTATATACATACTCGTATTCGTACCAAAAATACGAATACCAAGAGATAAATAAATCCAATAACATGATACTAGAATTAAATCAATACGTGATTTAATAGTCTATCTTAATTCTAAGCCCTCTAGTATCACAAATTTTCTGATTAAATTTTGCCCAACTACTACACGTATTTAATTGGAACCCTACACTTATAAACAATCAGCCTTTACATCGTTTTGCCTGAACCAGGAAAACTCTCTGTGTAGGACTCTAAAGACTCGACAGTACGTTGGCGGTGGGTTTAACCACAAGCACGTCAGCGGCACTAGCTGTACGTAACGGCTACCCAGGTACCTTTCAAAAAGAAGGCAGACGAGCAAGCTCATCCGAACCCTTACTAAGCCTATCCGTGACAATCTTCATACAGTCTGGTCTCATCATCTAAGTGTATCGCATACCGGGTCTAGGGGTGGTAAACGTCAGATCCCTAATAACCTGATAAGTCATGTCGATGTGGCTCAGAACCAATCCGAGAAACTACCGATCTAACTATCAGTAAATCTGAACTTCTTTGGCTAAGGTCTTATGGTGCTGGCCAACCGAACACAGTGTGATATCGAATCCCTATACCGGGAGAGACGAATCCATGACAATTGCTCACTACCTCCATGTGGCTCGGGACTGTACTTAACCAAAACCTGTTTGCACGACTCAGTAGAGCCGTGGTAGGGTAGTAATTTAAGTACAATGGGAACTCACACGAGACAAATGACGATCTCAGGTCTAAAGACTAACATGTACTCATGTCACTTGAGAATCGCTATCTGACGATAGGTATAATACCATCTAGAAGTTCTCGTCGAGTTTGTCCAGTGTACTCACCCCAAGTGAGCACCTGTATACAATCTTAGGTGATCACACTAATGGTTGTGGAACCAACCACCGTCCCTCATCGGTGTCTAGAAACATATACACATGTCCACTCTGGAATATCGATACCTGGTCTCGATACTCCTGCGACTTGAGACATTTAAAGATATGCTTATAGACTACCCAACCCTCACAAGTATGACGCCATCATAATGCTGGTAGTCAAGCAAAATCCTACGGACTTTATCAACATATATCAGCCATATGTGATATCAAGTAAAACATATGCACAAGTTATGATAAATACAAACCAAAATAGTATACTACTGTATCGAGTCTTTATCAACATGTATACGTAATACAATACAGCAAGAAAAATAAATACATATGTTCAGATAAATACAACTCAAATAGTATACTATAAAACCAAGCAAGGTTGTCCTGTACATACACAACCCTAGCATCCTATACAATACAGGCCTTTAGGGCATTCATATCCAACAATCTCCCATTTACACTAAGGCCTGTAATTAGCGTGCCGTATACCCAATGTCTGCTCTAGGGCCAGTTGTTGGCGTATCGCATACCTAACATCTCAAAAAGTTGCTCGAACTGCGCTTGAGGAGGGCCTTGGTAAATGGATCCGCCGTGTTGTCTTTTGTATCTACTCTCAAGATCTCGATCTCCTGACAATCTACGATCTTCCTGATCAGGTAATACCGCCTTAAGATGTTTCTAGATTTCTGATGGGACCGTAGTTCCTTCGCTAAAGCCATAGCCCCATTGTTGTCGCAATACATAGGTATTGGATTAACAATGGATGGAACCACCTCAAATTCAGTAATAAACTTCTTCATCTAGACCGCTTATTTTGTGGTATCGTTGGCAGCATTATATTCAGCCTCCATCGTCGAGTCTACGACGGTGTCCTATTTAGAACTTTTCCAACAAACCGCCCCTCCGTTGCGGGTAAACACATAACTCGAGACAGACTTGCCGCCATCCTTGTCACTTTGGAAGCTTCAGTCAGTAAAGGACTCGACTTGAAGGTCACTATTATCATAAACTAAGAATATCTCCTTAGTCTTTCTCAAATACTTGAGAATGTTCTTTACGGCTGTCCAATGATTCTTACCTGGGTTCGACTGATACCGGCTCACCACGCTGAGCGTATAAGCTACATCTAGTCTGGTACATAGCATCACGTACATTATAGATCTTACCGCCAAAGCGTAGGGTTTAATGCTCATGCGAGCCCTCTCATCATCAGTCTTCGGAGACATATCTTTGGAGAGGGTGATTCCATGCAAAGCAGGTATAATATCGAGCTTTGAATCTTCCATACTAAACCTCTTTAGTATGGTGTCTATATACCTAGACTCTGATAGTCCCAACAATCTCTTGGATCTATCTCTGTAGATCTTAATCCTCAGAATGAAGGAGGCATCACCCAGGTCTTTCATGGAGAACTTTTGTGACAAGAACAGCTTGACCGATTGCAGCATAGGAATGCCATTTCCTGTCAAGAAAATGTCATCGATGTACATGACGAAGAATACGACAGTTCTCCATACAATATTCTTATAGATACATGGCTCATCTTCGTTTTTGATGAAATCAAATTCTTTGACTGTCTTAACAAAACAGATGTTCCGGCTCCGTGATGCCTGCTTTAATCCATAAATGGATTTAAACAATTTGCACACCTTCCCGCTGCTCCCATTGTCTACGAATACCTCCAGCTAATCCATATAAATGTACTCTTCTAAACTTCCATTTAGAATAGCCGTTTTCATGTCCATCTGCCAGACATCATAGTCATGGAAGGCAGCAATGGCAAATAGGATCCGAATGGATTTCATCATAGACACTGGAGAAAAGGTTTCGTCATAGTGCACTCCTGGTCTTTGACGAAAACCTTTTGCAACAAGTTTTGCCTTATAGGTTTCCACATGTCCATGTACACCAATCTTCCTTTTGAAGATCCACCTGCATCTAACGAGTTTTACCCTAGGAGGAGCAACATCCAAAGTCCAAACTTTGTTGGTGTGCATGGACTCCATTTTGGATCGCATAGCATCTAGTATTTTAGAGAGTCGCTACCGGTAATGGCCTGCTCGATACTAGTAGGATCATCTTCTTCCAAGATTCAATCCTCTCGATCCCTGTCTACGAGAAAACCGTAGTATTTCTCGGACAGATGAGAAATCCTACTAGATCTGCGGAGTGGCTGAGGTTTATCCGGGATTATTAAATCCTGATGTTCCACCAAATCTTCAATTTTAGTTTGTGGTACTAGAATTCTTCTAGTTCTATCATACTTTCACTAATTTCTTTTGCAAGAAATTCCATTTTTAAGAAAACAACGTGCTGAGCAACAAACACCTTTTGTTCCTCAGTGTGGTAGAACATATATCCATAACCATTCTTTGGATATCCCACAAACTTACAAAGAACTGACCATGCCTCTACTTTGTCTGGATTATGCTTTTTAACGTAAGCCGGACAATCCCATATCTTAAACTATTTATGATATAGTCTTTTACCATTCCACAATTCGAATGATGTTTTAGGCACAGATTTGGATGGAACATGATTTAAAAGATATTTCGCTATCTGAACGCATATCCCCAGAATGAAAGAGGCAACTCAATATTACTCATCATGGAGCGAACTATATCCAAGTGGGTGCAATTCGTCCATTCCGATACGCCATTATGCTGTGGTGTATATGGAGGAATAAGCTGAGAGAGAATACCATTCTCTTTTAGGAAATAAAAAAACTACGTGCTCAAGTATTCCCCTTCTCGATCAGATCAAAAGATCTTGATACTTTTTCTGGTTCTCTATTTCGCTCTTATATTCGTTGAATTTCTCAAATTCTTCAGATTTGTGTTTCATCAGAAATACATATCCAAACCTAGAGAGATCATCAGAGAATGTAATGAAGTACGAGAACCCACCCATTGCATGTATAGAAATTGGACCACATACATCACTATGTATGGGTCCTGAGAGCTCTGTAGCTCTCTGTGTGTGTGTGTATGTGTGTGTGTGTGTGTGTGTGTGTGTGTGTCCCGTAAACAGAGTTTTGGGCATATTTCCTTTGAGACAGGATTGGTAAGTTTCATAAGATGAAAATTAGAATGGACTCAGAAATCCATCGTTATGCAACTTGGCCAGTCTTTTCTCATTGATATGACCAAATCTACAATACCACAAGTAGGTTTCGTTCGTATCTGAACTTTTCCTCTTGCATGTGTTTTGTATATTGAAAACTGTATTTTGATTAAGAATATAGATACCATTTCATAATGTTCCTTCTGCAACCAATACCTGATTGAGGTAAATGTTCAGGATATTTCTATCTAGAACAAAGTTATATCCATCTTTACCTGGTAAAGAAATAGATATAATATTATAGAGTATAGAAGGTACATAGTAACAATTGATCAAAATCATAGTGTTGCCACTTGGCAAAATAAGGTGATATTCGCCGACGGCAGCAGCATCAACTTGTGCTCCGTTCTCCACTCTGAGAGACATATCATCTGGTTCAACCATTCTACTTTTTCTCAGTCTTTGTAATAAATTACAGATATGAGATCCAGATCCGGTATCTAATACCCAGGAGGCAGGGTTGACAGAAAAACAGTTTTCAATAATAAATACACCCGAAGAAGATGCAATAAAATGCTTCTCCTTCACTAGGGTCATATGGAATTCCTTATAGTCCTCTTTCCCTTACCCATACTCATTACAGTTGCCACAAGTTAGAGCCGAACCGACATTCCCTTGCCCAGTGAAAGTATGTCTTAGCACCTCTACTATGTTTCTATGAGTATCAATTATGAAATTTTAAAATTTTATAGGTCTAAGTATACTAAAAAAGAATCGAACTAGAGAATTAGGGTTTTAAAGTTAAGCAAATAAGTTCTAATCTAAGTGAAGAGAGTCTACAACCTTTGTAGTCTAGTCCTTCATTACTATAGCTCCAAGTAGTAGTCCCTAGAACTCTTCTTTGACTCCACTTGAATAATGAAAAGAGCTTGCTTGTTGTCTTCGTCGTCGAAGATGATCCACCATGAGGCAACTCTCACTCAAGCTCACACTTCACAAATCATGGTATCAGTGAAGTTAACAACCTATACTAATAGACTAGAGTAGTGTAGGTTAATGAAGTAGGAATTTTGCTCACTAGAAATATTTCTTTTCTTTTCTTTTTCTCAACCCTAGAAAAAGTAGTGAAAAGATGAAGAAGAAGATGAACTTGGATGTGTTGTGAACCATGAGCTCAAGAGATGAGATGAGATTGAGATTGTAAAATATCTATGAATAAAAAAAAGAATAAGAGGTGAGTCATGGCTTCAATCCATACAATTATCTTATCATCTTTAACTCTTGTGTGATTCTCATACATCCAAGCCACATGTATCATCAACCATGACACATTATATACATACATACATACATACATACACATATATATATATATATATCACATATATAAATATATATAAAGAGAAGAAAATCTTAATTGAGCTTAATATTAGTTTATATATATATATCAAATTATTAAATCAATACTTGATCAATAATCCGGTTATATCATATATAACCCGGCTAATATCAAATATATATATATATATATATCTGTATATCAAAATTTTAAATCAACACTTGATTCAATAATCCAGTTATATCACATATAACCGGCTAATATTCAATATTAGTTAATATATATATATATATATATATATATATATATCATATATATATATATCAAATTATTAAATCAACACTTGATTCAATAATCCGGTTATATCATATATAACCTGGCTAATATCAAATATATTAACATATATATATAAATCAAATCGTTGAATCAACACTTGATTCCATAATCCGGTTAATACCAAATATTGCTAGATTAGAATACAGTATCATATACTCGTATTTAATCAAGCTCCCACACATATCTCCATAGGTGCCCTACTTCGTTTCGCTTGATCTAGGAAACCTCTATATGGGACTTTAAAGACTCGTCAATACTCCAGCAGTAGTTAATGATCACATCAAATACCCACAAGTTGTCAGCGGTACTAGCTGGACGTAACAGCTACCGAGGTATTGAACGAATAGAAGATCAACAAGCAAACTTGTACAAACTCCCGTAGAGCCTATAAGCAATACTTACCGTACAGTCCTTCTCTTCATCTGATATGTCACATATCGAGTCTGGGGCTGGAATCGTCAGACTCTAATAACTTGATAAGTCATGCCGATGTGTGGCCTATAAGCTTTCGAGAAACTACTGAAAACACTTACTGGTAAATCTCAATAGCCCTGGCCAGAAACTTGCTGTTATAGCCAATCAAGCATAGCGCAACATCAACTCCCAATACCGGGAGAGACGAAATCCCTCCTATCGCTCACTGCCTCCATGTGACTCAGGACTGTACCCAAAAACCACCTATTTGCATGACTCCTTTGAGCCTTCTTAGGATGGAAATCAAAGCACAGTGGGAACCACACAAGACACTATGACGATCTCAGGTTTACAGACTAGCCTGTACAAGTGCTATCAGAGAACCGCTATCTGACGATAGGTATGGTCCATCTAGGAGTTCTTGGCGATCCGTTCGATGTACCCATTCTCCAATGAGCACCTGTGTACAATCTTTGAAGTCAAACACCAATGGTTGTAGGATCAACCATCACCCTATACAGGGTCAAGAAACGTACACACTAGTCTACTCTGGAATATCAATACCCTGTCTCGATACTCCCTCGACTAGGAAATGTTAAAGAATGTGCTTGTGGATTACACAAGCCCCACTAGTATAATCCGACTCATAGTCCTGGTAGTCAAGCCAACATCCTAGGGCTTTATCAATATGTATCAATGAGATAGTAAACTAAAACAAGTGCACATGTTAAGATAAAGATCAACCAGATAGCATACTATCATGTCGAGCAAGAAAGTCCTATATATATATGTCCAAGCATCCACTATAATATACAATAATGACCTCTAAGGCATACATATTCCTAACAATCTCCCACTTGCACTAAGGCTAGTTGTTGTAGTATCGCATACCCAACATCCCAAAAAGCCTCTCAAACTGCGTCTGGGGGAGGGCCTTCGTGAGTGGAGCCGCTGTGTTGTCCTTTGTATCTACTCTTCTGACCTCGATCTCTAGGCGATCAACTATCTTCCGGATCAGGTGATACCGCCTCAGAATATGTCTGGATCGCTGATAGGACCGGGGTTCCTTGTTAAAGCCACAGCTCCATTGTTATTACAATACAAAGGTATTGGATTCTCAATGGATGGAACCCTACCAAGTTCAATAATGAACATCTTCATCTAGACAGTCTCTTTGGCTGCATCGTTAGCAACGATGTATTCAGCCTCCATCGTTGAGTCTGCAATGGTATCTTTCTTGAAACTCTTCCAACATACCGCCCCCCCATTGAGGATGAAGACAAAGCCCGAGACAGACTTGTTATTATCCTTATCACTCTGGAAGCTCGAATCGGTAAAGGACTCCACTTGGAGTTCTCCATTACCATACACCAAGAACATCTCTTTAGTCCTTCTCAAGTATTTAAGAATGTTCTTCACGGCTATCCAGTTCTTCTCCCCTGGGTCTGATTGATACCTACTTACCACACTAAGTGCGTAAGCTACATCCCATCTGATGCATAACATCGCGTATATGATAGACCCAACTGCAGCAGCATAGGGTATCACGTTCATGCGAGCTCTTTCCAAATCTGTCTTGCGAGACATCTCTTTGGAGAGAGTGATTCTTGAAATAGCGGGTAAATTACCACACTTAGAATCTTCCATACAAAACCTCTTTAGTATGGTGTCTATCTACCTAGATTGGGACAATCCCAACATCCTTTTAAATCTATCTCTATAGATCTTTATCCCCAGGATGTAGGAGACACCACCCAGATCTTTCATAGAGAACTTTTGTGATAGGAAGAGTTTGACCAAGTGCAGCATAAGAACATTATTTCCTATAAAGAGTATGTCATCCACGTACAATACGAGGA